>JAPVLO010000321.1:0-1200000 GCA_027257055.1 Cephalopachus bancanus
ATCCTTCCGCCTCACCCTTTCCCAAAGTAGCTGGAACTACAGGCATGCACTGCCACGCCCGGCTAATTTTTTTGATTTATTGTAGAGATGAGGTCTCCCCTGCCCAGGCAGGTCTCAAAGCCGCGGACTCAGGCAATCACTTACCTCAGCCTTCCAAAGGCGTGGGATTACAGACTGAGCCACCGAGCCCGGCTACTAACTCTATTTTTGGTTGTGTCAAAGAAACTATTAAGCCCATCCACAAATTTTTAAGTTTCAATTATTATTATTATTATTACTATTATTATTTGAGTTGGAGTCTCACTCTGTCACCCAGACTGGAGTGCAGTGGCCACTCCCGGCCACCGCAGCCTCGACCTGCTGGGCTCTGGCGATCCTTCTGCCTCAGCCTTCCAAGTAGCTGGAACTACAGGCGCGCGCTACCACGCCCAGCTCACTTTGATTTTATTGTAGAGATGAGGTCTCGCCAACTTGCCCAGGTGGGTCTCGAACCTGCGGGCTCAGGCAATCCACTCACCTCAGCCTCCCAAAGGTGCGGGATTACAGGCTGAGCCACCGAGTCCGGCTAATTTTTATTTTTTTAAGAAGTTCCTTTCCTCCAAAAATATTGTCCTTTATTCGTATTGTTAAGCTTCTCTTCTATTTCTAGAAATATATTAAAGATATTCTTTCTTCCTGTTTTGTGTTTGTTACTTCCAGCATCTTATGTCTTTTCAGTTCTGATTTTGCTGTCATTCTTGCCGGCTCTTGCTTATGGTGTTTTGTTTTCTGGTTGTTCTGTGATTAATTTTTGGTTTGTTGTTTTACTATGAAGTAGATTTAAAAAAAAACCAACAACAAAACATTTTCTTTTTTTAGAAAGGCAGATTTATTAAAGGAAAGATATGTTGTGAAGGGCACAATGGGCAGGACAACAGCAAGAAGGTCTGGTATCTGCTGCCCAAAACATTTTCTTTGGAAATTCACGCAGGCCTGGGATATAGATGAATTACTCCAAAGAGATTTGCTTCTTTTGAACACCTGAAGGCAATATTGTATGAGGACTACTTTAAACTTAACTCTTGGATGATGATTATTATTTTAGGATCCAGGTTATATGTTTGGGCTGCAAATCTGCATTATGGTGGATTGTGGTTGTATATTCTTGGAGGAGATAATTTTCCCTTCTCAACTCAGCACCAAGTTTGAAGAAGACTAATTTTTATTTTAGTTCCCTGGTAGTGATAGCTGTAGTGGAGAAATGGATTTTTAATATTTATTTATTTATTAACTTCTTCAGGTAGAATCTCACTCTGTTGCCCAAGCTGTAGTACAGTGGCATACTCATGGCCACCGCAGCCTCGACCTGCTGAGTTCAGGCAATCCTTCTGCTTCAGCCGTCCAAGTAGCTGCAACGACAGGCACGTACCACCATGCCCAGCTAATTTATTTATTTATTGTAGAGACAAGGTTCATTAAGTTGCCTAGGCTGGTCTCAAACCGTTGAGCTCAGGCAATCCTCCATCCTCCACTTCCCAAAGTGCTGGGATTACAGGAGTGAGCCACTGTGCATGGCTGAGAATGGATGATTTTTAATTTGCCTCCAGATAAAAAGTGTAACTCTTTGGGGACTTAACTTTATGGATGGAACAAGGAATCTCCTTTTAGATTCCCTATTTTAGAGCCAGGCTCGGTGGCTCAGCCTGTAATCCCACGCCTTTGGGAGGCTGAGGTGAGTGGATTGCCTGAGCCTGCGGGTTTGAGATCCGCCTGGGCAACTTGGCGAGACCTCATCTCTACAATAAATCAAAAAATTAGCCTGGCGTAGCACTTGGCTGTAGTTCCAGCTACTTGGAAGGCTGAGGCGGAAGGATCACCGAAGCCCAGCAGGTTGAGGCTGCGGTGGCCATGAGCGTGCCCCTGCACTCCAGCCTGAGTGACGGAGTAAGACTCCAACTCAAAAAAAAAAAAAAAAAAAAAAGAAATCACAGCAGAAATAAATGAGACAAAATAATAAAAGATCAATGAAACAAAAGTTGGTTTTGAAAAGACAAGCAAAATAAAACAAACAATAACAAAAAAAAGAGAAAAGATAAGCAAAATAAAAAACCTTTAGCTTGACTAAGAAAGAAAGAAAGAGAAAACCCAAATTAAATCAGAGATTAAAAAGAAAATATTCTAGCCGGGCTCGGTGGCTCAGCCTGTATTCCCACGCCTTTGGGAGGCTGAGGTGAGTGGATTGCCTGAGCCCGCGGGTTCGAGACCCGCTTGGGCAACTTGGCGAGACCTGATCGCTACAATAAATCAAAAAATTAGCCGGACGTGGTAGCGTAGTGCCTGTAGTTCCAGTTACTTGGAAGGCTGAGGCGGAAGGATTGCTGGAGCCCAGCAGGTCGAGGCTGCGATGGCCGGGAGTGGCCACTGCACTCCAGTCTGGGTGATGGAGTGAGACTCCAACTCAAAAAAAAAAAAAAGAAAAGAAAAGAAAAGAAAATATTCCAAGTACCACAGAAATACAAAGGATCATTAGAGATTACTATGAACAACTATATGTTAACAAATTAGAAAACTTAGAAGAAATAGATAAATTTCTGGACACATACAACCTACCAAGATTGGAACATGAAGAAATAGAAACCTAAACAGACCAATAATGAATTAAGAGATTGAAGCAGTAATAAAAACGTGTTCCATCAAAGAAAAGCCCAGGGTCTGAGTGATTCACTGCTGCATTCTTCCAAATATTTAAAGGACTAATATTAGTTCTACAGAATAGGAGGATGGAATACTTAGAAACTCATTGTATAAGGACAACATTACCATAATACTAAAACCAGCCAAGAGTACACACACAACAAAGAAAACTACAGGCCAACATCTCTGATGGAACATAGATGCAAAAATCGCCAAGAAAATACTAGCAAGTTGAGGTCAACAACACATTATAAAGACTGTTCTCTATGATCAAGTGGGGTTTATCTCAAGTATGAAGAATTGTTCAACATATGTAAATCAGTCATGATGCATCATATCAACAGAATCAAAACAAAAACCAAATTATCATTTCAATAGATGCTGAATAACCCATCCAATAATATTCAACATCCCTTCATGATAAAGACACTCAACAATTTGGGTACGAAGGAACATATGTCAACATGATAAATGCCATATATGACAAACCCACAGCTAATATACTTAACAGGGAAAAATTGAAAGGCTTTCCACTAAGATCTGGAACAAGACTAGGATGTAGTATATTTATAGTTACATGTATACATGGGCTAGTACATACACTTAAATTTCCTTGCTCTGTTTGCTGAATCTAGAAGCAGTGACATCCCAATAGCAGTGAGCACACCTATGCCCAAATTTTGGTTTCTACCTATCATTCTCCAATAAAAGGAATGAGAGCTCTGTAAAAATATGACTGACTCTAGGGTTGGGGAAGGGAAAACACCAATGTGCCTGGAGTATCTTTTAGTGCTAAAAAGTAAGGAATACTCAAAAGACAAAATGATGGGGGCATATCAAAGGTACACAGGAATCAACTGAAAGAGCTCCCAACGACCAAAGCTGGAACAATTTGAGCAGGAAAACTGAATTATTGCCCAAAGCATACCATAAATATTCATGAATTCCTATAGATACAAAGAAACAAATAAAGGGAGAAGCAGAAACAAATCCTTACAGATTTTCTTTTTTTTTGAGTTGAAGTCTCACTCTGTCACCCAGGCTGGAGTGCATGGCACACTCATGGCCACCACAGTGTCGACCTGCTGGGCTCTGGTGACCTTTTCGCCTCAGCCTTCCAAGTAGTTGGAACTACAGGCACACACTGTCACACCTAGCTAATTTTTGATTTATTGTAGAGATGAGGTCTTGCCAAGTTGCCCGGGCTGGTCTCGAACCCATGGGCTCAGACAATCCACTAGCCTTGGCCTCCTAAAGTGCTGGGATTACAGATCTGAGCCACCGAGGTCAGCCAAATCCTTACAGATTAATTTCTTTTTTTTTTTTTTTTTTTTTTTTCCGAGTTGGAGTCTCACTCTGTCCCCAGACTGGAGTGCAGTGGCCGCTCCCGGCCACCGCAGCCTCGACCTGCTGGGCTCCGGCGATCCTTCCGCCTCAGCCTTCCGAGTAGGCGGAATTACAGGCATGCGCTACCACGCCCGGCTGATTTTTTGATTTATTGTAGAGATGAGGTCTCGCTGCCCAGGTGGGTCTCGAACCCACGGGCTCAGGCAATCCACTCACCTCAGCCTCCCAAAGGCGCGGGATTACAGGCTGAGCCACCGAGCCCGGCTTACAGATTAATTTCAAATGGTATATGCAGCTATAACTATGTCTAGGAGGTGAAGCCTAATTTACTCACCTTGAATGACTTGCTTCCAAAGAATAGAGTATGTAAAGGAACAAAATGATAACTCTGTAGCTTTAGCTGGGTGTGGTGGTTCAAATCTGTAATACCAGCACTTTGGGAGGCCGAGGTGAGAGGATTGCCTGAGCCCAGGAGTTTGAGACCAGCCTGGGCAACTTGGCAAGATCTTGTCTCTACAATAAATCAAAAACTTAGCCAGCTGTGGTGGCTCACGCCTGTAGTTCCAGTTACTTGGAAGGCTGAGGAGGAAGGATCACCTGAGCCCAGCATGTTGAGGCTGCGATGGCCATGAGCATGCCACCGAATTCCAGCCTGGATGACAGAGATTCAGACTCAAAACAAAACAAAAAACTCTATAGCTGACAGACCTGACAGAAAATATTCTAACCAAGTGATCACAGCTAAGTGACCAGCAATAAGTCATGCTGATATCATGCACCCCCTGATACGATGCAATGTGAAGGTTGCCTCACTTCTGTTGTATTCTTTCAAAAACCCATAGCATCATTCTAATCATTAAAAAAAAAAAAAGTGAGGGGCACTCTACAAAATACTTGACCAGTATTCTTCAAAATTGTCAAAATCATGACAAATAAGGAAAGATTCAGAAACTGTCAACAGATCAGAGAAAAATAAGGATATATGACAAAGCACTTTGGGACGTTGAGGTGGGACGATTACTTGAGTCGAGGAGTTTTTTGTTTTTGTTTTTGTTTTTGAGTTGGAGTCTCACTCTGTCGCCCAGACTGGAGTGCAGTGGCCACTCCTGGCCACCGTAACCTCCACCTGCTGGGCTCCGGCGATCCTTCTGCCTCAGCCTTCCGAGTAGCCGGAATTACAGGCATGCACTACCATTCCTGGCTGATTTCTTGATTTATTGTAGAGATGAGGTCTTGCCAAGTTGCCCAGGCGGGTCTCGAAGCCACGGGCTCAGGCATTCCACTCACTTCAGCCTCCAGAGTCCAGGATTACAGGCTGATCCACCGAGCCCGGCTGAGTCCAGGAGTTTGAGACAAGCCTGGGCAACATAGAGAGATCCTGTCTCCACAAAACAACAACAAAAAAACTTAGTCAAGTATGGTGGCACGTGCCTGAGTCCCAGCTACTTGGGGAGGCTGAGATGAAAGGATGGCCTGAGCCCAGGTGAAGGCTGTGGTAAGCTGTCATAGTGCCACTGCACTCCAGCCTGAGAGACAGAGTGAACTCCAACTCAAAAATAAAAAATAAAATGAAATAAATAAAAATAAATCACTGCAGTTCACTAGATTCAATGGTGAATTATTCAAAGCTCCCAAGACTGGTGGTTCAGCCTACAATCCCAGCACTTTGGAAGGCTGAGGCAAGTGGACTGCTTAAGCCCGCGGGTTTGACACCAGCCTGGGCAACTTGGCAAGACCTCATCTCTACAATAAATAAAGAATTAGCTGGGCATGGTAGCATGCGCTTGTAGTTTCGGCCACTTAGAAGGCTGGGGCAAGCTGGGCTCGGTGGCTCAGCCTGTAATCCCACGCCTTGGGAGGCTGAGGTAAGTTAATTGCTTGAGCCCGCGGGTTCGAGACCCACCTGGGCAACTTGGCGAGACCTCATCTCTACAATAAATAAAAAAATTAGCCGGGTGTGGTAGCACGCGCCTGTAGTTCCAGCTACTTGGAAGGCTGAGGCGGAAGGCTCACTGGAGCCCTGTAGGTCAAGGCTGCGGTGGCCGGGAGCAGCCACTCCACTCCAGTCTGGGTGACAGAGTGAGACTCCAACTCAAAAAAAAAAAAAAAAAGGCTGAGGCAGAAGGACTGCCAGAGCCCAGCAGGTCGATGCTGCGGTGGCCGTGAGTGTGCCACTGCACTCTAGCCTGGGCACCAGAGAACTCCAATGCAAAAAAAAAAAAAAGACCGGCATGAACAACATAGTGAGATTCAATTTTATATTATTATTATTATTATTATTATTTTGAGTTGGAGTCACTCTGTCACCCAGACTGGAGTGCAGTGGCCGCTCAGCCTTCCAAGTAGCTGGAACTACAGGTGTATGCTATCATGCCCGGCTAATTTTTTTGATTTATTGTAGAGATGAGGTATCGCCAAGTTGCTCAGACGGGTCTCAAACCTGCGGGCTCAGGCCTCCCAAAGCACTGGGATTACAGGTTGAACCACCAAGCCCAGCAATTCCTATTATTAAAAAAAAAAAAATCTTTAAAAGTTCTGGCTAGTGGGCTTGGTGACTCAGCCTGTAATCCTGCGTTTTGGGAGGCTGAGGTAAGTGGACTGCCTGAGCCTGCGGGTTCGAGACCTGCCCGGGCAACTTGGTGAGACCTCATTTCTACAATATATCAAAAATTAGCTGGGTGTGGCAGCGTGCGCCTGTAGTTCCAACTACTTGGAAGGCTGAGGCGGAAGGATCATTGGAGCCTACTGTACTCCAGTCTGGGTGACAGAGTCAGACTCCAACTCAAAAAAAAAAAAAAAAAAAGTTCTGGCTAAAGATTGACAATGTGAAAAAGAAATAATGTTTCTAGTTCTAGTAACGATAGTTGAGGTTATTTTGATCAACTCCACATTCCCAACAGGGCTGCCAGATTTAGTAAATAAAAATGCAGGATGTTTGGGAGACTGAGGTGAGTGGATTGCCTGAGCCCGTGGGTTCGAGACCCGCCTGGGCAGGCAAGACCTCATCTCTACCATAAATCAAAAAATTAGCCGGGCGTGGTAGCGCGCACCTGTAATTCCGGCTACTTGGAAGGCTGAGGCGGAAGGATCGCCAGAGCCCAGCAGGTCGAGGCTGCGGTGGCCAGGAGTGGCCACTGCACTCCAGTCTGGGCAACAGAGTGAGACTCCAACTAAAAAAAAAAATAATAATAATAAAATAAAATAAAATGCAGGATGCCCAAACAGTAAAAACAGACAAATCGGACTTAATGAAAATTTAAAAAACAAAAACCTGTGCATCAAAAGAAAACGTAAAAGAGACTGGGAGAAAATATTTGCAAATTATGTATCTGATAAGGGATTAATATCCAGAATATATAAAGAACACCTACATCTCAACAACAAACAAAGCAAACAACCAATTTAAAAATGGGCAAAGGACTTGAATAGAGGCTGAGGTGGAAGGATCACCTGAGCTGAGGAGGTCAAGGCTGTGGTGAGACATGATTGTGCCTCTGCACTCCAGCCTAGGTGGCAAAGTAAGACTACCAACTCAAAAAAAAAAAAGTAAGACAATACATTTTATGTTATGTATACCTTGTCTCAATAAAAAACTGGAAAAAATATAGAATATGCAGTTAAATTTGTATTCCGGACATACTTATACTAAGAAAATTATTCATTGCTTATCTGAAATTCCAATTTAACTGGTGTCCTGTATTTTAACTGGCAACCTTAACCCCCTCCCATTAAAAATAACTAAAAATACTGGAGATACATACAAACATACATAAACATACACAGCCACATACCCAACCATCTTCTTAATGCCATCAAAAAGGTGACAAAAAAAGAATTAAGTGTGGAAACTTTGTATTGTGTCAACATAAATTATAATTAATTAATATACTCAGAGATATGAATATATTATACATTCATATAATGAGAGGCAAATAATTTTTTTTTTTGAGTCGGGGGGGCAGGGTCTCTGTCGCCCAGGTTGGAGTGCAGTGGCACGATCACAGCTCACTGCAGCACTGACCTCCCAAGTTTAGGCAATCCTTCTGCCTCAGCCTCCTGAGTAGCTAGGACTACATGCAACCCCACACCTGGCTAATTTTTTGAATTTTTGTAGCAATGAGTTCTCACTACATTGCCTAGGCTGGTCTTGAACTTCTGGGCTCAAGCAATTCTCTCACCTTAGCCTCCCAAAGTGCTGGGATTATAGGCATGAGTCACGATGCTCAGCTAGAATTTTTTAAATACAGATTTAGAGACCCACAGAGCTTGCAGCTTCAGTTCTATAACTTCATTCATGAATCAAAGTAAACACAAAACTCAAAATCTCACTAGTTCTGATCTCAAATGGATTTTCCTTTCTGATGTGCAGAAAAAGTTTTCTTATTTGATTTGTGTTGGGCACGGTGGCTCATGCCTTTAATCCCATCACTTTGGGAGAACTACTTGAGGCCAAGAGTTTGAGACCAACTTGGCAACACAGCAAGACCCTGTTTCTAAAAAAAGAAAAAAATTACTAAAAAAAGTTTTGATTTGAACTCACAAAAAGACAAATTTCCCAATAAAAAAGTAATAATCTTTATTCTGCCATGTCTTAGCTGACAGTATAAACCTTCATTATGCTTACATCCATAACCAAATGTTCAGGCCATTAAATCAGATCCCAAGTTGTTGGTATCACCAACTGAGAATAGTTTATCAACTGTGTGCAAATTAGAACTAGAATCAAATTTGGCCAAGAACCAGAAACAAATAAAAACACAGGGTAGGAATAAAGAGATAGAGGCTAAAAGTTATATTTCCACTTGAGATTTACTCCAGGGATCAATGAAAAGGTTTATTTGAGCTTAAATAATCCATAAGGTACACTTCAAAAGGGCAACACTCTTTAATTGGTTTGGTAGAAGTGCCATTTGGGCATCTCAGTGGAACCTCCACAACAATCAATGTAATATGCGAAAAGTTAAAAATATAGCTTTTATACAAAATAACAGAATGAATCCAAGTAAAAAATGCATTAACTTATTGGTGATGGAATCACAAAGATGGTAAAGGTGGTTCCAAGTGTATTGGAGGAAGTGTGTATTTTATAGACATGTTATTTTTGAAAAAAGAATGCTGGATTTAAGATTGCTAGGATAGATTCAAAACTGGTCAATAAACTCCAGGGTAATAAAACTATAACCTTTGGGGTTATCCTTTCTAATAGACAGAAATCTTTTTTTTTACTGAGTTGGAGTCTCACTCTGTCACCCAGGCTGGAGTGCAGTGGCCACTCCTAGCCACCGCAGCCTTGACCTGCTGGGCTCTGGCGATTCTTCCGCCTCAGCCTTCCAAATAGCTGGAACTACAGGCGCGTACTTACCATGCCCGGCTAATTTTTTTATTTATTGCAGAAATGAGGTCTCGTCAAGTTGCCCAGGTGGGTCTTGAACCTGCAGGCTTAGGCAATCCACTCACCTCAGCTTCCCAAAGCGCGGGATTACGGCTGAGCCACTGAGCCCGGCTTAGATTGAAATCTTTAAGTTGTTAACACATAACTCACATAACCAGGGAATTGGGCACTAGAGATGGCAAATAGTAAAGTCGAACACAATTTCTCCTAAAAAAAGTCAATACTTCTTGAATAGATCTGTTAAACAATGTTCTAGTAAGATACTGAAAAAACATGCTGTACTTTCTTTCGCTTATTTCCGAGTTTATTTTTATTTTTTCATGCTCAGCTGAAAAGGTGAAAGCTGCAGATCTTGAGTAATCTCTCAATGCATCTCTCCTGTTTAGCACTCTGCCTTGAGAGCTCCAGCTGCCTTGGTCTCTCAGTAACCCAGTTCCATCTCTTTAATGCAGGGAGATGTTTGCTTTATACCTGGGTCCCAACTACCTACATCCTAGCAACTATTCTCAGGGAGTAAGCTGGGTCAATTGTAGGGCTCTATTTGTTTGTTTCCCATTAATCAGGGATCACTATATTTAACAGCCTGATGTCCACTATATTGAAAATCATTGTTTCATATATTTAGTTTTTTATTTTTATTTTTTTTTGAGTTGGAGTCTCACTCTGTCGCCCAGACTGGAGTGCAGTGGCCGCTTCCGGCCACCGCAGCCTCGACCTGCTGGGCTCCAGCGATCCTTCCGCCTCCGCCTTCCGAGTAGCCGGAATTACAGGCATGCGCCACCATGCCCGGCTGATTTTTTGATTTATTGTAGAGATGAGGTCTCGCTGCCCAGGCGGGTCTCGAACCCGCAGGCTCAGGCAATCCACTCACCTCAGCCTCCCAAAGGCGCGGGAATACAGGCTGAGCCACCGAGTCCAGCTCAATTCCTTTTATCTTCTACAAAAGAACAAAGTTTTCTTTCTACTGAGTTTCTCTAACACTCGTTTTCTACCTTATTGATTTCTACTCTCATCTTTCATTTATTTATTTTCTGCTTACTTCTAGTTTCATTTGCTGTTTATTTCCCAGTTTCCCAGGCCAAATGTTAAGATCACTGACTTACGATCTTTTTTTTCAAACTTAGATATTTATGCTATAAATTTTCCTCTCAGTCTTGCTTTGACTATATCATACACATTTTGATATGTTGTGCTTTCATTTTTCATTTAGTTCAAAAAAAAGTCCCAATTTTCCTTTTGTTTTCTTTACTGATGGACTATATGAAGGGTATTATTTAGTTTCTCAATATTTGGAAATTTTCCAAAAATGTGCTATTGATTTCAAATTTAATTTTATTAAATATGATTAAATGTTAAATAACACACTTTGAATGATATTAATCCTTTTAAATGCACTTGATCTTATTGCCCAGAATTTGGCCTGTCTTGATAAAAGTAACTTGTACTTGGTAAAATGTTTTCTGCTGCTGTTAAGTACCCTATAAATGTCAATTTGATTAAATTGGTTGATAGTACCATTCAAGTATTTTATATTCTTATTAATTTTTTACTTGTTTTATCAAGCAGCTTGGAGGTGCTAAAATCTGTAATGGTTAAAACTTTTCTCTCACAGTTCTGTCAATTTTTGCTTCACCCCTGTATTTGAAGCTGTTATTAGGCACATAAATATGTAAGATTTGTTATGGCTTCTTATTGAATTGTCCCTCAATCTTTAGGAAATTAACCCCTTTTCCCTGGTAATATGCCACAGTTTGATATCTACTTTGACATTAACACAGACTTTCCAACTTTCTTTTTATTAGAGGTAGAATGGCATATCTTTTACCACTGTGTTATATTTAAAATACTGGTGTCTTTTTTTTTTTTTTGAGTTGAAGTCTCACTCTGTAGCCCAGGCTGGAGGGCAGTTGGCATACTCACAGCCACCCCAGCATCAACCTACTGGACTCAGGTGATCTTTCTGCCTTAGCCTTCCAAGTAGCCGGAACTACAGGTGTGCACGACCATGCCCAACTAATTTTTTGACTTCTGATAGAGAAGTCTCACCAACTTGCCCAGGCTGTTCTCAAACCCATGGGCTGAAGCAATCCTCTCACCTCAGTCCCCCAAACTGCTGGGATTACAGGCTTGAGTCACTGCACCCAGCCACTGGTGTCTTTTATATTTAAAGTGGCTGTCTTGTAAGTAGCATATAGTTGAGCCTCACTTTTTAACCCACTCTGATATTAAGTGGGCTGTTTGGACAATTCTCACTGAGTGTAACTACTTGTCTTCAGTTTACCGCAGATCTTGTTTCCTTTGTTCATCACTAATTAGCTCTTTTTCTTATAATTAGGATTTATCATATACATCACATCTTTAACTTACTATAGTCTGTATTCAAGTACCATAACACTTTATGTACAGGACAGAAATTTTACAGCAATAAGATTTCATTTTCCACTTTCTAGTCTTTTTCTCATTTTATCATACATTTTAATTCTACATACATTATAAACTCCATGGTTAATTTTAGTAATTTTCCCTTAAGGCAGTTAACTATTTTAAAAAAGTTTTTGCTCTTCATTTCTTTCTTTAGAACCAGATTTCCATCTAGTATCTTCTTCCTTGTTCCTCAAGGTTTTCCTTTAATACTTCTTGCAGTATACGTCTGCTGGTGGTATATTTTTCCAGCTTTTGTATTTCTGAAATAGGCGTTATTTCACCTATGTGTTTGAGATATTTCTGCTGGGTATAGAATTTGAGTTTGAATTTTCATTTAATACTTTAAAGATGTTACTCCACTGTCTTCACAACTGAATTGTACCTGATGAGAAAAATACCATCATTCTTATCTTTATATGTAACATGTCCTTTCCTTTTCTTGGATTACTTCTAATATTTTCTCTCAATCTCTGGTTTGAGGAATTTTTGAGTATTATGTGTTTTGTTATAATTTTCTTCATGTTCTTTGTATATTCGGTACATTGGATCTGTAAAGGACTTAGAATTTTCATTAAATTTGAAATTTTTTCAGCCATTATCTTCCAATATCTTTTCTGTCCTCTTGTCTCCTTTGAAGACCAAAACACAAATATTAGGCCATCAGAAGTTGTCCCATAGTTTACTGATACTCTGGTCATTTTTTTCAACCGTTTTCTCTTTAATTTTGAATTGCTTCTACACTACATCTTCAAGTTCATTAATCTTTCATTCTATGTTGAATCTTCTGTTAATCCTATCCACCATTTTTTACCTCAGACACTGAAGTCTGCATCTGTAGAAGTTTGATGTTGTCTTTTTTTGTTGTTGTTGTTGAGTTGGAGTCTCACTCTGTTGCCCAGACTGGAGTGCAGTGGCCGCTCCCGGCCACCGCAGCCTCGACCTGCTGGGCTCCGGTGATCCTTCCGCCTCAGCCTTCCAAGTAGCCGGAATTACAGGCATGCGCTACCACGCCTGGCTGATTTTTTGATTTATTGTAGAGATGAGGTCTTGCTGCCCAGGCGGGTCTTGAACCCGCGGGCTCAGGCAATTCACTCACCTCAGCCTCCCAAAGGCGCGGGATTATAGGCTGAGCCATCAAGCCTGGCTTGATGTTGTCTTGTTTTTGTCAATCTTTCAATGTCCCAAATATCCCTCTACTTCTTTCAATATTCTTGTCAATTAATTCTATCATGTGTGTCATTTCTAGGTGTGTTTCTATATATTTTCTCATTGAAGCCGCATCTTTCTGCTTCTCTCATGCCTAATCATTTTAATTGGATAACACACACTGATTTTTCACTTTGATGGGTCACAGATATTTTTGCATTCTTATGATATTCTTGAGCTTTGTCCCAATTTCCTTCAAAGCTTGCATTTAAGCTTTGTTAGATAAGAACAAAGCAACCCTAGTCTAGGGCTAATTTTGCCTCACTACTAATGCAATGCCCTTTTTTATTTTTTTGGGTTGGAGTCTTACTCTGTTGCCCAGACTGGAGTGCAGTGGCACGCTCCCAGCTACCGCAGTGTCGACCTGCTGGGCTCCAGTGATCCTTCCGCCTCAGTAGTTGGAACTACAGGCGCGTGCTACCATGTCCGGCTAATTTTTTGATTTATTGTAGAGATGAGGTCTTGCCGAGTTGCTCAGGCGGATCTCAAACCTGCGGGCTCAGGCAATCCACTCACCTCAGCCTCTCAAAGCGCGGGATTACAGGCTGAGCCACCGAACCTGGCTGCCATGCCCTTTTAAATATTCTTTCTGATGCCCTGTGAAGTATGAGGACTTTCCTCTGTGACCAGTGGGAATAAGAACTATTTCCAGTGCTTTGTAAAATATATGAAGAAAGGGGTGTTCACTGTTTCTTTTTGATGTTGATTTCCTCTGCCTACATTGTTGTCTCACGTGCGTGTGCTGATCAATCCTCAGCAGAAGACATGAGGTGGAAAGTGTGCGTATTTTCAGCTTTCTCTTCTCTAGTACACTGCCCTAAAAACTTTCTTTGCTCTGATTTTTCTGGATTCTCAATTTTTCAACTCAGGGAAACTCCTGAGCTCCACCTGGGTTCCTTCCCTCTGCATTAATAAATGCCATACACACACAAAAAATCACTCCAGACAGTAAGTTAGACTAATCATATAGCTCATATCATATGGTTCTGAGAACACTCATTGTTCTGAAATGCCTGACATCCAATGTCTGAAATCCATTGTTTCATTTATCTTGTTTAGACTTTCAGTTTCTTTTGAACAGGGTGAATCTAGTCCCTCTTATTGCATCTTGAGTAGAAGCCTACATTTTACCTTTTACAGCTATAGGGATGAGCCTGTTGCAGAGGAAAACCATCTATGAATCTAATGAAAGCTATTTATGCTATACCCCTAATAAATGAACATTCCCTCAGAATTTTAATATAATTTCAGGTGGGTTCACTGGCTCCTGAATCCATATGGAAGGCTCATGAATCTGATGTTTAGAATTCTTGTTTTTTCTTGTTTTGAATTTTTTTGAGCTGTCTTTCTATTAATTCTATCCTCTGTCCTTTTCATTTTAGTATTGAATAACTTTGCTCACTAATTTTGTCATTTTATTGTTCTTTAACCATCATGTCTATCCTTTAAAAAAATTAACACTTCTTGCATCATACAGTTTCAACCTCCAACTAAAGGCTGAAAGCACAGTTGTTTGGTGGTAACTGTAGTCAGTTCATACATTCAATAGGACACTAGTTTTTTTTTTTTTTTTTTTGGAGTTGGAGTCTCACTCTGTCACCAAGACTGGAATGCAGTGGTCGCTCCCGGCCACTGCAGCCTTGACCTTCTGGGCTCTGGCGATTCTTCCGCCTTAGCCTAGTAGCTGGAACTACAGGCATGTGCTACCACGCCCAGCTAATTTATTTATTTATTTATTGTAGAGATGAGGTCCTGCCAAGTTGCCCAGGCAGGTCTTGAACCCATGGGCTCAGGCAATTCACTCACCTTGGCCTCCCAAGGTGGGGGATACAGGCTGAGCCATGGAGCCCGGCCAGGACACTAGTTGTTTTAAAGCAACGAACTCTGCCAATGCCCACCTTTTGCCTACAACTAGCTGGTCACACATTTGTCCTCCTGGCTCCCCTTCCTATATTCTTAACAATGAATGCACTGGTCCCAATGACTCTACAGATCTTAGATTAAAGAGTGACATATCTGTGTTTGCAACATTTTGAAAATGTGAACATTTTTCAGTTGTGAATCTACACCAGTATTGTCCGATAGAAATACAATATGAGGCTGGGCTTGGTGGCTCAGCCGATAATTCCAGCACTTTGGAAGGCTGATGCAAGTGGATTGTCTGTGCCCGCAGGTTCAAGACCAGCCCCAGCAACTTGGTGAGACCTCGCCTCTACAGGAAATTTAAAACAAAAATTAGCCAGGCGTGACGTGCCTGTAGTTTTGGCTACTTGGAAGGCTGAGGTGGAAGGATCGCCAGAGCCCAGCAGGGGGTGGCCATGAGCATGCCACTACACTCCAGCCTGGGCGACAGACAGACTCCAACTCAAAAAAGAAAGAAAAAAGAAAAAAAAAAAGAAATACAATACGAGCCACGTATGTAATTTTAAATTTCCTAGTAGCCACATAAAAAAGATAAAATTAATTTTAATGTTTTATTTTACCCATTCTATTCAAATATTATCATTTCCATGCTATAATTATTTTTAAATTATGAGCTTTGTTTTTAGTCTTCAAAATCTGATGTATATATTTTATACTCACAATAGAGTGATTTGAGATACTAAATTTACATCAGAAATACTTGATCTTTAAGTTTCATTAAATAGCTAAAAATGCAGATTACCATACCCAGGTTGTTCCAAACATACTCATAAATTTTCTAAAATTGAAAAGTGAGTTCCTTAGTCATAGTAGCCACAATTTAAGTACTCAATAGACACATATGGCTAGTGGCAACTGTACAGAACAGGTGCAGGCTTTTTATGAAGAGCTATGTATCATCTCATTCTTATGCTTCCTGTGTTGTCTCTACAATATACACACACACATACATATGTTGTTTAGACCTTTGTAAAACTGTTTACAACAGGAAAGAGCATATAATTTCAACCTGGGTGGACTGAACATACTGTTTTTAAAAAACAACTCTGAATACTAATTTCTGAGAAAAAAACATAGTAAAGCTCCATAAGCAAATTTTTGGCATTTTCTTTGCAATAACCCATCTCCAATAGGTCTATAATCAATTCAACCTACCTTCTTTTCTCTAGGGAAAGTCATAAGATTCCACTCCCCACAGGGCACATATATTCCAAATTTCTTCGTCTTTCAAACTTACTTTTATAATATATAATAACTATAAAAATGCTGTTTTAAAATATGGACACCCACTCATAAAAATGTACTTTGTGAGGTATAAAAGGGATGCACAAAGATATTCACCGTGGCATAAACTGTTTGAAAAAGCTGAGACTACATAAGGAAATGTTTCATAAATTATGATTTGTCAACTCAATAAAATATTATGCACAAAGCTTAGAGGACAGTAGGAAATGGCTATTATACAAAGCATGATTATGGGTGATATTTTAGAAATCCCTGAATTGTCACAATAAAGTGTTTTAACAATGGAATGTGGAAAAAGGAACACCCTAGAGTTGAAACAAGGTATAAAGACTAGACCAGAAAGTACCTTTTATTTTCTTTAGTCTGAAGGAAATTAACAATAAAAGGAGAAAAGGAAATGCCCTCACTGAACTTCCCTCTAGCTTTTCCTGCAGCTAATTCCCTGACACTGAACTCTAGCCAAGATTTTAAAAGCAGCCTATACAGAAATGGAATCAGCCTTCAGGTTTCCTCTAAGAGGGTATGAGAAAGTTACGTATGAAAAGCTTTCAATTAGAAGCAAAGAAAAGATTCATTGGGCAAACAGCCTCACAACTCTTCAAAAGGAATGACCTAAAGAAATTATTTCAATCTAAAAGTTTGTTAAATTTTTAAAATATGTAAGACAGAAAAGATGGAATTTCCCAACTCAATATGCAGGTATACAATGTGAATCTCAGTAATTGCTTAAATAAAAAATAGTGATAATGAATTATGGGACTTAAGTCTAGAAGTATGACCAAAAAAAAAAAAAAAAAACACAAAAAAACAGAAATAAGGGAGGAATTAGTGGTTCAGGTACATGGAGTGGTAAAATAGTATTGAAGGCAAATTGTAATAAGTTAAACATGTAAACATTTACATGATCCTAAGAAACCATGTGAAAATCTTTAAAAGTGGAATCATTAAAAAAAAATAAGTAGAAAGAAAGTAGAAAAATTGAGGAAAAAAGAGATGGGACAAACAAAAAACAAGATCAAGTAAAAAACTGAAGAATCCAAAGTTTTGCCTTACCTGTAAGCTAACGATATGGCCCACCATGATTTCATGGATGCTGGTAGAAAACATGTGACATTTGGGTCAGAGGAGTTTATCACCACATCAAGGACAATGTCCAAAGTATCAGTATTTTTGTACCAGTTCACCAAATCCTAATTCCCACACTGCAATCCAATGAAGGCCAAATGATATTGACATGCAGTGGGTTGTGTTATAACAGAAAAACCCTGAGTTTGGGAACCAAGTTTTTTTATGTGAGCAGTAGACTATATACCTGCCCCTTATTCTGAAGGCAGACACCACTTCTGTCTGCTAGATAAAGATCCCTGAAATGATAGACTGGAACAAAGGACAGTCAGTGCCTCGCTTGCAAGACATACAGAAATGCAAAAGACTTATGGGGAATTGTCTCCTACCAGATGATATATTTAAACCAACCACATCGATAATTACAATAAAAGTAAATAATCTAAATACCCCAATTAAAAAGCAGAGATTGTCAGACTGGACCCAAACTATACACTAATTACAATAAACCCACTTTATTCAGTAACACAGAGAATAAGTACATGAAAATTTTTTTTTTTTTTTTGAGTTGGAGTCTCACTCTGTCACACAGACTGGAGTGCAGTGGCCGCTCCCGGCCACCGCAGCCTTGCCTGCTGGGCTCCAGTGATCCTTCTGCCTCAGCCTTCCAAGTAGCCGGAATTACAGGCATGCGCTACCACGTCTGGATGATTTTTTGATTTATTGTAGAGATGAAGTCTCGCTGCCCAGGAGGGTCTCGAACCTGCGGGCTCAGGCAATCCACTCACCTCAGCCTCCCAAAGGTGTGGGATTACAGGCTGAGCCACCGAGCCTGGCCGTACATGAAAAATTAATAAGGCTATAAGAGATCTGAACAACACTATGAACATATTTGACCTAACTGACATCTGTAGAACACTTCCCCTAGCTGCAGAACACACATTCTTTTTAGGAACATGGAATGATTACCAAGACAGACCACAGAGTGGGCTATAACAAGTTAATTTAAAGTAATTAAAGTCACACAAAGAAATCAGGAACAGAAAAATAGCTGTGTGGATGGGCGGGTGTGGTGGTTCATGTCTACAGTCCCAGCATTTTGGGAGACTGGAGCTAGAAGGACTGCTTGAGCCCAAGAGTTTGAGACCAACTTGGGCAACATAGTGAGATCCCCATCTCTACAGAAGTCAAAAATCAGCTAGGCATGGTGTGCGTGCCTACAGGCCCAGCTACCCAGGGGGCTGAAGCTGTGGTGAGGCATGATTGTGCCTGTATTCCTGGGAAACAGAGTAAGACTGACTAAAAACAAAAACAAAACCAAAAATCAGCTGGGCAATTCCCAAATACTTGAAGACACACTTTGAAATAACCCATGCATCAAAGAAACTAAAAAAAGAAATTAGAAAATACTTTGAACTAAATAAAAATGAAAAAGCAACATATCAAAATTTGTCAATCATAGTGAAATGCTTATATTAAAACTATGAAATGTTTTGAATCACTAATCAAAGCTTCTCTCTTTTTTTTTTTTGAGTCATTGTCTCACTGTCCCTCAGGCTAGAGTTGCAGTGGCACTCTCACAGCCACTGTAGCCTCAACCTGCTAGGCTCAGATGATCCTTCTGCCTCAGCCTTCCAAGTAGCTGGAATCACAGGTGCGCACCACCACACTCGGTCAATTTTTTTATTTTATTGTAGAGATGAGGTCTCATCAAGGTGCCCAGGCTGGTCTCTAATCCCTGGGCTCAGGCAATCCTCTCACTTCCACCTCCCAAAGTGCTGGGATTATAGGTATGAGCCATCGTACCTGGCTAGCTTCTATCTTAAGATATTAGAAAAAGATCAAATTAAACCCCAAGTAAGAAAATAGAAAGAAAGAATAATCAGAAATTATCTATACAATGAAAGTTACAGTATCTCAACAGATCCCACAGGCATGAAAAAGCTAAAGAAAATATTGTGAAGTACCATTATGTTGATAAATTTAGGCCAAGTGCAGTGGCCCATGCCTACAATCCCAGCACTTTGGGAAGTGGAGGTGAGAGGATTGCCTGAGCCCAGGGATTAGAGACCAGACTGGGCAACTTGATGAGACCTTGTCTCTACAATAAATTAGCTGGGCATGGTGGCACACACCTGTGGTGGTCATAGGTGTGCGACTGCACTCAGCCTGGGTGACAGAGTGAGACTCAAACTAAAAGAAACAAACTACCTGAATGTCCTAGTAATAGTTAAAGTAACTGAACTCATAGTTAAAACTATAAAAACAAACCATAGGGCTTAGCAAATTTAGGGGATGAGTTTGAGTACTTGATTGGAATACAGACATATTGCTTTTTTTTTTTTTTTTTTTTTGAAAGCAGGATTTATTGTGAGGACAGAAAAGCTCCCACAGTGGGAGGTGACCTGAGCGGGTTGCCCCAGACATATTGTTATAGGGCAGCCTTGGGAAATAAGAGTGAAGGGTGAATGAAGCCAGATTATAGAAAATAATGAAAACTAGAGGAAATCTTTGTTGACTTTTGGTTTGGCGAAGAATTATAAGAATACAAAAAGCATGAACCATAAAAAAATTGTGGAAAGACAAAATCATCTGTCATCAGGAAAGTGCAAATAAAAACAATGAGATATTATCTATTAGCATGAAGGAAAAAAAGCAAAAAACCAAATCTGATGATAACAAGTGCTGACGAGGATGCAGGACAACTGTAACTCTTATACACTGCTAATGGAAATGCAAAGTGGTATAGCCACTTTCAAAACAGACCAGAAGCTTCTTAGAAAGTTAAACATACACTGATTACTTGGCCTAGCCATTGTACTCCTATTTATCCAAAAAAGTTAATAAAACATATGTCCACAAAAAGGCCTGCACATATAATTTACAAGTTTATGCAAATTTACCCCCAAAATATAAACCTAAATGTCCATTAACTAGTTAGTGAATAAACTGTAGTACATCCGTACAACGAAACACTATTCAGCAATAAAAAGGCACAAACTACTGATATATGCAACATGACTAAGTCTCAAAAGCATTACATGAAGGAAGTTAGACACAAAAAGTTACATACTGGAAGATTTCACTTCTATGATACCCTAAAAAAGTTAAAACTATAAGGTCAGACATCAGATCAGTGGTTTCTATGAGCTAGGGATGAGTGAAGCAGAATGACTGCAAAGGGGCCTAGGACAACATTTGGGATCACAGAAATGTTGTGTACTTTGACCAAAGACACTTGACAGTTGTTTTTGACCATTTATCAAAAACCATCAAAGTACATGTGTAAAAAGCATGAATTTCAGTATCTGTAAAAAAAATTTTTTTTTTCTTTTGAGTTGGAGTCTCACTCTGTCACCCAGACTGGAGTGCAGTGGCCGCTCCTGGCCACTGCAGCCTTGACCTGCTGGGCTCCGGAGATCCTTCCACCTCAGCCTCCCAAGTAGCTGGAACTACAGGCGCGTGCTACAATGCCCGGCTAATTTTTGATTTATTGGAGAGATGAGGTCTCGCCAAGTTGCCCAGGCAGGTCTCGAACCCGCGGGCTCTGGCAATCCACTCACCTCAGCCTCCCAAGGCACGGGATTACAGGCTGAGCCACCAAGCCCGGCTATATCTGTAAATTTTATCTTAGTAAATGACTACAAATACAAAACTGATTTTCAAAATTGTAATGTTTTACTCTCCATGGAACAGAAGCTTAAGTTGTCCTTTTTCTACACATATTCCTAGATCAGTCTTTTAAATTATAAATTATCCTCATTTGTAATAGAGTACTTCCCAAGCATTTTTGAGGCCTAATAATGTACTTTATATGTATTATCTCATTAAATTGCTCTCAAAATGTGGTATTTGTGACATAATAGACTTATGGGTCAATGGAACAAAATAGAACCTAGAGAAAGACCCAACTGATTTTCAACCAGGTGCTAAGGCAATTCAATAGAGAAGGATAGTCTTAAACAAATGGTCCCAAATAATTAATCATCCATATGCAAAAAAGATCCTTAATTCTTAACTCATGATATTAAAAATTAACTTAATTGCTGGGCATGGTAGCTCATGCCTGTAATTCCAGCATTTTAGTAGGCTGATGCAGGAGGATTGCTTGAGCCCAGGAATTTGAGACCAGTTTAGGCAACATAGTGAGATCTCGTCTGTACAACAAATCAAAAAATGAGCTGATCAAGTAGCTGGCTCCTTTGAGGAGAAAAAAGAAAGTTAGTCAGGCATGGTGGCATGCACCTGTAGTCCCAGCTACTCTGGAGGTGGAGGTAGAAGGACTGCCTGAGTCCAAGTAGAGGCTGCGGTGAGCCATGATTAAAAACAAACAAACAAAACCCTCCAAATTTATCATATAAGCACTTTTGAGGCCTAATAAGGTCCTTTATATGTATTATCTCATTAAATTGTTCTCAAAACTCTATGAAACTGAGGTTGAGAAGTTTAGCTGATTATAAAGTTGGGATCTAAACTCAGACATGTTGGACTCCCAATATCATCTTTCCTTGTATACTGTACTATGTCTCCAAATCTCCAAAGACAGACTATATTTTATATCCTACACTGTGCCTAGCATATAATAATGTCCAATAAAAACCAACAATGGTGAAATTAAAATACATCCTCCTGCTCTCGGTCTCTCTTCTCTCTCTCTCTGTCGCACTCTCCCTTTCTGCAGCTCTCTCCCCGCCTCTCTCCCACTTCCTCTCTCTCTCTTACTCTCGCTTTCTCTCTCTCTTTGTTCCCATTACAGATCCCCTCTGTAACAGCCACTTTAATAAATCTCTTGGTCCTGGCAAAAAATAAAAAAATAAAATAAAATAAAATAAAATACATCCTCCCAAACTGAGTCTCTTATCAGGCACAAGACTGAAAGAGAGCTGCTTTTCTAAATAAAATACTCCCTTCCCTATCCTGCTCCACTGTCCATTTTATCTCTGGTTTAGCAATCAGTCCATCAGGAAGAGGCATTCATTTGTTTATTCTTCCCAGTTCCCCTCTACAATTTCCTTGCCCAGCAAAACATCTCTAACTTAGGCTGGCCCTGGAGACAAGGTTAATCTGTTAATACTCCAGAGACAACAGTTTCTATGGACATGGAATAAAGATCCAGATCATCTTTCCCAGGAATTATTTTCTTAATTAGAGGAGGGAGTGATGTTTACTGCTTTACTGAGTAAAATCAGTCACAACATTTATTCATTTGTACTTCCCCATATAGTCCAAGACGACCACCTCAACTGCCAACCTTCTCAACTATTTAACATTTAATAATTCTTCACTGGATACCTGATCGCCTTCTAAGATTAAGGGGTACTGTAGAGAGGGGTCCTTGGTCTGACACTGTATCACTTACAATGTGTTAGTCTGTAAGCAACAAAACTCAGTTCAAACTGGTTCAAGCAACAGGGAGATTTATTATCTCACATAACAAGTTTGCTGTTAGGGTAGGCCCAGCATTGATTAATTTACTGGCTCAACAAAGTCATCAACAAAGAATAGGTTTTTTCCCATTGTCTACCCTGGCATCCTTAAGATGTAAGCAGTCATTTCACACCACCTTACAATAAGGCTGTGAGCTTTGTTAAAACTGAGGCTGGGGCCGGGCTTGGTGGCTCAGCCTGTAATCCCGTGCCTTTGGGAGGCTGAGGTAAGTGGATTGCCTGAGCCCGTGGGTTCGAGACCCACCTGGGCAACTTAGTGAGACCTCATCTCTACAATAAATAAAAAAACTAGCCGGGCGTGGTAGCGCGCGCCTGTAGTTCCAGCTACTTGGAAGGCTGAGGCGGAAGGATAGCCGGAGCCCAGCAGGTCGAGGCTGCGGTGGCCAGGAGCAGCCACTGCACTCCAGTCTGGGCAACAGAGTAAGACTCCAACTAAAAACAAAACAAAACAAAAAAAACTGAGGCTGGGCGTGGAGGCTCACGTTTGTAATCCCAGCACTTTGGAAGGCTGAGGTGAGAAGACTGCCTGAGCTCAGGGGTCCGAGAACAGCCTGAGCAACATGGTGAGACCTCATCTCTACAATAAATCAAAAAGAATCAGCTGGGCGTGGTGGCACATGCCTGTGGTTCTAGCTACTTGGAAGGCTGTGAGCGTGCCACTGCACTCCAGCCCAGGCAACAGAGTGAGACTCCCAACTCAAAAAAGAAAAAACAAAAAAAACTGCTGACACATGGTTGGCTAGTATGAGAAAAACAATTTTCTCTTATATACTTTAGAAGGCAATTTAGAAGTACCTACAGAAATTTTTTAACATACATATTCTCTAATCTAGCAATTCTTTTTGTAAGAATTCATCTCACAGAAACATGTATGTAAACAAAAACAAGTATAAAGATGTTCATTACAAAACTCTTTTTAACAGCAAGAAATGGAAAAGACCCTAAAATATCTACCAATTAGGATACTTAAACTGAGAGATCATATAATGGAGTATGTCACAGTTGTTTCACAGGGAAATATGGCCAAGTTTATGTAGAGTCAAGTTGTAGAAAGAGTATGTGCACAGAAAAGTAAAAATGGGCGTAGTGACACCAGTAAAATGGCAGAACAGGAAGTCTCAGACTCTTTTACTGAGTAGGCCTCCCTACTCAGTAAAAGCTCAACTAGTAACTATTCACAGACCAGAACACCTTTTTGAAAATCCTATTTGGAAACAAGCCTGAAATACCCACATGATCCACAGACCCCAAAAAAAGATGATTAGGAAGAATAAAAGGAATAGCCTCACTTCAACAGTGCTGTGTTGGCACAACACCAGAGGAAGATTTCCCTGGGCCCAGTTTCAATGGGAAAAAGAGAAACGAAGGGAGTAACAGCTTCCCTAACATTCTGAAATGCTTCCCAGGAAGTCCACTCCAGTCTCGGCTCACATGGAACACTAGGAGTAATGACATGGATGAACCGCCTGGGGTAAGATAGAAACAAAGAAATGAGAAAGAGGTGACTAGCAAGTGCATCTTAGTATCTCTGTATTCCTGCCAGCTCTGGTGCCTAATTGAAAATGCAGTCAACTTCACAGCCTACCTACAAAGCTAAGCTGGTCTCCTTCAAAAGCACTGGAAAGTTTAACCTAGCCTGAGTCCCTAGACAGCTAGCCTGTATGCCCAGCCTCACAGCCCACCTCAGCAGAGCCTGCGCAGGCAGGGAAAAGTACAGGAGCCACCTTTTTTTATTGTTAGACCTCCGTGACCTGGGATGACAAGAAGTGGCTCCACTCAAATAGTCTACCTTGCTTTTCCCTGCAGGCGTCCGGGCGTGAGGTGTGAGGGGATTAAGCTTGTGTGCCGAACTCCTTGGAACCATGGCGTCCCTCTCTTTGGCACCTGTTAACATCTTCAAGGCTGGAGCTGATGAAGAGACAGCAGAGACAGCTCGCCTGTCATCTTTTATTGGTGCCATCGCCACTGGGACTTGGTAAAGAGCACATTGGGACCCAAGCGCATGGACAAGATTCTTCTAAGCAGTGGACGAGATGCCTCTCTTATGCTAACCAATGATGGTGCCACTATTCTAAAAACAATGGTGTTGACAATCCAGCAGCTAAAGTTTTAGGTGATATATCCAGGGTTCAAGATGATGAAGTTGGTGATGGCATTACCTCTGTTACTGTTTTGGCAGCAGAATTACTAAGGGAAGCAGAATTTCAGGCTTGTTTCCAAATAGGATTTTCAAAAAGGTGTTCTGGTCTGTGAATAGTTACTACCTACTAGCTTTGTAGGTAGGCTGTGAAGTTGACTGCATTTTCAATTAGGCACCAGAGCTGGCAGGAGTACAGAGATACTAAGATGCACTTGCTAGTCACCTCTTCCTCATTTCTTTGTTTCTATCTTACCCCAGGCGGTTCATCCATGTCATTACTCCTAGTGTTCCATGTGAGCCGAGACTGGAGTAGAGTTCCTGGGAAGCATTTCAGAATTACTTTAATTGTGAAAAAGATTCATCCACAGACCATCATTGCGGGTTGGAGAGAAGCCAGAAAGGTTGCAAGAGAGGCTCTTTTGAGTTCTGCAGTTGATCATGGTTCTGAGGAAGTTAAATTCCGTCAAGATTTAATGAATATTGCGGCAACGACATTATCATCAAAACTTGTTACTCATCACAAAGATCACTTTACTAAGTTAGCTGTAGAAGCTGTTCTCAGACTGAAAGGCTCTGGTAATCTCGAGGCAATTCATATCATCAAGAAGTTAGGAGGAAGTCTAGCAGATTCCTATTTGGATGAAGGCTTTCTGTTGGATAAAAAAATCGGGGTAAATCAACCAAAGCGAATTGAAAATGCTAAAATTCTTATTGCAAATACTAGAATGGATACAGACAAAATAAAGATATTTGTTTCTCGGGTAAGAGTTGATTCTACAGCAAAGGTTGCAGAAATAGAACACGCGGAAAAGGAAAAAATGAAGGAGAAAGTTGAACGTATTCTTAAGCATGGAATAAACTGCTTTATTATTATTATTATTATTTTTTGAGTTGGAGTCTCACTCTGTCGCCCAGACTGGAGTGCAGTGGCCGCTCCTGGCCACCACAGCCTCAACCTGCTGGGCTCCGGTAATCCTTCTGCCTCAGCCTTTCAAGTAGCTGGAACTACAGGCGTGCGCTACCACGCCCAGCTAATTTTTTATTTATTGTAGAGATGAGGTCTTGCCAAGTTGCCCAGGTGGGTCTCGAACCCGTGGGCTCAGGCAATCCACTCATCTCAGCCTCCCAAAGGCGCGGGATTACAGGCTGAGCCACCAAGCCCAGCAGATAAATTGCTTTATTAACAGGCAGTTAATTTATAATTATCCTGAACAGCTCTGTCATGGCTATTGAGCATGCAGATTTTGCAGGTGTGGAACGTCTAGCTCTTGTCACAGGTGGTGAAATTGCCTCTACCTTTGATCACCCAGAACTGGTGAAGCTTGGAAGTTGCAAACTTATTGAGGAAGTTATGATTGGAGAAGATAAACTTATTCACTTTTCTGGGGTTGCTCTTGGTGAGGCTTGTACTACTGTTTTGCATGGTGCCACTCAACAAATTTTAGATGAAGCAGAAAGATCTTTGCATGATGCCCTTTGTGTTCTTACCCAAACTGTGAAGGATCCTGTCCTATGGAGGAGGCTGTTCTGAGATGTTGATGGCTCATGCTGTGACACAGCTTGCCAAGAGAACACCAGGCAAAGAAGCTGTTGCAATGGAGTCGTATGCTAAAGCACTGAGAATGTTGCCAACTATCATAGCTGACAATGCAGGCTACTACAGTGCAGATCTGGTGGCACAGCTGTGGGCTGCTCACAGCGAAGGCAATACAACTGCTGGACTGGATATGAGGGATGGTACCATTGGAGATATGGCTACATTGGGTATAACAGAAAGTTTTCCAGTGAAACGACAAGTTCTTTTGCGTGCAGCTGAAGCAGCAGAGGTGATTCTACATGTAGACAACATCATCAAAGCAGCACCAAGGAAACGTGTCCCTGATCACCACCCCTGTTAAATATTCCCGTATGCTGTTGATCTCTGGACCAGTTCATAGCAAAGTTGCATTTGAAAGATGTCAAACTCTTAAAGAAGACTGTGGAATCTGTGTTTATCTGTGCCCATTATATCCTAAGTTTGATTTTTAACTGACCTCTTATTTTAACATGGGTCTAATTTATTTGTCGAGTCATTTTTCCATAAAATTCAGTTGACTTAAAAGTTCATTAAAATAAGCCGGGCTCAGTGGCTCAGCCGGTAATCCCGCGCCTTTGGGAGGCTGAGGTGAGTGGATTGCCTGAGCCCGCGGGTTTGAGACCCGCCTGGGCAACTTGGCGAGACCTCATCTCTACAATAAATCAAAATGAGCGGGGCGTGGTAGCACGCGCCTGTAGTTCCAGCTACTCGGAAGGCTGAGGCAGAAGGATCACTGGAGCCCAGCAGGTCAAGGCTGCGGTGGCCGGGAGCGGCCACTGCACTCCGGTCTGGGCGACAGAGTGAGACTCCAACTCAAAAAAAAAAAAAAGGAAATATGTCCTGTGATTAGCCTGACCAGAACCTATTAGCCCGACCAGAAGCCATTGCAGTACCCAGCCAGGAGATCTGCCTGTACTACAGCTCAGTCAGTGGCCATGCTGGATAACAGTGGCCAGTCAGCAGCCCCACCCAACATCATAGCAAAGGCAGTGGTCCAGTCAAGTAGAGAACCTATAACAAGCTCTGCTTGCCCAGGGTCATCACCAGCTGGCCCATCCAGAGTCCCAGGCTAGACTAAATAGTGAAGGTCTATCCCTGCCAAAAAACACCTATAAAAGGCCAGAAGACAGGATTGTCTCCTCAAATGCTCAAACAACAATGCAAGGACAAAATGACTAAGAAAAATTAAGAAATCATGACATCTCCACAAGAAACTAATAAAGCCCCAATAACACACCCTAAACAAATGCAGAATTATGACATGACTATCACAGAATTCAGAATAATCCTCTTCTAAAAGTTCAGTGAACTACAAGAACATACCAATAGAAAATTAAATAAAATATGAAAAACAGTACATGAACAAAGTAAGAAGTTTGACAAAGAAATAAAAACAACGAAAAAGAACCAAATAGAAATCCTAGAGAATATAATGATTAAACTGAAAAACTCAATAGAAAGCTGGAACAGCAGATTCAATCAAGCAGAAGACTTAATGACCCAGAAAACAAAATATCTGTGCTAGATGAGGAGACTCATCCCTGTAATCCCAGCCTAGGGAACGTAGCTAGACCTCGTCTATACAAAAAATCAAACGGCCAGTACGGTGGTGTGTGCCTGTAGTCCCAGCTACTTGGGAGACTGAGGCAGAAGGATCACCTGAGCCTAGAAAGTCAAGGTCATGGTGAACCGTGACCATGCCACTGTACTCCAGCTTGGGTGACAGAGTGATTCCCTGACTCAAAAATAAACAAAAAACCAAAACATGTACAATTACCTAGAGGGGTAAAAGGACAAAAGAATGAAAAAGAACTGGAAAAGTCTATGGGAGTTAAAGAACACCCTCAAGAGACCAAACCTTTGCATAACAGGCATCGCAGAAGGAGAAGGAAAAAAAAGATCAGAAAGTATATTTAAAGAAATAATGATTGAATACTTCCCTTTTGGGATGCCTTCATCCAAGTATATGCAGTGCAAAAGTCTCTAAACTAATTCAACCTAAAGAGGAGTTCTCAAGACACATAATAATCACATTATAAAAAATCAAAGACAGAGTGGGTATGGTAGCTCACACCCGTAATCCTAGCACTTTGGGAGGCTGAGACAAAAGGACTGCTTGAGCACAAGAGTTTAAGACCAGCCTAGGTAACCTAGTGAGACCTTGTCTCTACAAAAAAATTAGCCAGGAGTGGTGATGTGCATCTATAGTCCCAGCTACTTGGGAAGATGAGACAGAAGGATCACCTAAGCCCAAAAGGTTGCGGCTGCGGTAAGTCGTGACTGTGCCACTGCACTCCAGATTGGGCAGCAGAATGAGATGCCAACCAAAATAAAAATAAATAAATAAATCTGAGAGCAGCAAAAAACAACAAAGATATCACATAAAAGAAGTGCAGGCCAGGTGTGTGTAATTCCAACACTTTGGGAGGCTGAGGTGAGAGGATTACGTGAGCCCATGGGTTTGAGACCAGCCTGAGAAATTTGGCAAGACCTCATCTGTACAATAAGTCAAAAAATTAGCCGGGCATGGTGGCACATGCCTGTAGTTAAAGTTACTTGGAAGGCTGAGGCGGAAGGATTGCCTGAGCCCAGCAGGTAGAGGCTGTAGTGACCATGAGCATGCCACTGCACTCCAGCCTGGGCGACAGAGAGAGACTCCAACTCAAAAAAAAAAAAATAAAGGGAGTGTCAATACAACTATCAGTAATTTCGGAGCAGAAACTTTGCAGGCCAGGAAAATGGAACACGGAAGTACTGAAGGGAAAAACAACAATCACGGCAACCAAGTATATATTACCTAGTAAAGCTCTCTTTCAGAAAGGAGAAATAAAAATTTTGCCAGACAAATAAAAGCAAAGAAAGTTTATCATCACTAGACCTGTCTTATATGAAATCAGTAAAGGGAGTTAAGTTGAAACAAAAAGCTATGAATTAATAATATGAAGCATACAAAAGCACAAAACTCAATGGTATAAAGTAAAACAAAGCCACATTCAGAATACTCAAACACTGCAATGATGGTGTATAAAAACAATTGTATCCCTAATACAAGGGTTAAAAGACAAAGATACAAATAAAAAATGGAAGTAGTAAATCTTTTTTTTTTTTTTTTTGACTTGGAGTCTCACTGTTGTCACCCAGACTGGAGTGCAGTGGCATGCTCCCGGCCACCGCAGCCTCAACCTGCTGGGCTCTGGCGATCCGTCCGCCTCAGCCTTCCAAGTTGCTGGAACTACAGGTGCGTGCTACCACGCCCGGTTAGTTTTTTATTTATTGTAGAGAGGAGGTCTCGTCAAGTTGCCCAGGCGGGTCTCGAACCCAGGGGCTCAGGCCATCCAATCACCTCGGCCTCCCAAAGCACGGGATTACAGGCTGAGCCACTGAGCACGGCTGTAAATCTTTTTTTCTTTTCTTTTTTTTGAGTTGGAGTCTCACTCTGTTGCCCAGACTGGAGTGCAGTGGCCGCTCCCGGCCACCGCAGCCGCGACCTGCTGGGCTCCGGCGATCCTTCCGCCTCAGCCTTCCACTTTAAGTAGCTGGAACTACAGGCGCACACTACCACGCCCGGCTGATTTTTTGATTTATTGTAGAGATGAGGTCTTGCTGCCCAGGCGGGTCTCGAACCCGCGGGCTCAGGCAATCCACTCACCTCAGCCTCCCAAAGGCGTGGGATTACAGGCTGAGCCACCGAGCCCGGCTGGCTGTAAATCTTTATCTATAAATAATTACCTTGAAGCCGGGCTCGGTGGCTCAGCTTATAATTCTGAGCCTTTGGGAGGCTGAGGTGAGTGAATGGCCTGAGTCTGCAGGTTCGAGACCCGACTGGGCAACTTGGCGAGACCTCATCTCTACAATAAATCAAAAATGAGCCAGGCGTGGTAGCGCACGCCTGTAGTTCCGGCTACTTGGAAGGCTGAGATGGCAGGATCGCCGGAGCCCAGCAGGTCGAGGCTTGCGGTGGCCAGGAGCGGCCACTGCATCCAGTCTGGGCGACATAGTGAGACTCTAACTCAAAAAAAAAAAAATTACCTTGAATGTAAGTGAATTAAGCTGTCAAAGTAAAAAGAGTCAGAGGGGCTGAATGGATAAAAAGCCAAGATCCAAATACATGCTGCCTACAAGAGACTCAATTCACTTTTTTTTTTTTTTTGAGTTGGAGTCTCACTCTGTTGCCCAGACTGGAGTGTAGTGGCCGCTCACGGCCACTGCAGCTTCAATTCACTTTTAAGGATACACCCAAACTGCCAGTGAAGTGACGAAAGAAGATATTCTATACAAATGGAAACCAAAAGACAGCAGAGAGAGCTGTACTTACATAAAACAAAATAGACATTAATTCAAAACTGTAAAAAGAGACAAAGAAGAATATTATAAAATAGTCAATTTTCCAAGAGGATATAACTGCTGTAAATATATATGTACCCAACACTGGTGCACCTAAATGTATAAAATTAATATTAAATGATCTGAAAGGAGAGATAGATTGCAATGCAATAGTAGTAGGGGATTTCAATACCCCACTTTCAACAGTGGACAAATCATCCAGGCAGAAAATTAATAAACAAACAGTAGACTTGAACAACACTTTAGACCAAATGGACCTAAAAGACATATACAGAACATTCCATCCAACATCAATTGAATACATATCCTTCTCAAGCACACAGGGAACATTATCCAGGTTAGATCACACGTTAGAGTAAAAAACAAGTCTTAGCAAATTTAAGAAGATTAAAATATATCAAGTATCTTTTATAAACACAATGGTATTAAACTAGAAATCAGTAAGAGGAGGAACTTCAGAAAATTAAAAAATGCATGGAAATTAAGTAACATGTTATAAGCAACCAACGTGTCAATGAAAAATTAAATGTCTTGAGACAAATGAAAATAGAAACAACATACCAAAACTTATGGGATTCAGCAAAAGCAATTCTAAGAGGAAAGTTATAGCAATAAACGCCTACATCAAAAAAGAAGATCTCAAATAAACACTGCTCCCCAAGCAACAAGAATAAACTAAGCTTACAGTTAGCAGGAGGAAGGAAAGATCAAAGCAGAAATAAATGAAATAGAGATTGGAAAAACAATATAGAAGATCAATAAAACTAAAAAGTGGTTTTAAAACAAGATAAACAAAAGCAACAAACCTCTAGCTATACTAAGAAAAAAAGAATACTGAAATAAAGCTCTTCCAAAAAATCCAAAAGAGGAAATGCCCCCCAACTTTTTTTTAACCAGACTAGCATTACCCTAATATGAAAGCCAAACTGACATTACAAGGAAGTAAAAGTACAGGCCAATATACTGTATGAACACAAATGTAAAATTTCTCAACAAAATAGCAAACCAAACTTAACATAGTAAAAGTATCATCCACCATGATCAAATGGAATTTATCCCTGGGATGCAAGGATGGATCAACACACAAAATCAATAAATGTGATACACTTGTTTTAACAGAATGTAAATCAAAAATCATATGATCATCTCATTAGATACAGAAAAAGCATGACAAAATTCAACATCCTCTTATGATTAAATAAAAAAAAAAAAGCCAGGCTTGGTGGCTCATCCTGTAATCCCGTGCTTTGGGAGGCTGAGGTGAGTGGATGGCCTGAGCCCGCAGGTTCGTGACCCACCTGGGCAACTTGGCCAGACCTCATCTCTACAATAAATCAAAAAATCAGCCGGGCATGGTAGCGTGCGTCTGTAGTTTCAGCTACTTGGAAGGCTGAGGCAGAAGGGTCACCGGAGCCCAGCAGGTCGAGGCTGCGGTGGCCACTGCACTCCAGTCTAGGCGATAGAGTGAGACTCCAACTCAAAAAAAAGAAAAAAAAACAAAACTCTCACCAAATTAGGTATAAAAGAAATGTACCTCAACACAATAAAGGCCATTATATGAGAAGTGCACAACTAATACTATGCTTAACAGTGAAAAATGGAAGGCCTTTTCTGTAAGAAAAGGGACAAGATAAGGGTGCCCAGTCCCCCCACTTCTTTTTTTTTTTTAATTTTGAGTCTGAGTCTGTCACACAGGCTGGAGTGGAGTGCAATGGCACGCTCATGGCCACTGCAGCCTCAAACTGCTGGGCTCGGGTGATCCTTCCACCTCAGCCTTACAAGTAGCTGGAAATACAGGGGCATGCTACCATACCTGGCTAATTTTTTGATTTGCTTTAGAGACGAGGTCTCACCAAGTTGCCCAGGCTGGTCTTGAATGCCTGGCTCCCAAAGTGTTGGGATTACAGGCGTGAGCCACCATGTCTGGCTCTCACCACTTCTATTCAACAAAGCGAAAAAAGTCCTTGTCTGAGCAATTAGGTAAAAGAAAGAAATGAAAGGTTTCCAAATAGGAAACAATGAAATGAAACTGTCACTGCTGATATAACCTTATATATAGAAAACCCTAAAAATCACCAAAGAAACGTTAGAACAAGGAAACTGAAAACACAAATAAATAGAAAGATGTTCTGCGTTCATAGATTCAAATAATTAACATTGTTTAAATGTCTTAACTACCCAATGTAATATACAGATTCAATGTAATGTCTACCAAAATTCTAATGTCATTTTTCAAGGAAACAGAAAAAAACAATCCTAAAATTTGTATGAAACCACAAAAACCCCAAACAGCCAAAGCAATCACAAGCAAAAATAACAAAGCTGGAGCTATCATACCACCTGATTTCAAACTATACTACAAAGCCATAGTAATTAAAATATGGCATTGGCAAGAAAAAAACATATATCAACTAATGAAACAAAATAGCCTAGAAATAAACTCATCTATGCATGGTCAACTGATTTTTTGACAAAAATGCCAAAAATAAACAATGGGAAAAGGATAGCCTCTGCAATAAACGGTGCTGAGAAAACTGAATAGCCACATGCAAAAGAATTAAATTGAACAATTATCTCACATCGTACACTAAAATCAACTAACAACGGATTTAAGATATATATCAGAGGCTGGGCACGGTGGCTCAGCCTGTAATCCCACGCCTTGGGGGACCGAGGTGAGTGAATTGCCTGAGCCCAGGGGTTTGAGACCAGCCTGGGCAACTTGGCGAGACCTCATCTCTACAATAAAAAACCAAAAAAATTAGCCAGGCGTGGTAGCGTGCATCTGTAGTTCCAGCTACTTAGAAGGCTGAGGCAGAAGGATCACCTGAACCCAGCAGGTGGAGACTGCGGTGACCATGAGCGGGCCACGGCACTCCAGTCTCGGCGACTGAGTGAGACTCCAACTCAAAAAATAAAAAAATTTGTATAGCCATTATGAAAACTGTATGGAGACTTGAAATCAGTTTGTCAAAGAGATATCTGCACTCCCATGCTTACTACAACACTACTCACAATAACCAAATTATGGAATCCACCCAAGCATTCATCAACAGATGAATGGAGAAGAAAATGAGGTCTATATACATAATGAAATACTATCTAGCCTTAAAGAAGGAAAGTCTGCTGGGTGTGGTGGCTCATGCCTGTAATATCAGCACCATGGGAGGTGGAGGAAAGAGGATCACCCGAGCCTGGGGGTTCGAGACCAGCCCGGGCAACTTGGTGAGATCTTGTCTTTACAATAAATCAAAAAAAGATTAGCTGGGCATGGTAGCACATACCTGTGGTTCCAGCTACTTGGAAGGCTGAGGTGGAATGATCACCTAAGCCCAGCAGGTCGAGGCTGCAGTGGCCGAGAACATGCCACCGCATTCCAACCTGGGTGACAGTGAGACTCACTCAAAAAAAAAGAGAAGGAGCGGGACTCGGTGGCTCAGCCTGTAATCCCGTGCCTTTGGGAGGCTGAGGTGATTGGATTGCCTGAGCCCGTGGGTTCGAGACCCGCCTGGGCAACTTGGCGAAACCTCATCTCTACAATAAATCAAAAAAAAAAAAAAAAAAAAAAAGAATCAGCCGGGCGTGGTAGCACACACCTTCAATTCCGGCTACCTGGAAGGCTGAGGCGGAAGGATCGCCGGAGCCCAGCAGGTCGAGGCTGTGGTGGCCGGGAGCGGCCACTGCACTCCAGTCTGGGTGACAGAGTGAGACTCCAACTCAAAAAATAAAAAAAAAGAGAAGGAAAGTCTGCCATTTGAGATTACACTAACGGAAATGGAAGACTTGCTAATAAGCCAGGCTCAGAAAGACAAATTCTAGCTTACATGTAGAATCCAAAACAATCAAATTTATAGAGGCTGAGGGGAAAGGGAACCATGATGAGGGCCAATAGGTAGAAGCTTCAGCTAAGCCAGGCACGGTGGGTAACATAGTGAGAACCTGGTTTGGTTTTTTTTTCTGAGTCAGATCTCACTGTGCTGCTCAGGCTGGAGTGCACTGGTACACTCACGGCCACCCCAGTGTTGACCTGCTAGGTTCAGGCGATCTTTCCATGCCCAGCTAATTTTTTTTTGATATATCATAGATACGAGGTCTCACCAAGCTGCCCAGACTAGTCTCGAACCCCTGGGCTTAGGCAATCCTCTCGCCTAGGCCTCCCACAGTGCTGGGATTACTGGCTTGAGCCACCGCGCCTGGCCAGAGAAACTGTTTCTTAAAACAAGAACAATAGGAAATGAAAGACAAGTTCAGACAGTAAGCTCAAGTCTTTCTTTAGGATCTATTATGCAGTGCTACAATATTGTTAACAATAGTACACTAGAAAATATAAGTATTTTGAGGTGATGGATATGCTGATTAGCTTAATTTAATTATTCCACATTGTACTCATGAATATAACATCACTTTGTACCCCACAAATAGACGCAATTACACATTTTCAACTTATAATAAATAAAAAATATAGGCCGAATATCCCTTATTTAAAGTGTTTGGGGTCAGAAGTGTTTTGAATTTCATTTTTTCAGATTTTGTATCATACTAGTTAAGTATCCCAAATATGAAAACTGAACATCCAAAATCCTCCAATGAACATTTCTTCTGAGTGGCATGTTGGATCTCAAAAATACTTTGCATTTTGGAGCATGTCAGATTTTAGATTTGGAATAGTTAACTTGATTAAAAACAAACAATAACAACAACAAAAAAGAAACCAGCACCCTCCAAAGTAAAAAATACCTAGGACAACACAGGCAACAACAGTAAAAACATTAAATGGACACGAAAATTAAAAAATCTGTTGTACCAAAAAAGCCAGTCAACAAAGAGAGAAGGTGATCTATGGAATGGAGGAAAACGTTTGCAAGTCATATAACTAATAAGAGGATAATATACAGAATAAAGAACTCCTACAACTCAACAACAAAAAACTAAATAACCTGTTTAAAAGTGGGCAAAGGAAGCTGGGGACAATGGCTCATGCCTGCAATCCCAGCACTTTAGGAGGTGGAAGTGAGGATCGCCTGAGTCCAGGGATTCGAGATCAGCCTGGGGGCAACTTGGCGAGACCCCATTACTACAATAAATCAAAAAATTAGCTGGACGTGGTGGTATGCGCCTGTGGTCCTGGCTTCTTCGAAGGCTGAGGTGGAAGGAACATTTGAGCCCAGCAGGTCAAAGCAGTCGTGGCTGTAAGCGTGCCACTGCATCCAGCCTGGATGACAGAGTGAGACTCCTACTCAAGAAAAACAAAACAAAAAAACAGGCAAAGGATTTGAATAGATACTTCTTCAAAGAAGACAATACAAATAGGTAATAAACACATGAAAAAAAAGATGGTTAACATCACTAACATCATTAACACCTCTAATCTTAGGGAAATGCAAACCAAAATCACAAGGGTACCACTTCATATGCCTTAGGATGGCCACTATCAAAAAAACCAAAAAGCCAGGTGTGGTGGCTCACACCTATAATCCCAGCACTTTGGGAAGCAGAGGCAAGAGACCAGGCATTGGAGATCAGCCTGGGCAACATGGCGAGACCTCATCTCAACAATGAATCAAAAAATTAGCTGGGTGTGGTGGCATGTGCCTTTAGTTCCAGCTACTTGGAAGGCTGAGGTGGAAGAATCACCTGAGCACAGCAGGTTGAGGCTGCAGTGGCCGTGAGCATGCCGCTGCACTCCAGCTTGGGTGACAGAGTAAGACGCCAACTAAAAACCAAACAAACAAACAAACAAAAACCCCGCAAAACCAAACTGGAAAGGGCTGGTAGCAGGGGCTCATGACTGTAATCCCAGTGCTTTGGGAACTTGATGTGGGAGGATCATTTGAGGCCAGGAGTTTGAGACTTGCTTAAGTAACATAGCGAGACTCTCCCCCTAAAAAACTTGTTAAAAACTCAGCCAGGCATAGTGGTGCATGCCTGTAGTCCCAGCTACTTGGGAGGCTGAGGCACCAGGATAATTTGAACCCAGGTGGTCAAGGCTGCAGTGAGCTATGATCCTGCCATCAGGAAGATGCTGTCTCTAAAATGATAAATAAATTTAAGATTAAATAAAAAACAGCAACATGTTGGTAAAGATGTAGAGAAATTGGAACCCTTGTCATTGCTGGTGGAAATGTAAAATGGTGCAGCTTCTATAAAACAATATGGTGGGAGCTTCCTGAGAGCTGAATACGTGGACTTCCTAAAGGGTGGTGTGTCCAGGGAGTGCATGTAAGCTCCCTTCCCCCATACCTGACTCTAGTCATCCTCTTCAACTGTATCTTTTGCAATATCCTTTATAATAAACCGGCAAATGTAAAAATATAAAAACAAAAACAAAATGGTGGTTCCACAAAAATTTTAAAATAGAATCATCATATTATCCAGTAATTTCACTTCTGGGTATACATTCGAAAGAATTAAATCAGGTTCTCAAAGAAACATCTGTACGCTCATGTTCACAGTATTATTCACAATAGTCAAAAGGTGGGAGCAACCCAAATGTCCATCAATGGATGGATAAACAAAATGTGGTATGTGCATATAATGGAATATTATTCACCTTTAAAAAAGAAAGGAAATTCTGACACATTTTCTACAACATAAATGAAACTTGAGGACATGTTTATGCTAAGTGAAAATTGCCAGTCACAAAAAGACAAATACTGCACAATTCTATCTATTGAAGTACTTAGAGCAGTCAAAATCATAGAAAGAAAGAAGAATGGTTGCTAGGGACTAGGGACATAGGAAGAAGGGAGAGTCATTGTTTAATGGGTATAAGTTTTAGTCCTGCAAGATGAAAAGGTTCTAGAAACTACGCAATGTGAATATACTTAATACTACTGCACGGTACACTTAAAACTGGTTAAGATGATGAATACCTTTATGTCAACTTTACAATTAAAACTAAAAACAGTCTAAAAAAAAGAATAAAATACCAAAATGAAAAATCAAGACAGGTATGGTGGCTCATGCCTGTAATCCCAAAACTTTTCGGAGGCTGAGGTGGGAGGAGTGCTTGAGGCCAGGAGTTTGAGACTAGCCTGAGCAACACAGTGAGACCCTATCTCTACAAAAAATAAAAACAGCCAGCCTTGTTGGCACATGCCTACAAGTCTCAGATACCAGGGAGGCTGAGGCAGAAGGATCCCTTCAGCCCAGGAGTTGGAGACTGCAGTGACCTATGATCATGCCACTGTGCTCCAGTCTAGGCAATCGCTCAAAAGATCCTGTCTCTGAAAAGCAAAAAAAGAGATCGGGCATGGTGGCTCATATCCGTAATCCCAGCACTTTGGGGGCCAAGGTGGGAGAATTGCTTGAGCCTAGGAGTTCAAGACAGCTGGGTAACATAGCAAGATCCTGTCTCTACAGAAAAGAAAAGAATTAGCCAGGCATAGAAGCATGCACCTATAGTCCCAGATACTCAAGAGGCTGAGGTGGAAGGATCACCTAAGCCCAGGAGTTGAGGCTGTGGTGAGCCATGCATTCCAGCCTGGGCGAGAGTGACTCCAACTAAAAAATAATTTTAAGTTAAAATTAAACTCTAAGTACCATGCTACTATTAAAAAAAGTTTTTATCAAGCATCTCCTCACAAAGGCATGTTACTGGAGTGGTAATTAGTTAAGGAAAAGTGCCTATGTCATCCAGCTAACCTGAGATGCTATCTATTAGGCTTACCCCAGGAACTGCGTATGAGCCCTTACTCTAAACCAGAGGTCCACTCTCTAATCCTGAAACTGCTGACATATGTGACACAAGAGTTGGCATCCACAAATGCAAAATCCTAGGATTTTCAAACCTTTCCTTCTTCCTACCTGCGACTAATAGAACACCAAGCTCACATCAGCACTTACTTCACTTTCACAACTTGATTCTCTATTCCTCCCCCACCCTTCAAGAATGTTACAAGAGTTAGTGGGTGTTAGCAAGACCCCTTCAGAAACTAGCCATTCCAGAAAAATAATTGCTTACATACCAAGGGCTGCCAACAAGAGCAACTTCCCAGCAGCATGTTTTAGTAGCCTTAATGAAGCAGAGAGCAACGCCTCCTGTAATACAAATTCTGGTTGGAAGAAAGGATCTACAGATTGTGGAAAAGTACAACTTAAAAAGCAAACACCACAGGCTCCAGTGGAGCAGGAAAGCAAGCAGAGATTTCTAAATACAGAGCTCAATTGTAAGAGTCCACTGTACCTTAATTCTCACTATCATCATTTGCTGTCAAAAATAGAAACTTCCATGTCTTGATCCATTCAGAATGAGTCACAGCAGGCACAGCTCTGCTTCCACAGGACAGCTGGGTCAGAAAGGCCACACAGGGAAATGCAAAAGGCAGCCAGCAGGTTTTCTTAGGGATTATACTGCTCCAGCTTTTATCCTTCTTCCAAGCTATTCTGGTGCCAAGAAAGCTGCAGGGTGGTCTTTGCTCTGCTCTGAAAAAGCTTCAATCTTTTCACCAGCGGACTGAAGTAGTCTCAGGTCTGCAACTCCCTCTGCTGCCCAATGTTTTCTTTGCATACTGTAGATGTTTTAATGAATTTCAAATTCAAATATGTTGAAAGAGCTAACTAAAGTAGCCCTTTATCTCCAAATATTCTCCAAAAAGGAATAAGTTCAAACAGGAGAGGACTACAGCTGGAATGCAAACTTCTAAGCTGAATTGACTTCTATATTCACCTACAGTAGCTCTCTCTCTCAGAAAGAATTTATTTCATTCAGTTTAATAAAGTATCCCTCATAGGCACCTAAAGCAGAAGCTGGACTTCTTGGTCTTTCATCACCAACCTTAGTAACACTCATCTTCCAAAATCAAATTTAAATAACATTTAGGATGTAGGGCATTAAAATGATCTGTTTACCAATCTGTTTCACTGTATTTATTCAACTTTGTGCCTAGCTAACAGCAGATGCTCAATAGCCATCTAATAGAATTTTAACAACTATCTTGAGATACTGGGGAGGAAAGATTTGTCCACACAAGAATTCAGTTAACAACCACCAGGGGAGGACCCAAAAGCCTTAGAGAAAGGAGTAAGAGACAGGAAAAAGTCTCCAACATACCATTATTCTGCCTAACAATTTACTTACCAGTTATATTTTTAGTTTTCAGACTACCAATCTCACAATGCCTCCTTCCTATTGACTCTTTTTTTTTGAGTTGGAGTTTCACTCCGTCGCCCAGACTGGAGTGCAGTGGCTGCTCCCGGCCACCGCAGCCTCGACCCACTGGGCTCTGGCGATCCTTCCACCTCAGCCTTCCGAGTAGCCGGAATTACAGGAGCGCGCTACCACGCCGGCTGATTTTTGATTTATTGTAGAGATGAGGTCTCGCCAAGTTGCCCAGGTGGGTCTCAAATCCCGCGGGCTCAGGCAATCCACTCACCTCAGCATCCCAAAGGCGTGGGATTACAGGCTAAGCCACCAAGCCCGGCTCCTGTTGACTCTTTAACAGAGCTCTTTCTAAATGTAAAGCCACTTCATTCTTTACCTATACCCAAATACTTCCCACATTTTTGATCTTAGTGATAAAATTCACAAATACTGAGCTGAGCAAATACTGACCCCATTAAATAATGTCCCTAACCTACTTAGGTTAGAAACTCTAGTATTCCAGCATACAGAATTAGAAATGTTTTTTATTTTTTGAGTTGGAGTCTCGCTCAGACTGGAGTGCAGTGGCCACTCCCGGCCACACGAGCCTCGACCTGCTGGGCTCCGGTGATCCTTCCGCCTCAGCCTTCCGAGTAGCCGGAATTACAGGCGCACGCTACCACCCGGCTGATTTTTTTATTTATTGTAGAGATGAGGTCTCGCTGCCCAGGCGGGTCTCGAAACCGAGGGCTCTGGCAATCTGCTCACCTTGGCCTCCCAAAGCGCTGGGATTACAGGTTGAGCCACCGAGCCCGGCTCCTGTTGACTCTTTAACAGAGCTTTTTCTAAATGTAAAGCCACTTCATTCTTTACCTATACCCAAATACTTCTCACATTTTTGATCTTAGTGATAAAATTCACAAATACTGAGCTGAGCAAATACTGACCCCATTAAATAATGTCCCTAACCTACTTAGGTTAGAAACTCTAGTATTCCAGCACACAGAATTAGAAATGAAGGCATGTATTAGTGCAATAACCCTTGTTTATTTTTGTGAGCCCTTCCCTTTCCACCACCCAATATAAAAAAGCTTACCTCTCAGACAGAATTTCTACTCTTTGTCTCAAGAATCTATAGACCCATTCTTTGAGAAGCCCAAGTGCCCAGGGCAACTGCCACCCTTCAGAAACCTTAAAATAAATACCAATGGTGTCACCGTATAAAAGTTCTCTACCACTGGATAGGAAAAAAAGTACATTTTCTAATAAAAACAATCCCACAGCATTTATTGTCATCTTGTAATAACATAAGGGTAATCAAAACAATATGAACAAATGTTTTTGAACTATGCTCCAAACAAAGGACACCTAAAAAAAAAAACTACATTGCGCTCTCAACAATTTCTCACTTCATTGATCATTTCTAGTTGGAGACACTTTGCAGCAGGGTAATATTATCTCCTTTTAGCATGATCCGACCTACAACAACAAAAAAATAAGAAAGCTATTAATAGGCACACATTCAGAAGTATGATCATCTTTTAGCCTTGGAATTTTCTATTCAGCTCTTCAATAGTATTTTGAAAACACTTTCTCTCTTGTGAAGATAGGTGAACACACCAGACACGATGGCTCATGCCTGTAATCCCAGCAACTCAGGAAGCTATGGTAGAAGGACTGCTCGAGCCCAGGAGTTGGAGGCTGCAGTGAATTATGATTGTGCCACTGCACTTCAGCCTGGGCAATGGCAAGATCCTGTCTCTTAAAAAAGACAACAATGAATATTTTCAAGTGTTTATATATTGAAAAGCTTTCCTTTTTTTTTTTCGAGTTGGAGTCTCACTGTCACCCAGACTGGAGTGCAGTGGCCGCTCCCAGCCACCGCAGCCTTGACCTGCTGGGCTCCGGCGATCCTTCCGCCTCAGCCTTCCACTTTAAGTAGCTGAAACTACAGGCACGCACTACCACATCCACTTAATTTTTTGATTTATTGTAGAGATGAGATCTCACCAAGTTGCCCAGGCAGGTCTTGAACCCGCGGGCTCAGGCAATCCACTCACCACAGCCTCCTAAAGCACGGGATTACAGGCTGAGCCACTGAGCCCAGCTTATTGAAAAGCTTTCTAACTCCATTAGTATATGAACCTTTTCAACAATAGTCTAATTTAAAAACCTAAAGGTAGCTAATATCTCATGAAAAGTAGTTTCCATAGACTAAGTCAACTGAACAGGCACCTAACATTTCCTATTGCTGAGTTTGTAAAAGTTTGGCAAGAAATTGTATGTCAAGTATAGGAAATGGCGCAAATCATAACCCCATTCTTTTTTTTTGAGTTGGAGTCTCACTGTCACCCAGACTGGAGTGCAGTGGCCGCTCCCGGCCACTGCAGCCTCAACCTGCTGGGCTCTGGCCATCCTTCTGCCTCAGCCTTCCAAGTAGCTGGAACTACAGGCATGTGCTACCACGCCCGGCTAATTTTTTGATTTATTGTAGAGATGAGGTCTCGCCAAGTTGCCCAGGTGGGTCTCGAACCCACGGGCTCAGGCAATCCACTCACCTCAGCCTCCCAATGCGCGGGATTACAGGCTGAGCCACCGAGTTCGGCTCATAACCCCATTCTTAAAGCTGTTAGTATATTAAAGATCCCCTCCTCGATAAACAAACCTGTTTAAGTTTTACCCAACATTTAAACTAATACTTTTTTTCCTGAGAAATATCTATAAACATCTTCAGTAACACTGGTAGAACACTTTGAGAAACTATAATCAATTCCAATAGTTATTAAACTGTTTACTTTCCCAATCTTCTTCTTATATTCTACAGGATGAATGCTACCACGGAATTTCAACACTTGACAAATAACACAAATAATATGACTTCAGCCAGGCATGGGGCTTGTGCCTGTAATCCCAGCTCTTTGGGAGGTCAAGAAAGGAGAATCACTTGAGTCCAGCAGTTCAAGACCAACCTAGGTAACTTAGTGAGACCCTGTTTCTACAAAAAAAAAAAAAAAAAAAATTAAAAATTGCTGGGCATGGTGGCATGTGCCTAAAGTCCCAGCTACTTGGCAGGTTGAGGCTGGAGGATGGCTTGAGCCCAGGAGTCTGAGGATGCAGTGACCTCAGTAAGGCCAAGTTTGCCCTTCTTGGCAAGACATCTTTAAATCTGAAAAACCCAGGCAATCATAAAAGCACAACAAAGCATCATGCTCTCAGAATTTATTTTCCAGATGTCTAGTACAGGCTCAAGAGAATCATCAAGGTATGAAATAAGGAGACACCCAAAGCCTACAACTGAGTACTAGTGAGTTGTGAACTGAGCATTTAACAAAAAAAGGCAAAATGTCTAAATAAATCTCAAGCTAATGGGATGTTAGCAGAAATGATTCAGTGTGTCTTGGTGAAACCACGAATCTAAGACCCCTTATTGGTTGGGTTAAGACGTTTAATTCATTGTTAAAATATTTTTGAGTTTCTACTGTGTGCTAGATATTGAGTTAGGCACTGAACCTATTAGGGATCAATACTTAGGAGTACTTGGTCTAATGGCAGAGACATTAATAAAACAACCACAATAATAAACACCTTACTGCAAACTCAGAAAGGACATCATTGCTCTCCCCCATCCCCACTCAAACCAAATTAAACTCTGGGCTTCTTAGGGGAAGTGATATTTGATCTGAGTTCTAAAGACACATGAAACAGCATATACTACACAAAGATTAATGGTGGGGCAAATTCATGGAACTGAAAGAAGTGTGGCTGAAGCTCAGAAAGTGAGGCAAAGTGATACAAGATGAGCAGAAGGAGGTTAAAACCAGACTATAAAGGACCTTGCAGAATATTTTTTTTTACCCTAAGAGAAACATGAAGTCATTGAAAAATTTCAAGCAAAGGAATGACACAGACTGTTGTTTTTAAAAGATGACTGAAGCCTGGAAAGCAAACTGGATGGGCGTGAGGGGGGGAAGGAGATAGTGTAGTTGCAGAGAAGTCAGTTAATAAGCTGAATGGAAATTGGTGCCATTCAGTAAGTCAGGAAACACTAAATGGTGTTTCTATTAACTCTAAGTAGCATGAGTAGGAAGTGAATTTGATTTCTGATACATGACTTCGAGGAACTTTTTTTTTGTTGTTGTTGGAGTCTCACTCAGTCGCTCAGTCTGGAGTGCAGTGGCCGCTCCCGGCCACTACAGCCTCAACCTGCTGGGCTCCGGCGATCCTTTCGCCTCAGCCTTCCAAGTAGCTGGAACTACAGGTACATGCTACCACGCCCGGCTAATTTTTTTGATTTATTGTAGAGATGAGGTCTCGCCAAGTTGCCCAGGCGGGTCTCAAACCCACGGGCTCAGGCAATTCACTCACCTTGGCCTCCCAAAGTGCGGGATTACAGGCTGAGCCACCAAGCCCAGCCAACTTTGAGGAGTTTTTAAGGTACTCATGTAGAAATGGGAATAGGCTCAGAGGAGAGGTTTGGGCTATAATTGTAAATCTGGGAGTCAATACACAGATGGTAATTAAGTTATAGTCTTGAGTACCTAGGAAGATAATACTAAGCGACAGAAGGGCCTAGAATTAAGCCGTGAGAAACCCAAACACTTAATAGCTAGGTCCCAAAGAATGAATATGCAAAAGTCTGAAAAGGAGTAACCAGAAATGAAAAATGAAAACCAGAATTTAGTATCACAAAGCCAAGATGTGATACTGTAAAATACAATATTTGGTCTTTAAGAAAATATCAGGACCCCATATCCTGACATACAATGCCTAAGATCCTTAGACTCTCCAAGGTGATGTCTTTTAAATGCTAATGAGTCAACTGATGGCCAGTAGCCTCTAGGAAGCTTCAGGATGGTCACTGGAAGGTCCAAGGCAGGATTAGAGAATTGAGACTTTCAGCCCCACCTTTCAACCTTGGGAGAAAAGGCTCTGAAGGCTAAGTTAAACAGCAATGAAAAACGGTTTAATTCGTCATGCCTATGTAATAAAGCCTCCATAAAAACCCAAAAGGACAGGGTTTTGACAGCCAAATATGTGGAGATTCCTGGGGAATGGCAAGCCCAGAAAGGGCACGAAAGCCCTGCAACCCTTTCCACATGCCTTATCCTATGCATCTCTTTACCTGTATCCTTTGCAATATCCTTTATAATAAATCTGTTAACATGTTTCTCTGAGTTCTGTGAGCTACTCTAGCAAATTTATCAAACTCAAGGAGGGAGTTATGGGACCCAGTTTATAGCCAGTCAGAAGGCACAGGAAAAACAACCTAGAACTTGCTACTGACGTTTGGGCACCAGGGAGAAGTCTTGGGGACTGAGCCCTCAACCTATGGGATCTGACACTATCTGGAGATAATGTCAGATTTGACAAACGAATTAGAGGACTCCAAGCTGGTGTCCACTGCAAACTTGATTGCTTTCTTGGTGTATGGGGAAATACTCCCTCACATCTGGTCATAGAAGTCTTCTGTGTTGATTGTTGTTGAGTGAAGGAATAGAAAAATCACTTTGTTTCTTTTTTGAAACAGGGTCTTCCTCTGCCACTCAGACTGGAGTACAGTGGCAATCGCAATCATAGCTCACTACATCTTTGAACTCCTGGGTTCAAGTGATCCTCTCACTTCAGCCTCTTGAGGAGCTGGGATTACAGGCCTGTGCCACCACACCCAGCTAATTTTTGTATTTTTTGTTGAGTAGTGATCTCACTATGTTGCTCATTTCTCTTGAACTCCTGGCTTCAAGTGATCTACCCACCTTGGCCTCCCAAAGTGTTGGGATTACAGGTATGAGCTGCTGCACCCAGCCTCATTTTGTCTCCTCCACCCACTCAGAAAAGGCAACAGAGTATTTTTTTATTCTTTCTTTGCCTGTTAATAAAAAGTGTTATAAGAAGGGAGTGGCTTAATAGTACCACTGTTTGGAGTTATATAAAATGAGAACTAATATTGATCATTAGATTTAACACCCTTAGTCTGGTGACCTTGGTGAGAACTGTCTGGGTGGAGAAGCAGAAATGGACTGTGGTGAGGATGATTCCAAAAGTGTACTACCCCCCCACAATAACTTCTCAAATGCAAATTAAATTTAAATGTGATTGTTACAGGTCACTGAACTCTACAAGTGAATAAACATTTCTAGAACTCTATGAGACCATTCATATTCTTACCCAGTTGTTTTCTTGACTTTGTTTTAGAATGAATCTCTTCTGCATCATCTAATACAAGGTTCATATACTCATCAAAGCCCTAGAAAAAGAAGCCAATTGGCTGTTATCTTCAAGCAAAATCACATCCAAATCACTCTAAAAGAGTATACCTAAATACAAAAATGCCAACTAACTTCAGAAATTCACCTCTATTAATCATTCTACTAAAACACTGCCTTCCTCCCAAAGCTTCTTTTTAAGTAACAAAGCAAGCCAGAATGTAGCTCAAATTACTTCTTCAACCTTTTGGATTTTATTAGATATATCAATAAGCCTCTCTCTTATCTTTTCTAATCTGTCCAATAAAGAGTATGAGTATCCATTGTATGAATTACCTGCTACTGCCACTGCATTTCTCATCTTCTCCACAAAACATATACACTACCTATCATGCTTGTGTTCCGACTGGTAAGTCGTGATGAGATTATTGATGCAATCCCTGGTGTCTAAGTGGAATACCGAAGTGTCCTAACATAATACTTCTAGCCATATTTTATCTTTCCTTACTTAACTTAGGTTATCTTGCTATCCTGGAAGGCTACTTTAACCCCACGCAGCTCTATTTAGTTATCACCTAACCCTGAGCAAATACTCTATTATTGTCACATAACCAATTTCATTTTTTTTTTTTGAGTTGGAGTCTCACTCTGTCACCCAGACTGGAGTGCGGTGGCCGCTCCCGGCCACCGCAGCCTCGACCTGCTGGGCTCCGGCAATCCTTCTGCCTCAGCCTTCCGAGTAGGCGGAATTACAGGCATGCGCTACCATGCCCGGCTGATTTTTTGATTTATTGTAGAGATGAGGTCTCGCTGCCCAGGCGGGTCTGGAACCTGCAGGCTCAGGCAATCCATTCACTTCAGCCTCCCAAAGGCGCGGGATTACAGGCTGAGCCACCGAGCCCGGCTACCAATCTCATTTTTATCCCTTCCTCCCAATACTATTATTATTGTTAAAATAATTTTTTAAAGTTAACTTTCACTCTTTTTTGAAATTACTCAATCCCCACTAACCACAACAGTGAAAAAAAGGCTAAAAATGGACCCTGGAATACTTTCCTTGGGTTGAACCTCTGATTTTTTGTAAATTAATTTGGCTGGACATTTTCTGTGAAATCATATTTTATAAACAAATTGCTCTGAGATAAAATAGCCTAGATACTCACAATGATACAGCCCTCTATCCGCATATTCACTTGCTCATAAAGCCACACCTGAATCCGGGATCTCTGAAATAGTTATAAAAGTAGAAACATTAAAAAGAAAGTAGAAAAACACAAATGATAGAGAAATATGGCTCCTTAAAAAATGTAATGAATATAAGTCAAGAATTTTAACTAATTGGTATGAAATACCTAAGTGAAAATGAAGTAAAAAAAAAAAAAAGCTGCTGGGCTCGGTGGCTCAGCCTGTAATCCCGCGCCTTTGGGAGCCTGAGGGTTCGAGACCCGCCTGGGCAACTTGGCAAGACCTTATCTCTACAATAAATCAAAAAATTAGCTGGGCGTGGTAGCGCGTGCCTGTAGTTCCAGCTACTTGGAAGGCTGAGGCGCTACTTGGAAGGCTAAGGTGGAAGGATCGCTGGAGCACAGCTGGTCAAGGCTGCAGTGGCCGGGAGCGGCCACTGCACTCCAGTCTGGGTGACAGAATGAGATTCCAACTCAAAAAATAAAAAAAAATCTATTTTAAAAAAAGAGCTGACACACTGGCTCACACCTGTAATCCCAGTACTTTGAGAGGTGAAGGCAAGAGGATTGCTTAAGACCAGAGGCTCAAGACCTGGATGGGCAACTTGATGACCTCATCTCTACAAAAATATCAAAAAATTGGCTGGGTGCAATGGCAAGTGCCTGTAGTTCCAGTTACTTGGAAGGCTAAGGAAGAAGGATCCTCCAAGCCCAGCAGGTCAAGGCTGTGGTAACCATGCTTGTGCCACTGCACTCCAGCCTGTGTAACAGAGTTGAGACTCGACTCAAAATAAACTAATAAATGAAATAAAACAAAGAAGTTTAACGAATTACCCCATATCTAATAATTGTTAACCAAGAATGGTAATGTGCCAAGAAATATTTTTATTTAATAAGCACCATATGGTACTGTCCAAATTAATCATTGCCTCGCGACCTTGGCACTCAATCATACTTTTTACTGATTCAAGTCTCTATATATTCAGCAGTGATTTCTAATGACCAAGGGCTTCTTTCTCATCTCCTATATCAAAATGCAGCTCTAAAACAGAGCTTTCTCTTGCCCCACACCTAACAACCAGGGTAGGAACACTCAATTCAGGTAGTTAAAAATTAAAATTCTTAAAATTCATCTTTTTCAATTGTATTGACACATTCTAAACCTTAAGTCACTAAAAATGCCCCCCCAAATGAAAGCAGCTGCCATTCTACCCTCCCCCCCACCTTTTTTTGAGTTGAAGTCTCACTCTGTTTTCCAGGCTGGAGTGCAGTGGCACACTCACGGCCACCTCAGTCTTCCAAGTAGCTGGAATCATAGGCATGAGCCACCACACCCAGATAATTTTTGACTTATAGAGACAAGGTCTCACCAAGTTGCCCAGGCTGGTCTAGATTTCCTGAGCTCAGGCTATCTTCTCACCTTGACCTCCGGAAGCGCTGGGATTACAGGTTTGAACCACCGCGCCCAGCCCCCTCTTCCTTTTTTTAAATTTAAGTTTTCCCACAGGTACCAAACGCGCTACCTTCTGACATGGTTTAAACTAATAGGGGTTTTCTCCCAAGGTTTCATCCTAGCTCTAGGATACAAAGGGGGGAAAGTTCCAATGTTCCGACCATAATCACTACCGATACCCAAATACCATGGTCATGTCTGCCAAAAAATGCTTTTTGTAATTAGTAAATTTGACCTTGCAAAGTAATGATAACACAATTCTTTGCATGCGTAGAGTTGGCATGGTTACACACCATTTGATTACATTAGAGTTTTCTCTGTGCCCCTTCCCCTCAATTATCCCTCCAATCTCATTTCATCTATTTTTAAAGACTACAACAGCGATCAGGGAGATTGACAAAAATAACTAAAATAAATTCACTTTTTGTTTAAATAGTAGCTACGAAACAATGAACAACAAACAACTTACGTACGTTTTGCAAGTATCTGAAGATGAGGTTCTGTACGACAGTGGTTAAGGAAAAAAGAACAAAGCAGCATAGTCTCTGCTCACTTAGACAGCTGTTCGATCCTACCCCCGGCTCACCTTCGTTTTCTGAAACCGAGGCCTGGTGCCTACGCAAACGCAAAGTGTCCGACTAGGCATGATCCGGGTCCCCTAAAGACTCTGAAGGAAGTCCCTTCCCACTCTTACTTTCTGCTGGAGTTTCCTTTGCCGACATCTTCCTCTTCCCCGAGTCCGTTAACTTCCGCTTACACTCAACATCTACTGAAAGCTCTCTTCCCTCCTTTCGCCCCTTTCACTCATGTACTCCCCAGGCAGGGGTCAGCCCAAGCCCACCTCCCACCCATCACCGATCCTTCAACTACCCGCGCTTTCTCCCGGTCTCCGTCGCCCCGAGGGCTCATGGGATGTGGGTCTGTACTCCGCTCCCTCAGGCCTGCTCTTTGCCTGAGCCTTCGCACACTGCTTTCGGGCCCGAACCTCCTAATCCTGACATCCAGCGTAGGATACGATGGGCTGCACCATCACCTTCTGCACTTTCTGGCCCTGGCCACGGTAAGCCATGGTGGAATAATCTCACAAAGCGCACGCACGCACGCTGCCTCAGAAAGCAACTTCCGGAATAAAGAACCGGAAGCGGAAGCGCATGGAATCACGCGGCGACCTGGGCCGCCCCTGGGAAATGCCTCTCTAGCCACAAAGCCGCTTTTCTCGGCGCTTCATGGCATCCGGGGGAGGCCAAACTGATGCTGCCGCACCTTGAAACCTGAGTCGATCCTATAGCGCCACCTGGAGGGAAGCTGGAGGAGGCGCCGAGGGGCTTCTGTTGCATGGCGATCGTGATGGGGAGGCTGCTGCCGGTGTCCATTTTCCGAGTTAGCTTTGAGAGCCAAAATCGTCCCGCTGCGTATTTGTGTCTGTAAAGTGCGTTAATGTAGTGCTTTTCCTGAGGCCTATCCTGCTTGGGTGTAGCAGCGTCGCGGCGGAGAGGATAGGGCGGCAAGAAGCTCGTACCCAGGCCTTGCACACGCGGCCTCAGCCAGGAGCCATCTGCATTCGAAAGCCAGCCAGATGCAGTGGCTTGCTCGGGTCACAACTCAACTCTCATCAGCCCTGTGGCGAGTTATTATGATGGCGAATTAGGGGGAAGGCGCTGAAATCCGCTTGCTGGGCGCAAAGCCCGCTCACTTAGAGCCGTGTGGCCGAGGATAAACTACCCAGCCTTGCCGTGGCTTGGCTTGGTTTCCAGAACTGAGATTATGATGCATCTTCCTCCAGAGAGGAAGATTCAATGAAGAGATGGCCTGTGTGTGTGCACATCAGGGCCTCGCTCAGTGTTTCCGGTGCAACACAGCTCGTAAGCGGAGGAGCTGGATTTCGTAGGTGTGCCTGACCCCCAAACCCACCCACCTTTCCAGGCTTATGGCCGGCCAGAAATTTCATTTAATTAGAATGCCCATCTTATAGACGAAGAAACTGAAGCTCCGCGTTGAAGAGACTTACGTGCCTCAAGAACGCCACTTAGGGCAAATGGCAGAATCAAAATTCGGTTCACTGAAGCCTTCTGTTTAATGGGGCTCATAATATTAATGACGATCTTCTATTGAAAGTGATTTTTCAACTACAAAATTCTAGAAAATGCATGGGATAACTATTTCTTTAAAAAAACAAAAACTTGGCCGGGCTCGGTGGCTCAGCCGGTAATCACAGCATTTTGGGAGGCCTAGGCGAGTGAATTGCCTGAGCCTGCGGGTTCGAGACCCACCCAGGCAACTTGACGAGCCCTTGTCTCTACAATAAATAAAAAATTAATTAGCCAGGCGTGGTACTACACGCCTATAGTTCCGGCTATTTGGAAGGCTGAGGCAGAAGGATCGCCGGAGCCCAGCTGGTTGACGCTGGGGTGGCGGTGAGTGTGCGGTTGCACTCCAGCCTGGACAACCAGAATGAGACTCCAATTAAAATTTTAAATAAAAAATATTTTTAAAAAACTTTCGCCAGCTGGTGCGGGGAAGCTGACGTGGGCGGATCTTCTGAGCCCAGGAATTCAAGGCTGCAGTGCACTATGATGGCACCACTGCATTCCAGCCTGGGCAACACAGTAAGGCTAAAAAACAAAAATTTTTTTCCCCATCCCAAACCCAGTAGTGTGTTATACTGTGCACAGAGATAGACTGGCTGACTTAACATGTGTAGAACACACTAGGATGACATCTCAGATGCTGAGATGGTTAACTACTTGTGTCTGCATTTCCTGTTTGTGAAGTCATGATTCCTAAACTTTTGGGAATTGACTTCTATAACCAAGAATTTGATTATATAACTTATCAGAACTGCTTGGTGATTTCCTTGATTTTAACAATGATTTTGCCTTTTTACACTTAAAACTTTGATTCATCTGGAATCTATATCCTAGTATACCAACTGCCTGTGTGTAGTGCATTTGTGTGCATGTGTGCTTATATTTGCTGAGTTGATACTTGTGCCTACTCATGAACCAGTATCACTGTTACAAGTATGGTAGCTTTATAATGTTTTCATATTTAGTCGGACTAGAAGTTGGTAGAATTTTCCTAGCTATTCTGGTTTTTTTGTTTGAGACAGGGTCTTGCTCTATCACCCAGGCTGGAGTGCACTGGCATGATCCTGGCTTACCTGGCAGCCTTAACCTCCTGAACTCAAGTGCTCAAGTGATGCTCTCACCTCAGCCTCCTGAGTAGCTGGAACTACAGGTGCGTGCCACCAAGTTCTGCTAATCTTTTAAAAAACTTTTTGTAGTGACAAGGTCTCACTATGTAGCCCAGGCTGTATTCTGGTTTTTCACACAAACTATAGAATCAGCTTATCTCATTTTATTTTATTTTTTTAAGATGCGGGGTCCAATTCAGGGTTTAGGTATACAAATGTTCAGAATGCAGGTACCCTTGTTGATGAGGTATGCCCTCCCCCCCACCACTTTCCCTTAATTGCCAATCCCACCCCACTGCTCCAGTTTACCGAATTTAAAAAAATCCTTTTGGGGTTTTTTTTTAGTTGGAGTCTCACTCTGTTGCCCAGGCTGGAGTGCATTGGCACGCTCACGGCCACCGCAGCGTTGACCTACTGGGCTCAAGTGATCCTTCTGCCTCAGTCTTCCAAGTAGCCAGAACTACAGGCCTGTACTACCATGCCCAGCTAATTTTTTGATTTATTGTAGAGACGAGGTCTCAACAAGTTGCCCAGGCTGGTCTTGAACCCCTGGGATCAGGCAGTCCTCTTGTCATGGCCTCCCAAAGTGCTGGGATTACAGGCTTGAGCCACCGCGCCCAGCCTCCTTTTGGGATTATTGTGATTACATTAATTTCTAGTATTAGAATTAAATTTTTTTGTTCAGATTTTCCTTTGAATTGTTCAGAAATTTTTGTTTTTCTTCATATAGACCTTGTGAATTTAATTTTAATGCTAGATATATTTCATTTCTCTTTTTCTTAAAAATTGTCTTTCTCAATTGTTTGCTCTAGCTGGTTTTTAGAACAAAAAGAATGATAAATTCAATTATATAAAAATGATAAAGTTTTGGATGACTAAGGAGTTTAATAAGTAGAGTCAAAAGATTTGGGAAAAATATGTTTGTAGTACATCAGATAAATGGCTAATCTTACTGATATATAGAGTTCCTTAGAAAGAATGCTGTTCTGGTTCTCTATTGCTGTATAAGACATATTCCAAAACTTAGCAGCTTAAAACAACAACCACTTTGTTATAATTCATGATTTTGTGTGACAGGAAGTTGGGCAGGTTCTCAGCTGGTGGTTTTTCTCAGAATACCTGAGGCACTGAAAGCATCGGTTTTGGGAAACTGGGTAGCTGGAACAAGAATAGGAGGGAGAAGCCGGGCTCAGTGGCTCAGTCTGTAATCCTGCGCCTTGGGAGTCTGAGGTGAGTGGATTGCCTGAGCCTGAGGGTTCGAGACCCGCCTGGGCAACTTGGTGAGACCTCATCTCTACAATAAATCAAAAAATTTAGCCGGGTGTGGCAGCACGCGCCTGTAGTTCCAGCAACTTGGAAGGCGGAGGCGGAAGGATGGCCAGAGCCCAGCAGGTCGAGGCTGCGGTGGCCGGGAGCAGCCACTGCACTCCAGTCTGGGCGACAGAGTGAGACTCCAACTAAAAAAAAAAAAAAAAAAAGGGAAGAGGAGGGAGGATTTTTTTATTTTTAAAGCAGGATTTATTGAGAGGACAGAAAAGCTTCCACAGTGGGAGGGGACCTGAGGGGTTGCCTTTTTTTTTGAGTTGGAGTCTCACTCTGTTGCCCAGGCTAGAGTGCAATGGCATGCTCATGGCTACCCCAGTGTCAACCTGCTGGGCTCAGGTGATCCCTCCGCCTCAGCCTTCCAAGTAGCTGGAACTATAGGCACATGCTACCACACCCAGCTAATTTTTTGATTTATTGTAGAGATGAGGTCTTGCCAAGTTGCCCAGGCTGGTCTCGAACCACTGGGCTAAAGCAATCCTCTCACTTCAGTCTCCCAAAGTGCTGGGATTACTTTTTAAAGCATTCCTAAGTACTTCAAGGCCAGGGATTTGGTGTATACTTGTCTATCCACAATGGCCAGTAGTGTTTAAGGGTTAGTCATAACATTCTGAGTCTCTTCAAGGGGTGAGTCTGAAATACTTTGTTAATACGTATGTATCTTTCACATTTCTTCATAGCTTTTCCAAACTTAATGACCCTCCTTGAGCTCCCAGCCCAAACAAGTGACCCCATTTACCATATATATCCATCAGGTAGGAGTTCCCTCCATTTTGCTTCTCCTTTCCCTAAAAATTTTCTCCTTCTGCTTTGCTGTGTTTGAGTAAGAGTCTCACTCTGTCACCCAGACTGGAGTGCAGTGGTTCGCTGGGCTCAGGCAATCCTTCTGCCTCAGCCTTCCAAGTAGCTGGAACTACAGGCACGTGCCACCACCCCCAGCTAATTTTTTGATTTATTATAGAGACAAGGTCCTGCCCGGTTGCCTAGGCTGATCTCAAACCCCTGGACTCAGGTAATCCTTTTGCTTCTGCTTCCAAGTGCTGGGATTACAGGTGTGAGCCACTGCACCCAGCTTGCTTTTGAGTGCTCTCAATCCATCCAATTCCCTTACTCTCAGTTGTTCATTCAACAAACAGGTTTTTTTGAACACTGTTCCTTCTCTGCGTTCTTCAAAATCTGAATCTTAGCCCTTACTCTTAACTCTAAAGACTGTTGCTTAAAACTTATTAGAGGACAAATCAGAGTCTAAGACAAAAAAGCCCAGGAACAGGCTTACCAAGTTGTAGTCCACTTTTTGCTTATTGCCATTGACTCAGATTCTGCAATACCTCAGCAGTTAAGTTCAGCCAAATCTAGTCTAGTTAATAGATCACTCAGTAAATCTAAATCCTAGATTTAAATATTTAAATTTATATATATATATAAATTCTGAATTGTTGCTCTTATTTAGGATCATTTTTTGGCCCATAATACAATGTTAAGGAAATGGTGAAGAGAAAGTATCCTTTGTGCTCATGCCCTTAATTAACAATTTTGCAAATTCAAAATAAATTGCAAGCCAGATGTGGTGGCTCATTCCTGTAATCCCAGCTTTGGGAGGCTCACCTGAGCCCAGAAGTTCAGGGCTGCAGTGAATCATGATTGTGCCACTGCACTCCAGTTTGGGTGACTGAGTAAAACACTTATCTCAAAAGTAAATAAATTGCAGTTTGGAGATTTAATTATTAATGCAAGACCAGGCATGGTGGCTCACACCTGTAATCCCAGCACTTTGGGAGGCTGAGGCAGTAGGACTGCTTTATCTCAGGAGTTTGAGACCAGCCTGGGCAACACAGTGAGACCATGTCTCTATAAAAAAAGAATAAAAATGAATTATTAATGCAGTCAGATGTCTGGGTTGTAAGAACTTTCAAAGTTTACTGAACAGTTTCCTAAAATCAGATTAAAAAAAGAAGCTGGGTCCAGTGGCTCATGGCTGTAATCCCAGTGCTTTGGGAGGCCCAGGTGGAAGGATCACTTAAAGTCAGAAGTTTGAGACTAACCTGGCTAACATAGCAAGACCCTGTCTTCAAAAAAATTAGCCAGAGCCGGGCTCGGTGGCTCAGCCTGTAATCCTGTGCCTTTGGGAGGCTGAGGTGAGTGGATTGCCTGAGCCCGTGGGTTTGAGACCCACCTGGGCAGCGAGACCTCATCTCTACAATAAATCAAAAAATCAGCCGGGCGTGGTATCCAGTAATTCCGGCTACTCGGAAGGCTGAGGCGGAAGGATAGCCGGAGCCCAGCAGGTCGAGGCTGCGGTGGCTGGCAGCGGCCACTGCACTCCAGACTGGGCAACCGAGTGAGACTCCAACTCAAAAAAAAAAAAAAAAAAAAAATTAGCCAGACATGGTGACACACACCTGTAGTCCCAAGCTACTCAGGAGGCTGAGGCAGTGGGATTGCTTGGGCCAGCAGTGAGCTGCAGTGAGCTATGATTACACCATTGTACATCACCTGGGCAACAGAGCGAGATTATTGTCTCTCAAAAAAAAAAATCTTGAAAAGTTCAACTAATCAAACTTAATGGCACATAAGAATACATACTTTGAACACACTAACCTTGAAACTACAATGGGGAAATAAAGTAGTTGTTTTCCAATGAATGTAGTGTAGGATTTAGTGTCAAAATGGGTATGTGAATTAAAGGTACTAAGTAAGTACTCAATAAAAGTTAACTAGTTTAAAACAGCATCACATATTTAGCAGTTATAACTGGAGACAATGTATTTCCTGTTGCTAGACTGGAAATTTAAAGCAATCAAATACCTTAAAAAATTGCAGAAGCCGGGCTTGGTGGCTCAGCCTGTAATCCTGCACCTTTGGGAGGCTGAGGTGAGTGGACTGCCTGAACCCGCGGGTTCAAGGCCTACCTGGGCAACTTGGTGAGACCTCATCTCTACAATAAAATAAAAAATTAGCCGGGCATGGTAGTGCGCGCCTGTAGTTCCAGCTACTTGGAAGGCTGAGGCAGAAGGATTGCCAGAGCCCAGCAGGTCGAGGCTGCGGTGGCCGGGAGCGTGCCACTGCACTCCAGTCTGGGCGACAGAGTGAGACTCCAACTCAAAAAAAAAAAAAAAAAAAAAAAAAAGAATTGCAGAATTATTCGGGCAAAATAAAACCACAATCTTAGAAAAGGTTCTTCCAATTGTCTATGGTAGTTTCAAAGATTGGTAGAGATGAAAATACTATGTTCTGGCAGGATGAGAGGATTCACTGTGAGTTAGGGTTAGGGTCAGAACTTTAGGGATCCTTCACCTTGAGATAAAATATATGAATCATAAAATGACCTTAACATTTCTGGCTACAGCCAAACTGCAACATTTGGGCGCTTTTCTGTTAAAATTGTAAACCATCACTTAGAACTAAATATACTATCTGTTTTTGCTTTTTCTGAAAAGTTGATTTATAGGAAAATCTATGTCCTCTGGTATATCTAAAAAAATTTTATGTGCTCTCACAAAATTGGGAAACTGAAAGACCTGAACTTTCCTAAATTAAAATTTTTATATGGCTGTACATAATAGCTCACGCCTATAATCCAACACCTTGGGAGGCAGAGGCAAGAGGACTGCCAGAGCTCAGGAGTTCAAGACCAGCCTGAGCAACATGGCGAGAACTTATCTCTACAATATGTCAAAAAAGTAGCCAGATGTAGTGACACAAGCCTGTGGTTCCAGCTACTTGGAAGACTGAGGTGGAAGGATCACCTGAACCCAGCAGTTTGAGGCTGCTGTGGCAGTGAGTGTGCCACTGCACTCCAGCCTGGGCAACAGTGAGATTAAAGAAAAGAAATTCTTTTATATGCTGTAACTTCATGCTTGAACATTCTAAATCATTGAAATCTACAATTACCTTTTTTTTGAGTTGGCATCTCACTCTGTCGCCCAGGCTGGGGTGCAGTGGCAAACTCACAGCCACCCCAGTGTCAACCTGCTGGGCTCCGGTGATCCTTCTGCCTCAGTCTTCCGAGTAGTCGGAACTACAGGCATGCTACCACACCCAGCTAATTTTTTTATTGTAGAGATGAGGTTTTGCCAAGTTGCCCGGGCTGGTCTCAAACCCGAGGGCTCAGGCAATCCACTCACCTCAGCCTCCCAGTGATGGGATTGCAGGCTGAGCCACGGAGCCCAGCCTATAATCACTTTTAAAAATTACTTTGTATTTTTTGTAGAGGTAAGTTCTCTCCAAGTTGCCCAGGCTGGTCTCGAACTCCTGAGCTCAGGCAATCCCCCTGCCTCGTCCTCCCAAAGTGCTGGGATTGCAGGGGTGAGCAACCACATCCAGCTAGGATCACTTTTATTTTTTTGGTCAGTCTCACTCTGTTGCCCAGGCTGGAGTGTAGTGGCATGCTTACAGCCAACACAGCCTCAACCTGCTGGGCTCAGGCAATACAGGCATGCACCACTATGCCTGGCTAATCTTTTGAGGTCTCACCAAGTTGCCGAGGGTGGTCTCGAACCCTGGGCTCAGGCAATCCTTTCACCTTTGCATCCCAAAGTGTTGGGATTACAGGCGTGAGCCACCGCACCTGGCTTATGATCACTTTTAAATGCTCCCATCTTTTAAAAAAATTCATGACGTCACTTGAGGGACAATTATAAGAACTAAGTACCAGTGTCAAAAAAATCCCCATATATAATAATATGCATTCTTACCTAAAGCATATGGAGCTAAAACTGAGCACACTTGTAAATTTATCATTATGTCTTTGTGAAAGGTTTCTAAAGCCAACTAATACCTGTGAAATTGGGGCAGTTACACAAAAGGCCAACAACATTCTAATGGGGGCCTCTTGGCAAGGTGGGATCCTAGGCTGAAATGATAAGATTACTTAACTCACAACATCAAGACTTTCCTACACCAGTTTATTTAAAACACAAATAAGTATTTCTCTTTCTGTAAGGGTTCAAATAATGCTGAACACGAACCATTGACTAATACAAGTGCTTTAAATATGAAACAAAATTATTCTTAAAAAAGCAAAAGAATAAAGGTTATATACAAAAGAGACCCGGAATTGATAAGCTAATTCCAAAAATGAAATGAGTAGAAAATCTGTGGTGAAACCAGTACATTCCACCCTGCTTTGGAGAAGGGCTATCATACAACATTCAGTCAGCTGAAGATGGATTGGTAGAGGTGCGTCTATACATAAATTTCAAGTCATTTTTGTTTGTGCAGAATCATCCAGATCTTCCCAAGACTGAATGGACAGTCCTGTGGCTTTCTTCCTTTCCGTATTCCCAACAAGGTTACATGAAGTTCAACTCTTGATGAGCCGCTTACAACAGCAGTTCCTTAGGAGCCAACATGACAGGTGGGTCAGATTTCCCTATGAGAAACAAAACTGGCCACCCACAGCAAAATATCAAAATGGACGAGTCCTTGGCCTTCCTCCTCCTTCCGATTATATACATTATGTCTCCTTTCAAGACTATTGTCCCCATCATGCTTATTCCTTTGCAAGTCTAAACCTTGAGGTGATATGAAGGAGACCAACATCAAGAAAAGAAAATTCAATTCAGAAACGAAGAAAACTGGCAGGTATACAATACACCCCCAGAGCATCGCAATATCCCTGCTACAGTACAATCCAGTGTACTGGTGCAGTCCATATATTGGCAGCTTAAGCAAGTTCATTTTTTTCTCTCTGGTGGTAAAAGGACACCAAATAAATACTGGGCAATAGGAGTTTGCTGAAAGAGTTAGAAATAAAAAATTAATCAGTCTTTGTCCCTGTGATATTTCAATGCCAGTAGAAGGCAAGTACTGAAGAAGGGACAATTTTCATACTAACAAAGAATATCTCTAATCATGACACCAACTCTTATAATGAATCCAGGAATCCCAGAAATAGAAAATTAGTTTCAAAGGACCCCTGAGGCACTTTAAAGCCTTAAAAAAATTACAGTAATAATAAATTAGATATTGCTCTTCAGAGGCTAACAGAGCAGCAGAAGATCAAAATCAGGTCCAAAGAGTTATGTCCACATTATAGACTTCCTGAGCTGCTCAACCCTCTTTAAAGCTTAGTTAAATCTGCAAATACCTTTAAAAAGACATACAATTTAACACAGACTGAGTGGGGTTTTTTTTGTTTAGTGGTAGCATGAAATTTGGTCCTTAATGGTAGCAGCTGTCTTCATCCATTTCAAATTCAGGTAATATTAAATACATACAGACATTACATAAAAGAAAGAGTACAACAAAGAAGAAACAAATCAAAACTGACAAACACCTCAAGGAGTCACTAAGTTCTCTTGCACATTTTTCACTTGGAACTCCCTCTCAGTCTCTTTTTTTGTGAAGATAAGGGTATGACAGAACATTTTTCTCAAAGATGCTAAACAATGGCATCAAATGGATAAATGGTTATTGACTTATACAAAAAAATCAAGGAATCCAGGACACATACAGATAATTCAGAGGTATACTTCTGATCTGGGGCAAATTCTAAACTAAAGAATGATCATCTCAGGTAAATGTTACAATAGATTAAACTAAGTCCAGTTTTTTGGCGAGTTTTTTTTTTTTAAGTGTCCTCACCACCACTTTCAGCTATCAATCATTTCTGATAGCTCAAGCAGAAGGTCATCTTCATCCTTCCCAGGATCCAGGTCAATCTCAGCTTCTAATTTGCCTCCTGAAATTTCCCATATGAGTTTCTCAAAATCATCCTCCACAGACAGTGGGGGCTTTCCTGTTGAGGCAGAGCTGAGCCGGCGAGTTTTCGTGGCCATTTGGGATGAAGAAGGGCCAGATACCTCTGGGGGTGAGGGATCTGAAGGGGACTGAGCTGGAGGCAGCATAAGACTGTAAGGGGAAAAAAAGGTTGTTAGAAAACTGCCTTTTTCAACAGTTGGCTGAATCACTTGGTCTCAAGGGGACAAAATATCAGCAAAAAGTTGTTTCTAAGGATGTACATATAGAAAATTATTTTACTGATTTGGGACCAAGCATTTTTATAATTTAAAGGATAATTTAGCTAGGTGTTAAAAACATCTTTTAAGCCAGGCTCGGTGGCTCAGGTTGTAATCCCGCACTTTGGGAGGCTGAGGTGAGTGAACTGCCTGAGCCCGCAGGTTCAAGACCCGCCTGGGCAACTTGGCGAGTCCTCATCTCCACAATAAATCAAAACTTAGCCGGGCATGGTAGTGTGTGCCTGTAGTTCCAACTACTTGGAAGGCTGAGGCGGAAGGATCGCCGGAGCCCAGCAGGTCAAGGCTGCGGTGGCCGGGAGCGGCTGCTGCATTCCAGTCTGGGTGACAGAGTGAGACTCCAACTCAAAAAAAACCCCACAAAACTTTTAGGTAATACAGGCAAAATATAAACAATGGTATCAAAGGAGAACAATAACCTTGAATTTCATGCCTTCTTGAAATTAATTTGAAGTTCAGTAGATTTAGATGTGGCTAAATGGTTTAAGATTATTTAACCAGTGTTATTCTTTAGAGATCATAAACAATAACAGTAGACCAGAGTTAAGTTAGAAGGAATTACAAAACATTACCTGTCTCTAGGTTTCTCTGCCTCAGGCACAGTGACTGATTTGTCCTCAGAGAGGAGTGGGATAACAGCCTACAAAAGAAAGAGTAAGGTAATCCAGTAAGAGAGTCAGGTTTTTTTGTTTGGGCAGATTCATTTTCTTTTGCTGCCTTCCTAGAATCATGGCTATCATCCTTGAAGCCTGGGAATCCAAGAACCAATAATCCAAGGGTTGAGTGTACAGATAAGCAAAATTTCTTGCCACCCAAATTTTAGCTTTAAAAAAATCCTGTCCTGGCCAGGTATGGTGATTCACGCTTTGAGAGGCTAAGGTGGGAGATCATTTGAGGGCAAGAGCTAGAGACCAGCTTGTGTAACATAGCGAGACAGATGCAATCTTTCCAAAAAAGTAAAAAAATAAATAAAAATTAGCTGGGCATGGTGGCATGTGCTTATAGTTTCTGCTACTCGGGATACTAAAGGGAGAGGACTGCTTGAGCCCAGGAGTGTGAGGTTGCAGTGAGCTATGGTTATGCCACTGCACCCCAGCCTGGGTAATAGACCAAGACCCTGTCTCAAAAATAAAATTCAGCTGGGCTCGGTGGCTCAGCCTGTAATCCCGCGCCTTTGGGAGGCTGAGGTGAGTGGATTGCCTGAGCCCGTGGGTTCGAGACCCGCCTGGGCAGCGAGACCTCATCTCTACAATAAATAAAAAAATCAGCCGGGCATGGTAATGCATGCCTGTAATTCCGGCTACTCGGAAGGCTGAGGTGGAAGGATCGCTGGAGCCCAGCAGGTCGAGGCTGCGGTGGCCGGGAGCGGCCACTGCACTCCAGTCTGGGCAACCGAGTGAGACTCCAACTCAAAAAAAAAAAAAAAAAATTCCAATAAAAAATTAAAAAATTCTGTCCTGTTACTTCACAAATGTCTAACTACACGCAAAATACACATAACAGATCAAATAACTAAAACACTAGGAAATGCCAGGAAATATGACACACAGATATAAATAGAGCACTAAGTTAATCTTTCCTGCTTCCCTACCACATAGAACAAAAGCACCATGGAAGTGGATCTACTTCTTACCACAGCTGCTTTTTTGGCAGGGCTTTCCTGTAGAACACTGCTGGAGCTAAGTGGCTTCACAGCTGCGATGACAGCAGGGTGCACCTCCACTGCCTTGCGTTTTGGGGCCAATTTGGGAGATGAAACAACTTTAACCACAGATGGCTTCACATTCACTTTGGGTTTAGCTACAAGAGACAGAACACATATAATTAACAGTCAGAATAAATTAAAACATAAAAATTCCTTTAGTACTAGAAATACCATAAATAAGTTTTTTAAAAAAGACTAAAAAGGCAACTTGTAGTACAGGTGATCACCATGTAGATATACCCATTCAAAGACCCCTTTAAATACCTCTTGAATTTGTTACCATTCTTCTGTTCCCTGTTTTTATTCTTCAAAACCAGAAGATGCACCACAGAAAGTTTTAGACAAAGTTTTTTAAGCAGCAACTTTTATTTTGAGAAAGGAACTTATCTAGTTTTGTCTTTGTATATTATATCAGATATAGTACTATCCACCTGTGGATACAAGGCAAATGAAATTCAACCCAACTGTTGCTAGGGAGTTACTGAAACTTGAAAATTTGGATATCCCAAAGCAAGACACAGTATAGTAGAACACTCACCTTTACCTCTTTTTTCCAAGGTCTGTGCTGCACATTTCACATTCAGTACTGAGTCCCCAATCCCTGAGGTTTCTACCTCCACTTTCTGGGATGACTTAGTGGAAAGCCGCTTGGTCAGGTGCCGTGTGATTCCTGGCACAGCAGTGAGCACTGGTTTCCCTGCCACTTGAGCATTGCAAGAGGCTACATCTTCGCGAAGAGGTGTCAAGACTGATTTTTCCTTTTGTAAAGTTCCCCTCTCCTGTTTCAGCACATGCTTCTCTCTCACGGTCTCACATCTCTTGACCTGAACTTTAGTGATGTCATTTCCTGTGGCTTCATCTGAAGCCTGTGGATAAATTTAAATGATAAATTAAAATACAGGCCGGATTCAGTGGCTCATGCTTGTAATCCCAGGACTTTGGAGGTGGAGGCGAGAGGATTACCTGAACCTAAGAGTTTGAGAACAGCTTGGGCAACATGGCGAGACCTTGTCTCTACAATAAATCAAAAAATTTGCCAGGTGTGGTGGCATGTGCCTTTAGATCCAGCTACTTGGAAGGTTGAGGTAGAAGGACCACCTGAGCCCACCAGATCAAGGTTGAGGTAACTGTGATTGTGCCACTATACTCCAGCATGGCCAACAAAGTGAGACCCTGAGTCAAAAAAAAAAAAAAGGAAAAAAATCAAGTACTTCTAATACTTCTAAGAACCTATATAATAATGATAATTATTACTTTTTAAAAAATTTTTGACTAGGAGTCTCACTCTGTCGCCCTGACTGGAGTGCAGTGGCCGCTCCCAGCCACCACAGCCTCGACCTGCGGGGCTCTGGCGATCCTTCCGCCTCAGCCTTCCAAGTAGCTGGAACTACAGGTACGCGCTACCACACCCGGCTAATTTTTTGACTTATTGTAGAGATGATGTCTCACGAAGTTGCCCAGGTGGGTCTCGAACCCATGGGTTCAGGCAATTCACTCACCTCAGCCTCCCAAGGCGCAGGATTACAGGCTGAGCCATCAAGCCCGGCTGATAATTATTACTTTTAAAGCACCATGCCTACATCTAAGTTAAGCAGAGTACGACATGTTCCAGAATCTGAGAGAAAAGCTATTTATCTGATATTAAACAGAAAATGCTCTGCTAAAGATGAAAGATAAGCCGGGCTTGGTGGCTCAGCCTGTAATCCTGTACCTTGGGAGGCCGAGGTGAGTGGACTGCCTGAGCCCGCGGGTTCGAGACCCGCCTGGGCAACTTGGCAAGACCTCATCTCTACAATAAATCAAAAACTAGCCGGGTGTGGTAGTATATGCCTGTAGTTCCAGCTACTTGGAAGGCTGAAGCGGAAGGATCACCGGAGCCCAGCAGGTCGAGGCTGTGGTGGTTGGGAGCGGCCACTGCACACCAGTCTGGGCGATAGAGTGAGACTCCAACTCAAAAAAAAAAAACTTTCAGCTGGTCTCGGTGGTTCAGCCTGTAATCCCAGCACTTTGGGAAGCCGAGGCAAGTGGATTGCCTGAGCCCAGGGGTTCAAGACCAGCCTAGGCAACTTGGTGAGACCTTGTCTCTACAAATAAAAAAGAAAAAATTAGCCAGGGGTGGCAGCGCGCGCCTGTAGTTCCGGCTACTTGAAAAGCTGAGGTGGAAGGATCACCAGAGCCCAGCCAGTCAACACTGGGTGTGAGCGTGCCACTGCACTCTAGCCTGGGCAACAGAGTGAGACTCCAACTCAAACAAAACAAAACAAAAAAAACTCAAAACCTTTTTTTATTTTTAAGTAGGCATCTCACTCTGTCGCCCAGGCTGGAGTGCAGTGGCATGCTCATGGCCACCGTATCCTCGATCTGCTGGGCTCAGGTGATCCTTCCGCCTCAGCCTTCCAAGTAGCTGGAACTACAGGCATGAGTCACCACGCCCAGCTAAGTTTTTAGTTTATTGTAGAGACGAGGTCTTGCCGAGTTGCCCAGGCTGGTCTTGAATCCCCACAGGCGATCCTCTCGTCTCTGCCTCCCAGTGCTGGGATTACAGGTGTGAGCCACTGCACCTGGCAAAAAAATAAAACTTTCTAATTTTTGTATGATGTACAGCATTGGAAAAAATTCAGTTTGAAAAATATTAATGGTCGCTAGGTGTGGTGGCTCTCTCCAATAATTCCAGCACTTCAGGAGGCTGAGGTGAGAGGACTGCCTGAGCCTGTGGGTTCAAGACCAGCCCAGGGCAACTTGGCGAGACCTCATCTCTACAATAAATCAAAAAATTAGCTGGGCGTGGTGGTGTGTGCCTGTGGTTCCAGTTACTTGGAAGGCTGAGGTGGAAGAACTGCCTGAGCCCAGAAGGTCAAAGCTGCGGTGGACGTGAGCATGCCACTGCACTCCAGCCTGGGTGACAAAGTGAGACTCCAATGCAAAAAAAAAAAAATAATAATAATGCTCAGTTAAAAAAAAAAAAAACTTTATAAAGGCAGAGAATACTGATATATAGAACTATGGAAACTCTCATAAAAAGTTTTAAGTAGAAAGAAAAATTGTTTACCTAATATATTAGTGAAGTGTTAAACTAAAATTAAAGAACACATTTTACCACTCATCTAGCCTTTGTCTGCCATGGACAAAATCATACTGATCGTAAGCTTACCTCTTTAGCTTCTGTTTTAGTAACACTGCTCTGAGAAGCAACTTCACTTCCTTCCTGAAGTTTCTTCTCTTCTTTCATTCCTGTAGTCACATTAAAGACATCATCGATTTTTTCATTTGGGTTACAACTTCATGACAAAGTTAAACAAGACTTAATAAAAGTAGTAAGAGGCCAAGTGCAGTGGCTCACACCTGTAATCCTACCACTTAGGGAGGCCAAGGCGGGAGGACTCTTTCAGCCCAGGAGTTCGAGACCAGCCTAGGCAAAACAGTGAGACCTCATCTCTACAAAAAATCAGAAAAAATTAGCTGGGTATGGTGGTGCATGCCTGTAGTCCCAGCTACTCAGGAAGCTGAGGTAGAACGGTTGCCTTAGCTGGGAATTCAAGCCTGTAGTGAACTGTAAGTGTGCCACTGCACTCCAGCCTGGGCAACAGAGTAAGACACCGACTCAAAAAACAAACAAACAAACAAAAAACACAAAGGAAAATAATACGTTAGGAGGACAAATAAAATTAGATAAAGCCCACTGGACCTCATAAAGTCTCAAAATGCACATTAAAATAGCAAAGGGCTCTACAGTGCTGCTGTAAAGAAACAGCTTCACTTCATTTACTCTGGCATTTTCAGTTATCCGAGTAAAGAAAAGTTGTCAAAGAGTGCCTGGGAATAGCCGAGGAACACTTCTTTGAAATATTATTTGGGCAAGTGGTACTACGGACCAAGGCTCTTGTTACCTGCTTTTTTGGTGATTCGGAGCAGCCGCCTTGCCCCCGGGGTGGTCTCAGGTTGAGGCTGGGCGCTGGTGCTGCACTCAGAGCTCTGCTGCACCCTCAGGGCCTTCTCCAGTTTGATTTCCTCCAGCGTCTTGATGTGTACCTCCTGCATAGCCTTCGTTCTACCTGTAGGCTCCTCTGATTGTCCTTTGCCAGCAACTACAGTTGGCAAAACCGCTGTTTTTTTAATTTCACCATCAGTTTTTAGTTTGATGCAAGTTGCATCCTTTTTGCTCTTTTGTTTCTCTGCTTCCTGCTGCCGATGTTTTTTTTCAGCCAGTACCTCAGAGAAGGTTTTTATTCGAATAGTGGAGGAGCTTCTTGTTCCGGAAGTAGAATCATCAGCTTTTGAAGGTCCTTCTGTCTTGAGTTTAGTCTCCAATTCTCCACGTTTTTGACTGGCTCTTTCAAGAAGAATTTCTTCTAATGTCTTAACATGGATCTCACCAACTTTAACTCTCTCTGTTTTCACGGGGGGAAAATATGTCATTGTACTTGGAATTCACCTCCTCCTGACTAATGATCACTATTCTTGGATCAAGACAATCCAATAGAGAGGTATCATTTAGGCAGGCAACAAAAATAATCAAAAGTATTACATTAGCTTCAATCTTAATTTTAGATTACTACACAATTCAGGTAGTGGCTCTCAAGAAAAACTCAGAAGGTACAAATTGCTGATTCATATTTCTATTCAGAAGTCTATTATTCTTTAAATAGTAGTAAATATATATACTTATATAGTTCTATGTTATAAATTTAAAGGTTTAAAAATTACAGTACAGGAAAAATATAAAGAATACCCCAACATCCGGATAAAAACCAATATTTGTATTTTTTTTGGTTGTAGATTTTAAAAGGCATATATTTGTATCTTTACAAAACTGGAATCATCTAATACTTATGCATGTTCCTCCTGAGAGTAGATTTCTATAATAAGAAAATAGACTTCTTTTTTTTAAAAAAGATGCTGAGTTACTCTGTATCAAAAGGTCAAAAGTGGTACATAATAGTTTTTTGGGACCTTTCTTCATTTGATAAAAATGCAATTTAGTTTTCCATATCATTATTGTTTAGAACATGACTCTTCATGACCGCAATTCTTTTAGTACATAACTACCATAATTTTATTTTAACTCTGTTGTATATTTAGGTTGTTTCTAATTTTCAACTACTGATGCTACAATGAATAATCATTTTGCCATCTCAAAGTACAAAAAAGAAATTCGCACTAGTGAGTAATTATTACTAAAAAAACAGGACTACAAAAAACAAAAAACCGTAACCTACCTGCAATCAGTAAATAAGAGAAAAAGCAAAAACTCTTATGGCAAGAAAAAATCTCAGAATCTGGTCTTAGGATTGACTTACCCGTTGTCTCCTCATTGTTTGGACCAGCTGACATGCCTAATCGCTCCTTCAAAGACTTGGAAACTTGAACTGTAAAAAGAAGAATTAAAAAAATCAAAAGCTGAACACAGACTTTTTTTTTTTTTTTTTTTTGAGTTGGAGTCTCACTCTGTTGCTCAGACTGGAGTGCAGTGGTACACTCCCGGCCACTGCAGCCTCAACCTGCTGGGCTCTGGTGATCCTTCTGCCTCAGCCTTCCAAGTAGCTGGAACTATAGGTGCATGCTACCATGCCTGGCTAATTTTTTGATTTATTGTAGAGATGAAGTCTCGCCAAGTTGCCCAGGCAGGTCTCGAACTCGCGGGCTCAGGCAATCCACTAACCTCAGCCTCCCAAAGCGCGGGATTACAGGCTGAGCCACCAAGCTCGGCTTGAACAGACTTTTTTTTTTTTTTTTTGAGTTGGAGTCTCACTCCGTTGCCCAGACTGGAGTGCAGTGGCCGCTCCCGGCCACCGCAGCCTCGACCTGCTGGGCTCCGGCAATCCTTCCGCCTCAGCCTTCCAAGTAGCTGGAACTACAGGCGTGCGCTACCACGCCTGGCTAATTTTTTGATTGATTGTAGAGATGAGGTCTTGCTGCCCAGACGGGTCTCGAACCCGTGGCCTCAGGCAATCCACTCACCTCAGCCTCCCAAAGGCGCGGGATTACAGGCTGACCCACCGAGCCCAGCTTTGAACAGACTTTTTATAGGTCAAATATCCTTTTCAGAGTTCACAAATTAGGCTATACTTCTCTTCTAATGCAAATATATATATATTTAAATCTCTGAAGGTCTTACATTTTTTTTTTCTCCACAGAAAACATGTATGTGAATCACAGATTCCCTAGAGCAGGGGTCCCTAGCCCCCAGGCCACTGACCAGTTAGGAGTCAGGCTACACAGCAGGAGGTGAGTGGCAGCAGAAGGTGAGTGGCAGGGGAGTGAGCCGAAGCTTCATCTGTATTTACAGCCACTCCCCAGTGTTCACACTACCTGAGCTTTATCTTCTGTCAGATCAGCAGTGGCATTAGCTTCTCACAGGAGCGCAAACCCTATTGTGAACTACACACATGAGGGATCTAGGTTGTGCACTCCTTATGAGAATCTAATGTCTGATAATCTGAGGCGGTGATATTAGCACTGGGAGGTGGCTGCAAATATAGATTAATATTAGTAGTGAGGATTGACTGCACACCCTCCGCCCCCACTGGTCCGTGGAAAAACTGCCTTCCACAAAACCAGCCCCTGCAGCCAAAAGGGTGGGGAACTGCTGTCCTAGGGCACTCTGGAAAGCTTAAAAACAAAAACCTTCCTTATATTTGAAAAGCAAAAACTACTGAATTCAAAGAAATAATCCTGTTACTATACGACCTTCTAAAAATCTTATTGTCATCAAAAGGTTTTATCCCCCTACATCGATTTGAAATATGCTCTTTAATTATGAAAATCTTCAATATGACTGACAGGCAAGAAGAAAAGGAATTTGGCAAGCTTTGAGAATGCAAGAAAGTCCCCAAACAGGAACATCAAAGCCTCTTAGGCCAGAAGAAAAGGGGGATAAAAGATTATCTCCAAGGAAAGTTAAAACTAAACATAATGGTCAGGCTCGGTGGCTCAGCCTGTAATCCCACGCCCTTGGGAGGCTGAGATGAGTGGATTGCCTGAGCCTGTGTGTTCGAGACCCGCCTGGGTAACTTGGCAAGACCTCATCTCTACAATAAATCAAAAATCAGCCGGGCGTGGTAGCGCGCGCCTGTAATTCTGGCTACTCGGAAGGCTGAGGTGTAAGGATCACCAGAGCCCAGTGGGTCGAGGCTGCGGTTGCCGGGAGCGGCCACTGCACTCCAGTCTGGGCGATGGAGTGAAACTCCAACTCAAAAAAAAAAAAAAAAGAGAAAAAAAAATACTAAACACAATGAGAAGGAAATAACACCTGTTCATTAGTAATTAACCCCACTATTTCACTGCAAGTCATACAAAGGGAAAAACAATTAAACCCTTGATTTCTTTCTCTCTTTCAATTACAACAAATACTAACTCCCTGCCAGAGGCGAATGCCCGTAGTACCAGCAAATGGGAGGGTGAGGGAGGAGGATGGCTTCAGGCCAAGAGGTTAAATACAGTTCAGGTAACATGGCAAAACCTTGTTTCAAAAAAAGGTCGGACCCAGTGGCTCATGCCTGTAATCCCAGAATCTTGGGAGGCGGAGACAGGAGGATTGCTTGAGCCTAGGAGTCTAAAACTAGCCTAAGCATGACATAGCAAGACCATGCTTCTACCAAAAATAAAAAAACTAGCCAGTTGTGGTGTGCACCTGTAGTCCCAGCTGAGGCAAAATAATCGCCTTGCCTGAGCCCAGGAGGTCGAGGCTGCAGTGAGCCATGATTGTGCTACTGCAGTCCTGCCTGGGTAACAAGGTGAGACCTGACTCAAAAAAAGAAAAGAATTCAAATCCTCCAAATATCTCTTAATTTAGTACACGTTTCCAACCAACTTCTAAAGCAATTCAATCTATGCCACTATCTCCTCTTAACTGGATTATTGTAACAGCTTGCCAACTCACATCCTGAACAGCAAACTTATCCCTTTCTAATCTTTCTCCTCCATATTGCAGGCAAGGTAAGAGTTCTAAAATGTAAATCTGAGTCTTTGATCCCTACTTATAACCTTTTGATGGGTTGTTACTATCTTAGGATAAACCCAAACTCCCCAGCATGGCTTAAATGTCTATATATGATGATGTAGCCCCTCCTCCTTCTCTAGTCATCATGCTCTTCAGCCATCTCTAGCTTCAGCCATACTCAGGTTCTTAAGTACACCATGCTTTAGCTCGGGGACTTTGCAAGAGTTATTCTCTCTCTGCTTGGAACACGGTCCCTGGCCCTCCAACTTCACCTGGCTAATTCCTAACTCATGTGTGAGGTCTAAGCTTCAACCTAACTTTTCTGTGAACCTTTCCCTAACAGATGGCAAAAACAGATGCCTTTCTTATGTGTTCTCATAGCACCAATGTACTTTTCTCTGTCCCGAATTTATCATAGTATTTGTAAGTATTCCTACCTGCCATTATACTATAATCTCCTGAGGGGTATGATGGCATTTATTTTGTTCAGTGGTGTCTACACAGAATCTAGCAGAGTAAGAACTCAAATGTTTGAGTGAATAGTAACAGACACCAGAATAACCTAATTTGCCTGAACAAAAGAATGACAAACCACAGCTGTTAACACTGTAAGAAACAACTGTTACAATTACACACACACACACACACAGTATTAAAACAAAAGTACCTTTCTTTGGTGTTTTGTCAGTGTCAGTTTCTGGAGCTTCAACTTTCTTCCCTAGCCTCTGTGCAAGGCTACGCTTTAATGGAGGATCATTGTCACCACCTATAAACAGGGAGAACTTTAAGATTTCAAGTCAATCTTTAGCAAAGTCAAGAAATCAAACAAGGCAGCACAATTCTGTAAGTTTTCTGCATTGATGTGGGGTATTTGTTTACCAGTTGCTTGAGAATTAAATGTTTGACTGGCCAGGGTCTACGACAACAACAACAACAGCAACAACTACTATTACTACTCAATGTTTTAGAAAGAAAAAGTAGCAAGAAAAAGGACAAAAAAATTAGAAAGCACAAATAAACATTTACCAAATAACTGACTAAAACTACAAATGAAGGATAACCCCTGGTTGAGATTAAAGTTCAGAATCAGGAATGTAAAAAATCTTCACGAAAAATTTTTTTAGCTGTTCAACTGTTGAGTTCATCATGTGAAATGCACCTGGGATAAGTAGGACAGCAAAAGAATTATAAAATTTTAAGTTTTCCTGCAATATAGAGACTCTGAAGGTCAAACAGTCCTCTCTTCAATTCTAGGTAAGAAATCTAAGGTTCTGAGAGATTCTGTCTTACTCAAGTCACCAACTAGTCAGTGATAGAGCTAAGACCTGAATAAAGTTTCCTGACTCTAAGTTATTATATTACACTGTTCAACATAAGTTTAAAAATTATCATCAGTTTTTAAAAACTGTTTTTTAGAATGCCTGACTGAAGTTACATTCTTTGCAAGGTCCAATTAAAAACTTCAAATGATCCTACAAAGTATAATTTTCTTTCTCCTCTTATTTACAATTTAAATACAAAACAAAAAAAAATCACAAAATAAACATGCATGCTGATGTTAAAATGGCTTATTTCTATACTAAAAAATTATATTTTTATAGAGACAAGATCTCGCTACGTTGCCCAAGTTGGACTAACTCCTGGGTTTAAACAATTCTCTCAACTCAGCTTTCTGAGTAGCTAAGATTACAAAAGCACATGCCGCTGCACCTGGTTTATTTTTTTTACCTAAGATTTCTAGATCAGCCTTATCAAAGCTGCAAGTCTCATTTTTTGGAATACTGGCTTGGCATAAACAATTATTGCTCTCAAAATCTAGAACTGGTATTGTTTCTTGAAATACAGATTTTAAAAAATTATAAAGATTGCTTCCTTTTTCTTCTAAGCTCTTTTTGGAAATGACTATATAATGTATAATATATTCATCTGAATATAACCTTGGCCAAGTTACTTAAGCTCTTCTGAGTTTGAGCTTAGTGCAGAAAATATTTATGCATTGTGCATGGCTTGTTCATAATTACTGAAAATTAGACGAATATTTATATAAATCACTTTGACACATAGCAAATTCAAAGCAAACAGATTTTATTTATAGGCATGATGTAATCATTGAAAAATTTTTTATTACTTATGGTAAGAGCTGCACAACTGATAAAATGATACATTCAACATTTTCTAACTGAAAAAATGTTACCAAGTTCATGACAGTTTTGAAGACAGGGCAGTGAGAATAGTTTTATTTGTTATCATTATTATTTATTTATTTGTTGGAGTCTCAATCTGTCGCCCAGGCTGGAATGCAGTGGCATGCTCATGGCCATCACAGCCTCGACTTCCTGGGCTCAGGCAAACCTCCCACCTCAGCCTTCCACCAAGTAGCTAGAACTACAGGTGTGTGCTACCATGCCCATCTTATTTTTTGATTTATTGTAAAGACGAGGTCTTACCAAGTCGCCCAGCCTGGACTCAAACTTGAGCTCAGGCAATCCTCTTACCTTGGCCTCCCAAAGTGCTGGGATTACAGGCTTGAGTCATCGCGCCTGGCTATTATTATTATTTTTGAGTTGGAGGCTCAGTCCATCGCCCAGACTGGAGTGCAGTGGCACGCTCCCGGCCACCGCAGCCTCGACCTGCTGGGTTCCGGCGATCCTTCCGCCTCAGCCTTCCAAGTAGCTGGAACTACAGGCGCGTGCTACCACGCTCGGCTAATTTTTTGATTTATTGTAGTACAGATGAGGTCTTGCCAAGGTGCCCAGGTGGGTCTCGAACCCGCGGGCTCAGGCAATCCACTCACCTCAGCCTCCCAAAGCGCTGGGATTATAGGCGTGAACCACCATGCCCGGTTGAGAATAGTTTTAAAGAAAACACAAAGTAGAGACAAGTTTTCCATTTAAGCACATTTAAAGCAGCATGAAGGAAATTCTGAAATCAGAAAATATTTTCAGAATTTTTTTTTTCTGTAGTTGGGAGTCTCACTCTGTTGCCCAGGCTGGAGTGCAGTAGCAAGCTCACAGCCACCGCAGCCTCAAACTGCTGGGCTCGGATGAGCGTTCTGCCTCAGCCCTCCAAGTAGCTGAAACTACAGGCACATGCTACCATGACTGGCTAAGTTTTTGATTTATTGTAGAGATGAGGTTTCATCAAGTTGCCCAGGTTGGTCTTGAACCCGTGGGCTCAGGCAATCCTCTCACCTCGGCCTCCCAAAGTGCTGAGATTATAGGTGTGAGTCACCACACCCGGCCTCAGAATAATTTTTTTGAGACAGACACTAGGTATGCAACAATTCAGTAATATGATTAAGTACTTCCCTAAATATAAAACTGCACCAATAAATTCAAGGATCCCATTTTGGGAGGTGGAGGTGAGAGGACTGCCTGAGTCCAGGGGTTCAAGACCAGCCTGGGCAACTTGATGAAACCTCATCTCTACAATAAATCAAAAAATTAGCCAGGCGTGGTAGCATGTGCCTGTAATTCCAGCTACTTGGAAGGATGAGGTGAGGTGGAAAGATTGCCTAAGCCCAGTGGACCAAGACTGTGGTGGTCATGAGTGTGCCACTGCACTTCAGCCTGGGCAACAGAGTGAGACTTCTACGAAAAAAAAAAACAACCCCAAAACAAAAAAAAAAACAAGAACCCAAATTTGTATATATAGTTTTCTTTTTTGTCCCCGCTTTAAAAACTCCCATTTAAATATGCTCAAAGAAATAGAGGTAGGCTGGGCTCAGTGGCTCAACCTGTAATCCCAGAACTTTGGGAGGCCGAGGCGAGTGGATTGCTTGAGCCCGCAGGTTTGAGACCAGCCCGGGCAACTTGGTAAGACCTTGTCTCTAGAAAAAAAAAAAAAAAAAGAAATAGAGGTATTCTTTATCGTGTTTTCAACCGAGTACCTTCTAAAAAGCTGGCTATGATCATAATCTAATTAAATTATAACACCTTAAATTTCTGTAACTTCAATAAAAGGTATAATGCACATACGGAAAACATGAGGCTAGTTTTGTAAGTGCTTTCAACTAAGAATACAGGAGGACTGGCAGTACTGATGAGCCCTGGATACAGAGTTTACAGAAGGTATCACATTAATGCACAACCAGGAAACAAAAGACAAACAAAACTTACCTACTGAAAATTTTCGTTTCCCTAGTCTCTCAGTAAGGCTCAATCTAACCAAGGGTTCTTCCCCTGAAATGGCAAAAACAGAATTTCTCTACCAGTCACCAATTTTTTTGCATTCAGTAGCTACTAATGGATACAAAGTATGTTCTGATATTAGTATGAGCCTACCAAGAAAATCTGAAAGACAGGACTCAGATTTATGCAAGACTATCACATTAAAAAACAACTATCAATAATAATTTTTTTTGAGTTGGAGTTTCACTCTGTCACCCAGACTGGAGTCTCACTCTGTCACCCACCCTCGACCTGCTGGGCTCCGGCGATCCTTCTGCCTTACACTTCCAAGCAGCCAGAACAACAGGCATGCGCTATCACACCCAGCTAATTTTTGATTTATTGTAGAGATGAGGTCTCGCCAAGTTGTCCAGGCGGGTCTCAAACTCGCGGGCTCAGGCAACATAGTACTAATTAACAGCAGCTATGTAACAAGAAAGATTGTGTTCTTAGCCATTGGTTATAAAATCCCAAGCTACACTTTTGCTTATGCACTTTGATATGTTAAATGAAATCGTACTCTAATGCTCACTCTTATATATAACTTTCTTTGATCACCCCAGCAAGAAGTAAGCTCAATTTCTTCTGGTTCTTTCTTGTTTGAATAGTACAAGGCATTTAAATGTATCTATATCTACGATTCCTTACTAGGTTTAAAATTGAGTGAAAAAGACTTTTCCATTTTTCTTTGAGTTGGAGTCTCATTCTGTTGCCCAGGCTGGAGTGCAGTGGCATGCTCACAGTAGTCTCAACCTACTGGGCTTAGGTGATCATTCCACCTCAATCTTCTAAGTAGTTGGAACTATAGGCATGCGGCACCATGCCCAGCTAATTTTTTTATTTACTGTAGACAGGAGGTCTCGCCAAGTGGTCCAGGCTAGTCTCAAACCTGTGGACTCAGGCAAACTTCCCACCTTAATCTCTCAAAGTGCTGGGATTATAGGTGTGAGCCACTACGCCCGGCCGACTTTTGCATTTTTCAATAACTCAAAGGGTTTATTACAACGCTTTATCTACAGTGCGAAGTTAATACATTTATTAAATGTTTATAAACTGTAAATGTAAAAATTAAATATTCATAAATGTGAGAGCTGCTTGAGTAAGAATTTCAATCTTTTTTTTTTTTGAGTTAGAGTCTCATTCTGTTGCCCAGAATGGAGTGCAGTGGCACACTCTGGCCACTGCAGCCTCGACCTGCTGGGCTCCAGCGATCCTTCTGCCTCAGCCTTCCAAGTAGCTGGAACTACAGGAGCGTGCTACCACGCCTGGCTAATTTTTTGATTTATTGTAGTAGAGATGAGGTCTTGTCAAGTTCCCTAGGTGGGTCTTGAACCCCTGGGCTCAGGCAATCCAATCATCTCAGACTCCCAAAGCACGGGATTAAAGGCCACTGAGCCGGCAGAATTTCAATCTTTTAGGTCAGGCATGGTGGCTCACGCCTGTAATCCCAGCACTCTGGGAGGCAGAGGCAAGAGAACTGCTTGAGCCTAAGGGTTTGAGATCAGCCTGGGCAACTTGGTGAGATCTCATCTCTACAATAAATCAAAAAATTAGCTGGGAGTGGTGGTGCACATCTGTAGTTCCAGCTCCTTGGAAGTATAAGGTGGAAGGATCATCTGAGCCTAGGAGGTTGAGGCTGCAGTAGCTGGGATCATGCCACTGCACTCTAGCCTGGGTGACACAGCGAAACTCTAACTCAAAAAAAAAAAGTGAATTAAAAAAAATTTCAATCTTTTAAATAGCAGAGTGAAACACACTGACTTTTCTTTCTATTCTATATCTGATCAATATACTGAACTCTTCCCATACATTCAACAAAGGTAAAAAGTACCCAAAGATACTGTTTTCCTAATTAAAAAAAAAATCTCTAAGATCTACATATACCTTACCTTGTTTGCTGGACAGAGTAACTGTCCTCACCACGGTCCGGACATTCTCTTTCTCAGGACCTGGAATGGGCTGAGGGTGGAGTAAAAGACTGGAAACTCCTGAAGATCCTTCTGAATAAGGAAAATCAAAGAAAAGCAAATAACTTGTAAAAAAATAAAGCTATCAAAGCCAAAAAACTGTTTTGTTACCAGTCCAATAAAGACTGCTATGAGTATAAAGCCAATGAACCTTTCTGCATCTGTTGCCTACAGTGAAATGGGGGTAGTGGTGGGGGGAGCCTAAGGCACAATGTGAAAACAGAATACAAAATTATTTTGAGTGACTCAGGCACTCAATCTACTTTTGCTTACCAATAAAGCTAACATCATTCTAAAGTTAACCTCAATAGTAAACTAGCCATAAGATGTGTCAACTCAATCTTTTCCATCTAAATTCACCCATGTGAAAAACCTAACTCCAAGGCTCCTATAGGACAAGATTTAACAAGAGGGTTCTTAGAACCAGCCATTTGTTCTGTACATATACATTTCATGCTATAATTTTAGGGCTGGAAATATAGATCAACTAGGTTGAGACAAGCTCCAGAAGAAAATTCAGCAGCTTTTGAGAAAGAATTCTTCTAACTACAAAATGAATATTTCCCTCTCTTGATATAGTTCTCATATAGTGCGCTCTTTAGATTATATTTTTTAAGTTACACAGGTTATTTTATGTGCCCAGCTCTGAACAGTTAGGAACTGAAACACAGTTGCAATAAACTTATAAAACAACCACATTTAATTAATTAATTAATTGAGTTGGAGTCGCACTCTGTCACCCAAGCTGGAGTGCAGCGGCACACTCACGGCCACCACATCCTCAACCTGCTGGGTTCAGGCGATCCCGCCACCTCAGCCTTCTGAGTAGCTGGAACCACAGGTGCACACTACCATGCCTGGCTAATTTTTTGATTGGCTGTAGAGATAAGGTCTTGGCAAGTTGCCCAGGATGGTCTCAAACCCCTGGGCTCAGCAATCCCCTCGCTTCTGCCTCCCAAAGTGCTGAGATTATAGATTAGAGGCATGAGTCACTGCACCCAACCTACTAACCATGATTAAAACAAAACTCTGTTTACATCAAGAAGCTCATTGAAATAAAAAATCTATTTGTTAATTTTGGCTGTTGCTTCAAGTGTCCTTATTATTCTTCCCCAGCATCATACAACAATATACACCAAAACTTATGACTTACCACCTTGCTTCTTAGATTTTTCCTTCATTTTCTTTGACTTAATTTCCTCAAGAGTTTTTATCCCAAAATTCAAACATTCACCTGAAAAACCCATATAGACGTAATGAGAACTAAAGTCTTTTCACCTTTGCATTTATCTGTACACAACAGGCATTCAAATATCTTTTGAATTTTTTTGAATTTTAATCAAGAGAAAGTATGTGTGTGTAGCAAGGGGTGGGGAGGAGGAGGAGGTTAATGACTGTGATAAAATAGGTAATTAAAGTAGTTTGGACACATTCAATAGTGCTGTAAAATTTAGCACCAATACAGCATCCTCTTACCTTGCTTTAAATTGACCCCAGGTTTCCGGGCAGAAGTCCCTCGTAATCCATTATGAACTTCAGGAGTTGGTTGCAGGGTAGGTGTTTTGGTTTCATCACCTTCCTCAGAAAACTGATCTATATATGTCAACATTTAAAGCAAATTCACAATTAAAATCAGGACTAGAGCTTTGAACATGATTCTGTATAATTCACTACCTGACCCTATATATTTGCCTTAAATAAAAAGCTAAAACTTACCATCATCATCTTCATCATCATCTGCAGCATTAATGACAACTGGGGGATGTGTGGGGCTAGGAACATTTTCAGAACTTTCTACTTTCATAACACTCCGCAGCTGAGGGGAGGGATTAGACTGGACAGACAATTTGTTCTGCTGAACTGTGAGTTGGCTAGCCTTCACTTCCTCTTCTGGCGACTCAGGCACAGTGGGCAACACCGCTAAACATACAAAATCAGTCATGAATTAACAGAAGATAGAATCCCAATTTACTAAAAATCCCTGTTCACCTACGTTTAGTATATTGTCCTTATGGGCCTTTTACCTTATGTCTTTTTATCTAATTTCCGCCATTTAGGCTCTAAAGCCCTAGGAAGGGAAAATGTGCTTTGAGGTAATAACTTCACTGTACATAAACACAAAGTGGGCATTCAAAACTTAGAACAGGAGGCTAGAGGTATAGTACCTGTTGATGAATTCCAGACCTTTCATTTTCACACTGAAATTCTAAGCTTTTTGCTCAGCAAAAAAGTAGCTTTTAAGAGGTAGAAGACACTTACTTGAATTGAACAAGGAAAGAGCAAGTTTACTTTTTCCCTTAAATAGAGGTGAAAAGACATAGCCATCAAATTTTAATCACATACCAGATATGGCTTTTAAATGGCTAATCCCACTTTTAAATTACTTTAAAAGGAACTTTGGACATAAATACTACCTTTTTGTAGAGTTTGATTTTCATTTTAGATTACAGTCTAGAGCAGGATTAGCAAACATTTTCTGTAAAGAGGCAGATATTTAATATTTTAGGTTTTGTGGAACATATGGTCTCTGTCTCAACCATTCAATTCTGCAGCACTAGCACAAAATTAGTCACAGAAAATATGTAAATGAATGGCCAAGGTTGTTTTCTAACAAAACAGGTGGAGAACCAGATTTGCTAACCTTGGCCTGGAGAATTCAGTTCATTTTGAGAAACTTTATGGGTCTGATTAAAAAAAAAAATGAGAAATTAAGTAAGTTATAGTAACAAATTGGCATACCAAGGTACACTTGGTGCTATGGCCAAAGGTTCAGTTCCCTCACCTATAAAGTAGAAATAATACTGCTCTTTCACTAGACTGAAAGAAGGCAATGTGTAATAAGTATTTTGTACAGTGTGTATAACAGGTATTAATTTAATAGTATCTATCATTTTAAAATAAAAAACTGATCTCACTTTTGCTTGGAGGTAGGAAAAGGCCATCAACATAACGTCCTCGGTTGTGATGAAAAGCGCAGTTTAGTTTTTGACATCCCATCGGTTGATTTTCCCAATAGCAAGGAATTTCACTGCGTTTTTTCTGTAAGAGGGAAAAACACATTGTTTTCAAATAAAGTGAAACCTGTATTAATTTGGTAATTTGTTTTCTGGACAAAGTTCACAGAGGATTCAAAAATCTGAGGCACGGGAGATGATTTTTAGAAGGAAGAGAGGTGGCTGAAAGTGATATACTTCAGGCACCACAGAGAAATAAAAGGAGCAGGGGAGTAACTTATCTGCTATTCTTTTCTTCTGGTCCTCATCCTGGAACCTCTAAATATCTACACTTAATTTACACAAGCAGGATGATACAGTACTTAAGATTAAGAAATCAAAGACAAAGGGTCTGAATCTGTATTATGCTACTTGTTGACCGAGTGACCTTGGACAATTTAATGCCTCTAAACCTCACTTTCCTTAGCTATAAAATGGGAATAGTAGTAGCTATCTAGTTGGTTTCCTTATGATAATTAAAGGAAACAAGCATATAAAGCATTTAGACACAGAAAAAACTTAAACTGCAGCTTATTACTTGAAGCAGAGGATTCAATACTTTGAGTTTTTTTTTCCCATTCATAAATTCTCAAAGTAAGGCACATGTAATACATGAAGGATGATATGTATCCTTTCCAAGGAACCTCACTTGGAAAAAAGAGAATAGGGAAAAAACAGTATCTGCACATCTAGAATAAACTGCTGAGACTGGGTGTGGTGTCTCATGCCTGTAATCCTAGCACTTTGAGAGGCCGAGGTGGGAAGATCACTTGAGCCAGGAGGTTGAGACCAGTCTGGGCAACATAGTGAAACCTCATCTCCATAAACAGTAAAAAAAATTAACTGGTTGTGGTGGCATGTGCCTGTAGTCCCAGCTCCTTGGAAAGCTAAGGTGGGAGAACTGCATGAGCTCAGGAGGTCAAGGCTGCGGTAAGCCATGACCGTGCCACTGCACTCCAACCCTGGGCGACAGTGAAACCCCAACTCAAACAACAACAAAACTGCTGGATCATAGTATATATGTCCAAGATAAACATACACATTAGTTCTCCAAAAGATGTGTATAAAGCGTATTCAAGCTGGACACAGTAACCTTAGCATACCTGTAACCTTAGCACTCTGGGAGGCTGAGGAAAGAGGATTGCTTGAGGTCAGGAGCTGGAGACCAGCCTGGACAACAAAGCAAGATCCTGTCTCTACAATTTTTTTTTAATTGGCTGGGTGTGGTGGCACATGTCTGTAATCACAGTTACTTGGAAGGCTGAGGTGGAAGGATCATTTGAGCCCAGGAGTTCGAGGCTCCAGTGAGCTATGACTGCACCACAGAGTGGTGACAAAGTGAGATTCCAACTCAAACAAACAAACAAACAAAAAAACTATGCCTAAGCCCAGCAGGTCAAGGCTGCAGTAGCTGTACTCCATCCAGTCAGGGAAATAAACTGAAACCTTATCCCTAAATATATATATATATTTAATGTTTAAAGCAATACTACTTGAAATAGCTCTAAAATTCTGCAAACAACCTAAATGTATGACAATACTAGAATGGATAAATACAATGCAATATATTCAAACAGAAAGCATCCAGTAATGAGAATAAATAAATCACTGCTACATTCTACACTACGAATATAAAATAAAAGCAGCCAGACACAAAAGAGTGCACAGTATATGATTCCATTTGTGTAAAGATCAAAACAGTCAACACTTCTCTAGTGTAGGGTACTCAGAATGGTGATTGGCTCTGGGGATGTGGCTAGTGACAACAAAGCGATTAATGTTCTATTTCTTCAACTACTTGTGCCAAATAAGTATATTCACTTTGTGAAAATCCTTCAAGTTGTAAGATTATAATTTATGCACTTTTCTACATATACTTTAACAAATAGATCAATAAAGGAAAACATTAAGACCTGAGAAGTACTTCTGAAAAGTAACTGCTGATTAATAAGCTGCATCATGTTGGGTCTCTCATTATATAATAAGCAGCCTAAAGTTTAAAACCTCACAAAAAAATAGCAGCATTACTTAAGAAATTAAAAATATGAAAAAGAGAAGCAGAAATGAGGACCATCACAAAAAGATCCTTAAATGTATCAAAAAGGGTAAAGATAAAAAACTATACCTGAGCCAGGTGCAGTGGCACACACCTGACACCTGTAATCCCAGCACTTTGGGAGGTGGAGGCAAGAGGATTGCCTGAGTCCAGGAGTTTGAGACCAGCCTGGGCAACTTGGTGAGACCTCACTTATCTGTACAATACATCAAAAAAATTAGCCAAGCGTGGTGGCGTATGCCTATAGTTCCAGCTACTTGGAAGACTGAGGCGGAAGGATTACCTAAGCCCAGCAGATGGAGGCTGTGGTATCCATGATTGTGCCACTGCACTCCAGTCTGGGAGACAGAGTGAGATTCCAACGCAAACAAACAAAACAAAAAAACTATGCCTGAGCCCAGTAGGTCAAGGCGGTAGTAGCTGTGAGCATGCCACTGTATACTGTACTCCAAAGTGAGACTCTGACTCAAACAAAATAAAATAAAATAACCACTATACTGAGAAACTGATAAGTCTGATAAAATACTGCTTAGGGGATGTGGAATAATCAGGCAGTCTTGTACACTTAATGAAACATAAATTAGCCCAACATCTCTGAAAAATGCCTTAGCAAGTTATTTTTTTTTTAAAAGTATGTTCTGAGTTTACTGTCACACTCATGATTACCTAATTTTTGAAAAGCACAGCAGGCTGAGCTCAGTGGCTCAGCCTGTAATACCAGCATTTTGGGAGGCCGAGGCCAGTGGATTGCCTGAGCCCGCGGGTTCAAGACCAGCCCGGGCAACTTGGCAAGACCTCGTCTCTACAATAAAAAACTAATGCAAAAAAAAAAAAAAAAAAATAGCCGGGCGTGGTGGCACATGCCTGTAGTTCTGGTTTCTTGGAAGGTTGAGGCGGAAGGATTGCTGGAGCTCAGCAGATCGATGCTGGGTTGGCCGTGTATGTGCCACTGCACTCCAACCTGGGCAACAGAGTGAGACCCCAACTCAAAAAATAAAAATAAAAATAAATAAAAGCACAGCAAATGCCTTTCAAAGAAATAGATAAGTCCAGGCGTGGTTGCTCACACCTGTAACCCCAGCACTTTGGGAGGTGAGAGGACTGCCTGAGCCCAGAAGTTCAAGACCAGCCTGGGCAACATGGGAAGACCTCTCCTCTACAATAAATAAAAAAAAAATTAGCTGGGCATGGTGGTACACACCTGTAGTTCCAGTTACTTGGAAGGCTGAAGTGGAAGGGTCGCTTGAGCCCAACAAGTCAAGGCTGCAGTGGCTGTGAATGTAACACTACACTTATGCTTGGGTGACAAATGAGACACCAACTCAAAAACAAAAAAAAACTAGATAAAACTTATGGTCCTCTGCCACACCCAAAAAATAACTATCATTGTAGTAACTATCATTGTTTTAGACAGGAATAACAACAATTATTCAATGATTTCTTCCTCAAGGCAGAGCCTAGCATCAGTTTTCTTCTCCCAAGTCTATCTTTGCCTAAGTTTTTATTTCTTTCCTGGAAGCAATGTTCAAATTACTGAATGACTTCTGTAACGGCATCCTCTATTTATAGGAGTCACATAACATTTATTCAATTAGATTTTGTTTCTAATAGAAAAATAATATATGACCAATAAAGACGACTTGGAAAATGGAAATAAATGCCTGTTATGCTACTACCCAAAAAGAACCATTTATTTTGGCGTAGAATTCTTTTTACTTAAAAAAAAAAATCAGTAATTAAATGCACACTTGAAAGAAAGCTATTCTATACAATTCTGTACATTTTCCCTTTAGCAAAATATCCACCGGAGTAACACTTCTCTTCCAGGATTTCTTTAAATTTTTTTTTTTTGAGTTGGAGTCTCACTCTGTCGCCCAGGCTAGAGTGCAGTGGCACGCTCACAGCAACGGCAGCCTTGACCTGCTGGGCTCAGAAAATTCTTCTGCCTCAGCCTTCCAAGTAGCTGAAACTACAATTGTGTGCCATCACGCCCAGCTAATTTTTCTGATTTATTATAGAGATGAGGGCTCACCAAGTGGTCCAGGCTGGTCTTGAACCTGTGGGCTCAGGCAATCTTCTCATCTCGGCCTCCCAAAGTGCTGGGATTATAAGCATTAGCTACTGCACCTGGTCTATTTCTTTAAGTTTTTTGTTTGTTTGTTTGCTTGTTTGTTTTTTTGAGTTGGAGTCTCACTCCATCGACCAGACTGGAGTGCAGTGGCCGCTCCTGGCCACCACAGCCTCGACCTGCCGGGCTTCGGCGATCCTTCCGCCTCAGTCTTCCAAGCTGAAACTACAGGCACGCGCCACCACGCCCAGCTACTTTTTGCTTAATTGTAGAGATGAGGTATCGCCAAGTTGCCCGGGCGGGTCTCGAACCTGCGGGCCCAGGTAATCCACTCACCTCGGCCTCCCAAAGTGCTGGGATTACAGGCTGAGCCACCGAGGCTGGCCTCTTTACATTTTTAAGAATAATATAGCACATAGCCCAATGATACACAGTGATTCTCATTGTTTTCAGTAGCTGTATTCTAAAAAGTCACTGGGAACACTGGCTTAGTGAATCCTACACCATTGTTCCTAAGGGAAATACAGAGTTGGTTTCCTATGAGTCTGTGGTCACATTTTCACTAACTGATCAATACGTAACTTTGTTTTATGTGTTTTTGTTTAAAAACATTGTATTTAATATACATGGTTGATTAACATGAAACCCATAACCAATAGCACTACAACTCACACTTGAACAAAACTTATCTAACACTCTATTTTCTCTGTAAGACACATCACAGCTATCTTTTACTTAGGAATACTACACAGCACTTCAGCAGTATGCTTGAGGGCTATTTTAAACAGCAATACCCCCAACAAAAAGCCCCAAATGCAAAAAAGAAGTGGCAACAAACTGACCATGAAAATGACTTGTTTACTGTGTGAGAGCTGAAACAAAGCAGAGTGTCACCTTGTTCCATCTCACCTGAAAATACTCATGACAGGTGACTCAAATTTTCAGCCACTCTGAACATGTCCACAAACGTGTCCAAGTACTGATTTGGAGGTTGCAAGTACATTTTACAAAGGAGGCATATTTGCAAATATGGAAACCCAGAAATAATGAACATGAACTGCATAGAGAAAGGATACACAGTTGGGTGTGGCTGCTGACATCTGTAATCCCAGCACCTTGGGAGGCAGGAGGATCACTTGAGCCCAGGAGTTTGAGACTAGCCTGGACAACATAGCGAGACCTCATCTCTATAAATAAATAAATAAAAAATAATTAATCAGGTATGGTGGATTGCACCTGTAGATCTGTAGTCCCAGCTACTCAAGAGGCTGAGGCTGAAGGACTGCCTGAGCCCACGAAACTGAAGCTGCAGTGAGCCGTGGTTGTGCCATTGCACTCTAGCCTGGGCGAGAGTGAGACCGTGACTTCAAAAAATAAAAAGGGTAACAGTAAAATGACTCTTTCTCAGCTCTTCCCTATGCTCTCCATAGCTACTGCTGCTAAGTTTTACCTTTATACTTCCAGAAATTTAAAAATTACATATGTAAGTGAAAAATATAAATTATTCTGCCTCTCCTTTCTTACACACTTTGTTCTACCCCTTATATTTTTCACTTGATAATGTATCCTGACCTTCCCATATTAATAAATTAATTTCCCCTTTAAAATTGTTGCTAATAGCTCCCCAGCAATCCACTGTATGAACACAGCAAAATTTATTTTAAAGGAAAGACAATTAGTTTGCTTCCAATATTTGACTATTAAAAATTATTCTACTATGAATAATTCTGCATATATCTTATTTTGCACATGAATACATATGTGTAAAAGATGTAAGCATTTAGTTCTTTTGGGACATAGAGATATACCTCTGTGAAGAAAAGAGTTAACACAGCAGCTCTGAAACGGCTATCGTTAGAAAGACCTGCTTGCAAGGCTGGCTCTTGGCTGGCATCTAGGAACTTGACTTTTGGAATGTTCCCAGTCAGTTCATTGGTAATAGGGGGAAGGCTCAATATGCCAAGACTGTTTGTGCAAACAATATAGTTTATGCTGCACATCTGCCTTCCTTCCAAGAGTCTAGAATTTTGGTACATGTTAAGTAATAAGTGACTACATGGACAGTATCAATAAAAACCTAAGACACTGAGTCTCTTTTTAATGGACCTCTCTAGGCAGAAACACGCATTGAAAATGCACTGTGGCCAGGCTCGGTGGCTCAGCCTATAATCCTAGCACTTTGGGAGGGCAAGGCGAGTGGACTGCCTGAACTCACGGGTTCAAAACCAGCCGAGGCAACTAGGCGAGACCTTGTCTCTACAATAAATAAATAAATAAATAAGTTGGGCATGGTAGTGCACGCCTGTAGTTCTGGCTACTTGGAAGGCAGAGGCAGAAGGATCGCCGGAGCCCAGCAGGTCGATGCTGGGGTGGTCATGAGTGTGCCACTGCACTCCAGCCTGGGCGACAGAGTGAGACTCCAACTCGGGGGAAATAAAAAAAAAAAAAGGAAAGAAAATGCATTGCTGCACTGTCCTTGCAGGGGGAAAAGTGTGCTCTGAAAGACTCTATGGAAGTGGGCATAAGGAAACTGGCACTTGCAAAACCCTACTCGCACTATAATCGACTTGGGCAAAGTCTTGGGGAACAAAATCAACATGTAAAAGACAGTTACATTTCTATACACCAGCAACAGGCCGGCAGATAACTAAATAAAAAGCATAATCCCATTCACAATAGCCACACAAAAAATGAAATACCTTGGGATCCACCTAGCCAGAGAAGTGAAAGATCTTTATGAGAACTACAAAACACTGCTTAAAAAAATCAAGGACAACTGGTTCATGCCTATAATCCCAGCACTATGGGAGGCAGAGGTGAGAGGACTACCTGAGCCCAGGGGTTTGAGACCAGCCTGGACAACATGGTAAGACCTTGTCTCTACAATAAATAAAAAAATTAGCTGGGCATGGTGGTGTGCACCTGTAGTTCCAACTACTTGGAAGACTGAGGTGGAAGGAGCGCCTGAGCCTAGCAAGTCAAGTCTGCGTAGCCATGAGCATGCCACTGCACTCCAGTCTGAGCAACAGTGAGACTCTGACTCAAAAAAAAAAAAAAAAAAAAAAAGGAAATCAAGGATAACACAAACAATGCTCATGGATAAGAAGAATCAATACTGTCAAGATGTCCATACTACCCAAGGCAATCTATAGATTCAATGCAAAATCCATCAAATTACCAACATCATTTTTCTCAGACCTGGCAACAACAATAAAATCATAAGGAAACAAAAAGAGAGCACAAATTAACCAAAACAGCCTGATATTGGTACCAGAATACGTACACAGACCAATGGAACAGGAGAGAGATTCTAGAAGCAAAAATTCAACCTCTTAGCTAACTAATCTCCAACAAAGCTATCAATAACCACCACTAGGGAAAAGAGACCATATTTAGCAAATGGTGCTGGGAAAACTGGCTGATCACATGCAGAAGAATGAAACTGGACCCTCCCTATCATCATATACAAAAATCAACTCAAAATGGATAGAAACTTTGAGCTTTTATAAAACTTCAAACTATAAGAATCCTAGAAGAAAGCGTAGTTAACACCCTGTGTGCATTGGAATAGACAACGAATTCTTGACCAAGTCCCCAAAAGCAAATGCCATAAATGCTAAGATAGACAAGTAGGAACTCATCAAACTAAAAAGTTTTTGCACAGCAAAAGAAACCATCAAGAGAGTAGGGAGACAGCCAACATAATGGGTAAAAACATTTGCAAATTATGTATCTGACAGAGATCTAACATAAAGAATCTACAAGGAACTCAAAGTAAAAGGAAAAAACAACTCCATTAAAAAGTGGGTAGGCTGGGCTCGGTGGTTCAGCCTGTAATCCCAGCACTTTGGGAGGCCGAGGCAAGTGGATTGCCTAAGACCAGCCTAGGTAACCATAATGAATCAAAAATTAGCCAGGCGTGGTAACATGTGCCTGTAGTGCCAGCTACTTGGAAGGCTGAAGGGGAAGGAACACTGGAGACCAGCAGGTCGATGCTGGGGTCGCCAGGAGCGTGCCACTGTACCCCAGCCTGGGTGACAGAGTGAGACTCCAACTCAAAAAAAAAAAAGGGGGAGCAAAGGACATGAATAGACACTTTTCAAAAGACATACAAGCAGCCAACAGACACATGAAAAAATGCTCAACCTCACCAACCATCAGAGGAATGCAAATCAAAACTACAATGAGATATCATCTAACTCCAGTAAGGATGGCCATTATCAATAAATCAAAAAACAACAGATGCTGGTATGGGAGGGAAGAAAAGGGACTGCTTCCATACTGTTTGTGGGGATTGCAAGTTGGCTCAACCTCTATGGAAAGCAGTGTAGCAACACCTAAAAGAACTAAAACTGACCCTCCATATGATCCAGCAATCCCTCTCCTGGGAATACACCCAGAGGAACATAAATCATTCTACCAAAAAAAAAAAAAAAAAAGACACCAGTACACGTATGTTTATTGTGTACTATCCACAAAAGCAAAAACATGGAGTCAATCCTACTGCCCATCAAAAGTGGACTGGATAAAGAACTTATGGTATATATACATAATAAAGAATTACATAGCCATAAAGAAGAACAAAATCATGGACTTCGCAGCAAACTGGATGGAGTTGACCATCATACGAAGTGATCTATCATAGAAAAAAGAACTGAATAACACATGTTCACACTTATAAGTGGGCCCTCAACATTAATCACATTAGCACATGGGAGGGATCAGCAGTCGTTGCACACTGCTAGGGGAGGGAGGAAGAAAGGTAGGAGGGTAGGGGGTACGCAACACAAAAGGTACCTGGTCCTATACTAGGGAGAGTGAGGGCCAGTTGAGGCTCAAACTTCACCTGCACGTAGCCTACTTGTGTAGTTAATCATTACTTGTACTCCACATCTCCATAATAAAAAAAAGTTTAATTAAAAAAAAAAAGCCAGCACACAGATTCCTCTAGACTTCTCCTGTGTCTTTTCCTCTTATGATCCAAAAGTGTATTCTTACTCTACTGCTGTAATAAATCTTAGCTTTGAGGATATTCTAAAGAAGCTCTAAATGAAGAGGTGCTCTTGGAGACACTGACACACCTTCCGTAGGAACTGTGCCAACATACTCTACCAGCAATGTTACAACATGATTTTTCAAAAGTTGCAAGATATTTCTTTCTCCATTTATTTAGTGACTCCTCTGCTATTTATTTGTAAGATAAGCAGTTTAGAATGTAGTTAAGAGACTAGAAATCTGGAACCAGACTGGTATGATCCCAGGCATACAAATTGCATATTTAGTCTCCACCTTCTTTCCTCATACCCTCCTCAACAATTCAGTCCAAAGTAATTAGACAGGACTGAGGGAAGCAGCCATGCCTCTGGGAGAAGGGGATGTGGTGGCTCTGAGCAGGGTGATGTTGGACCCTTACTGAGATGAGGAGGGTAACCACATGACCAGGTAGAACTGACACAGGGTGCTGGAACCCATTAGGAGTTAGGAGGACGTGTGCATGGGAGGGTACCCTGACAAGTGTTGAGCTCGAGTGGGGTGAAGCAAGGCTTCTGTGCAGAAGGGATCCCAACCTAGGGAGAGGAAGGTATACTCATGAAAGGTGATCCTAGAATGGATATCAAAGACCAAGGGGCGTGAGGATGGCAGGGTCTTCCAGAAGGGACTAGGTGCAGGATGAGGAGAGCATCTCACATTACAGGGCTGCCCAGCACAGAGTACCAGGGCCCAAGGATGAAAAATTAGCATCCACTGTGGAGTTGGGGGTACAGAAGGGTGAGGAAGGGGTCTCTATGTTGGGACAAGTGGGGAGGTTTGGCACAAGGTACTAGAGTAGAAACAAAGTGAAAGGTGTCCTTGTAGAGGAGCAACTTCACGTGTGATGTTAGAACCTGAGAGGAAGGAAGAGTCTGTGACATAAAGTTGGTTTACATACTAGGAGACTGATCAAATAAGTAAAAGTATTAAGGACAATGGGAACCAAGTTTCTCACATTTGGAGAAGACAGTTGTAGGAAAAGAGAATCCTAGACTAAGCCCTGTGGTACTAGTGGTTTGGAAGCATCTGTATGAACTCAGAGTTTTTAGTACATAGACACAAAGTAATAAATAATGCTGTAAATGTCTTTCGGTATATGCATTTACACATCCCCTAGTTCAGTCTACTGAGAAGAAGAAATGGCACTCCAGCAGCAGCCCAAGTCTTAATTTCTATATACTATTCTTCACTAAAAGAAATCAGGGCACCTTGGAAAAATGGCTGATTCCAGGGTTGAAATAGGAAAGTACAGGATGAGCCTGGGACATTTTGTTTCCCAAAAAGCAGAGTTGCTCAGAGAAACATCAAAAAGACACAAAAATCAGCTTCAAGGGTTTCTACAGGCTAAATCTGGGTCAATTAAGGATAAAAATAATGATAGTAATGAAGTACTAAAAAAAAAAAAAAACAAAAAAAACATGAGTTTGTACAAATACAATTATTAGAAAAAAGTGAAAGTTTGAAGAGAAATGAGTTAGTTACAGGATTTCAAAATACTTGTTAATTACCCAAAAAAACCAATCCTGGGCTCAAGCAGTCCTCCCGCCTCTGCCTCCCAGAGTGCCTCCCCACAAAATACTTATTATAAAAATAAAAATAAAATTTAATAGTGAAGCAATCTGGCAGATATCATTCTAAGTGATCAAAGTTAATATCACCAATAATGGGAAAATTAAAATTGTTCACTACCTAATGGTATGCAATAAAAAGTATCACTTCTGTAGTATTCCTGCTAAAGAAACACAATCTTAACTTATAGTACTGAGGAAATACAAACAAACACAAACTGAAGGACATTCTATAAAAGTAACTGGCCTGTAACTAACAGATGTGTCAAGGCTAATGAAAGGCTAGGAGAGACTGAGCAACTGTTTTGGGCAAGACTAAGCAAACTTTTGGACTGAAGAAGACTAGAGGGTCATGACAGGCTGGGTGCCATGGTTCACATATGTGATCCCAGTACTTTGCGAAGCCAAGGCAGAAGGATTGTTTGAGCCCAGGAGTTTGAGACAAGCCTGGGAAACAGTGAGACCTTGTTTCTTAAAAAAAAAAAAAAAAGAAAGAAAGTCACGACAACTATGCGCAACACTTGAATTTGGACTTGGTCTTTCTGCAATAAGGATATTATTGGGACAACTGGCAAAACTTGAATGAAATCTGAAGATTAAATGGAGGTAATATATCAATGTTAACTTTCTAATTTTGATGACTGTATTATGACTACATAGGAGAATGTCCTTCTTTCTTGTAGAAAATACTCACCAGTATTTGGAAGTGATAGGAGATGTCAGTAATCTACTCCTAAATAGTTTTGAAATTTTATACTGTACTTGCAACTTTTCTCTAAGTTTGCAATTATTTTAAAATAAAAAGAAATATACTCTCCAAATATCCATATATATTGCTTAAGCATATTACCAAACTGCTCTCCAGAAAAATTAAGCCAATTCATGCTCATATCATTTAGATATTGAGCATGGAAAAATAAATAAATAAAAAATAAATTATCCCTCTTTTTTTTTGAGTCAGAGGCTGGAGTACAGTGGCATGATGACAGCTCACCACAGACTCAAACTCTTAGACTCAAGTGATCCTCCAGCCTCAGCCTTCCAAGTAGCTGGGACTGCAGGTAACCACCATGCCTGGCTAATTTTTTAAATTTTTTTGTAGATATGAGGTTTTGCTATATTTCCCAGGCTGGCCTTGAACTTCTGGGATTATGTAATCCCAATGCCCTAGCCTCTCAAAGTGCTGGGATTACAGGCTGAGTGAGTAACCATGCCTGGCCAACCCACATTTTAATATGTAAAACAAAATGTTACTTTTGTCTCTATGCTTCTTATTGGCCCACCATGATCCCAGACAACTTTTTATATTACAATAATGCAAACTGAAAACCTACATCAATCTCCATATGCCGAAACCTGCACACCTGTCGAAAACAGCGCCCTTCTTGCCATAATGTGCAAACAGTTTCATTTCCTAGTGCAGCTTCACAGTGACGGAACGGGCAGCTGTCGCCCTGTAAACAAAAAGACAACAGAGAAAAGAAATGTGGCACTGAAATATATCCAGGCAAAATGCTCATAATAAGAGTTTCCTGGAATTTAGAAAAGCACAAACAAGCAAGAAAAGACAGACAAGGTAGAAAACAACTGTGATGGGATGAAAAGAACAATATGAGGGCAATAAATTTATAATTTCCTAAAACTTATTTTTGGCAGTACCTCTCAACTGATCTGACAACATAAGTAATACAAGCTGAGAGAAAGGGTTTGAAAAGACAAGAGTGTTAGGTACTTTTAAAAAATATAGTATAATTTATCTTCATAACTGTTTCATACACACTGACTTGTGAGTTCTAACTTGATAGAAAAATAAGAAAATAGACTAGTGCTTAAGTATAATAATATATAATTAACATAATTGTGTCTCACTACATACCTCATACAATGGTAACATCTGAAACAAAATGCTACCATGTGCAAACTGCTATATGTCAGATTAAATTATCAGACCTTCGCTCAAAACTAATCATTTAAAACACAACATCAAGATGACTTAAGAAAAAGTTTTTTAACAACATACAAATTTATAGAACTAGTCATAGAAATAACAGAGCTGGGCATGGAGGCTCACACCCGTAATCCCAGCACTTTGGAAGGCAGAGGAGGGAGGACTGCTTGAACCCAGGAGTTTGAGACCAGTCTGAACAATGAAGCAAGAGCTTGCATCTACAAAAAATCAGAAAATCAGCCAGGCATGGTGGTGCACACCTGTAGTCCTAGCTACTTGGGAGGCTCACGTGGAAGGATCACCTCGGCCCAGGAGGTTGAGGCTGTGGTAAGTCGTGATAGAGCAACTTCACTCTAGCCTGAGTGAAAGTGAGACCTTGGCTCAACAACAAACAGAAAGCAGCAGGTATAGCTAAATAGAGCTGCAGAAAAACCAAGCAGAAAACAGAAAATTTTGACAAAAATAAAGCCAAAAAGTCACAAAAACATATTTAGAAAGATAGTTTTATTTTTATTTTTTTTTGAGTTGGGGGTCTTATCCTGTTGCCCAGGCTAAAGTACAGTGATACAATCATGGCTTCCTGCAGCTTCTACCTCCTGGACTCAGATGATCCTTCCACCTCAGCCTCCTGAGTAGCTGGGACTAATAATATGTGTCAGTTACCGGGTATGAACCCCTGCCCATGGCCATGATGGCTTTACAGTCTTAGTACTAAGCAGGCAATCTGGGAGAACAAAGTCAAATTCAACCCATGACAATTTCTAGAAGCATAATACAACCCATCTACTCATTTAATACAAAGTATATAAAATTAAAGTTAGCAAGCCACAGGTCAACGTGTCCCCAATACCAAAGGCACTCTGGACAGATTAATTTTGAACATGGACTGAGACTATATGTCACTAAAAGCCTTTTCACTTTTTAGAATATGGGAAAATTATAGTTATTTATAAGGTGAAGAGAAAAAAAGTAATGAATTCTCCTAAATATGCCATTCTTTAACTAAAAAACTGACAGCAGATAATAAACAGTTGCGTAAAACAAAATATCAAAATAGCTTGGGAAAATCTTATGCAACATTAAGGCATCTGTAGAAAGAACTGATTCAGAGATGACAATTCTTACTTTGGTACATGTAGAATAGAAAAAAAAATAGCAGTCTTCTCCTTGGTTAGGCATGCTGAGTAGATTCTTAGATCAGAAGTGGCTTCTTGGAACAAGCCACTGCTTCCTCAAGGTGAGGACCAGCTCCAAGTCCTCTTGAAATGGTTCAATCTTCCAAATGACAACTCAATCACAGAAACTGTCTTTAAAATGTAATCCTAAAACAAGGAGACAATTAATTAAAATATTTCAGGTAAATTCTTCCAACATTCTCCTTCAAATCACCCTGGCTAATGAGATCATATTGTTAAAACCAAATTTTAATTACATTAACATGTACTTGCCTATAAAGAGCCTTGTAAACACACTGTGAATACTATACATTCCCATCTATAATGTAAAATCAAGCCACTTGTTCTTATATACTCTCTTAATACTTATTATACAGCTTCAGCATTGTAAATTAAATAAACATTACTAACTAAACATATTATCTACATTTTTGTTGATTAAAATTAATAGTAATATTATTCCATGCAAAAACCCCAAAATTAAGATGCATACCAATAAATTTCTTAAGTTTTAAAAGAAAAAAAAAGTATTCGGATTACTTTTCAATCGAAAATAGCTGTTTGAAAGCACTCCTAGAAGTTAATGTAGGAAAACAAAGATATTCTTTTAAAATCTTCATGCTCTCAGCAAATTTTAAAGGATATAGCATTGGTACAAATGAATATACCACCATGAAAAAAGTGTGGGAAGAAAAGAAAGCTTAAAACATAAGAAAACTCAAATTTCTGGCCTTTTCCCCCAAAAATATATTTCAATAGAGGGATAACAGAATAAACATCAATGGAAAATATAACTGAATTATAAGAGAGCACTGGCAGGACATCTCCCAGAATCCAAACCAAAAATGCCAAAAGATGTCAATATGAGAGAAAAGGTACATGACATGGAAATAATTCCAGGAAACTCTATTTCCATACAATGGAAATACTAAAAAGTAATGGAACTGGTAGAGACAATAAAAGAAACTACGGGCTGGGCTCGGTGGCTCAGCCTGTAATCCCACGCCTTTGGGAGGCCGAGGTGAGTGGACTGCCTGAGCCCGCGGGTTAGAGACCCACCTGGGTAACTTGGTGAGACCTCATCTCTACAATAAATCAAAAAATGAGCCGGGCGTGGTAGCGCGCGTCTGTAGTTCCAGATACTTGGAAGGCTGAGACGGAAGGACCGCCGGAGCCCAGCAGGTCGAGGCTGTGGTGGCCAGGAGCAGCTACTGCACTCCAGTCTGGGCGACAGAGTGAGACTCCAACTCAAAAAAAAAAAAAAAAGAAACTACAAGAAAATGTCTCAGAACCTGCTGGATTTGAGTCTTTAAATGGATTTATCAAATGCCAGACAGAACTTTTCTTTAAAGATATCTCTACTGCACACAGATAAGGAGGAATTCTTGAATTCCAATGGCAAAAACAAAAACATACAAACTTCCAGAAAAAAGACTAACAAAGAAAAAAAAAACCAGACTAGATATGATTAGATTTCTAATCTGAATCTCTAAATGCTAGAAGACAAAATGCCATGATCTAAAATTTAAAGAGATTGTGACTTTATATTTGGCCTTTCTGACTACATTTTATGGATAGCTCAGGACTTGGAAGAAGTTTTTAGATATGAAAATCCCCAAAAAGTGTACCATCTACATATTCCATGTATTCTTGAGAAAATTATGCCAGCAAGTAATCTAACTTGAGAAAAAGAATTTAGAAAGAACTCAAAGTAGAAAAAGAACAAAACAAGTCATGTCACAAGCACTATTTCACTGCATTCTAAAAATGTTTAAAACACCCTGGACATCTGATTTATGTTACAGATGAAAAATCATAAATAAAGCATTAGCAAATTGAACCAGCTATATATCAAAAAGCCTTATTTCAGGACTAACAATGGTTTAAAACTAGGAAATTCATTACATTTAATAGAGTAAAGGTTTAAAAAAAATTCTTTGGTAATTTTTGCAAGATTTCAAAAAGGAAAAAATGGTTTGAAAGTGAAGAAAAGGGAGTCTAAAATGGTATTTTTGGCTGGGCTCAGTAGCTCATGAATATAATCCCAACACTCTTGGGAGCTGAAATGAGAGAATCACTTGAGCTCAGAAGTTTGAGAGCAGCCTGGGCAACAGAGTGAGACCTTGTATCTGCAAAAAAAAAATTTTTTTTTTGAGTTGGAGTCTCACTCTGTCGCCCAGACTGGAGTGCAGTGGCACGCTCCCGGCCACCGCATCCTCGACCTGCTGGGCTCCTGCAATCCTTCCGCCTCAGTCTCCCAAGTAGCTGGAACTACAGGTATGTGCTACCATGCCTGGCTAATTTTTTGATTTATTGTAGAGATGAAGTCTCGAATTCACGGGCTCAGGCAATCCACTCATCTCAGCCTCCCAAAACGCGGGACTACAGGCTGAGCCACTGAGCTCGGCTTACAAAAAATTTTTAAATAGCCAGGTATGGTGGTACATGCCTATAGTCCCAGCTACTGGGGAGGCCAAGATGTAAAGATCACTTGATCCCAGACTGGGTACGAGTGAGACCCTATCTCAAAGTAAATAAACAAACAAACAAATAAATAAACGGCATTAAAAAAAATATATCTTAAAAAAGAAAAAAAAGGCAAGCTAAAATGCAACAACATCCAGGCTAGGCATGGTAGCTCATGCCTCTAATACCAGTACTTTTGGAGGCAGAGGCAAGAGGACTGCCTGAGCCCAAGGGTTCAAGACCAGCCTGGACAATTTGGCGAGACCTCGTCTCTATAATAAATCAAAAATTAACCAGACGTGGTGGTGTGCGCCCACTGAGGTGGAAGGATTGCCTGAGTCCAGCAGGTTGAGGATACAATGGCTGTAAGCATACTTCCACACTCCAGCCTGGGTGACAGAGTGAGACTCTGACTCAAAAACAAAAGCAACTTCCACTGTTGAGAAAAACTCTTAGTAAATTACAAGGTACTTCAGTATAAACATGCTTAATCACCAGAAACCACTAGCACATGGTAACACACTAGAGATAAGCTCACTCAAGAAAAACAAAAAATGACTATCATTCAACAGAGTTCCAGATGTTCTAGCATATGCATTAAGAAAAAAAGGCATAAAAACTTGATGAGATTTTTGAAAAATCCAGTATCTGCAGATTATGCCTGCAAACTGGAAAACGTATCAACCAAAAAATACTGTATTTTCAGTATTATTCTTACTATTTTGTAAGAATGTACAAAAACCAGTACATTTCCTTTATGTTAGCAACAATAATTCTGATAACAGAGTCCCAATCACAATAAAAGTATAAAATATACAAGAAGAAAATAAAGTATTATGCAACACCCACATTAAATTAAAAGCAGACCCAAAATCCATGACACTACTAAAGCACAGAAGACTTGGATAATGGATAAATGGCAGTAGATGATGAAAGTTACTTCTCCCCAAAATAATGCATACATTGGATGCAATTCAAGTCAAAAATTCAATGAGAGTTTATTATTGGAACTTGACAGATTGTAAAATCATCTAGAAGAATAAGTATTTTAGAAAGCCTTGATCTATTTGATATTACAAATGGTAAATATAACAATGTTTAAATGTAATATTGGCAAATGATTAAGTACACAGATCAACAGAACCCAAGAGTCCATAAATAAATGTGGTTTATTTTAAAAAGTGGTATTCAAGGCCGGGCTCGGTGGCTCAGCCTGTAATCCCAGCGCTTTGGGAGGCCGAGGTGAGCAGATTGCCTGAGCCCGCGGGTTCGAGACCTGCCTGGGCAACTTGGCGAGACCTCATCTCTACAATAAATAAAAAATTAGCCGGGCGTGGTAGCGCGTGCCTGCAGTTCCAGCTACTTGGAAGGCTGAGGCGGAAGGATTGCCGGAGCCCAGCAGGTTGAGGCTGGGGTGGCCGGGAGCGGCCACTGCACTCCAGTCTGAGCGACGGAGTGAGACTCCAACTCAAAAAAAAAAAAAAAAAGTGGCATTCAAAATTAACAACAATAAAAAATGGCCAGATGTTTAGAAAAAAAAAAAAATCTACTTCATACATAAAGGTTCCAGGAAAATAAAGACCAAGATGGCAAAGAGGTTTTAGCTCACTAATTAGAGCACTATACTAAGAAAGATTCTGAATTCATAACTACACACTGCAAAAAAGACAAGCTACATTTTACAATGTCTACCATGTTTGTGTGAGGAAGAGTGATGTCCTGTAACTATAATCTCTAGACAGCATTTTCAATATAAAATGTATAATCACTCAAGTGCTGTGAAAAAAATTAATGCATGGCAGTTTTTATAAGCTCAGGGTGAAAAAGCCTTTCCTAGCATGACACCAAAGTTAAAAACCATAACAATAAAATTAATAGGTGACTACATAAAATGAAAAAATTTATGTAGCAAAAGATCGATCAGTAACATGGCCAAAGATAAGTATCTTTACTAAAAGAGATACATCAAGAGCTTTTACAAATCAAAAATACCTTATAGTTGTTCAGTAAATTGGTATAACCTCTTTAGAGAGTAACATATGACAAAGCTATAAATTCTCATCTAAGAACTGGTTCTAAGGGAATAAGTTCACACAGATGTGTGCATAAGACTGTTATCAGATGGGAGGCTATTTTTGTTTGCAATGGCAAAAACCCAAATGTCTATCAGTGAGGGATACATTAAAGTACAATACATCCGTGCAATGGGATCCTATGTAGTCTCTAAAAAGATGAGGCAGAGCTATACATATGGACATGGAACTATGGTGTGATAAACTCTTAACAGTGCTTTTCAGCTGGGTGTGGTGTCTTATGTCTGTAATCCCAGCACTTTGGGAGGCCAAGGTGAGAGGATTGTCTGAGACCAGGGGTTTACATAGCCTGGGCAACTTGGTGAGACCTCATCTCTACAATAAATCAAAAAATTAGCCAGTTGTGGTGGTGTGTGCCTGTAGTTCCGGCTACTTGGAAGGCTGAGGGGGAAGGACTGCCTGAGCCCAGCAAGTCAAGGCTGTGGTGGCTGTGAGCATGCCACTGCACTCCAGCCTTGTGACAGAGTGAGACTCCAACTCAAAACAAAACAAAACAAACCCAGTGCTTTTCTCTAAGCAGATGGAATTACAGGGGAAATTTCACCTTGGCTATATTGTTTCTACCTTTTTTTTTTTTAAAACAACGTGCATATATATTATCCAAAGGACAAAAAATTTCCACCCAAAAGCTAAAAGTTTGTAAATAATTATGTACAAGCAAAAGCATCTGAACAATGGTCTTTTAATTTCTTACTGATCCAGGAAAATTATGGCATAAATTACAAAAATGTTCACTCCTTTCACGAGAAAAGGCCCATTTTCCCACTTACATTAGCTGGTTGCTCTCAACAGGAACGTCTGTGTCTTCACTGAGTTCCAATCTATTACGCCTGTAGGTCGAACCAACACTCAATCCGTGAATTAATAATAAAGAGGCAGAAAAAATTTTCCTCCTCACATTGCCAAGGAAACCTCTCAGCCACAATTCAAACACAGGACGTGTTTTTAAAACATCTCCCAACTACTAGGAGATCAAGTCCATTTGAATAACCTTTTTCAGACTGGAGACAGCTAGGGTTAGTTATCTCCTCAAAAAAAAAAACAAAAAACAAAAAAAGGAGTTCATTTAAAAATGAACCTGAGATTCAGACGGCTACAAAAAAAAAAAAAAAAGATCCATCTTCCATAGTCGAACAATATCATTTAAAAAAGAAGAAAAGAGGAAAAAAAGGAAAAAAAACACCAAAATTCAATAAGATCCAATTTCTGGTCTTCAAGATTTCTTCACCTATTAAGAAAAAAACAGAAACCTTCCCCCATCTTTATTATCTGTATAATAAAAGCATACTTGTATGTAAAAATATAAAATGTTTTATGTATATAATATACATATATACTAACTGGCTTACACACACACACACACACATACACAAATGTGTACAAACATAACATCTGGATAAGTTTTCCCTTTTAAAATAAACGATAAAAGACTTTAGATTTGGGTTCATTATAAAAATAGTGAACTTACTCTTATACCAAAGTATCAAGAAGTTATTGTTACATTAAATTCTGCCCAGCCCAAAAAATAAAGACGAAGGGAAATCCTTACACACATATCAACGTGTATCATATGGATGTATGTATAGCATCATCATCATCAACAGGGAGTGTTTAACCAAAAAAGAAACGGATAGTTATAGAGTAACTACAGAGTGGTGCAGCAAGCTGTAGAAGGCAGAGCAGCATAATAGCCATTCTAAAATGAAACTGTCAAAACACAGAAGTTTCTATCTAAGGGAAGACTTATTTCTCCTTTTGTATCAACACCAGTGTCACTGGCATGCCATACAATATTGGCCCTAGAAAGGCTTGCTTACGCCGCCTAGTTCCAAATTCTTTACTACAATTAGTAAAAGGGTAAACTTTTGGAGCTGAAATTTCATTTCACAATGGTACACTTACCATTTAAGAATAAAAAAAAATAACTATTTTGAAACATAGAAATGAGTCCTAAATTTTGAAACCAGCCCAGTAACCAAGCAATTTTGATTCTCTCGTACGTAATAAATACTACATAACTTCTAGGCTAAATCTTGCCAAATACTATCCAAGACAAAACTAAAATCAAAACTTAAAAAAAAGTGGACACCTTTTACTCACACTTAATACTAGTCAATTTTCCAGGAATTTTTTGGGCAGGGATTATCCCCAAATCTAAAATGAAAAAAAGGAAAAATTGGATCTTACATTAGTTATTCAGTCTGAAACTGTTAATAGACTTTTACTAAAAGTCATCATTTTTCTGGCCTCCCACTGAATCACAGAAACCTACTTTCAGAGTGGAAAGGACTTTAAAGATATTGAGGATCAATTCACCATTTCACCGATTCCTACTACATGAAAATAATGATTGCTTATTTTTCATTAACAATACAGTGGCCAAACAACCTCATAGTTAATTAGGAATATGGTATTATGGAACATTAAGTATGTTTTTTAAAAGATTACCTAAAATTAGAGAAACATTCTTTGGGAAATACATACTGGGTTTTTCAAAGTATGTTCAAAGGGCTTTCATTACAGTTCCCATTCAATCTTTTTCCATTTTTGTAAACTTTGTAGTATGCTTTTACCCATAAATGATGCAAAAGTACCTATAAAATCTTTATTTTATTTTTATAATATTTTATAAAGATTAAAAATGGCAATTCAAAGACCTAAATTTTTCCTAATTGTTTTCTAATGTTTCCCTTTTACATAAGATCCAATCCTAAATAAAAGGTAACTCTATCACACTCAATAATTCAAAATTATAAAGCTGACCAGTATGAGGAGGCAATTAGAAACTTTCAAATATAAAACAGTGCTGTGGGTTTTTGTTGTTTGTTTGCCATCGTAATTAAGCATCGGGTTTTTTAAAAAATAGAAAAATGGGGAGAAAAAGGAACGCCAGCTTAGTATGCTTTCTTCTCATTTCAGTGGTTTCAGAGCAATAAATCTCCCATGTTGGGGAAAATTTTACTTAAAATCAATTACTAGTTCAATCTACCAGGCAGAAATAGCCTAAGGCCTTTCAATGCTGCACTATATTTTTTTAAAATTAAAAATATGTTTTCTCTCTCAATTGCCATAAACACAATTTTCAAGTGCTAGCTACACTGATTATAACATTGAGTTATAATCATTTTACCAACATTATATTGCATCTGAGGAATTTTCAGCCCTTTTTTTTTTTTTTTTTTGTGATTTCAAGTTTCCCCAGATTTGTTTGAAGAATTAGTATGGCTACATATAATAACTATAGCAATAAGGATATAGTAATAGCAGTAAGTTGCCCATTTTAAATGGAGGAAAGAAAAAGAAATTAAGGTAACATTTCTTTTTCATTGCTTTGAACAACTTCATTCTCAGGATCCCAGCTCAGAACCAATGTAGAATAATCGTAGTTAACATTTTTCAAGTTCATTTTCAGAAACATCAGCTGTTCTATATTGTCAAAGTCCAGGCTCATGATCTGTTTTGGATGAAAGTGGCTATTTTTAGTAAAGATACATTCAGATTGCCAACTACACATGGGGCAACTTAGATACTGAATGGCAACCTGGGTCAAAGCTGGCCACGTGCTCATCTTGGTCTGCCAGTAAATCAAAGGGTCATCACCTCCGGAGAGTTCTGAATACTTCTCTTTGAAGTACTCATCCACAACTGCTATAGCAGAAGGGAACATGAAGCTTTTGCTTCCAATGGCAACATTGTCTGCAGCTGAGCTATCAATGAAACCTGAATTGGAGGTGACTTCTTTTATAGATGAGGTAAATGAATCAGCTCCTACTGTAACTGAGGAACCAGAAGCCTCTGAAGATGCAATTTGGCAGACCTCTCGTGAAGAGTCCATATAATTACAAACCTCTTCTACTAGGATCTGCTTATAAGTTTCTAAATCAGCACCTTGAGGAAAAAAGTCTTCTAAACTATTCTTAAAGCAAGGATCTAACAAAGTAGCCAAGACACATGGCTTGGATTTGAGCATGGCACTTAGCAGGGCATGCGTTTCAAGCTTCAGAGATAAACTGTCCACCAGAATGAGGGCCTGGGTAATACCTCTGACTTGAAAATCTTCCCTGAGTTTCTGCAGGGAAAGGAGTAGATGGTGGATTAGGGGTAGCACCTGATTCAATCCTGTAGTCTTCACACTCACTTTCTGGGTGGCCTCCTCAAATGGCTCAAGAATATCACAAACATAAGTCATTAGAGTCCACTGAAGGGAGGTGAGCACAACTCCACTGGCTCTACCAAGACTATGGTGAACTGAGTAGCAATGCTCCAAGAGCCATTTTAACATATAAAAGGTAGAAATCCAATGGCCAGTTTCATCCTGCTTCAAATTCTTCCACGGAAGTTGCTGATCATTTTGGAACTCTTGCAGTATCTGACGGGCCTTGACAGAATGACTAAAATGATGACAGGTTTTCCTAGCAGCCACTAACATATTCTCAATGCTTTTGTGCTCACAGAAAAAGTCCTGAATGACTATATTTAAGCAATGCAGAAAGCATGGCACATGGGTAAAACCACCATCTTTGATTGCATGTACCACATTAGAGGAATTGTCAGAAACAATGAAGCTAGGGATAAGGAAATTAGGAGAAAGCCACAGACCAATCTGGTCATTTAATTCTTGTAAAATGTTGGTTATCAAACAGTCTTTGGCCAAACCTGTAACACAAAGCACTGCCCACTTTCTCAAATTGGGGATCCTGCCATTACTGGGGAAAGGTGCAGTTTCCAAAGAGACCCAGTGTACAGTGACAATGAAATAGTCAGTGGATGGGTCATGAGTCCATATGTCAACAGTCAGGTGGATCTTTTGGCTTTGAACATTCTCTAACGTTAAGAAAATTTTTTCTCTGACACAATCATATAACTGAGGTACAGCCTTAGTGAAAAAGAAAGTCTCTGATGGCAGCCTATAGTTAGGGGCCACAATCTGCATGAACCTCTGAAAGGCTGGGGTTGAGAAGTAGTTGTAAGGATGCATATCTTCCACAATCATTTGAATAATTGCCTGACTTATTTGACTTGAAACTGGATTTCCACTGTATGTTGTTTCTCTCTCCTGTGTGTGCATCAGAGTGTCTTGCTCTACAACAGGTATAGGACTTTCAGATCTATTTTCAACCTCTAACACTGGAGGTTCATCTGAATCAGAGTCACTAAGGTCCTCGGTTGTTAAATCTTGGCTGCCTGTAGACTTTTCTCCATGCAAAGTATCACTCAAGAGATCATTTCTCTCAGGCTCAGCTTCATCTAATCCATTTCCAATGGCACCACTGTCTTTGTTGGCAACAGCCCAATGGATGGGATGTGTGGCCTGCAGGTGTCGTTGAAGTGTTGAAGTTCCCAAGTGGGAACCTGGGCGACCCCGGCTCACACTTCTTTTACATATATTACACACAGCTCTTGAGATGTGCTGAGGATCAGTGTAAAAAAAATTCCAAACTGCAGATGTCTTGGCTCTGGTTCCAGGAATTAAGGCATGCTTGACAATATTACTTTTGATGAGAAATCTCCCTCTTTCTGCCCTTAGGGCATCAGATGCTGATTTATCACGTTTCTTGCCCATTCTGTTATCATCTAATGGATCTGTAGGAATATATTCAAAACTTCCATTGCTTCCAGGAGAAGAAGGAGATAAAGATACATCCAACGTAAAGTCCTCTTCCCCACTAGTGACTCCAAACTTGTTGGCCCTGGTCCAATGAGGTGAATGCCTTGCCTGCAGATGACGCTGAAGAGTAGATGTACCAAGGTGGCTACCTGGTTTGCCCCTGCTGACGCTTTTTTCACAGAGGTTACAAATAGCTCGCCAGGTGTACTGGGGGTCCACATGAAAGAAGTGCCACACAATGGAGGTCTTGGCTCTGGTACTGGGTAAATAGATCTGTTTTTCTATATTGCTCTCAAAAAGACTTTCTTCATCCTGCTCTGGGGCACTGGAAGCTAGCAAAGCAGGGGTATCCACAACAGGCCTCCCAGATCCCAAATCCTTACTAAACTTTTTGGCAAGGATCAATTTTTTTCGACGCCTTTTCCCCTTAATTCGCAAGCCCTTCTTTCTTTTCTTTTTAGTGGGCAGTTTTGCCTCTTTATCCACTCCTTCTGCAACCATCTTTCCTTCTATCACATCATCTTCTGTATTAGAATTAACAGGAACACACCCCAGAATCCCAGCACCACTAAAAGTGCTGCATCTTCTGCCAGGAGTGAGTGAGGAAACTGGTACACTTAAAGTACATACACTCATTCTCTTTATGTCTCCAAAATTGGTACCAGAATTTGTTAGTAGGTTTATTATTCAAGCAGAAATACAGCTGTTTCTCTCTACTTGCATTACCTTTTCTCCAGTTTCTATGGGGAATCAATTTCCACTGGACCAATAACTCCCAAGCCAGGTTATTTCTGGAGGAAAAGTTATAGCAATGGAGAACATTCTCAAACTCTTCCTTAGAGGGCTTTAAGATCCCTTCCAACTTTCTGAGTTCTGAATTCAAATAGTCCAGTGTCCTCATGTTATGGAAATAAGAACTGAGGTCCCTTCCCCAGAGTCACAGAGTTGGTTAGCAGCAGCTAGAAGCCAGGTCTTCCAAATCCCAGGTCCATTGTTTTTTCTGCTTCAGCGAGAACCATATTTGCCTGAAATGCCTTCAGCTTTTAAAATATGTATTTTTATGATGCCTCACAATAGCAATATCGATTTACCCTTGTTCTAAAATTAATTACTTTCAGGAAATTTCATTTAAACAAAAACATAGTGCACCATTCAACATTCATCATTCAGGACTATGATTTGTCAATGCAACCCAAAAAGTCAATTCTGGAAAGCTAAATCAGACTCCACATACTGGTCACAGCACATACTAATTGAACCCTTTCAGCTCTAACTAAAAGTAAGACAATTTTTAAAAATGTGACTGGTTAAAAAAAAAAGCTTTGAGAATAAAATTTAAAAACAAGGTCAGAAGCTGCATTTTCAATTTACTGTGAGTACCAAGTGTTAATCCAGATATTTTTAGACTGGAGAAGCTTTACAACCTGCAAATAAGTAACTCACAAACTGAACTCTATATGAACAGCAAAAACTGAACTATGAGCTTTAAACCACTTTCATTTCTTTTGGGTTGATCCCTCCCCTTCCCCCAATACCTACATACATTTACCCTTAAAAGCATCGCTATCACTAGTTCCACTGCCTCCTTCTCAGTGTCCAGAACCAAGGCCTGGAAGATGTCAACAATAACTGCCTTCCCCATAGGAATCCGCACCGAGTATGGGAGTCTAGGGGGTGTTCTTCATTACGGTTTCACCAATCCTACAAGGAGAACGGAAGTGTCCCTGTTGCCCTAGACTCCGATGCGGAGGGTGGGGGGTGGGAGTGTAACTGGGGTGAGGAACGAGCGTAGGACACTGGAATGAGGTCGGTGGCTTTCTAATGCGAAGTTTGAGAAAATGTCCTAAGTACAGTAGTGGGACCCTGGAGAGGAATGAGAGTAGGTGAATTCAGCTCCTGGCACTCAGTCTGATCGAGGAACTGAGGGTCCGCTCGACTAGACAAACTGTCGCCCCGAAGAAAGCAATCGAGTGCCAGCTCTCTCCGGGTTTCGGAGGGGACTCAGTCGGCCTCCTGGGGCGGCTCCGGGCTCCCTCGGTTTCGCGAACACCGGATGTGGGGGAGGGGAGGAAAGCTGGCTGGGAAAGGAGCAGGCGCCGTGGGGGTGGGGAGGAGCGGGGCGGAGGAGTGGGGGGGAGGACGGGAAGAGAGAGCGGGAGCCCGAGGCTGCCAGCCCGCCCCGGCGAGGGCCCGGCCGGGAGGTGGGGGGAGGGGTCGCTACGGCGGGGCTGAAGGATCCGCTCTGACTTCCCGGGCTAGGCCGCGACCCAGGGGCGAGGGGAGGCCGCTGCCACTCCCCTCGCCCTCTCCTCCACCTCCCCGGCCCCGAGCCACCCGGGAATCAAAAAACGGGTCTAGTTACCAGAGAACAGAAACTTTACCGAACCGATGACACTATCCCCGACTCCCGCTGGCTGCCACGTCTTTCTTCTCGCTTAGCCGCTGCCGTCCGTCGTCCCCGCAGCAGCAGCACCAGCAGAAAACCAAGACTGCCAGCGTCAAAGATGGCGCCCGGCTACAGGCTCCGTTCTGAGGCCGGGCCAGTGAAAGTGCCAGCACGACGCAAACCGCAAGGATTCTGGGAGATGTAGTTTCCTCTGTAAGGCGAACTAAGATGGCGTTTCGGGTCACAGGGTCACGTGGGAGGGGAGGGGCTGGGCCGCGGATTCCACTTGCAGGGAATGCGTTTTAGAAAGTTACCTGGCTCTTGACTCCCGCTTTGATAGATTTTATTTTGGCTTTTGTCTTTAAATCAAATGAGGTGATAAGCGAGAAGGCCGCAGGAGCAGTCTACTAGACAGCAAGAGCTCATTTTTTTTTCACTGAGCCTTGTCTTGAAGCTCAGCTCAGTTTATTCTTACCAAGGTGTTTGCTTAATGAGTAAATCTCCAAACTATGTATAAATTTAATTTAGAAATAACTTGTGCCTTTCTCTTGGAGGTAAAATATGCCCTGGAAAAAAATAAAAAGAAGTAAACTGTACTTTCCCCATGCGTGCAATGTTGAGGGTTTGTTAGCCGGCTTGGTGGCTCAGCCTGTAATGCCACGCCTATGGGCGGCTGAGGTGAGTGGATTGTCTGAGCCCGCGGGTTCGAGACCCGCCTGGGCAGCGAGACATCTCTACAATAAATAAAAAAATCAGCCGGGCGTGGTAGCCCATGCCTGTAATTCCGGCTACTTGGAAGGCTGAGGCGGAAGGATTGCCGGAGCCCAGCAGGTCGAGGCTGTAGTGGCCTGGAGCGACCACTGCACTCCAGTCTGGGCGACAGAGTGAGACTCCAACTCAAAAAAAAAAAAAAAAAGTTTATTTAATTTTTAATGTTTTATTCTTTGTAGAGAAGTGAGTCTCACTATACGGCCCAGGCTGGTCTCAAACACCTGGGCTCAAGGGATCCTCCCACCTCAACCTCCCAAAGTTCTGGGATTACAAGCATGATCCCCTGCACCCGGCCTGTTATTTCACTTTTATCTGAAGAAATGAAAGTGTGTTTTATGGGAGTTCTTTCTTAAAACAATTTTGTGTATTGGAAAAGTAATTTGTGCTCATTAAAAAGCTTATGAAGTTTGGAGAATGAAAAGGAAAAACAATCAGCAGTCACCTCTTCACTTCATTAATGAACATTATTCTGTATTTTCCCATTTGAATGGGAAAACCTTTTTTCCCTGATTGTAAAAGTAATACACATAAGTGGTTTTTAAAAACTTTGAAGTAAGGCCAGCTCAGTGGCTCAGCCTGTAATTCCAGCACTTTGGGAGGCCGAGGTGAGTGGATTGCCTGAGCCCACGGGTTCGAGACCAGCCCGGCCAATTTAGCAAGACCTCGTCTCTACAATAAAAATTTAAAAAAAGCCAGGTGTGGTAGCACGCGTCTGTAGCTCCGGCTACTCAGGAGGCTGAGGCGAAATGATCGCTGGAGCCCACCAGTTCTATGCTGGGGTGACCGTGAGCCTGTGTGCCCCTGCATTCCAGCCTGGGTGAAAGAGTGAGTCTCCAACTCAAAAAAACCTTGGAGTAATACAGAAATATGGAGAGTGGAAAGCTGGAATCTCTATTAATCTCACTCCCGAGAAATAAGCTCTTGTTAATTTAGCATATATCCTTTCTGACTTTTTAAATGCAAATGTTCTTAAATACATTACACCGGTGATAGGAACCCAAGATCCACCTGGAGGAGTGGCTCCTCAGAATTTGCTTAGGTGGCAACATTTGACCTGACCTGGGGAGAGGATATCGTTCTGCTACCAAGAGAGGAGATGCCTGATGGTAAAGCAGGTTGGACTCCAGACACCTTTTATTTCCTTGTGTGCTTGTTCCTCCAGCTGCCACATTGGTGTGGGAGTCCCAGTTAGCCCAAGACTGGAGATTTATCAGAGTAGAGAGGTCCTGAGTCTCCTCACACCTGGGCTTTTATCTCCTTTCAAAGTGAGAAGCATCAACTCTTATTTATCCAATCCTAGCTCCAATCCTGCCTTACAGGGCAATACTCTCGTGATTGTCATGTCAACCAGACTTAATAAGCAGGTTCCTGATAACCACATTTTTTTGGGGGGAGTGATGGGGGGAGGGGACTGTGTGATTCTTACTGGTAACCAATTTCTGTCTGTAACACAACACCTAGGGTTTTTTAATTTAACAGAGGCCTTTCCAAGTGGCTTAAGGGCAGCCTAGGGCTTTCCAAACTGCAGTCCTGGGCTGACTAGTATGCTATATATAGTTTATAGTTATATCATATTTCATCAAATCTAAAGTATCATTGATTGTAAGATACACTCTCATTTTACAAGCCTCTAAGAGAAAAAAAAACAGTTTGCCAATTAAATTCTGATCAGAGATGTTAACATTGAAAAAGATGTGCATCTCAGAATGGATGAAACACAATATCTTAGGTTGGGCATGGTGGCTCACACCTATAATCCAGCGCTTTGGGAGCCTGAGGTGGGAGGATTGCTTGAGATCTGGGGTTTGAGACCAACCTGGGCAACGTGGGAAGACCCCATCTTTACAAGAAATAAACACATTAGTCAGGCATGGAGGCACGTGTCTGTAGTCCCAGCCACTCAGGAAGCTGAAGCAGGAGTATTACTGGAGCCTAGGAGGTTGAGGCTGTGGTGAGCCTTGACTATGCTACTGCACTCCAGCCTGAGTGACAGAGTGAGACCCTGTCTCAGAAACAAGCAAGAAATACAGTATTGTAAAAATAAGAACAGGTTAAAACGATGTATGTTGTTTTACAATTTGCTGTTTTTTCACTTTGCAGTATATCTTGAATATCTTTTTTTTTTTTTTTTTTTTTTTTTTAATTATGAGTCTCACTCTGTCACCCAGACTGGAGTGCAGTGGCCGCTCCCGGCCACCGCAGCCTCGCCCCCTGGGCTCCGGTGATCCTTCCGCCTCAGCCTTCCAAGTAGCCAGAATTACAGGCATGCGCTACCATGCACGGCTGATTTTTTTTTTATATATTGTAGAGATGACGTCTTGCTGCCCAGGCGGGTCTCGAACCCGCGGGCTCAGGCAATCCACTCACCTCAGCCTCCCAAAGGCGCGGGATTACAGGCTGAGCCACCGAGCCCGGCTCCTTGAATATCTTTTAATGATCATCAGTGTTTAGAGACCTACCACATTCTTATTAACTGCTCCCATCCACTTTCTGCAAGGCTCTTTTTGCAGTTTGTTTGACCAGTTTCTTGTTGATGGAAATGATCATGTTTCAGTTTCCATTAGTCGCTCCCAAGGATGGGAAGAAAAATAATAGGGTAATAGAGACACTGAAGAGGGCAGAAGTTAAAAGTTTGAGACTGTTGGAAAGAGGGAAGACTGAAAGTCAGGGGAGTCTCAACACCCCCAAACCCAACATACACACATGGAGCTCTCAGGGGTGGGGCTGGGTTTGCCCTCTGCATGTTATAAAAGGGTAAAAAGTATCTAGACCACAGGCACGATACCAGATGCCCCTACCCAACCTACACCTCAAATTCTAAATGAATTTTAAACAGTCTGTAGACCTCTTCAGTGAGTGACAAAAGCTTTTAGGATGTTCAGTGTGTTTTTGCTTTGAGAGCAAAGGTTTTGTAGAGCCCTCATGAAAAATAATGCAATTTATTGAGACAAAATTAAGTTCAAGGCTGGACTTGGTGGCTCAGCCTATAATCCCATGCTTTGGGAGGCCAAGGTGAGTGGATTGCCTGAGCCCGTGGGTTCGAGACCCGCCTGGGCAACTTGGCGAGACCTCATCTCTACAATAAATCAAAAATCAGCTGGGCATGGTAGCGCGCGCCTGTAGTTCCAGCTACTTGGAAGGCTGAGATGGAAGGATCACCAGAGCCCAGCAGGTCGAGGCTGCGGTGGCCGGGAGCAGCCACTGCACTCCAGTCTGGGTAACAGAGTGAGACTCCAACTCAAAAAAAAAAAATTAAGTTTGAAGGAATATTTACTTAGACTAGGAAAGGAACTGACAACAAAATACACATTTAAAAAATACTTTGTGGCTGAGTGTGGTGGCTCACATCTGTAATCCCAGCACTTTGGGAGGCGGAGGCAAGAGGATTGCTTGAATCTAGGGGTTCGAGACCAGCCTGGGCAATTTGGCAAAACCTCCTCTCTACAATAAATCAAAAAATTAGCCAGGTGTGGTGGTGCACACCTCTGGTTCCAGCTACTTGGAAGGCTGAGGTGGAAGGATCGTCTGAACCCAGCAGTTCCAGGCTGTGGTGGTGGTAAGCATGCTACTGCACTCCAGCCTGGGCAACAGAGTGAGACTCCAACTCAAAATGAATACTTTGTGTCACATACATTGAAACTTAAAAAAAAAAGGTTATAATATTTTTACCGTAGCCAAACTCACACTTTTAGTTCCAGCTACTTAGGAGACTGAGACAGAAGATTGCTTGAGCCTAGGAGTTTGAGGCTGCAGTGAGCTGCAATTGTACAACCGAGCTTCAGCCTGGACTGCAGGGTGAGACCCTGTCTCTAAATAAATCTTTAAAAAAAATTTACCAATAAACTGACATATTACTGTAATCCTCTATAACACTTTTTGCTGGAGACCAGCTCCAGCCGGGTTCAGGGTACCCCAAAGGTGGAGACGGCATTGGCGACTGGGGGGAAGAAGAGAGAAAGAAAGAGAGAGAAAGAAAGAGACTGGACTCCAGTCTAGCGCAGAAGCAATGTGTATTATTGGGAATTACAACAGGTCTTTTATACACAAAGTCAGATGTGGGAGGGGCGTCCCCCACCCACCAGAAACCTTAATCCATGAAAACTTAATCAATGATTGCCTTTAAATCCTTTTCATATGATAATCTTAAAATCCCATAACAAAGGATAACCTAATCTGTGACTGACATGTTCTATAAACCTTTTTCATCCTAAACTGATTGATTTATGCCAAGTTAAACAATTCTATAGAAGCTTAAGTATTTACTTTACAAACGAAAGTGGCCCAACTCAGAATGTTTGGAATGTGGCCCAGTCCAAAGTTCACAGTGGGCTACCTGCAAGTAATCCAGCTGCATTCTTTCAACAAAATGGCTGTCTTCTAAAACTATATTCTACAATTTACACCTTCAATAAATCCTAAGATCATGACCCAGTAGCCTGTGACCAATACTAAGGCTCTTAGATGTGACACGAGTTTGAATTATAAGTTGTGTGAAAGCCAAAACTGCAGTTTGTGGAAGAATGGGAGCAATGAGCTTCTAAAGTTAGCTTGTGTTCATCCCGGTCTCAGAGTTTTTATGTTTTGAGCTCACAGGAGCTTAATCTGGTTAGTGCTGAGTAGAAAGGGGGAGGAAATGGGGTCAATAGCTCCCGAACGCATCCTAGTGGTCTCGGGGTCAACGGCCCTTCCTGATCCATAACGCTCAGTGGGCCTCCGTGGCCGGCTCCCAATAACTTTTTCCTATGCGTATAGTTACATACTCTTTGATTGCCACTTCATTTATATTTTGTAATATATTCTATAAAGAGAATAAAAACTCAATCTCACCTCTAACATCTTTACTAAAATTAATTTGATCAATGATACTTCAGAAAAATTTCCTTAACTTTCACAACTTACTGGTAATGTCAAGTCAATTGTAAGATTGTTGTCAAATTTGGGATGGCTTCTGTCAAGTTTCATCTATATATAGCCACTAAGACTTTACTGAATTAGTACTGAATTACTTAGTACATCCTTGACGAGGAGAGAACTACCATTTTAATGAAATGTATTAGTTATCTATTAATATATAAGAAATTGCACCCCCAAATTTAGTTATCTCACTGTTTCTGTGGGACAGGAAATCAGGAGCAGTTTGGCTGGGTGGTTCTGTTCAGAGTCTCTCATGAGTTTGCATCCAAGTTGTTGGCCAATGCTGCAGTCATCTGAAGGCTTGAATGGGTCTGGAGGATACGTTTCCAAGTCAACTCATATATAGCTGTTAATAGGAGATGACCCCAGTTTCTCACCTGTGGGCCTTTCCATAGGGCTGCTCAGATATGGGCAGCAGGTTTCCCCCAGAGTGAGCGAAGAGAGAGAGACACCAAGACAGATGCTGTGAGCTGCACTGCCTTTTTGACAAACCCTTGGAAATGACTTGCTATTATTTCGTCTGTATATTGCTGACCACGCAGATCAACACTGACATAATGTGGGAGGGGACTAAACAGTGGCACGACAACAGGAGGCAGAGATCATTGGGGTCTATCTTGGAGGCTTGCTACCCTACCAGCTGTTAATAACTGACTCCTCAGCTGGACTCGGTGGCTCAGCCTGTAATCCCAGCACTTTGGGAGGCCAAGGTGAGAGGATTGCCTGAGCCCGCGGATTCGAGACCCACCCGGGCAACTTGGTGAGACCTCGTCTCTACAATAAATCAAAAAATTAGCTGGGTGTGATAGCACGCGCCTATAGTTCTGGCTACTTGGAAGGCTGAGGTGGAAGGATCATCTCAACCTAGCAGGTCAAGGCTGCGGTGGCCAGGAGCATGCCACTGCCCTCCAGCCTGGGTGACAGAGTGAGACTCCAACTCAAAAAAAATAAATAACTGACTCCTCCACTCACAATTTGACATGTATGAAGAATTTTCCACAGACTAGTTTCTGGCTCCATACTTTCAAACCTTGTCTTTCCTTCACAGTCTACATTCTGCTGGTGTTAGGTGTCGTAGGGCAGGTTTATATCAAGATATGACCTTTGACCCTACAACTTGGGATCATAATGCCATATGAGTCAACAGAGTGAGTCATAGGGATATTCTTGAAAACCATTTCTATACTTGTGAGTATAGCTGGGCTCGGTGGCTCAGCCTGTAATCCCAGCACTTTGGGAGGCCAAGGTGAGTGCCTGAGCCTGTGAGTTCAAGACCCACCTGGGCAACTTGGTGAGACCTCATCTCTACAATAAATAAAAAAAATTAGCTGGGCGTGGTAGTGCATGCCTGTAGTTCTGGCTATTTGGAAGGCTGAGGCGGAAGAATCGCCAGATCCCAGCAGGTCAAGGCTGTGGTGACTGGGAGCGTGTCACTGCACTCCAGTCTGGGTGACAGAGTGAGACTCCAACTCCAAAAAAAAAAAAAAAAAGGAAAGTGAGTATAAACCACATAAACATAACCCCAAATAATTGTATACCAACTCAACTTTGGGAACTTTTAGATCCGAAAATGCCCAGTGAGAGGAAGATATCAAAGAGAACATCTGAGTGAAATGAAGCAAGTTTCTTAACCATTGCTATTAAAATCTTATGTTTTCAAATTGTATAATGGTCACATTGCTGAGGCCTTGCCCAGAGCCCTGAAGGGAGTTTGTGCAAGTAAGGGGCCCTGAAGGTTAAGCTTCATTAATTTCATGGCTGATCCTCTTCTTGTTGGGTGGTGGTGGGATGTTTTGACCATGGAGTCATATGATGTGCATTCGAATCCTGGCCTATCCCTCCCTTGAAACTCTAGTCAACTCAGTAGGCTCCACAGGTTGGGAGTAGCCCTCTGTTTGTGTTCCCCCACATTAGAGAATGGAGTGAGAGTGGAACTGCCATGTGACTAGATACTCCCCTCCCCAGCCCAGTGCTCATCACCACTATCCATCATCTTGCCTCTTTTTGTCCCTGCCTTTGTGTCTCAGCTATCTGACACGAGTGGGAAGATAGAGACCAACAGAGCATTCTAGCAAGGAGCTTTGGGCAGGAGTCACGATGCACTAACTACAGTTGATCTGTATATGTATATGTACATGTATATGTATATCTTTACTTGATTTGGGGTCTCACTCTGTCACCCAGGATGGAATGCAGTGGCCCAGTTATGGCTCACCACAGCCTCAAATTCCAGACTGAAGCAATCCTCCTGCATCAGACTCCTGCGTAGATGAGACTACAAGCATACGCCACCATGTTCAGCTAATTTTTTTATTTTTTGTAGAAATGAGGTCTTACTATATTGCCCAGGCTGGTCTCAAACTTCTGGACTCAAGTGAGCCTTCTGCCTCGGCCTCCCATAGTGCTGGAATTATAGGTATGAGCCACTATACCCAGCCTACAACTGATATGTTTTAACCTTCTTGCTCTATCTGTAAGACTTGGGCTGGTATCATATAGAATATTTTTCTTGATACAGAAAACATCATTTAACTCAAAGTCATTTTATTATAATGTTGATGAGGAAAAAAAAAGATTCCTGGCTGGGGCAGCTGTCTGTGTGGAGTTTGCATGTTCATTACATGTTTGTGTGAATTTTCTCCAGGTACTCTGGTTTCCTCCCACATCCCAAAGATGTGCAAATTAGGTGAATTGATGGTCTAAATGGTCCCAGTCTGAGTGAGTATAGGTGTGTGTGTGTGTGTGTGTGTGTGTGTGTGTGTGTGTGTTGTGTGTGTACCCTGCCATGGGATGGTATCCTGTTCAGGTTTGGTTCCTGCCTGCCTGGGATAAGATCCATCCATCTAATACCCTGAAATAGAATAATTAGGTAAATAATGGATTTGCTTATTCTTATGAATCTTTCTTAAATGTATGTACAGACCACATTTATTTCAGCATTTAATATTTAAAATGTTTTGGTCTTTATTTAGAAGTTTGATAATGTTTTTGTGACCAGAAATATGCCACAGGACTTTAACTCTTTTTTTTTTTTTTTTTTGAGTCAGAGTCTCACTCTGTTGCCCAGGCTGGAGTACAGTGGCACAATTACAGCTACCATAGCCTCACCTGCTAGGCTCAGGTGATCCTTCTGCCTCAGGCTTCCAAGTAGCTGGAACTACAGGTACGTGCCACCACATTTGGCCAATTTTTAAATTTATTGAAGAGACAAGGTCTCACCATGTTGTCCAGGCTGGTCTCAAACCCTTGGACTCAGGCAATCCTCTTGCCTCCACCTCCCAAAGTGCTGGAATTATAGGTATAAGCTACCACGCCTGGTCCTTAACTCTTGTTTATATCAATTAGTCTGCGGTAAACTGGTTTTGTTATATATAGTTTTGCTTAAGGTCACAGTTTCCACAAACCTATTGATGACATTAAGTGAGGACTTACTGTATTTTAAATCTGGAATGAGGTATCTTGGTCCATTTTCTGTTGCTATATCAGAATACCACAGCCTGGGTAATTTATAAAGAAAAGACGTTTATTTAGCTCACAGTTCTGGAGGCTGGGGAATCCAAGAGCATGGCACAAGCATCTGGCAAGTTTCATCCCATGGTGGAAGGGTGGAAGGCAGAAGAGGCAGAAGGGAGCACGTGAGCGAGAAAGCACATGGGGCAGACTCCCTTTTTTTTTTTTGAGTTGGAGTCTCACTCTGTCACCCAGGCTGGAGAGCAGTGGCATGCCTCTCGGCCACTGCAGCCTCAACCTGCTGGGCTCCAGTGGTCCTTCTGCCAAGTAGCTGGAACTACAGGTACATGCTACCATGCCCAGTTAAGTTTTGATTTATTGTAGAGATGAGGTCTCACCAAGTTACCTGGGCTGGTCTCGAACCTGCAGGCTCAGACAATCCACTCACCTTGGCCTCCCAAAGTGCTGGTATTACAGGTTGAGCCACCGAGCCTGACCCAGACTCCCTTTTATAACATCCTGCTCTAGTAGATAACTAGATAACTAATCCACTCCCCAAATAACCACATTCATCCATTCATGAGGGCTTAATTTTCATGACTCAATCACTTCTTATTGGCCTCACCTCTCAAGACTATTGCATTGGGAGTTACGTTTTCAACACGTTAATTTGGAAGACACATTCAAACCATAAGATGGGGTAACTAGTTTTGTTGGGTAATGGATTCATTATGAAAAAGAGCACACTAGGTTCTCATTATCATCATCATAATCTACCTCATACCAAGTAATATACTAAGCATTGTAGGAAATTCCAAATAGGCAAAATATGTGCTTTCTGGCCCATATGGAACTTAGAGTTTTTCTGGAAGTTATGATAAATATAAAGATAAATAATGATCAGAAAGCATATACAAAGTGTCAAGCTATGATTTAGACCTGGGGTTACAAATTCAAATGCTTAAATGAGTCAAGCACGTGTATATATGAGTATGGTGTGCCAGGTGTACGAATACAACTGGAGAGTGCACATCTTAGCTAAGGGCCAGTCATTACCATTCAACTCCAGCCCAGTCTTTTCAAGGGGGAATGTGGACCCAGTGTTGTCACGACTTCTGATGTCTGATAAAAGCTGGATATTCAGATTTTTAGTGAAAATTTCTGATTTGTAAATTTGGCAGCTAATTCAAATAAAACAACAACAAAAAATTAACTCATAGACTTGTCTGCAACTTTACCTTAGTTCTAGGAGAGTTAGAAAGGAGGAGATGGTCACTGAAAACTGTGGGGTTTCAGGAAATACTTTCTGAAGGGGGTTAGACTTGAGCTTGACCTTCAAATGGGCAGGGGTGAGGGATAAATGAGGACGAGGAAAGGGACTATATTAGGGAGATCCTTGAAGGAATGAGGAGAGAAATTCAGATGGAGAAGAGCTCACAGTTATAGTAAGACAGAATTTTGTAAAGGTAGGTTTGAATCAGATTGTGTAGGGCCTTGGATGTTGGGAAGGTGTTTGAATCATATTCCATTGACAATGAGAATTTCTTGAAGGCTTTGGAGTAGATATAGAAAGGTAGAGGATGTGTTATTTGCAGAGTTGTGTTTCAGAAGGGCTGAACTAGGGGAGATGTTGGGCGGTAGTAACTGCAGTAAAGAGTCAATGGAAGCATCAAAGAGTAGTCATTATCCCCTCTGTCGCTTATATCTTTAATTTATCCTTCTCTAATTGTTCACCAAAGCCTAGTAACATACATGACTCTTCATCTGTTGCAAAAGGGGAAGGAGCTTTATGCTCAATCTTTTGATTCTACTTTCTCATCTTGCTTCCAAATTTTTTTGACTACTTTTTTATCTCTCATATACTCTTCAGTCTATTTTATTTGGGTTTATTGTCTCATGGCTTCTCTGAAATTACAGTGATAGAATCATTAGTTTTAAACTGAATCAATCCTTTTCAGTGTTTACCTTTCTTAATATTATTATTAGCCAGTATTTACTGAGAGGTTATAATGTGTCAGGCCCTGTGATAACACCTTTATACACATTATCCAATTTAATCCACACAACAACTCTATAAGTTAGGTATGATTATTAACCCCTTTCTTCCAAATGTTTATAAAATTCTAATGACTTGTTCAAGGTATCATTGCTGGTAAGAAGCAAAGCCAGATTTTATTTATTTACTTTTTTTTTTGAGTTGGAGTCCCACTCTACCCTCCAGTCTGGAGTGCAGTGGCACACTCACAGCCACCCCAGCGTCGACCTGCTGGGCTCCAGCAATCCTTCTGCCTCAGCCTTCCAAGTAGCTGGAACTATAGGAGCACGCTACCGCACCCGGCTGATTTCTAATTTATTGTAGAGACGAGATCTCACCAAGTTGCCCGGGCTTGTCTCGAACCCACGAGCTCAGGCAATCCACTCGCCTTGGCCTCTCAAAGTGCTGGAATTACAGGCTGAACCACCGAGCCTGGCCAAAAGTCAGGCTTTAAATCCAAGTCTGTTCAAGTCCAAATCATTATGCAATCATTTGGCCCCATTCACTATCATTTTCTTTCTTTAAACTCCCCTCCCTTGGTTTAAAAGACAAAATTCTATCTTGCTTTTTTCAAACTCTCTGGCTGCCCATTCTTGAGATTCTTGTCAGATTCTTCTTTCTCTGTCCTTCGCTTATTGATGTTCCCTAGAATTCCTCAACCCTCATGTTTTCTCACTCTGCATTCCCTCCCTGGGTTGCTTCATCCATTTTCATGGTTCCAACTACGAATTACAGTAATATGTGGCGACTCTTAGATCGTATCTCTGATTCAGATCTCTGTCCAACTGGCTATAGGATTCTCCAGTTGTATGTTTCAGAGGCAATTTAAATTTAGCATGCCATGACCCCTGATAATTCCAGGTGTTGGAATTATCTGACAGACTTTAAAGCAGCTTTTATAACTATATTGCTATAATTTTTCTATTTTTATTATTAATTACTGTTGTTAATCTCTTACTGTGCCTAGCTTATAAATTAAACTGTATCATAGTATGTATGTGTAGGGGAAAAGCATAGAATATATAGGGTTTGGTACTGTCTGTGGTTTTAGGCATCCACTGGGGGTCTTGGAACATATCCTCAACAGGTAAGTTGGGATTGCTATATAGATGATACATGTGATAAATATAATATAAAAGAGGAAGGATAAAGAGGCCTATATGGATTAAAACTTCTACATATTACTTGAGGTAACAAAATATTAATTCTGAGTAAACTGTGAAAGGGTAGGTACATATATTTCATTTCCTATAATCCAAAAAGATATAGTAATTTCCTATAATCCAAAAAGATATAGCAACAAAGCAAAGCATAAATTAAAATAGTATAATAAAAAGTATTCAAACAATAAAAAAGAAAGGAAAGTTGGAACAAAAACAGCAAAAGACAAAGAGACAAAAGCAGAGAATAAATTAGACCTAAATCCAGTTATATCAATTATTATATTACATATAAATGGTCTAAAACATCAGTGAAAAGGCATAGATTGTCAGATTGAATTTAAAAAAGACCACATCATGGTTGCACAACATTTAAATTGTGCTGAATACCACAATTTGTTCACTATAAAATAGTTAATTTTATGTTATTTGAAATTCACTTCAGCAAATGATGTTTTAAAAATACTAAAATATATGCTATCTACAAGAAATCCATTCTAAATATAAAGACAAAGATATATTTAAAGTAAAAGATGGAAAAAAGAGATACCATGTAAACAATAAAAAAGAAAGCTAGTGAGGAAGAAACAGTTCTTCCTTAAATAATTTCAATTAACAAATGTAGAAGGAATGAGAGAAATAAAAATATGACACCACTGCAATAATTGTTGCAGGCAAGATCTATCCATGGATGCTAAAATTACTGGGAGAAAATCTGAGGAGAAACTGGGTATTTTTATAGTCTCAAGGTATCTCCCTCCAGATGTTTATTTTATTACAAAAAAGAAAATAGTACCATTACAGTGGAGAAACCTTGCAGATACCACCTTAATCAAGTGATCAAATTTAAAAACACCAATAATGACACATACTGACATCAGCTACCTGCTGATACAATGTGCTGAGAAAAGCACATTATGTAGTATTCTTGCCAAAAATTCATAACCTGATTCCAATAATAAGAAAACATCAGACAAACATATATTGGGGAATATTTCACAAAATACCTGGCAGGTACTCTTCAAAAGTGTCAAGGTCATGAAAGACAAGGCAAGAATGAGGAACCGCCATAGATTGGAGGAGACTAAGAAGACATACAATTAAATATGTGGGACCCTGGATGGGATCCTGAAACAGAAAAAGCGTATTGGTGAAAAGCTAGTAAAATTCCAGTTAGTTTTATTGGTTAGCTAAAAAAGTATACTAATGTTAATTTCTTAGTTTTGATCAGCATATAATTATGTAAGATGTTAACACTAGGGGATATTTGGTGAAGTATATGTGGGAAATCTCTAAATTATTTTTGCAACTTTTCTGTAAGTCTAAAATTATTTAAAAATAAAAACTTTTAAACATTTTAAAAGTGAAAGCACGTAAGCAGGAGTGGCTATATTAATGTCAGATAAAGCAGACTTCAGAAAAGAATATTTCTAGCAATAGAGAGGGACATTAAGTAATGACAAAGGAGTCAATTCACCAAGAAGACATAACCATCATAAATGTGCATGCAACTAACAATAGAGCTTCGAAACTCGTGAAGGTAAAGTGGGTGGAACTGAAAGAAAAAACAGATAATTATATTTAAAGGCATCAGCACTTTTCTCTGAGTAATTACAGAGAGTCAGAGTTCTCCGGGACAGCTAAGACAAACCCAAGCTTTTGTCAGAGAGTATCGCTTCTAGGTGCAGCTTATCTATGGATTTTGTATTTATATAGCCAATTAGAGATCTCCCCTGATGCCTGCCTGGGATCTCCCAGAGCCTTCATGACTCTGTATGACTGGCTTCTGCTTTGATGTTTGCTGTGACTTCCAAGAAAGAAACACTTCCCTTAAATTAATGCCATATCTGATACACAATTTAAGTCAGCATGTCAGGAAACCAGTGAAAGTTCCAGGCTGCTAGTTTCAGGCCTAGCAGACTTCTTTCAACTCCCTTTTTTTTTAAAACCCAGATGTGTGTGTGTGTTTGTGTGTGTGTGCGTGTGTGTATGTGTGTGTGTGTGTGTACACATGCGCGTGCACCTACGTGTGCGCATATCTTTTTACTCCTCTGAATCTTACAACAGGGCTTCAGATACTATCATGTTCTTCTATCTTCATCTATATTAAATTATGTGGTTGTGGTAGATAAAAATAATGCTCCTCCTACCCAAAGATGTTCACATCCTAATCCCTGGAACCTATGAATATGGTATCTTGCATAGTAAAATACAGATATGATTAAGGGTCTTGAGATGGGGAGATTATCCTGGATTATCAGAGTGGGTCAAGCATAATCACAAAGGTTCTTACAAGAGGGAGCCATCATCCAGTTGACTTTGAACTGACACTCCAGTTGACACTCAAGACTGCAAAACATCGACTTGAGACACAGTGTGCTGGAGGGGTGTGAAGAACGGAGGGAGCAAGAGTTCTTCTGGTTCTCACCTTCTCAGGGGTGTGTTTTCCTTGGTGGGAGTGGAGAGGGCAGTTGTCTATATTCCTGAGAAGAGGCTCAGGTAAGCACATAAACCTGAGGGCAGGGAAGACAGTTCCATGGGAACAGGGCTAGCTACATCACATGTGGGGTCTGATGCAAAATGAAAATGTGGAACCCGTTGTTCAAAAAACAGAAAAAGAAAAAACATCGTGAAAGATGCTAAAATATAAAGCGTTTCCTTTTCTTCTAGCCTCTCTCTTGTCATAGTGTTGTTTTTTTTTAAATTTACTGTTTAATGCCATTCTAGGTAAAGAAAAGTTAACATTTGAAATTGTCAGCATTATGCTGGGCGTTATGGCTCACACCTGTAATTCCAGCATTTTGGGAGGCTGAGGTGAGATGATTGCCTGAGTCCAGTAGCCAAGTAAGGAGAGATTTGTGACCAGGCATAGTGGCTCATACCTGCAATCCCAGCACTTTAGGAAGCTGTGGTGGGAGGATTGCTTGAGCCCAGGAGTGTGAGACCAGCCTGGGCAACATAGAAAGAACCCATCTCTATAACAAAATAAAAACTTAGCCAGGTGTGGTGGCATGCACCTGTAGTCCCAGCTACTCAGGGGGCTAAGGAGAGAGGATCCCACGAGCCCAGGAGGTTGAGGCTGTGGTAGCTGTGATTGTGCCACTACACTCCAGCTTGGGCGACAAAGTGAGACGCCAACTTTTAAGCAAACAAACAAACAAATAGTTAGCATGAATGTTGCCATCCGTGTTCATATTGTGCAATACCAGCTTTAAATGCAAATATAACAGTATTTATTTCATATGTGGACTCACCAAAATTACACAATTTTAAAAATTGTGTAGCTTATATATATGTACACGCAGTTGATCTCACTAGTCATAGATTCTGCATGTGCAAATTCTTCTCCTTGAAATTACTTTGTAACCCCAAAATCAATACTCTAGGCACTTTTAATCATTCATGGATGTGTGTATATGCAGAGCAGGAAAACTTTGAGTTGAGCCACATGCATGTTCCCACCTAAGACTGAACAAGGCAAAGCTTTCTCTGCTTCTTGTTTCAGTTCTCATACTGTAAGCAATCTTTCTTGTAGCCTTTGTAGTGCCAAGTTTTTTGCATTTTCTGTTTTTCTTGGTAATTTCAGTGTTTCCTTCCTTCCTTCCTTCCTTCCCTCCCTCCCTCTCCCTTCCTCCCTTCCTTCCTTCCTTCCTTCCTTCCTTCCTTCCTTCCTTCCTTCCTTCCTTCCTTCCTTCTTTCCTTCCTTCCAGTTGCTGTCTTACTCTGTCACCCAGGCTGCAGTGGCACAATCACAGCTCACTGCAGCCTCAAACTCCTGGGCTCTGGTGATTCTTCTGAGTACCCTCAGCTGCTGAGCCTCCCTAGTAGCTGGGACTGCAGGCATGTGCCACCATGCCCAGCTAATATTTTGATTTATTGTAGAAACAAAGTCTCACTATGTTGCCCAGGCTGGTCTCAAACTTCTGGGCTCAAGCGATCCTTCCACCTCAGCCTCCCAAAGTACTGAGACTATAGGCGTGAAACACCACACTCAGGCAATTTCAGTGTTTCACATGGCCCCCGAGTGTGCTGATGAAGTGCTTGTCGTCTGGTATTCCTAAGTGCAAGGAGACTGTGATGTGCCTTATGGAGAAAATGCGTGTGTTAGATAAGCTCTGTTCAGGTGTGAGTCATAACACTATTAGTCATGAATTCAGTGTTAAGGAATCAACAATATATACCAGGGAGGCCAAAATATGTATACATTTTTTTTTGACCTGGAGTCTCACTCTCGCCTAGGCTGGAGTGAGTGGCATGCTCACAGCCACTACAGCCTCAACCTGCTGGGCTCAGGTAATCCTTCCGCCTCAGCCTTCTAAGTAGCTGGAACTACAGGAATGTGCCATCACACCCGGCTAATTTTTCTTGATTTATTGTAGAGAGAAGGCCTCGCCAAGTTGCCCAGGCTGGTCTCAAACTCGTGGGCTCAGGCAATTCTCTCACCTCAGCCTCCCAAAGTGCTGGGATTATAGGTGTGAGCCCCTGGGCCCGGCCTGTATACATATTTTAAGAGATTTTATGTATATATTACTTTTAGTTCACCATAATCAGTGTCTAGATGCTGATGGTAACCATTTTGAGCACCTCTTATAATTGAGGAAGTCAAACATGATTTGTTTTCATCTTTTGTTATCAGTATATATTGAGTATTACAACTTTATTTTTTACTTATTTTTATTTTCTGAGTTGGAGTCTCATTCTGTCGGTAGAGTATTACAACTTTAATAACATTTTTTTCCTTTCTTAAAATGTGTATTCATTTTTTTGGTATCCTCTGTATTACATAAGGTGTACTATATTATGCCTTTAAGTGGAAACACATATAAAAGAAGGTATTAATCAACTGACAAAAAAAAGTTGTGACCAGAAGTTGACAGGAACCCAACCTTGTATTTCCCCTGGAGAAAAAGTTTCACTAATTCAGTGTTCTTAGTGATTTTTTTTTTTTTTGAGTTGGAGTCTCACTCTGTCGCCCAGACTGGAGTGCAGTGGCCGCTTCCGGCCACCGCCACCTCGACCTGCTGGGCTCTGGCGATCCTTCCTCCTCAGCCTTCCAAGTAGCTGGAATTACAGGCATGCGCTACCACGCCCAGCTGATTTTTTGATTTATTGTAGATGAGGTCTCGCTGCCCAGGCGGGTCTCGAACCCGCGGGCTCAGGCAATCCACTCACCTCAGCCTCCCAAAGGCGCGGGATTACAGGCTGAGCCACCGAGCCCGGCTTCTTAGTGATTTTTATAGAACATAATTACCTCTAATAACAAGACTTGACTGTATTTCATTCTTACCAGGACAGCAGAAACACTGCACACAACTGACTCAACTGTTTTAACTCCACTCCTTGACACTTCATGCACATCCCACTAATACTGTCCACCTTCAACTTGCTGATGTGTGAGGGAAGACAGCCAAAGAGGAACTATGAATTGCCCTTTGCTCCCTTTCTTGCCGTGCTGCTATTTTCAGCACAAGTAACTAGCTAACAGAGAAAAGTAACCCAAGTAAGAAAGACAATGATAGGTCTGACTGGTTTCTTAGAACACCATTGGCTTCTTTCCTTGTTCAGAGCAAGTTCTGTTTTTTTGTTTGTTTTTTAAAATTTCAGGTCTACCCCTTCCTAGCCAGTTCTGGTTTGAATTCAAACCATTGGCCTCTGGGGATTGCCGGTGACCCTGCTTACTCAGTTGTAGACACAACATGCTTATGTCTTACCCACTCTGAGCCACCCGACTTTGCCACTCTTGGGGCACTGCCAACGCTCTATGTGAATGCAAGGCACTGCATGACAGACATGCATATTGTGGGTATCTTATCTTCCCACATGCCTTCTCTGTTGTCCCGGCAGACTTCGTTGACCAAACATAAGTTCAAAGAAGTGAATTTCTTTCAAAATTAAAAATGTCAAAATGGTAACAGCAGAACACTGAACCAAGTGTAGGGCCCTTCTGAGTGTTAGGCCCTATGCAACTACATAGGTTGCATGCCATGAAGTTGGCCCTACATGGGAGATTGCTGTCTTATGAAGGGCCTCAGGGTCCTTCCATATCCCCGGAGGGTCACAGAAGCACTGGAGATGGGAGGGAACAGTTAAAGCTCTGGCTATGTTGCCATATTCTTCTAAAATGATTCCAACTCTTCAGGGTAGAAATAGACAGCTAGCTACCTTCTCAGCCTGGAGTTGGGAATGCTGAAGGAAATGGTTAGCAAGAAGAGAGAGAGGCCTGTTCCTTTCCACTTTCCTTTAACACCAGGGAGCAGGACACCAGCATGTTGACTCAGAGTTTCTGGAAGTATTTGCAAGTCAGTACAGGTTTTTAGAGGGAAGGAGGGGACTTAGAAAATCTCTCTGTATTGGCCGGGCATGGGGGCTCAAGCCTGTAATCCCAGCACTTTGGGAGGCTAAGGTGAGGGGATTACCTTAGCCCATGAGTTCAAGAACAGCCTGGGCAACTTGGCAAGACCTCAACTCTACAATAAATCCAAAAATTAGCTGGGCATGGTAGTGCGCGCCTGTAGTTCTGGCTACTTGGAAGGCTGAGGTGGAAGGATTGCCGGAGTCCAGCAGGTCGACACTGGGGTGGCCATGAGCGTGCCACTGCCCTCCAGCCTGGGTGACGGAGTAAGACTCCAACTCAAAACAGACAAACAAAATCCTCTGTATTTCACACTAAACAGTATTCTAAATGAAGATAGAATCAATATAATAAAGTTTGAATAGTTAATTCAGTATATTTAACTAAGGAATCACAATGGATTCATTATCTTTTTTTATATCTGCTTTTACATATATCTTCATATCTACTTTTTCATCTTGTCCTAATTTTCAAAAAAAGTCCTCATATTAAGCATTATCGCGTGTAGGAGATGAGACATTACTCACAATTTTCTGGCAACTAAAGTGAAAAAACAAAACTCTAAAGGGAAGGAAAGAATTACAATTCAATAAAAAATCCTTCATTGATCATTTGTAAAAAATCTTAGAGCAAGAAATAAATAGAAAGTTTACCTATCTATTAGAAACAATCTACAATTTATTAATCATGACCGATTCAGGGGAAATTTAAGTGTAACTGATTTATTGAAGTATCCAATTGTTGGTTTATAAACATGAGCTGGCTTACAGTTTTTCTAGGACCTGCCTCCAGTTGATAGATTGTCCTTCCCAACACTGGGTGATGGCTATCTTAACAACTTCTAATTGAGATCCCGTAATTTTTCATCCCCTCTTAGTTACAAGCTTCACTCTCACATGTGATACAAATCTCTCCTTTTTTTTTTTTTTTTTTAAATAAAGCCAGGGTCTCACTCTGTTGCCCAGGTTGAAGTGCAGTGGCACGATCATGGTTCACCACAGTCTGGACTTCCTGGGCTCAGGGGATCATCCCTCCTTAACCTCCAGAGTAGCTGGGACTACAGGTGCATGCCATCATAGCCAGATATGTTTTTTATTTATTTTTATTTTTTTATATATTTTTTGAGTTGGAGTCTCACTCTGTTGCCCAGAGTGGAGTGCAGTGGCTGCTCCCGGCCACCGCAGCCTCAACCTGCTGGGCTCCGGTGATCCTTCTGCCTCAGCCTTCCAAGTAGCCGGAATTACAGGCATGCGCTACCACGCCTGGCTGATTTTTTGATTTATTGTAGAGATGAGGTCTTGCTGTCCAGGCGGGTCTCGAACCCGCGGGCTCAGGCAATCCACTCACCTCAGCCTCCCAAAGGCGCGGGATTACAGGCTGAACCACCGAGCCCGGCTTATTTTTTTGTAGAGATGGGGGTCTTGCTGTGTTGCCCAGGCTGATCTTGAACTTCTGGTTTCAAGCGATCCTCCCACCTCAATTTCCCAAAGTGCTGGGATTGCAGGCATGAGCCATCGCACCAGCTTAGAGTAGTTTCGGTATTGCTAACCCATCCCTCTGTGAGATACAATTTTACCAACTAGAGTGTATTGTTTGTATATGGTTCTTTGTGTCTTTATATTACCATTTCAAATCCAAACATTGTTTTGCATAGTTAATTAAATCAGTCCCTTCCCCTTTAGTGAGTTGAGGTCATACATTTATAATACAATTAGATTTACTTGTCACAATTTGCATACCACCCTGGGTTCTCTCCATGGTTCATTTTCTAAAAATTTGCATACCAAAAAATCCCTCTTTGTGGTATACAGTTCTTGTGCTTGACAACTGCATGCAGTCATATATTCCTCACACGACAGCATACAGAACAGCTCCATCATCCTAAAAATTCCCTGTGCAGGCCCTTGTAGTAAACTCTCCTTTCCGCAAACCTGGCAACCACTTATCTGAATTCCATTCCTATAGTTTTGCCTTGTCTAGAATATCGTATAAATGGATTCATACAATATGTGGACTTTTAGGCCTTGCTTCTTTCACTTGCAAAATGAATTTAAGATTTGTGCATGTTGTGTGAACCAAAGCTCATTCCTTTTTACTGCTGAGTAAGCATAAACTCACGAAATGGTTGTCCACAGTTTGTTCATCCAATCACCTGTTGAAGAACATCTGGGTTATTTCTAGTTTTTGGCACTTATGAATGAAGCGACTATCACAGTCATGTGTGGGTTTGTGTGAACCTAAGTTTTCAATTCACTTGGGTCAATTCTAGTAGTGAAATGGCTGGGCCATATAATAAATGTATGCTTTTAAGAAACTGCCGAACAGCTTTCCAAAGTGACTGTGACATTTTGCAATCCCATTAGTGAACGATGAGAGCTCCTGTTCTGCATCCTCACCTGCTTGCTATGTTGCCCAGGCTGGAGTGCAGTGGCATGATCATAGCTCACTACAGCCTAGACCTCCTGGGCTCAAGGGATCCTCCTGTCTCAGTCTCCCAAGTAGCTGGGACTACAGTCAGGACCACCATACTGACTAATTTTAAAAATTTATTCATAGTGATAAGGTCTTATTATGTTGTCCAGGGTGGTTTCAAACTCCTGACCTCAAGCGATCCTTCCACCTTGGCCTCCCAAAATGCTGGGATTAAAGGTGTGAGCACCTGGTGTGTTGTCCACATTCTTTTTAAAATGGAAACTTTCCACCCTACCCCACTCTAACTTCTCCCTTCCTTTTGGCCTCTGCCTAGATTATAAAATAATCTATACTTCTGCTGTGCAGCCTGCTGGTATTAGTAAAGTTAATGATTTTAGATAACTTCATACTTCTGCTGTGTACTACTTTCCTGTTTTTTATTTCCTAACAGCTCTATGAGGCAGTTTCAACAACATTCTTGGGTTGCCATGAGACATAGTAGCACTCTTCTTCTTCTTCTTCTTTTTTTTTGAGTTATAGTCTCATTTCGTCACCCAGGCTGGAGTGCAGTGTCATGCTCACAGCCACCCCAGCTTCGACCTGCTGGGCTCAGGCAATCCTTCTGCCTCAGCCCTCCAAGTAGCTGAAACTACAGGTGTGCACTACCCATGCCCAACTAATTTTTTATTTACTGTAGAGATGAGGTCTTGCCAAGTTGCCCAGGCTGGTCTCGAACCTGCGGGCTTAGGCAATCCACCCGCCTCGGCCTCCCAAAGTGCTGGGATTACAGGCTGAGCCACTGAGCCCAGCCTGTAGCATTCTTGTTGAGAATAATCTTTTCTGGCTTTCTCAAACCTCTGCTTTTGTGCAGCCTCTTAGTTTTTTGCTCATCTCATCTCAGCCTCTTTTTGGCCTGAGTCCAATGAAATTCTAGGGTGTTCATGGGTCTTCACTTGACTCCGCAGGGGCTAAGGATTCGGCATGGTAGACCACTGCATGTGGCTTTTCAGCCAGGTGACTGAGTCTTAATTCATCAGGAAGGAGCTGAGTGCCAGGCCTCTGCTCAGAGTCCCTGCCTCCTAACTTGGCAGCCAGCACATTCTCATAGTCATTAGTATCCTCATCTGACATCTCTTCTCCACTTTTCACCTGACCATTCTCACTCTGTGTAGATGGCTGAAAGGCCACATACTTCCCTGAAGACAGGAGTCTCCTTGTTACAGGTTGGATACGGGTCCCTGGACCATCTATCCTGCCCTCGACACAGCTTGTATTTGAGGCTGTCACTTCTTCCTCAGCCTGCTGCTGGCTTCCATTAGGATCTGCTGGTTGTACATTTTCATAGTCTCTGCAGCACTGAAAAGTCACCCAGGGCTGCTTCTCCTGGATGACCTCGAGATTCAACCCAGTCATGTTGACATAGTCATTCGAGGCCTGAGAAGAGCCTTCCCCATCGCTGAGTGGATCACTGCCCTCAGCTCCTGGAGACCAAAAGCTGGTACAGTCACTGGCATCCCCACAGCCCACATCTCTTTCCTCAATAACCGCTGGCTCCTGGACAGTTGGAAGAACAAAGGGCTTTCCAGGAGGGCTGTTGGTTGAAGCTAGGGTCTCAGCGATGTCTTCTGCTACGGGGACATTGACGTAATCATGTGAATCTTCTGAAGAAATGCTCATGGAGTCTCTGGAAGCTCTGACATTGATGCCACGTGCCAAGGAAGTGAGGTTTCCACATATCTGGGACACCATGGCATTGTCATAGATACCCACTGCATACTCCATGGCATGGATATGGACACTGTGCACCTGGAGGGCACTGCCTGCTTGGAAGGGCTGTGAGGGAGAAGAGAGAGCCAGTGATAGGATGGAAACAGAAACATGGACAAACCTTCCCTCCTTCCTTCCAGTTATTTTACCTGGTCTCCCACCTTGGAGAAAACCTCTAAATCAGGGGTCGCCAACTGCAAAGCTCTACCTGCCAGGGAGGTCTGAGCGAAGTGGACTGAGTTTAGGAAGAGCAACAGCACAAATGTGATGATACATTGCAGCTGGTTTTGCCCACAGTGTGGGGATTCAGTGAGGCGTGGGGTGAAAGTATTATCAACTGGAGAGAGCCTGTCCCTTCTGAGCATATTGAGAGGCAATATATCATGGCGGCTAAAGGTAAAGGCTTGGAGTCAGACTGAGGATGCATATCTCAGCCTCTCCACTTTGTGCTGAGTGGGGCAGAGCGCTTGACCTAATCTCTCTGTGCTTTCACATCCTAATTTATAAAATGAGAATTATCATAACATCTCCATTATAAGGTTTTATGAGGAGTAAATGGATTACTACATAGGAAGTGTTTAGAATAGCTCCTGGCACACAAAAGATACCCAAAAAGGCTTGCCGTTATATTAAAGGGACAGCTAGTTCATGGACTCAGCTGATGGTTGCCATTTAGGAATGCTGCTCTGAGGTTTTCAGAACTTTTGCATTTTTAAGAAAAGCATCTGGACTTCCAGATGTCTTGAAATGTCTTTAACTTTAAGTCTGGGCAACTGATTCGAAATGTTCTTCAAATACTGTAGAGTCCAAGTCAAGCTTGTTTGTGAACTTAAGACAATTTGGGACCTAAACTCTAAATGCAAAATCTCCTCAGGGTCCACCGAAGTCCTGGAACTAGCTTTGACAATGGAGTCTCTTCTTGCCTGCTCCTTATCTGCCACTCAAGCTTGCTACCCAGGAAGTCTTAAAGCAGGAGCAGAGGAGGCAAAGGCAGAAACACGGGGATGGCTGTGTAGTAATTGGACCCAAAACTCTGGGTAATGAGAGGCTGAGTAACAACAGAGTCTCTCTCAGTAGCATCAACACATTTACCCAAGGATGACCATAAAACCAAGGGGACTAATTTTTTTTAAAGAAACCAACAAGCAACAGCTTATCTATGGCAACCAGTACTCTGATCTTTCAAGCAGTCCCTCTACCTGCCCTGGTGCCTCTGCAACCAACTGTTTTTGGACTTATCTTCGGGAGCTGCCTTCAGAGCCAGATCATAAAACTCTTGGGATTATTATTCTTTTTTCTTTCTTTTTCTTTTTTTTTAAGAGACAAGGTCTCACTATGTTGCCAAGGCTGGGCCCAAATTCCTGGGCTCAAGCAATCCTCCCGCCTTGGCCTCCCAAAGTGCTGGGATTACAGGAGTGAGTCCCTGTGCCTGGCCGGTTATTATTATTAATTATAACATTCCCCTTGTAATTATAACATTCCCCTTGTAACCTCAGAGGTTATCCCCCACTTGGGCAAACACTATATCAGCTACAGTGCTGAATGGTTTATGGCTATTTCTGCTACTGAGGATAACTGAAACAATTTGACACAGGCACTAGAAGTAATTTCCAAAGCAGGATTTTAAATGTGTTTTGAGCATTGTTGGGATATTTGTGTACCCTCCTGAGATAAGCACTTTGAAGGGAACAATACTCATTTGGATAAGTATGTTGTCGTGTCTTTGTTAAAACAATATCAGTTCTGACATCACGTACTTGAATACATGTACCCTGGTGTTTTTTCTTTTTGAATCAGAGTCTCACTCTGTCACCCAGGCTGGAGTGCAGTGGCACGTTCATAGCCACCACAGTCTCAATCTGCTGGGCTCAGGTAGTCCTTCTGCCTCAGCCTTCCAAGTTGATAGAACTACAGGCATGTGCCACCATGCCCAGCTAATTTTTTTACTTATTGTGGAGACGAGGTCTTGCCAAGTTGCCCAGGCTTGTCTTGAACCCCTGGGCTCAGGCAGTCCTCTTGCCTTGGCCTTCCAAGGTGTGGGATTACAGGCGTACCTGGCCTGGTGTAAAAACCCCAAGCACTTGCTCCTGTTCTTTCTAATTCTTCTCCTTGGGTATAGGGAGGTCCTGAGGCTGGTTTTCCCAGTTTATTAATAGGGTTGCAGGGTAAATGCCAAAGGATGTGCTGCTTGTCTATGGTGAAACCAGATCCAAGCCCTAGAACTCTTTCTCCTCAGTTCTTCTGCCAGAGACTTGTCATTCTCCCAAGAAGCTGTCTTTTCACTTGACTCTTACCACGTGCTCAGGGCTGTCTGAATTTCTGGAGAGCAGGCTCTCAGTACTGAAAACACGGATACTCCTTGACTGATGTCTCCCTGAAAGGACACAGAACAAATCCTGAAGAGAGTTATCCAGTTCCCTGAGTGCTTCAGCCCAATCCTCACATCATGGGTGAACTGGGTTTGTGTGGTGTCTGGAATTTCCAGTCTGGGGTCTGGCATGGTGTGGTGAATGGAATCAGAGCTACAGGAATGACGCACTCTGAGACCTGGAAGGCTCCTCAGCTTCTGTGGTGCTGGAGGACGCTGGCGCAGGGATTGGGGAGGCTGAGAAGGAAGCTCCTGTGGGGAACCCTCCAGCCCTGCTGGTGCCATGTTCTCCTTCTGCAAGTATTCCCCATGCTTAGGCACACTTGGCTTTCCTCTTCTGCCTCAACATTAAGAGAAAACAACCCCCAGCCCAGATGACCCCCTGGTCCTTTTTTAGAGCTCTCCAGGTCCCCATCTGGGGTTGTAGCTCACAGTCTGTCTATCCCGTTCTCTCTGGTGCTCTCTGAAGGGCAGGCGGAGTTGAAAACTCAGAGGTAGTTGCTTCTGGGTGGTGAGAGGTGCATTCTGGGAGCAGAAGTTTGACTGTCTGAATTTCATGGATTAGAAGGATAAAACTTACCCAGCTCTTCTTGCCGCCGGGGCAAGATGTCATAAATATTTTTGATTCGTTGTCTGGGTCGTGGCAGAGTCAGTGAGCGCGTGGCAGTAACTCGGAGGTAAGGCACTTGTCCTGAAAAGTGATGGGAGAGATAGGCGTCAGTTGCACAGAACGTGGGGGCTCAGGGAGGTGAGATGGCCCCCGAAAATATTCCCTACCTTCACCAGGTCTCATAAAAAATATACCTTCAGACTTGAGCTAGAGGAATTTCCTTTTTTTTTTTTGATGCAGGGCCTCACTCTGTCGTCCAGGCTGGAGTGCAGTGACATGATCACAGCTCACTGCCTCCTCAACCTCCTGGGCTCAGGCAATCCTTCTGCCTCAGCCTCCCAAGTAGTTGGGTCTACAGGTATGTGCCACCACGTTTGACTAATTTTTTAAATTTTTTGTAAAGATGAGGTCTCAAACTCCTGGGCTCAAACAATTATCCCACCTAAGCCTCTCAAAGTGTTGGGATTACAGGCGTGAGCCCCCATGCCTGGCCAGAATTTCCATTTGAGTTAAAGGAATAGGGGACTTGGTAAACAGAAGCAGAACAGTTCAGGATCTTGCATGAGACAATGGCTAGCATGTCAGATAAGATCCGAGGACTCCCCAGGGCAGTAGTTTATCCCTGGAAAATAAACTGGGTTTTAAATGCCAGGCCAGATTATGAATCCTACCGTTTCTCAACTCAGGACAAACAAAGGACTCACGCTTCTTCCGTTTGTTCCATTTCCACAGGATGCAGAGACCCGCGATGACCAGGAGGATGACGAGGAGCCCCGCAAACCCAGAAAAGATGCTGCTGTTCTGGTCTTTATCTCTAGAAGGACAAGCAAATGCCATGCCCTGGCCATGGGTGGGTGGGTGGGGGGTTGGAAAAGATATATCCTATGGGAGTTAGAGCCCAAACTTTTGGAATGGGGCCCAGTGAGGGAAAGCCAAGATGGAGTGGAAGAGGGTTATTTCTGAATAGAACTGTGGAGAGAAGGGACTTGGAAATGGGAGAAGGCACTGTGGTGTCCTGCTACAGATAATGGTGTTCGTCATGGTTCCTGGGTCATAACTGCCATAGTCCTTGTTAAAGTCTTTTTTTTCTCTCTCTTTTCCTTTTTATGAGTTGGAGTCTCACTCTGTCACCCAGGATGGAGTGCAGTGGCATAATCTTGGCCATTGCAGTCTCGACCTGCTGGGCTCAGGAGATTCTTCCACCTCAGCCTCCCAAGCAGCTGGGACTACAGATGTGCACCACCACCAGGCCTGCCTACTTTTTGAATTTACTGTAGCAGTTCTCAATCTTTTTTGGCACCAGGGGATCAGTTTTGTGGAAGACAATTTTTCCATGAACTGAGATGGTGGTGGGGTTTCAGGATGATTCACGCGTGTTACATTTATTGTACACTTTATTTCTAGATCCCTCACATGTGCGGTTCACAATAAGGTTCATGCTCCTATGAGAATCTAATGCCACTGCTGATCTGACAGGAGGCAGAGCTCAGGCAGTAATGCGGGCAGTGGGGGGCGGTTGTAAATACAGATGAAGCTTTGCTCGCTTTCCCGCCCACTGCTCACCTCCTGTTGGGCGGGCCTGGGGGTTGGGGATCTCTTATTAATGTAGAGACGAGGTCCCATCATGTTGCCCAGGCTGGTTTCAAACTCCTGAGCTCAGGCAATCCTCTCGCCTCGGCCTCTTGAAGATGAAAGGCATGAGCCATCACACCTGCCCTTGTGATAGTCTTTTGTTACAGTGTGGGTGTGTTAGACCTCAGGGGCAGGCTCAGAAACAGAATGTCTCTGACCTCCTACCCTCCTTTCACCTGCCCTGCAGGACTCTGGTTTCCCCTCACCTTTCTGATGTGGGTCTTAAGACCCTCATAGCAGGCACTCTTGCTGTTGTCCTGCCCATTGTGCCCTTCACAATGTATCTTTCCTTTAATAAATCTACCTTTCTTAATTCATGACTGTCTTGGTGAATATTTTCACCACCCACAACTCCAGTCAAACAATACCCAGCCTGCCGCATATGGCATTTGGTGGCTCATTATGGGGAACCTCTCCTAACAGGGACCTCTTCCCCTACTCTCTTTCCTCCTCCAACTCAAGATCTCTCAGTGGACTATGTCTGAGACCAGAGATAACTGACGAACCTGGCTGGGGCTACTCTTTAGTGGTCCAGAAGGTCCTAGAGGAAAGATGTCAGGCCTCCATCATCCAATTGCATGAGAGGCAAGAGTTTGCTTTTATTTTTCAGTCTTCCAGCAGACAATCTTTAGTAACTCTCTGGCAGCTGATGGTTTCTGCCCTGGTGTACCCTGAAGTCCAGAGGGTGAAGGAGTTTTACTGCCTTGCCTAGAAAGGAGGACGGTCCTTTCCTATCTCTTCTGGTCAGAGGATTCCCCGCCCTGCCCCACAAAAAAAAAAAGACCCTCAGAGAAGGTCTTGCACTATACACTGCAGAAAGAAAGGCTGACACCTTGAAGCCTCCATAAAAACTCAAGAGAACTGGGTTGGGAGAGCTTCTGAGTAGCTGGACAGTTGGAAGCTCCTGGAGGGTGGTGCCTGGGAGGGCTGGAAGCTCTGTGATCCTTCCCCTGTACCTTGCCCACATGTGTCTTCATCTATCTTCTCTGCAATATTCTTTGTAATAAATAATAGAGATGTTTCCCAGAGTTCTGCCTTAGCAAATTAATCAAACCTAAGGAGACACAGTCTTGGGGACTGAATCTTTACCCTGTAAGATCTGCCACTATCTCCAGATAGTGTCAGAATTGAAATGGAGGACACCCAGCTTGGGTCTGATGCTTGCTGGTGGGGAGAAACCCCAATATTTGGGCACAGAAATCTTCTGAGTTGATAATTGCTGTAATGTGAGAGCAGAGGAAAAAAAAGCGGTTTGGGTGAGTTTTCTCAAAGCAGGATCTATCCCTTTCGAATGTCTACTGGGTGCCAAGGGTCTGCGTATGAAACTTATTTAGTCTTTAAAACAATTTTATTTTGCTTTGTGGTCAAGGAATCTGAAATTTAGACTTAGAAGGATAAAGTAACATGTCAAAGATTACACCGGTAGGAAGGAGCGAAGAAGGAATGTGAATCTAGGTCTATTTGTGTCCAAAGATCATGCTTTTCCCACTCCACCACAGTCCTCTAAACTCGCAGAGTCAAATTCATCTGGACTCGTGTCTTTCTGTTCCCTGTTCTCGGGCTTCCCAGGTCGTTTGGGGAGAGGATTGCCCAGCTCACAATGAGGGAGTGGCTCTGTGATGGAGTCCAGCTTGCATGAACTTGAATAACCCCACAGCACCAGCTTGTGGAGCTAGTCTCCAAGCAACACTCTACTGTGTGGAATTTAACCAATGCAAGCTCTGCACTTCCTTGCGATTGCCCGGCAGGCCTGGAGTTACTGCCCTGCTTTGCTGGGTGCTGAAATGCAGACAGATTATCACAAGTCCAGCTGGCTATGCCTACTGTAACAAGAAAAAGCCAGTTGTAGTTTTGACAGGAATCAGGAGCTGACTTGTTACCCCCAAGTATTAGAATCTAAGTCATCTCTCAGGGAAAGTTTTTGTTCCCCTGAGTTTTAGGCTTATTTACCCAACTTTTTACTGGGCAATTCTACTAGCTGCCTAAAAGACATCTCACACCAAAACAGAGCTCCTGTTCTCCCTATATGAAACTGCTTCTCTTTTACTGCTTTCCATCGTCTAGTGGCTCAGTCAAAAACCTTGGAGCTACCACTGCCTTGCTAGACTACGGTGTGGCCATGTGCTCTTTGAGCTATGGCTGTCGTCATGCTTGCTTCCTGCCTTTGGCCCCCTCCCCGACCTTGGGGAGATGAATCCTCTCTCTCCCAAATTTACTTTTTTTTTGAGGGGTCTCACTCTGTTGCCCAGGCTGGAGTTCTAATTTACTTTTAAATAAACTATATTTTCTAATTTTTTTGTTTTTAAAAACCTTGCCATGAATGACTATTCTTTTTAAAAAATTTGATTAGCCCAGGCATGGTGGCTCACGCTTGTAATCCCAGCACTTGGGAAGGCCGAGGCAAGAAGATCCTTTTAGTCCAGGTGTTTGAGCCCAGCCTAGGCAACACAGCAAGACCTTGTCTTTATAAAAAAATCAGAAAATTAACTGGGCATGGTGACACATGTTTGTAGTACCAGCTACTTGGGAGACTGAAGAGATTGAATCCCTTCAGCCCAGGAATTTGAGGCTGTGGCGAACCATGTTGGTGCCAATGCATTCCAAGCTGGGCGACAGAGTAAGACCTGACTCAAAACAAACAAACAAACAAAAATTAATTATATTTACTAATGTGTTTGGGGGGATGAGGTCTTGTTATGTTGCCCAAGCTGGTATCAAACTCCTGGCCTCAAGTGATCCTTCTGCCTTGGCCTCCCTGATTTCTTTTTTTTTTTTTTAAGAGGCAAGGTTTTACTCTGTCTTCCAGGCTAGAATACAGTGGTGCAATCATAACTTTATAGCCTCAAACTCCCAGACAGAAGCAATCCTCCTACCTCAGCCTCTTGAGTAGTGAGGACTACATGCATGCACCATGTATGCATGTAATCTTTTTATTTTTTGTAGAGATGAGGTCTTACCATGTTGCCCAGATCGATCTCAAACTCCTGGCCTCGAGCAATCCTACCACCTCAGTCTCCCAAAGTGCTGGGATTGCAGGTCCGAGCCACAATGCTCAGCCTGGAACTATTCTTTTGTTTTGTTTTGTTTTTTTGTGTGTTTTTGTTTTTTTTTTGAGTTGGAGTCTCACTCTGTCGCCCAGACTGGAGTGCAGTGGTCGCTCCCAGCCACTGCAGCCTCGACCTGCTGGGCTCCGGCGATCCTTCCGCCTCAGCCTTCCAAGTAGTTGGAACTACAGGCACACCCTACCATGCCCGGCTAATTTTTTGATTTATTGTAGAGATGAGGGCTCGCCAAGTTGCCCAGGCAGGTCTCGAACCCGCGGGCTCAGGCAATCCACTCACCTCAGCCTCCCAAGGCGCGGGATTACAGGCTGAGCCACCGAGCCCGGCTGCCTAGAACCATTCTTAATGGCTCTTTTTCTTTCGCACCCACTTCGAGTCAACCAGCAGATCCTGTCAGCCTTACCCTGGGCATCTATCCCAAACCCAACTACTTCCTGTTCCTCCACTGCCACCACTGTGGTCTAAGCCACCATGAGTTTCACATGAACTTTTGCAAACCTTCCTGATGGGTCTCCCTGCCTGCACTCTTGGCCTCAACATGCCATCTTCACACATTAGCTGGCCTGATCATTCTAAACAGTAAGTCAGATCAAGTCTCTCTCCTTTTTTTTTTAAATTGAGACAGAGCATCATTTGGACTGGAGTGCAGTGGCATGATTTCAGTTCACCGCAGCCTCGATCTAGTCTAGTCTCAAGGCTTCACCCTCCCAAGTACCTGGGACTACTGGCATGCACCACCATGCCCGGCTAAAAGTCTCTCCTCTGTTTGTAACTCTCCATGGCTTCCCACCATACTTAGAATATAGTCGATAGTCCCTGCAGTAAGGACTTTACAACACCACATGACTGGGCTTCTGCCTACCTTCTGCTCTCCTCTGCCATCACCTTCCCTCTGACTTTGACTGCCAGGATTCCTTGCTGTCCTTGCCCTTGCAAAGCACAGTCTGTCTCAGACCTGCTGCTCCCTCTCCCAGACATCAGCGTGACTCAGTCCCTCATTTCATTCAGAGGTCTTCTGAAGTGTCACCTCCTCAGTAGGGTCTTCCCTGGCCACAACCTATTACTCAAAGTCCCCTTGCTCTGCTCCACATTTCCTTCATAGCACTGATGACTGATTGATATTACATTACACATTCATTTCTTTAACTGTTTATCATCTGACTCTCCCACCCAACTGTAAGCTTCAGAAAATCATGGGTGTCTATTCCGTTTGCCTTAATGCTTTTAATAGTGCCTGGTACATAGTAGGGCCCTGATGGATATTTGTTAAATGAATGAATAAACAAGTAAATGAATATAGAAATAGTTTGGGGGTAGTATATCCATTATGGGAAACACTATGGAGGTTCTTTAAAAAATTAAAAATAAGCCGGGCTCGGTGGCTCAGCCTGTAATCCCGTACCTTTGGGAGGCTGAGGTGAGTGGATTGCCTGAGCCCGCGGGTTCGAGACCCGCCTGGGCAGCGAGACCTCATCTCTACAATAAATCAAAAAATCAGCTGGGCGTGGTAGCGCATGCCTGTAATTCCGGCTACTCGGAAGGTTGAGGCGGAAGGATCGCCGGAGCCCAGCAGGTTGAGGCTGCGGTGGCCGGGAGCGGCCACTGCACTCCAGTCTGGGCGACAGAGTGAGACTCCAACTCAAAACAAACAAACAACAAACAAACAAACAAACAAAGAAAAAAATTGGCCAGGTGTGGTGGCGCATGTCTGTGGTTCTAGCTACCTGGAAGGCTGAGGCAGAAGGATTGCCTGAGCCTAGCAGGTCGAGGCTGCAGTGGCCATGAGCAACATGGCACTGCACTCCAGCCTAGATGACAGAGTGAGACTCCTGTTCAAAAAAAAAATAGAACTGCTATATGATCCAGCAATCTCACTACTGGGTATATAACCAAGAAAATTAAATCAGAATGCCAAAGAGATGTCTACACTAGCCCATGTTCATTGTAGCATTATTCCCAACAGCCAAGATTTGCAGACAACTAGGTGTCCATCAACAGATAAATGGATAAGGAAAATGTGGTACATATACATAATGGAATACTATTCAGCCTTTCAAAAAAAGGCGATCCTTACACCTTCAACAACAAAAATGTTGTCATTTTTTACAGCATGGGTGAACCTGAAGGACATTATGTTAAATGAAATAAACCAGGTACAAAAAGACAAATACCACATGATCTCACTTATATGTGAAATTCAAAAAAGTTGAACTTACAGAAGGAGAGAGTAGAATGGTGGTTACCAAAGGCTGCAGGGGAGGGGCTGCAGAGATGTTGGTCAATGGATACAAAATATCAGTTAGACAGAAGGAATAAATTCAACAGATCCAGTGTATGAGAGGATGACTATAGTTAAAAATGTATTGAATGCTTGAAAATTGTTGAAAGATTTTACTCATTACTGTACAAAAAAAAGTTATGTGAAGTAATGCATAACTATTCAATTAGCTCAATTTAGCCATTCCACAATGTATGCATATATCAGAACTATGTGCCATGATAAATATATATGTTTAATTTGTCAATTAGAAATAAAGAAAAATGGCTGGGCTCGGTGGCTCAGCCTGTAATCCCAGCACTTTGGAAGGCAAGTGGATTGTCTGAGCCCATGGGTTTAGACCAGCTCAGGTAACTTGGTGAAACCTCGTATCTATAAAAAAAAAAAAAAAAAAAAAATTAGCCGGGAGTGGTAGGGCATGCCGATAGTTCCGGCTACTTGGAAGGCTGAGGCAGAAGGACCACCGGAGCCCAGTAGGTTGATGCTGGGGTGGCCATGAGTATGTCACTAAATTCTAGCCTGGGCGATGGAGTAAGACTCCAACTCAAAAAGAAATAAAAATTACGAAAGAAAGAGATAAATTGTTCTGGGGGGGATACTTTAGGCTTCTGACTTTTGTGAATTAATTCCTCATCAATGCCCATGCCTGCATGCAGATGATGTTTGCCATGGTGATAACATTTTTTCCCCAAAACCACAGCAATTCTAAAATTTATTATCGTTGAGTTGCATTTTTGCCATAGCACTGAAATTTATACCTACCAATGTTTTAAAAGTCCCAACTACTGATGAATATTTTATTTTTGTTTGTATTAGCTTGAAAGTATCAGTAGGAATTTATACCTATGTCCTATATTTATTATTTCTATCATTACATTTTTCATTCATGGCAAATTTTTACGATCTAAAAACACATCCCTGGGAAATTGGGCCTTTTGTTTCTGTCATGGTTAAGACCTAGTTTCGTTTTTCTTTGAGGAGTGATTGGCGGAACCTGAGATAGGAAAGACTGAGGACAGGGGTCAGGGCCTCTGAGAGGTGAGAAACTCAACCAGTCCAGGCAGTTGGCTCTAAGGACTTTTGTTACCACAGTTTTTCCTCACCTCAAACATCTCCTTTCTTTCTTCAATAACTCCTTTCCTCCTAGCATCCCTGAGCAGACATCTCTGAGCCTAAAGTTTCGTGGTCTCAGTGGACCTGAACCCAGCTATGAGAGGTGGCAACACTCCTTTATTAGAAGGTCCTCAAGGTGGACCAGGCGCCTCTGTCTGAATCAGGGGAGGGTGGAGCTCTCCACACTGTGTCACTCACCTGTCCAGGCTGCTGGGAGTCCCCTGAAGAGTGCTGGACTCCAAGGTCCTCCCTCTGATTTCCGGAGGTGTTGGGACGATGGCATTCATTGTCTTGGGAACCTCTGTGATACTCTCTGCCTTCAGCTTCTAAGCCTTCACTGAATCACAATCAGTTGGCCAGCATGTCTACCACTTTTCTTGGCTCTTCCTAAGTTGCTGACTCCCAGGAGAAAGGCAAATTGGTTTGTATTTTGCAAGTGACCATTTTTCTTTTTAGTAGATAATATAAGAATGACAGAAATTGTTTTGGTCTCCATGTCTTCTAAATGCTCCCTAAAACAACTTCTTACTCTCAAAATTTCTACCTAAATCTTTACACACAAAGCCTTTCAGTTTTCTTTCTAGAACTTTCTGTCCCCCTACTAGCTCCTTATCTTGTGTCCATCCCTGAAATGTCAAGCCGAGTTGACCCAACACACAAAAACAACAGGTTTGGTTCTACCTGGCCGTGGCGACAAGGCTGGTGGCAGGAGGTGAGCTCTCAATCGGGCGCCGGCGCTCCTGCAGTGAGGTGGCTCAGGGGGCACCTATGGCCTCTGCTTTCTGGTGGAAACACGAGGGACACAGAGGGGGAAACCACCAAGAGGCCCAGCAGAGGCTCCGTGAGAAGCTCATCTTCCTTCAGCCCCCAGAGCAGAGCAAAGAGTTTAAACTGCTTTGCCAGGATGGAAACAGAGAGTCAGTGACAGGAAGTGACACCGCCAATGTGCAAATGAAGCACAGGCACAGGAAATGCTGCTCAGCGCTCAATACCATAGAGGAAAACGTGACTTCAGTCCACTGCTCCTGGGCTTGCCAGGTGCTCTGTGGTCTCTGAGGAGTGTCGTTACAAATGGGGCAGGGTAGTGGAGGCCTTGTGGTTGTTCACCCTGAGTGTCTGAAATCAGGGGAGGGTGGAGCTCACCACCCTGAGTCGCTCACCTGTTCAGGCTGCTGGGAGTCTTGGAAGGTCCTCCCTCTGATTTCCGGAGGGGCCAGGAGTTCTGTAGAGTTTTCGATGAGCCTCCAGGTACACACTGTTTTGTCAGCAGGTCTAAGGAGTCCTGGAGGCTGGTGTTTTAGAGACACCTGCACCTTTCTGGGGCCCTGATTCAGTGGGCGGAGGGTGCAGACGAAGGCCAGGCTTTTTAATTTTTTTATTTTTTTGAGTAGGAGTCTCACTCTGTTGCCCAGGCTGGAGTGCAGTGGCACGCTCAGGACAACCACAGCCTCAACCTGCTGGGCTCAGGTGATCCTTTCACCTCAGCCTTCCAAGTGGCTGGCGCGCGTCACCATGCCTGGCTAATTTTTTGATTTACTATAGAGATGAGGTCTTGCCAAGTTGCCCAGGTTGGTCTCAAACCCCTGGACTCAGGCAATCCTCTCCCCTCAGCCTCCCAAAGTGCTGATGTGAGCCATCGCGCCCGGTCAGACTTTTAAAATAGATGCTTTCCAGGTGGTTTTGATGGAGATGGGCTGCGTTTCACGTCTTGAGAACCCCTGCTCTGGGTATCACCTCAAGAGTAGAGCTCATGCACAGTTAGCAGGGCCCCTGGAGGCCATTTCTTTTGCCCCTGCTCCCTCAAGGTCAACCTTCCGCCATTGCTGGCAGCTGGTGATCTCCTGCTCTCAGGGCTCTTCTGGGAAGACGTGTCACAGTCCCATTTGTTACGTGCCTGTCTTAGAAGCTGAATGATTCATCCCCAGGAGCTACCTAAAGTGTCCTAAACTTTGACGATTGTTCAACATTTTTAGAACTCCCTTCCCCCTCTTCATCCTATTCATCTCTAGAAACATTCTTTGCATCTTAGGAGAGTCCAAAGAGAAGTGGCCACTAAGACTGTTGTGAGGACGTGAAGACGAGCGTCTCTGACTGCACTTTCTGCAGGAATCGATTCCCAGATGGGTGAAAGGGATGCAACCAGTGCCCTCACCACTATGCCTCTTTCCATCTCTTCCCGGGGCACGTTGAGATCCTCAGCTTCCCTGAGCCAGCAGCCTCTGCCCCGAGTGTGTCCAGGCTATCATAGGGCTCCTGGGGGGCTGCAGGTTGACCCTGGACAGCTCTCCAGGGAGCTCTGCCATTCCAGGACCTCGATGCCCTCCCTCCCGGGAGCCTCATCTGGCAGGAAGCAGAGATGGCTCAGCGGCAACTGTTTCTAGAGCTGGGACCTGGGAGTGTCCATTTCTGCTTTGGATGAGGTCTAAGTAGGAACTAGGACTCTTTACAAGATCTACTGTGCTTGTGGCAGGATCCAGTGTACTGAGCCAATGGAACCACCAAGGGACTGTGTGTGACCCAGGAACTTGGAGGTTATCTACATGCTTGGAAGGGAAGGCCATCTGGAACTGAACCTCAGAATCCTGACTGCTACTAAAAAGAAAACTTGTGCTAAGCTCAGTGGTTCAAGCCTGTAATCCTGGCACTTTGGGAGGCCGAGGTGAGAGGATTGTTTGAGTCCAGGGGTTCGAGACCAGCCTGGGAAACTTGGTGAGACCTTGTCTCTACAATAAATCAAAAACTTATCCAGGTGAGGTGGCACGTGCCTGTAGTTCCAGCTACTTGGAAGGTTGAGGCGGAAGGATTGCCTGAGCCCAGCAGGTCAAGGTTGTTGTGGTCTCTGACCCAGTAAGTCAAGGTTGCCACTGCACTCCAGCCTGGGCAACAGAGTGAGACTCCAACTCAAAAAAAGAAAGAAAGAAAGAAAGAGAGAGAGAGAGAGAGAGAGAGAGAGAGAGAGAGAGAGAGAGAGAAAGAAGAAAGAAAAGAAAACCTGCCTGTGATCAAGATCACTTCTCTTATCTACCTAGCCTACTGTAATCAGGCCAGTCTTCCCTCCAGTTTCCAATTCTGTCCTGTCCTCACCCACATCTTTACCTCAGAAGCAGCTGCCCGAGTGTCCTGCTCCCAGGTTGCAGGCAGAATGCCGGGTGTCCAGACCCTGTCTGTACCCTCCATCCTGCCCTTCTTTCTCTCCCCAGTGGGCAAAACCCAATTAAACCAAAAAGAAGATACCTGGAATGATTCATCATAACAGTGGAAGAAAACCACTTATCCAGGGTAACAAGTCACATTTTTTTTTTTTTTTTTTTTAACTGGAGTCTCATTCCATTGCCCAGGCTGGAGGGTAGTGGCATGCTCACAGCTGCCACAGACTCGACCTGCTAGGCTCAGGCGATTCTCGAACTACAGGTGCGTGCTACTATGCCTGGCTAATTTTTTTATTTATTGAGGTCTCACCATGTTGCTCAGGCTGGTCTCGAACCCGCAAGTTCAGGCAGTCCTCTTGCTTCGGCCTGGGATTACAGGCTTAAGGCATGGTGCCCAGCCCAGGGTATATGTTTTAAACTCGATTGCTCTAGTAGTGTTTCTCTTTAACCCCTTTTGATGGTTTTAGGGCTTGAATCTGACATGTATTAAGATTGACTTTTTTTTTTTGAGTTGGAGTCTCACTCCTTCGCATAGGCTGGAGTGCAGTGGCACGCATGCTCACGGCCACCCCAGCATCGACCTGCTGGGCTCTGAGATCCTTTCACCTCAGCCTTCCAAGTAGCTGGAACTACAGATGTGCGCTACCACACCTGGCTATTTTTAAAAAATTTTACTGTAGAGATGAGGTCTTGCCAAATTGCCCGGGCGGGTCTCAAACCCACAGGCTCAGGCAATCTACTTGCCTTGGCCTCCCAAAGTGCTGGGATTACAGGCTGAGCCACTGAGCCTGGCCAGATTGATTTTAAATAGAAATAATTATGTATCCAGGTTCACAAAGTTCCTTGGTGGGAATGGGGGAACTATTTTGATGATGTTGCTAACACCAAAAACTTCTCACATGTCCTCTTTGGGAAGACAGAAGCACTGCATTAAGGGCTTCAATCAACCTGGGATCAAGCTGGGCGTGATGGTTCACGTCTGTAATCCCAGCACTTTAGGAGGCCGAGGAGAGAGGATTGCTTGTGCCCAGGGGCTTGAGACCAGCCTCAGCAACCTAGAGAGACCTCATCTCCATACAAAATCAAAAAGTTAGCTGGACGTGGTGGCACATGCCTGTAGTTCCGGCTACTTGGAAGACTGAGGCAGAAGGATCACCTGAGCCCAGCAGGTTGAGGATGCGGTAGCAGTTATGTGCCCCTGCACATCAGCCTGGGCAACAGGGTGAGACTCCAACTTAAAACAAAACAAAAAAATCTGGGTTCACATTTTAAAATGCTACCTGGCTGATCTTGGCAGCTCATCTGATCTTTTGGGGTGTTTCCTTGGATATCAAATGACCATAATAAAGGAATGTATGAAATGCTGTTGTGAGAATTAATTGGGCTAACAATGAAAAATGCTTGGCTTAGAACTTGGCTTATGTAAGAGCTCGTTAAATAGGAGATGCTATTATATTATTATGACATAGTCTCATTTCTTTATCCTTAATGAACTGCCCCATTCAACCTTTTTTTCCCTTTTTTTTTGAGTTGGAGTCTCACTCTGTCACCCAGACTGGAGTGCAGTGGCCACTTCCAGCCACCACAGCCTCGACCTGCTGGGCTCCGGCGATCCTTCCGCCTCAGCCTTCCAAGTAGCCGGAATTACAGGCATGCGCCACCATGCCCGGCTAATTTTTGATTTATTGTAGAGATGAGGTCTCGCCAAGTTGCCCAGGTGAGTTGGAGTCTCACTCTGTCTCCCAGACTGGAGTGCAGTGGCCGCTCCCGGCCACCGCAGCCTCCACCGGTTGGGCTCCGGCGATCCTTCCGCCTCAGCCTTCCAAGTAGCTGGAACTACAGGTGTGCGCTACCACGCCCGGCTAATTTTTTGATTTATTGTAGAGATGAGGTCTCGCCTGCCCAGGTGGGTCTCGAACCCACGGGCTCAGGCAATGCACTCACCCCAGCCTCCCAAAGGTGCGAGGTTACAGGCTGAGCCACCGAGCCTTGTTCTTTTTTTTTTTTCTTTTGTTTTCTTTTTTGGAATCCAAAACCTTCCCTCTGTAAGCCTCCAGGTACACACCATTTTGTTAGCAAATCTAAGAAGTCCTGGGGGTTGCTTCTTAGAGATACGTGTGCCTTTAATATCAGCTACTCAGGAGGCTGAGGCAGAAGGATCGCCTGAGCCTAGTAGGTCGAGGCTGCGGTGAGTCGTGATCGTGCCACCGCACTCTAGCCTGGGTGACAGAGTGAGACTCTCAACTCAAAAAAAAAAAAAAGTGGCCCAAGTGCTGCCCCCTCTGTGAGCCTGTGTTTTCTACATCTGGGCCCCCATAGCACTCTGTATGCAAATTTGTGAGAGCATATCTCTCAGGTTGTTGGAATTCTTTGTTTAAATGTCTTCCTCCCCCAGTAGACTTTGAAGCCCTTGAGGACAGGGGCTGTATTTTATTTATTGCCTCTCTTGCATTTAGCACAGTGCTTGACCACAAGAATTTTTTTTTTTTTGAGTTGGAGTCTCACTCTGTCGCCCAGACTGGAGTGCAGTGGCATGCTCCCAGCCACCGCAGTCTTGATCTGCTGGGCTCTGGCGATCCTTCTGCCTCAGCCTTCCAGGTAGCCCGAACTACAGGCACACGCCACCACGCCCGGCTAATTTTTGATTTGTTGTAGAGACGAGGTCTCGCCAAGTTGCCCGGGCGGGTCTTGAACCCACGGGCTCAGGCAATCCACTCGCCTCGGCCTCCCAAAGTGCTGGGATTACAGGGTGAGCCACTGAGCCCGGCGGACCACAAGAATTAATTGGACCCTCTGAGAAGTTCTCTCAGGTGCTTCTGGCTGCTGTGAATTTGTGGTGTAAGTGTGTAATGAGGTGAGATATGCAGAAAAAAAATCAGTGGTTAGTCTTCATCAGTCAAATAAGAAAAGCAGCCCAGGCACTGCCCTCTCTACGTCATTGGAAGGGCCATATGAGCCCTGTGTATGGTCTCTCCTTTGCTCTCCCAAGATGTTAATAGTAGCCTCTGTTAATTCTGTGCCCTCAGATGCTAAAATTGTCCTGTGTGAAAGACAACCACAACCGGGCTTTGTTTTTGAAGATTTGGGCCTGGGACACCTACGTAGGATGCACAGGAAGCCTTCGTGGTGGCAGCCCCCACCTACCCTTCCTTGTTCGTTTATCTGTATCCTGGAGGCCTCTCCAGTCCAGACACGTCTGAAACAGAACAAAGGCAGCAAATGCCTCCTTTTGAAGTTATCTTTGTGAGAGAGCAGGGATAAGACAGAAAGATTTTAAAAGTACAGAAACACTTCTCTCCCTTCTCTGCCTCCTACCCTCATTCCACCCAAGACCTTAGAGACGAGTAAGAGTATTTGGAGGTGGAGAGTGTGCCAGACTAGGGAGGTGTCTGTTCTCCTGCATAGACCAAGCCCTAATGGAGAGAGTGGGTTGTCACGGCTGACAAAGAACCTTTCCTTAAGTCTGAGAGTCCTGAGAGCAGGGCAGTCCTTCTGGGGTTCTCTGTTTGGCAGCCTCCCCATATTCTTTGAGACCTACCAGCTGTGGGGCCACAAGGCAGAGGTAGCTGTGAGGTAGTGTGTCTGGATGAGCAATTACCTCTTTTTTTGTTTGTTTTTTTGAATCAAAGTCTCCCTCTGTCGCCCAGACGGGAGTGTAGTGGCACGATCGCAGCTCATCATAGCCTTGATCTCTAGGGCTCAGGAGATCCTTCTACCTCAGTCTTCCCGAGTAGCTGAGTCTACAGGCAAATGCCACTACGCCTGGATAATTTTTAAGAATATTTTTGTAGCGACAAGGTCTCATTATGTTGCCCAGGCTGGTCTCAAGCATCCTCCTGCCTCGGCCTCCCGAAGTGCTGGGATTACAGGCATGAGCCACCGCGCCTGGTTCGCAATTGCCTCTTAATAGCCCCAAGTCGTGCCTCAGCCCCAGAGCTGTGAGTGAACCGACGTCGCTTCTCCAAGCGCACACGTACACACACACACACACACACACACACACACACACACACACACACACGCACACACATGACACACACACACACGCACACACATGACACACACACACACACAAACACACACACAGACTCTGACCCCAGGGATTTGGCGGGAAGGAGGCGGCTTCTCAGCAGAGTGAGCAGGGTGGATGGTTGGTCACATCAGGAATCAGGTGGGAGCACAGCACGTCTCAGTGGAGGTGAGAACGGCAGAAGGCCTGCCTGGGGACAAGACAGGGGGTGTGCCAATAGGTGTGCAGACCAGCGCAGGGAAGGCACAGGTCAAGGTGGCTTTGCTAGGCCCTTCTTGTATGAGGTTCATTCACTAACCAGGGTGTCATTTCACTCACAGATCAGGGCATCCTGAACAGGATCTGCTGAAATATATTGAAGGTTTTTTTGAACAAGGATTTTTTTTCTTTTTCTTTTTTTTGTGTTGTGGGACAACAGCATGACAGGGGGGCTTGGAGCTACCTGTAACCCTTGTAGGCCTGCATGAGGCATGTATGCTAGCTAAGACTTCACTGCTCTTCCATGTTCCTCTAGATGGCAGCCACACAATAGCTGGTATTACCCGCTAAACCACAGGGCAGATCACTGCAGTCCTATGTTCAAATCCTCCAATGAATTCCTGTTTCATGAAAACCAACCTTACCACGGTCCACAGCTTCCGAACTCATCTTTTTCACTTTCCCACTTAGTTACTTAATTCCAACCCTGACCTCCTTGCATATCCTCAAACAAATCAAAGTCTCCTGCCTCAGGTCCTTTGTACTTGCTGTGTCCTTCGCCCAGAGTCTCTTTCTTCCTTTTTTTTTTGAGACAATGTCTTGCTCTGTCATCCAGGCTGGAGTGCAGAGGCGTGATCACAGGTCACTGTAGCCTTGAACTGCTGGGATCAAGTGTTCCTCCCACCTCGGCCTCACAGGTAAGTAGCTGGAACTACAGGTGTGCGCCACCTCACTCAGCTAATTAAAAAAAAATTTTTTTTTTGTAGAGATGGGTGTCTCACTATGTTGCCCAGGCTGGTCTCAAACTCCTGGCTTTCACCTCAGCCTCCCAAAGTACTGGGATTATAGGTGTGGACCACCATGCCTGGCCTCCACATATTTATTTACACATTTACTTTTGAGTCAGGGTCTCACTCTGTTGCCCACACCGGAGTGCAGTGGCACGATCATGGCTCACTGCAGTCTCAACTTCCTGGGCTCAGGAGATCTTTCTGTCTCGGCCTTCCGAGTAGCTGGGACTGGCTATTAAAAAAAATTTTTGTAGACAGGTCTTTCTATGTTGCCCAGGCTGGTCTTGAACTCCTGGGCTCAAGCAATTCTCCCATTTTGGCCTCCCAAAGTGCTAGGATTGTAGGCATGAGCCACCACACCCTGCCTGGGCCACCGTGCTCCTGACCACACATATTTAAATAGCTCACATTCTTCCTTCCTCCAGGTGGCTTCAGAAATGTCTCTTTATCACAGAGGTCTTCTAGGAGCACTCTGTAGTCACATCTGGTGCTCCTCATTCCCCATTCCCCATTGTACTTTTCTCCCTGGTCCTTATCACCAGTCGACAAGCTACATACTTGTTTATTTTGTCTCTTCTCTGCAGGACAACTTTGAAGAGGTCAGGGACTTTGTTCTGTTCATCCTGAGGACCTGGCACCATGAATACTTGTGAGATGAATGAATGGACCAGTATCCAAGGGCAGGAGACAAGACCACGAAAATGACAAAAGACCGCTCAATGATGTCGGTGAGCGCAAGCTAGCTCAGCGCTGGATTAGATTCAGAAAGGAGAAGAAACATGCTTTTCACACCTGGGGGGTGTGGAGAGATTTGTTTTTGTTGCAGAGCCAAGTGGCTGAGCCCAAAGTGAAACCTGCCTACACACATCCCGGTGTTCAACACACACACAGCACCACATTCCAGGGCAGATAAGGCAATGAAATAGAGATTCCATTTAGGCATTCTCCAGTGGGCATTAATAGCAACTGTACACGAGAGCAGGAATGGGAAGGGTGACAGAGGTGAAAGGCCCTGAATGCCCACAGCAAACCAGTGGCAGAGTCAGGATTCTAATACAGGCTTTCTCGTTCCCAGGCCAGGCTCCTTCCATCCCACCTTGAATGAGACATCTCGCTTCTCCTAATTCCATGCCATTCCATTGGGTTAGATCTCTGGATTCTCAAAGTACTGCCCTTTCCACTGCAAATTCTCAAGTAGAAGATTATCATTCTACTGCAGAATCAGCTAGATAAGAGTCTCAGCAGGCTGGCCTGTCAATCTCTGAGTTTTACTGTATTTTACTTGTGTGTACATTGTTCATTATCATGGGAGAGAATTGAGACAAGAGCCACCCAACTTGGGATCTGTTCGGTACTGATGATTTGGTTTGTTAATTAGAATCATAGCATTTCAGAGCTGGCAGGGACCTCAGAGATGGGCTAGTTCAATGTTTTTAAGTCTTTTTTTTTTTTTAAAGCTACAGCTGACCTGGAAGACAAAAACATTTTTTTAATGTACTATTTTTGTTGAACACCTGTGGGCCTGAATCATCTCTAAGGAGTTCCTTTCTGTTCTTCAAAGTGAAATTTGAAAATCATTGATGTAGTTCAATAGTCTCCTTGTAAAGAAAGAAAATCAAACTGCCGAGAGCTGGGATGGTGGCTCATACCTGTAATCCCAGCACTTTGGGAGGCTGAGGTGTGAGGCTCTCTTGAGGCTAGGAGTTGACAAGCCTGGGTAACATAGCAAGACCCTGTTTCAAAAAAAAAAAAAAAATCAAGCTAGCCAAGAAGCAGAGTTGGAGTCAGGGCATGTGTGTTTTCTTCCTCCAATCTGCCACATACCAGAATCTTACTCCATCTCTCTAATTTTGCTGTTTTAGCTCCTTTTCCAAAGAGTGAACAGGAAGAATATTCGACCCCCTTCCCTTTCCTGCCACGTTAGCAGCAGCTCATTCAAAAGGTTTGGCAGATGTAGGATTATTGACTCCAACAAAGGGTATTGGATGACCATGTGTTTGTTCTTCCTCTTAGGCATGGTTGAAGACAATCTCTAGGTCCCAGCCCTTTCCTCTCCAACCTTACTCCTTCTTTCAAGTAAGTTACCATACAGACTTGCTTTAAATAGGCCAAGACATGAAGATCTGGAGTTAAAAAAAACAAATCAAAGTCTTTCAATGTAGTGTTCCTGTGCCTAGTATAGCAAGAAAGCTTAACCTAATCAATTGTGTTGTCTGGCAAAATAATGTGCTAAAAGATGGTCTGCATGTCCTCTAGTACAGGAGACGCCAGAGAAACCATGTGGTTCCTGAACTTGAATACACAGCCCAGGTTTATTCTAAAGGAGAGACAGAGACAGATATAGCCCCCTGTGAGTGTGATGGCACTAGCCCCTTGTATAATTCATGTATTTCCCTTTGCTTAGAGTTCAGGAAAAGTTTCCTTCCTTCCTTTCTTCCCTCCTTCCTGTTGTCAGAGTCTAACTCTGTTGCCCAGGCTGGAGTGCAGTGGCATGCTCACCGCCACTGATCCTTCTGCCTCAGTCTCCCGAGTAGCTGGGACTGCAGCGCACACCACCACATTTGGCTAATTTTTTGATTTTATAGAGATGAGGTCTCACTATGTTGCTCAGGCTGGTCTTGAGCTTCTGGGTTCAAAGGATTCTCCAGCCTCGGGCTCCCAAAATGCTGCAACTACAGGCGTGAGCCACTACGCTGGCTGGAGAAATTAAATTTCTGACTGTAATTTGGCTTTTCAACTCTGTAGGCCACTTAAATTCTCACTGTAAGTTTGTGTGAAACGGCATTCTGCTTCTTCTTCTTTTTTTTTTTTTTTTGAGTCAGAGTCTCACTCTGTCGCCCAGGCTGGAGTGTAGTGGCACACTTATGGCCACTGCAGCCTCAACCTGCTGGGCTCAAGAAATCCTTTCACCTCAGCTTCCCAAGTAGCTGGAACCATAGCTGTGTGCCACCACACCCGACTTTTTATTTTTTTATTTATTGTAGAGACAAGATCTTGCCAAGTTGCCCAGGCTGATCTTGATCCCCTGGACTCAGGCAATCCTCTTGCCTTCACCTCCCAAAGTGCTGAGATTATAGACATGAGCCACAGCACCTGGCTGGCATTCTGGTTTTGACTCCAGTCTTAGAAGGCAGTGGGAGACCATGCTAAAGAGACTACTCTCTTCTGTGCATGTACCTTCTGAGGACAGAGAGTGGTGCTGGGCCAGGGAGGTATTATTTGAAAAAAGATTCAGAGAATTTTTTTTTTTTTTTTTGTAGAGATGAAGTCTTGCTACAGTGCCCAGGTTGGTCTCGAACTCCTAGGTTCAACCAATCCTCCTGCCTCAACCTCCCAAAGTGCTGGGATTACAGGTGTGAGCCACCACACCTGGCCAAGACCTGTTTATGAGCCGTGTGTGGTGGCTCACATCTGTAATCTCAGCTACTCAGGAGACTGAGGCAGGAGAATTGCTTAAGGCTAGGAGTTCGAGACTCCTTCTCTAAAAAAAAATAACTTAAAAAATTAGATGGGCCTGGTAACCTGTGCCTGTAGTCCCAGCTACACAGACCCAGCTACTTGGGAGCCTGAGGAGGGAGGATAACTTGAAACTAGGCATTGGAGGCTGCAGTGAGCTATGATCATGCTACTGTACTCCAGCCTGACCAACAACAGAGCGAGACTTTGTCTCAAAAAAAAAAAGACTGGTTTATGATTGGCTCTACATCAGGACACAGGCAAACCCATAACCCAGAAGCTATTACCTTTCAAGCTAAAAGTTTCCCAGTCCATAAATCTATCAGGTTATTACTTCTCATGGCTTAGGCTCATGAGGAGGAAACTGGATATTAATGATATCACACAGAGACAGTGACATATTTACATGTTTTATTTACAACAGAGTTTCAAAATTATGTGTTGGTGAAAGACATGCCATTCTCATCCTCCTTCCTGCTTGTGGTGACAAGAGAGCCATGCCCTATCAAACCAGGTCGGGGCTGGTAACCGCCTCCCTGGTACCACATGAGACAGCTTCTCTGGGTTTGCCACAGAGGAGGTCAGGGAGTTGCCTAGTCACGTTATACTTGGGAGGGAACCGGGTGGGCTTGGTAGAGAGCTTGAGACCAACCGGTGACCCCAGGGAGAGGACGTGGTAGCTAAGAAAGAGACACACAAGTCATTTCCAAAGATGGAGGGCAAAGCAAAGACTCTTTTTTAAGCACTGGGGTAGGACGCAGTCATCAAAAAGAACAAAATCATGAATTTCGCAGCAACCTGGATGGAACTAGAGTCGATAATACTGAGTGACCTCTCACAGAAACAAGGATCCGAGTATCACATGTTCTCACTCATATAATGGACCTTGAACATCCAATGCAATACTATAAGAAAATGACTGACGGTACTGGGAAACTATGCGGGGGGGAGGGTGATGGGATTAACGGTAGCAAATATCTGTCTGGGGACGGGGAAATACCTTTTATCAATACGGTGCCTGAATGAAACGTAATTGTATACCTAACCCTTAACTGTACCTCACAACATCATAATAAAAAATACTGATTAAAAAAAAAAAAGAACTGGGGTAGGGAAAAAGATGGAAGAAAAGGGCATGCTGTTTTCCATACAGTCATCTAGGCCCAATGAGCTTTTCTAGCTCATTATATGGGACCGTATATCCTGCTGAAGCAACGTTTTAGGATACAGTGGTCTCTGCCAGAATACTTCAGAGGTTCATCCCTCACCATCCCTTACCCTGCTGGGGTTAGGAGGTGTGGGTCCTAAGCTCGTCTTTTTGGTACAGCACAGAGGTACAGATGCAGGGTCCAACAAAGACAAGGTGGGGGGGGGAGGGGAAATATAGGGCCAGGATTTAGAAAGGACTTTATAGGGGTGTGCGTTGCATCCTTTTTAATAAGGGTATTTAGGAGGGAATTTTAGTTCTGTTTTGTGACTATTTTATGACCTCTGTTATCAAATAAGCCCCTATTTTAAACAAACTAAGTGGGCAAATGCTCATGCCTGTAGAGAGCAACCTGGGACAGGCAAGAAAAGTGAGAATAAGACCTCAGATCACAGAAGTAGTTTTCTAGCAAAGTTAGTTTCCTCTTCAGGCCCAGCCTAATGGCTGGGAGAATTTGGGATGTTCTTCAATGTCACATTTTTCTTAAAGGCAAAATATGTGGGGAGTAGGTAAAGTCTTCTTCTCTCTATGATGGGTGTGTGTGTGTGTGTGTGTGTGTGTGTGTGTGTGTGTGTGTGTGTTTAAAGAGACAGTGTCTCGCTTTGTTGCCCAGGCTGGACGTGAACTGCCTAGGCTCAAGGCATCCTCCTGCCTCAGCCTCCCCCCACCCCACCCCCAGTAGCTGGGACAACAGGTGTGTACCATGGTGTCTTCAAGAGGGCAGGGAACTTGATCGTGCGTCTGGATGAGAGCTGCAGGAAGGAGCTGTCTGAGATATGAAAGCTCGAACGAAAATAACTTGTCAGGAAGCTGTTTTGACCTGAAACTGGGGCCTAATCTCAGTCATGTTAGTCACATTGTACATGAATGAACAAGTTTTAAAAGCACTATGGGGAGAAGGTAGAATGGTGGAGAACCCGAGGGAAAAGCAGCTAATATAAGGATAACTACTTTTCCCAAAAGGCATTTAATATTTAAAAAAAACGCTCCTGAATTGCAGATTCTAACCAAGGTGGGCAGAGCCAAGCTTGTTCCACAAGGGAGTGAAACTGGCCGCCAGGGCCGTGTGTCACTGGGGGAAGCAAGTCAGGGTCCAGTGACAAGCTGAGTTCTGCGCCTGCTCGGATGGAATTCTCGACGTGGCTGTGGTGTTCTCATCTCAACTTCAATGGACAGTCAGTGGAGTTACCCAAGAGTGGAGACACATTGAGGACAGCACAGTTACAAGTGGGCATGGGCTTTTATTCTCAGTGCATGGCAGTATTGGTTTCTGCTCATCAGCAAAAAGCTTTATTGTTTCCAAAAAAACTCTCCCTTTTAAAATTCCTATTCTTCCCATCTCAGTGGAACAATACATTTGAATTTCAGATTTGCCAATTTATAGCATTTCCCCCCTAAGAACCATATAAATACATGCAAAACATTGTACATAGAGCTTAAATAATATCAAATGCAAATACAGATTGGGTGCACTGTTAAGCTGAATTGCAAATTATGGCAACACACACTGGTGTACACATTGCTTTGATATCACCATTTGTTTGTTTATGTCATGCAGACCACAAGAGTCAATCTTTTATTTTGTTTGTTTTTCCTTTTTGTACAAAAATACTAGTGCTTGTTACACTAGTTACTAAAAAGAAGAAGGAGACACTCAAAATTCCTATCTGTGTGCTAATTTGAAAAGAACAACGCGGATAGGTTTGTTGGCACATATATATGGCATATTCACATATGGCATATATACATATGGGGAGAAAACAGGAGCCAGAGGCCAATTCAGCTTCACGTGCCAGTTCCTTTCCCTTTCCTCTTGTTTCCTTTCCTGATCAAGAGGAAAGGGAACAGTAGGCCGAACAACAGGGTTGGGAAAGCAAAGGAACTGGCACTGAGCTCCAGGGAAGGGTGTCTGGGTTACTCTGAGAAAGAGGCTGGAATGGCTTAAGAACAGCAGGCATTCATAAGTGCCTACCCACACCCATGCGTGGGGCGGTCCCCAGATATGAAAGGTTAGGAAGTGTGCACACTGTGATGGTGCCAAGCGTTGCTTCAACTGTAAGGCGAGGGAAGCGGGAAAGAAAGGAAGGGATGCAATTAGAGGTCTTTCCGCATGTGCAAGCTTGCCACGCCCCTCTGGGTTTTTGGCCGAGGTAATCACTCAGATTTAACTGTGCAAACTCTCCTGTCGGAAACTCAAGGAGAAGAAACCCAAACCCTAAAGAATCTGCAAGTGTTCAGGTGACCTCTCTCTTAACACCTTTAGGGATGGGAGAGTCATTTCAGAGGACACAGGACACCTGTGGGAAGGATATAGCCCCAGGACTGTCACCCAGAGTCAGAACCAGCCATTGTTGTTTTTTCTACCTAGAGTTCTATCTCCATTCAATATATTGCACAAAATCTTTCTAGGGGAAGGAAGGAGTCACCAGTCAGATCCTTGTACAAAAACGCACTAATGGAAAACTCTGGGGGAACAGAAAGTAAAATAATAAAACTTGCAACCCCCAAATCAGAGTATCCTTACAGACCAGGAGATATTAATGTCTTTGGTACCATTCTGCCAGCCACTCTTCAAGAAACACAAATCCAGCTGGGGCCCCTGACCCTAGTCGCTAGTTACAAAAGAGTCTGGCCAATTCCTCTCCGGGCGCACATTCATCTCCTGACAGCCGCGTCCCTTCTCGCTGGATGTCTTCCTCACTATCCACAGTCCACTACCTGTTTTCCTAGGTTTATCAAGAGAGGAATCTAGGATGGTATGCTCTCCTTCTTCCCATCAGACCCATTTCAAATCCAAAGCACCATTTTGGGGAAAAGCACTATTAACTTATGCCATATTTACTCACTGCCAGTTGGATCACTGAAACTGAATAGAAAAAACTCATATTAAAAAACATATGCACATAAACGCTTCAACTTACTAATTCCATATCAACAAAATTTGTATTAAAAAAGTCTAGAACCCAACACATTTTTCCCCTAAGTATAAAGATGGCTGTTTGGAGAAAGGAAGTATGGTGTCTTGGTTTTAAAATCAATGACAAATATACGAAATCACCTGTCATGTCAAATAGCTGGTTATGTACTCCCTTCCACAGGGTTACATGACGGCACTTTATTTTAAATCCTTTAAACAAAATACATATGGCTGACTCAAAAATATCAGTTTCTGATCTAAAGAAAACGATATATTTTTGCATATATTTCTATATTTTCTCTACTACTATGGAAACTAGAACACACACAAAAAAACCGTTGACTTTAAAAAAGTAGACGCAAGCCCTCAAGAGTAACCTGTCAGGCACCATGAGAGTCTTTTGGGAACAGGAATGGTAAAATAGCCTCCAAAGCTTGTTATTGGCTTGCTTCTTCGAATGATCTGAGGTAATAAAAGACTTGATAGAATGAGATCTTCCAATATAGTTAATGAATAGATATGTGAACACCTAACGCCTTGGGTGAGCTGTTTTTTCCCCCTCACAAGTATTGAAGACAGAGAAAAAAACTGCTGAAGTATGTAGGCTTTACAAAACCCAAATCATATTTGCTTTCCTATTTCCTACAATGATGGGTATGTAGTCGTGGGATTGTATAGGGGGTATTTTTTTCTGCAAGTTTCCTACTTTCGATAGCTCAGAGGCAAGAGAAGAAGTATCCAGAAGAGAAGGTTGAGTGGATCAGGTCCCCTTCCTCTCACACATGGACATTTGCAGTTCATAAGCCCCCTTTCTCGGTTCCCATCACTATAGAAAGAGGGGGTGGGCTTTTTGTGTATCTAAGGGGAGATGGGAGTCGGGAACATGAATTAGCCCCTGCACAGAAGAACTGAAGTCAACATCAGGGAGAAAAATGAAGCTTCTGCAAATGGAGCTCCACCTTGTCCCAGTAAGGAACACTTAAAAGAAAGCTCCTAGCAAAGTCTCCAGTTCCTGAGAGGCAGGTGGGAAGGGGATGCTTTGGGCAGTGTTCAGGGCGAAAAGGCACAGGGCTTGACGGAACAGCCACTGGAGCATGTGGCTGGAGAGGGCTTGAGTGGGGCATGTGAGAGAAAGGGGAAGAGAGAAGGAGGAAGGTGGGTTTTGCTTCTCTAAGTCAGGAAAATGTCACAGGGGCCTCCGACTTTGGAAATGTACTTTCAAAATCTGGGTATTTGAGAAGGGCTGGGACCTTCTCAGAGACTGGACAAGCTGTGGGACACGGTGAAGAGTAGAATTAGACACTGTAGAAAATGTCGAGGCTGGAACCCAGGCACCTAAACTCAAGGTTTCTTGTCCCAGCAGGAAGGTTTTCTCAGTTCATGCTAGAATAGCTCTTTGGCCTCTCCCAAGGCTTTGCAACATTCATTCACCCAATAATCAGGTCCTGCCCTGGAAGAGACTTGGCAGATGGCTTTGAAAGCGGTGGTCACCCCAAGGAAGACCCCGTGAGAGTCGTCTGCTTTGATGGTTTGCCTTGTCCTAGAACTGCCAGGTTCTGTTCCTCAATACCCAAGTCCAGCAAGGAGGCAGGGTCAAACCCGATTCATTCTTTTGCCATCACTTTAGGAATAAGAGAAAGTCAGAACTATGGTAAAAGTTAGAATATATTTTCTATACACATGTGGCCTTCATGGGCAAGGCTGATCTCCCTGATGCTTAAAAAACACCTGACAAGATGGCAGTTTACAAATAAAGGTCACCTGTCAACAACAGGGAAACATTTTTTTTTTTTTGAGTTGGAGTCTCACTCTGTCACCCAGACTGGAAAGCAGTGGCCACTCCTGGTCACCGCAGCCTCGACCTGCTGGGCTCCGGCGATCCTTCTGCCTCAGCCTTCCAAGTAGCCAGAATTACAGGCATATGCTACCACGCCCGACTGATTTTTTGATTTACTGTAGAGATGAGGTCTCGCCAAGTTGCCCAGGCGGGTCTCGAACCTGTGGGCTCAGGCAATCCACTCACCTCAGCCTCCCAAAGTGCAGGATTACAGGCTGAGCCACCAAGCCCAGCTGAAACATTCTTACTAGTATTTCATTTCTTCAAAAGGACCTTTTTAGCAAAGAAACCTGTTTGATTCTAGAACTAAATCAAGAGCTCATTTGGGACCAAAAGGGAGAATGGTTACAGTTCACTCAGTTCACCCATGTCCTTTCCTTTTTCTTAATCATTGTAACTTTAAAATAAACAAATACACAAAGAGTGAAGAAAAGAAAGATAAAGGTCACAAAAGAACTTTGGGGAGGTTTGGCTGAAAGGGCCGAAAGAGCTAGAGGCCTTTAGGTAAAAGTTTTCAAAATGGGAAAAACTGTTTAGAAACAATCACACTACTGGCTGATTTTATACATTCCATCCCTACCTGAATGTATTTCATTTGGGGGTTTTCATCTGTCTCTGAACCCTCAACTTAGCTTATAAATGACAAGACTCATAGGATAAGGAGATGGAGACATAGGTACGAATGTGGGGAAGAATTTAGGTTGGGGTGATGCCAAGAGGATTGTCATCTTTTCCTTAAGCATGACAACTGTCTACCCAAGGAGTAGATTCTACCATTATCTGCCTGGGGTTTGACTGGGTCCTGCTACAAAGCCCAACTCAAGTTTAAGTTGAAATTCTTGTGGGACTGTGCTCTTGTCTCTTCATGGTCAGGTCGGGGTTCACACACACTTGGGAGCAGCTGATATAATGAAAAATCCCATCATCACCTTACAGATGGGACAGATGAAAAAAGAAAGAGGCAAGGTAGGGATGGAAGTCAGAATGTGAACATTCAAACTGATGTTTCCAAGCTGTGTAGAGGGCTGTCCGAGTGGGAGGCAACAATTTGCACTTGGTTGCAATCCACTGCATTGTTATTTTTGTTGGCAAGTGGAGTGATGTCACCATCCAATAGAAGCACCCTAGTCCCAGAAGCCTTGTCAGGAATTTCCTCTTCTTGCTCATCCAGGAGTGGTGTTCGTGGCAACTCCTCATCTATGGCGAATTCAGGGTGGGTCATGAAGTTGTGGATGGAGTTTTGGTTCTTGGGTTTCTGAATGCTTTCGTGGAGAGAACTATGGAATGCTTTGACCACTTTGATCTATACCAGGGGAAAGAAATGGAGGATGAGAAAATAGGGAGATGAGAATTGGTCAGAAGAACAAGGAACTGGTGGTTTGAGGAGAGAAACAAAACCCAGACTACAAACCATGACTGCTCAACAACCAAAATCAAACACGTAAGAAGAGACCAGGGGGCACTAGAAACATCACATGGCTCAGAGTTCAAGCAGTGGGGTGGAGTGAGTGATGGCAAACAAGTAGGATGTTTCAAAAGCTGCATTAAAAAAAGTAGAAAACTCAAAGCCAAGTTAGCATTCCCAAACAATCCATTCTTCAAATAAAACAGAAAACAAGAAGTTTCATTAGTTCTTTTAGATGGAGGGCAAGGACATTGGAACTAAATGCAAATTAACAGCCAAACTTAAAGATGATTCAGACATGTGGATTTCTGTGTTGAGGTTAAACATTTTGTGAATGTGGAATGGAAAAATTGCACATTAAATTTTAGTTATCTGTTTAAAGCCCTCAAAGAGCTAGCATATACCTATCTGCACATACACATTGGGTGACAGGTGACCATGAATACTGTGCAGCCAGGCAGAGAGATCAATTTTCATTTGTGTCAACGGCATGCAGGAAATTAAAACTCTCCAACTTAATAGTTTGCCCTTTCAGTCAGGAAACATGCATATATTTACATCCCACGACCTCCATTGTGTCCCCGCCCCCAAAAGAACACAGAACTCTACTCCTTTGGTCCTTCCCCTGGAAGATGTGGATTAAATTCAGGTGTCAAACGGATGACTTCCTCCTGCCTACTGAGAGAAGACCTGGCTCTCATAACTCACATGCATGTCCACGTCTCTGCTACATAGCAACTGTGCCCAATCATGCCGCTTTCTCCAGCTGTTTCCAAATTGTGAAGAGGAGCATGATCTTATGAGAAGAAGGGAAAGGAAGGGACCAAGGAAAGAAACCTAATCCAGGAGGCAGTGCTACAAGCAAGTGGCCTTTCTGATGTGGTGGAAAGTGAATGGAAGAAAGGAAGCAGTTTGCAGCTTTGCTGGGCAAAGAGAAATTTATTGACCTATGTCAAAGTCTTTGTTCTACTCAACAAAAAGGAAGGGATTAAATCAATTCAGGGTCAAGAGGGAAAAAAACAACAGTTATTGATCCCTGTGAGCAGGCTTTGCTTGTCCATGGCACCAGCTTTTTTTTTTTTTTCAGCTCTGCTTTTGTCTCTCTTAGAACCTGAGTTGGTAGAATTGGGAAGGGGAAGGGGTATGGATCTCTGAGAGGTTAGAGACAGAGACCAGGGGAAAGGCAAGTGGTTAAAGGGCAGTTTGAATTGTTGGGAAGTGGCTGATGCTAGTCTCGTTCAAAAAATCTTTAATCAGAGAAGAAATGGGAGGAATGCAGGGGCAGTTGTTGAGGTGGAAAGTGGGTAGGGAGGAGTGATGAATGTTGGGGTAGGGCATCTCTTTCATTCCTCTGCTGTTGAAGCAAAAAATATGTTCCTGGAGAAGAAGCAAGAATTTGGAGACAGCAGAGTATACAAAGAGACAGCCAAATTGGCTGACCTCTCTGTTCCAATGCTTCCTACCACTGTATAGAATAACCTTCAAAAATACTCCACAAAGAAGGCTCCCATCAGCAGTCAGCACTGTTGGTCCCTCTTCTCTGGAGAAGAAGGTATCTCTGCTGGCTAAGGCTTTCCTTATCTTGCTGCACTCTACCTCAGCCTGCAGACCTATCCAGGACTGAGAGTGCTTGGAGTTCAGAAGGCAAGGGACTCCTTGCCACTCAATAGCATTAGCTCAACCGCCTCAGCTAAGAATCAAGGAGCCTGGGCATATAATCACAATGCTGAACGGAAAGTGAGGACCGACTTTTCCATCCTTCTATGATTCCTATTTGGCCATATGATGTATGAATTTTACCTGTCACGTCTCCTTTGATCTCCATCTAGGTGAGATCAGATGGAATTAAAGCTCCATCTAGTCTTCAAGAGGGCCCAAGTTTTCACTTATCTATCAAATCTTAGAGCAAGACGACTTGTATCAAGTGAGCCCAAGCTCAGTGCCTTTTCCCTTTGCCCTGGTACAAATACACCAAGGATGGCCAAGGAACGGGTCCAAAGCCATCCCATCTCATCAAAGCCATCACTGTTAAGAGCGATAACATAGCCCATACTTTTCACCTGCTCTTGAGATCTCAAAATTGCTAATGAGTACTATAGGAGAGCAGGTACTTTACACTACCAGTTCATCATCTTCAATATCAATGATTTTCAAACTTCCTGTTTCTATTCAATTGGGTACTTTATTGAGACAATTATATGTAAAGTTCATGATAGAAAATAGATTTTAACAATTGGGGTTGGAGTGAGGGTCTGCAGCCCTGTTTGCTGGCTTTTCCGTTCACCTGTTGGGATGACCAACAATACTGTTGCAGGTAAACAATAAGGGAGATAAAGTGAGTTGGGGATGGGAAAATGGAAAAAATAGGGAAAGCTTCTTTGGGAGCGCAAGGAACAGTCATCCAGTTAGACTGCAGAGCTTCAGGAATCTAAAGGGAAACCAGCTACCTGTAAGGGAAGCTCAAGTGAAGAGAGGTCAGAAAGCTTGGGAACACCACCTGGGTTGGTGGCTGGAGAGAAGGGTGAAGGAGGAGGGCATGAGGTTGTGCCAGAATGCCTCAACTCCAACACTGACCACAGAGAACACATGCTGATGAGCAATCACGCATTATCACCACCAGTCCACCCAGGGTAGGCATCATCCCTTCTTGGAGCATAGTGTTTGGTGTGTGAGCAGCCCATGGGGACAAGACAAGGCTAGTGAAGTAGTTGCAGTGAAAGCTTCGAGCACTCTCCTCTCAACCAATCAACTCTTCCCTCCCTGATCAAAATTTCTCAAAACCTCTGGCAAATGTCTCTTCTGGGGCCCCTGTCCTACGGGTGAAGTGGCTGATTGAAGTGCACCTCGTTTTCATCACTCAAGAGCCCCACCAGGCTGGATCTTAGATCAGGTATGAGTGCTAAAAGCTACTACTCTCTTGAGCTCAGTGAGGGAGCAGGTGAAGACGCCATCTCCACTGTTGGAATTCTGGAGTTTTCTGCTATCTTTTTGGAAACCAGGGAATGAGAAGGATCAGGGCTATTACTGACCAAGTTCAATTCTGTAAGATTAGAGAAATCTTAGTGATCTATCTAATGAAAGTTGGGCAAATAATCAAATTCATTCGGAAATCTGGAATGGGAAAGAGGTTTTAAAATCCATGACTGTAATTTCTAGGACCCCTATCTAGGAAGGCACAGCTGGAGAAAGAGCAGGTGTGGCCTGTCTCTTCTCTGATCATCTAGCCTTTGAGGGTTGGGAGCACACCCTCTACCAGCTCCTCTCCAAGAGCCAAATGGGCTCAGTCTTCTGCTTGGTCTCCTTCCACTATCAAACCACTGGGACATCTGACACTAACCCTTCCTACCAGAGAAGGATGAGCAAAGCAGAAGTTAGTAAGAAGGAGATAGAAAAACTAGAAGAAAAAAAAGGAATGTAGAGACAAATATGGAAGGACTGGAGCAAGGCGCTCTTAGATATTTGCAGGGCAAGGCTTATTTAGTTCTTTCTTGCCTTCTTTGGACCTAAAGAAATTGTATGTATCTACATCAAGGGCCATCCCGCATACCTCACATCAGAACACTTACAGTTGGCTAAAAAGACAAAACCAATTGAGTCTTGTCAACTAGCATAGTCCACAATCATGTGACTTACACACAAGGCATCTGCTCTTTCTTTATCCCCATCCCAGAGCTGGTGGTAAGCCTGGGAATGGGGGAGGAAGGAATAGAGCACTTGGATATTTGAAGTCTGCAATATACTTAATACAGAGAAACTCCTTCCCGCACTATGGGCAAAGAGTCGGCTGCCTTCTCTCTCCTCTTTGAGTCCCATCTGGGGAAGGAATCCAACAACCTACCAATGGGAACACCAGAGTGAGAGTTGATAGCATTCCAATTGAAAGTCTGGCTGAAAAAGGGGTTTCTAAAACTCTATGTACAAAATAAGATACAAATGGCTGGCTTTTGATGAAACAATCAAACTAGAAGAAAGGAAAAACAAAAACAAAACAAAACAAAAAAGGGGGGCAGGGAGTTGCTCTTCAGAAACTCCTAGAAAAAAGTTTAGTAAATGAAGAAAGAGAAAATAAGTTATTTTGACCCTTTCACATATTTCTCCTGCCTTGATGTGAATTAATTGATTCTTTTTTTGAGTTGAAGTCTCGCTCTTGCTCAGGCTGAAGTGCAGTGGCATGCTCATGGGCTCCTGACCTGCTGGGCTCCTGCAGGTGATCCTTCCGCCTCAGCCTTCCAAGTAGCTGGAACTATAGGCGAGTGCCACCACGCCCAGCTAATTTTTTGATTTACTGTAGAGACGAGGTCTTGCCAAGTTGCCGAGGCTGGTCTTAAACCCCTGACTCAGGTAATCCTTTCGCCTTGCCTCCCAAAGTGCTGGGATTACTGGTGTGAGCCACCGTGCCTGATGAATTAACTGATTCTTAAAACAGAGTTTGGTTTAAAGTCCCTGAAAAGTAAAATAATGGGTGTATTCTGTTCTACCTTCTTTTCCTCACACTCAGCTATAACTTGTATGCTTATATTGCCAGACAACAATACAGTGGTAGCCAAAGGGACAAATATTATTGACCGAGTTTGATATTACCTTAATTATGAAAGGTCCACTGGTAAAAAACCTGCAGGCACATTAGCACATACCTTTCTTCAGGAGATCCCAAACTTGCCCCCATGTAAAGAGAGTTCCTGGGTTTTCATTTCGCCTAACCTCACACCTAAGCTTAGGCAGTGGGGTTTAGACTCAAAAGAGCAGGAGGAGAGGAATAACATACCCAAACAAAGCAAAAAACAAGGTAAGCAAAACAAACAAAACTCAAGAAAGGAAGAAACAAGCGATGCAGAGGAACACTCAGAAAACAGGATTATTATCTTTAAAATAATTAAGGTTTAATAGCTTTTCTATATTAAAAAAATAAAACACAAGGGCACACAGCCTGGTTTTAGACTGGGATTTTTGTCTTTTCTTCCCTCACGTCAAAAGATCAAAGGGAAAATCCAAAAGGAAAAGATAACCACGGGTTGTTAAAGTGGATGCCACGTGCTCTCTTGTGGTCATTTTAGCAAATCATGCATCATAATAGACTATCACTCACTGCCCATAGGAGGAGATGAAACAGCAGCAACAGAGGTGGTGGGGGAAGATTTGACTGGTACATAGGATGAGCTAGGAACAAGTTTTACATCAAGGTGTTGACCCATGTTCTGTCGCCTTAGGACTCCCTTAATAGAGGCTCCCGTCTGGAATGTGTTAATTACGTCGATCTGCAAAGAATCAGAGAGTGAGACAGCTTTGCTCCACAGTCAGAGAGAGGTGAAGAAAGAGGAAGGGAAGGTTATGGAAGGTTGGGAAGGGGGGTGGAAATTATCGGGAAAGGGAACAGGAGTTAGAAAGCAAGAGAGAGATTTCCTTACCCACAATGGAATGGTGAGAAGGGGGAAAATGTTAATTATGTACCACACTTCATTTAGGGAACAATTTGCCATGGAGTTCCAATGCCCAGTCAGAATCTAGTTTTCTCTTCCCTTTTAGCCTATGGTGAGCATTTAAGGTGTTCAGGTGGCCAAGAGTATTTAAAATTTAAAAGAACTTTTCTCTAATAGCTAGACAGAAGCTGGCAGCTTTATTTATTGTTTTTACCTGCACTCTTAAAAATAAGGCAGGCAATTTAAGATACTGAAGGCAAAGTATATATTACTGAATTTTAAGGCTCCTGAAACTCTAAGCCAATTAAAACGGACTATTTTTGCAGACTTTCATGTGTTTAGAGAAAAAATGGGCAGTGTAGTAGCCCACACATAGGTGGACATGATGATGGAAAGGCCCCTGGACCATGAGTTGCAAGGCTCATCCTCTTCTGGGTATCTTCTTTGACATACCCTTTCCCTGGGCTGAAGTGTACAGGGTCTCTGAGAATGGAGCTCAAAGATCCAGTGGCCAGGCCCATTAGAGAGAATGCTATTCACTGCATTAATATATTAGAGATTCTGAAATGTCTGGCAGAAATGCTGACTCAGCAATTCGACTGAGGGAGGGGGAGTTTTGGTTGGTGGTGATGGTGGTGAGCAGGTCTCAGCCTCCACAAAGAGTCTCTGGTTTTCACTGTGCTAATTCTCAGAGACAGAGGCAATGAATGCCACTCATCTTCCATCAGTGATCCTGACCTGGGGCCTCAATCAAATCTACCGTCTTTATCCCTGACCCCTAAGTAGTAAGGAACAAATCAAAAGGAATTTTCTTTACCTTTCATGGATCTGGTGAAATAATCTTAGAAATATCCACTTGCCTAATACCAGGGGTCTATCTACCAAGAATGTTGGAGAGGGGTTGATTCCATTAACCTGAATTCATTTCCCCAGGAGAGAAGATAGGAAAGCAGGCATCATGTGAGTGAGACAGTTGTTCTTATTTATGAAGCTTCCTGAGAAGCCATGACATGTTTAAGGGTAGTTTCTGGATCCAGATCAAAGTTAGAGCTAAAATATCACCCCTTCCTCACATACAATTTTTGGCTCCAGGGGACTGAGGAGCCTGAACCTGCAGGAGGAAAGGGTTTATACTTGGGAGGGTTCTAGCTCCATGGAAGAAGGGGCAGTGGAGACACCTTGTTCAGTGCTTGCTAGGGTTACAAGGTCCCAACCTCCACAGTGAAACTGGATCCCAGGATGACCTTTTCAAATTCTAGCCTTTAAGTTTCTTAAACTTCTGCTTTCTAGTGTTCTTAGCACCCTAAAAATTAAAGGGAAAAAGAAAGAGGAACAGCCTAGAACTAAGGAAAGGGGAAACCCCAACCAGGACTAGACAATAGTTTGGCAACACCTCCCACTCCCAACGCTGCAATGAGAATAACAACGGTCAGTATTGAGATGGCAGGGGATTTTGTTAGAATCCAGCTGAGGCCGAAAAGTTGATACTAGAAGTGGACCTCAGGGACCTAGAATGCATGTTAGCATAGTTAGCCTCAGCTGCTTATAGAGTCAGGTGCATACCAGAATGGTATAAGGTTGATCATTATGGCATTTTTAACAGGTTGCCTTTGGAGCCTAAGTTTAGGCCTTATTGTCATTCTGGCCCAACTGCCTCATGCTCCAACATGGAAAGGCAGTAGCATACCTCAAGCTGTGTAGGCAGTGAAGCCAAGCAGAGAGGTGCATAGTCAAGGGAATGGAAACTGGTAGTGGAGGGGAAGGAAGACCCACGAATCTCGGTCTCCCAGGACAGAAAATTGACAAGGAACAAGGAGGCACTGGAATGAGGGAATCCTGGCTAGGAAAAAAAAAAAATCACATAGTAGAAGAGGAGGCAGGTGATCCTGAAGGGAAGAAAAGCAAAGACAGATTATTTTGAAAAGAGCAGACCCAAAGGAAAGCACGGGGGACTTTAGAGACGGGAGCCAAAGGTGCCAGGTTCTATGGGCACTTGACGGATTCAGTAGCCTGGAGGATGAGGCGGTGTGGGGAGTGGGTTATGGGAACTCTGAACAACATGAGGCACTGCTGGGATTCTTCCTTCTGGGATGAGGAGCTCAGGAGAGGGGAAAGAAATCCCAGTGTTCCCCTACCTGGCCTTCCTTTCCACCTTTTCATCGCTGTCTTACCCATGGGAGAGAAGTTTCAGCCAGGTATGTAGTTTAGAATATCCACCCCACCTATATTCCCTACACACTGAAGAGGTGAGGTTGACTGGGGAATTTTCTAAACCATCTGCAAGACCAGTTTTAGAGAGTGAAATTTATGATTTGGGGGATCTCCAGTCAATGAACAGACAGAAATAGGCCTGTTCTCTGGAGATCACCCTTGAGGTCTTAGAATTTACATTTTCTTGAGATGGGGAATCTCAGAGTTAAAGCAATAAAGATATGTGGGGTGAGAACAGGAAAAGACAGGATTATCAATGCCTAAACCAGCTCATTCACCCTGGAGAAGGTAGTAACAATTGATGCATGGAAAGTGTGTGTGGCAGGGGGAGTTACTGCAGGGCCATCAGCAGGGGTCTTAGGAGCAGCTGCCATCTCATTTCAGAAATTGCAAGAAGGGAAAAGGTTTAAGGAAATTAGAGCTTCCTCCTTGTCAGGAAGCAAGTCTGAGTCCTGCAAAAAAGACACTTCGAGATAAAATTGTCACTTATACACTAAACCACCAGATTCCCCACCATGGTTTTACATTTTGAGTGGGGAAGATATAAGAGGGTGTCTCTATGCCAGTGCCCCCAGTATTCACTTAATGTGATGTCCTCACACTGTCATTATAGTAATAGGTGCTGCCTGGGGGGACATTTTTCTTTTACAAAGATCCCCCCAGGTAGCATCTACTACTATAATGGCAGTGTGCGGATGTTACATTAAGTGAATACTGGGTACACTGGCATAGAGATGTTGTCTAACTCCTTTCTATTGAAGGGTAGGGAAAGACCCAGAACATCTCCCACCCTGGGGTCAGGTCTGGTGCTTACAAGAGACCTTTTGCAGGAAGCTTGCTTCCCTGACAGAGGGTGGCCAACCCAAAGCTAAAGGACTGAGCTAATAGTGTTCCTTGGTCTGATCCTTTGACTACTCTCAGAGGAGCCTGCACAAGTTCCTCTGCTCCTATCTTTCCTGAAGCAAGGGAACCAGGGTTGCCCATTAGCAGTGAGCCTTTGGAAGGGGAGAAATGTGGCCACCAAGGCCTGCTGCCCTCCCAACACCCCCAAGATGGGAGGTTGCTCCTCCCAGGGAAAGATTAGACCATTATCAGAGTACCTGAGTCTGGATACGATTCAGGCCCCGGAACCAGAGGATCTGGCCTCGGCGCAGCTCCATCTCTGCATGGTCAATCTCGTCCAGTCCCTCAGCATCCTTGGTGATCTCCTCTTTGGTGGTGCCATGTCCAGCTTCCTTTAAGAACTTCAGGGATTGGGTGGGTATTGCAGAGATGACCTGAGAACAAGTGCAGTGAAAGGAGAGACACCGGAACCAGGTGAGAAGAGCTGTCAATCACCTGACATGGTTAGGCCTTTGAGTAGATAACTCTTTACCCGATCACCACAAACACTGGGAGGGCAGTGGGCAGAAGCACCAATCTGCTCAGGTGAGCATTCTCCATGTGCCCACGGCTGTCAGGTTCTCAAAAGGGCTTTCTATATTTATGGACATACAAGAGAGGGCTTATATTCTAGTACTCTACTAGCCACTTGCTTAGTTATAGACTTCATTCTCCTTTTTCTGCCTCATTTCTTCCTTTCCATTTTGCCATCTGTCTTCTAAGGGAAACAGAATGATAATACATAGTATACAGTTGGAAGGGACACAGACCAGGACCTGGGGAAAGCCACTCTGGGGAGAAGATAGTCACATTGTCTGTGTATGGGAAGGGAGTAGAGGAAGGCGTTGGAAGTGAATGACTCTCTTTTTAGTTACCATGTGCAACATAATGATCTGTAAACTCTTTTGTTTCTAAGACCTTCATTCTTTTTTTGTTTGTTTGTTTTGTTTTTGAGTCGGAGTCTCACTCTGTCGCCCAGACTGGAGTGCAGTGGCACGCTCCCGGCCACCGCAGCCTCGACCTGGTGGGCTCCGGCGATCCTTCCGCCTCAGCCTTCCAAGTAGCTGGAACCACAGGCGCACACTACCACGCCCGGCTAATTTTTGATTTATTGTAGAGATGAGGTCTCGCCAAGTTGCCCAGGCGGGTCTCGAACCCGCTGGCTCAGGCAATCCACTCACCTCAGCCTCCCAAGGCGCGGGATTACAGGCTGAGCCACCGAGCCCAGCTAGACCTTCATTCTTGTTCCATCTCATATGGAGAAGGAGAGGTCTGCAGGCTGTACAAATGCATGGGGAGGGCGTGCCACCCACCACTCACCTGGCCCCACAGAAGTTCTCCAATCCCGATAAAGAGACACCACAGCCACTGGGACAGGCTGAGTTTTGTGCAACTGAAGGGTTTACCCCCAAACTCCACGATGAAAATCTAGAACAGAGAAGGGGCAGCCCACCATCAAGGAGATGACTGATATGTATCTAGCCCTCCAGCCAAGGCCACCAGAGCCACATCATCCCCCATCCCAGAATTCTTGGGGCACAAGCCCTGATTTGCTTGCTGGGGAAGAGAAAAGAAGAAATCAAGAAGGGGAGGTAGATACAAACAGTCTTTATGGAGTGCTCTGCGGGGAGACAGACACAGTTACTATAATTATGATTAACATAAGATCTGGGGGACTTGGGGAAGGTGGAGGCTTTTTGTGACTAAAGCCAGCAGGTGACGAAGAGAAGGCACAGCAATGGAAAATGGAACTGAGGATGGGGGCAAATAAGAAAGGTGCCCTGCTGAGGGATGGGGCAAGGGTACTTCTGTTACACTGTGAGCTCCCCAGAGATGCAGCGTAACTCCAACGAGGGCAAGAAGGAAGAGGTCCAATCCTTTACCACCAGGGCAGCCATGCCCTTGACCCCAGTTCCCACAGGAGGAGCCCAAGCGGGCTGACTATGTCAACCACAAGTGCACCATGTCATCACCTCCCTTTCTCTGAGAATTCCACAGATGGTCTACCACAAGCCCCTTCAGAACAAAGGGGCAGGGACAGGACGAGAGTTTACTCTCGTGCATGTACATTTCATGAATGTGAAAACTTCTGTGTACTTCAAAAAATAATGAAAGGATTCTATGACTCTTATTTATTTGAAACCTACATGCAGCCTTGTCCTGCAGTTCTTTTTTTTTTTTTTTGAGTTGGAGTCTCACTCTGTCACCCAGAATGGAGTGCAGTGGCCGCTCCCGGCCACCGCAGCCTCTACCTGCTGGGCTCCGGCGATCCTTCCGCCTCAGTCTCCCAAGTAGCCGGAATTACAGGCATGTGCTACCACGCCCGGCTGATTTTTTTATTTATTGTAGAGGTGAGGTCTCGCTGCCCAGGCGGGTCTCGAACCCGCGGGCTCAGGCAAGCCACTCACCTCAGCCTCCCAAAGGCGCGGGATTACAGGCTGAGCCACCGAGCCCGGCTTGTCCTGGAGTTCTTGACATACTGGGCTCTAATTCTAGAGCAATGTGCACATGAGAGCAAATTGGGAATCCCCAAGTGTTCAACCCACAGCCCAGTCCCCATGACTCCCTCACTCCTTTTCCTGGGTATTTTGGAAACCATGGATCCCAGATCTGGCTCCTTGGTACCCCAACTCCAGATGGAATCTCACCTGGCTGATGAATGTGCCCAAGACTACAGAGCAGAAGATGAGGTTGCGGTAGATGCCTGAAAAGACGTTCTTCTCTCCATGGATCTTTCGGGAGTTGATCTCGTTGAAGAGCTGCATCAGCACGAAGGTGTTGAAAACAATGGTATAGTGCTGGGTAGGGGGTGAGTGCAGAGGTGCCTTCCTCCCACTGTCAATATCAAAGAGTTTCTCACCTGGTGGGGCGAGGAGAAGAATTGGAGGGTAAGTGGGGTCTGAACTAGAAGTCAGAACACATTGGTATAGCCATACTCTAATTGGTCAGTATCTGAGCTACATGAGTTACTAAACAGTCTGAATGTTAGCTCTGGCCTCAGCCTATCTGACCCTCTCTCTCAGTTTGCTCCATTGATATTTGCCTTCATGCAGTGTAGTATGGAGGTAAGACTGTGTGTGCTAGAGTCAGGCAGACATAGGTTGGAATTTTAGTGCAACTATTTACTCATTCTGAGACTTGAGCTTCGTTTTTCTCATCTAATCAAAAAACAAATAATAAAGCCACCTTTGTGAAATTTTTAAGAGGTATACAAGGTTGGGCATGGTAGCTCATGTTTGTAATCCTAATGCTTTGGGAAGCCAAGGTAGGAGGATCACTTTGGCTAGGAGTTTGAGACCAGTCTGGGCAACATAGTGAGACCTTGCCTCTATAAAAAAATAAAATAATTAGTTGGGCATGGTGGTACATATCTGTAGTCCCAGCTACTTGAGAGGTTAAAGTGGAAGGATCCCTTGAGCCCAGGAGTTTGAGGCTATAGTGAGCTACGATTACACCACTACACTCCAGCTGGGCAACAGAGCGAGACCCTGTCTCTAAAAGAAAACAAAAAAACACCTGGGCATGGTGGTTCACACCTGTAATCCCAGAGCTTTGGGAGGCAGAGGTGAGAGGACTGTCTGAGCTCAGGGGTTTGAGACCAACCTGGGCAAAATGGTGAGACCTCGTCTTTACAATACATCAAAAAATTAGCTGAGTGTGGTGGTACACGCCTGGGGTTCCAGCTACTTGGAAGGCTGAGGCGAAAGGATTGCCTGTAGGAGCCCAGCAGGTTGAGGATGCGGTGGCTGTGAGCATGCCACCACACTCCAGCATGGGCAATAGGGTGAGACTCTGACTTAAGAAAAAAGAAAGAAAGAAAACAACAACAAAGAAGGAGTCCATACGACAGTATAATGCATCGTGCAGCGGAGCACAGAAAGCACTCTGGAGGCGAAGCTGCCCTTCTTCCTGGTCTGCGCCGCTCGCTCTCATGCTACCTTCTCTCCTCAGGCCAGCCTCTGCCCCATCTCCGCTAAGTAACCCCACCACTGCCCAGTCCCACCCGTGACTCACCAGCAAAGACAAGGAAAAAGATGACAGTGAGCTGATAGACCGCGTGACCCAAGATGTTCTTCATCATAGTACGTGAGATCAGTGGCTTATTCCGGCCATAGGGGCGACGCTTCAACAGACATTCTGTTGGGGGCTCGGTGGCCAGGGCCAGTGAAGCAAAAGTGTCCATGATTAGATTCACCCACAACATCTGCACAGCTTTCAATGGGGAATCCTGGAGGGAAGAAGAACCAGTCCTTTCAGCCACCCCCATCTTGCCCTATAGACAGCCTTCCTCCCTCTAGCCACCTATAGCCTTTGACTCTGGCCGCTTATTCACCGAGTGACCTTGAGAAAGTTACTTAGCCTCTTTGAGCCTCGGGTTCTTCAACATAAAGCGAGGATAATAATACCTAGCTTGCAAGGTTATTTTTGAAGAATAGAGATAGTGTGCATAAATACTCATCATAGTGGCTGACACATAAGTTCTAGATTAATGGCAGATAAATTGTCATGATTCCACATAAGCATGTGGAGACAGTGGACCTAACTCCTGCCCAGCATCACTAGGGAAACCCTGTCATTCCTCCTCAGTAGCCACACTGTGCCCCCGACCCCATGTAGCTCAGCCTCTGCGTCATCCCTGCCATCTCAGCCCACCCACACCCTTCACCTGAGTGATACAGGCTCCAGTGAAGGCCACGATCACAGCTACCACGTTGACAGTGAGCTGGAACTGCAGGAACTTGGAGATGCTGTCATAGACGTTTCGTCCCCACATCACCGCCTTCACAATGCTGGTGAAGTTGTCATCTGTCAGGATGATGTCTGACGCCTCCTTTGCTACATCTGTGCCTGCAATACCCTGAAGTGAGACGAGGAAGGAAAACAGTGAGAAACTGGACACAGCAGAACTTACCCAGGTTCCAAACCTAGACTCCATTTCCTGACTTCCAGGAAACTTCAGAAGTAGGTGTAAAGACTAGGGGCACGCTAGCCAGAAGATGAAGAGAGAATATGTCACCGTCACTATACAGAGAAGAGGGCTGGGGCTCGATGCCACTGCCTTATTCCTGAGCCCAGCCTGAGAATTATAGTCATCTTTGATATCCCTTTCTCCCTCCCCTTCCACTCCTTCTACCTGGAGACTAATTAAAAGGTAGGGAAGAAATCCCATCTTTCTTACTTTCAAATTCTTAAATTTCTGTTGCCACTGCCAATATCTCATTTAAGTCCTTGTCTCCCCCACACCTTTGAGAAACTCTATGTTCTGTTCTAGGAGTAGTAGTCTGGCAGCACAGTTCAGATGCTCCACCCTTGTTCAAAACCCTATCACAGGGGAGCCACTAAAGTTTCTGAATGGACCTCTCAATGGTTGAAAGCCATGCTTCTGAAACAGTAAACTTTCTAGCCTGGCAGTCAATGCCCTCAGTAAGTGAACCCTGATTCATTCTCCAACCTGCTCTTCTAATAACCTTGCTGCTCAAAACCTACTGCACTCAGGAGGCGAAGCTGCTCTTCCTGGCCTGCGCCTGCTCGCTCTCATGCTGCCTTCCCTCCTCAGGCCAGCCTCTTCCCCATCTCCACTGAGCACCCCCACTGCTGTCCTAACCCCACCAGCAAAGACAAGGAACTAGATGACAGCGAGCTGGTGTATTCACAGTCCCCTGAATCTCCATTCACTTCTAGAGTCTACACTTCTCACATCGTTTCCCCAAGCCTGAAACTTCCTTTCTCCATCTATTTAAATCCTCTCTAGAAGGTCTCATTCAGCTAAATCTGAATGGTGCTGTGAAGCTGTCCCTCACATCCCCAGCCCATATTTCTATCACACATCTTGCAACTTCTATAACCCACAGAGGAGCTTATTCTTTAATCTGGCATGTTCTAGCACATTACTTGTTCTCTTTACCTGGCAGTATTATTTTTCCATTCAGACTGCAACAAATGAGTGCCTGTTAGATAGACTATACAACTCAATTTCCCCATCAGATCATTCCCCGAGTAGGTGTACCAGAGTGGTAAGGGAAGTATTCTCAACTAGATATTTGAGTAGAGATCTCAGTGAGGAGAGAGTGTGTCTGTCTGAGGATATACGACTGCAGAGAATTCCAAGGAGAGGGGAAAGCAAGTGCAAAGAATCAAGGAAGAGAACGGCTGCAGCAGTCTGAGCAAGAAGAGAGTAGCAGGAGACACAGTCAAAAGAGTAGTGGAAACAAAAGAAGGAAAACTTCCCTAGTACAGTCACACAATGCCGATCAATGGCTCTGTACAACCAAATGAGCAATATGATTATATAGTGACTATTATGAAATAATCTCCAAGTTATGGTGTTAAGTGAAGAAAGCGAGGTGGAAAATAGAGTGTAGAGTATGGTGTTACTTATCTACAGGGCAGGCCATACATATATTATACCCTTGATTACCTTTTAAAGAAGCAGACAGAAGGAAAAACTAAAAACTAAATAAAAAAAAGATTTGTGGGGTAAAGAGGGAATCAACAGGCAACAGGGCTAGAAGTCAGATTTCTATGGATATACCTTGTTTTCTCTATTTTACTTTAGAACCATGAAACTATTTTATATAATTAGAAAACAAATTTAAAATTTCTAAAATGGAAACAACATGGTACACACCAACTAGGAAAGTCACCTGATAGTACAACTGCACAAAAGAAAGATGTTACAAGTGACTTTAAAACATAGTAGTCTGCTGGTACATTCCTAGTAGGATACACCTATGGATAAAAAGAACTGTAAGAAAAATATTTAACTGTTTTTAGTGGAGTGACTGTATTATTATTATTATTTTTGTTATTTTGAAACTGTTAAATATATATGAAGATAAAGCATAAAAATGATGTTAATGCCATTAGAAATAAAAATTTTCAGCTTAAATGAGATAAAACATAAAATTAAACAAACTTAGAAAGTTAGAAATTGGGAAGTTAGAATTCTAATATTTATTTATTTAGAGTTGAGGTCTCACTCTGTAGCCTAGACCCAGGAGGGCAATGGTACTATCATAGTTCACCACAGCCTTGAACTCTTGGGCTCAAGTGATCCTCTTTCCTCAGTTTCTTGAGTAGCTGGGATTACAGGCACACTCCACTCTCTCTGGCTAATTTTGATTTTTTTGTAGAGGTGAGGTCTTGGTATGTTGCTCAGGCCGGTCTCAAATTCCTTGGTTCAAGGGATCCTCTTGCCTCGGCCTCCCAAAGTGCTAGGATTACAGGCGTGAGTTACCGTATGTTCCCATTCAAGAATCTGCATTTCTCTAGGTCTGTACAGAAATCTACTACATAGCTGTACTACTGGTTCAGCTGGAAGGAGGAGCACATTTCAAGAGCCATTGCTATAGATTAAGAGATTGGCTGGGTACGGTGGCTCACATTTGTAATCCTAGCACTTTGGGAGGCTGAGGTGGGAGGCTCACTTAAGTCCCGGAGTTTGAGACCAGCCTGAGCAACATAGCAAGACCCTGTCTCTACAAAAAAAAAGAAAAAAAAAAAAAAAAGACAAGTCAATGTATGGATATTATTTGGATCCTGATTTGGATAAATAAATTATAAAAACAGCATTTATGAATCAATTAGGAAAATGCAAACACTGGCTAGGAATTTGAAGATAGTAAGGGAATATCAATTTTGTTATGAGATAATGGTATTGTGCTTTTTTTTTTTAAAAGAGAGTCTTGCTCTGTGCTAAGGCTGGAATGCAATAGCACGATCATGCCTTGCTGTATGTAACTTCGACCTCCTGGGCTTACGCAATGCTACCACCTCAGCCTCCCAAGTAGTTGGGACTGTAGGCATGTGTCATCAGGCCTGTCTAAATTTTTCATTTTTTGTAGAGACAGAGTCTTCCTATATTGCCCAGGCTGGTCTCAAACCTCTGATCTCAAGCTATCCTCCCACCTCAGTCTTCCCAAGTGCTGAGATTACAGGCATCAGCCACCGTGCCCAACCTACGATTCTTTTAGATATATTTTACTGATATATATATATCACTTAGAGACATGTACTGACATTTTTATAGATAAAATTGATGAATGATGCCTTGAATTTGCTTCAAAATAATTCAGCTGGAGATGTGGGAAATAGGTGAGTGAGGGGGGGAGTCAGTGAAACAAGGCTGGCCAGGGTTGATAGTTGTTGAAGCTGAGTGATGTGCACATGGGGATTCATTATACAATTCTTTCTACTTTTGCATATTCTTGAAATTTCCTAGAATAAAAAACTTATTTAAAAAAGAGAGTACCCTAAAGATAGATTACTTTTTAAATATCCTTCTACTGCTTAAAAACCACCAACAAGCTCAGTCTGCATGGGAGGCTGACTGCCAATCACAAGCTACTTGAGTGTGAGATGCAATCTGGGGGCTTCTAAATCTCCCTGAACATCAGAGTTCATTAGTGTGCCTGTTAAAAAAAATTCTGAGCCAGGCTTGGTGGCTCAGCCTGTAATCCCGCACCTTGGGAGGCTGAGGTGAGTGGATTGCCTGAGCCAGCGGGTTTGAGACCCGCCTGGGCAACTTGGCGAGACCTCATCTCCACAATAAATCAAAAAATTAGCCGGGTGTGGTAGCACGCGCCTGTAGTTCCAGCTACTCGGAAGGCTGAGGCGGAAGGATCGCTGGAGCCCAGCAGGTCGAGGTGGCAGTGGCCGGGTGTGGCCACTGCACTCCAGTCTGGGTGACAGAGTGAGACTCCAACTAAAAAAAAAAAATTCTGGTATTCAGCCCAGACCCTACTGAATCGATATCCAGTTGCAGAACCTTGATACACACACACACACACACACACACACACACACACACACACCTTGATATATATATACACACACACACACTTTTTTTGTGTGTGTGTTGGAGTCCCACTCTTTGTCACCCAAGCTGGAATGCAGTGGCATGCTCATGGCAACTGCAGCCACAACTTGCTGGACTCAGGCAATCCTTCTGCCTCAGTCTTCCAAGTAGCTCGAACTACAGACACGTGCCACCACGTCCAGCTAGTTTTTGTGATTTATTGTAGAGACGAGGTCTCACCAAGTTGCCCAGGCTGGTCTTGAACCCCTGGGCTCAGGCAATCCTCTCTCCTTGGCCTCCCAAAGTGCTGGGATTACAGGCTGAGGCACCGCGCCCGGCGGAATATATTATTTTAAATAAACTTTCCTAGTGATTCTGATGTTCTTGACCTCGTAAGTGAAAAGCAGAGTACTGAGCAGTGCTGGCTATGCAGCACATCTCCCATGTGGTATGGAACATGAATTGCCTATCATTTGCCTGGGCAGACAACCTCCCCTTGTTCATGGACAAATTTAAGTTGGTCTTGCTTTCCTGGGTAACGATCTTTCATGATTTTTCTGCCTCTATTATTTATTCTTCGCACTTGAGGGCCTCCAGGTACACATGTTATTATTGGCCAGGCTGATAGGATAGATGGTGTCAGAGAAAAAGAGCCCACCGGGGGATGTGCAGGTACAGGACAGCAGGCTTCTAGGAGCCTGTCTGGCTTCCTGATGGAATAGGTGGCTTGCAACCAGAGAGGGACACTGTGCTGAGCTCACCATGGCAAAGCCAACGTCCGCTTTCTTCAGAGCAGGCCCATCATTTGTGCCATCACCAGTGACAGCCACCACCTGCCGCTGTTCCCCAACAGTGCTGTCAATGATACCTGGGAAAGAGACACATGCCGCAGTGAGTACACCTGTGCTGCCTGAGGCTGTTTGGCAAGCACTCTGTTTCCCATGAAGGTGCTCTGTGGTCTTCCTCCATCCCTGCCACCCCCAGCCCTTCAACTTTCTTCTTTCCCTTCACTTTTCCCAATGCTAGAGGTTCTAGCATTGCAAGGGCAGTATGTAGTCTTATGGGTTGCACACTGAGCTAAGCAAGTCTGTCCTGGTCCGGCACAAGGACAGTTATTATGTGGTGTTAAAAGCACCAGATGGATTTGAAGGCAAAGACCTAGGGGTCAAATCACACCTCTTCCACCCACCAGCTGAGTAATTTGGATAAGTAATTTGTCTTCTCAGTCTCAGAATTCCTTATTTACAAAACGGGAATAGTTTTACCTGCCTTGCCCACTTCACAGTATGATGGGCAAATAAGATAGGACCATGTTTTAAAAAACCCAACAACTGTATTCTATGTCATACTCACCAAGGGCTCAGGTGTTTGCTAGCTCTATTTTCTCCCCACTAGTTAGGAAGCTCTCCTAGGGCCTCCCTGTGAGACAGGAGAGCTGCTTTGGCTGATGGTTCTTACCTGTCCTGGCCCTGCCTTCATCTATTGCAGGCGCCTACTTGGAGTCAACCTCACCTTTCACCAGCGTGTGCTTGTCAGTGGGGGAAGATCGTGCCAGGACCCGGAGCTTCGGCCAGATCTTGTCCAGTTTTTCTTGCTCTACCTGCCAACACCAGACCACACCTAGATCAGTCAAATTCAGAACGGCTATCCAGGAAAATCTTCCTTCTCTACATACTCCGAGCTCCCAGGAGGTCTGGTACTCTGCAGCTCCATGTGGCAGTGTTATCCCGGCCTTCAGTCTCACGGTGGATTCGTGAATGGTGACCTGCTTTTCTTATTCTTCCTCCCAATTCCCTACCTGGGAGCCAATTCACTATTTCTTAGGCCCTTAACAGGAGGTGGGCCAAGGTAAGCTCTGGTTTAGATGACTACCATGGTGCTGCTGAGGTCTTAGGTTTGATGAGTACGTAGCTCAGGAAAGCTTTGGTCGGCTCCTTCCATACCATATCTCTGTTAGCCACCATTAGCCAAAGGGCAGTGATGTGGGGGGGCAGGGTAGGGTGGAATTAGTACAAAACGACCACATGACTGAAAAAGCCAAAAGGCATGAAAAGTTAGTGACGCTGTCTCAAGAGACAGCTTGTGAAAGAAGATAATGAGGAAAGACAACTCCCAGCGCTACCATCTGAGCAGCTGTGATAGAAGACCTGTTTCCCTATGAATAGATTTGTGTTGAGAAATACCCACTTTCTCCTACCTGTCCCAGATGCCTTACACTAGAAGGACCCTTCCCCTTGTCTGGGGAGACCCTGGCGCCTCCCATCCAGGACCCACCTCGCCCTTCTCGTTTCGGATGAGTCGGTTGAATTCTTTGCCTTCTAAGCACAAGAAGTCATCCCCAGGTGTCAGAATGCCACATTTGGTGGCGATGGCCCGGGCTGTGTTGATGTTGTCACCTGTCACCATTCTGACAGTAATGCCAGCTCGTTTGCATTTGGCGATAGCTTCTGGTACCTATGAAGAGTGAAGAAAGAAAAAAGGGACAGATGGGGTGGTGACCCTGGAAAGCTGCCACATTCATCTGTCCATCTGTGGTAGACAGGAGAGAGAGATACCCCAGAAGCAGTGCCATGGGGCATGGGCTAACTCAAGTCATTTTTTTTTTTGAGTCAGGGTCACACTGTCACCAAGGCTGGAGTGTAGTAGCATAATCCCGATGATCACAGCTCACGGCAGCCTTTATCTCCTGGGCTCAGGCGATCCTTCCATCTTAGCATCCCAAGCAGTTGGTACTACAGGCGTGTGCCACCATGCCTGGCTAATTTTTTTGTAGAGTTGAGGTTTTGCTGTGTTGCACAGGCTAGTCTCAAACTCCTGAGCTCAAGCAACCCTCTTGCCTTGGCCTCCCAAAGTGCTAGGATTACAGGCATGAGCCCAGCCTAACTCTGGTCATTTTTATATTGCTAGGTGCCACCTCACTTCTGTCCCTCCCACAGTAGTCACATTTGAGTTTGTCTTATTGTACCATGAGTTGAAGGGGAGATTTGCTTTGGGAGCCAGTGTAAAACCTCTTCCACTTCTCACTGAGACTCCTAGCAGACATGGATGATGGTCTGAGATTTAGCCCCTTTCTAGCAGAAGCTCTTACCACTCTTCACCCACCTGGCCCACGCTCCAACTATATCAACTCTTTGTGATTTCCCAAATTCATGACACCCTCTCATGCCTCTGGGCCTTGGCCATCAATAATCCATCTGTCTGAACTTCTCAGAAGCAGAGACTTCTTCAATTCCCTAGTGTCCAGAATCATGGTCAGCATATAGCAGGTACTCAAAAAGAATGTGTGGATCGAAAGGAGGTAGCTAAAGACAAAGTTGGTGTCCTGGTAAAATGTGCCTCCTGACACGTCTTATGTGCCAAATAATAAGCACAATAGAACCCTTGCTCTCAATACTCAGACAGCATTAACCCCAGGAATGCTACATTCTGTCAGTCTGGCACTCCATAGCAGTTCTGTGAAGCAGGAAACATCTACCCCTTAAGTGAGAACGCAGGTCACTTGCCAGGAGTCACAACTAGATAGGGAACTACTACCCCACCACCCCACTTCCAGAAACTCCTAAGTGGATTCCCATTAGGTCACATTGGGCCCGCGCATGGGCTGGTGACCACTGGAAGACTGCCATTCATGTTATCTTGCCCTTTCTCCAAGCCAAAGCCTCACCTCTGGGCGTACAGGGTCCTCAATGCCCACCACTGCGATACAGGTCAGTTCAGTGAGGATTTCATTCTCATTGTCCCAAATGGGCTCTGTGTCATCGAAATCCCGGTAAGCTATGCAGATGGTCCGGAGTCCCTCACAGGCCATGGGCTCGATGACAGTGCGCACCATGTCATCTCGGTCTTTATTCTTGAATGGAATGGCTTCTCCTTTCCGGTCCAGGATTCTATTACACCTGGGGAGGTGTACACTCAGAAAGTGGGGTCTCCCTTCCCACTCCATAGAGTTCTACAATCACTGACAGACATTTTGGCAACTCTACATTATTCCTAAAAACACTAACACATGGCCAAACATTTCCACCCATTGCCCAGTTGATTCCCTCTTTCCAAGGTGAGGAGGCCTGTTGATGAAGTAGGGTCTGGGTAGGTGATGAGTGTGATTCTCCCGAGTCATTTGTCTTATCTATATACAGGTGCAGTGCTGTTTCTCCAAACTTTTTAAAAGCGGAGAAACTTTTTCAGTATCTAGAATAGAGCTCAGTGTATGGGAGGGTGGAGCGGGGAGTGCTAGACAAAAGCATGTTGATTAAAAGAAGGCGTCTAAAGCTGAGTTGGGGCACTGGTTAATTCCTCCCCATTGGCCCTATACCCAGGTAGGTTAATTTTTCATCATTTGTGGGTAATCCAGCCACTTTTAAAGTTATGCAACTTCCCTGTCATCGGAATTGGAACGGGAAAGAAAAGAGAACACAGAAGTAATGTTTCTAGTACTTGCTATGTACAAGGCATTTCACATACATTGAATTATTTAATCATGGTGAGGTGGGTAGTATTATTATGAGCTAGATGAATATCTCTGTTTTCAGACTAGGAAATGGATGCTTAGAGAGTCTAGGTCTGAATCCTATCTGTGCCACTCTTAGCTGTGTCTCCTTGAGTAAGTGACTTGAACAAGCAACTTCCTTGCACCTCATCTGTAAAACAGGGATAACAGTACCATCTTGTTGACTTGAGGATTGACAAGAGCCACCGAAAGCACTTAAAAATAATGCTTGGTCAAAGTAAATGCACAGATGTTAGCTATTTTGTCTCTCACATGGGTACAGCATGGGGCATGGCACCCACACCTCCCTGAGGGAGGATAGTGAAGACAGGAAGAGGGGAGAGCGTTTACTTGCGCAAGATGATCTCAGAGGCGCCCTTGCTGTACATGCGGAAGCCGCCGCTGGGACTCCTGATGACCGTGCTCATGGACTTGCGCACCGAGTTGAAGGTGTACACCTTGTAGAGCTTCTCCTCGGGCACCTCGTTGCGTACTGCCTGATAATCTTGCTTCAAATCTGTGACAAAGCCCAGCAGGGCACACTCCGTTTGTTGCCCACCTGCCGTGGCAGGCCTCCTTCCTTCTCTGGAGGCTGAGAGAAAAAACATACACAGGACTGTTGAATAAGATGCCCTGGCCAAGGAGAGAATGTAAGAAGGAAAGGACTTAGAAGACTTCCACATATATACACAAAGTCCATGGGAAAATGGCACTTGTTTGTTTGTTTTACTTTATATATTTTTTACAGACAAGGTCTTGCTCTGTTACACAGAATGGAGTGCAGTGGTGAGGTCATCGCTTACTCTGTCTTGAACTAGGCTTAAATGATCCTCCTGTCTTAGCCTCTCGAGTAGTTGGTACTACAGGCATGCACCACCACACCTGGCTAATGTTTTCTTTTTCTTTTTTGAGTCAGAGTCTCACTCTGTTGCCCAGACTAGAGTACCCTGGCATGATCAAGATGATCATGCCTCACAGCAGCCTTAACCTCCTGGGCTCAGGCAATTCTTTCACCTCAATATCCCAAGTAGCTGAGACTACAGAAGTGCACTACCATGCCTGGCTAATTTTTAAATTTTTTTGTAGCGATGAGGTTTCACTGTTGCCCAGACTGGTCTCGAACTCCTGGGCTCAGGTAATTCTTCTGCCTCAGCTTCCCAAAAGTGCTGGGATTTCAGATATGAGCCACTATGCTGGGCCTGGCTAATTAAAAAGAAAAAAAAATTGTAGAGATGATGATCTCACTATGTTGCCCAGGCTTATCTCAAACTCCTGGCCTCAAGTGAACCTTCCACTTTGGTCTTCCAATGTGCTGGGATTATAGGTGTGAGCCACCACACCCAGCCCAGTATTTGGTTTTTTTCAAGGGTAGGCAGATGGTGGTCAGTGGTGACTGTGATCCCCATTCCATCCAGTGTTTAGGGATTTTGTAGTTTGTCCTAGTGGTAGTGCTGATGTCTCATCTGGTATGGGTCTTATTCTTATACTCTAACCTTGTTTTGGAAAGTGAGCAATTTATTCCTGATAAGTCCATTCTACCACCAGCATGAGGTCCCTCTTTAGAGATATTGCCGGGCTCGGTGGCTCAGCCTGTAATCCTGTGCTTTGGGAGGCTGAGGTGAGTGGATTGCCTGAGCCCGTGGGTTCAAGACCCTCCTGGGCAACTTGGCGAGACCTCATCTCTACAATAAATCAAAAATTAGCCGGGCGTGGTAGCACACACCTGTAGTTGGAAGGCTGAGTGGAAGGATTGCCGGAGCCCAGCAGGTTGAGGCTGCGGTGGCCAGGAGCGGCCACTACATTCCAGTCTGGGCGACGGAATGAGACTCCGACTCAAAAAAAAAAAAGAGATATTGCCTTTACATGGTAATTGGAGTGTATTTCCAGGCCATGGATTCCTGTCGGCCCTCACTCCCAGCCCTCCAGCGACTCCCCTGGATTATTGCCCATTCTCACCTAAACCTCCTCACTCAGGAGTGAGGAATGGGATATGGGATGGCAGTTCAGACAGAATAGACAGAGAAAATCAACGTTTCCTTCCAACCACTCATTCTAGGTGTTCAGGCGAAGGAAAAGCTTACCAGAATCTTGGAGGTATAAGCACTGTTGATAGAAATTCCATTGACAATAAGGTCCAGGACCTTGGGCAAGAAGACATCAGGGCTTGGGATCTGACGGTAATGGGTGTTCCCAACATAAGCTTGTACCACAGTCATGCGATTCATGGTCAGCGTGCCTGTCTTATCAGAGCAAATGGCTGTGGCATTGCCCATTGTCTCACAAGCATCCAAGTGTCGTACAAGGTTATTGTCTTTCATCATTTTCTACAGAGGAGAAGAGAAAACAGTTGAGGGGGACCAACTGGGCTCTCCCAAATATAGGTCAAAAGCCTTTTCCTAGCTAACATCTTTCCGCATTTCATTTTCCAGTCCCATGCAAAAATGCAAGATACTGTTTTTGACAGTCCCTTAAGATTCTACTGGGTTGTTTAAGTGTTGACGCATCTGATTGAGATGGTGCTACCATAGTGCCAGGGACTTCTGCTCTTGTGAGGCACCATCCAAAGTTTATAGAGGATAGAATGGCTCATCCTTTCACTAAAGGTTACTTGGGACACTCCCCTCCCACCTCTATCCTAAAGAAGAGATAGCATTGTTTCAGTCTCACCTTCACAGAGTAGGCCAGCGAGATGGTGACAGCCAGTGGCAGCCCCTCTGGCACAGCTACCACCAGTACAGTGACACCAATGATGAAGAACTTGACAAAGTACTGGATGTAGATGGCAGTACACTCAGGTAGCCACGGTCTGCGGTGTATCACAAAGTTTTCAATCACAAAGTACAGAATCAGGATGAGAACTGTGATAGCAGACATGATCAGACCTGTCCAGGGAAACAAGTCACATGAACCCAGGCTTGACGGCATTCCAAGGCCCTAGCCAGAGGTGGACGGGCATAAACTGTAGCTTTTTTTAAAGTAGGAGTCTCACTCTGTCACCCAGGCTAGAGGGCGGCGACAGGCTCACGGCCGCTGCAGCCTCGGCCTGCTGGGCTCAGGTTCTCCTTCCACCTCAGCCCTGCAAGCATCAGAACCACAGGCATGCACCACCACACTCGGCTATGTTTTAAATTTGTTGTAGAGATGAGGTCTCACCAAGTTGCCTGGCTGGTTTCAAAACCCTGGACTCAGGTAATCCTCTCGCCTCCAACTTCCAAAGTAAATTGTAGTTTTTGTCACCAATTTTTATTTATTTATTTATTCATTAAGGAGATGAGGTCTTGCTATGTTGCCCAGGCTGGTCTTGAACTCCTGTGTTCAAGTGATACTCCCACCTCAGCCTCCAAAGTAGCTGGGATTATAGGTGTATACCACTGTGCCTGACCTGTTATCAATTTTTAAACCACCATCTCCAGGAAGATATACTAAAACCCTCTATTCATTCTTTATTGCTTGTACATTAGAGGGTAGGGAACAGACAGTGGTTTCATATTCCAAAGATACAAGTTCTATTCTCAGCACTGTACTGACTTGACTCATGGTTTGGATAAGTTATTGACCTTCTCTGGGCCTGTTTCCTAGAGCAAATTCCTCATTCGTAAATAAGAGAGTTGGTCTGTTTTCTGAAACAGCTTCTGTGATTCTATCCCCATCCTACTCTCTTTCTACAATACATAATGTAGTGACTGTTTTTGTCCATTTCCTAGTGGTCTGTCAGCTGTGGCTTCTCCCCTACTGGTCCACAAGTGTTCGACAATTCACAGTGTGTTTTCAGCAATGCCCCTGGGTGCTAGCATGTCACCTACATGACTAACTCTCGGAACAGGGTTTCCCAGCCTATCTCTTGCTATGGTAAACCTAGAAGATGACATTAATGGCACATTTCCATGGTGCCTGCTATGGGTCAGGCAAGCACTTCACAACAACCCTGTGAGGTAGGTTACTATTATCATCTTTTTAACATTGAGGAAAGGAAGGCACAGAGTTTTTGGCAGGGCGTGTTGCTGGGGTACCACAGTCATCCTGGCTTGCTTGAGACCGAACAGTTTCCTGGATGTGAGACTCGTTAAAACTGAGAGAATCCCAAGCAAACTGGGACAGTTGGCTCCCCTACACAGGAAGGTGACAAGAAGAATCTGCTCAAGGTCAGACGACAACTGGCCGGGGGCTCCAGTTGCTCTGGGTGTTGCCTGGCTACTCTGAGGGCTGAAGGGATCAGTGTCCAGGCACAACTGTCCATATCTGTGACATGATATTTTGGAGGAGCTCCGTTTCAATCCAGAGTCTGGTTCCGGTCTCTGTTCTTCCTGATGACCTGATGATTTGGGGCCTCTGAACAAGGCTAGATGATGGGATCAATGACAGCATATTCTTTTGTGCTTTACTGGATTAGGGCCAGAACTAAGGTGAGAAAGCATGACATGTAGGGTGCAAAATGTAAGAAGGAACTCGCTTTCCGGGTGTTGGAAGACACCTCACTTGCCCCACCCTAGTCTTGGTCTGGCCTGATATAAAAAATAAAACAGCAGAAGAGATAAGAGACCAACCTTCAGATAGTCTAAGAAGAACAAGGTGGCACAAGGAAAGAGGGAGGAGGGAACACTAAGAAGAACAAGGCAGAAATTAGGAGACTAACAGGAGGGTTGGGGGTGTCAGTTCAGTGTTTCCTTTTTTGTTTGTTTGTTTTTGTGGGTTTTTTTGAGTTGGAGTCTCACTCTGTCGCCCAGACTGGAGTGCAGTGGCCGCTCCTGGCCACTGCAGCCTCGACCTGCTGGGCTCCAGCGATCCTTCTGCCTCAGCCTTCCAAGTAGCCAGAATTACAGGCATGCGCTACTACGCCCAGCTGATTTTTTGATTTATTGTAGAGATGAGGTCTCGCTGCCCAGGCGGGTCTCGAACCCGCGGGCTCAGGCAATTCACTCACCTCAGCCTCCCAAAGGCGTGGGATTACAGGCTGAGCCACCGAGCCCGGCTTTTTTTTTTTTTTTAATTGGAGTCTCACTCTGTTGCCCAGGTTGGAGTACAGTGGCACGCTCACAGCCACCGCAGCCTCAACCTGTTGGGCTCAGGCTATCCTTCCGCCTCAGCCTTTCAAGTAGCTGGAACCACAGACACACACCACCACACTTGGCTAGTCTTTTTGTGATTTATTGTAGAGACGAGGTCTCGCCAAGTTTCCCAGGCTGGTCTTGAATCCCTGGGCTCAGATAATCCTCTCGCTTCCACCCCCCAAAGTGTTGGGATTACAGGCGTGAATCACTGCACCCGGCTGTTCAGTGTTTCAAACCTGTGTGCCAGGCTCAGTAACTTGACTCTGCACCAGCAATTCATGTGTAGTTTAAGCATGAGATTTCACAGGAGTCACAATTAGCTGGGTACTAGAACAGAATGAAGGGGTTGAGCCAATGCAGATGGGTCTGTGATACTTAAAATGTTCTCTGTTTGCACTGTCCAATATGTAGGCCCTTGCCACATGCGGCTACTGACCAAATGAAATGTGACTAGGTCTGAATTTTTAGCTGCATTTGTTTTTAATGAATTTAAATTACAACAGCCACATGTAGTGAGTGGCTGCACAGCCCCTTGCTACCCAACGTGTGCTTATGGGAGCACAGCATTGGCATCACGTGAGACTTGTTAGAAATGCAGAATCTCAGGCTCCACCCAGACATCCTGAACTGAATCTGCACTTTAGCAAGAACCCCTGGTAAACACAGAGATGTGTTGATTATAACTGTGGTAAACAGAAGGGTGGGGCTGAAAATAAACAATGGGAAATGACCACACCTTGAGGGACATGTCCACTGAAGGAATAATTGTCCTTGTGTTCCCTCCTCCCTCTTTCCTTGTGCCACCTTGAAAGAAGGTGGTGAGAGAGGAGAAAATGCGGAGGCAAATGATGGGAAACCACTTCTCTAACTGTTCACAGAGTGCATTCTTCAGTGCCCTCTCCTTTGGGGAAAGGCTCTCTCACCACTGGTTTCCTGTTTCCTCCAGCCTTTATTTTGGCATTTATTGCTCTATGCCTGGCCAGATGCAACTACTATGCTAGTTAACTGCCTCCAGCCAACTGCAGCCTTCTCTATCCTTAAGGAATTTACAAGCCCAAACATGAGCCACTTAGGCAGCTATTGAAGTCTTCTTGCTAATGTAAATCTCCCCTGTTGTGATACAAGCTCTTTACTTCCCATCTGAATGGATGAGAGACCTCAAGGCCGTGATCCCTTACACATTGGAAAACATTTCTCTCTGGAAGAGCCTAGTGAGTGGCCACACAGAGGCAGAGAGAGGCACACAGCTTCCTTCTGCCAGTCCTGGCTGATGCAGAAAGAAGCGTCTAAGGTGGTGAGGAGCCAGAGCAACTCTGCTGATAGCAACCGTGGTGCAGCTCCACCCTACTTACCAGCCTTCCCAATCTGTACAGCCAGGCGGGTCAGCTTGCCCTGCAGCACCGACTTCTCCTTTTTAGGCACCTTGGCTGCCTTCTTGTCCTTTTCCTCATTGTCGACTCCCTCCTGACTGTTGAGTGGCTGGATTTCCAGGGCCACTCCATCCTGGGTCTTTGCTAGGGTGCACACACAAACAGGACAGGTGAGTAGCCAAAGTGGCAGCCCTGAGTGGCAGGCAGGTGGAAGCCAAAAACCCTCTTGGAATATGCCTTGGGCCCCTGACATGGGTTCCACCCACTCCCACCCCATGCCAGCCATAGATCTTGCCTTTAATCCTCTGCTAGGGACTATGAAATAATACTCTAACAACTTTAGAGGAAACAGGGTGCTTTCAGGGTAAGGATTTCATCTTCAGTGGCAGCTTCCTGGCACCACCTCAGAGCCCAAGCCAGGTTTATTCCAGCAAGGAGATTAATCATGTCACTAAATGCTATTACCAACAACCATCCTTTCTGGAACTCAGTGTTTAAAATAGTGAATCTTTACTGCAGAAAGGGGCTGAAGGAGAAGGTTGGCAGATGTTTCTAGAGCATCTGTTAAAAGGCTGCTCTGTTAAATAGTCCCCCTCCTCTTTTTCTCGGCTGTCAGGGAAGAAACACAGACAACATCCCACCCCCCCACCCCCACTCCACGGTCCAGGGTATCTTCCAGTTCCTTCTTCTATCAGTTGAAGGGTAAGGGAAAGGAATTGCTTTCCTCTCTTGCCGGACAGAGGGAGGTACAGAGGTGGACATGGGGTTAAGTCTTTTGGGAGAGAGGGAAGAGATTGGTACGAGGGACCCCCTGGAATAAGAGAAAGAAGGGAAACAGGCAGACACATAGATCCATTTGCTTTTAAAAGAAGTTAAAGAGAACTAAAATTAAAAGGGTTATTTCTGTTTGGCCCTGGTTCTCCAAAGAGATGACTATCTCTAAAGACCACTGTGGGAAAAAACAAACACACAAACAACCTGCTGGGTATTGTCTCAAGAGAGCAGTTATTGCTGGGTCCCAACACCCCCCCAACTTCACCCCTGCAGAGCTAGCCCCTTGCCTAGGATGCCCTTCCTGAGATACTGTCTCTGCTGTCAGACTCACGAACAAGAAGACAGAGACGGGATGTAAACACAGCTCCCAAAAGAGAAACACACACCAGATCAGGAGGAAGAAAACAGACTGGAGAGAACAAAGAGACGCAGAGAGAGGTACAGAGAAAGGGCTCTCTCCAAGCACTTTTGAGAAGACCAGGAGAGAAGGATTTCAGATCAGAAGAGGACACCGATGAGGAAGCTATCAAGAGGAGGGTGCAGGGACTGCCCAACTTCCTCCACCATAAGGACCCTGAAGTTTTCCAACCCAGAAACTGATGACCCGCTGGTGTGTAAATCTGGCCAAGGACAATGACGCAGAGAGTTCGGCACCCTGGGAAGAGCGGATCAATCCTACACCCACTCTCAAGAGAAATCTCGACATGAGGTTCTTGAGCCAACAGCAGAGGGTGCTGTTGTTCCATCTTAGGTTGGGATTGAGACCTTGCGACCACCCCCAAATCTCTGCACCTTCCTCAGGATGAGTCATCTGAGCCATAGAAGCAGATAACAGATTTATGGAGAGGAAAAGGGAGAAGGCAGATGGCCTGGAAAGGTCTGGTTAGAGCGTGGGAAGTACAGATGGTAAATGAGTGGGTGGAGAGGTTACCTTTGTTGCGATTTTCAGGGACTCCTTGTTTTTTACCTGTTTGAACAAGAAAGAAAAAAGTGGGGTGGAAACCCAAAGTGACTATTAAGAGATCCAATTGTTGGCCCTGCTCAAAGCCCAAAAGGGCGACGGCAAAGGGGCTGGGCTTCAGGGAAGGGACATCAATGTAAAGGAAGCTCACACCTAAGGAATCCTTGGGAGAACAACCAAATGCTCATGAAGGTGAGTGCACACTCACACTGAGCAGCTTTCTCTCGGAGCTGGTTGCTGCTGGGTGGGTGCTCCTGGTCTGAGTCACATCGCTTGGAAACATGGGGTGGGGATTAGGAAACGAGAGGTTTGAACTGTTTCTGCCCAATGGCCAAGGACCTGAAAGGTGTCTTCATGTGGCTTCAACAGCACCAGGCAAGTCTCCTTATTCCTCTGCAGGTAGCTGCAGCAATGAGCAGTCTAGGTCCTGAGATAAAGTCTTTCGTTTCCTTTTCATCAACTGCCCTCCACTAAACAGCTCAAGGTGATCCTGCAGCCAAGTGGTAGAAATCCTTCTCTCCCCTAAGGGAAGAAGGAGTGCTTAGGGAAAGGGGTAGGGGGTTCAGTATCTTTTCCTCCTCCTTTTATAACTGTGCATGGCAAAGACTAGACTAACTTCAGGATAGACAGTACCTCTCTGCTCCTCCTCTCCTGGTTGTGTGTCTCCTGTATTGAGAGCCCACAGTTTCAGCAGGAATCCATTTTATTCTTCTAGCCAGTTTTCCCTTTGTCTTGATGGCTCATTTAAGAAAGTGTGTGTGGGGGGGAGGAGTACACAGAGAGCATTTTGGGCTAGAGCACCTAGCCAGCTCATTTTGGGCAGGCTTTATAACTCATCCCTTTAAAATCCACCAATAGATGCAAAAATTAAGGCTTAAATTCAGCCTGATTTTGGTGTCTAGTCAGGACCTGGTTTTCATCAGAGCTCCCTGAAGAGCTAGGGTTTACATCTTTATTTCAGCAAGGAGTCTGGACATCTACTTTCTTTGTTCCAGCAGATTCTTCCAGCCAGGCTTTCCATCCAGATCTGCTCCCTTGTTTGTCCGTTGGGATGAGGGAAAGGGAATCTCATTCCGGGTGTCCCTTACCTTTCTTCTTCTTCTCCTCCTCATTGTCCTCATTGGCTCCCAAGAGGGTAAAGATGATTCCGGTCTGGGAGTTGACACCCACGGCAGTCACTACCATCCGGCCAGACCCTTCCATGACATGGGTTCCTAAATGGGAAAGAAAATGGGAAGGAATATTTCTTTTCTTTTTTTTATACCTAGCTGTGATTTGATGTGAAATACAAACTTAGAAGAAAAAGTAGTCTTCACCCCCATGGGTAATGATATACACAGCATAGTAGGAAAAGGTCAAGAGCTGGGCCCATTTAAAACAGATTAAGCAAATCAGAAGTCAGGAGGAAAATATGTCAAATCCCTTGAGGGTAAGCCCTTCCTCCGGCCTCCTCCCTCTCTCCTTCAACCAGCAGAGCTCCCCCACGATCCCTAGAGCACTTGTTTCATGGAAGACCTCACATAGGTTGCCTGATAGTCTTGTATTCCACCCACCAATATGCTATTGCCCTAGATGAACCCAAGAGAAGGAGGTGGAACAAAGCCAGAAGAGAAAGCAGGCTCCGATCCTGTGCCTGGGTGTTTGGGGGAGGTTAAATGTGCGAACTTGGGTAGCTGGAGGCTATACCTGAGAGCAACATGGGGTCTTTGTCTACCGATTTCTTGACGTGGTCTGATTCTCCCGTTAAAGAGCTCTCGTCAATCTTCAGATCATTCCCCTGGATCAGAATTCCATCTGCAGGCAGCAGGTCACCTGGTGCACAGGGAGAAGGGGGAACAGTGAGGAAGGGTAGGTAAGAGCCTGGCAGAGGGTAGGGCCCTCCAGCTCCTCCAACTGCATCTCTGGCTGCTCCCATGGGCCCTACCTAGAGAGCCATGGCTCCAGGAGTATATGGAGAGCCTTTATAGGACAACTTCAGCTCTGCACAACCTGGGGCAAGGTTCCTTCCCAGGTATTTTACAGTAAGTCTCCTACATACCAACCCTCAAGTTACAAACTTTAACAATGCACACCTGTGTTTTTTAAATGTATTATTTCTCTCCACCAGGTGTCAGTATAGCCTGTTAAATACATATAGTATTATATAGCTGATTGTGTTAGTTGGATACCTGAGCTAACTTTGTTGGACTTAAAACAAATTGGTCTTACAAACACACTTTCTGAACAGAACTCGTCCTGTACATTCCAACTGTTATCAACCCCCAAACACCTTTCCACAGCTTGTGTATTATATACTTTACCCTAAGCACACAGGGTACTAGTCTGAAAATCTTTTGGGAGAGTTTTAGCTGCTCCTTTTTTGAAGTTCCTTCCCACAATCTCCTTAAACTAACCTATAACTAACACAATTTGGGGGTCTCATCTTTTTGGGTTTTCAGCAATCCCAGGCTCCTCATGCCAAAGGATCTACCCTTCAATGGCAGTGGTGGTGGCACAAGTACAGAAAACATGGAGCTCTCACCGTATTTGATTTGGGCGATATCACCCACCACAATCTCAGCCACAGGGAGCTGGATGAGGTGGCCATTTCGGATAATGGAGAATTTCTGTTCCTGCTCAATGCGGCTCTGCAGCCCCCGGAATTGTTTCTCTTTGCTCCAGTCATTAAAGGCAGTCACTAACACCACGATGATCACTGAGAAAAGGATGGCTGCCCCCTCAATCCAGCCAGCTTCTGCCTCATTTTCATCTTCTGGGCTACTTGCAACTTGACCACACACTGTGCCAGGGACGGGAGAGAAAGAGTTACTGAGGGACTTTTACTGACATTAAGAAAGGTGGGCAGTGCTTCTACAAGCTCTCCAAGATGGAAAGGCAAGGAAAAGAGAATAACAGCAAATAACACCCTTGACTAGAAGACAGTAAAGGGTAGCAGGATTGAGTGTTGTCTTACCACCAGTATAACTATTTGTATTCCTCCAAAAGAAGCAGAGGCTAAATGGCACAAAATGTGTCAAAACAAATTATAGATATGTCACATGTAAGGTCACACTCAATGATTCCCAACATGGGCAGGACTTTTCTCTATTTCCCATAATGCCAGACAACTGGTAGGGGCACTTTGAGATACAGGGCTTTGTTGGCTAGGGAAGGGCAGAGGGGCCGTGATGTTGTGAATGAGGATTTGATGGGAGAAGGGGGTAAATGCTCTGGAATAAGAAAGGGTTGGAAGGAGAGCTGATTGATTACTAGCAGGCTTCCTTTGAAGTGGGCTCCACTCTGGATAATGAAGGGAAAGTTTTAACTTATGACTTGCCATCCACCAATACTAAGTATGTTTTGGTGGCTTGGAAAGAACCCAGATCATAGTCATGCTGAGCTGTTGAGGACACTCACTTTCATTGTCCTCACTAGGAGGGTGATAGAAGGACAGACCCAAGGAGATGATGGCTGCGATCTCCAGGATGATGAGCGTGACATCTTGAAGGGCTTCCCACACTAATTCCAAGAAGGTCTTGGGCTTTTTGGGGGGGATTAAGTTCTGTCCGAACACCTGCCTACGTTTCTCCAGATCTGCAGGGTTCCCAGATAGACCTGAAAAAGAGATAAAAGTGAATGAATGAATGAGGAAAGAAAAGGAATGATAAAAGGAGGCAGTTAAAAGATCTCTTTATTAAAAAGACCCCTTGCCTCTTGATCTGCTCAAGTGTGAGATCCAGTTAGGGTGGCAAATCATCCCAATTTGCCCAGGACTCAGGGGGTATGGAAAATGGACAAAGTTTAAAAATGAGCAAAGTGGCCACTCCTGACACCTGGAATTCCAATGTTTTGAGAGGCTGAAGCAGGAGGCTCACTCGAGGCCAAGAGTTTGAGATAAGCCACGACAACACAGTGAGACCTCTCTCCACAAAAAAATAACAACAACAACAAAAAATTAGCCGGGTGCGGTGATGCACACCTACAGTCACAGCTACTTGGCAGATAAGGTAGAAGGATTGCTTGAGCCCGGAAGTTTAAGGGCTTCAGTAAGTCAAGATCATGCTACTACACTCGAGCCTAGGTGACAGAATGAAACCTTGTCTTTAAAAAAAATGTTTACAATGAGCAAAGTGGGTTAATTGACCATGGGGGCCACTCACTTCTCTTAGTAACCAGGATAAGCTAACCCAGATGAAAAATTTCATTTATTCCTCATTGAGTACGCTCCAGGCTTCAGCGCTAAGAACATAAACATTAAAATGTTTCTTGGGAGTCACACAGAACTTCTTTCTCACATTAACATGCAAATGCTAGTGATGATTTAAATACAGAGTGAGCCTCCATCCACTGGCTCACAAAGGCCAGAAAGAACAAGTTACCTGCTCAAGGTCATGTAAAACGGAGGCAGAGGTCACTCAAGTGTCCAAATTCCCACAATTCCAAGTTCTAGGAGCTCCAGGAGATCACCAGAGCAGGGGCTCCGAGACGATAACTCTTGGGCATCCCCCTTTAGCACACATGTCCCTCCTTTTCTGTCACTCACATATACACACACACTCATGCTCATGCACACATACACAGAGAGACACAAACATACACCAAGAGGTACTACTATTCTACCAAGGACTAAGGAGGAACCAAGTACTACTGTTTGGGCTGAACAGAAAGAACCCGAAAGGTGAGGCCACGATATTCTCAGACACTACACAGTCCTTGATGACCAATATGCTCCCCGCCAACACACATGTATGCTTATGGATTTGTGTGTGCACACACCAGTGACACTGACACCACGCACACATCAACTCCCCACACATCATATACACCATGCACCACATATACATACCACTCACATCACACACCACACACAACACACACACACCACTCATATCACACACCATACCACATACACACACCATACATCTCATACACATACCACACATCACTTACACCACACACACAACAAACATATACCACACACAAGACAGACACTGCACACATATACAACGTACCCCACATATACCACACACACATCACACACCACCACACACACATACATTCTAGGCACATTTCCAAAGGGACAAGAGAGAGGCAGAATTATTCTGTGTCTTCCTTATACTTCGGCCCTTCCACCAGCCCCCGGGGGGTTACTCTATTTGAAGGGAAGAGGGGAAATCTACCATGGCAACTAATGCCAGTTGGCACTCATCAAATTGTTTACACACTAAGGAGAATTTGTTCCGGTTTTGGCACTGGAAGCTGTTGGGAGCTGTTGGCTGCCTATTTGATGGACTCCCCACAGGCAGGGTAGGGCGACCTTCATCTTGGAAAACAGTCAGCAGCTGGGGTCAGATTGAAAGGAAGGGGATATTCAACTGAGCTTCACAGAGAAAGCAAGGAAAAGCAGATGTTGCAAGGACAAAACGGAGCTGGCGATGCCAGAGGACTTCACACTTCAGTCAACATGGAGGACAAGTCCATGGGAAGGAATGTGGACACAGGTGAGGACTAACAGCTAGTCTACACAGTACCTAGCTTTGGGGCAGTGCTAGTGTTTAGGAGAGAGAACAGGGAGCTGGTCGGGGAAGTGGTGCCTGATGTCCTTATCCAGGGTCTCCTGCCTCCCAGTGCTAAAGTACATCAATCACCCTGGCCTCCAGCTGAATGGCACAGCTGAGCTCCACAGGGGAGTGAGGTTTGGCCAAAGCAAGTTGGACTGTTTCCCAGAGGTTCCCTGCCTCCACTACCCTGGGAAATCAGGTTCCCAGTAGAAAAGAAAGTGAGAGCCTGGGAAAGGAGTGTTCCAGCTGGGAATCTTTAGTCCCTGGGCAGACAGAGGCAGAGTTGCCAGGGGGCAGGACCCTGGTGGTTCTTTCTCCTCAGGGACCAGAGATGGCAAAGCTGTGTCAATTTGAGCCAGCTGTATTGGAAAGTCAGGCTTGCTTAAGGGAAATATCAGTTCTGGTAATGTGGTAATGTACTTAGGATATTTCTAAAAGAAGCAGAACTCACAATATAAAGAGAAGAGATCCCCTTCCCAACTGATTAAGACTTAGAAGATGATGGAAAATCAGGGCATCAGATATTAAAGACCATCCTAAGGTGCATTCCAATAGCCTAGTGCAGCAGCCCCCACCCTGCCAAGAATCTGTCTAAGCACATCATCTGCGGGGCCGTGGGGGGCTACCTGTCCTTCTCTGCTCTCATACTGATATCTTGCTATTATCATGACTTCCACCTCCCATCCCCTATTGCCATGTAGTCAAGAAATCCTGTTAGCTCTACCTTCAAAATATATCCAAAGTCCAATCACTTCTCATCTTCCACTGCTGTCACCCTGGTTTAAACTACTATCATCTCGTCTGGATTCTCCCAAATGTCTCCTAACTGGCCTTTTTGCTCTCACCCTCACTCTCCTGTTCTCAGTCTGCTCTCAACGTAATAGCCAGAATGATCTTAAGACCCAAGGCAGTATATGTCACTCATCTGCTCAAAGCCTCTGGTTTTTACTTGGACTAAAACTGGGCACCAAGGACCTTATGAGGTGCTCTATGGCCCCTTATGATCCCCTCGCCCCCCAGCCCTTATCTCTATTTTTCTCTTGTTCATTGAGATCCAGCCCTGCTAGCCTTCCTGTCATTCTCTGAGCACACTAGAAGCTTCTGCTTCAGGGCCTCTGCACAAGTGTTCCCTCTGCCCAGACTCCTCCTCACTGGGGCAGGCTTACTTCCTCATTCCTTCAGGTCTTTGTCCACATGTCCCCTTTGGAGTGCCGCCTACTCTGAGCATGGATTTGCGCCATTCACGCACTCATCCTGCTCAGCCGTGTGTTCCCCTCCACGTGTCTTCTCACCTAGGGTACTAGAAGATGTATTCCTTATTCTTTGTCTGTCCCCCTCCACAAGGGCAGGAGTTGTGTCTTGTTTCCCCAAGCCTGCAGCAGGGCCAGGCATGTCGTACACATGCCAATTTGTTGAATGAGCTGAACGAATGAGCAATTGCTAAGGCTGCTGCCATTTGAGTGATTACTGTGTGTCAGATGCCTCACCAGGCACATTCATGCCTTCTCATTCAAACATCACAAGACCCTACGTGTAGTACTATTAACCCCATCTTATATATAAGCGAGCTAAGGCTTGGCAAGGGCATGATTACTTGAGCTAGTTAGTAAGCGGCAAACTCTTTGCCACTTCACAGGAGGCAGCTGGATGCCAACCTACACACAAAGGGGACTGAGTGTGGAGGCAGCAGCACTCAGCTGAGGCTTTATTCTCATGTAACCAACTTGTCCCAGTTTGCCTTGAACTTAGCAGGTTTTCTTGCTAAAGTTACTGCCTCCTTGGAAACCTGCTCAGCCTCAGGCAAACTGGGGTGGTCCCCCCCTACTTCATTCACCTGGAGCAGGACTCCACGCTGTTTTCCCCTGCACCTCTAAGCAAACCAGTACTGTGTCCACTGTCTAAAATTGGGGTGAAGTAGTCCTTGCTTTTTCCTGTCCTCAGGGAATAGTAACATCATCAGGTTCATCAGAGTTTGACCCATGATTGTTATATTCCATAAAAGGTTCCTTGTGGCCTTCTATGTACTCAAGCGAATAGGGTAAGGCACATTTTGGAAAACATAAAAGGTCAGGTCTTACTCCTGCCCAGATGCCCTCAAAGTCACACACTTGCCTCCTTTTTGCTGTTTTCTACTCATTTGCCTGCTCCACCTTAAGTCACCCTGAGCTGGAACAATAGCGACCTTAAGAAGTCAAATGGCTGTCCTAGTTCCCAGCTTGCCCTGCAGCAGGGCGGGCCAGGGCGGGCAGTTAGTGGGAGTAGTCTTGGGAATCCTCTCGATCTGTGGCCAGGGAAGCCATGTGGGACTGGGAGCTCGGCCAATCCCCAATTTTGGCCTTTCTATTCCAATTCTTTCTGCCCCAGAGAGGCGTTCAGGCCCCATCTCAGCAGCTGTAATTTCACACAAATACTTATCCAGCCCAGGAAAGGTTTTAAAAGGCTCTGATCTCTGTTGTGGCTTCTCAAATACTCACATAGCCTTCCAGAGAAGGGAAGGAAGACTTGGCAGGGATAGAATACTGGAAACGCAGGAGAGGGTTTCCCCTAGAAGTTCATGGGGAAAACGAGAGGAAATCCTGTCCTTAAGAGCATGTGAGAGAAAGCCCCACCCAGACTGGGAGCCCAGCCTGAGGAAGCAGACTGAACACATGGGCTGGTAGAGGCAAAGACTGTTCGGCTGTGAAGTCATCATCCTCACCCCACGCTGGAGAGGTGGAGGCCCCTCAGCAGGGCGGGAGGAAGGAATGAACAGCATGGAGCATTGGTGTCTGCTGTGAGTCTATGCAGGGCCCAGGGCCTGGGAGAAGACGTGGGGCCCAGCCCTCAGTGACTTGGCTCCAACGGGGAGGGCCAAGGATGGTTGGCAGAAGCATCCCTTATCAGAACCAGCTCAGCCCCAGCAAGGGTGGGGCTAGGGGAGACATCACGAGGGACTTCCCAGCTGTCTCAGTTAAGATACCTTGCCAAAAGAGGCAGCAGAATCTTCTCCCACACGGATAGTACAAGGGAGAAGTTTCTCTGGGTTGATTTGAGGGCAGTTCTCTTTTGATACGCAAGGAAAACAGACTTCAGAATACCTTTTAAGTCCTCCGTTACAAATAAAAAGTAATTGGATTAGGGGACTGAGGGAGAGGAGCAGCTTAAAATCAATATAGGGCCCTTAGAGATCTAACCAGCTCCTGCTGGAAACCAGCTGCTGCTCTTCCAAGGAGTGTACAGCAGCCTCCCTGTGTCAGCATCTCCAGCTTAACACACAGCTTGGAGATGTGCTGTCTATCTCTGGATCTCCCGCCCCTAGAGACAAAGCAGTCTACTCAAGGTCACACAAGAGGATGCACTTAGAGAACAATGCTTCTGCATTTTGGTCCCCAGCGGACAGCTTCCTCAGGACATGTTTCCCCTTATCCCGGCCCTGCTCCATGCTGTTTTTGATAACGACCACTCTGGTCCAGGGCAGAAAAGCTCCCCAGAGCGCCCTCCTCAGCCCTCCACTCTGCCACTCCACCACTCCACCACCTTTTGTACTGCACACAGGCACTTCCATTCAGTGTCACATTCCCAGTGCTCACACCTTGGAGCTAAACAAAAAGAGTGCATGCCCCAATTTCAAGGGTAGATGCAATATCTGCCTTGGCCAAGGAGGGAATGCTGTCTTTCTTCCCACCACCAGCTGATGGTTCAATGCAAGGCTGGAACAAGAAGGTGAAAAACCAAATCAACCCTCAAAAAAACTTGCAAGAGTTGTTGTTCAGCTGCCAAAGGAATGTGGCATAGAGGGGTCTAGGTCTGGTGGGAGGGAGAAAGCAGGAAAGGCTCTTGGGTTCAGGAAGACTTAGCTGCATTCTCCTCATTAAGACCTCTCCTCACTGCTTGGCAGCATTATGCCAGCTAACCCAGATGCCCAGCTCTGGGCAAGGAGGAGCTAAGTAGAAAAGAAATGGCAGGGCCTGGGCTGGGCTAGGAAGAAGAGGCCTACAGGCTGCATGAGCGAAGAGGCCTAACTCAGGCCTAGGCATGAAACTCAAACTAGACAGGAAACTCCCAAGATGCAAGGTGAGTTACCTGCAGCGAGGGAGGGAGGGAAGACACCTTTAGCTTGAGTCTCTCTCTCATCTTAAACTAGTGCTAGTACATCTGTCTAAAGTGTTATGGGCAGAGTGGACCATGGAACATTCATCTCTGCAGCCATGCCCAGATGAGTTGTTATTAGGATCACATTAGTAGAGTTGGGGCGATAGGGAGGATCACATTAGGGAGATAGAGGCTCTAGCTCTAACTCCAAATGCATGAGTTCCTAACATCGATAGTTCAGAACAGACTATGAGCTCTAGAGATAGGGAAGAAAGTCTCAAAGAAGTCTGTTGCCCATCTCCCTCTCACATCTGCTTCATCCCATGTTTACCCACCTAGTCTTCCACATCCCCCAACACTACAAGCCTCTACAGCAGGTCTTGAAGTGAGGGCTGTGCAACCATCTGCTCGAATATGGGCAAAATATTAGAAATGTTCATATAACCTCCTCCATTTCTACATTTGCATATCTTACTATGTAAATCATAGTGTTAGATATACTAATAGTAGTACAGTAGTGTTGTGGATGAACTTTTATTTGAGATATGTCCTCAACTTCTTCCAGGTTGACAAAGCTACTAAACATTTCAATCTGCCATGCTGAAGAAATGCCCAATCTCAGTATGTCCCAGCTTGTGGCAAAATGGACAGTTCTTGGTAAAACATGCCATTGCCCTCAAAAGGTACAGTCACAGAAACACAGTTAAACCCCAGAGATCTTAAGGTGACAGGAGACGTGAATCTAAATCCTTAAGTTAAGGTAAAAAATTATCTGGGCTGATAGTTGTAAAACACATTTTTTTCTTTTCCTGCCGTTTACTCCCACAAAAATTTCTGCTCCCTAAACCCAGTAGCTACTCAGTAATTACAGAAGGCCAAGATGCTTATGTGTGACACCGGAAACATTCAGTAGGGGATAGCAATGAACATGGAGCATGGCCATGCTAGAGCTTCCCTAGGTAATTCTGAGATGATACAGGGGTCCTTCTCCCAGCTTCTAAGCCCCTTTTCTCTCCCCTGTAATTCCTTCAGCTTAGGTCCCCATGCTGTATGCTCTCATAACACCCTGTTCTTCCCAACTGTAGCATTATGGCGGTATTTCTGAACTTGTCTTCCTCATTTTTTAGCCTGTAAGCTCCATGGGAGGAGGGACTGTGCCTGTCATGCTCGTCACTGTGTCCTTAGCACTAGCAGGTATTAAATGCTTGTTGATTGTTGTTGGAAAGGAATTGGAGGCCCTCAGTATCTCACTGCAACACCATCAGCTCTGCAGAGGAGAAAAGAAGTAGAAGGGTACAGAGAGAACATCAAATAGAAAGTCCCACCAATTTTCTTTAAATCTCAGTTCTATGGAAACAGTCTTTAGTCTTTGAAAGAAGCCCCACAATTAACAATTCGCTGTTTATTTAAGGCTCCTCTTCTCTGTCCTTTCTGGTCTGGGCCCAGATTTTCCCTAAAAGTGCTGGCCTAACTCCTCCTCAAAAAACATTATTCTTCCTCCAAAAAAGGGTGGCATAGCTGAGAACCACATAGAAGAGCTCTATGGAGAAGAAAGAATACCTACAACCTTCTATCTCAGCCAAAGACTCTCTCACCTAGGATCATCACTTCTTCCTACACACAAAGGAATCCTATAGTAAGGAAAATATCTTTCCTTCTTCCCTTTAAGCCACAGGCAATTCTCATTCCATATTTACCAAAGCTTTTTCCTGCTCAGAGGCCACGGGATATCATAGACAGCCACTCAGAAGATAAAAGGCTATCCTCTAACTTGCACCAACCACACTGCTCTGTTTTCTGGGAACTGAAGAGATTGGATGGGGTGGGGGAAAGAAGAGACAATACCAGGAGGGGGAAGAAGAAATTGGAATGGCGAAAGAAGGAAGCAAACTAAAAGGGTTCCACTGGTGTGAATGCTCAGCTTTCCCTCACTGAGAAGCACAAGGCAACACAGCTTGCTTGGGAGCTCAGTCTCACTCCTGCATCTTTGCTTTGGTTTACACGCAGTCATAAAGACTGAAATCTGTAGTCACTTTGATTAGGTAGGTATCTTCCTTTATGTCTCCCCTACCCTGTCTTATTTCCCTAGATTCCCCTCCTTTTTGCTCACATTCTCTTGTTTCTGATTTTTGCTGAATGCTGAGGTGGCTGAGCACCCCAAAGTTTTCTGGGTTCTAACCAACTCTTAGCCACTGGGGCAATGCCTCTTACTTCAACTAGCCAATGTATACTCAAGGAACAGAAGCCTATGTTACAACATAGCACTGGGTCACAACTAGACATCTGATCAGGCATTGAAATGTAAAACAAACTTTAAAACTGTCTGTGCTTCTGAGATTCTCTGTGTTACTGTTCTAGCATAAGAGGTAGCAGAACATTAATAGACTGTGAGTCAGAAAATATGAAATAGTCCATCACACTCTACCTGGTAGTAAGACCTTGGAAAAACTCTTTGGCCTATTAGGAGAGAGAGAGAGACACAGAGAGAGAGGGAGACACATACACACACACACACAGACAGAGAGAATTAAAAATGAGTTCTACTTGCCTTTAGAATTGTATAAATCTAGGATAATAAAACTATGCTAGTGTTAGAAATGTTATAAATCCCAAATTCCATAAGTTCCCTTAGTAGCTATGATTAAAAAAAAAATTCTGTCAATCTAGACAAAAGATACTATTAGTCCATAGAAAATCAAAGAGTTGTATTCTAGGAACTAATTTCTGCAATCTTCACCTTGGTTTCCAACCAGCAGAATTCAAGTACCAGATAAATTTCTTTATTATTATTAATTAGTCTGCAGGTACCCCTTACAGGTGACAAAATTACTCTGGGCTGTCAGGCACCTCTGTGTGGTCTTCTGTGAATGGCTAGCTTTTTATGGCACCAGCTCCTTGGGACACCTGGATACTGATTCTCTTCTCTCTGCCTACTCAACTAAACAGCTCAGCATTACTCTTATCTGGGTAGTTACTCTTGTGTCTTAGCTATTCTGCATCTCCTTTTCTTATTTCCTTATTCTTCCAGGAGATCATTGTTGACATCGGGGTCTAAAAATTACTAATGGAAAGGTTGTTTTCTGACACCCTGCCTACCCGGCTCGAGAACAAGCCCTGTGGTAAGTCTTACATTAAAACAAATCAGGATATATATTTCTGACCTAAGGAAGGGAAATGGCAGTAGACAACTGTGCCATTGGCAGGAGTCCTGGGATATAGGCATGGCCAGGGTCTGTAACAAGAGAGACACCTGCCACTGGAAGAGGCTGAAATCAGGACTGGGAAAGAACCAAAGAGAGTGAGCTATGTCTATAACAGTTGATTCCCAGTGTTGAGAGAAAGCAGAATATATGTTGGCCTTTGGAAATGAAAGCTCTCTGGGAATTGGAATGTAAACAGTAGAAGCTCTAGGGAGGGATTTGGAAAACTGGAGGGAAGTTTGGATCCTGGTATTAGGAGCTCCCCAGGTTTCAGCTTATTTGGATTCCTGAGTTCCACTTTGTGAGAGAAACTACTGACCCAAGGGCCCAAGAACAGCATAGGAAGGGAAAAAGAAAGATCCTGCTTAAATTCTGAGGGTGTTTTTCAAATACTGCACAATCTCAGTGAAAACATAATTAGGAACAGTCTCTTAACAGTCAATACTGCTGTAAAAGTGACCAAATAAAGAAATCTAGCTGGCAAGAAGTAGACAGTACCCAGAGGGCTATCATGAGATACGAGAGAGAAGGCAGAGATCAAGCCACAAGAAAGCAACTAAGCACTGCCATCTTACCCAGGTCGCTGTGTGATTAAGAAGTGAAGGGGGGCCAGGCTCGGTGGCTCAGCCTGTCATCCCAGCTCTTTGGATTGCCTGAGCCCACGGGTTTGAGACCAGCCTGGGCAACTTGGTAAGACCTCGTCTCTACAATAAATAAAAAATTAGCCAAGCGTGGTAGCATGTGCCTGTAGTACCGCCTATTTGGAAGGTGAAAGGATTGCCGGAGCCTAGCAAGTCGACGGTGGGGTAGCCGTGAGCATGCCACTGCACTCCAGCCTGGGGGACGGAGTGAGACTCCAACTCAAAAGAAAAATAAAGTGAACGGGGGCCAGGCATGGCAGCTCTTGCCTCTAATCTCAGCACTTTGGAAAGCTGAGGCAGGAGGATTGCTTGAGCCCAAGAGTTTAAGGTCAGCCTAGGCAACATAGTGAAACCTCATCTACACACACACACACACACACACACACGCACACACACAGACAGACACACACACACACACACACACACACACACAGTAGCTGGGCATGGTGACACATGCCTGTAGTCTCAGTTACTTGGGAGGCTGAGGCAGGAGGATCACCTGAGCCCAGGAGGTCGAAGAAGCTGCAGTGTGCTGTGATTGTGCTACTACTGTACTCCAGCATGGGTGACAGAGTGAGACCCTGACTTAAAAACAAAAAGAAGTGAATGGGGAAAATAGGCAGTAGTTGCAGTTACTCGTACAGTAACCTCTACAGATATGACAATACATTGCACTCCATAAGCACTCATGTTCTTACAAATATCTTTTTTTTTTTTTTTTTTTTGAGTTGGAGTCTCACTCTGTCACACAGACTGGAGTGCGGTGGCCGCTCCTGGCCACTGCAGTCTTGATCTGCTGGGCTCCGTGATCCTTCTGCCTCAGCCTTCCAAGTAGCTGGAACTACAGGCGCGCGCTACCACGCCTGGCTAATTTTTTATTTATTGTAGAGATGAGGTCTTGCCAAGATACCCAGGTGGGTCTTGAACCCGCGGGCTCAGGCAATCCAGTCACCTCAGTCTCCCAAAGCGTGGGATTACAGCTTGAGCCACTGAGCCTGGCTTCTTACAAATATCTTTGGACACATGGGCTCTATTTTAATTTGAGACAACTAATTTATTGAATATCTGTTATAAGCTTGGGTATTATACAGATATTATTTAATCCCAATAACTCTGTGGACTAGGTATTATCAACAGTATTTTCAAAAAGAAAAAGACTCAGAGAGGCTGAGTAAACTGTTTGAACTCAAACCCTATGAGATAGAAACAGAATTCTAGAAAGAGAACATGTAGGGAAGTTTCCTTAGGTTGCAAAGAAAATAAGACACAGGCAAGATATTTGCAGATATCTATGTAAAAAATCTCTCTTTTTTCTTCTTAAAGAGTCTAGACTCCAACTTACTAATTTATAATAACATAGCACTGGCAAGGGGTGAAAACTTCTTAGAACTGGCAAGAAAAATGATGTGGCCTCTAAGGAAGGTTCAGAAATAGGAGACTACATGAGGCTGACAGCCACTAATGGAAGGACCTTTGTCTCATCTCACATTACTCAATCATGGACTGCCTGATGAATAGAGCCAAGGAAGAATTTGCCACAGAGAGGCTAAAACCAGGCAAAAGTGAGAAAGCAAGTTTCCTTTGGTTTTCTCTACATTTTTATGAGACAAAATTTCATGTTACCATGGCACACTGGGCAGTTGAGCTGAGCCAGGAATGTATAAGTTGGATTTTTCATTCTCTTTTAAGAATAGATTAAGAACTATATTAAAAGTGCACCAGACAGAGTTGAAAAAAATTATCTATAATTCCCTGACAGAAAGCAGTGAGTGATCCAGGGAAATGGTAGGGACAGCTATTTACCTTAAGATTTGCCACCCCACTTTTAACTGTACACAATAGAGAAGTGCTCAATTGGGCAGACAAACTTATTCACTTTTTTGTACCCATCCTTTCTTCCCAGTAAGATCAGTGTGGGAAAGACATTTATACCATAAACATTGGTGAGATAAATATCCTTTCTGTACACCGATACAAAAAAAGGAGGAAAGAATGATCTTCAGAGAATACATTTCCTATATATCATCCCTGGAAAATATATGGCTCTTCATGGCCTCACCTGCTTTCAATGTTTCAGATGCCACATTTTTCCCACCAGACAAAAATACACCGGTTGGGTCTCCAGAAATGTGCCTTCTCTAGAAGCTGGGAAAACAATGTTTTGAAACACTAACCACCTTCCTCCAATTCCCCACCCCTGATATGGCCTTTACCTTCCACAGGGGAGGTTTTCAGTCTACTGCAGATATTCTGTACACCTCCATAGTGGACATTAATTTGGGTCAGTGCGTCCCTCGAACGCAGCTCCATGAGCTTCCTCAGGTCCATTAGTGTGCAGCCAAAGTCTCCTTCACGGCTCTCGGCCATTGAGTTGGCTGGCAAGATGTGTTCTGGTGGGTTCGTCATTTTGCCTGCTGTTACCAAGCCCCTCAACCAGAAAAGATGTGGAGTTTCTCTTCAACTGGTCAGCGTCTCCCGTCCCAACTTCTTTCCACTTCTTGCTTCTCTGGGATCCCAGTTAGGGAATAGAGTGAATATATCTTGTGCAGTAAGCTTCAGAGTAGCAATCCCAAGCCTAGAATCCTTTCTTTTGTACGAAGCCTGGCAGCGAGAGGAGGAAGGGAATGGGGGAACTAAGTGGAAGACGGACTTCGTGTTGCGATGTTTGGTGTCCCCAGGTGGTGATGGAAATAAGCGGTTGTCCAGGGCAGGTAGGTTCCTAGCTTAGATCAACTTGCCCAGGTGGAGGTGTAAACAGGATGTGTGTGTTACCATGGCGGCAACCTTAGCAACAACCAGCAACTGCGGTGGTAGAGAGGTGGCAGGAGAAGGAGGAAGAGGAGGGCTTCCTGGATACTGATGACAACTGGATCTCTGGAATAAAGATTCAAAGATAGACAAAATGAAATAATTAGAGCAGCCATGAGGATCCAGCATCTGCAAGGGCAAGCAGTACCCATTCTAGCACAAGCGTTTAGGTGACAGTTGATGTCTGAACTGAACTGATAGCTGAGGCCTGAGCTGAGTGAGTGACTCAGGAGAGGCCCTGATCTCCCTGGGAGGCCCCAGCAGCCCACAAACTCCCATGAGAGAAGTAATTTCAAATACACCCCAGTCTTCATGCTTCACCTCTCCCAAACCAAGCAACATAAATCCGACAACTTCAGAAACTTGGAAATAAAAGGTATGACCTCTAATGGCTCTTATGTTCTCCCTGTCTATTTGAGGGACCCGTGATAGGATCCTTTAGTCTGACCTTACCTATAAAAGGTGAGAAGTTAGAAAAAGGAGTTCAATATCGAGTGATCTGAAGGGTGGCTGGTCAGCCTGCCACCCTAGCCCATGTCCCACACTCTTCCCCATTCCCAACACACGCATTTATAAACAAGGAAGACAACCTGATAGAAGATGCCCAAATCCTCAAAGGCCCTTTGAATACTCAGCCTCCAGCTATGTGGAAATTCTGCATCCTGTTGTACTTGTCAACCTGTCAGGCACCAAACTTTGGTCTTGAGGCTAAGCTCTACTCTCCTCCAAGAGGCTTTTGCGGGAAGGGGAAAGTCAGTGATAGGTAGTCAGTGATCTGGTAGTCAGTGATACACGGTGGAACCTTTTTTTTTTTTTTTAATAAAGGGAACAGAAGGACCTCTGAGGAGGAAAGATAGGGAGTTCGAAGACTGAGCATTAAAGTTTCTCTGGGGTGGGAGAGATAAACCTCTATCAATTCAGATAGAACACAGGGCCACAGCAAGTTCAGCAGGGGAGACAAGTTAGCTTGTAAGTGAGCACCAGAGGTTCTCAAATCAGCTCAACAAATGCGCCAAAAAGAGGCAAGCATTTCTCCCCTCAGAAAGACATGCGTTACCTCTCACAACATGCTAAGGAGTGGAGGTGGAACTATGTGTAGGTGAGAGGAAGGTGAGAAGGTGATATCCTGAGCCCTGGCCTCAGCTTCAGAGAGGAGCTGCTGTGATCGGCTATTTAATTGTGAAGGGGCTCTTTCTGGACACAGCACCAGAACACAGGGCTCCAGTCCTGGTTACACAGTCCCCACTGACTTGAGTTCAATTACCAGGGGTGACAAGGAGCTCTGGCCACCCTCTCTCTAATAAAGAGATAGCATCCGCTCTTCTAGAGGGTGAAAAAAGGAGCATAAGAACCATCAGATAAGGACTTGATGCTTTTACCAATTATCGCCCCCAAAATCACTTGTGACCAAAGTCTCTGCTGATTCCAGTCAATCCTGTTTCCCACAAGTTTCACTGGGATGAAGGTTGTTCTACTCCTCCTCTCAAGGTGTCCTTTGCCTCCTCCTCCTCCCAACGGTTTTTAGCCCTTTTGTGACTTACAACAGTTCAGCAAGCAGGCTTTTGTCTGTTTTTAAGTATCATACTCCCTTTCTTTTCAGATGTCATTGACCCTTAAGTAGAACTCCTTAACCTTTCAAGAGGTAGTTGAAAACAATGCCAATAGTGTTAAACTTTGTCTACTATCACTACAATGTTTGCTCCACGAAGACAGGGATTTTTGCCTGTCTTGTCCACTGCTTTATCCCCAGTACCTAGAAGAGAACCTGCATATAGTAAGCACTCAATTAATATTTTTTTGTTGAATGACCAGTGGCAGATTCAGAATCAGGTTTACCATCTTCCTGGGCACGCTCTGGGCACGTCACTTAGCCTTCTCGGGACTCAGTTTCTCCCATCTTTAACTGTGAGGAGAATGGGCTCTACCTTTTCATACTACCCTATGTAAGTGATAAAGAAATGGGATTATACATAGAGATAATGCTTGGAAATCTTAGATAAAAGGTGTCCAGTGTAGGACACTCAGCAATGGGCAAAAGCCTAGTTTAATTAAATTAATTTATTATCTTTTAAAATCAGAATCTCACTCTGTCAACCAGGCTGGAGTACAGTGGCATAATTATGATCCACTGGGCTGACCCATAATTATGATCCCAGACCTGATCCCCTGGGCTCAGGCAATCAATCCTCCTGCTTCAGCCTTCCAAGTAGCAGGGATTACAGGTGTGTGCCACCATGCCCAGCTAATCTTTTCATTTTTTGTAGAGACAAGGTCTTGCTATGCTGCCCAGGCTGGTCTTGAACTCCTGGCCTCAAGCAATCCTCCTGCCTCAGCCTCCCAAAGTGCTCACATTACAGGCATGAGCCACTGCACCCAGCCTTATTTTAATGTTTGTTATCTAGAGCTTTAAGTTGAAGAGCAATAAGCTTCAAGTGTCCCTCCAGGAAAACCCCATCCCCCCCATCACCCCCAAAAATGAAAAAATGCTAAGGCAGCTTCATTAACAACCATTAACTAGGTCATAACCATGAGCAATAACTATTAGTGAATATGGCCTTGGGTATCTAGCAAATAAGAAAGGACAATCTGAGTCACAATTCCTTACTCTTCTCAGGCTATTGAAGAGGAAAAGTTCTCCCACTCACATAGGCAACCTATGGAAAAGCTCATATAAGTTTAGTACACACGTAGAAAAGAATGAAGTCCATCTTCTTAAGACTGATCCAGAGACACATATATGGTAGGTCAAGTACTAAGCTGCTGCCACAAATTCAGAGACAGGGCAGAGTTGGGGCCCCAGGATTAAGATGGGATCTCTATGAAAGTTCTTCTGTAATTAGGAAGCATATCAGTGTCCACACTTCTCTCTGAGCTCTCTACAACTGCTGAGCTTGCCTGGCCCCTAACCTTATTAGGCAACAACCAAAGAATAATCTGAAGGTGCTCACGTCACCTGTGTCTCAGACGCACTGCTCAGACACCTGGGAGGTACCACCTCTTGTTAGGTCAGGATTAGTCATTTGGCTTCAGGCGTTCTGGGAAAGGTATGTTCTCACTCCTGTTCTAGCATTTTGCAAGCCTAAGGGATGATAGGATAGAAGAGGAACTCTCTTATCCCTTCCTCCTGAGGCAAGAAATTATATGACTTTAAATGATCACTAAGTCATTTTAATTTTTTTCCTCCTAAAGTCCTGTAACAACTGTTCTGTAATTTATAGATGACAATGCTTTCACATTGTCATATCAATTCTAGGTAGGCCAGCTGTGACCCCTACATCACAGATAAAGACACTGAGGTCCAAAGTGATAGTGATTTGGGGGGCCACCATGGTGAGATAAGAGGACCCTGTGCAGCGGGAGATTCATCAGGACTGGGTAAACCAGGAGTACATCGAAGTCATCACCAACAGCATCAAGACAATTGCAGACTTCCTCAACTCATTCGATAACATCTTGTTGTTCGTGACTGGCAACACTAAATGAGAAATTGACAGCCCCTGAGTGGAAAATAGAGTATACTGAAGCACAGGTGACAAAAGGTAAGCTCTTCACCTAGCACTCTGCCACGCTCCTGCTGGGAAGTTGCTTCACAGAGCCCAAGTCATGTGGGAAAGGACGCAGCTGCTTTTAGTTCCTTTCTCTCTTCTTTAAGAGCACAAGGGCTTATTCTTGTTTTTCTTTCTTCAAAAGTGTGGCCTTGGCTGGGTGCAGTCACTCATGCCTGTAATCCCAGCACTTTGGGAGGCTGAAGTGGGGGGATCATTTGAACCCAGGAGCGAGACCTTGTCTCTACAAAAAGTTTTTGAAAAATTAGCCCCAGTCACTCGCGAGGCTGAAGCAGAAGGATTGCCTGAGTTCAGGAGATTTAGGCTGCAATAAGCTGTGACCATGCCACTGCACTCTAGCCTGGGCAAGAGTGAGACTTCGACTCAAAGAAAAAAATAAAAAGAAAAAAATAAATTAAAAAGTGTGACCTTTAGGCTGTGCTGTGTCCATCTGGGGGTGGCATGTAGCATGTGAGGAGAAGTCCAGGGGAACTCTCAGAAACAACATTGGGCATTTTACCTTTTCAGTAACATTTTCTAGAACTACTTGTCAATGTTATTAGAGCCCTAAGACTCTTTGTGGAAGTCCCCTCCACCTCTCCCTGTTTGTCTCTCTAACTTTCCTCGAAGTTCTCATGGCCTCTGCACTGATTCTAGAGAAGTCTTTATCTCCTTCCCCCACTTCCTGATAAACCAACCTGCAGCTAGGCGTACTAGTAAGTTCCTGGTGGGAGGTAGGGGGCAGTCCAAGCTGTCAGAGAACGTTGTTGCTAACCCACCAGTTTCCTACAGTCTTGGGGAGGCCAAGGCCAGGGTTCTACTTGAGTTGAAGGGACATTTTCAGAGTTTTCTTTCTTTCACTTGGAGTGTCTATGCCTCTCATATTTCCCTAAAAAACTCCTCAACTTAAGAAAAAGACTTGGTCTTTGGTAAGTCAGGGGCCTTGACTGCCTGGTGCTCTTTTTGTTATACTTTATTTCTTCCCTGGAGGCTAAAGATGACAGAACCTTTGTTTTCTGACAAACATTCTCAAGGCCCTTTAAGACAAGGTTTCTCCAGAGTACAGAGAATACTCATTTCCATTTAGAGGAAATGCTGACCCTTTCCCTTATTTTTTCTCTTTCAAAATCAGCTACATCACATCCCCTGCAGTGAGGGCAAACAGACTCCCTCCTGCGTCCATATGACCCCACACTTCCTGCTAACCTAACCTGCAGCAAGGCGCACTGGCAAGTTCCAGAAATGAGGAGCTGCCAGAGACAAGAACCTCATGCCCTAAGCCACCAAACCATAAACAACAGTCAGACACTTTGTCGCCTCCAATTTTGTCCAAGGAATCCCTTATCCTTAGCTCTCCCAGGGTGCTAAAGAAGAGCTACGTTTCCAGACGAGGAAAAGGGTAACTCCTTCTGCAGGTCCTAGGGTAGGAAATATCTGAAAGTATGGAAGATACCCACCCCCTGAATCTCCCCTGCCAAAGGCTCCTACTGAAGCCTGAGTGATGCACGGGAAACGAAATATGCATGGAAATGGGAGGAAGGAAACAGGAGGGGCAAGGGCTGGAGCTGGGGCTGCAGGCCAGTGCAATGCTGCAGACAGACCTGCTTGGCATAATAAGTGGCTCCATTCTACTGGCCCCTAGGCTGCAGACATTGGCTGCTCAGTGGAGGAGACTCTCTTCCCTGCCCTGCCCTGCCCTGTCCCGCCCTGCCCTACCCCACCCTGTCCTCTTCACTGGCTGAGAGCCTCTGCTCAGAAGCAAGTTGGTAGCACTTGGAGACACGCTGATGGGAGTGCCAACATCACTGCCAGGCAGGACTTGGGGGTGAAGGAGGGAAGACCTCTTGGGAGGGGAGGTGAGCTGGTCTCACTTTAGAATGTACCAAACTGCAATATGAAACCTGCTCCAGGAGCCCCTCCCAAACCCTGTTGTCTTTTTCTGACCCCAGAGTCAGACTCCTTCATCCCAGGGGAGGCTCTACTTCTCCCTGTACTCAGGAGCAGGGGTTGGGGGTGGGGAGGGAAATCATCTTCGTTGAGCACCTACACAATGTGCCAGGTGCCATATTAGGCACTTTCTGTGAAAAGTAGAGAGAAGTTAATGATGTATGTACAAGTATGTATTATGTAGTGCCCGGCAAAGTGGCAGATAGGTAGTAGTTGTCCAAACATAGTAGCTATTATCCTTCTGACATACACTATTTCAGTGAATTTTCACCAACCCTATAACAAAGACATTTCCACTTTATGGCAGGGAAATATAGAATCAGAGGGCCAGGGTTTGTGCCCTAGTCTGAATCCAAAGCCACCCTTCCTCAAGTACAAGAACGATGCTATAAAAATATGGAAACAAAGCTATGGACTTAGTTCCTCAACTTTGATGACAAGGCCCACATAAACCTATCTGTCTCTTGTTCATGACCCCTAAAACACTCTGAAGTAGGTCATGGAAACAGTGACCTCTTTTGAACCTTTTCAGCAGCTTACTGGGACAGACACCCTCTCCTTGGTCCTCCCCCCACCCACTCCCACCCCAAGCCGGAATGCACGGAGCTCTAAATCGGTGTGATTCCAAGGATCCCCAGTTCCCACTTGGGGAACCCAGAGGCAGAGATGAAGGCTTCCTCCACGCTATAATATCCTCTTGGCTTTGCTACGCCTGGTGATCTGGGAGAGGCACAGAGAGATCCCACTCTGGATTCTCTCTCTCCTTTCTCCAGCAGGGCTATTTCCTGTGCATCATCTGGAGTTCTCAAAGCTTTACCTCTCCTCTCAAAAGAGCTGTGCCCTGTCAAGAAAGCTGACAAGAACCTGGCCATGGCAAGCTGCCCAGTCTAAAACACCCCCGGCCTCTCTGAAGGTAGGCACCTGGCACAGAGGTTGCTCTGCCCCCCTTCCTCATCAGAAGCCCTTCATTTCCACAACCTAGATTCTAGTCCACCTGGCCAGTCTCCATCCCTCAGGTCTGGCGGCCATCCTCACTGTGTCCCCAGGTTCTCTCTTCCCTCCCCAGGGTCTGCCCTGCCCTAATTGCTCCTCTTCTGACTGCTGGTGTGCAGAAGCAGACCTGAGCACACACCCTCCTTCAGTCTACCGAGGCCCTTCGGAGGCACGGGAAGAAGGTCAGAGGAGAGTGTGCTGGCTGAAGTTCAGGTGGTGGGTGGCACCACCTGCCATCCTCATCCTATAGCCACACCCAAGCTAGGATGCAGGTGAAGGCTAGGGAGCCAAACCAGGGCTCTGCACTGATCACAGGATAGCACACCATGGCCTGGTCCAGGAACCTGATGCTGATTTTCAGCTGGCCCCTCCAACTTAGCCTTCAGGGGTCTCAAGAGTACAGAATTCATCCTTCCTCTCATAGCCACACGGTACTTCTTGGTCAAACTAAGTCTATGCATCCTGTGGACCCAGTTATCTACTCCTGGGGAGACCTTCCAAAGAGCACACATGCAAGGGTGTTTACTGGAGCATTATTGGTGATGACAGGGATTTGGAAGTGAGTTGGGATCCAATCTCCCAGCAATAGGCAGGTAAAATATGCTGACTAGAGGCTGGGTGCATAAGCTCATGCCTATAATCTCAGCACTTTGGGAGACTGAGGTGGGAGGAGTGCTTGAGCCCAGGAGTTCAAGACCAGCCTGGGCAACATAGCAAGAACTCATCTCTACAAAACATAAAAAAAAGTTAGCCGGGTGTGTGGCATGTGCCTGTAGTCTCAGCTACTTGGGAGGCTGAGGCAGAAGGATCGCCTAAGCCGAGGAGGTCAAGGCTGAGGTGAGCCGTGATCAAGACACTGTACTCCAGCCTGGGCAACAGAATGAGTACCTGACTCAAAAAAAATAAAAAAATAAAAAAATCCTGGCTAGATAGCATGGAATATTATGTGACAGTTAGAAACACAGATTAGATGTGCACATGGCAATATTGGTGATCTTAAAAACACAGTATCTAGTGAAGGAAAAAAGATGATTTAATGGCTTTTACGTAAATTAAAAACACATGCATCTGAAGCAATGCTCCACACTGTAAGGAAAAAATTGATATTGAAACAAAAAAATATGTATTAGCATATTAGAATGCTGCCCATGGGCAGAGAAGGGATTAGCAGCAGGACATGGGAAAGAGTGTACAAAGGAGGTGACTCACACGGACCGACAATGTAATGGGCCATGAATCCACAGTATAATTGACTCGACTCTCTGCACCTGAGGCCCAAAAAATAAAAATGAACCATCTTTCAAGTCTTGGAGTGGCTGTGTTGTCTAGGGTATGGTATGCTATGACAATGATGGCAAAACTTATGAGTTCTGGCCAGAAGCCTACAGGAGGCAGGGAGAAGGTACAGCCCATAGATAGCACGAGCTTTCTCCAAATGGTGACAGCAAGAATGGACCCGAGGTTGAAGTCTACTCCCAATCACCCAGCCTGCTCCGGTCTAGCCTAAGTCAGAGACCTAGGAAACAGCAGCAGGATGTAGACAGGAAGCCTCAGGGCAGGGAAACTGAGTGTGTGGAGGAGGCAGGAATGTACCTGAGAAGGCAATGTTGCCCCCTGTCCCTGCCCACTGGCTCCATCCTAAAATAGCATCACTATTATCAAGATGAGAAAAGGGCAGTCCTATGGGCCCAGACTCATGGCGGAGGTACTCTCTTTCAAACTATCTGAGTCACACTGGCCTGGGTCACCCCTGTGTCCTCCAGTGACTCAGAGGGTGTGTGGGGTGGGGGTGGGTGTGTTCACAGCAGGCTAGAGTTCAGAAAAATGTAGAGAGTGAAACACAAATGCTGATCATTTCCTTTGCTGGTTAGGGAGGACAAGAGCTGATTTCAGGTGGAGGTTAACAATGCCATCTAGATGGGCTATTGTTTAACAAAGGGGGCGCTGGCAGCCTCTCCCGACCTGTCCCTTATTATCCTTATTCACTTAGGATAAAGGTTAGCTAGGGTGGTGCTTGTCACTCCTCAGAACTGCAACAGGAAGCTTCTAGGCCACAGACAGGATGCAGACTTGGGCTGCAGCATTTGAGTATGCGGCATGTACTCTCTCTCGGACACATAGACTGTCTTTCTTGGGGCTGCTGTGGCTTTCCACATTTTGGTTCCAAGGGAACAAAGGGGCTTTTTAGCAGTTGGATTGGACTCTGGGTTATTTTTAGAAACAAATTTCAGCAGAATCATGTCATGCTCATGGAGAGGGAGAGGAGGGCTAATCTCCCTCAGCTATGGGAGTTGGGATCTGTTTGCTCCCAGACCTCAGATTCCAGGGAGCCCTCAGAATGAGGGGTAACCTGCCTGCCTCAGACTGAGGAAGCCACATTTCACCCACCAAAGAGAGTGCTATGGGCCCCCTCTCTTTCACCAGGGGCTCAGCAGGAGAGCATGCAGAATAACATTCCCGTGTGGTCCAGACTCTAGACAGCCTATCACATGCTGGTCACCACGCCTGGCCATTCCCATTGCCTCTCTCCACTCCACGACAGTCTCACCTGTACAGAGTACAGAGCCCCCCATCCCCAACTTTGCCTGTTCCAGCCTTCTCTTGGCCCAACTATTTCCTGGAAGTCACAGACAAATGCACAAGGGCTCCATGCTGAAAAGATGTCGTTTATTAAGAGAGCCAGGCACACTTCCCAATAATCTGTTTCAGTCTTTCTTGTTCACACATTGCACAGACGGGAGCCACTAAGTCAGCCCAGGGTCTTCCAAAGTGAACTGATCACACTCCTTTGTTCTTAAGCCCTGAGTGAGCCCCAGGATCCCCTGGAGAACTGGAGAAAAACTATTGCTGATCTCCCATCCCCTCTCCCAGGTTTCTGGTTCAGGAGGACTGGGGTGAGGCCCGGGAAGGTTCCTTCCTTCCTTTCTTCCAATTTATTTTTATTTCATTTAGAGATGAGAATCTTGCCATGTTGCCCAGGTTGGTCTTAAACTCTTGGGCTCAAGTGATCCTCCTGCCTCAGTCTCCCAAAGCGCTAGAATGACAGGTGTGAGCCACTGCACCCAGCAGAAGCTACATTTCTAACAAGTTCCTTAACAAGATGAGCTGATGCTACTGGTCTGGGGTCCACACCTGGAGAACACTGCAGGGGTTCTGAAGCATTTCTGTGAAATACCTCTTCAGCTCCAGACTGTCAGGGGATGGCACAGAAAAGTCTTGTCACATGTCCTCTGCTCGTCCCCTCTCCCTCCTCTTGTCCTTCCAGAATGCTGATCCCTGCATCCATTCCTCTTAGGGCAGCCTTCTTACCCATGAACTTCCCAAGGAAAGCCTGTCTTTGAGAAAACAGACTTGAAAGGATGTCACTCAACAAGCTTCAACAGAAGTCAAGATTTATTCAGAAAGTTAAAACAAGCTACCATGTGAGGTTCAGAGGGACACCCAGACCCCTTCCAGGCTCAGGTGGAGCTCACCCTCCCACTCCTGTTTTCTGTTTCCCTGGTAGCTGAGAGATGGAGGGACCAGTTCACAGGTGAGGGCAAGAGGAAACAAGATGCCCACAGCTCCCTCTGGCTCCCAAAATACCGCTGCCTCCGGTCACATCTGGAGCCCAGGCTGCCTCTTCCTTGTCATCTCCACAGCCCCAGCAGAAGGGCCAGGCCCACCGCCTCCGCGCCACCTCTCAGGAGCGCCTGCCCACTGCGCCAAGGCCAAGGCGGCCGCACCACAGGGCCGGCAGAGCAGCCGCAGCTGCTGTTTTCCAGGCCGGTTGACAGGCTGTTATAAACACTTGCTTTAGGTTGCTATGGCAAAGCGGGTGTGCAGCCTGGCTACGGTGAAGCTATTTATGTGCCTGTAATGGCAGAGTGGTCTGTTTTTTATTATTTTACTTTTAAAGTTTTCCTTTCCCAACCCCTAAAAAAAAAAAAAAACAGAGCTGCCACAACTTTCTCAGGAAAGAAAAGAGTATAGCCAGAAACTAGAGCTTCTGACCTGAACAGGAAGGGGAAGATTAAAGTGAGGAGTTTGGGCGAGCTCATGTCCTTTCACTTAGGAACCAAAGCCCCGCCTCTGCCTCTGTGCCTTAAGGACACAGGCCAAACTCCAGGTCCCCTCACCTCTCCACCATACTGAGAGGAGACAAAGCCACTTCGTCTTCTTCCTCCCATGTCCCCACCAGCTGGGCTGCCAGTGTCACACATGGGATGAAGACACTGAGAAGTCCACCTGCAAAGCACTCATCCCCTCCGCAGGTGGCACGGAGCCTGGTCATTCCAGATGGATATTTGCAGAGAACACCCTCTAGAGGTGCCTCTGAAGGGACACATGTTTCCTCCCCTTGTACAGGGACTCTTTATTCAATTCTTACTCCTTGAGGCGCTTTAGGGTGAAGGGAGACTCCTGTACAACACGACTTAAGATTTCAGTCAAGGTAGTGACTCCAGCACCAAGGAGTCAGCATTCAAGGGCCAGATGTTAAAGGATGATGAACAGTGAAGGTGAGTCCTCCTTAGGCACATCTGGCACCAGGCACATGGGAAAGCTTTGCGGTAGTGGAGGCAGGGAGTGACAGAGATCAATCTCCATCTCTTGGAAGGGGCACTTGTCCACTCCCCCAACCCAAGTAAAATGACCAAGAAGAAAAAAAATGAGCCATGGACAGCTCAAGAGGAGCAAGAGAGTGGGAACCCATGTGGTAATCACACACACACACACACACACACACACACACACACACACACACACACAGCCCTAAGCTGGAAGCGTGTACTGACTTGAGAAATATCACTAAATGGCATATAAGTAAAAGAGCGTCACCTTCCAGAAACAGTAGGTTGGAGTACCAGACACTGTAGGATTTTATCATTCCTCTTTCCCCACCCATTCCAGTTCCTTTTGGATTGGTATGTACTTATTAGGAGGAAAAAAAAAAAACCCACTGCCAATGGACACACTAACCAGATAAAACTAAAGTTAGGGCAGCGTTCAAAAGCAAATGCTGTAGATGGCTCCAATTCCGTCCATCTCATATGATAACTAACTGTGTCCCAGATGCCACCATGGCTCAGAAAGGATACGGATAAGAATGACCCCCACAGGGAGGAGAGAGGGCAGGAGATGGGGGAAGACGCTGATGCTCCCATCAGGGAAGCACCCTTCTGCTGCCCCAGGAGAGGTCCAAGTCCTAACTGACAGGCCTGGTTAGCTCATAAGCTCTTGTTGGAAAAATCAGAACTTGGGATTGAAATCAGTCTTGGCAGCACCTTGAGGTCAAAAGAGCAGAGCAGGCATCATTTCTAAGCCTGTCACACCAACTGTCATCAGCATCCTAGCTCCTGTAGGGTAGGAAGGGAGAAAGGAGGAGGCCAGGATGGAATCCAGAGGGGAAAGGAGGATAGTACTATACAGTTCACATAGGCTTATAGAAAAGTCACCCATTACGAACTAAGGTTCCAGACAGCCAGTGTTTCTCTTCCTAGTTCTAAGGTATACACACTCAAGCTGAGCAGCCATTGCTTGGGAATGTACAAGAGACGCAGACATGTCTCAGAATCCCAAGGTAGAGTAAGCTTCCAAAAACCATGGGCTAGAAAGAATCATCGATTCAAAAGAGCTCATACAGGGCCCATTGTTGAAAGAGACATAGGCCAGGCAAAGAGGTGACTCAGCCCCAGCTGGTCATTGTTGATGGAAGTGTTTCAGGGAAGAGAACATGGAGGGTACTGTGTGTTTCTCTTCCAAGTGAGCAAGAGGGTTTTCTCACCTCTCTAACACAACCTCAGCCCCAGCGCCTGGCCTAGCATGTGGAATTAATGAATGAACGGCTTTTCTCTGTTTCAAGGGGGAAAAAAGTATGAAAGCCCCAGGAAAGGACCCAATCTCCAGAGAGAAGCAGCACTTACCCTGTCTCCCCCACATTCTTTGGGCCATAAATCTGGTAGACTGAATGGGCTGGAGGCACATCTCCCTTGATCTCCAGAACAAAGAGTCACAGGGATTTGGTGCAGGTAGCAGGGCTGAGCCCTCAGTGCGGGAGCCATCTACTCTCCAGGGAGAAGCAAAGGTAAACATAACCCAGTAGATTCTAAACTCCCACACACAGCATTTTAAACACCAATGCAGCCTCCAAGGAAAAACTTGGAAGGAGAACCATGAGATGGTGGTAGGGAGGTCTGTAGGTAGTGGAAAAATAGGATATTTTCTGAATTCTTTTACTTCTAAAGCACTGAGTTGCCAGGAATCATGGGAAAACACCTAGTACCAAAGTCTTTCCACCTCCTCATTTTTCTCTCTATACTTCATTCCCAAGCTTCTTTCATATCTATGTGTATTCCTTCTTTACATCCTCCCCCGCAACCTGTCTATTTCAATCTCTCTCATTCTCTATTTTTCTTTTTCTTTTTTTAATGGTAGAGATGGGGGTCTTGCTATGTTGCCCAGGCTGGGCTCAAACTCCTGGCTCAAGTGATCTTCCTGCCTTGGTCTCTCAAAGTCTGGGATTACAGGCATAAGTCACCACATCTGGCCTCTTTTTTGACATTTCTGGGGACAGTCCAATCGAATGGAATTTAATTCTCCCTGCCCAGATGATTTCTGAAGCCAATCAGTCTTATCCTAATCTACTGTGGTTCAAAAAGTGGAAGGAACAGGAATGAGCTGAAAAGCAAGTCAGGCTGCCACATCCTGGGGTCATGGATGATGGGCCAAAGGCACACAGAACAAGATCCTATGAGCCAATCTGCATTCTCCCACATCCATCTGGAGCTCTCCTGGCTAAGACAAATATTTATGCAGACATAACTATGCTCAAAGTAGAAGCAAATTGCTAACACTGAGGACTCAAAGTGAGGAACCCTAACGGAGATGGGGTAAGGGAAGGGATATGAGAATATCCCTGTGGATTCAGTGACAGCAACTGCAACCTTCTAAAATAATGAAAAGCAAAACAAAAACCCCAAAGCCAGAATTGAGTATGCTCGGCCAAGCTTCCAATCTCGCATAAACAGGGGAGTGATCTGACAGAAGAAGGGTCTAGGAGAAAGAGAGATGGAAAAGGCACCCAGGGCTACAATCTGACCCTGGCTCCTTTCTTTTTATTTTTTTGAGTTGGAGTCTCACTCGGTCACCCAGACTGGAGTGCAGTGGCCGCTCCCGGCCACCGCAGCCTCGCCTGCTGGGCTCCGGCGATCCTTCTACCTCAGCCTTCCGAGTAGCCGGAATTACAGGCATGCGCTACCATGCCCGGCTGATTTTTTGATTATTGTAGAGATGAGGTCTCGCTGCCCAGGCGGGTCTCGAACCCGCGGGCTCAGGCAATCCACTCACCTCAGCCTCCTAAAGGTGCGGGATTACAGGCTGAGCCACAGAGCCCGGCTGACCCTGGTTCCTTTCAAGGCTACCAAGGAAGCAGAAAATTCAAGAACTGAACACAATAAGTTAGTCCTACCCAACTACAAACTGCAGGATAGTTCCACTGTTCCACCTCAATTCCACTCTGAGCCTACACAACTTGGGTAGGGACTAGACATGGAGGCTAAAACTCAGCCCTCTGGTGACAAGCTGCTTTCTTCTATGTCTTTCCACCACTAGGATTCACGGAGGGTCCAGGAAGTAGTTGTGAAAGGCATTCCAACCCAAAAGAGTTCGACTTTCGTGGGCATCTTACACTATTTGCCTAACGTTTGCTTCTGCAAAAGTTTGCCAGAGCAAACTTTCCCCTGGTCACACACTCTGACCTGCTGTTCCAAATTAGCAAGATCTCCATCACCAGAGAAGGATGCTTTGCAGGGCTGAAGGAGGGTCAGTTCTCTCCCTTAGGGTTTCAGCCACGAGGCCCTCTCTCTGTGAGCAGCCAAGTCCTCAGAGAAGCTGAGGACACGCCAGCCTGTTATCTTTCCTCCCTCCTCCACCAGCCAGCCCAAGAGAGCTCGCCTTCATGTGGGGACGTCCCATGGCAGTGAGGCTATGGAAATTTTGCCGTCTAAGGCTGTGGAATTCTTCCGCTGGGCTTCTGCAGTTAATCATCGCAGCTCTCTGGATTTCCAGCTTGGGGCTTTAAAAGGTAGCACCAGAGGAAGAAGAACAAACATGTCAAGGAGAAGAGAAAAAAAAAGTTGGTATAAGCAAAAAGATAACCACCTCCAGTACTAGTCTACTGAGAAACTGAGTGACTGTGAGAAGGGAAAAGAAGAAAAGAGCAGAAGAAAAATAAGCATAGACCATACTCCAAAATATTCTTTCCAGATCCCCAGTGACAGCTGCCCATATCCATTCACCAGAACCTGCAGGAAACATTGCTCCACTGCTAACCTACTTGTAAAAGGATAATCTAGGAGTTGGTTTGTTTGAAACTTTCTCCTTTTAGCAGATCAGGGGCTCCTGTCCGCCTTTGGAAGAAAAGTGCTAGAGAGCTCACAGCTGTGAGGACAAGACATCAAAACATGAGCTTCCAAGATGGCAGAAGTGGCTTCTCAGGCCAAGTTGCCATGGTTTCCAACAGCACAAACAGAGGTTTGGCCCTACAGAGGGCTAGGAGGGGGATACCTTTTTATTACCAAGGGAATGGTTTCAGGAGCCAAGACAGGAGGGAGTTTACGGCAAAATGAAGAGAGGGTTACAGAGCAGGGGAAAGAAAATGGACAGTCTTGACAGCTCCCATGCTTCCTGGTGAGCACAGGGTGGAAGGCCCCCTTTGTAGAATGATACGGCCCTATTCAGGAGGTAAGATAAACTTAGGAAGTTAATAGGAAGATGAGCAGCCTCCCTGCTAGATTAAACGTCCACCCAACCAAACCTAGCAAAGAGAGAATGGAGGCCAAAATTAAGTGGCTTTGGGAAAGCTAAGGACCTCCAAAGGCTCTGAGTTTTGCCTGCAAAAAGGCAAGTGAGGTATCCCCAGTAGCGATGTGTGGAGGTGCTGTTCCCCATAACTGAGACCGGTCTCACTGTCTACCCACTATAAGCATCAGCACACTACCTTTCCATGTCCCCCTGTCAGGACCCTTCCGACTCTCGTTCCAAAGGAGCCAGATGGGGTAGAACCTTGTAAAGTGCCAAAATGCTACCATGTCCTCTTAGCAGGAGCTGTCAGCTGAATGCAGTCACCTGGTCAAGGAATTCCCCTTTCAGTCTCGTGGGAAGCTCTCTGCAGTTTAGGAGAACCCCCTTGGATGCTTCCTCTGGAGCTGGTGCCAGCTTGGCTCACACAGAAGAAATGGAAAGGAGGTAGCGTTGCTCATGACGATGCTATAGTCAGAAGCAGCGACGGTGACCCCACTGTAGGCCAAGCCCACGAATGCGCCGCCACCTTCTCACAGCAGAGAGAGGACAGGATCTGCTGACCACAAGCTAGGAGGTGGGTCAGAGCTAATCACAGTTTTATCACTGGTAATTATACTGGTCAATAAGTTCCTGGCCTTTTCAGGGAGCAGGTGCCCTGCTTGTCCCACCAATTACATCAAAAAACCCAGAATCCCATAATCGCAACCCTGCCGGGGACATTGAGAAAAGTCTAATATAAACCCCATCATGGTACATGTAAGCACTTGTGAGCCAAATATTGTGCAGGGCATTGGATACAAAGGCTATACAATCTAGATAGGAAAGCAGGATGGAGGTAGAGGCAAATGATGCAGAGATACGTATTAGGTATAAGATGAAGGGCAGATCTATCTTCCATACCTGCTCACCTGCATGTATCCAGAACCTCTGGGTTCTACCCTGCAGGCCAGCATGTGGCCATCAAGCTGCTGCAAGAGAGAGGTCACTTAGAGCACAGGCAAAGGGGAGCCTTCTCTCTTTCCAGAGCTGCTGGGTACAGCTGTGCAGGATGTGCCCTGAACATTGGCATCAGGTGCAAGTGGTTGGAAGATGAAATCTACCCTGAGTTCTGTTGGATAGGCCTGGCACCTCTGGGCTATTGTCATCTTTCTGAAATCTTAAAAAAAATTTTTTTTTAATTTTTGAGTTGGAGTCTCACTCTGTCGCCCAGGCTGGAGTGCAGTGGCACACTCACGGCCACCCCAGCGTCAACCTGCTGGGCTCCAGTGAACCTTCTGCCTTAGTCTTCCAAGCAGGCATGCCCGGCTAATTTTTGTTTTTTGTAGAGACGAGGTCTCGCCAAGTTGCCCGGGCTGGTCTGGAACCTGCGGGCTCAGTCTGAAATCTAAAAGGTGCCAGATGGGCTTGCAGCTGCACTTAACTGTCAACCTGGCACATTCCCTTGGGCCACCAAACCCTAAGAAATATCTAAGGGAAAAAATCAGAAGTGAGTCCAGTTTGCCCTGCAGATGCCCCAGATGCAGGGCTGAAGATGCCAAAGCAGACAGCCCTGTGCCCCCCTCCCCATCCCCTGCCGCAATCAGGCCAGAATGACCCATCGTTGGCCAGGTTCCTACCCCTCACAGCTCACAAACTCTCGCGCAACAGTCCTTCCTGAGGAGCACCAGTGCCCCCAGCATAACCTTCCCCAAATCCATTCTCCCTGAGCCTTAGTTCTGCATCTGAAAAAAACGGAGATCAAAAAATAATCCATCCTATATGAAAACTGAGAGGATTATGACTTTTTTGTTTTTGTTTTTGAGTCAGGTTTCCCTCTGTCACCCAGACTGCAGTGCAGCGGCATGATCACAACTCACTGCAGCCTCAACCTCCTGGGCTCAGGAAATCCTTCTGCCTCAGCCTCCTCAGTAGCTGGGATTATAGGCATGTGCCAACACGCCTGGCTTACTTTTTGATTTTTTGTAGAGATGAGGTCTTGCTATGTTGCCTAGGCTGATCTCAAACTCCTGAGCTCCAGCAGTCCTCCCTCCTCGGCCTCCCAAAGTGCTTGGATTACAGGCATGAGCCACTGCATCTAGCTGATTAATACTTTATTTGTGTGCAAAGACCCATTACTCTTGGATGAAGATCAAATGCATTAAAAAGCTATTGTGAGCCGGGTTCAGCCTGTAATCCTAGCACTTTGGGAGGCTGAGGTGAGTGGATCGCCTGAGCCCGCGAGTTCAAGACCCACCTGGGCAACTTGGCGAGACCTCATCTCTACAATAAATCAAAAATTAGCCGGGCGTGGTAGCGCACACCTGTAGTTCCAGCTACTTGGAAGGCTGAGGCAGGCGCCGGAGCCTAGCAGGTCGAGGCTGCAGTGACCGGGAGCGGCCACTGCACTCCAAGGAGTCTGGGTGACAGAGTGAGACTCCATCTCAAAAAAAAAAAAAGCTATTGTGCTTTGGGAGGCTGAGGTGGGAGGAGTGCTTGAGGCCAGAAGTTGAAGACCAGCCTGGGAAACATAGGGAGACTCTGTCTCTACAATATATATATGTATGTATTTATTATTTTTTTTATTTTTAATTTTTTTGAGTTGGAGTCTCACTCTGTCACACAGACTGGAGTGCAGTGGCCGCTCCCGGCCACCGCAGCCTCGACCTGCTGGGCTCCGGCGATCCTTCCGCCTCAGCCTTCCGAGTAGCTGGAACTACAGGCGCGAGCTACCACGCCCGGCTAATTTTTGATTTATTGTAGAGATGAGGTCTCGCCAAGTTGCCCAGGCGGGTCTCGAATCCGCGGGTTCAGGCAATCCACTTGCCTCGGCCTCCCAAAGTGCTGGGATTACAGGCTGAGCCACCGAGCGCGGCCATATGTATGTATTTAAAGTAGCTGGGCATGGTGGCATGTGCCTGAAATCCCAGCTACTCTAGAAGCTGAGACAGGAGGATTGCTTGAGATCAGGAGTTCAAGGTTGTAGTAAGCTATGATCATGCCACTGCACTCTAGCCTGGGCAACACAGTGAGATCTTGTCTCTAAAATGAAGGGGGGGAAAAAAGCAGCAGCTATTGAACAATGGAGGCAAATTGCCTCTGCCCCTCTGCTGGAGCCTCCCAGTGCCTCTGGCTACCTTATTCCTTACTTCCTAGTCTTAGGTGTGAATTCTGGCCTCTGTGTACCAGGAAGACATTGGTACTCCCCATTCACACAGACAACTCCAGAATCTCTAACTTGTGCAGCTATATCTAGGGAATCTGTCTGCCTGAGTTTCCTTTTAAAGTAGTATTAACAAGACCGAGCAAAACAGAAAAAGTTCATGAGAGTAAAAGAAGGTTGTAAGAAGTCACATTTGAGTAATGCTTCACAGTTTTCAAAGCACTCTGACGTTTGATCTTTTTAAGACAGACAAAACTGGTGATATTACTCTTTTACAGGTTTTATAACACATGGTCTTAAAGGTGAAGTGACTCACTTAGTTAAGGCCTCGCAACCACAGGAAGAGCCTAGAAAAAGCTAAGGCATACTGCATGCTATAAGGTCCTATAAAGAAAGTGGAGAGAGGGGGTGTGTGGGGGCTCATGCCTGTAATCCTAGTAACTCGAGAGACCAAAGTGGGAGAATCACTTAAGGCCAGGAGCTTGAGACCAGCTTGGGCAACATAGTGAGACCCCATTGCTACAAAAAACGTAAAAATTTAATAGCTGGGCATGGCGGTGTGTGCCTGTAGTCCTAGCTACTCGAGAGGCTGAGATGGAAGAATCACTTGCGGCCAGGAGATGGAGGCTTCAGTGAGATATGATCACGCCACTGCATTCTAGTCAGGGTGACAGAATGAGAGCTTGTCTACTGAAAAAAAAAAGTGGTGAGAATAGTAACATGAGAACAAGAGAGCAGCCCGTATAAAACAGTCAGATAATTTTAGGCCCAACCCAGGCCAGTGGAGCTAGGGGATTCCTGCCCTGATGAGCTCAGAGGATAAATATAGGTTCTCCCACTTCCGCTCAGGAATGACTGTGAGCCATGCCCAGTGTATGTGTGATGTCTCTGTGTGTCACCCTTTTGGCTCCGGGTGCCTTGAGGGTACAGATTGTGGTCCAGATAGAGGCTGTGTAGCTCCTAATGCGCTGAGGGGGTATAACAAGGAGGAGAACAACAAAGTGTGGTGGAAGATTCAGAAAAAGAAAGGGGAGGGCCCTTTCCCTTAGGGAACTTCCACTCCACAGACATCTAATAGAGAAGGATGCACCCATGTTAAGAAGGCCGACGATTACAGTACAGTACAGACAGAAATACTGAAGAACACCGAGACCAGAAATAACAAAGACTAAAAGGGAAAGAAACATAAAAAACAAAAACCCCAAATCATAAACAAGAAAAAAAAAAGTTGTTCTAGAGTCTCTAGGTCTGTTAAGGCCTAACCAGGTCTTTAAGTGGGGACCAAAGTGAGGCCCACTCTTTACCTGTACAATGACAATTTGTATACCTAATCCTAAACTGTACCTCACATCTTTAAGATTAAAAAAAGAAGAAACCATTGTTTTTGCTTATCCATAAGAAGTAATTACTTTTCCGTTCAAGTTTTATCATGAGGTTGTAGCAATTCAGTCACTTCTAGCTCTTTTGCTAGTTCCACCACATCTGCAGTGTCTTTCTCCACTGAAGTGTTGAACCCCTCAAAGTCATCCACGAGGGTTGGAATCAACTTCTTCCAAACTCCTGTTAATGCTGATATTATGACCTCCTCCACGAATCATGAATGGTCTTAACGGCATCTAGAATGGTGAATCCTTTCCAGAAGGTTTTCAGTTTACTTTGCTGAGATCCATCAAGGGAATCACTATCTATTGCAGCTACAGCCTTACAAAATGTTATTTTTTTTCTTTTCTTTTTTTTTTTTGAGTTGGAGTCTCACTCTGTCACCCATGCTGGGGTGCAGTGGCAACCTGCTGGGCTCTGGCAATCCTTCTGCCTCAGCCTTCCAAGTAGCCACATCTACAGGCGCGTGCTATCACGCCTGGTTAATTTTTTTTTTTTAATTGTAGAGACGAGATCTCACTAAACTGCCCGGGCTGGTCTCAAACCCATGGCCTCAGGCAATCCATTCGCCTCAGCCTCCCAAAATGCTGGGATTACAGGCTGAGACACCAAGCCTGGCCAAAATGTATTTCTTAAACAATAAAACTGGAAAGTCAAAATTACTCCTTGATCCATGGGCTGCAGAACAGATGTCAGGCATGAAAACAACATTCATCTTCTTGTACATCTCCATCAGAGCTCTGGGGTGACCTGGTGTGTTGTCAATGAGCAGTCAGATTCTGAGCATTTTTTTCTGAGCAGCAGGTCTCAACGGTGGGCTTATAATATTCGGCAAACCATGCTATAAACAGTTGTGCTATCAGCTAGGTTTTGTTGTTTCATTTACGAGTACAGGCAGAGTAGATTTAGCATAATCCTTAAGGGCCTGAGGATTTTCAGATTGGTGAATGAGCATTGGCTTTACCAGCTGCACTGGCCCCTCACAAGAGAGTCAGCTTGTCCTTTGAAGCCAGGCATGGACTTCTCTTAGCTATGAAAGTCCTAGATGCCATCTTCTTCCAACAGAAGGCTATTTTGTCTACATTAAAATCTGCTGTTTGGTGTAGGCACTTTCACTAATTATTTCAGCTAGACTTTCTGGGTAACTTGCTGCAGCTTCTTCATCAGCACTTGCTGCTTCACCTTGTATTTTCATGTTATGGAGATGGCTTCTTTCCTAAAACCTCATGAACCAACCTCTACTCGTTTCCAACTTTTCTTCTGAAGTTTCCTCATATCTCTCAACCTTCAAAGAATTGAAGCGAGTTAGGCCTTGATTAGGTTTTAACCTAAGGGAATGTTGTAGCTGGTTTGACCTTCTATTCAGACCACTCAAACTTTGTCCCTGTCAGCAATAAGGCTGTCTTGCTTTCTTATCATTCATGTGTCCACTGGAGTAGCACTTTTTATTTCCTTCAATAATTTTTCCTTTGCATTCACAACTTCGCTGTTTACTGCAGTAGACCTAGCTTTCAGCATGCCTTCCTCACTAAGCTCAATCATTTCTAGCTTTCAATTTATAGTGAGAAACATGCAGCTCTTTCACTTGAACACGTAGGGGCCACTGCAGAGTAATTAATTGGCCTAATTTCAATGTTTTTGTGTCTAAGGGAATAGGGAGGTCCAAGGAAAGGAAGACAGGCGGGGAACAGCTGGTCCGTGGAGCAGACAGAACACACACATTTATCGATTAAGTTCGCCATCTTATATGGGCATGGTTTGTGGTGCCCCAAAACAATTACAATAGTAACATCAAAAAAACACTGATAAGCCGGGGTTGGTGGCTCAGCCTGTAATCCTGTGCCTTTGGGAGGCTGAGGTGGTAGTGCATGCCTGTAATTCCAGCTACTTGGAAGGCTGAGGCGGAAGGATCGCCAGCACCCAGCAGGTCGAGGCTGCGGTGGCTGGGAGCAGCCACTGCACTCCAGTCTGGGCGACAGAGTGAGACTCTGACTCAAAAAAAAAAAAAAAAAAATCACTGATAACCATAACAGATAATATGAAAATGTGAAATACTGTGAAAATTACTAAAATGTGACACACAGACACAAAGTGAGCTCAAGTTTTTGGAAAAATAGTGCTGACAGACTTGCTCAATGCAGGGTTGTCACAAACCTTCCATTGGTAAAACTGTGATATTTGTGAAATGCAATGAAACAAGGTGTGCCTGTAATTTTTCTTCTTTTTGAGTTATTTCCTTTTGAAGTCACCTTAGCTGGGGAGTCTGTTGATAGAAACCTTGGTTTTTGTTTGTCTGTAAAGGGTTTTTTTTTTGCTCACATTTTTTAAGGATGTTTACTGATGACAGAATTCTGCATTAGCAGTTATTTTCTCAGCACTTTGAAGATGTTATTCAACTCTCTTCTGGTTTTTATTGTTGATGCTCAGAAAACAGCTGTCAGTCTAATTGTCATATACTTGAAGGGCACTTTTGGGTTTGCTTTAAAATTATTTATTCTTGTTTTCTAGTTTCGTTACAATGTGTCAAGGGGTGAGTTTTATTTATCGTTTCAGATTCCTTAGGTTTCATAAATATGATGATCTTATTTCAATTCTTGGTCATTGCTTCTTCAAATATTGTTTTACTCCTGTTCCTTCTATTTCCTTCGGGACCATTAATTAAATGTACGTTGGAATGCTTTTACCTTATTGCAGGGGTCAGTAATCTATAACACATGGGCTACTTGCTGCCTATAATTGTAAATGAAGTGGCACACAGCTACACCCATTCATTTACATAGTTCTATGGTTGTTTTCACACTATATTGGCTGAGTTGAGTATTTAAGACAGAGACCATATAGGCCACAAAGTCTTTAAAATTCATTATCTGAGCCGGGCTCAGTGGCTCAGCCTGTAATCCCGCGCCTTTGGGAGGCTGAGGTGAGTGGATTGCCTGAGCCCGCGGGTTCGAGACCCGCCTGGGCAGGCGAGACCTCATCTCTACAATAAATCAAAAAATCAGCCAGGTGTGGTAGCGCATGCCTGTAATTCCGGCTACTCGGAAGGCTGAGGCGGAAGGATCACCGCGAGGCTGCGGTGGCCGGGAGCAGCCACTGCGCTCCAGTCTGGGCGACCGAGTGAGACTCCAACTCAAAAAAAAAAAAAAAAAAAAAAAATTCACTATCTGGCTGTTTACAAAAAAATTTGTCCTTGCTTTAGTCCCTATATCTATCTCTATACCTCTTTTCTATTTTCCATCTTCATCTCTTCAATCTTCCTTTTCCTATACAATTTCTTCAGAAATAGCTTCCAGTTTGCTAATCTTATCTTCAGTTGTAATATATTGATTAATCTATTTATTGACTTTTTTTTTCATCAGAGAAGAGGGTCTCACTATGTTGCTCAGGCTGGCTTCAAATTCTTAAGCTCAACTGATCCTCCTGCCTCAGCCTCTCAAGTAGCTGGGACTATAAGCACACACTTTATTCAATGATGTTTTAATTTCATTTCTGTTTTTTTCATGTCTAAAAGTTATCTTTGCTTCTCTGTCATATCTACCTGATCAATTTAGTCTCCTGTCTCTTCATCATTCTTTCAATACCCTCTTATTTCTTTTAGCATATCAAATATATATTTTTTGTATCTAGTAATTCCAACATGAGAAATTTCTGTGGGTCTGATTTGTAAAGTGTTATTTCTGCTGCTCAGCAGCATTGGTAATCAGGGAAATGCAAACCAAGAACACTAGGAGATACTATTTACACCCTTCAGTTGGCAAAAATTTAGAAACCTAATGATTCCAAGTACTTGAGAGGATGAGGAGCAACGATATCTCTTATATATCCACTAGTAGGGACAAAAACTACTACACACATGTTGGGAAACAATCTATCAGTATCTTGTAAAAGTGAATACTCATATACCAAGACTGAGCAATTCCCCTCCAAGATCTATACCCAGGAGACACTTACATATATATGTACATAAGGAGATAAGAACAGGACTGTTTGTGGAGGAATCATTCTTACTGGTGAAAAAGGGTGCTATATTTACCCATGAAATATCATATAGCAATGAAAATAATGAGCTTAGCTATACTTGACAGGAATGAATATTAGAATTATAATATTGAATAAAATAAGTTCCAGAAGATTGTATACAGTACACACATATATATGTATGTATATACGTAGGTGTGTGTATATACAATTTTTTTTTTAAGAGATGGGGTTTTGCTATGTGGCTCAGGCTGAAGTGTAGTGGCTGTTCACAGGGGCAATCATAGCTCACTGCAGCCTTGAATTTCTGGTCTCAAGTGATTCTCCTGCCTCAGCCTCCCTAGTAGTGGGGACTACAGCTGGGTGTCACCTTGCCTGGCTAATATAGTTCAAGAATAAAGCATATAAGCAAAACTAAATAGTATATTTGTTTAGGTGTACAAATGTTTGTCAAAAGAATAGTGAACATAAAATTCAGGACAGTGGATGGGATGGATGAAGAGATAAGGAGACAGGATAGGAAGGGCACATAGGTGGATAAAAGTTAATGGTAGTGATCTCTGCCAAGAGTGGTGGATCATGCCTGAAGTCATCCCAGCACTTTGGGAGGCGGAGGCGGGAGGATCACTTGAACCCAGGAGTTTGAGACTAGCCTAGGCAACATAGTGAGACCTCGTCTCTACAAAAAAATTAGCTGGGCATGGTGGTGCGTATCTGTAGTCCCACCTACTCAGGAGTCTGAGGGAGGAGCATTGCTTGAGCCCAGGAATTTGAGGCTGCAGTGAACTGTGATGGTGCCACTGTACTCCAGTCTGGGTACAGAACGAGACCCCGACTCAAAAAAAAAAAGGTCGTGATATTATTTTGGCATGAGTGGTGGGTTCAAGTGTGTTCTTTAGGTTAGTAAAATACATTATATTTGATTACGTATAAATTATATTAATAACCTATATAAGTAGCAAAAGAGGGATATGCACAATCCAATGAAGAAGATGTGTCATGAGCCTTGGATTTTGATTAATCTGATTTTGTACACCTGAGAAATAAAGTAAAAGAAAGAAAGAGGCAGAACTAGAAATGAAAGAGACAGAGAAAGAGAGATAGAAGGAAGGAGAAAAAAAGAACACAGGTTTCTATTATTTTCACCAGTCATTTTTTTTTTTTTTTTTTTAAGACCAGGTCTCAGCCGGGCTCGGTGGCTCAGCCTGTAATCCCGTGCCTTGGAAGGCTGAGGTGAGTGGATTGCCTGAGCCCGCGGGTTCGAGACCCGCCTGGGCAACTTGGCAAGACCTCATCTCTACAATAAATAAAAAAAAAGCCGGGCATGGTAGTGTGCACTTGTACTTCCTTCTACTTGGAAGGCTGAGGCGGAAGGATCGCTGGAGTCCAGCAGATCGAGGTTGCGGTGGCCGGGAGTGGCCACTGCACTCCAGTCTAGGTGACAGAGTGAGACTCCAACTCAAAAAAAAAAAAAAAATACCAGGTCTCACTCTGTCACCCAGCCTAGAGTGCAGTGACATGGTCACGGCTCACCACAGTCTCGACCTCCTGGGCTCAGGAGACGCTTCCGCCTCAGCCTCCCATTAACTGGGACTACAGGCACGCCACCATGCCCACCTCATTTTTTGACTTTTTGTAGAGAGGAGGTGTCACTATGTTGCCCAGGCTGGTTTCAAACCCCTGGGCTCAAGTGATTCTCCTGCCTTGGCCTCCAAAAGTTTTGGGATTACAGATGTGAGCCACTGGGCCCAGCCATCTACCAGAAATATTTTTTAACCTGCATGATCATAGATAGCCATGAAGCTACCTGAATGTAGCAGCTCTCTTAGATGAGAACTTCTGCTGTCAATTTCATGGTCTCAAATTACCACTTAATGGCTGGGTTCGTGGCTCAGCCTGTAATCCTGGCACATTGGAAGACTGAGGCGAGTGGATTGTCTGAGCCCGCGGGTTTGAGACCAGCCTAGGCAACCTGGCAAGGTTTATTTATCTCTAAATAAATAAAAAATTAGCCAGGCGTGGTAGCACGTGCCTGTAGTTCCAGCTACTTGTGAGGCTGAGTTGGAAGTATTGCAGGAGCCCAGCAGTCAATGCTGGGGTGCCAGTGAGCATACCATTGCACTCCAGCCTGGGACACAGAGTGAGACTTCAACTTTAAAAAAAAAATTACCACTTAGCAACACAGTCAATATACTTACTGCATTGGACCCTACTATCCTAATAAGAAAACATCAATCAACTCAAAAACTCTGACTTTTTGGTGGTGGCAGGGGAAGGGGTGAGAGTAGAGTGCACAGTAAAGAGGGGCATTACTCCCCTAGGGACCAGAGCCACAGGGGAGGGGCACAGAAGGAAGGGCGTGTGGAGTTGGCAGTGCCCTGGTCCTCTGCTTTGGAGTGGGTGGGGGGATAGAGGGACACTCAGGGACCACATGCCTGAGTTCCCATCTCCTGTTGGATCCAAAGTGAAAGCATTCTGCCATCCGAAATAAAGCAGCCTGGGGAAGAGCCCTGACTCCTTCTCTCGGTGTGGAGCCCAGCCTCACCCAGGCAGGGAAGGCGGCCAGGGACCTCGGTGGGCCTGCACGCTGGGCCGCGCCCCTCCCGCCCTCGCCCTGGGCCGGCCGCGTTCGGACCTGCCGCTCCCTGCCCTCCGCGCGAGTCAGCCACAGCCCCGCGCAGCTGGCTCCCAGCGCAGCCGGGAGCAGCTGGGGAAACAGATGCCGTCGTCTTGTGGGGCCTCGCTCAAAAGAAGGTGGGCCGGCTCCACCTGGTCGAGCGATTGCTCAGAGGGGGCAGGTGACTCACTGAGCCCAGCCAGCCCAGCAGCCTCTCTCCCTTTCTCGGACCTCATCTCCCCCCCCAACACACACACACACACACACACACACACACACACACACACACACACACACACACACAAACACTGTGCCACACCCAGGGGAGGACACCCAGGGAACCCTTCCAGTTCTCACCCCACCCTTTACCTAGCCTACCTAAACAAAACCCTGTGGCTTCTGTGGGTCAGCCGACTTCTCAGCACAGCTTCCTCCAGAGAGTCCCTGTCCCCCGGTTGCCAAGACCCCGGGGCACAGGGGCTAGCTCCATGCTTTCCATAGTAGGCATGTTTGATTAGTGTCCATGGATTAATGGATGCATGATGTCAGAGTACAGGGACACAAACTGGGGAGATTCTGGGACATGAGCTGTGGAAGCCGCTGTTTACACCAACATGGAAGGGAAGGCTGTGGTAAATCTGGGGTGCACCAATACAAGAGTATCACATACGAGTGTCTCTCTTCAGTCCTCACTCAGCAGGGATGGGATGAGGGGGAGGTAGCCTGGAGAGGACGCAGAGGCCCTGAGCCCCAGACTGGAGAGTGTGACCTGCCTGGTTATGTACAAGTAGGGTCCCTGGGGCTTCTGTGGCCTCAATTTTTCTAGTCTCTAAAGCACAGCGCTTTTAACTTTCCAAAGCACTTCTATTTAGATTCCATATTTTCACTCTAGATTAACATAACTATCCTTTATGGCTAGAAACAAATGTGGAAACAGGCTCAGAGGTTAAGCGACTTGTTCAAGGACACGCTGCTAGCTACTAGCTTGGTCAAGTGGAACTCAAGGGACTCTTTCCAATGTCCCAAAATTCTCAGATTTTTCACCTATTTTGAAAATGTCATTCACACTTGCTAGAACTCCCTCTCCCATTGTATAGCACTAGAGAGAAGCCATCTTACTCAAGAAAAAGGGCTCAAATTTCATATGAGCTGGAGAAATGATTTTCTAAAACTCAGGGGAGTAAGGAAACCAAGGAAAAACTTCCCCATTCAAGAATCTAATTAGCCAGGCATGGTGTTGTGGACCTACATGTAGTCCCAGCTACTGGGGAGGGAGAGGTGGAAGGATTGCCTGAGCCCAGGAGGTAGATGCTAAGATGAGCCATGATGGCGCCATTGTACTCCAGCCTGGCTCAAAAAAAAAAAAAAAAAAAAAGAATCGTCATAAATATTTGTAAGTATTCTATGGTATATATCACTTTCACATCCATTATCTCAAATGATTCTCGTAATAACCCTGTAAGGTATTCAGGATTATATTATTTGATATTTTAAGGAGAATGAAAAGGCAATGATAACACCCCATTCCCTTCCTGTGTTGTTGCAGGAGGCTCTGGGGGGTAACCAATGTAACAGCAAATAATCCTCTATATTCCTAATGGGAACTCAAAGCATCTCCCTCCATTTTTATCATCTATGTACCCATGACACCCATGAAGGAGGACAGTGGAGAGGAGAAAGCTCCTTATGGGCCAGTGGACAGATCACAGGCACAGAGTAGCCCAAGGCTTCACCAGGGTCACACAACAAGGTGGTATCAGCTCATGGATCCTACACTGAACACGTGCTAACAGTCCTTGGATAAGCCTGTATCTGTCTTGGAGGCCACCAGGATTTTCTGCCACTCTTGAACAGGTTGTCATTCTGAAGCAACCTCACTGCTGAGGTGTGTCCCACGGCCTACCACAAGCACTGTCTTTGCCCCCAGCCCTACAGTTGCTAATTATCTTTCGGCTGGTGACAGCCTCCCAATCTCCCTCACTCCTTTCTCTTGGTCCCTTCCTGCTCTATTCTTGAATGATTTTTTAAAAACCTCTTTTCTTTAAAAATATAGCTGCAGATAAAATATACTTAGCTTTTCTTTCACACATATACATTTAAGAGAACGAAGGCAGGACAGCTTTATGGTTCTCTGCAACCACAGGCCAGTGTGAGAGCCCAAACGAGCAGGAGAGCCAGCCTCTCCGCCATGAATGAGTAATCCCACTTACGGGTTTATAGGGGGCTTTATTTAGGGTGTTCCACATCTTCCAGAAAGCCTGGCCTTTAGCTGGGCCTGTGTAAAAACCACTTTGCATCTTAACTCCCACTTCAAACACAAGCTGGCCTGCTCATCCCTGGGTATGGGATCCAGGAACACAGAGGGAGGAGGGTATTTCCCAAAGGCAACCCAAGAGTTCAAGCCTTCTCCCCTCTCTGATCTCTCACTCCACGGTCAGACCCCTGAGCCCCACCCAAGCTGGCTCCAGATAGTCAGTTTTCAAGACAAAGGCTGTGGCCATCAGGATCTTTATTTCCTTTTTAAAATCACACAGGCATATTGCCTCTGGTTGCCTGCTATTATTGGATTCTACTGGACTATGTTTGGGGCTAACTTGTGACCAATTCTCTATGATGTAAGAAAATGCTTGTGATATAGTATTGGGTAGGAAAAAAATTAAATCAAAAGCTCATTATGCAACATGTTCCCAATTTTGTTTTTAAAAATGTATGTACTCACCCACATATATAAAAGACTAAAAGAGAACATACCAAAATGTTAACAGTTAGGTCTGGGCTTGTGGAAATTTTGGTTTTATCTTTATGCTTTTCTGAATATTCCAAACTTTCTAGGATGAGCTTGTGTAGAGGGAATACAGAGCTCAGACTCTCAAGTGCTATTATTTTTAAAAATTTGTTTTTTTTAAAGAGATGAGAGTCTGCTATGTTGCCAAGGCTGTATTCAATCTCCTGGGCTCAAGTGATCCCCCTGCCTCAAACTTTGGAGTAGGTAGGACCACAAGCACTACCACACCCTTAGACTGTGAAGTTTAAGAGGCATGGTTTGAATTCCACATCTACCACTTAGTAGCCGTGGGAACTTGGACAAAGTATTTTATCTCTCTGAGCCTTGGTTTCTTTTTTGAAAAGGGACGATAGGAATGACACCTTCCTTATAGGGTTTTCATGAGGAAGAAATGAGGTCATGCAATTGTAGCATTTGTCTTGGTAACTGGTATACAGTAAGTCCTCAGTAAATGTGACATATTTTTGTGTATTACTTTTATGTGCATGAAAAAAAGTAAATATTCTTAAAAACATAAAGAACCACTTTGCTAAAAATTCACCATTTGGACTAAAGAACTCTGCAAAAACAACAAAAGCCCTCCTGAAAATGTAGTGTCTCTGAAAGTAACTGGCATAAGAATGATCATAAAATAAAGTTATGTTAATGTTCATATGAAAAGGGAAATATTAGAAAGGAGGGGTGTCAAATGAGGAGTGATGACTGTGAGAAATGCAAAGTTAATGAAAGAAAAGAGAGATGCTTTTCGAAGGGAAAAAAAACCCACAAAACTACCTAGATCAGACCACAGAGTAACTGATCCAACTATAAAGCAACCGGCATAAGAAAAGTGTACAAACCAGAACACAGGAAGGGCAGAGTCTGCGAGTTGGGTCAGCAGGAATGTTCTGGTGGGCTCAGGATTAGAGAGGCAGTGTTGCTTAGGGCTCAGAGAGGATGACGGCTGAGTGAGAAAGAGCCCTGACTTAAACTGGGATGGAAGTTAGCCCCCACTTAGACAAGGGACTTTGGGGATCAGGACTATGGATTAGGCCAGCCTGGGGAGCTCTGGAATGCCAATTGTAAGTTAAGTTGAGCAAGTTGATAGGAGCATGTGCACGTCACTGATCTGAATCTAGCTGGGATCCTGGATCTCCTCACGCTGTTCTTCAGCAGTCTAGCCTTCCCATAGCCTAACCTGTTTTATGCCAATGACACCAGTGGAGGTTGGACACCAGAAGCAGGTAAAAAGGGAATTAGCACCATTGACCAGGTTCTAAATGGAACCCAGTCCCCACCCCATCTTGGAATAGCGAAAGGTTCAGTGATTTCCCAAAAGTGATAGAGCAACTTAAATGACCCAAATCTCAGGTCTTCCAACTTCTAGTGCAGAACTCCTTCCTCTAGATCACCCTGCCTGTCATTAGGAAGCTTTTGCAATTATTCAGGCATGAGATGATGAAGTTTTGAACAGGGAGGGTGGCCCTGGGAAGGAAGAAAGTAAGGCTGTGGCCTTGACCCTAGATAAAAAAAAAATTATATTTGTTTATTCATTTATCCATCCATCCATCCATCCATCCGTCCATCCATCCATCCATTCTTTACTGATCATCATTCCATGAGTCAAGGACTTTGCTAAACACTGGGTATACAGAGATGACTAAGGCACTACTCTCCTTTCAAGTAGCTTGCAGGTTGGTGAATGGGCTCAGTGAAGATGCTGCAGTCAGAAGTGACAAATTGCTGCATCTCAGCAACCACGTTGCCATAGGTCTATTCCCATGAACTCTCAGCTAATGTTCACACCCTCATCTGTAAGTCACTTCCTCTGAGAGCATCTCCCATCGCTGGCTGCCATCCCTGAGAAGTTGGAAGGAGATGGAGAATTCCCCCCACTCCAAGAGAGCCTGGAGCACTTAAGTGACCCACAGGAAGCAGGAGCAAGAACTGCACTCAATGCCAACCCTCTTCCAGCTCAAGAAAGGCAGGCTCCGGTTCATGCATTATCTTGGCCACGCTACCACTTCATGCCAGCTAAAGTCTCTGTGTGGGTGTGTGCTGGGGAAAGTGGGGGAGATTCCAGACTCTCTTGTCTGTTTATCCAATGGCCTGCTCAATTCCAGTAGCAGCTGGCAGCTGGCAGCTGGCAGCTGATCTGAGTGACCAGATAGTGATGGTACCCTTGGGCCACAGCTTCTACAAAAGTAAGTAGAGTCATTGCTCAGTCTAACTCCCTGAGTCAACAAGAGATTTCCTGGCATTAGCTCTTACAGCATCTATTCTCAGGGGAAGAATGCAGGGCAAAAGCAAACCAGGTGAGGTGGTGATAACATTCTACCCTCCACTCCAGAGTATTGTTGCTCAAATATCAAGTGAAGTTTTAGAACTGGCACAAAGAGGGTCACCTGTCTCATGAAAATGGTAGAGCCCCTGGTCAGTCCCTGCTGGCCCTCTGTCAGAGGATTGAGAGGCTGGGGGCCTCTGTGCCTTTCAGAATGTTACTGGGAGACAGTGGGCTACGACCCTTCTATAAATGACTGAGCTCAAAGGTTAGCAGGGAGCAGGTGGGCAGGCTGATGTCAGGAGAGACAGAGGAAAACTTAAAATTTAATTAGCACCTATTATGGGTCAGGCACTAAGAACATGTATCTCTCTTCATTCAAATATATCTCCATTTTCTGAGAAAATTGAGTCTGGGAGTCTAAATAATTTGTCCATGGTCACACAGCTGGTCAGGCAGACTTGAACCCAGTTCCATCTGATTCTTCCAAACAAATGCTCTTATATAACACTACCAGCTGGGATTGGAAGGCCAACTGGGTGATTTGGGACACAGGACATTGTTATAGAAAAGGGCACAGGAAGGGATTCAGGATTTGGTAAATTCTGACCTCCAGGGCTGAAAACCCAGTGGAAATTAGCATTATCTTCTCTATCAATATAGGACCTCAGTATCCTGTTTCCTAGTCCCCATGAATGGATTTTCCAGTGTTGGGGAAATCTCTCTTCACCTGCTCCCTGACTCCCATGGGGCTAAATGTCTTAGGTCAGATGCATAAACAGGAAGCACAGATGAATCTACTAGGGTCACATTTTCCTTTAGATTTTTTTCTGTATTGCTCTTAATGTCCCCTGTCAAAGAAGACTGTGGGGGTTAGGGACCAGATGCACACCCAAAAGGTTCCCCACTTATTTCAGTGACACTTTTCAAGGCCTAGAAAAGTACCCTTTTCCCTCTAACTTTAGGAAGCCCAGGAATACAAAAGTTACCAAAGCAAAGTCCATTCAACCTCTTTTTATTGAGCACTTGCTATGTAACAAGTAATGTTCTAGATGTTTGGGATATTTCAGTGAAAAGAAAGACTAAGATCCTGGCCCTCTTGGAGCACACATTCCAGGAGAACCAAAGCAAAATAACCCTTTTTAAAGGAGGTGTTGTGTAGGCCATGAGTTTTGGTGTCAGATAGGCTGGGGTCAGATATCAGCCCCAACCCTAACCAGCCAGATGACCTCTAACTCACTGAGTGTTAGCTTTCTTATTTGTTAAATGGGGACAGTAGTATGTTGTAGGGATGTTGTGTGTATTCAAGATACAGAAGACTCAGAAATGTCTGGCACCTAGCAGGGTCCAAAATGCTAATAAAGCTGGGTGTGGTGGCTCACACCTGTAATTCTAGCACTTTGGGAGGCTGAGGTGGGAGAATTTCTTGAGCCCAAGAGTTCAAGACAACAAAGCAAGACTTCATCTCTCCAAAAATAAAAAATCAAAATCAAAAATATTAGCTGGGTGTGATGGGGCATGATTATAGCCCCAGCTCCTTGGGAGGCTGAGGCTGAAGGACCACTTGAGCCCAGGAATTCAAGGCTTCAGTGAGCTGTGATCATGCCACCACACTCCAGTCTGGGTGACAGAGTGAGAACTCCAACTAAAAAAAAAAATATATATATATACTAATAGCATTTTTCCAGGCCTACTTGAACCCATAGGTTCTGGGACAACTTGCATGCCCTCTTATTTAGGAGCCTCAACCAAGATACCCTAGAGACAGTATGGTGTGATGAAGAACATAGTGGAGTTTTAATCACGGTCAATGAATTTTCCCTCTAGAGACATCTGCTCCCATGTCTAACCCCTGTGGAAGAGACAGGCTTGGGTGGCCATGTCTGATTACTCTCTACTCCCTTTCAGCAGGCCACAGATCACTGGAGTGGGGTGGACATCGGATCCAAGAGGGACTCTCATGGCATCTGGACTGAGAGGCTGAGTTAATTTACTTTGGAGAGCTACGCAGGAAGGCCACATAGACTGAGAAACGGAATCTGCTGCCTGTGGATGAGGGAGTAGGAGCCCGTTTGCAGAGAAAAGACTGCCAGCAACCCCAGCGGCAGGCATAGCCCACAGAGGGGCTACCCTCCTGCACCTACACGCTGTGCTATTTCCCTGTAGTCCTCTCCTAAAGCCCCCTTTTACTTTTGCTTCTTTGAGTAGGCTTCTGTTCTCACAACTAGATGATCTCCAAGACAAAGCCTGTACCTGTCTCAGAAGGTGGTTGTTGTGACATAATTGGGAAGCAGCTGGCATTGAGTCGACATTCAACAAATGCTGTCGAAACTCTCCATGTTCTTGTCAACCAGTCAGTCACTCAGCCTTGGAAAGAGGAAATCCAAAGATGGGCTAGACTGGTTTGTATCTCAGCCTTACGTCTTACAATCATCTTTATTCATCCTGGAAATGGGGAAGGAGGGAGGACAAGGGGCACAAACTACCCACTGGGAACCATGTCTACTACCAGGGGAGACAGGGCTTGCTAGAAGCCCAAACCTCACCTGCATGCAATTTACTTATGTAGCAAATCCCCCCACGTACCCCACAACTCTAAAATAAAAATGAATTCTTAAAAAAAAAAAAAAAGTTAAGAAAGGCCTCACACCCGAAAGTGACTCACACCCATAATCCCAGCACATTGGAAGGTGGAAGTGAGAGGACTACCTGAGCCCAGGGGTTCGAGACCAGCCTGGGCAGCATGAAGAGATCTGGTCTCTACAACAAACAAATACATAAATAATTAGCTGGGTGTAGTGGCACACACCTCTGGTTCCAGATACTTGAAAGACTGAGGTAGAAGGATCACCTGAATCCAGCAGGTTGAGGTTGCAGTGGCCGTGAATGTGTCACTGCACTCCAGATTGGGTGACAGAGTGAGACACAGAGTCAAAAAAAAAAAAAAAAGGAAGTTAAGAAAAATCTGGAAAATGAAGATAGTACTGGTATTGCCCTCACTTGTCTGGTGGGAGTATTAAATGATAATCCAAGTTTACTACCTAGCTTGTAATTAATGAATGTTAGCTTGGGTTCTTACCTGTATTGCTGTCACTGTTATCTAAGATGCAACAAGTGTTGTTCTGGGCCTTGATCTAGGCAAGGGGGCAGTGAGAACAGGATCTGAAGAGAACAGAGAAGGATGTTCTGGGAGTGGGGTGGGGGCTGGCAGGAGAGAGAAGAAGCCGAAATGAAGAGTGGGAAACAGGAAGGGGGGAATGGAATAAAAAGCTTTACATGCATCGAGCACTTTAAGGCGCTTTATGTGACACTTTCACTTACAATCTCATCTGTCCGCCATCACTTTCTATAGGGCAGATAAGGACAGATGATACAATACACACTTTATGGAGGGGAAAACTGAAGCTCAGCAAAGATGCGCACATTGGCTGGATGTGGATGGCTCACGTCTGTCATCCCAGCACTTTGGCAGGCCAAGGACTGCTTGAGCCCAGGAGTTTAAGACCAGCCTGGGCATGCTTGTAGTCCCAGCTACTCTGGAGGCTGAGGTGGAAGGATTGCCCGAGCCCAGGCGGTTGAGGCTGCGGTGACCCATGATAATGCCACTGCACTCCGGCCTGAGGACAAAGCTAAATCTACTTCTTTAGCCTTCATACCACATTGCCTCTGAAAGCAGGGGAGGGGCTGAAACGAGAAGTAAGGATTGGAAGAGACCCTGGAAGGTTTCTTCAGAATTTTTTGTTTACTCCTAGGTACCATTTGGATTCTTTCTGGGCATCCCAGCAATGGAATGTCTCTGCCCCGTCAGAGTCAGAGGCTCCAGATGTAAGCAGGGGTTTCTTAAGCCAGGCAACACTGGGATGGCAATCCAAGGACTGAATGAACCAGGCCAGACCAGCACCCAGCTTCAGCACCATGCCCTGGTTCAGGCTTCCTTGAACAAAGGACAAGGGCAAGTCCTTCGCCATTCAGGCCACAGTCTCACTGGTGACACCAGGGACTGCCACAGTGTGGTGTCTAAGCCCCTGCCGGCTCAGTCATGAATGGAATCCAGGCCTTACCTCCCTGAAGCCAGGGGTTAAAGGGGCTCTCCAGAGAAACAAGTGCAAATCCCTGGAACACTGCCACAATCAGGGCCTGCTATGAGTCCCCGGGGTCAGGACAGTCATCTCTGGGCTGATGAAGGTAGGTGATGTGAAGCCCATCTTGCCTCCTGGATACCGCTTCTCCCCAGACTCTAATACAGTGCCTGGCATATGGTCTGTGCTCACTTCATGTTTGTTGAATGAACAAGTAAATGAATGACAGATTGGCGCTGGCAATAAAATCAGCCTGTGCTGTCACATTTTAGTAGCCATGCCCTGCTGACTCTTAGACCGCAAATCAGAGCTTGGTAGCAAACTGGGCTGAGTCAGTTGCCAAGGGAGAAGTGGAGATAATAGCACTTCCCCTCAGTACTTACTCTGACCTTTCAGAGGAGATATGCCCCGAGGAAAGGGCAGGGCCTAGGATACCCAGCAGGAGGAAGTCTCTGCCCAGCCCTTCCCAGGGCTTCTGCTTCCCTTCACAATTACCCTGCATCTCCCAGCAGAAGGCCCGCTGTGGGGAGAAGCTGTGCGGAGGAGCCGTGGGGAGGACTGCTAGGAGCTACCCAGTAATGAGAGCGGTACCAAGAAGCCAAGAGAACTTCTCCTTTGCATCTTCTCTCGTGCTAGTGACCTGAATTGTTAATAATAGCAGCAGCAGCAATAACAATCACGGCACAGCAACTTTATGGCTTCTAGAATTTTCCAAAGTGCTCCTAGCATATGATCTCACTGTGCCGCAAATCATCCTTGGAGAGACAGGGATGGTTCTCCCTGTTATGTGGGTAGAGACAGTGGGTACTAGGGAGGTTTGGAGTTATCTGGTCATGAAGCGATGCAGTATGGGGTCGAGGGCCCAGTCATAGACTTGGCGTGGAACAAACTGGGCTCTAGCTCTGGCTCTGCCTCAAATTAGTCCGGTGTGTTTGGGCAAGTCTCTAGGTTCTGGTTTTCTCACTTGCGGAAGAGGGAAACTGGATCATTTCTCCAACTCTATTCATTTCAAATGCTCTGGCTTAATAAAATGAGCTGTCCCCCAGCCCAAAGCCTGGCGACTGACCTCCTCCGCACAAGGTCAGAAAGCTCCTGGAAGTGTGGGCGCCAGCTGCACCCGTCCTGGCACCCTGGCAGATGTCCTATGAGTACTCTCCACAAGGAAGGCTGTGGTACAGACGGCAGGGAGTAACCCCCAAAAAGTCATCTGAATGGCCCACGAGCACCAGGAGAGCAGGCGGGCAGCAGGCTGCTGCGGAGTCCAGATGCCATCCTGCTCGCAACCCTGGTGCTGGCTCAGACAAAGGCTGGAGGCATTCCAGCGGGTGGGAGCAGACAGCCTCCCTCATCTGCCAGAGCATCTGATTTTCCAGGATGCTCAGTCGGATGCAGTGCCCTGTCTCCCTTCTGCCCTCCATTCTCTCCTCTATCAAATCTATCCGTTTTCCTTCAAATCCTGCTTGGCGGTGGCCTCCTCCAAGAATAATTTCCAGTTGAGCCCTGCCAAATTCTGGTCTCCCGTTCCCACTAACACCTCTTCAGCTCCCAGCCATTCCATTAGCAGCTCCCAGCCAGCACTAGGTCATGTGTCCCTGTGCCAGATGAGGCTTCGAGTGTGTGTTCCCATTCTTGTCTCCACTAGATAGGGGGGAAGAACAGGGCTAGTATTTCCCATCTTCTCCTTTCTTAAAGCTTCCTCTATCTTCAGCTCCCAAGATACGAAGCAGGGCATTCGGGACACAGGAACAGTGAACTATAGATGGCCGGTATTTTCCTCTCTACCCTTGGGTAGCTGCCCTGGGCAGCTGCCAGGAAGGCCAGTGCTGGAATCTCAACCAGAGTCTGGATATGGACAAGCCAACGTGTCTATCTCCAGGGCCAAAAATCTAGATTGAGAGGGAGGCCAAGCTGGCCTAGCAGCTGGTGGTTTACTCAAATTTCTCCTAACCTGGCCAGGAGCGGTGGCTCATGCCTGCAATTCCAGTACTTTGGGAGGCCGGGGAGGATTGCTTGAGCCCAGGAGTTTGAGACCAGCCTGGGCAACAGAGCGAGACCCTGTCTCTATAAAAAAATTTAAAAATTAGCCGGGTGTGGTGTCACATGCCTGTAGTCCCAGCTACTTGGGAGGCTGAGGAAGAGGAAACTCCTAAGTCCATGAGGTCGAGGCTGTGGCGAGCCATGACCACGCCACTGCATTCCAGCCTGGGTGACAGAGTGAGACACCGGCTCACAAAAACAACAAATCTCTTCTAACCCAACCCATAGTTCAGATGAAAACCTAACCTCTCCAGCCCACACTGTTGACTGGATCCTTGACTGCCAATGTCTAAAAATATTAACATTAGGCTGAACCATATGAAATTACCTTTTGTAGGTCAAAAGTGATTGCATGTTGGTGATTTCATATGGTTCAATCTAATACCTTTTGTTGGGAGCGGGGGTCACATTCACTAGAAGACAGTAGACCTTCTGTAGGCCTGGACTTCTTTATCTTTAGCCAATATTTCTTGGTTTCTGGACCAGGACATAACAGAATTATGGTCTTAGAAGGTATTGAGTCATACTTCTAATGGAAGTTCCAAGCAGATAGAGATGGGGAAATCTTAGAACCCATTCTGCTGTCAAATCTCAAGGGCAGTGTCCAAACACATCCTTTTAGCTCTCCTATCTCTGGTCATCCTGGATAGAAGGATGGAACACAGCTGCAGGTTGTCACATTGTGCTAGACACATTGTAATAAAAGATTTGGGTCTGAGCATTGAGAGTTTTACTCCCTGTCTTCCCTAGAAGAGGAGGATCTTTTTCTGTTTTGTTTTCTCAAACCTGTGTGAGAATTTTCTTTTACTTTCTTTTTTTTTTAAGACGAGGAGGGTCTTGAATCAGAAATGACTGCATGTCCAAATTTGGTCTCATGTTACAATGCAGCAAATGAAGGCCCAGAGATACCACCTGCCTCAATCAAAGTCCCCCATCATCAGTTTTCTAATTCCCAGTCCGGTACTCTTTTGGCAGGCCTGGTAACTCACTAGGACAAACTCCTCCCTGTCTGCTCCCTTCTGACTTCCTGGCTCCCACTCTTTCAGGCTCCCTAGCCAACACAGAAGGGGAATTCACTAAAGGATCAATAGCCCTCTCCTACATGAAAAGAGCCCTGAGTCATGCCAGGCTTAGCCCCAGGGTTTCCAGGGAGAAGGGAGAGAGACAGAAGCTGTCCTGGAAACCCGATGATTTGGGTCAGTGACAGCACAGCCAGATATGCTGTCCTTGTGAAGGGAGAGCCTAGAAGGCTTCACTTAGCCTTCATTTAGGTTAGACCAGGCATGAAAGTGCAGGGAAGGCATAGCTGGGTCCTCTCAGAATCACCTAATTAGAAAATTTGAAGGGACACGAAAGGTAGCAACAATGTCTGGGCTGTTGGTGAATTCCTCTTCTTACAATCTGGGACCCCTTTCTCAAAAGATAGGTGGGTGATTCTAGAAGCCCTCAGTCCCCAGGCTTCCTCAGTTGGTCCCATGGCATGGTGGAAGAATGTCTGTCATCCTGCCTTCCATCTTGGCCTACCCATCATGACCCACCCATTGTGGTCTAGCTGCTCCCACCTGGAAGGAAGAGTTTGGTGTGGACAGCAGGGACATCACTTTGTCAGGAAGAACCCTCTGCGTGCTTCTTTGGGGACTTTCAGCACTTGGGAACTTAGAAAAGAGGCTCCTGTGGGTCAGGAGTTTGGCAGATTGGGTGAGAAGAGTTCAGTAATCTAGGAATGCTTTCTGGCATTGACTTCTCTCTCCATCTTAGTATTTTGAAAAATCTCAAACCCGAAACATTGAAAAACTGGTACGATAAACAACCACAGACTCTTTACTTAGGTTTACCAATTGTTAACATTTTGCATACTCTCTTGATGTATATATGTATGCATACATATACACTTTTTTTTGCTGAGCCATTTGAAAATAACATACAGGCACTTTGCTCCTAAATACTTTTGCATAATCTTTAAGAATAAGATTATTCTCCTACAAAGCCACTTTGGCACCTATCACACCTAAAAAACTTAACAATAATTATATATCATCTAGTATCTCTACTAAAAATTTCTGGGCTGGGTGTAGTGGCTCATGCCTGTAATCTCAGCACTTTGGGAAGCTAAGGCAGAAGGACAGCTTGAGGCCAGGAGTATGAGACCACTCTAGGCAACATAACAAGACCTCATCTCTATAAAAAAAAAGAAAGAGTCAATTGTCCCAAGATATCTTTTATAGTCTTTTTTTTTTTTTTGACCTGGATCCAATTGAAGTTTATACACTGTATTTGGATATAATGTCTCTTTAGTTTCTTTTAATCTAGGTAGGTTTCTCTTCCCTCCCCATTCCCCTGCCACATACAATTTTTGTTTTTTATGATATTCATTTTTCTGAAGAGTCTCAAGCTGTCATTTAGAATGGCTCAAATTCTAGATTTCGCTTTTGTCTCTTATAATTTGATTCAGGATAAACTTTTTTGACAAGAACAGAGGTGGTATGTGGTAGAACTTACTGCAGCACATGAGAAGGCTCTAATGTCAGGTAGTCCCACTATTGCTGATGTTGGATTACTTGATGGTGGAAAGTACCAGATGAGCTCATTGTAAAGACACACTTTTCCTTTTGTAAAGAGTAAGTAATCTGTGAGATGATACACTGTGCAACAGCCTAAATGTTTTTCATCTTCCTCAAGTTTATATGTAGAAACCTAAATCTCCAATGTGATGGTATTAGGAGTGTGGCCTTTGGGAAGTGATTAGGTCATGAGGGTAGAGCCTTCATGAATAGGATTTGTGCCCTTGTGAGAGACACAAAAGAAATGATGTCTCTCTCTGCTGTGTGAGGATATAAGGAGAAACAGCCATCTGCAAATCAGAAAGAGTGTCCTCACCAATCTACTGACGCCTTGATATAGAACTTCCAACCTACAGAACTGTCAGAAATAAATTTCTGTTGGTTAAGCCACTGGGTCTATGATGTTCTGATGCAGCAGCCCAAAGTAAGACATGTTAACACCATCCTTTCACCCAATGATTTTAGCATCTATTAGATGCTAGCCTAAATCAGCTATTATATTGGGGGTCAGTTTAAAGATCTGACAAAGGATGCAAAGTTTCAGTTAGACACAAGAAATTCATTTTTGAGACCTATTGCACAGCATGGTGACTATCATTAATACAAGGTAATACATGTTCCAGAATTGCTGACAGCAGATTTGAAATGTTTGTACCACCAAAAAAAGATAAATATGTGAGGTAACAGGTATGCTGACAGCTTGATTTAATCATTCCATGATGTATACACATATCAAGACATTCCTTAAACATATACAATTATTATTTGTCTATTAAAATTTTAATTTAAGTAAAAGTTATGTCATTACTACTGCATTTTATTAGTTGCCATTTCTGTTGAGTTTTCCCTCCCTGCTCTTCCCTACCCCTGTCAACTGTCAGAATGGACTCAAGGAATCTTACATTCAATGCGCTGCAATCTATTAACCACTATTTTGATGCCCAGTTCATCCCACATTTGCCTTGTGAGAACCCCTTTAAGCCAGCTCTAGTGTCCTTTGACATGAGCATGTTCTAACTTTCTGGCACAGCATGGTGCACTTGCACTTTCCCAGTACCTGACTTGAAATTAGCCATTTCTTCAAGGAGCAACACAGCTGCAAAAGATATTCTTATTTCTCCAGTTTTCTCACCCCAAAGGTGGCCTACTATATTGTCTCCCCAAAACTTCTTTCCTGACAGGGAGCCTTGGCTCCGATTCTAACTAGATCTTCAAGCCAAGATCATGTGGGCTGAACACAGAGGACTGGCTTAAGGTGGAGGCAGAAGTAGAAAGTCCCTGTCATTTCTGTGTTAACATGTGCAGAGGAAGTAAGTCAGTGGAACAAGAATGGCTCACACAAGGGAGAGAGGAAAGAAGAGACAAAGAGATGATGGGAGAGGAAGCCAAGTATAAAACATTCCACACAGGCCTTTTGGACTCTAGCCCCAGGGCCTGCTATGGTCCTATGACTTACAGATAAGGGGAAATGAGTGGAGAAAGATTGTCATTCTAGTATGACTGGGCCCAGAGGCCTTGCCTTTGTCATAGGTCTTCCTTTGTCTTCCCTTCCCACCCAACACCATTGGGGGTGATAGGAATCAATGCCTGACTGAAGAGCAGGGAACGAGCTGGGTAGGGAGCCCGGTCTGAGGGGCAGCCTGTGGGGCAAGGGTTCAGATGGCTTGAAGAACCCTTCCAGGGGCCAGGCATAGTAGCTCACATCTATACTCCAGCACTTTGGGAGGCCGAGGTGGAAGGGTTGTTTGAGCCCAGGAGTTCAAGACCAGCTTGGGCAACACAGCAAGAACTTGTCTCTACAAAAAGTAAAAAAATTAGTGAGGCGTGGTAGTGCATGCCTGTAGTCCCAGCTACTCCGGAGACTGAGGTGGAAGGATCACCTGAGCCCAGGATTTCCAGGCTGTGGTAGCTGTGATCACACCACTGCACTCCAGCCTGGGTAACACAGTGACACTGACTCAAAAAAAAAAAAAAAAAGGAATCCTTCCAGGGAAGGTTAGATCCATGATGGAGCATTCCTCTTCAAGGTCAAACCAAACACTTGGGGTTACTCTAATCTAAGCCAAACGTCTGTCTTTCCTCTCTCAAAAACTTAGAGCATCTGGAATGTTCTATCCTAGGACAGCAGGACTGACCCAGGTCTCTGGGTGCTGTGTCTAGGGCCAGGAGCACTGCAACAAGAAAAAAAGGCCCAGATGGATTACTGAAAGAAGCGAAATTCTTAACAACTGGGTCAGTGTAGTCACCAGTCAGTGGGAGTGGGGAGGAGTAAAGCTCCCCAATATCCTTGCCTGGGAGCTTGCATCCCTCTTACAACACCTTGGGCAAATCTGACGGCTCTACTTCTGTCCCCTAGCTGGGCTCTCCCCTTGGCCCTCCCAAGCAATCTGACAAATCTGACTCAGCCACTCCCTCCCAACATGACTGTGGGCAGCAGGCTTCCCGTTGTGCAGAGGGGAACCCGAAGGCCAGAGGGCACGTCAGGAACCCGCGGGAACACGGCTGACGACTCCCAGGCTCCCCCAAACTGCCCCTCCTTCTCTCCACAATAATCGACCAAGAGCGCCAACGTCTCAGTCTCGGTGCTGGCCGCTCTGAGTCCGAGGGCTACGACGCGCTGTGCTCCCTCGACCTGACCTTGAATCCAGAGACGCGGAGGTGGTAAATGGAAGGGACCGGCGCTTGGCGCAGCCAGGGAGGCAGAAGCCTCCGCTCCCCGCGCTAAGCGCATTCTCCACGGAGTTCTCAGATCGGCAGAGCCCGGGAGGGTGGGGCCGATGCGGGAGAGGCTGGTGGGCGGGGCCGCGGAGGCAGCCAAGAGCGGAGGGGGCCACGGACTCGCTGCAGTCGATCCAGCCCCGGAGCCCCGGGAGGAGGGCTGGGGCTGCGGAGACAGACTCCCCCTTCGACCGCGACCTCGGACTCGAGGCCACGGGAGCAGGCGCCCCGGTGCGCGCGAAACAGGGACCTGCTCCTGGTGAAGAAGCCCTCCTCAAGCCTGTCAGACTCTGCCCCTAGACAGGGTCCTGAAAATAGAAGTCCAGCTGCAGGAATGGTGGCATTATGGGCCCCCACGATGGGAGGCTACGGGGGAGGGGGAGAGGGGAGCGCCATGATTTCGGGGTTGCACTTCAGCAAGATGGTGGCAGGGAGGATGGGGCTACGGAGGAGGAGCAGAGAAATGGATCCCCCGCCCCCCAGAGCAAGGGCATTGATTCTGTCGTGGGGTTCCTGCCCACTGGGGAAGGCCTCATTCCCTTCCCGATCGGAAAACAGGCAGGGAGGGAGGGAGGAGATGTCTAGACTCCGGGCACAGTCAGGTCAATCAGCCAACACCTCAAAATGAAAGTCGGTTCCTGTTGCTTCGCAGGTCCCAGTGTAGTCTCTCCTCCAAGTCTACTTCCTTCTTTCCCCAGTTTTTCCGTTCTAGCCTTTACCACTGCTCTGACCAAACTAGCTGGGGCTGAAGGCAGGTGTTTCCTCTCCCCAAGGTTTGTCTGCTTTGGGTCTAGGGCCCATCTCCCAGAGCATCCTTTACAGAGCTGCCACCATCCCTCCCACCCTTCCCAGAGCCTGCTGTCCAGGCCACCACTCTAAGCCAAGGAGGGTAACCCTGCTCACCAGAGGCCCAGCCCAAGTTACAGCCTCTTACAGCTCCCTTCCTCCTAACCCCTTCCCAGTCAACCTCTTCTCACCCTCAAGCCCTACTCTGTGGCTGGGCCCAGGCTGGAATGACCTTGGGCTCATCCCTTCAGGTAGGGGCCTGCAGGAGGGCCCCCCAAATAGAAAGAGCTCAGAGAAGGGGAAGCTCTGGGGAGGGTCTCAAGGGTAGGAAGGGTCTCAAGACTCCCTGCCAGACACCCTACCCAGATGAGGAGGTGGTGCTGTAGATTTTGTTTCCCCTGTCTCCCCACAGGGGCCTCAGTTGAGTGCCCACTGATTTCTTCATCTGACATTCCCCTTACCTGGCAAGCAGGCACCGGCATCCTGTCTGCAAGTTATTGTAAGTCCGGCAGGAATGCCCAGGAGGGAGTTGCCTCTGGCCAGTAGAGTGCCCACTCCTCTCCCATGATGTGGCTGGCCACTTCTGCCCCCTCCACACTCAGCAAGAGAAAAGCAATGGGTACCCCCAGGGAGGTAGAGGAGAGTATGAGACTGGACTCCGTCTGGGGAAGGATGCCAGCAGCCCCCTCTACCAAGAGCTAGCCGAGTATGAGAGACAGAGAGAGAGAAAGAAACAAATAGCAGACAGGACAATCCTAGTCTTAATTTCCAGCTCTTCACCAAGCCAATGTAGTGACCCAAGATGCTGGCTCAAGGACCCTTCCAAGGATGCCTGTGGCCCACTCCATCCACTGAGCACTCACCAGTCCCACAACCTCCAGCCTTGAAACCAAAAACTTTTAAACTTCACCCCTTCTCATTCCTCCCCTTTGGGACCAGAGATGTGTGGGGCGGTGCCCTCAGAGACACTCATACAGTTGGTTCTGGACGCTCACACACACTCAAACAACAGCGGTACGAGGGAACTCCCAGCTTTTTCCACAGCTAATTATAGACGTGAAAGTCTGAGGATGTTTTGCAAGCAGCAGAGAGAAACTGCTGAGGTTCTCTGCAAAGCTCAAGAAATTTAATTTGTGTCCTCTCTTTCCTCACCCCTCCCAACTTCTCCTAACTCACCTTCACCCCATCCCACCAAGTGTGCCCCCTCCCAGGTCTTGCTGCAGCCCCTCATTCCTACTGAAGATTTCTTACTTGGTTTGTTCTCTCTCTCTCTCTCTCTCTTCTCTCTCTCTCTCCCTCTCTCCATCTCTCTTTTGGGCTTTCGAGAAAGGGAACAGACGCGGAAAATATTTTTGCAACAGTTTTCCATTCTGCGTCTCATTCCCAAGCCAAAGGGGAGGGGGAGGGCGGGAACGGATGAGGGGAATGTTTTTTCCAAGAGCTCAATTTTGGTGTAAGACAGTCCCTCCACTTCCCTACCCCCACAGCCCAAGAATGACAAGAACTAGGAAAAGAAAAAGAAATCACTTGTTTGATTATATAGTTTCTCAGGACTGATACTAGGAAATACTGTTATTTGACAAATCTGTGCACACACACATAGTCACAAATCCTCCCAACCCCATCACATGAAACACGCTGGAAAGAGGAAAATCAGGGAGTTTTAGAAGCCATTGAGAGAAAAGAAAGAAACAAAGTTTGCAAATCAGGAGTCAATTCATTCTCTGCAAGCCTACCTCTCTTTCTAGCAAACGTCCAGGCTTCTCCGAGCGGGACTCTCCCTCCGGGTTTCCATGGATGGGGGCAGGGTCGGGTGACCACCCACCGATCTCCCGGGTGTGGCAACGGAGCTAAAGATGCTGGCTTCGCTCGCTGCCTTTCCGGCTGAGGCCGGGGAGTGGGCTGGGTCTCCACCCCCGGCCCTTCCAGCGGGAAGGACCTCTCAGGTTCCTGGAAGACTAGGGCGCAGGGGAGCTAGGCGGGTGTCTCTGATCTTGTTCTCTTCGGAGTGGTGGTTCCCCAGAAAGTTCGTGCCCCCCTCCCAGCCCCCCGCTTTGGACGGTCTCAACAGCAGAGCTTTCTTAAGAAAATGCTTGTCATGGCAACGGCTCCTGCCAACTCGGGCCAGACTCCGGCTCGCCAGCTCTCCCGGAGCGGTGCGGGAGGAGAGAGGGGCGGAGCGGGAGCTGGAACGGGGGCGGGACTTGGCGCGAGGCCAGACCATTACTCGGCTGTTAAGGTGGCCCGTTCCCGAGCGGCGCGGCTTCCTGGTTTGTCTTAAGGGGGAAAGGAAGGGGAAGAATCCTCTCCCCTCTAAGGCTTTCTTCCCCGCCCGTACTTTCACTTGTTGCAAAGAAAGCTGAGTAGGGGTGGGGCGGAGGGAGGTGCGGAGTGGATGTGGGTGGCGGTATTCAACCGTTGCCGGGTGGAGGGGGAAAAAAAGGAAGCTTCTGCAGGCAGTTGGCTTCCTGCATCTCCCCAGCCTCTCAACCTCTTACTTAGACCCAGGACCCAGAAACCCAGAAAGAGTCTGTGGACACTTGTGCCATTCTTTCTTACCCTCCCGCCACCATCTGACTAGGGGTCTCTTTGGAGAAGGAGAAGAAATTGCTTTGCATACACCTACACACAGACTCACACACCCCTTCACCCACATTTCACAAGAGAGGTCACATTTGGCTCCCTCTTGCCCTGTATCACTGAGGCACAGCCACAGCGATGAGAATAGGTGACTACTTTTTAGTCCTACTATGTGCAGGCTATGGCACCAGAAGCTTTGTATATACGGTATCATTTCTTATCCTCAAGGCAATTGTGAAAGGTACTTGTTATTAGCGGCATCTCCTAGTTGAGGAAATTGAGGATTGAGTGACTGCCCAAGGTTATGCATGCATCTGGTTAATGACAGAGACAGGATTCAAGGCCAAGTCCAACTGATTCCAAAGCCCATGTGCTTTCCTGTACTTGTACCATACTGTGGTACACATCTCCATTTGAATGTGTACACACTCAGACATCCGTGCACACTTGTACACAGCCTGTAAACTGTTAATCACACCCACGTACCCGCACTCCCACCAGCGTTGTGCAACAGTGCCACCCATAGATTTTGCATAGAACTTTATGGCTCTCAAGTACAAACATGTACCGTCAGCCAGTTCACACAACATACCTTCAATGACTGATAGCTTCCCACACCTACCTCAGCAAACACATCACTCATATCATCACATGCATGCTTATGGAAGGCAGGCTGACATATATCTCACGAGTCAGCTGGGAGCTGTGCTATGAAGAAGGTAACTGGCCATACTTCCCAGCCTTCTTCATGGGATTTAGGGAAGAGGCCTCTGGGATCCTATTCTCCTAACCTAACACCTCACACCACACGTGTCCTCCTTTACCACCCTCCTCAGAGCTGTGAAGAAGACCCAGTGGTCTGGTACTCCCCCTCCCGATTTCCTAATGTTTGGTCCCTCTCTTTCTTCATTTTATTTTCCTGTCCTAGTATTTCTCAATAACTTATCCACATCCTATTGCTGAGTTAGGGAAAGTTAAACAGACAAAAGACAGTAAAAAGTCTTTTTTAGACTGATTGGGCTAGGCTCCGAACTCAGAGCTCCTTGGCATGGTGCTGGAGGTTGCCTGCTGCCATCCATGCTGGGAAACAAATCCAAAATCTGCTCTGTCTGTGTCTGTGCCTGTGTGCCCCTCCTCCCCCGCCCAATCCTGCCAGAGGAAGGTTGCAGGGGTAGGGGGAGATTTTAGGGTCACCTCCTATGGAAACTCCTATGGACTGCTTAGTTCTTTCTTCTTAGGGTGGAAGTTCTCACCCCTAGGTACTTAGAGGACATTGAAGGTGATCTTTGTTCTCATTTGTGCTCAGTCCTCTCTGGTCACTGCCACTTCCTCAGGAGTGATTTTTTTTCTTTTACTTTTTAAACGTAGACACAGTAGCTGGGCATGCTGGCTCATGCCTGTAATTCTAGCACTTTGGGAGGCTGAGGTGGGAGGCTCTCTTGAGGCCAGGAGTTTGAGATCAGCCTGGGCAACATAGCGAGACTTTGTTTCTACAAAAAAAATTAGTTGGACATGGTGGTGTGCACCTATAGTCCCAGCTACTCAGGAGGCTGAGGGGGAAGGATTGCCTTAACCTAGGAGGTCAAGGCTGTGGTGAGCCATGCCACAACACTCCAACCTGGGTGACAGAGTGAGACCCTGACTCAAAAAATAAATTAATAAAATAAAATAAAAATGAGACAGAGTCTCCCTATGTTGCCCAGGCTGGTCTCAAACTTCTGTCCTCAAGCGATCCTCCTGCCTCAGCCTCCCAAGTTGCTGGGACTACAGACGTGAGCCACCACATCCAGCACCTCTGTTAGATTTTGGTAGTTCCTAGCAAAATGTCAGCTTCAGGAGCCCAAATCAATCGTTGAGGAAGACATGGAACAGAAAATAAAATAAAGGAATCACTTGAACAGAGCTTCAGATTTAATAGCTTGTCAAGTTTCCTGTGGGATGGCAAAAACTTGACATTTTAGTGCCCAATGAGTGTCGGGTGCATCTTTATCATAAGAAAGTCAGTCTCTGGAATGGCTCTTTAAATGTATTAAAGTATATTTTGAGCTAGCCTGCAGTGGCTGTGCATGGAGGCATCACCCAACTGTTCAGTAAACTTGTCTTAGGGAATAACAATTTAGGCCAGATGTATGGTCTCATTAAACAAGTCTACTTTGGCTACCTGGCCTTTGGGGACTGGGAAGTGATGGCCCTTGTAGCTGGTTATTATTTGAAAGGTAAGGCCTTCATCTCAAATTCCCTGGATTCCAGCGAGACAGGCTCTACTAGAAAGGTGCTGTCAGAAGAGCCTGTGATGGCTGTCCTACCTCATGTTGACTGGGATTCACGGGCAGGCGAGGATGACGACGTCTATAGTGGCTGCAGATCGGGAGTTGTGGGGTGAAAGAAGCTAAATTCCCCTCCCACTCCATTCCCACTCCAACCCCTCTGAAGACAAGCAAGAGGGATGTGAAGGTGGGTCAGTGTGACTCCAGAGGGACCAGAAGGACCATAACCTCATCTCTGTAGCTGACCTGACCACAGCAGTCTGTGTTTTCTGGAAACCTTGAAGCCTCAGAGCCTGTTCCTTCCAGCAGTAGGCTTGAGGTCTAGAACGGGTAAAAATAAATCTATCCATATAAATAACCACTAGATGTGGGAAAATGGAGTTGTCCCCCCCACCCCGCCCCAGGCAAGAGAGAAGACACTGCTTCTTGCGTCAGAAGTTCATAGTCGGCTCTGAACAGTTCTGTGACCTTCTCCCCATCGTTCTCGTGACTTTACACGTTCCCTGTCCTTTGGCTCTAGCTGACTCTTCTCAGCTAGATGTCGTGGGCTCCCAGAGCAAGTCAGTCTCTGCAGGGCTTACATCACTGTGGACCCTGTCCCCATCCCATCATTCACTTGAAGAAAAGGCAATCAGTGTTGTCTCTCTCTTAGGTGTTAACAGATTATATTCCTCTGCCTCTTGACAACTGCCCCTTGAGTTCCCCAGATCCCCCTCACCATTTTTCCACACCTCCCTAGAACATAGACTGCATCACTCCCCAATGTGAATGTCACCATTTTGCCTTGGCTACAACAGCAGTCACCCTCCCCATGCCCAAAGCCAGTTCTTTTTTTTTTTTTTTTTTTGAGTTGGAGTCTCACTTGGTTGCCCACACTGGAGTGCAGTGGCCGCTCCCGGCCACCGCAGCCTCGCCTGCTGGGCTCCGGTGATCCTTCCACCTCAGCCTTCTGAGTAGCCTGAATTACAGGCATATGCCACCACGCCCAGCTGATTTTTTGATTTATTGTAGAGATGAGGTCTCGCTGCCCAGGCGGGTCTTGAACCCGCGGGCTCAGGCAATCCACTCACCTCAGCCTCCCAAAGGCGCGGGATTACAGGCTGAGCCACCTAGCCCGGCTCAAAGCCAGTTCTTTAAGATGGTATTTCCCCTGGCTGTTAGGATGGAAACTGTCATTTTATTCCAGGTCCAACCCCCCTGACGCAAGCTGAACCAACGACATCCTTTCCTGAGATTTCTGGATTTGAGATCAAAGAGAGAACAAAACTTCATTCCTGCAGTGAACACAGTGAAGAGTGAGGTTCTGGAAGTATCAGGGGGCATGTTCCCTGCCACATGGAGGAAGCCTCCAATAGGAAAGAAGAGAGGCAGGGGAGAAAGCTAAGGAGTGTTGGCAGCATTCAAGGCAGTTGTACCTCCTGTCCCACAGTACCCTTGCCTTTCTTACAAATGAGTTCCATGACTCATGATGCATGCCTACGCTAGATGAAACTGGGTTTTTTGGTCACTTGTACTAAGTAATATAGCAATGTAGTATAGAAGGTAATATAGAAAGCCTTTGAACTAGTATCTACCATTTAGATACACTCATTTCAGTGCATTTTATTCATCCAATAAGGGTTACTGAATATCTACTACTCAATTCAGTATACATTTATAAATGTCTACTGTTTCAACATCTACTGGGTCCAGATGAGGTCTAAGCTTATAGTTTAGTAGGGAGAAAAGAGCGACATTCATAGCATAAGAAGCCACAATAAGCCGGGCTCGGTGGCTCAGCCTGTAATCCTGCGCCTTTGGGAGGCTGAGGTGAGTGGATTGCCTGAGCCCGCGGGTTCGAGACCCGCCTGGGCAGCGAGACCTCATCTCTACAATAAATCAAAAAATCAGCCGGGCATGGTAGTGCATGCCTGTAATTCTGGCTACTCGGAAGGCTGAGGCGGAAGGATCGCCGGAGCCCAGCAGGTCGGGCTGCAGTGGCCAGAAGCGGCCACTGCACTCCAGTCTGGGCGACAGAGTGAGACTCCAACTCAAAAAAAAAAAGAAGCCACAATAGAAGTGCTATAGTTATTCTTTTAAACTTTTTTTTTTTGAGTCAGTGTCTCACTTTGTCACCCAGGCTGGGGTGCAGTGGCACAATCATGGCTCCACCTTCTGGACTCAGGTGATCCTTCTGCCTTATCCTTTGGAGTAACTGGGACAACAGGTGTGCACCATCATGACAGGCTCATTTTTTATTTTTTGTACAGACAAGGTCTCACTATGTTGCCCAGGTCCATCTTGAACTCCTAGACTCAGCAGTCCTCCTACCTCAGCCTCCCAAAGTGCTAGGATTATAGGCATGAACCACCACACCCAGCCTTAAACACATTTATTGAGTGCTTACTATGTGATAGGTAGTATTAGTTTGGTGCAAAGTAATTGCAGTTAATTTTAAATCATTATAACTAAGCTCCAACACATATTTATTAATCAAAATAGGAACCATTACAATCAACACATTGTTGCCAATGAGAAATAAGTTTGTTTATTCCTGTAGCTTAAAAACCCGTGCTTCGGGATTCAGCAAACTCTTGGAACGCATTTTCTGCAACCTGTTGGTTGTAGAAGCATTTTTCCTGCATAAAGCTGTAGTCGCTTGGTGAGAGGTCAGGTGAATATGGCAAATGAGACAAAATTTCATAGCCTAATTCATTCAACTTTTGCAGTATTGATGGTGTCGCATGCAGTCAATCATTCTCCTGGAGAAGAATTGGGTCCTTTCTGTTGACCAATGCCAGCTGCAGGCATTGCAATTTTCAGTGCATCTCATCGATTTGCTGAGTATACTTCTCAGATGTAAAGGCTTCACTGAAATTCAGAAAACTATAGTAGATCAGATTGGCAGCAGACCACCAAACAGTGACCATGACCTTTTTTTGCTGCAAGTTTGTCTTTGGGAAGCGCTTTGGAACTTCTTCTCAGTCCAACCACTGAGTTGGTCATTGCTGGTTGTCGTATAAAATCCACCTTGCGTCCCACATCACAATCCGCTTGAGAAATGGTTCATTGTTGTTGCGTGGAATAAGAGAATATGACACTTCAAAATGACAATTTTTAAACTTTTCAGTCAGCTTATAAGGTACCCACCTAATGAGCTTTTTCACCTTTCCAATTTGCTTCAAATGCTGAACAATTGTAGAATGGTTGACACTGAGTTCTTCAGCAACTTCTCTTGTAGTTGTAAGAGGATCAACTTTGATGATTGCTCTCAATTGTTTGCTGTCAACTTCCAATGGCCTGTCACTATGCTCCTCATATTCAAGGCTCTTGTTCTTTTGCAAAACTTTTTGAACCACCACTGCACTGTACGTTCGTTAGCATTTCCTGGACCAAATGCGTTGTTGATATTGCAGTCATCTCTGCTGATTTTTCTTTTCTATTTTTTTTTAAGTAGAAGTCTTACTCTGTCACCCAAGCTGGAGTTCAGTGGCACGCTCATGGCCACTGCAATCTCGACCAGCTGGACTTAGGTGATCCTTCTACCTCAGCCTTCCAAGTAGCTGGAACCACAGGCACGCACCACCATGCCCAGCTATTTTTTTTTTTATTTATTGCAGAGACAAGGTCTTGCCAAGTTGCCTAGGCTGGTCTCGAACGCGTGGACTCAGGCAATCCTCTTGCCTCTGCCTCCCAAAGTGCTGGGATTACAGGCATGAGCCACTGCTCCTGGCTAGCTTCCACTGCTTTGTAACCCATTTTGAACTCGAATACGAAAATCACTCAGATTTGCGTTTTGTCTAACATAATTTCCGTAGTCTAAAATAAATACAAAATAAACATCAAGTAATAAGTCATTAGCAAAAAAAGGAAAGTGAGAAATGCATATTAAAATGATATATAACATAACCACGTTCATTAAAAATGCATTCCAATATCAAACAGCAAATTTCAACTTGCAAAAACCACAATTACGTTTGCACCAACCTGATACATGCTAAAAGATGACATATGAAAATACTTATTTGGAAATCCCAAGGAGTGATGACTTCTGACAAGAATGCTAGAAGACTCTAGGAAGGAAATCATATTTGGAAGTACCTGAAAATCCTTGAAGAGCAAACTTTAAACTGTTTTGGGTAGGGTGGGGGTGGGGCGGGACAGTGAGGGTAAGCACATGCGCAAAGGTCCCGAGGCAGGAAGGATAGAGAGCCGAGACTGGGAAGATGGCTTGGATATGGTCTATAGAGGACGCTGAGTGGCCTCGTTGGGTCTGTATTTAGCAAGCTGGCTGTGGTAGCGGTGTGTAGGGTAGACTGGAAATCTAGAGATGATGGGAAAGAGAATCCAGGCACAGTGGAATTCTGGAACATTTTGTAGACCATAGTCCCTGCCTTTCAGAAGCCTCTGATCTAGTTGTGAAGACACATAAAACAGATAACAGAATGAAATATATGATAAAGTCTAAAGCTTGCATCCAGATGAAAAACCCAGTGAAAGTTTAGCAAAGGGGAAGCTGAAGTTGGGCTGGAGCCCTGGAGGAAGGTTTCTTAGAGTCGGAGGGACTCCAGCTGAACTTCAAGATTCTTCCCAGTGTCTTTCTTTCCACTCCCTTGGAGAGCAGGCCTGCTGATGGTTGAAGGCAGGGTAGACAGAGGTGTTTATCCAAGTAACATCTGCCCCCATGCCCTTTGTCTGCCTTATCACACAAAATGAGGGTTTTGATGGGGGAGACACTGACTGGATCCAGGAAGATCTAGTGAGCTCCAGCTGAGGGATTGGTGGTAAGAATGCTTGGCAGAGGGCCAGGCACGGTAGTTCGTGCCTGTAATTCCAGTACTTTGGAAGGCCAAGGCAGGAGGATTGCTTGAGCCCAGGAGTTTGAGACCAGCCTGGGTGACATAGCCAGACTTTGTCCCTACAAAATAAAAAATGCTAGGCAGAGATATCAAGGCAGATAAGACTTGACCTGGGTCAAGATGGCAAGAGATAAGAGAAGGCTGCCACTACAAGGAAACACAGATTGCCAGGATTTGCGCTCCAAGACATTCTCATTTACAATCAAAACAACGAATTCTTAAGTCCAAGGTAAAGACAACTTCAGGAATCTGATAGGGAGGATTCTGCTCATGGAAGACAACAGTGACTTCAGCTGGGAGGGCCCAAGAAAGATAAGGATGGATAGTTCTTGTTGCACCCATGTGAGCCATAGGCAAATAGCAGCAGCTGTTTCAGCAGCAGCAGCAGCAGTAGCAGGGCTATTTCTCCACCGGAGGAACCTTACTGGACCCTCCACAGGAGGCCTGACTTCCAGCTCACACCCTTGCTGAGTGTGGGTGGTCATCTGCACTAGACAAGCAGCACTTTTTTGTTTCCCACTTCCTGGGATTCCTGTGGAGAGGACTGGATGGAACAACCTTTACTGAGATCAACCTTTACTCAGGAGAGTCATCTGCAAGGGGGGTGGGAATACAACATTAAATCAAGGGACACTTTCTCTGCAGGCTTAAGGACCTGGTCTCAGAGGACCACCTAGTCATGGTCACCACAGAGGTCTTTGTGGCTCAACTTTTGTTTGTTGGGGTTTTTGCTCTTTGTGTGTTGCTGGTTTCATGCTCTGATTCTGGCGGTAATGAGGTTTCGTGGGGGTGCCAAGAGCTCTGTTTTGCTCTGCAATGTCAGGCAGGTGCCCTGTTAGAAGAGGACTGAGATGAACAGAGGGAGCATGTGTTCCTAGGAAGAAACTGCATGTTGGGCCATGCGCTTCTGGACCTGTAAGGGGGCTGTCTCTTCTTCGTCTTTGCATCCCCAGTGACCAGCACTTCAAAGGCACCTGTGCATCCTGTTAAATGAAGGCGTGCAGAATTTGACATGGGGAAACCTGGTACGGAGGAGGTGAAGGCCAGAAGCAGTTTTTTGATTCAGGGTCTTTGATGATATGCAGAATTCGTTTGATTTACTTGGGAGCATATTTTGCTGTTCTAATTTCATTCTGGTTCAATTATGTTGGAAGCTTCAGTGGCTAGGTTTTCATTCCACTTTGAATTCATTAAATAGGTTGTTGTTGTTTTAAACTCAAGTTTGGTTCATGATTTGTTTTTCTAACAAAATATTTGTCTCTCATTTGTTTCAGGGTACAGCAAATTAATGCCATTTAAAAATAGTTTTTGGTTAATGGTTGTGCTCCATAGATCTGAGGAAGTGAGTGTGAAGGGAACAGGAATGATTTTTAAATTGAGTTTTGAATCCTAATTAGAGTGTCAGCAATACTCTAAGTACTCATTAAGTTTCAAACGAAGATCAGAGAAAACCCAAATGGAAGGATACTTCCTGGCCCCATGCTAGACAGGAAGAGTTACAACCTGTCCCATCTTACATGCCTCCTATTCCAGAGTCTTTAATATTGCTGGCAACAGTGGTTAACACCTTGTAATCTCAAAACTTTGGGAGGCTGAGATGGGAGGATCACCTAAGGATAGGAGTTCGCGACCAGCCTGGGCAATATAGTGAGACGGTCTCCATTTAAAAATAAATAAATGAATAAAAGTTCTCCTGTGTTTGCACAGCACTTTGTAGTTCATAAAGTGCTTTTTCTACATAGAATATTTAGTTTGATCCTTGCAATAGTCCTATACTGTAAGAAGAATAGGGCATAAGTGATTATTCTCATTTTGCTGTTGGGGAGACTGAGGCCCATAAAGGTTGACTACATTGTTCAGACTCACATAATTCATGGCAGGAATAGAGCAGAAGGTCTCTGACTCCTGGCGCAAGGCTCTCTCCCTACTGTAAGCTGGAAGACTTTCTTTCTCTCCACAGACTAGGCCAATTCTTCAAATTTCAGAATCCATAGGCTTGCAGAGTTCTGGGGAGAGTCATCCTAGCTGGGAGGAGATGCTGGGAAAGCAAGAGGGGTGCTGGTAGAATCTACCCCTGTTCCAGGAACTGAATTCCAGGAATTCAGGAACCTTCTGGTTCCTTTTTTTTTTTTTTTTTTTTTAATTAGAGTCTCACTCTGTCGCCCAGACTGGAGTGCAGTGGCCGCTCCCGGCCACCGCAGCCTCGACCTGCTGGGCTCCGTCGATCCTTCCGCCTCAGCCTTCCAAGTAGTTGGACAGGCGCACGCTACCACACCAGGCTAATTTTTGATTTATTGTAGAGATGAGGTCTCACCAAGTTGCCCAGGTGGGTCTTGAACCCGTGGGCTCAGGCAATCCACTCACCTCAGCCTCCAAAGCGGGGGATTATAGGCTGAGTCACCTTGATCTCACACTGGAACCTGGATTCCAGAAATTCCCCTTCCTTCACCTTTCTCACCTGGGAGAGACCACAGAAGGCAGGTCCCAGAAACCCAGGGTGGAATTTGCTTGGTAGGGGAGTCTCAGTACCTTCAGTCTTTCTGTTATTCAAGTAGCTCTTTATCCTCATCTCCATGACCCCTTCCAAACACCAAGCTAGTGAAGCCAAAGCTTCCCACGCTGGCCTGGGCAAATGCTCAGGTTGTGCACTTACCTTTCCATCATTCATCTAACTAACATTTGTTGGGCCCTGTTATGTGCCAAACAAAGAGCAAGCCGTTTACTTGCATTTTCACCTTTGACTTTTGAAGTCCTGAGAGCAGGTGTCATTACACTAATTTCACGGGAAATGAAACTCCCATTTCATTGAGAGGGCTGGTAACCAGTAAGCTGCAGAACTGGGCTAACTCCAGTTGGCCTGACTCTGATGCTGTGCCTTTACTCCTCTGTGCTTTATGAAACAGCAGATACATGAGAGAGAGCGAGAGAGTGGTACCCAGGCCCAGCCCAGAGTCCTGGGGCAGGAGAAAAGAGAGATCGTCTTAAATGTCTTCTAGGTTGAGTGTCCATCTCAGTTTAGCAGCTTCTGGAAGGCAGGAACTGAGGATGGTTAAAATGTCTGTGCCTGCTGCAGAGGCTCTTAGTCAATGGGAGAGGGAGGAGGAAAGAAACTGCTCTCTGTATTTAACCTTGCTACTGGGGCAGACCCAAAAGCAAACGAATGGGTCATGAGACCTGAAATGAATGAATGAATATTTAAAAAATCTGCTCACTCCCCAACAACTGTCTGTCCCACTGGAGAAGGAGTCACCCTGTACTCTTGGGAAGTTACTCCATCCATATTCCCAACTCCACGCAGAACGGCAGATGGTTCAACAGATAGAGAACCCTTTGAGAAGGAGACTCTGCTGCCTCCTGGGGTTACACATTCTTGCCTTTTTTTTTTGAGTTGTAGTCTTACGTTTCACTCTGTCACTCTGTCACTGGAGTACAGTGGCATCATGATCATGGTTCACTGCAGCCTCACCTTCCTATGCTCAGGTGATTCGTCCACCTCAGCCTCCTGAGTAGCTGGGACTACAGTCACCCACCACTATGCCCAGCTAAATTTTAAAACTTTTTTTTGTAGAGATGAGTTCTTGCTATGCTGCCCAGGCTGGTCTTGAACACCTGGGCTCAAATAATCCTCTGCTTCCCAAAGTGCTGTGATTACAGGTGTGAGCCACTGCACTGTCCTTGTAGTTCTTTTTTCTTTTTTTGAGTCAGAGTCTTGCTCTATCACCCAAGCTGGAGTGTAGTGGCATGCTCACAGCTACCACCACAGCCTCAATCTGCTGTGCTCAGGCGATCCTTATGCCTCAGCCTTCCAAGTTGCTGGAACTATAGGCATGTGCCACCACATCCTGTTAATTTTTTTTTGTATATTGTAGAGACGAGGTCTCTCCAAGTTGCCCAGGTTGGTCTTGAACTCCTGGGTTCAGGCAATCCTCTTGCCTCCGCCTCCCAAAGTGCTGTGATTTCAGGCATGAGCCACTGCATCTGGCCTCATATTCCTGCTTTTATCTCTTAGAAGCAAGTAAATCCTTCTGAAGGCCCACCCTTAGTCCTTTTTGCACATTCTCATGGGATTATCACCAGAAACAAGAAGAGGGCAATAGCTGAGCGATGTAGCATTTTAAGGCATTTGCCAAATCTTCTCCAGCAGCTGCTCTAGACTGGCATTTGTGGCCTCAAGTTCTACCTTAGAGATCTCTTCGTCTACTAGAACCCAAAGTGAGGGTGATGGAGAGGTACCTGCCAGAGCCAAGGAGGAGGTGGAGAGAGATAGCTCCAGTCTGACCTCATCTGCCTTCTAAGTTTCTTCTGGGATTTGGTGCTTGGGTGTGGTGAGAAAGGTTACAGGCAGGAAAAGCCAATCCTGTTATGTCAAGTGGAAGGGTGTGGTTTATCTGCTAGTGGCCACAGACAAAGTTTTGTTTTTGGTTTACTGAGTGTCTTTGCAAAGTGCTGAACCCCTAGGTCCCTATGGGCTTTCCACAGCTGTGGCTTTGGGGCAATAGGCAGAGGGACGCAATGGGCTATCTTTTCTATGTGAAGTCTGGCTAATTAATCTCAGGTGAAAGCCAAGGGCAGCACCTTGAGCCAAGGTCCTTGGGATAAATTAGAAATATGGAGGCAGATTCTCAAACCATGGACCTCTCTGACAAGCAAGGAACTCCAAGGATCATCTGATTTTCCCTTTCTACATTCCAGGCAGGAGTATCCTTGCCACTACCCAGACAGCAGTTGATTCTAAATCAAGAGAGATTTTTGGAGAAGACGATTCCGTATCCCTGTCTGGACATACTCTTTCCTGGTAGGCCACCACTCCCAATCTCTCCGTGAGGACCTGGCCTCCATCCCTGCACTTGACCATGGAGGCTGCAACACCTCCATGGTCCATCCTGACTGAACCACCTGTTTCAGGACCATAGGTTACTATTCACCACAAGAGGTCATAGTGCCCAAGCTATAATGTCAGGCATTGAGCTGTGACTTCTGCTTGGTAATTACCCCAGGGCGGTCAACATGACATCATCTCCCTAACAATAATTATGCACTATTATGCTTCTTGCATGATAAAGACTGAGGAGTAGTTGTCACAAAATAACTGGCTCAGATCCACTTGCTCAGCAGTCCCTTAAGACTCTCCTCAAGTGTCACCTCCTCTGAGAAGCCTCCCTGAATCCTTCTTCCAAATCCAGGCTAGGTGCCCTTCAGGACTTGATCGTCTATTGATGCCTTCTTCCCACCAGATTCCAGACTCCTTGAGGGAGAAGGCATCTTCCTCATTTTTCTACTTCCAGCAGCTGGCATGGTGCCTGGCATAACATGTGCCCAATAACAGGTGTCCAAGCAAGAATGAAATAATGAATACGTGAATTAATTCAAATTGCTGTTGATGCTTGACGATTTGGGGTTAGTCACAAGAAAGAGTATCCTAACTAGCAGAATTTCAGAGGCAAGCAGGCCAAGAACCTGTTACCTGGGGGTCTTTAGGAAAGGGATTTTCTATCTGCCTGTTTTGGGCTAAACCTGGAATCTGCAAGGCCAGGGAACAAGGCTGAGGATCTAAGGGAGTCAATCCTTAGAAGCCACACACAACCAAACAGGGAAGAGTAAAGTCAATGACTCTCCTGTAGGAATCCACTCTCCTCCCTCACTTGTTTCTAGGCTACCTGTGGTATACAAATGTTGAAATGTTTATAAACCTTTGAGATAGGAAGTCTTGGCAGAGTACATACCCACCATGATCATTCACTTCCTAAGTGTCAGGGACTGTGCTAAAGATTTTACCTATGCATATTGTATTTGGATCTCATGACATCTCGAGAGGTACTATTATCCTGATTTTATAGATGAGGAGAGTAATGGTTAGAGAGGTTCAGTAACTCACCCAAGGTCACACAGCTGGTGTGTAGCACTACTCAGTTTTAAATCTGGTTTCCTCACTCTAACGACTATACGTTCTCTCCGGAAGACTGTGCCTGGAGTCCAGGGCTCCCGGACCTCTGACTTTACACCATCCCTGGCCCCTGCCTCACTTGCCCTCTTTGCACTTGACAGTTAGACAGGTTCACAAAGTAGTTTATTACTGGGTCTGGCATCTTGGTGGATAAGCTCAACCCCAATGAGCTGAAAGGTCTGTAGTTTCTAGCACCCGGGACCAGCTGGCATGAGCTCCTTCATGCACCACCTTCCACAGCCACGTTTCCTATTGCCTCTCCTGGGTTTCTATTCCTTCCATCTCAATCCATGGCCAGAGATAGTTCCCTCACCTTCTTCTGTCACATGTTCTCCGTTCATCACCAACGTTATCTCGGCTTTCATCACAACAATCTCAATCCCAAGTCATCATAGCTCCTGAATTACAAAAATGAGAATTTTCCAAGTAGTTTCTACCTCTTTTGGGCATCCAGGAGAGATGCTTTTTTTTTTTTTTTGATAAACTTTCTTCATTTTCCTAAAAGCCTTGTGAGTGGTTCAAGTTAAATGACTGGCTTTGTGCCAGTTTATGTCTTAAGTATGGGGAAACAAACTCTTGACTCTCTGGGAGTTTGTTAGAAGTTCTCATATTATTCATCTACCTAAATACTTCCCCAACTCTGACACATACTTTTGTGTTCAAAATGAGATCTGTATTGGTCATTTGTAGTCTTGTCTGCTTTTGGTAATAGCAAAAACAAAAACAAAAAAACCTTGTGTTCTCTTGCTAAGAACTTACAGTTTGGGAACAGTTGACTCCATCCACCCCTGGCTCCAGGAATGGATATGTAACCAAAACCAGGCAATGAGACTCAGTTCTGAGACTACGGTGGAGATTCCTGACAGTAGAATTGGAAGTAGCAGGATCTGCACCAGAAGCTGCCGGGGGCCATCTTGCCAATGCCTGCATGTGAGTGGAGCCAATGTGGAGGAAAGTCCAGCTGTGAGTCAGACAGAAATCAGTCCTGATCACATCCTGTGAGCTCTATATGCAGTCAGGTCTCATATACACACACATTTTGCTCAAGTCAGTTACAGGTGAGTTTCTTCTCATTGCAATGGAAAAAATCCTGACTAGTATTAGAGCTGGGGCCTGTATTTATTTAAAAAAAAAAAGTTGCCTCTTCCTACTGGTCCCAAGGAACAGGAATGAACTTCTCTTCCTTGCCACATCTCCTGTTGCACATTGACCCTTTCTTTTCTTTCCCCTTGCTTCCCTCTTCAAAGTTTGTTCCAGGAGTTTGGTTTGACCTGATTACATCAGGATAGGCATGCTAGAGTGTGTAGATGATGGAGGAATGGCAAGCCTCCAGACATTACTGTCCTGATGGCACATTGCAGATGAGGCCCTGGAACAGCTCAGGAGCAAAGCCATGTGCCTAATGTGCCCTCAGTTTGGGGTGGCCCCAGGCTGCGGTTCACCCCAGGAACAGCCCCAAGGATATTAGATTACTAAGACTGGGTGAGGGAGTAGCAGATGGTCAATGGTTTGGTCTCACGAGCAACTGTGCCTCCTTCTGGGAAGTTGTCCACCCTGCACCTTGTGATTCTTGAGACGGAGGAAACTATTCTTCTTGCCTCAGACTCAGGAATACTTGAAAGCCTTGCTCCTATCCTTTTCTATCCAATCCCCTAACCTCCACCATTAGGAGAAGCAGCTGGAAGTGATGTTAGCCACAAGAGCAAAGGGGCCTAGAATTCAGCATTCTTGGTATTGCATCTGAAGGTCACACTTTAGATGGGTCGCACCATTAGGGAATTGATCTACCTGCAAGATATTGCTATCATGCATTAGACCAACAAAACTCTACTCTTGTCACCACAAGATTTGTCAGCTGCTCCTTCAGATTTGTTCCCTCCTCTGTCTTCCCTAGGCCCTGCACCCATCTTGGCTTCTGGCCAGCTCATTTTTGAATTGCCATTGAGATAATTGGCAATAATTGTATGAATTATCTCCACAGTGTTCTTTCCCTGTGGCCTCCTCGTCTTTATCTGGAGAATCTGAACCCGAATAAGAGGAAGAGCAAATACCTGAAGGGGGGAAACTGAAGATATCCGGACCCAGGGATAGTGAGGTAGCCCCGCCTGCCAGACCCCTTTGTCCCTTCTAAGACCCCTTACCAATCAGACAGGGGACTAGTGCCTTTTACTCTCTAATTTGGCTATAGCCTGGTCCACAGGTGCCTTCCCACGGCTGGATGCTACCTTGGCTGGAGCTCTTCTGCACTGGAACTGCTCCTTCAGTGACCACGTCTGCTCACGGAATTCAACTCTGGACAGTTGACTCCATGGATTGCCTGCTACTATGCTCTATCAGGCTGATTCCATACCCAGCACCACATAATTTCACATTAGCACAGAGACACTTGCATTCTCTTGGACACTCTTCCTTGTATGCCTGAAGTTTGCCCTAGCCTCAGTGTCTGTAGCTGTATCTGCACTAATGTTTCCATCTGGATCCACTTGGCTATTTCCCATCCCAAAGGCCTCAGCCACCTTGAATTAGATCAGTATGGAGTTCCAGGAAAACTGTAAGGTAAAAGAAGAAGAGGCCTCTGGACTCCCCTGCAGGGCACACGCCTTAGTTCAGGCTGTGGTGGTGGGAGGCCCGCTTGCCTCATGCCTGATTGGCCAGTGGCACAGAACAACGGTGGGTGGCCTGGACTCCGAGAGCCTGAACTCTAAGCCCTATCCCATTAGCTTAATGCTCTGACTAAGCTAAGTTCACTCATTCATTCAGAATATAAATAGCTTTAGCATCAAGTATGTTCCTAGCTTTTTGCTAGCTGCAGAAAGAGGAATGGAAAGGCTATTGTGTGTCGTTGGGTGTAAAAATTTACATCCATGAAGAATTAACCAGTGACATAATAAAACAAAACATGACTGACACAAGAATGTCCCATAATGGTCTGTGGTTTATTGTTGAATGGCTCAGAAGAGAAGTGCTGTGGGAATTCAGAGGGTGGTGAGATGACTGGGCCTGGGATTGTCAGAGAAAGTCCAACAGGTATGATGTGGGACTTGAAGGTTCTAAGGAGTGGCTGGAACCAAGGCAGGGAGATCTGAGTTTTGTGAGAATCAATCCCCCAAAGAGCATCAAAATTGAAGCTGAGGATTCCTGTCAGGGGCAGTGAAGGATGAGGAGAGGGTGTGACCCTTTTTTCAACACTTTTGAGGGAAAATCAAGAACTTGGCTACCAAAGCAATGAGTCCTATTTATTGCTGAAGTCTTTTACACAGATTAACTCATTGAGATCCTTAAAACAACCCTATGAAACACGCACATTATTATTCCTCATTTTTAAAGATAAGGAAGCCAAGACTCAGAGAACTGAAGTCCCCAGAGCTATGTCAGGATTTGAATCATTGTGTTGTTAAAGATTTGCTTTTCTCATCATGTCAGGCTGCCCACCCCACCCCACCTTACCCACCCGGCCCCTCTTTCCTGTGGGTCCTAGTGACTCATATTCTTTCTTGGCAGACATTGTGGTTTTCAGACATTGTGGTTTTTGATAACTCAGTAAATGAAGTCATCCTGTTGTTGTTGTTGCTGCCTCTGTTCCTTTGGCTGCACCCCCATCCTTGTGTCCTTGTGCTGCCTCAAAGCTCTTGGTTGGAGCAGGAACTCTGTAGCCACTGTTGCTTTTTTAAAAAAATACTGTCTTTGAAAGAACATGGGTTCCCTAGGGGCTTAGCCAAGGCCATTTAAGTGATACGCTCAATGTCATCTAGCAATGTCTTTCTTATACATCAAGAAACAGCGTTCCTATCATAAGGTGAGTTTTCTGTATTCCCAGGGCTCCCCACACTTGTGGTACTTAGGGCAGACTTCATCTTCCCTTTTTGCTTTAAATCTTAAGCCTGATGTGTCAGCAGAATATGGGTGCTGACACATCAGACGGGGGTGCAGCCATCCCAAAGCCTTGACCTTGTTCTCAGGTCTTGTTCTCTGGTCCTTGTAAATGTGATGGATTGGTTGTCAGCATTAGGCTCCCAGAATTCCTAGAGTGGATGTGCAATTAGGCTCATACTGGGCTCCTTGCTGGTGGAGACTGTGGAGGGAAGTCATAACAAGGAAAAGAGGAAAAGGAGGAGAGCTCGTGTACACTCAGCGGTTTCTATAAGCCAGGCACCCTGCCTTACATACATGGCCCTGTGTTGCTTCATGACGGGACTACATTCTGAGAGATGCGTTTGGTGATGGCATCATTATGCAAACACCACAGAGTGCCCTTACACCAACCAAGTGGTGTAGGTTACTATACACCTAAGCTGTATGGCATAGTCTATTGCTCCTGGGTCACATTCTGTACAACATATTACTATATTGATATTGTAGACAATTATAACACAATTGTAGGTATTTGTGCATCTAAACTTATCTGAACAAACCAAAAGTACACTGAAAATGTGGTATTATAATCTCACGGGACCACCATTGTATATACAGCCTGTTGTTGACCAAAACATCATTATGTTGCACATGGCCATATTTGAAAGTTCAATCAAAGTACCATAATAACAGTATAATTGGCCTCATTCTGCAATTAAGAAAGTGATGCTTAGAGAGATTGCAGTAATCTGCCCATCGAGGGCAGGGCCGGGATTGGAATCAGGTCAGCTTGATTCCAAAATGTTTTGAACTTGATCCTCTAGACAACAAGGCATCATTGAAAGTACCCAGTAGGCAACTGAGAGGCTAAAGTGGTATTTTAGGAAGATTAATCTGACAGCAGTGGGTGAACTACATGGGAGAGAAGCAAGGCCAAAACTGTGAGACCCTTTAGTAGGTTACTGCAACAATAGCAGCCTGAAACTCCTCCAGGAGGATGGCATTAGCAGAAAGGAGGAACAGTTGCAAGAGATATTGCAAAGCTAAGATTAGCAGCCCTTGGCAACTGAGTAGACCCAGACATGACAAGGAAACCCTTCCTTTTTCTGATCATTCAGGGTCCTGCCAGCTGTTGGTGGCCTATGCTAGGAATGAGCCCAGCTGTCATTTCTACTCAAGTCAGTTATCCAGGAGCAGAGAAGCAGGGGAACATGTGTGGTGTGAGGGTGTCTTGCTCTGCTCCTTGCCAGGACCCAGTTAGTTAGGATTGCTCTCCCTGGGCAAGGTCTAGGCCTTTGGAAGTTCTGTTTACCCAGCCCTGGAGAACGCATTTTGTGTGCTCAATAAATGGTAATTGGTGGTGGTGAGCTCAGAAGCGTCTCTGAAATAGAGCATGAGCAATCTCTGTTTATGAGCAACACCTCTCCTCGGCTGGCAGAGGAAAATGAGTCTAATGACTCCTCCTTTCCTGATGAGGAAACTGGGGCTCTGCAGTTACACAGTTTCCCACGGTTGCCTGGAGGGCCAGAGGGCAGAGTTAGGGCTCAAATGCATCATCCCCAACTTTGAGCTGGAGTCCTGTTGCTTTCCCCGACTCTTCACTCTTTGGTGTCAGAGAAACAAGGGGAATTAATGATAAGTCTTCGTATGAGTAGGGCCACTTACAGTTTATAAAACTGCTTCCATCCATTATCTCATTTGATCCTCAACAACAGGCTGGGTATTATTATATTCATTTTACAGATAAAGAAACTGAGGCCCAAAGAATTTGAGGCTATGATCATTCAACTGTAAGAGAGCTAGTGTTCAAAATGAGGTTTTCTGACCCAAGTCTACAGCTCTTTCCTGGAGGCCATGCTAATAAGGAAGCAAGTGAGAAATAGAACAGCAAAGGGGAGCAGCAGAAACAGAAGGATGGGGGGACAGTGAATGCAGCATCCATGGTGCTGGAGGGCTTCAAGTTAAACACAATAAAGGCTTCTGGGCAGCAAAAAATTTTCACTACAGGTATATGCTGCTGGGGAAGCAGGTTTATCTGCTTGGGGAGTTACTCCATTCTTCCTAGAGGCTGATGAGTTGAAGAGATAATCTCTTAAAAAACCTCCCTTCTTCCTACTCCTTCTTACCCTTGGTTCTGTGAAGAAAAAGAAGCGAGAGAAAAAGGAAAAAGGTAATGTCAACATTTGTCTCATAGATGCCCAGTAAGTTATATTGATTGGATGGATAGATGGGTGGGTGGATGGATGGGTGGATAAATGCATAGGTGAGTGAGTGGATGGGTGGGTGGATAATTGGATAGGTGAGTGGGAGGAGAGATGGTTAGATAGGTGGATAGGTGAATGGGTGGATGAAAGGGTGAATGGATGGATGGCTGGATGAATGAGTGGATGGATGAATGGCTGAATAGGTGGATAGATGAGTGGGTAGAAGGATGATTGGATAGGAGGATAGGTGGGTGGGTGGATGGATGGGTGGTGGATGGATGGGTGGATGAGTGGGTGGGTGGGTGGATGGATGGTTGAATGGATGGATAGATGAGTTGGTGGATGGATAGGTGGATAGGTGAGTGCATGGATGGATGGGGGGATGGATGGATGGAGGCTGAATGGGTGGATGGATGGGTGGGTGGGTGGATGGATAGTTGAATAGGTGGATATGTTAGCGGGTAGATGGGTGGGTAAATAGGTGGATGGACGGATGGGTAGGTGAATGGATGGAGGGGTGGTGGATGGATGGATGAGATTTAGGAAAATTGCCCATCTCACTAGGCAACATCTTCTCAATCTCATGTTCCTAATTACAACTATGGACGTTACTCACTCTCTCTGTCCCTCCCATCGATATTATCTCATAAAGGATATTGTCAACTCGGGAGGAAGAAATTAGTGTAACACTGAGAGAAAAGCCAGGAAGAAACTTTTTTTGTTCCAGGAAGATGGAAGAAGGAGGAGAGGATGGAATGTTTCTTCCTGCCTGTCCCCTAGTTCGCCTGAAGTCTCAAAAGCTCTGTTGTGGACTAACAGTCAAGATTTCTGGGTCCTAGGCCCAGGGGAATCTTCAGCTGCTCTTGCTGGAAGGGAACAGTCATCTTCCCATGGGTTGATAGATACTGCTTTTGTGGTTGGGCTCCAGAAAGCTGACATGCCTAGAAGGGCCCAAGATGCCAAGAACTGCTGGCTCAAGAACTTTTTACTCTGCATGTTCTTTGCCCACCTTTCAGAGAAACACCATAATGTGGCCTCACTCAAGCTGGGAGTGGGGAGAGAGTAAGGCCAAAGAGTTGAAAATGATTCATATAGGGCATGTCTTTGTTTCCTGCCTAGAGTCTATCCCCACTTGTCACCAGTAGAGCCAATAACTTTGACCCTGAGGCTGCACGGTGGTCTTATAATGGCTAACTCATGGGACTGGATGTCCTAGTTCTGACACTGAGTATGCCCAGTGTATAACACTGCAGTTACATGAAGTAGGTGCTCACTAAATATCTGTTGAGAGAGTAAATGAATGAATGCATGTAATAATTAACTGTGACCTTAGACAGCTCACTTCCCCTCTCTGAACTTTGGTCTCCGCATCTGTAAAATGGGGATTATAATGCCGGTCCTGTCTTCTACTCCCAGCCAACTTGACCCCTTAGGAGTAAATAAATGGAAAGACGTGAATGGTGTTTATACACCATAAAGCTCTGGGTCTGCTCCAGGAACCGCACTGGTTGACATCTGAGCCACCTCCCTCACTACTGCCCCTATGCCCTGCCACATACTAGTCAGGACTGCTGCTCACCCACCCGTGCCATACCCCCCACCTCTCTAGACCCTTGCTATCCTCTCCCTTGGAACTTGGTTGCCCCATGTCCACTACCTTCAGGGACATCCTCTATGTTAACACACCGGTGATGCTATTTGACCTTTATTAACACATACTATGGGTGGAACATTTAGATCATTTTGCCCTTTAATTCTTACAACAGTCCTCTGTGGGACTCAGAGAAGTGAACTGACCTGCCCAGGGTGACATAGTAATAAGTAGCAGAATAATTATTCTGACCAGGTCTCTGATCCTGCCGCTGAGGCTCCTGATTTACCACCTTGAAAACGCCCTGTGCTGATAGCCTACCCAGGACTCCAGGCTGATAGCCTACCTAGGGTTTATCCACTACAGTTTATCCACTGCAGTGAGGAGAGCACAACAGAGATGAGAGACCTGTGTGCAAGCTCAAGCTTGACTACTACTAAACTGGGTGTCCTCAGCGAGTTTCATCAACATTCTAATTCTCTAGGCTGGGCATGGTGGCTCAGGCCTATAATCCCAGCACTTTGGAAGGCCAAGATGGAAGGATTGCTTAAGCCCAGGAGTTTGAGACCAGCCTGGACAACATGGTGAGACCTCATCTCTACAAATAATTTTTAAAATTATTAAAAGGTGCAGGAGTGCACACCTGTAGTCCCAGCTGTTCAGGAGGCTAAGGAGGGAGGATTATTTGAGCCTAGCAGTTCAAGGTGAGCCATGATCATGCCACTGCACTCCAGCCTGGGCAACAGAGTGAATCTCTGACTTAAACATAATTATCTATTCCACCCATATAATCATAGACCCAAATATGTTCAGTATCCAAAATGTATTATAAACAAAAGCATAAGACATACAATTGTAAAATTTCTGTGAAAACAAAAAGATCTATCCTGAACTCAACATTATGAGGATCAAAAGCAATGGTGTGTGTATGTTCAAGTCACTTAGTTAACTGTAAAATATCTCTCAAATATTGGATATAATTTTTAAAAATAGAGACAGGGTCTCAGTCTCTTGCCCAGGTTGATCTCTAACTCCTGGCCTTCCAAAGTGCTGGGATGATAGGCATGGGCCACTGAGCCTGGCCCTGAATATGATTTTTATAGGAGGTGTTCTGGAGACTTTGGTTTAACATAAAGAAATGGCCATAGCAGTGGGAGTTATAGAGACCACAGTTGATTGGTGAATGTTTTAGGGAAAGAGGTTCTTCAGGTCACATTATGAATTATAAGAACAATGAGCCGGGCTCAGTGGCTCAGCCTGTAATCTCAGCACTTTGGGAGGCTGAGGTGAGTGGATTGCCTGAGCCCGCAGGTTCGAGACCCGCCTGGGCAACTTGGTGAAACCTCATCTCTACAATAAATAAAAAAATCAGCCGGGCGTGGTAGCGCGCGCCTGTAGTTCCTGCTACTTGGAAGGCTGAGGTGGAAGGATCGCACGAGCCCAGCGGGTCGAGGCTGTGGTGGTCGGGAGTGGCCACTGCACTCCAGTCTGGGTGACAGAGTGAGACTCCAACTCAAAAACAAAACAAAACAAAACAAAAAAAAAACGGCCTGTCCAGCTCTGGCTAAGAAGTCTGTGCTCTCAGGCTCCCGGACAACCTAACTTCTGGCTGAGACCTAACCTGCTGTGCCCTCCAGTTCCTGGTTCCCCGGACCCCAGATCCATTCACCTTTAGGATTAACCCACAGTTCCTCTTTCTCTTGAAGAACTTGCCCATGTCTGGAGAGAACTCTCCAATGTACTTGGAGGTCCCCTTTGTGCCAATGCTCATCCTAGGGCCTGGTGCAGGCAAGGAGAGAAAACAGCTGAGATCTAAACTCATCCCAGCTGAGCCTCTTATGGAAACGCTGACAGACCCTTTAAGACTAGACGCCAGTTCCAGTGGCGCCTCTCTAAAACCCAGCTCCAAGCTAAATATAGTGGCAGGAGGGAAGGGGGTGTAGACTTGGGGGGCCGAGGAGAGAGTAGGGAGGGGAGGGAGGAAACCTGGAGGAGAATGGGAGGGGGGAAGAGAGGAGGGAGAAAGAAAGAGAAACAAAGAAGAGGGAGGGCAGAAAAGATGTTGAAGAAATGGGGAGAAAAGAGGCAGGGAAAGGGAGATGGAAAAGGGAGCAGTCAAGTGTCACTGGGAAGAGAGGTGCGTCCCAGCAGTTCTGTTTGTGGTGGGGGAGCCTCAAGGGACAGCAGAAGTAGTCCCTGGCTAGGCCCCCATCTGGCCCGCCTGCTGAAAGCCCCAGGAATGGTGTATGGGCCACACAGAGACAGCATGGTTCTCCAGACCTCGGCCCTCCCCCGCACATCCTCACAAGGGGTGCAGGCCTGGCATTGGTGGACCCCAAGGCAGTGCTTAATGCAGTCTAGGGTTCTAGTCAGTCTGCCTGGGCCTTGGGGTGGGGATGGGGTGAAGCTTTGCATGGTGGGTGGTGTGGTGATGATGGTGGTGGTGTGCCTTTCAGGCAGCTGTGGGCTTGAGGAAGGCCTGGCCCCAGTGAGGATAGGATTACAATATAGCATAGGGAGAGGGTGCAGCCTCAGAGGTCCTTGGAAGAAACCTGCTTCTACAGCTTCTAACACATGCCTCACTGAACCTGAGGAGGTAATGAGCAGGTTAGAGCACTGACCACTGAGGTGGAACCAATCAGGAGAGTCAGAGCCAGCTGAGCTGAACTGGACTTGCCTAGCACTGGGAGCTGGCTGGACCGGTAGGGTGAGGGGGGCCAGAGGTGGGGCAGTCCCAGAAAGAGGGGAGAAGCTGCTGAAGCCCCAGCAGAAAGGAGGAGAAGCAGGAGTGAGGGGACTCTCAGAGAGATCTGGGAAATTCACCACATTTTGGTGTAAAAGCAAAGACCATGGAACTGCCCATATGCAACATTTGCTTTCACGGCAACTACTGAGGCAATAACTCTGGCCCTGCTGGGATGTGGGATGAGTCTCTGATCAGGGCCTCTGGCTGTGTGGAGTAAGGGGTTCTGGGGTAAGGAGAAAATGCTGGGTGTGCTTTGCTAAGTCAGTGGTACTTAGTAGCTGCTCAGTCAACATTTGTGGGTGCTGCTGTAGGGCAGGCTGTCGAGAGCCTGGAGAGTAAGGAACTAAACTCTCCCTCCTCTTCCTCACTCCATTCCCCTTTTCTCCTAGGTTCTGGGAGGGAGAAGTGGGCAAAGGAAAGAGGGGAAAGGAAGCCCTCAGTGAGAGAGCAGGAGGAGATAAATGAGCCTTGTCACCCTTCTCCCAGGCTTCACAAGAGTGGAACAGCTCCTGTCCCCCATGGGAAGACTGGCCATTATTTATGAGCTTGTCTGGAGGGGGCTGTGCTGGAATGTCTAGCTTTGTGTGTGTGTGTGTGTGTGTGTGCGCGTGTGTGTGTGTGTGTGTGTGTGTGTGTGTGTGTGTGTGTGTGTCCCCGCAACTAGGGAAGGGGCTGGGAGGAGATGGTGGTGCCTGAAGGTTAGTGCTATCTTAAAGGCACAGGAGGCCCTGTTTGGGGCCTGGGGTGTCCAGCCCATCCCGGAGCCTTGGCAGTTTCCTGTATAAGAGAAGGAAAGAAACTTAGACTCACTGCCTGGGGAAGGATCCTGAGACACCGCTTGAATGAAGGAAGGAGCTTGGGGGCTCTCTATACCTGGAGCCCTCCTTGTCTGGGCTCTGCTAGTGCTGGCCCCATGTGCAGCCAGTAGGATAGGTGAAAGTTCACCTGACCAATGGGTACATGCCAAGGGTTAAAGATTGGAAATTTGGGGAATGGGTGGAGGCAGGGTGCAGGAGGAGAATGGAAATAAAAAAGGCTCATATCCCAGGTTTAGGGGTCAGGAAACACCTGTGGGCAGCCCAGCCTCTCTCCTGGTTGGAGAGGGACTAACTGAGGGTCCAAGACCCAAGAAAAAGAGCCCAAACATAAAAGAGGGAGAAGCTACAAAAGGTTAGAATGGCCAGGTGTGGTGGCTCATGCCTGTGATCCCACATACTCAGGAGGTTGAAGCAGGAGGATTGTTTGAGCCCAGGCAGCAGAGGCTGCTGTAATGAGCTATGGTCACACTACTGTACTCCAGCTTAGAAGACAGAGGAAGACCCTGTCTTTACCAGAGAGAGAGAGAGAGAGAGAGAGAGAGAGAGAGAGAGAGAGAGAGAGAGAGAGAAGAATGTAGCAATTTGAGGAGCTGGATGGAAAGGGAAGGGAGGAAATAAAATGATGACTGAATGGCGGACATTGAAGGTATAGGTGGGAGCCCAGGGATAAAAGGTAGGGAAGTAAGGCAAGGCAGGAAAAGAGACAGACGGAGGAGCAAGGAGAAAGGCAGAGGCATAGGTAGGGAGTAATGGGCAAATAAAACCTCTCAGGCAGGAGAGAGGTGAGGCGTGGGGAGTGGGGAGGGCTCAGGCTGGAGCCTAGCAGGGGAGAGGAGAGTGGAGGTGGGAGGGTGAGAGCCGCTGCAGTGCCAGCAAAGGAGAGACTGCTGTTTTTTTTCTTCGCTTTCATTTCAAACACTATCAATAATACATTCCCGAGGAGCCGCCTTTGACAGCAATTAAAAAAGCATTTATGCTCCCAGAAAGAAATTGAAATGATTTCCTCCCACTTCCCTGCGCTCTCTGGGCAACGGTCCCTAGCGATGATCTCCCGGTGCTGCACAGTCCTAAGCAGGGACGCTAGCGGGAGGGCGATGGAGAGGGGCCAGGAAAGATTCTCCACCCCCCTCCCAGCGGGAGAATATCTGAATGTTTTAAACCAGGCTCTGAGTGTGGGCGTGGCTGTGAGGAGGTGGGGGTACGCAGAAGCTGGGGATTTTAAATATGGCGCAGTCAAAAACCTTTTCTGGTGACCGAAGCTGAGTGAGGAAGAAAGGGAGCCTGGCCTCTTCTTGGGTCTGCTGGCTGGCGGTGACCCTTGTCTTTCTTGGCTGAAGTAGGAGCATCTGGAGGTTGAGCTGTGAGGGATACTTTCCAGAGTGACTTCCAATCCAGCAGACCTTTATCAAGCAACTGCTGTGTGCCAGGACCTATGATGGGTGGTGGGATGTTCCAGAAATGAGCGAGACAGGGAGACAGGCTCTGTCTTCCAGGAGCTTATTATCTCGTGGGCGAGGGATACACACGCACAGAAGTAGGATGCCAGGCTGTTGGTGAAAAGAACCATTAGAAGTATCATAAAGCAATAGAGGAGTGAGAGGGAGGGAAAGAGGGCTGGAGAGCAAAGGAATGACCATTGCTCCCTTCCTTCAATGCCTCCCTGTGCCAGGCTTTGTGCTGGGAACTTTCTACATACCATCTCATTTACTGGAACCCTTGCAGCTACTCTATAAGGAGGAAAATGCTTGATCAGACCCAGAAACCAAGAAGTAGAGAGGTTAGTACCTCGCTTGAGGCCACACAGCTGGGAAGTGACAGAGCCAGGATGAGGGACACCAGTCTACCATTTGCCCCATTCTATTCTGCCTCGCGTTGGGAGTGTTTAATTCCAGAGCCTACTTGCTCAGCAATTTCAAGTCAAGAAATTTGTCCTACAGATGGCCTGGTACATGCGCAAAAGGACATTTTATATGAAGTCTCTCACTGTCACATTCTTTTTAATAGCAAGAGATTGGAGACAACCTAAATGTTCATCATGGGAGACTGGTTACATGGGTTTGTAGACAATGGAATACTCTGCAGACACCAACAGAAATGGATGCTTTATGTCCGAATATGAAATAATCCCCAGAACACATTGTTCAGTGCTAAATACAAGCACAGAGCAATGTATATAACATCCTGTCCTTTGTGTAAAAAGGGTTGGGGGAGGAATCTGTATGCATAATTACTTATTTTGCATAATATATCTATGGAAGGCTACAGGAGAAACAGACAACATTGGTTGCTTCTGGGTCTACATGTTTTGGGGATCAAGAGTGGCAGAAAGCCTTTTGGGACTTTCTTTTGTAACTTATGAGATAGGAACTATTTGAACATATGGCTTGTTAAAAATAAAGACGTTAAACTAAAAACGATTTCCTGGCCTAGGCAAGGTACAGACTTTAATGAATAAGAAGGAGCGGATACAGTTTATAGAAAGCTGTATGTGGACAGGCTATGGGGATGGGCTTTAGAGAGACCTGGGTTTGGATATGCACGCTGCTACTTCCTACTACAAGTCTCTGAACAAGTTACTTCACCTTGTTGAGTCTCACTGGCTCATCTGTAAAGGGATTCACCTTCCTCATGGCTTCTTCTTCCTCATGTCTTCTTTAGGAAGACATGATGACATAAGGTATGTGCTTAGCAGAGGGCCTCTGTGCTGAGTCCTCAGAACATGGCAGGTATAACCACTTGGGCACTGGAAGAAACCCAGGGAAGGAAAACCTGGGTGCTGTTTGCGTCTGGCCAAGAGTAAGGAAGCCCTGGCCAGGCGTGGTGGCTCATGCCTGTAATCCCAGCACTTTGGGAGGCTGAGGTAGGAGGCTTGAGGTAGGAGGTAGGAGGCTTGCTTGAGCTCAGGAGTTTGAGGCCAGCCTGGGCAATATAGCGAGACCTCATCTCTATTTTTAGAAAAAAGAAAAAACAAGTAAGGAAGACTTGCTGAGTGTTTCTGTGCTGCTTGGTCATCTACGGTATAGTCCTAGTTGCTGTTGGGTGGAAGGAAACGTAGTGATCATCAGGCAGGGACCACTGGCTCCCCAGCAGCATCCCTATTGCCTGGATAGAGTTGGCCTCCATCAGGAACTGCCATGTCCCACCAAAAGTCTCTTGCTGGCAAGAAGCCCTGAGGGTAGCCCCAGCCCTGCAGAGACCCGACAACCATCTCTGTCTTCTTCTTTCTTGCATGGAGCTTTCAACTGTTCTCAAAGGCCTTTGTATCCAGCTCAAAGACTGCCTCTCCTGGAAGCTGTGGTTTGTGAGAGCCACATCAGAGAGTGAGAGGCCACACAGTGTCAGGGCAACATGGTAGACTGGAGTCAGAAGACCTGAGTCCAGACTGGCAGCTCCAGACCCATTACTCCCTCTGTAAGTCTCAGCTTGCTCATTCTGTAGAATGGAGATCCACCCGTGAGGATCAAGTAGATGGTAAAGTGGTAGCACAGGAGCAGGAAAGCTGCAGATAGCTTGCTTTAGTCCTCTTGGGATGGTTTTGGCACATTGTAGAGACTGGTAAATTATTAGACAAGCCCTCAAATCAGGCCCCTCAAACCCAAACAAGATCAGCCAGGGACTTCGAAGGGATGTGATGTATGCTAGGTTTTGTTTCTGCTGCTTGCGGAGGTAGGTCTAGGGGTGAGTAGGTGAGATGGGGAAGGGAGGCTGAGTAGTCAGCTGCAAAGACTTTTCTGGGCATTTTTCTCATTTACTCAACAATCAGGAAAGGGTGTCCCTTTATTGGTTTCAAGAAAAGATAAGACATGGATGACCCATTCTTGAGAAACCTTCAAACCGACGCAGAGGGCAGAGGTCACTTTTGCCTTCAACAAACACTTCTGGAGCTACTTGTGAAAATGATTGTGAAAGATGCCCGGGATGGATTTGCCATGGTCCCTGCTCTCCAGAAGCCTGCAGAGGAAAGAAAGATCCTTCACAGCACAGGAGGCTGTATTTTCACAAGAGGAAACTACTATTGTGCCAGTTGATCACGTGAGAATGAAGAGAACATGGGGGAGACGAGTAATCAGGGCCGGGGAGGCTTAACCAAGAAAGACTTCCTGAGGAAGATAGAGCCTGGCCAGGAGGACCAGAACCAAGAAGCCATGCTGAGGGGAGGGGGCTGATCCCTGGGGAAGGCTAAAGAGCAGGGTGTCCATCCAGGAACACGATGCAGAAGGATCTGGACTGGAACGGGCTGCTGGTGGGTAGACTGGCACCCTGGGGGACAGGGGCAAATGGGTCACTCTCCAAAACCCCCTCCAGCCAGGCAGCTACATGACTGTCTTGCACCCTGGGGGTGAAAAAACTGCTTATTCTTTTCCCCTAACCCTCCTTACCTAGAGATATCACCTGGCCAATGGCCAGGGTCGGCAGGAGCTGTGACCATCTTGCAGTGCTGGGAGGAGCCACCACCATGAGACAATGGACGCAATGAGGGATGGAGCCTCAAGCCTGGCCAACTCCTGGCTTGTGTGGACCTCAGCCCAGTCCGAGACCTTGGGCATCTGGACCTTGTGTGGCTCTGCACTTGATTGTGTCTGAGCTAAGGCCAGCCCAGGCTGGGGATGGCCATTCTTGGTTCTGTCTGCTGGACCTCCCTGTAGAAGGTAGGCCCAGTGGCTTTCCATAAATATTGATGGCTCAGCAATCTGGGCAGGGAGACAGAGGCTGGGCAGGAGGGGAGTCCTATTGGGCGCCCTGGATGAATGAGTCCTGATGGGAGAGAGTTGGGGAAATGCCAGAGGCTGACAGAGGGAGAAGCAGGACTCCTAGGCTGGAGAATACCCCAGGGGTGACAAGCACCAAATCCAGGACCTCTTGGGGAAGGAAGAGGAGTCAGGGCCTTCAGTGGTTTTAGAGTGCTTTAAGCTATGAAGGACTTCACATGTATTCATATTATTCTGGTATCTCTTTGTGCAGTCTGAATAGTTTGTGATACATTTTTGTGTAGAAACCTGAAGGGGTCATGGTTTCCTTGCCCCAAACTCTAGGCAAGACTTCAGTAATCTGGTGCTGCTCTAGTCTAAGTCCCCCCCTTTTCTGAGTGTGGTTTAACACTCAAAAGACGTGGCATGCTGTGACACGCTCATGGTTCTCTGGAGCTTCGACCCCCTGGGCTCAGACAATCCTTCCACCTCAGTCTCCCAAATAGCTGTGACTACAAGCACATGTCACCACGCCCAGCTAATTTTTTTTTTTGGTGGGGGGAGCGATGAGGTCTTGCTATATTTCCCAGGTTGGTCTTGAACTCCTGGCTCAAACAATCTTCTCACCTTAGCCTCCCAAAGTGCTGGGATTACAGGCATGAGCCACACCATGCCTGGCATAGTCCAAGTCTGAAGCTCTAAAGTGAGGATTTGCAAGACCCCAGCACAACCCAGGCTCCATCCTACTACCTGCCCTTCTTCCAGCTTGGCCAGGGGAAGTTGTTCTCTCCCTAGTTCAGATGACAAGTACTGATCGTGAGGAGGAAGAAAGTGGACTCTGGCAGCAGCCCTTGTCATGTTCCTGATATCCCCTTCAGTGTCCTCTGCTCTGCCTGGATTGTTTGTGTTGCTCACACCCTCCTCACCAACCCCACTGTCTGAGCTGTCATCAGGGAAGAAACGTCTGTCACTTTTTGGGGAAAGTGGGTCTTTGGGGAGAAGCAGGTTCCAGACAATGTTTCTCCTATTCTCTTTCCTTGTCCATTCCTACCTTCCCCAAACAAATGCCCTTATGAAGGATGCGGGACTTTAAGCAGACTAAGAATTTCCAGAAGAACATTCCTCTATCTGGGAGTTGATGGACCCAGATTAGTGACCAAGAAAGAGGCTGAAACTCCCTCCTGTCCCTATCAGTAACTTGGGCAAGGCCTTGGAAGAAAGGGACGACTATTTCCATCTCAGAAGGATCCTATCAGCTTGGAGATTCAAGACATAGTCCATAAAATATCAGAGGAACAAGGTAAACCCAACCAGATGATAACTGTGGGGGCAGAGACATCTTCTGTGATGGTGCTGGGCCATGGCAAGCACTCAGTGAATGCTCGTGAAATGCAGGAAGGAAATCAGCCCAGGGACCAGCACGTTCGCAGCCAGAGAATGACTGGGGAAGAGCCATCAAAGAACGCAAGCTTTGGAATTAAACCTGGATTTGAATCTTATCCCTGGCACATATTGGCTGTGTGACTTGGGTGGTGTCACTCACCTCTCCAATCTGGGGTTCCCTGATCAGTAAAAAGCTATCAATAATAGTGCCTAATAATACCTCCTGGGGTGTTCTAAGTGCAAATGATCAAATATATAGAATGACCCTCATCCATATCAGGCACTCATATCTTGAAATCCCCAGCCCCCATCCTGGACACTTGAATAATTCTGAGGATACCTCTTGAAGCTCCTGGCCAAGGTGTTCTTGTAGCTTCATCCTTTTCTTAGTCTGTGTTTCCGGGTCTCTGATTCTGTCATATCTCCCTGATTTTTTAAATTAGTTTTTATCTTTCTTCCCTTTCTGCTTCTCTTGTTATTGTTTTCTTTCTGTCATTTTTCCCTTTATACCTTTCTTTCCTCCCCTCTCCCTGGTTTCTGACTCCTGCCCCCAGAGCTACCATCAGATGAACTCTCACCTTACTGGCTCTGTCCCATGCCTTCCTTGGTACTGGGGATGCTCCTTAGGAAATCCAAGGAAACCAGCAAGAAGCATCCCCCACCTTTGAAACCAGATGGGGAGCTGCCTTCGCTCAGGCCCTAATAGGCTGATAATTAGACAGTCATTTCTGGGAAAAGCTCTTAACTCTTAGGACCAAAATGGCTCCAGCCCCATGTCATTGTTCCTATTTCCCAAGGCCCCTGGTGTTCATCAGAGTCCTGTGTAAACTAACAGCTTTGAAACCTTGAGAATTATGTCATCTGGTAGACTCCCTCTCCTGACTCCACTCCAAGGACAGAATTCTACAGGACCCTGGAGGGAGGGGGCGCTGTTTGGAAGATCAGGAGAGTCAGACATGACACAAGCACAGACAACAAGCAGTAAACGGAAAGCCATTTTCTTACTGAGGGCCGAGGAGCCTTATAATTTAGAACAAAACAGATTTAATCAGAGAAGACTTCTTGGAAGAGGTGAATGCGGGTCAGAAACTGGCAATCAGATAGAGAGCAGTGGTCTGGTTCCTCTCAGAGAGGGGCGGGAGTGAGAGTTCCTGGGTTGTGTTGTATTCAGGAACCCAGGATCTGGCATGACAGGCTGGAGCCAAGTGCCATCAGAATGAACCAAGATTGACTGGGAAGGGCAGAGGAAAGACATGTCTCCCCAGAGCAGCTGGGCTGAATCCAGGGATGTCAAACTGCCAGTGCAGGGGCTTGGGCTGCCAGTGCTTCTTCTTTCCTGGGAAGATGCAAAGGTGCCAGTGACACCCCTTGCCTGGACCTAGGCTAGACTGCTTTCTGGGTGCATGCCCCTCCTGCAAGAGGGAGGGTGAGATCAGAGGGTGTTGTGTGATTTCATTTGACTTCCTATTATATGTGTGTGGAGGTGGGTTCGAAGGATGACATCAGAATCTTAAAGTGCACCTCTGCTTTTATGAGTATGTACCTTCGCATGTGAAAAATGTGTTTTGTAAATCTCTCTCTCTCTCTCTGTGTGTGTGTGTGTGTGTGTGTGTGTGTGTGTGTGTGTGTACACAAGCCCCTGAGCCTCACCCCTCCTGTTTTTATTAACAGTCTCTTTCTATCATTCTTGGACTCCCTTTTATGTCCCCAAGCCCTACCATTGAGCAGGGACTGGGATGGAGCTGAGCCAGATTATTTCACAATCTGAGACTTAAACAGGTCCTGAATGGATCAGGAGAAAGCCCTCTCTCCTCTCTGACTAGGCTGGGGGCAGCCAGACCTGCACAAAAGGAGAAAAAGAAAGATGAACAGTTGTTCAGGGATTAATTCACTGGAGCTCATGCAACATGCATTTTTTAAAAGCTTCTCTTGTGTGCTGTGGATAGAGCTATGACATAGCAAGGAATTCCTTGCAACAAACGATTCCCTGGCTTTCTCCTGAAATTTTCTTTTTTCAGAAAAACTCAGTGGCTAAAACTAGAATCACCAGGTTTATCCTTTCTTCCTTCCCTGCCATCCTTCTTTTCTCCGCCTTTCCTCCCTCCTACTGCAGCAACCTGGGGTGGGGTGGCAGAATAGGGTTGACTCTCAGGTCCCTTTAAGCATTTTGGAATGGGAAGCAAACAGGTCAACCCCTACAGCAAGCTGGGCAAGCCAACACGTGGCATCCCAGGTCACTGTGGCTGCGCCTTCCCCTCTGTCTCTCTCAGAGGAGGACCATCTGTCCTGGATGAGAAGAATGGCCAAGGCCAGGGTCTGGCCCATTACCTTCCTAAGGAGGCCTGGGGAGGCAGTGATCAGAGACCTCACGCTGCCCCGAGTTTTCATTTTTTCCTGGGAGGGAGGAGAACTGTGACCCAGAGGAACACTACTAAGATTCTTAGATTCAGGCACAACAGGGAGTTGGTGGCCCAGGAGCAGTGCTGGCCAAGGGAGCGGGGCTTGGTGACTTTTCTGCCACCACCCTCTGCATTTTGTTCTCTGTCACTGTCTTGCATATTCTCCATGGAAGAAATGTTAATGCATTTTATTTGCTTATCTTTAGGTGCTTGTGTTATAATGTTTTGTTTCATGAATGTGTCCTTTTTTTTGAGTGGGGTCTTACTCTGTCATCTAGAGAAGAGTATAGTGGCATGATTATCGCTCACCACAGCCTCACTGGGCTCAGGCGATCCTCTCTCATCAGCTTCCTGGGCAGCTGGAAGTACAGGCATGTGCCACCACACCTAGCTAGTTTTTTTAATGTTTTTTGTAGAGATGAGGTCTTGCTATATTTCCAGGTTGAGTGAATGTGCCCTTCTCTGTACGTGTTCACCCTCTAAGAATGGAACTTTCCTGTGGGTAGGGGTGGTGTGTCCTTAGTATGGAGCTGCCTAAGGGCCATTACTTACCTCTGTTCAGGGGTTGCATGTGTTTTTGGCAGGTTAGGAAACTTGCTTCCCAGTCCCTGGGCTGGAAGAAGGAGAGGAATGAGGCTACAGCAAAACCATCAGATAGCTTCTTCCTCCAAAAACCTCCAAAGAAACCTCCAAAACACTTTATGAAGAAGATCTATCTGTCCTCCTAAGATGTCTGAGAAACCAGAGGACAAAATCACCATTTTTCTCCATCAGAGTAGCAAACCCCAGAGAAATCTAATATTTTAGCCAAACACACACATCTGGGAGTAGCCAAGTCAGGATTCAAATGCGTTGTCCTTTTCCTCCAATCCTCAGCTTGGCCTTCACTCCTATTTTGTGGGATTTTAGCAAGTTGGAAAAAATAGCTCAACGCATCAATAAGAGACACTGAAACAGCTCAGCAAACTCTCACTGGCGTCTTTATGAAGTCAGTTTGTTCACTCCTGCTAATGAATAATTCAGTTTGGCTATATGGCGAGACAGGTCAGACAAGGGGCTGTACATGGGCCGAGAGAGGCCACAGCTCTAACCAAAAGCAGGTTTCCAAAGGCTGTAAAGGTAGATGAAGAAATGGCACGAGAGGGGAAGAGGGCAGTAGTGCAGGTAGGGAATGCCAGGGAAGGGTCTGTAGGGGTGATGGATGGACCACGGCTGGGCCTGAGGATGGGCAGATCACTTCCTGTTGAGACCAAGAGTCAGATAATGAAGCATGGCCGCCAGCTAAAGCAGCCGGCCAACAGGGTGGATCACAGACAGGAAGGCCTGGCATGGAGAGAGAAATGGGAACTCTCCAAAGAGACTCAGTTGAGCAGGGCAAGGAGGGCTGACGGAGAAGGAAATCTGGGTGTCTTTGGTCACCAGCCTTTGGCTTCTGAGAGTGACAGCTCTTGGGCTCTCTAGAAGCAGGGGTCCAGAAAGGGGAGAGGCAAATGGGTGCTGAAGAGGACTGAGGGGTGTAGGGGAAGGGACAGAGGTAGGCAGGAGGTCCCTGGAGGGTGCAGCATTGACAGGGGCAGGCTCTGTGATTGGGTCTTCCCAACACTGAGTCACCCTTAAGTGAGCCTGTCACTTTTCACAGTGTGTCCACCTTCTTTCCTGGACCATCTTGGGGGCAGGGGTGGCAGGTGGTTTCTAAGAATGGAAGAAGATACACTTACTGATTCCTTCAAAATGTTACCTCCTCTTTCCCACCCTCTCAAGTAAGTGAGCCTCCTCCTCCACCCCCTCACCACCTTCTCTCCCAGGCTCCCCCACTTCAAAAACATACATGGCTTTCACTTTGTCTCACTTTCTCTGGGTCTGGGGGCAACTGTTGCCTGCTCAGGAAAGAAATTAAGTGCTCAGAATTTCCCCAGGAGGCTAGTGTGTTTTGTGAGCTGGAGCTATGGTTACATTGCATTAGAGTTTAAACTTGCTATTGTTGGTATCTTTAAAATCAATGGCAATACATCAAGCCTTCACTCAAATCAATGCCAATAACTGCGAGCGCGAAGAATCCATGGGGAGAGATCCATTAGCAGCAAAGGAAGGGCAGAGAAGGGTTAGGGAGGAAAGCAGCCAGGGCTAGGGCCTGAGATCAGATGCAGGGTCCAGGGCAGGCAGAGGTCCCGGGCATCTGGTCTGATGCCTCCTGGGTGGGGCACTTGGAACGGCAGCCTGCGGAAAGGGGGAATTAGGGAGACTACACGTGGCCACCTTATTCATCCCTTATCTCAGCCATGTTCCTGGCAGAAGAGACACCTGTGTTTCTCAAGGACATCCAAGAGGTGGGATGATCTGGATTAAAAGCCTAAATGGAGGTGAGAGAATTCCAAGGAATGTCTCGCGCCACCCCCCTTCCCAACAGAAGGTGAGGTGCATAGCTCTCTGATCTAAAGCCAGAAGGGTAGAGCATGCTTCCTACAATTTGAATTTTTATGAATCTTATTACTATCAGTGATGTTATAAATGATTAATATGGCATTTGAACTGAAGGTACTGTCCAGTGGAGACCAGGAAGGAAGGAAGGAGATGAATATTTATTGAGCGCTGACATAGATCAGGCTTTCTGCTCGGAGTTTTCACACACGTTAGCTCCTGTAGTGTAACCTGGGCGAGTGTCACAGTCTGAGTTTAACTCCTTGCCTCCCACGGCTTCTTCCTGTTTGTCTTTCCTCTCTCTGGGCCTTTGGAACTCAGGCTGGTATTCTTTGTAAGTTTCTGTCCCAGGAGCTGTTTGGAGCCGCAGTGTCAAAGGAATAGATTTTCAAGATCTCCTGAGTCTAGGCGGGCTTGGTGCTTCTCGTCTTCTCTTCTAAACAGCACAATGACCCTGGCTCTTGACAGAGTCTCTGGGGAGGGTGCTGGGCTGGGGTTGCAGCCTGGGTGCCTTTTTCATTTCCCCTGATGCCCCTGGGCCCTGGATTTTGGGCCAGATCAGTTTCCCCCCTGCTTACTTTTCTTCCAGAGTTCAGGAGTGTTTCTTGGGCCTTGGTCAATTCTGACCTTCCATAACGAGCTGCAGAAGGTAAGGTCCATGGGAGCTCACACAGTTGTGCCCAGAAGCAATGCCTGGCACAAAGAAGGCCGTCCAAAATATTTACTTACTTTTTTGAGTTGGGTCTCACTCTGTCATACAGGCTGGAGTGCAGTGGCATGATCATGGCTCACCTCAGCCTCAATCTCTTGGGCTCAGGTGACCCTCCTATCTCAGCCTCCTGAGTAGCTGGGACTACAGATGCGTGTCACCATGTCTGGCTAATTAAAAAATTTTTTTTGTGGAGACGAGGTCTTCCTCTTTTGTCCAGGCTGGTCTTGAACTCCTGGACTCAAGCAATCCTCCCACCTCAACCACTCTCAAGCTGGGATTACAGATGTGAGACACTGTACAAGGTGAAAATATTTATTGATTGAGTCTTCTCTCCTTATTTCCTTCACGAGACTTCCTTTCCTAGGAAGCCCACATTTCCCTGTCCTTGGACTTACTCCTGGCAACAGTGTAGGGGGCCAGATGAAGGAGTGAGGGTCTTGGCTTTCCTTGCACAGCTTCCTTGGGATCCTGGCTTCCTGGGAGGCTTAGCAACCTGCTGTGGAAGTAGCAGACTATCCCTTTCTCTGGTGTAGCAGAAGAGGGTGGAGAAGAGGACTCTTCTGCAAACCATCAGCATAGCTAATGGAATATGGGCATCTCAGTTATGAGATCACAGGAAGGGGATGTGGCGAGAGGCAGTCATCACGTTGCATGAAGAGGCAGGGAGGTGAAAGAGGATAAAGGGACCAAGGAAAGCCTGCCATCTTCAGTGAGGCCTTAAGTTACCACAGACAGGTGTTCCCCCTCTAGCCCACAAGATCTTTAGATGGGTCTAGGCTAGAGTGCAGTAAACCTCCCCTCCCAGGGGCTCAGCCACCCACTGTGGAGTGGCCAGAGTCCCCTCATCCTCCCTGCCTGGGCCATGTTTTATGAAGCTCATTGAACATCCAAGAGTCCAAGGACCTCGGATAGGAAAAGTCCTCCAGGGACCATGTGGCCATCCCCTGCCACAGGCATGCTGGGGCCTCCTGACTGGCAGGCTGTTTGGGGTGGGAGATCAGCCTCCAGGTCATCCAGTCTTCCTGCTTCCCTTGTAAAGAGTTCACCTCCACTCCCCTTTCCAGAAGTTCAGCTCCTGGACTTCTGGTGAGCATGGGTTCTTCATTATTCAGAGGAAGATCCTGGAGTCTGGGCCCTTGGCTTTGGCCCAGAACAGTCCTTGTGTCCCATGCCAGCACTGTGGGCAGAGGCCAGAGACTGGGCCGAGAGCTCTCCCTTTTGCTGATGGCAGACTGGAATCTCCCCCACAGGTCTGTAGGCCCAGTCCTTCTGTAGATAGGAAGAAAACATGGCTACCATCTGACATGGCCTTCTGAAATTGTCACCTCAAAAGGAAAACACACATAAATTTTTATTCTCTCTGCAGCCACCCATTATATGCCAACATTCAGAAATTAATTCTGTGCCCCCAAATTTCCCATGCATTATGATCCTCTAGGGTCTTCCGGTCACCCAGCTAATCCAGCTCAGACAAATTTAGGCTGGGAAGCTCTCTTTAGGGCCTGGGGTAGGCTGGATGCTTTCACCACTTTAGCTCTGCCTGGTCTCAGGAGTAGCTCTCAAGGGGGTCACCAGTTGAGAGCTTGAGAGCTGCTCTCTACCTGTATGGGATGTTTGCCTGGGTTCCAGAAGGGCAGTTAAGTCATCTTCATTAGTGCTGGCCCATTGCCGCCCACCATTCCGCTCCTTCTTGGGGGCTCCCTCTGTTTTCTCCCTCGTTCACCTCCCTTCTTGGTAATTAACAGGGCCTGGAAGGGCGTCCTGCCAACAGATGGCCAAAAGGCAGAGCAGGCAGCCGTGGCAGTGGCAGTGCCAGCAAAAGGACGGGCGATTAAAACAAAATGATTCATCTTGGGAATGAGTGCAAATCGCTTTCCATTTACAGGAATCAGGGCTGGGCTCCAAACAGCCTTTGTGGGCTCATTGGGGAGACGAGAGTCTGGGCCATTGACCATTAAGTAATGAGTTCCTCTGAGTGCTCCCTGCTGACTCCATGGAGTGGGGATCTGGCAGACCATGCAGGAGAGGGGGCCAGGGAGACCTGAGGCTGCTTGGCTCAGTCAGGACACAGGGAGAGTGGGGTAGGACCCATTTAGGCAGTGAACCTAGAGATCCAGAGTGTTCCTGAGCACCTTGTTATTGGAGACCAACAGAAAACAGTCAAGCTGGGCCATCTAACCCTTTGCTCTGCCACCAGGGATTCCAGAATCCACAAGGTTATTTAAAGAGCCTTTTCTGAGTGTCCCAGCCGCAGTGCAGCCACAGGGGAGTTAGAGAAGGAAAGGCATGGATCTTGTCCTCAAGAGACTTATAGTCCAGAGGTGGGTAGTTGTCAGGTCAACAGAGGAAAGTAAAGGATAAAAGCTCTGTGATAGGCCAGGTGCGGTGGTTTATGCCTATAATCCCAACACTTTTGGAAGTTGAGGTGGGAATATCACTTGAGACTAGGAGTTTGAGACCAGCCTGGGCAACATAATGAGACCCCCGAGTTTAAAAACTATTTAAAAAAATTAGCTGGGCACAGTGGTGTGTGCCTGTAGTTCCAGCTGCTTGGGAGCTGCAGGAGGATCACTTGAGCCCAGGAATTTGAGGCTGCAGTGAGCTAAGATTGTGCCACTACTCTCTAGCCTGGGTGACAGAGTGAGGCCCTGACTCAAAAAAAATTTTTTTAAATAAAAGAAAGAAAAAGAAAAGAAAAGTCCTGGGATTTGAACAGTCTATCCTGGCTGAGTCAGGGAGAGGAATGCAAGTGGACACCAGCAGGGGTTCAGGGGGCCTGGGAATGCCATGCTGAGGAGCTTGGACTGACCCTAGGGAGACAAAGGGAGCCACCAAAAGGGTGAGAGCAGGGATGTGATGAGGTCAGGCTGCAGTTTTAGGGAACTCCCAGCTGCCCTGGGGTTTTTAATCCTATTCTGTCCAGGCAAGCCCACTCTAGTCTAGCAAAGAATCTGCAACATGTATGTTAAGCTGTTAGCATTTACTTTAAAAGGGCAGTAGGTACATGGGTGTATGTTATTTTATTCTCTGTACTTTTCTTTAAGTTTTAACTTTTCAGAATAAATAATGAATCTTTGTATATCCACCAGATAGAATACTCCGCAGTATTGAAGAATGAAGGTAAAATTATGTATTCTGTCATGAAAAGGGCCTGTGGTATATTTTTAAATTGCAGAATATAATGTATAGTATAAGTCTATCTTTGTATCAGCAACAATAAATAAGTAAAATGAATCTAGAAGAAAACATACCAAACTATTAACAGTGGCAATGTTATTGTTGAGGGGTGGGATTTGATACTGATAAAGAGAAGAGTTTTCATTTATTTTTATTTTTATTTTTTAGTTAGGGTCTCACTCTGTCGCCCAGGGCAGTGACATTACCACAGCTTATTGCAGCCTCGAATTCCTGGGCTCAGGTAATCTTCCTGCCTCAGCCTCCCAAGTAGCCGGGACTATAGGCATTTGCCATCACGCACAGCTATTTAAAAAATTTTTTTGTAGAGACAAGGTCTCCCTATATTGTCTAGGTTGGTCTTGAACTCCTAGGCTCAAGCAGTCCTCCTGCCTCAGTCACTCAAAGTGCTGGGATTATAGGTATGAGCCACCGCACCTGGTCAGGAGTTTTCATTTTCTATTCTATGCATTTCAGAATTGTGTAACTCATAAAAATGAGCCTGTATTACTTTAAAACAAAAACCCACTTTGAGGAGGTAACTTTTAATTTTGATGCAATTCCAAACTCATAGGAAATGTGTAAAAATAGTGAAGGAACTTCCATGCACTCTTTACCTAGACTCACCACTTGCTAATATCTTGTCTCACACAACACACTTTTTTTTTTTGAGTTGGAGTCTTACTCTGTCGCCCAGGCTGGAGTGCAGTGGCACAATCATGGTCACCGCAAGTCTTCAGCCTTCTGAGTGGCTGGAACCACAGGTATGCACCACCACATTTGGCTAATTTTTGATTTATTGTAGAAACAAGGTCTCGCCATGTTGCCCAGGCTGGTCTCAAACCCATGGCTCAGGCAATCCTCTCGCCTCTGCCTCCCAAAGTGCTGGGATTACAGGCATGAGCCATTGCACCTGGCAACACACATTTTATTTTAATTTTAATTTTTAAATTTATTTTAATTTTTTATTTTCTAAAATTTTTATTGTAAAGATGTGGGGTACAATTCAGGGTTAGGCACACAAACATTGATCATGCAGGTACCCCTGTTAATGAGGTATGCCCCTCCCTCCCCTAGCAGTTTCCCTCACCTGCCAATCCCACCCCCCTCCACCAACAATTTCCCATTACTGCCAATCACTTTCTTATAGCATTATATTGTTCAAGGTCCTCTTATGAATGAGAACATATGGAACTCTGTTCTTAGTTTCTGTGATAAATCACTGAGTATGATCAACTCCAAATCCATCCAGGTTGCTGCAAAGTTCATATATTTGTCATTCTTTATGGCTGCATAATATTCCATTGTGTATATGTACCACATTTTTTTTTATCCAGTTCAACTTCGATGGGCAACATGGTTGGTTCCATGTTTTTGCTATTGTGAATAGAGCTGCAACAAACATACATGTGCAGGTAAGTTCTTTGTAGAATAATTTGAGTTCCTCCGGGTATGTTCCCAATAGGGGAATTGCTGGGTCATATGGAAGATCAATTTCTAGTTATTTCAGAAATCTCCAGACTGTTTTCCAGAGAAGTTTTACAAGTTTGCATTCCTACTAGCAGTGTAGAAGTGTTCCTTTTACTCCACATCCTTGCCAGCATCTGTTGTTGTTTGTCTTATTAATGATGGCCATTCTTACAGGGGTTAGGTGTTATCTCAATGTGGTTTTGATTTGCATTTCTCTGATGATGAGTGAGGCTGAGCACTTTTTCATGTGTCTGTTGGCTGCCCGTATATCTTTTCTGAGAAGTGTCCATTCATGTCTTTGGCCCACTTTTTAAAGGGGCTGTTTGTTTTTTCCCTTTGGTGTGTTTGAGTTCCTTGTAGATCCTAGATGTTAGGCCTTTGTCAGATATACAGTTGGCAAATATTTTTTCCCATTCTGTGGGCTGTCTCCCTGCTCTCTTGATGGTTTCTTTTGCTTTGCAAAAGCTCATTAATTTGATGAGGTCCCACTTATCTATCTTATTTCTTAAGGTATTGGCCTTTAGTGTTCTGAGTAAGAATTGGTTCTCAGTTCCAAGCCAACATACATTTTAAAAAAGATCATCTGGTTGGGCATGGTGGCTCACTCCTGTAATTCCAGCAACTTGGGAGGCTGAGGCAGGAGGATCGCTTGAAGTCAGAAGTTTGAGACCAGCTTGTTCAACATACAGAGGCCTTGTCTCTACGAAAAAAAGTTCTTTAAAATTTTTAAATAAAAAAAAAAAAGAATCATCCATGACCTCATTTTGCAACCCCTAACAGCTGCTTTTCAGCCTTGATTTTCCCACACTCAATTGATTCTGACCCTGCCTCCTCCCCTTCCTTCCTGAAGCCTCCTGTCCCCTGGCCTCTGTGTCTCCTCTGGTTCTCCCACTTCTCTGTCTTCCTTCTAATGCTGTCCTTCTTAGAGTGCCCCTTTTCAGCACCCCAAATTTTCAGAGTTCTAGCCTCGGCCCACTGCTTGACTTTGCGCATTTGGTTTCCAGGGAGCTCGTCCACTTTCGTCTGTTGCCACTGTGACCTATATGCTGAGGAGGCCGGAATCTGCGTCTCCAGCTCTACCACCTCCCCTTCAGTTTCTGATGCCCACGTTGAAACGCCCGTTAGACACGTGCCCTGAAATAGCCCACAGACGTTCTACACTCAGCTGTCTCAGCACACCATCATCTCCTCTCCCTCCTGCTAGCTGTTCTCTTTCCGTGTCCTCCACCTCAGATAACGGCACCACATCTTTCACTTTGACAATGGCAATCAACTCCTAATTGGTCTCCCTGACTACAGTCTTCCTCCACATGAATGCACACTCACACTATAGACAACGTGACAACCCTGAAATGCAAACCTTATCATATCAGGCCCTGAGAAAGCATGTCCACGATTCCTCATCCCCTGCAGGTTGAAGTCCAAGCCCCCCTAGCCTGGTGCACGGGACTGCTTGCACCGGACTCCTCCCGGCCTCTCCAGCTTGTGTCAAGCTCCCGTCCACTTCTGCGCCCCATTCTGCTCTGGGGCAGGAGCCTCCTCCTACCTTTCTCCCCTTGGCTGACTCATCCTTCGACAATGAGCTCAACGGGCATCTCCTCCAGGCCAGGAGGAGTGTCCCTTTGTTACATTCTCATTGTGTTCTTTTTCATACATCTGCCAAACACTTTTTATTTTATTTTTTTATTTTTTGAATCAGAATCTTACTCTGCCACCCAGGCTGGCACGATCGCAACTCACCACAGCCTCCATCCCCTGGGCTTAGGTGATTCTCCTGCCTCAGCCTCCTGAGTAGCAAGACTATAGGTGCGTGCCATGTCTGGCTAATTTTTTCATTTTTTGTAGAGATGAGATCTCACTATGCTGCCCAGGCTGGTCTCGAACTCCCGGGCTCAAGCAATCCTCCCAAAGTGCTGGGATCACAGATGTGAGCCACTATGCCCAGCCACAATTTTTATTATCTAAGTTTTTGTGTGTGTCTCCTTCACTGCTCCATAAGTCCTAGAAGGAAAGGAGTCTGCATATGTTTATATACCATTGTATACCTTTGTATCCTTAGTGCCTTACACAGTGTCTAGCATGTAGCAGGCATGTAATAAATGTTTGTTTAACTGAGGTGGGCGTTCACTCTTTGTTTATCCATCCCTGTCTTCCTTGTTCCCCTGGCAGCAGCAAGCTTAATCCCATGCCTTCTATTTCTCCAGCCCTTTGTGTTCCAGCCCTTGACTCCTTGGCTCTAACCCCTGTCCCACCATCCTTACTCTGCCATCCTCTCCCAGGTTTGGCTCTTCTTTTTTTTTCTTCTTGAGTTGGAGTCTCACTTTGTCACCCAGGCTGGAGTGCAGTGGCATAATCACAGCTCACTGCAGGCTCCACTCCTGGGCTCAGGTGATCCTCCTGCCTCTGTCTCCTGAGTTGCTGGAACTACAGGCACATGCCACCACATTTAGCTAATTTTTTGATGTTTTGTAGAGATAAGGTCTTGCTATGTTGCCCAGGCTGGTCTTGAACTCCTAGGCTCAAGGTATCCTCCCGCCTCAGTTTCCCAACGTGCTGAGATTACAGGCATGAGCCACCATGCCCAACCCCTCCCTCATCTTCTCTTCTGCTTCTTCCTTTCTGTTTTAATCAGCTCTTGCTACCCTGTTATCTCTTTCTAGATGCTTCTCTCCCACTCTTCTCCCCTGTGAAGGTCACTCAGGGCAGTTCCAGCCCACTCCCGGCCCAGGTGTCTGCATCAGGACTTTGTATAATTATCTTCACAATGGGGCCTAATGATTGGAAAGCATTTTCATCTCAACCCACACAATTCCAGATTTACAGCAACTAAGGCCTCACAGTTACCATTGGATGCATACCCTGGCGGGCCCGTCTCTGGTGTGTCTTTTGGAAGATGTACCTCCACAGCCCTTTAAGAAAGGGGGTCATTTGATAAGAGCTTTTCTTTTGAATGCTTATAAACTTCAGAACCCAGTTTCACTCCTTAGTTCCCAGCACCCCAGCACCACAGTGAGGATGTCATTCACCACACCTTGCCAGGCATTTAACGTGTTATAAGCTGATCTTCTGCCGTGTGAGGACTCCCAGGGAGACACCGCTTCTTTCAGTCACTCACTTACACATTTACTGAATTCCCACAAAAGCCACCCACATGGGGTGGGAACAGAGGACACAGACAAGGGTTCACAGATGGGTATGCCCTGTTCTAAGACCAAAAGAAACTCATAGTCTGGTGAGGAAGACACATCTGAAAAAAATTTTACTAAAATAAGAAGGCTCATGGTTGCTCATGCCTATAATCCCAGCACTTTGGGAGGCTGAGCTGGGAGGATTGTTTGAGCCCAGGGGTTCAAGACCAGAGCAATGTAGTGAAATCTTGTCTCTACAAAACATAAAAAAGTTAGCCAGGCATGGTGGCACACGCCTGTGGCCCCAGCTACTCAGGAGGCTGAGGAAAGAGGATCACCTGAGCCCAGGAGGTGGAGGCTGCAGTGAGCTGCACTCTAGCCTGGGCAACAAAGTGGGACCCCAACTTTAAAAAGAAAGAAAAGAAGGTCTTGGTAGAGGTAAAACTAGGTTCTGTGGGAGTACGCAGGGCTCACCTGAGCATGCCCAGGTAAGAGGACAGCTTCACAGTGGTGCCATTTGAGGACTGAATGGGAATTGGTGAAACAGACAGGAGTCGGTGAAGTGGACATGTGTCATGGTTTTGATTGCCCAGCATTTGAGCAGCCTTCCTGTTTTGGAGGAAATTCCTCATTATGAGTCTTAGTGGGAGAGAATGCTACCTTCTACCACATGCTAAAGAGGGCAGAGTTTTTTTCCTCTATTCCCCCATCCCCAGCAATGTAGCATGGATCTAATGAGGGCAGAGTGAAGGTGGGCACTGGAACCTGAGCTCGGCCAATCTAATGCCCCCACTGTGGTCTCTGGGACTTGGTAATCTTTCACAGCAACGACAACCTGTTCTAGGGTCCTTGAGCAGCAAGTACCTAGTCTGGGGGTGGTGTGGGTGATGAGCAGCAATGTCCTAACAACATGCCATGTGACCTCAGGGTGTTCTCTGCCATCCAGCATACCTTGGTTCCTGCCTGTGATGGGAGCTGCTGCCCATCCACTCTCGAGCTATCAGAATTTAGTCTTCTGAAATGGTCCTTGTTTGCTTAAGTTAGTGGGAGCTGGTTTCAGTTGTTCACATCCGAGTTCCCTGTCTGGTGTGGGTTGGAAAGAGCCTTCAGAAAGCTGGGAAGTATGGAATGCAGAGTTTGGGGAAAGGCACAGAAGGTGATATGGTTGGAACATGGGGTGGCGGAGGAGGGGGAGGTGTTAACAAGACTGGAAGGAAGGGCAGGGAAGGATTCATCATGGGGTCCTGTCAGCCAGGCTAAGAAATTTGTCTGTTCTCCTTCGGAGATGAGTGGCCACGGATGAGTTTAAGTGGGTTGGGTCGTGATGAGACTTGTCCTTTAGGAAGATCATAGGAGATTGATGTGGGGATGAATGTGAGCAGGACTGCTGTTGCTGTGGGTGGGATTTAGGAAAAGACAACTTCTACAGACAGCTTTTATCCTGCAGGATGTGCTGCTTGGTTGGACTTCAGCCTCGATTCACCCCTTCCGTGGTGCACCCTTGTGCAAGAGCACAGATGGTACAACAGCTCCCAGTAGCCTGGATTCCAGGACATAGCACTCTCCTAAGGAGGTTTCTTTGTTTCTGAGCCAGGATCTCACTCTGTTGCCCAGGCTGGAGTGTAGTGGCACGATTAGGGCTCACTGTGGCCTTGACCTCCTGGGCTCAGGGAGATATTTCTGCCTCAGCCTCCCAAGTAGCTGAGACGACAGGCACATGCCATCCACTGCATCCAGCTAATTTTAAAAATTTTTTGTAGAGTCAAGTCCTCACTCTGTTGCCTTGGCTTGTCTCAAACTCCTGGACTCAAGCAATCCTCCCACCTCGGCCTCCCAAAGTGCTAGGATTACAGGCATGAGCAACCACACCTGACCCTAAGGAGCTTTCAATATTGCCTCTACTTTGTCTTTTCCTGCCATCAACCCCCTTCTCTCCTAACCAGAGAGCCTGCCTCTCTTAGTCACCGATCTTTGAGAAAATGAGGCCACTCTCTCCTCTGGTTCTTGAGACACGACCCTTCACTTCAAGCGGAAATTGGCTTTCTGGACAAGGCCTCGCCCCAAGCTGGTCATGCTAGCCTCTCTAATTCCCACATCTTCCCTTGGGTTTTCTTTAAACATCTATTCTCCAACCGACTCAAGCCTTCCAGGAAAAGTAATACCCAGGCTCTAGGCTGACCAGTGGAAGGGTCAACTCCACAGGCGAATGCCTGCGGATGGAGGGAACCACGGTTCCTCTACCTCAGTCCTTAGACCATCACGTGCCAAGAGGGCCTGTGGCATGCCAAGACTCGAAACCATGGATTCTGGAATCTTACTGTCAACAGAAACTCAGGGGTTGTTTTGCCTAAGCTCCCACTCCAAGTAGGAGTCTTCTTTAGAGGAACTCTGTCAGATGTGCATGCCGGATCTGCTTGAATATTTCCAGTGATAGAGGACTCACTACTCAGTGTAGCAGCACGGTGACATTAAGCAGTATATGCAGGTGGACTTCTCGAGGTCATACACCACTCTGTGACTCCTGCCATGGAGTGTCTGACCAGCCCTCCTCCTGCTCCCAAGGACTCATCCCTGAGGGTAGCCTGACAGGCAAGCTGTCTCTGGACTGGCCATGTCTGAGGTGGTAGGGTGCTTTTGGAGTGGGTGGGCTGTTGGGGCACCCACCCTTTGCCAGCCCTGTGGGGCTCAGAGGAGGGCAAGATGGAGGCAGCATGGGCGTGTGGCTCTTGGGGGTGCACAGGGTAGATTTTTTTTCCTGTTTGTTTTCTACTTTCTCTCTTCCCACTAGATTTGGCTGGATGATTGGAGCTGCGGGTGTGTGTGGGGGTGGTGTGCACTTGTGTGTGTGCATGTGTGTGTGCATGTGCTTGCGTGTGTATGCACAGCTGTGTGGGAGGGCCCCCGTGCAGGAGGCTTCGAGCTGGAATGGCCCCTCCTTTCAGACCAACTCCGACAGCATTCCCACGGATTTGGCCTCAGAAAGTTTCCTGATTTTGACAGGAACGAAACAGAAGATGCAGATAGGCTCTGCGGTTTCCTTGGCAACCTCAAAACATGGGTGGGGGAGGGGATAGTGGGAATCAGAGAGGAGGGAGTGATTGGGCTCTGCCACTCGGTTCTGTCCCCCGCCACTTCCCCTCAAAATAGCTCAGGACAAAATATTGAACCAGTCCTAGTGTTCCAGTCCCTGGCCAATGGGACGAGGCAGAAAGCAGCAGTGGTGAAGGAACAACAGAGGTACCCCTTGGGTCAGGGAAGCAGGAGACGGCTCTAGAACCTGCTTCCTGGAGGAATCTGGCTACCCCTTGTTCTCCTTTCTTACCAGGCTGACTTATCTCCTTCCACCATCTGCCTGTCCTACTTGATTATCCTGATAGCTGTTAGGACCTCTCTTCCCCAGACTAACCCAGGGAAAACAGAACCCCAGGCTCCAAGGTTCTCCACCTTAGAGGGATGTGACTGGCAGGGAGTGGGTGTCTGCCCTTCTCCCACCCATTGCACTTTGCGACCGCTTCTTCCTAGAAAGCAGGAGATAGAACCAAGTCGGAGGCGGAAGATGGAGACTGTTCGTTCATTAAGAACAAAAGACGTCTATTAGTAATTAGTGAGACTGTCTCCCCTATGGCAAGATCCCCTCCTGAGAGAATGTGCTCCGGGCACCTGCCCTAGAAGTAGCACCCCAGAGCTCTAGAAAGAAAGACTCACATCCAGCTGCACTTGACAGCCCCCTGGCACACCCTCCATCCCCGGTCCCTCTTACCTCAGGCACAGCATTCCTTTACCTGACAAGCATGGAGGTCTGAAGACATTTTTGCTCACATTTCAAAAGTGGTGGCCACACAGCCCGCCTTTGGCCCAACTCAGACACCAGGGAATGGAACCCTTGCTGGGCTCTTGGAGCATCAACCCTTCTGGGCTGGGAAGTTGAATGTGTTTGGGGAGCAGGTGGAAGGCGGGAGAAGAGAGCTGAGGGGCCATCTGCTCACGCATCTCTCCAGTGAGTCAGTGGAGGAAGGGGTGCCGGGCTGGGAGCGAAGAGGCCAGAGTTCTAGTCTAGCTCAGGCTCTGACAAGCTGTGGGTGGGAGGAAGACAGCCATGCTTCTGGCGAACACATTCCCTAACCAAGCCTTGGGACACACAGTCTGACAAACACTTGCGGGTGTAGGGAGGGGCAAGGAAGCAGAAGATTCGCGAAGAAACAGATGGTTTCCATGACCATGGTCCCACGGCTTCCTGAGTGGGGCTCCTCCCTCTCCCTCTGGGCCTACCCAGCCCATCCCTCCATGGATGTGTTTGTCAAGATCTCCTTGGCTTTCTGCCTGCAGGGAATCAAAGATGGCAGGGCATGGTCACTCTGCTTCCTCCCCATCAGCTGTCCTGCGGCATCATGACTCAGGGGAGAGAGACCGTTGATCTCTCCTTCTGCTCAGTCTCTTAAAGCTTTTCTCCAACATGGCCATCACCCCAACCTCTGTCTGCCCAGGAGTTCTCCTCACCCTCAGCTGCTCAGCAGAGAGACATTGAGGCACAGGCCTGCCATCAGACTCACCATTCCCACACCACAGCCCAGGCCCAGGGAAGAGAGGACGGTTGCCCACCACCTCTTCTGACTCTGAGCTCCCCAGGTAGGCAAAAGTGCTGGAAGTCCACCCAGGAGGAGAACAGAAAGAAGGAGTCTTGAGGGCTGTCTCCCCTTGCCCTGCCAGCCCCGGATTTGAGGAGGGGTAAGGCTGCTTTGAGGCCACAATAAATTTGTCTGGGCACAGTGGCTCACACCTATAATCCCAGCATTTTGGGAGGCCAAGGCCAGAGGATTGCTTGAGCCCAGGCGTTCAAGAACAGCCTGGGTAGCATAGTGAGACCTTGTCTCTACAAAAAAAATTTGAAAACTAGGCGGGTGCAGTGGCATGCCTATAGTCCCAGCTGTTTGGGGGGCTGTGCTTGAGCACAGGAGGTTGAGGCTGTGGTAAACTGAGATTGTGCCACTGCACTCCAGCCTGGGTGACAGAATGAGATCCTGACTGAAAAAAAAAATAAGAGAGAGAGAGAGAGAGAGAAAGAATGTGATGAATTTAAGAAGTTCCATTTAAGATGGCTGAGAACTGATTATGAGGAAGGCAAAGTGTCCACCTGGAGGGAAGGAGGGAAGAGATTATGGGGGGCAGGAAGGAAGAATGGCTCAGGAGACCTGACTAGGGCCTAAGGAGTAGTGTTAGCATGTGGTCCTGGCATGGAGTCCTTTGTCTACTCTGGAATTTTCTTCCCTAACATCCCATAAACATGGAAGCCCCACTTACAGGAAGGCATCTTTTCCGGATACTTTGGTGAGAGGAAGTGAGGACCATGGATAAAAGGGTGCCTTCTCTTTGTGGGTGCCATGTTTGCGGGGTTCTCTGAGGCCCCTGTTTTGAGTGCTGGGATTTTGTTCGACTTGTCTGAACCTTGCGTCTAGAAGGTCCCTACTTCTTGCAGGCCAGAGAGAGCACTGGGTGTCTTCTTGTGACCCTGGCTGAGAAGTGAGGCGGGAAAGGGAGTCGTGGTGATAGTCACATCTGGACTTCAGCTCCTAGACTGAGCCTCTGGGGAGGCCATCTGGGGCAGGCACGGAGGAAGGTGAGGCCAGGATATGTGAGTAGGTGTAAGTGTCACAGAGGGGAGGTGGGCAGTCCCTGGGCCTGGCCTGAATGAAGTCCCCGCAGGTACAGAGGGCAGCTCAAGTTGGGGTTTGTGTGTGCCTGGGCTGGGCATGAGGTAGCAGAAGTGGGGAGCGGGGGGATATGTCAAAGACTCTCTGACTTCTGAAGACGCTCCACTGGGAGGTGCTGGGCCATTTAACTAGGTGATGCCATCAGGGCTCTGGGAACTAGGAAAGTTCTTCTGTCCAGCTTCCTTGCATTATTTTCCTGGGACTGCTCTAACACTTTACCACAAACAGGGAGCTTAAAATAGCAGAAATGTATTCTCTCACAGTTCTGGAGAACAGAAGTCAGAAACCAAAGTGTTGGCAGGATTGGCTCCTTCCGGAGGCTCTGCGGGAGAATCGGTTCCATGTCTTGCTCCCGGCTCCTGGGATCTGTCATCATGGTGTTCCATGTGCTGTAGAAGCATCCATCCAGTCTCTGCCTCTGTCTTTCCATGGCTTTCTCCTCTTTGTGTCTTCTCCTCTTCTTACAATAACGCTAGTCATTTGATTTAGGGCCCACTTTAAATCCAGGATGATCTCGTCTTAAGACACTTAAATACCTGCAAAGACTTTACTTCTTTTTCTTAAATTTTTATTTTTTCTTTGGTTTTGTTCTTAGAGTCAGGGTCTCACGCTGTAACCCGGGTTACAGTACAGTAGTATGATCATAGCTATGTACAGCCCCGAATTCCTGAACTCAAGTGATTTCCCTGCCTCAGCCTCCCAAGTAGCTGGGACTAGAGGCACACACCACCACACCTGGCTAAGTTTTAAAATTTTTTTGTAGAGATGGGATCTTGCTATGTTGCCCAAGTTGGTCTTAAACTCCTGGTCTCAAGGGATCCTCCTGCCTTGGTCTCCCAAAGCACCGGGATCACAGGTATGAGCCATTGCACCCAGCCACCTTATTTTCAAACAGCCTGAGGTTCCTGTTGGATGTGGATTTTATTTGAGGAGACACTGTTCAACCTGCTCTATCCCTTAATTCCACTTATGCCAGAGCTCTGGAGGGGGAGAGAAGACCCTCACAAGTTTAGTCAATAGTCACAAGGGCAAGATGTTCAGAGGACACATTGGAGTTTGTAGTTCTAACCCACCTCCCTCATTGCCTTATTATCCTGGACTTCTAAGAAAGTTGCAAAGCAGAGACTATTGAGTGCCATCCCTCAGGGGTGAGCAGGGATGGTCCTCCTTCACCCAAAAGAGGGGCAGGTGTCTGGAATATTTCCTTGGAAAGTAAATTGTACCCTGAACTGCTTTTTGTTAGCTAGACGAGTGTCTTTCTTAAGTCTACCTTAATCCATTTCTTTTTTTTTTTTTTTTTTGAGTCAGGGTCTCACTCTGTTGCCCAGTCTGGAGAGCAGTGGCATAATCAAGGCTTACCACAGAGTTTACCTCTGGAGCTCAGGCGATCTTCCACCTCAGCCTCCTAAGTAGCTGGGACTATAGCTATAGACACATGCAACCACACCTGGCTAATTATTTTTATTTTATTTTTGTAGAAATGAGGTCTCGTTATATTGCCCTTAGTCTCAAACTTCTGGACTCAAGCAATCCTCTAGCCTTGGCCTCCCAAAGTGCTGGTATTACAGGTGTGAGCCAGCAAGCTTGGTCCTTAATCCATCTTGCAGCAGCCCAACCGTATCTCCTCTCGGTCTGTCCTTGAGGTTGATGTAGAACAGTTTCTTCCCAATCCACCATTCTGCTACTGCTCAGACAGCATTTGTCAAGTCTTTCTCTGTTTTGGTCCAGGATGTTTTTGCCTGAAGAGGGCATGTCAGAGGCATTAAGAAAGTCTGGAATGATGCACAGGTTTTGACTTTTCCCTGTGCGGTCTCAGTTGATTATTAGTTTGCACCCCTCCCTGAGCACCCCCCTCCCCCTGCCCTAGGGTTGGTGACAGGCTGAGCTGTGACTTTCTTTTTACCTTGCAGCCCTCAGCCACCCTCATCCACCACCAACCCTGCACAATTACTCTTTAGTGAAAGAGAAAATCGAGAAGACAAGCTCCAGGTGGCATGGCCATCAGTCACTGGAACGTGCTGGCATCAGCAATCATTACTGTGATAAATCACTTTGGAGTTCCCATCACAAGTAGAGCCTGTGGAAGGGGAAAGTCAGATTTACAAAGGAACCCCTGCTGTGTTCATCTCCTTTGGCATTTTAAGGAGAAAAGAGGCCAGTGTTGTCTTGCTAGGCTTTCTTCTTTAGGACCTGAGGGTGGCAAGTGGTGGAAGGAGACGGGGACATTGTCACTTGAGGGCCCGGGCAGCTGTCATCCTAGTCCCAATCTTCAGGACCAGTAAGGTTATGGAGTGTGGGGTCTGGTAGTGAGAGCAGGCCCTGCCCAGCCAGAACCCAGGGGTGGATGGACACATGGGAGCCTGGCACAGGGGCTGCAGAACAGGAAGGGTAGGGTGAGGGGCTATGGCTCACACCATAGACCAGTGTCCAAGCTGGAGGGAGGGTCCAGACCCTAGCTGCTGCGTGTCCTTCCAGAGTCATGAATTTCATCTCAAACTGAGCAAATCAGCAAATAAACAAAACGGCTGTTATTTTGTGCCAGGCTGTGCACTATGAATTTTATACATTACCTAAATTAATCCTTACCACTGTGAGGTAAGGGACATTATTTATATTTTACTGATTGGGAACATGAAGCTCAAAGAGGTAAAGTAATTTGCTCAAGGGCACACAGCAAGTGTCACAGCCTGGATTTGAACAAAGATTTGTCTCACATACTTGCAACACCTTGCAGGACAGCTTCCTTTTCTCCTTGGTCAAGGGCTGAGCTGAGAACTCTGGAGTTGTGGGGTGAAAGGGGGAGCCTGCACAAGAAGGGAGCAGAAGCGACTGCATTGGGGCAGTGGGTAGGTTGGCTGATGAAGAAGAGGGGGTTCCCAGTGAAAGGTACCAGGCACCCGTGTGGTGGGAGAGGGAATCAGCTGAGTCACTGGGATTGGAAACTGACAGATATTGGAAATGTGGGGTTGGTGAGGAAAGATAAGGCGGTCTTTGACTGAATCAGGGCCCATCACCTCATGGTGGTCCCAACCCCAGTGTTCTCCCCAAAGGTAGGGCCCCTTGCTTCTCCTAAATAACTGTATTTCTGCTCCTGGATGCACAGAGCTAATCATATGCATGAAGTCCCTGGTGTGTGCAAGGGCTGTGTTTGATTCTGTTTTGTCATTTTCACTCTCATTCTCCCTCCTCACTCCGGTTAGCCCTCCACCCTAGACACTCGCTTCAGTGCATTCAGTCTATATCGTTCCAGTCTGCCTTCTCTATCTATGCCTGTAGAGATATGTGTGTATTCACACTATTTCGTGAATGTGTGTTCTCAATTTGCGTGATTGGTTTTGTGCTCTAAATCTTTGCTCACTCAGTGGTAGTTGTTTTAGATCTATGCATGTTGCCAAGTGGACTTTTTATAGCATAGTGTTCCATCATACACACACACCACATTTACTATCCACTCCTAAGTTGCTTCCAACTCCCAGGCATTATAAACAGTGCTGCAATGAGGATCTCACACACAGCTCCTTATTTTTTTTATTTTTTGTACATATGGGATCTTGCTATGTTGCCCAAGCTGGTCATGAACTGTTAGCCTTATGTGATCCTCACATTTTGGCTTCCCAAAGTGTTGGGAGTACAAATGTGAGTCACTGCACCCAACCTCCCCTTTTTTTTTTTTTGAGTTGGAGTCTCACTCTGTCGCCCAGACTGGAGTGCAGTGGCCGCTCCCAGCCACGGCAACCTCGACCTGCTGGGCTCCGGCGATCCTTCCGCCTCAGCCTTCCAAGTAGCTGGAACTACAGGCGTGCGCTACCACGCCTGGCTGATTTTTTGATTTATTGTAGAGATGAGGTCTCGCCAAGTTGCCCAGGCGGGTCTCGAACCCACGGGCTCAGGCAATCCACTCACCACAGCCTCCCACAGTGGGATTACAGGCTGAGCCACCGAGCCCGGCTGCACCCAACCTCCTTCTCGATCTATGGGAATGGAGTGTTGGAAACATTCCAGTCTTCTCAATCCCTCCTGGTACTTAATTCCTGGAAGCCATATCCAGCATTGTGTTCTCCTTTTATTTATTTATTTATAAAGCAGGATTTATTGAGAAGACAGCACAGCAGGAGGGGACCCAAAGGGGTTATTTATAAAGCAGGATTTATTGAGAAAGCTCCCACAGCAGGAGGGGACCCAGAGGGGTTGCCTTTGCTCTCCTTTTAATTGTTAGTTATGACTGCCCCTGCAGTTGTCTCTTCTTTCCTGCTACATCCTTAGTGTCACGTGAGGCCGTGTTTCACGCCGATTCGTATTCTTCACAGGTCCTCATATACATCTTGTCTGGAGATGGTGCCTCATAAAACATTTTTTCAATAGTCTGAACTAACATCTCCTCTTCTGCTGGAATACAGGTTTCCTGAGAGCAAGATTAACTGTGTTTCGTTCATCTCCACTGAGTTCAGAATCTGACTCTCTGTCAACTATTTATTCAAAATAGCACCAGAGACCTTCCTAAAATATCATTCACGACCTTTTCAGACATGGAAAAATAGTACAGTTCGGAGTGGACTGAATTGGAAGTTAGGAACTTTGAGTGGCACAGAACTAGTTTTGTGACCTTGGACAGAGTACACTCCTCCTTGGAGCCTTGGTTTCCCTGTACGTATAACGGGAGAGTTTACTGGGCTCTTATTCCTTGTTGGACTCGGGAGGATGGCGAGCTAGTGCCACAGGTCCCTCTCCCATTTGGGTCTGGCTGGAGGGGAAGGTGGCGTGGGGAAATGATGGAGCCAGGCACACAGCTGGGGGGCACCCTTCTCCCCACTTGTCTGTCTTCTTTATCCTCCAGTCATCCCATGCCGTCCAGCCTTACCCATGTCCAGAACATTCATTGCTGAAGACAGAGGGTTTAAGGCTCTCTTGGGAAGATCCAGAATTTGAGTCAGGAAGGAAAGGAGAGCAGCTGAAGGAAGATTCAAGGCCTGCAGTCATCATGGGGCAGCAGCTGGAACTCACGGGATGTAGGGTTCATGAGCATCCAGTCTGGGGGACAGAAGAACTAGGGCAAGCCTGGAACCCAGGGTCACGTCGGAAACAGGGGCACCAGGACTGGCCCAGAGGACCCTGCCGATGCTCACTGGAGATACCTGTTAAAGGAGGGTTTGAGGTGGTGGGGGAGGAAATGATAGGGACTCGGGAGGCCTGAGGCAAGAGCAGGACCCATGAGTTCCCATTCAGGATGCAAGAAGAGTACTTGGGGAGGGGATTGGGAAGTCAAGCCTAGACTAGAAGAAGAGGTTGGCGGCTCTGGGAAGTATGGGAGGGTGAGGGAGATGTCCACCAGTGCCGGGATCTGTGGTAAACTGAGCTCAGCACAGAGAGAGGCTGGGAGCTCAATGGTAAGGGGGTAAAGGTGAATGGGGCTGAAGATGGACTGGCTCAGGGCTCCGGGACACCCATGAGAAAGCCGCCAGCCCCTTACAGGCCAGGCCTGGAAGTGGCATAACATCCCTGCTGCTGCTGCTGCTGCTTCTTCCTCTTTCTTCTTCCTTCTGCCCTATTTCTCCTCTTCCTCCTTCTCCTCCTTCTCTGCTTCCTCCTCCTCTTCTCTCCCTTCTTTTTCCTTCCTTCCTTCCTTCCTTTCTTCCTTCCTTTCTTCCTTCCTTCCTTCCTTCCTCCCTCCCTCCCTCCCTCCCTTCCTCTTTTCTTTCTTTTTTTTTTTGAGTTGGAGTCTCACTCTGTCACCCAGACTGGAGTGCAGTGTCTGCTCCCGACCACCGCAGCCTCGACCTGCTGGGCTCCGGCGATCCTTCCGCCTCAGCCTTCCGAGTAGCCGGAATTACAGGCATGCGCGACCACACCTGGCTGATTTTTTGATTTATTGTAGAGATGAGGTCTCGCTGCCCAGGCAGGTCTCGAACCCGCGGGCTCAGGCAATCCACTCACCCCAGCCTCCCAAAGGCGCGGGATTACAGGCTGAGCCACGGAGCCCGGCTCCTCCATCCTTTCTTTCTTTCTTTCTTTCTTTCTTTCTTTCTTTCTTTCTTTCTTTCTTTCTTTCTTTCTTTCTTTCTTTCTTTCTTTCACAGATAGGGTCTCACTGTGTTGCCCAGGCAAAAGTGCAGTGGCTATTCAAAGGTGTGATCATGGTGCATGCAGTACAGCCCGAAATTCCCTGGGCTCAAGCAATCCTCCTGCCTCAGCCTCCCATAGTAGCTGGGACTACAGGTGGGTGCCCCCACACCTGACAACTTCTGTCATATTCTATTGGCCAAACCAGTCACAGCCCAGCCCAGATTCAAGGGGAGTAGCAATAGATCTCACCTCTAGATGAACAGAGTGTCAAAGAGCCCTTGGCCGTCTGTATCCTCCCACATGTCCTGCTGAAAACATCTCCCACTCAGTCCTCTCTCTCCTCCTGCTCCCTTGTTACCCTGCACTAACCTGCAGCTGGTAACACATTCCCCATGGACAAGCATAGCACAATGCCGAACACATGTTAAAGGAGTGAGTGTATAAGTGAGTGAATGGTTGCACACCTATTATGGGCATAAAGTTACTTCTAGAAAGCCAACTTCTCCTGAATTAGTTGAACTGAAATTCCCATGAGTCATGAAGATGTCTCTGGTGGGCACTGGTAATCAAGAATTAAGATTAAAAAAAAATCTTTGCCATCTAGCCATCTGCTTATCCTGGCTTCTCCTATCCTGGATGATGATGCTCATAAATCCAGAACTTACTAAATGACCTCAGCATCTGACTCACAATTCTCTTCCACATCACGCATGCCCTGCTCTCAGTCCTGCTAATTCTGTCTTTATGTATAACTGCTTCTCTTCCAACCCCGACCTAGTAATTCTTGACCTCAGCCTGCTGCGTGTGTGTGTGTGTGTGTGTGCTGTTGCCAGCTCTGCTTCCAGCCTCATCTCTCAAGATGGCTTTTTGTACTCTATCCTATCAAGTCAGGTGCTCCTCTTCCCCACGTGATTGCTCATGCTGAATGGGCATCATCCCCAGGAGCCAACCTCCTACCTAAACCTTGCCTTGAGTCGCCACCCGCATGCGGTCTCTTCTTTCCTGAAAATTGCAAGGCCTCGTAGCAGTCCTCTCTCGCGGCGGGTCTTGTAGCCTGCCTTCTGATTGTGTGTGTCCTTGCCTGTCTTTCCTACTTTGGTGTAAGTCTTCACGGCGAGGAGGCTCTGTCTTACCCACTTTCAGTTGCACTCTGTTACCACAGCACCTAGCAAGAATGGTGGACGTGTGCTACTTTGTCTTTGCAGCATCCATCTCTTAAGGAATTCTCCTTCTTCTATTTCTGTGTGATCCAAGTGGGGCTGTGTATCATGGAACTCCATCACCCCACCACAAAGCTGCTCAGGAGATGCAGGCTGGCTAATGAGAATGCGCCATCCCCTGGCCTCAGAGACGGTTGCAGGGACAAGCACACAGCCTAAGCAGAACCACAGGTGGCTTTGAGATTTGCTACATCTCTACGCAGAGAGAAAGACTTCTTCTTCTGAGGTCAGAAGATGTAAGAATGATGGAAAGTGGAGTTAATTGTGGCCGTCTCTCTGGGCCACGTGGAAGAAGCTATCTATGGGCTGTGTGTGGTGGCTCACATATGTAATTCCAGCACTTTAGGAGGCTGAGGTAGAAGGATAACTTGAGACCAGGAGTTTGAGACCAGCCTGGGCAACACAGCAAGACACGGTCTCTACAATATTAATAATGGAAAAGAAAAAAGGAAGGAAGGAAGGAAGGAAGGAAGAAATAGAGAAAGAAAGAAAGGAGAGACTGAGACCCACCTCAAAAGAAGTAGTGCTAGAAAGGCTAATGACTGATATGTTGGGGTGTGCCCGACCGTGCTCCATGCATATTGTGTGGATGATCTAATTTAACTCCTCACACGAACCCTAAGAGGCAATCCTATTATTATATCCATTTTACAGATAAGGAAACAGGTGCACTGAGAAGGTAAGTAGCTCACCTAAAACCACCCAATGGGCTAGGTGGTAGAGCTGGGATTGGAACCCAGGCTGTGGGACGCTGAAGCTGCCGTGCTATGCTGCCTTGTGTACCAGCCAAGATGAACATATATGGGAGAGAGATGGATTTACTCACTCCTGAGCAAGTGCAAGTGCAAGAGAGAGCTGACAGCATCATTTGAGCTGCTGGATCTAGCTGTGCCTGGAGCCAGCTGACTCATGAGCTTTTTAGTTAAATAAGTCGAAACATTCCCTTGTTTGCCGAAAACAATTTGTGTATCAGTCACTTACAATCTCCTGGGTTCATTGTGGAACAGTGTGACTTAGAGAGAGCATTACTTCTGGGTTTACTTCCCTGACACCACCCCTTACATACCACCTAAACTTGGACAAAATGACTTGCCCTCTCAGGCCCCAGGAGGAAAATGACTTGGCCTCTCAGGGCTGAGGGATGAGATTACATGTCAATGCACTTAACACTGCCAACATAATTTAAGTACTCGATCATTGTTACAGCTCTTCTTTTCCCTTTCCCTGTGTAAGTAGCTGTTCAATAAGCATTTGTTGAATTGAATTAAATCCTCTAGAGGCTTCAGGTCATTGCAATGGAGAAAACAATGTCTGTATGCTGAACCCCTTCACATCTGCTTTTCCTCCTTCTTATAGTTTCCTTCCATAGTCACCTACTCACCTGGTTCCAATTTTTTAAAATTACATTTATTTTTAATTTTTATTTTATTTGTTTGTTTTTGAGTTGGAGTCTCCCTCTGTCGCACAGGCTGGAGTGCAGTGGCCACCTCCATATGCTGGCTTCAGGCAATCCTTCTGCCTCAGCCTTCCAAGTCACTGGAACTACAGGTATACTCCACCACGCTTGGCTATTTTGAAATTTATGTAGAGACAAGTTCTCACCATGTTGCCCAGGCTGGTCTCGAACTCCCGGCTCAGGCAATCCTCTCGCCTCAGCCTCCGAAAGTGCTGGGATTACCAGCATGAGCCACCATGCCCAACCTTATTTTATTTTTGAGTTGGGATTTCACTCTGTCACACAGGCTGGAGTGCAGTGGCACAATCACAGCTCACTGAAGCCTCGACCTCCTGGACTCAAGAGGTCCTTTTGCCTCAGCATCCTGAGTAGCTGGGACTACATGCAAGTGCCACCATACCTCGTTAATATTTTGATGTTTGTAGAGACAAAGTCTGGCTATGTTACCCAGGCTGGTCTCGAACTCCTGGGCTCAAGTAATACTCCCACCTCAGCCTCCCAAAGTGCTGGATTTATAAGCATGAGCTACTATGCCTAACCAATGATTTTTGTTTGTTTTTGAGTCGGGTCTCACTCTATCACCCAGGATGGACGGCAGTGCCACAATCACGGCTCACCACAGCCTCAGCCTCAACCTTAATTTTTTAGTAAACAATTTTTTTTTTGGTAGAGACGAGGCTTGCTATGTTGCCCAGGTTAGTCTTGAATTCCTGACTTCAAGCCATCTTCCTTCCTTGGCCTCCCAAAGTGCTGGAATTATAGGTAGGAGCCACTGCATTCAGTCTCACCTGGTCCTATTGATTCACCTTCTACATTTTTCTCAGACCTGCTGTCTCCTTCTTACCCCTACCGATGGCGCCCTTGCTCAGACCTTCATGGCCTTTCTGGATATTTGCAACAGCTTCCTCACTAACCTCCTGGCAGCCTGTCAGCTCCACAGCGCAGTCAAAAACACCCACATTAGCCGGGCTCGGTGGCTCAGCCTGTAATCCCGCGCCTTTGCGAGGCTGAGGCGAGTGGATTGCCTGAGCCTGCAGGTTTGAGACCCGCCTGGACAGGCGAGACCTCATCTCTACAATAAATCAAAAAAATTAGCCGGGCCTGGTAGTGCGCACCTGTAGTTCCAGTTACTCGGAAGGCTGAGGCGGAAGGATCGCCGGAGCCCAGCACGTCGAGGCTGGGGTGGCCGGGAGCGGCTACTGCACTCCATTCTGGGCGACAGAGTGAGACGCCAACTCAAAAAACAAAACAAAACAAAACAAAAACACCCACATTAAAGGTGGCCAACTACTTTAACTGAAAACTGCCGTGGGTTACAGGATAATAGGGGAACCACCAACAGACATACAGGGTCCTCCTTGGGCAGGCGGGCCCCTGCCCGAATATCCAGGCTTGTCTCCCTCTTTGCTATTTCATGCCCCTGTGCCATCCTTGTGCTGTTCCCTCTGCCTAAACACCCTGTGCTCCTCCTCCTTACTCATCCTTTAAGACTCTGCTCCATTTGCTTCTTTTTTCTCCTGGAAACCATCACCGGATTCCCAGTCCCACTCCTGGGCCAAGCGCTCCTCCTCTGTATACCCACATTACCTGTACATAATTCTGTCTAACTATTTTATAATGGCAGGATCCCTTTCTGCAGCTGTTTTGAGCACTCTGAGGTTGAGGTTGAAGTCGTGCTCGTGTTTGTAAGCCTCGCACCCGGCATGGTGCCTGGCATCAGCAGACCCTCACCTGTAGCTTCCTGAGAGGAGAAAGGAGGGACTGCATTTCTTCTAGACTCCAATTCTGGTTCTCATTTCTTCCCCAGCCTGATTTTCTTCATCTCTAGACTGGGGCCAGGGCTTCTCTGAATGGCAAATACAGCAGCCTTAGGGTTTAATTGTTGCGGAGAGGAAGGCAGTTTCTCATCTTGTAAAGGGGGAGGAGGGGTTCCCACTCCCCTGTTTTATAAGGTGTGAAATTCCACTAGTGAAGGGAAAGGAAAAGGGAATGTTCTCCAGGATCCTGTGTGGCTTTAGGATTGTGTCACTGTGTAATTCTGCTTACAGTTTTGCATGCATGATACATGAATAGGTAACCTTTGGCTACCTTAAAATAGCCCTCGTCTTAGTTTTAAAAAGGATAAAATTATTTCATTACATCTAAATATAGGCGAAGAGTCTGTACTGATGCATAACTTAGGCAAATACATGCAAATCCCTTACAGACTGGGGACTGCGATCCTGTCCCTGAGTTATGTAATTCAGGTCTCTAGTGCTCCTCCTCCCTTGTGCCTCTGACCTTGAGCGACAGACTGTCATTGATCCAGGGGGCTAGCGAATCCTGCCAGCCTACCACGCAGGATTGCTGGGGGGGTCGGGATGTGAGCCGGCAGTGAGAGGGCTGTGCACAGAGCCGTGCAGCCCTGTGGCGTGCGGGAGGGAGTCTGGGAGGCAGTGGACAGGGCCATCGTGGGAGGTCGCACCGGGCAGGCCTCCAGCTGCTCCACTGGGTTTGCTGGGGTTTCATTCCTCTCTAATTCTCCTTTTCTCCCTCCTCCCCAATCTGTTTTCCATTAAAAAGCAATGTGTTCTCCTCTCTGCCTTTCGGCCTGGCTCCCTGAGCCGTGCCTGGCTGGGGCCTGAGAACCGGGCTGCATCTGCTCCTGCTTAAGGCACCCACTAATTCAAACCGAGGAAGACGGGAGGCAGACTGGTCTGTGGGCCACCCCCCTCCTCTGCCCTTCTTCATGGATGGAAAATTTGGCCTCAGCCTGCCCTTGTGACTGGAAAAAGCAGGGTCAGCTCATCAAAGCAGAACAGGGTTGTTAGTTAGCTTTCCTTTTTCAGAGGATTATATTAGGAAGACGTGTCTCAGGGAGGGGGCTACCCAGCCCTGGCCAGCCCCAGCCAGAAAGCTGGGGGTGGCTCCAGCAGGCAGGAGCCAGCCAGGGGCAGGGAGTGCTTTATGAGAGGGTGGTGAGAGATTGGGGAGGTGGGAGGGGGTGGCTGCGAGAGGGAAATGTGTGGAGGTGACAGGGCCTCTACGGGTTGGGCTAGGCCAGGAGGAAAGGCCACAGGGAAGTGAGCGTTCTGTGTCAGGCTGTGGTCTGCGGAAGAAGCTGGGGCCAAGCCTGCTGTGCCCTCTTCCCTGTCCTTCCTGTTCCCTGGGTTGAGGGAGGGAAGAGGAAGCATGTGAGGAGGGTGTGTGAGGGGCCTGCAGGGCGGCTACTGGTGGGTCTGGTTTTCATGTCTCAGCCACTGAAGGAGGTTGGCTCTTTCCAAGTGGCAGCTGCCAAACCACCACAGGCTTGTCCTCTTGGATATCTGGATTCTCCCACCGTGTGGTTGGGCCAAGGGTGTGGCCCAGAAGGGTGTACCCAGGTGGGAATAGAAAGGAGACTGGATGGGAGGCAGCTGAATTGGGGGACCACAGAGGGATGGAGCGGGAGGGGGGAAAGTGGTGTGTCAAAGCTGAGGCAAGACAAGGGTGACAGAAGGGGCGTTGACAACCTCCTCTCCCACCTCAGCACTGTGTTCTGTCTCTATTCAACGGCCCCAAGATCGTCCACATGCCTAGGCTACCTTCAGAGATCTGAGAGTTTTCAGGAAATAACTCTGGCAAGTCCTGGTTTTGTGTGCAGGGAAACAACAGAGACAACCACATCCAAGGGCACGGTGAAAACCTCTAAGCTTATATCCATTCTTCCTTGTTTTAGCAATGAAATTCGGAGTCTCCACGAGGCACCTGGCTTCTGGACACAAAACTATATTTCCCAGTTTCCTGTGCAGCTAGCTATGGCTTTCTATTGGAGTTTTAGCCAATGGGATAGGAGTGGAAGGAATGTGTGCCACTTCTGGGTAGGCCGCTCTTCCCTTCTCACTGATCAGGCTGGGGATGTGATGATAGGACCTGGAGCAGTCAGCTTAGACCTCGAGTTTAAAGCTGCATGCTAAGGATGGCAGAGTGGAAGGACAGGGTGGGCCTGGGGCTTCTGCACTGTAGAACTACCAAATTTAGCCCTGGACTGCTCATATTAGGACTATTCCTGAGAAAGAATATGCCTCTCTCTCAATTAAGCCACTATTATTATAACCTTTGTTATAGCAACTGAACTTGTACCTTAACTAAACTACACACCAAATGTTGTTGAGCTCTTACTACATGTCAGTCACTGTTTTGGGTGTTTTCATTTGAGCTTCACTACAACCCAACGAGTTGGTAAGCAGGACGGCTGTCCTGACTCTCTAAATACCCCAGACCCAGACCGGTCTCCTCTCTCCTCACTGCCCTCAACCCAGGCAAGGTGAGGTTCTTGGGGCCAAGTCCAGGTATCTGCCCTCAAGACTCTCATGGTCTCTGCCACACCCCAGGTGAGGAGTGAGGCACACACAAGGGACCTGCACCTACGAACCTAGTCAGACAAAGACATAGAAGACATAACCCCACCATCACAGTTTTACAGGGAAGTAGAGCAATACAGTAATTCATGTAGAGTAGGAGTGGCGGTCACTTCCTGATGGCTGTGGTGGTGGGTTGCTTGCAACGGTCTGCACGCCACCTCTACCCCCACCCTTCCTTCCTACCCAGGAATGCCTATTGCAATGCAAGGAAATCAGAGTGACATTATTGAGAATGTAGTCTTGAATTTGCTCTAATTTATTTATTTGAGTCGAAGTCTCACTCTGTTACCAAGCTTAAAGTGCAGGGGCATAGTCACAGCTCACTACCTCATCGACCACCTGGGCTCAGATGATTTTTTCACCTCAGCTCCCCAAGTAGCTGAGACTATAGGCATGTACCACCATGCCTAACTAATTTTTGGATTTTTTTTTTTTTTTTTTGTAGAGATGAGCTCTCTCTATGTTGCCTAGTTTGGTCTCAAACTTCTGAACTCAAGTAATCCTCCTGCTTCTGCCTCCCAAAGTGCTGGGATTACAGGCATGAGCCACTGCTCCCAGCCCGCTCTAATTTATTTTTTTAAGGGTGAATTCCTCCAAATGTGCTATGAGCATTCTTAGCAACACATGTCTTTCTTTACCCCCACACCTGACTGTGGTAGGCCTGGTTGTCATGACATTGCTACGGAGAACCACCACCTGGGGGGGCTGCTTAGTGATGGATCAAGCCTCCAGCCGGCCAGCTTTTCCTTCTGTGGTCTGTGGGACCATAGACCAAGGAAAGCAGAGTATCAACTCTTCAATGTGGACAGAACTCACAGACATCATCAGGAAGGATGCCTGCTGATTCTGCCTTTCCCCTAAGCATCCCTTCTGCCTTTTTCTGCTCACAGCATCTTGCTTTCCCTTAGAGGAAGTGTCTACTGCCTATTCCATGTGACTATGTCTGCCCTCCCCAAAGATTAGGTACATGACCCAAATCAGACTAGAGTGTCTCTCCTGAGAACCCAATGTTGTGACCCAGGCAATCAGATGGAGAGCAGTTAGGACTGAGTTGATTCGACTCATGAGCTCTTACTATTCTGAATTTTGAGCAGACGTTACATAACTAATAAATTAGAGTAAGTTCAAATTTTTTGCTAAACTGCTGTGACTTTCTCTTGCATTTTAACAGACATTCTTGAAGAGGTAAGAGAAGGATTGTACTACATACAGCAGACAGGTAATTGACACAGAAATTGCTTGTGTCGCTGGGCTTGGTGCCTCAGCCTGTAATCCCAGCACTTTGGGAGGTCGAGGTGAGTGGATTGCCTGAACTCACGGGTTTGACACCAGTCCAGGCCACTTGGTGAGACCTCATCTTTACAATAAATTAGAGAAAAAAATTAGCCGGGCGTGGTAGCGCGCGCTTGTAGTTCCGGCTACTAGGAAGGCTGAGGCGGAAGGATCACCGGAGCCCAGAAGGTCTGCTCTGGGGTGACCATGAGCGTGCATGCCACTGCACTCCAGCCTGGGCAATGTAGTGAGACTCCAACTCAAAAAAAAAAAAAAAGGAAAGAAATTGCATGTCTCTTACATGATGGGTGTGGCCTAGGGTCCTTCCTTCCCAGGCATGCTTCCCCAAATCTCCCTTTCATTCTGGGAGCTCCTAGTAATCAAAACAGCCACATTGCACAACATCAGGGGCACCATTCACATGCTGTCCCTGGAGTTGTGCATAGAGGCAGCCTTCCAATAAATTTCCCGTTGTTGCTTAAGTCAGCCTGAGTCAATTTTGAGTTCCAGCACTCAAACTGGAACATTTAGTCATTCTTCTGCCATCGAGCAACTCTGCCTTCAAATCATCTGGGAACCAGACCAGTTCCCCTTCTCCTCAAAGTGCCTCTATTTTAGAGATCATAAGACTAACAAAATGAGCTTTTTATAAAGAGGACCTAAGGCCACGCCAGACAAGAGTTAAGTCACATTCCTTACAGGTTACTCTGACTTAATAGAATAACAGACTTGCTTATCTAAACTTAAAACATTCCTTTCTGCTAACTCCACGTTTTTGGACAAAGCTTTACTGTTTTAACCAATTACAGATTAAAGAACCTCTGAATTCACCTATCACCTGTAAACCCCTGCTTCAAGATATCTGCATCTTCAGGCTGAATCAATGTATACCGTTCATGTATTGATTTATGACTTTGCCTGTAACTTCTGCCTCCCTAAAATGTATAAAACTCAACTATTATCCGATTCCTCGGGTGCACTTTCTTGGGACTTCTTGAGGCCATGGCCACTCATATTGGTTCAGAGTAAAGCTCCTTTTTTTTTTTTTGAGACAAGAACTCACTCTGCTGCTCAGGCTGGAATGCAAGGAATGCCTATGTACAATCATGTTCACTGTAGCCTCAAACTCCTCAAACTCCTGGGCTCAAGAATCCTCCTGCCTCAGCCTCCCAAGTAGCAAGGACTATAGGGGCACACTACCACATCTGGCTAATTTTTTTTAATGATTTAAAAATTTTTAAATAAAGATAAATTCTTGCTTTGTTGCTCAGTTGATCTTGAATTCCTAGCTTTAAATGATCCTCCTGTCTTAGCTTCCCAAAGTGCTGGGATTAAAGGCAGGAGCCACTGTATTCGGCCCAGAATAAACCTCTTTAAAATATTATACAGAGTTCAGTTTTTCCATTAACATATTGATTATTTATGCTTTTTTAGATTCCATGAACTACCAAGTTCTTTTTTTGTCTAAGAGTTGAAAGCAGATTAATGCACCCTCATTTCACTGTATTAGTGTAAGCTGTCAAGTTTCCGTCTCTTCATGATGTGAGTAGGAGCAATGTCTTACTCATCTTGGCTTCCTCAGCATCTAACCCAGCAACTGGCATAGAATGGGAGCTCTATCATGTTTTCAAGCAGTTAATAACTGATTCCCTGGGCTTGGAGATAAGCAGCGTAGTGCATGTTCAACTGACTTGATTTCTTGACAGAAACTCACTGAACACCAGGCACCTTTTCCACCAGCTCAAGGGAAAACCCTGAAACTTAGAGCATCTCCCACGGTCCCCACCCGCCTCCCCCACCCACTGGCCTGAAGGGGGGCAGGTTTATGGTTTGGTTCTGTGCTTCTGCCCAGGTAGAAAAGGAGCAAAACCTATCATAAGGACCGTGACTGCTGAAACAACCTGGCTGCAAAAGATAACCTCCTTGCTCTCTGCAGTCGTTTTGATTCCTTTCTAGAAAGATGAGAATGGAATAGGAGCAGGTCTAGTTATGTCCTCCTAAAGAGGCCCTGGGAAGGTGGCCCTGGCTCTTCTTTCTTTTTTCATTTTTTTGAGTCGAAGTCTCACCCTGTTGCCCAGGCTGGAGTGCAGTGGTATGATCACAGCTCATGGCAGCTTTGACCTCCTAAGCTCAAACAATCCTCCCACCACAAGTAGCGGGGCTATAGACACATGCCCCAAGCCTGGCTGATTTTTTTATTTTTTATTTTGTAGAGATGGTAGTCTTGCTATGTTGCCTAGACTGGTCTCGAACTCCTGGGCTTCAAGCTATCCTCCTGCCCCGCTCTCTCAAAGAGCTGGGATTACAGGTGTGAGCCACCACGCCCGACCTCTGGCTCAGCAGACCAGCCACCACGCCCGACCTCTGGCTCTTCTTGTCCATGCCCAGGGCAGCTCCTGGACGGCAGCAGGGAAGCATAGGGAAGGGTTCTTGTGAGGCATGTCCAAGGTGTTGCTGTCCAGAACAGTGGTACTCAAGGCACAGGCATCTTTGCTGTGACTGCATGTCCTGCATGAGCTTTGTTCCTTGAAGCCCCATTACTCTGGCTCTATACTCTCTAAAGCCTCCAAGTCTCCAGTGACACCAGAGGCAGGACACCTGGAAGCACAGCAACCCATCCCCGTCTCACCCATGCAGATTTTCTGGAAAGAGGGGTCTACTTTTAGCTGGAGTGCCAACCTGTCTGGCAGGAGGGGAGCTGGCAAGCGCCTGTGGAGTCTCTGGAGAGCGATTGCCCAGTAGCCCAAACTGTGCATGGAGACAGCTCGCTCTTTCTCTGCCAGGAAGGATGAACTTCTGTCCCCTCTGCATTCGAGGAACTCCATCACCCCTAAACTGTTTATGTCACCCATTCAAGTGGAAGGAGTGTTTCAGAGCTGGGAGAATTTGATTGTATTTTCACAACTTATAATGCTCTTTTTGTCAGCCCAATTTGCCAATACAAAAGGATGGCCTAACATTCAATTATGGAGAGAGGAAACACAAAAAGCAGACTAAGGCTTTGCAACATCAAAGTGGATATTATCTTTGGCAAAATGTAAAGAGATGTAGAAAAAAAGCCTGCTGGGAAGGTTTGGGTAATAATGGGCTTGTCAGCTGATCCTGAGGCCCCTTTTGGCTCTAAAGTTCTGGAGATTTAGATTTTTTCCTATATTTGTTCTGTTTTCTCTGTCTTCTCACTGCATTTCTTTGTTTCACTGGCTTTGTTTCTTCTAAGCTCAACACATCTGCATGCTGATTTTTGTAAGAATGGTGAGGAAAGCCTCTCTCTGAATGGAAATTTTGGTAGCACAATGGGTGGACAGGGCAGTTGTGATTTGCAGAAATGTTACCTTGCAGCTATCCTAACTGCATGAGTGTCTTCCTCCTAGGGAACATAGCTTTTTGTCTTGTTCTTTGGAAGGATAACCCAACCATTTATTGACCTATTGACCAACAGATAAAATCAATATTGTTTATTTATCATTGTTATGCCAAGTGATTTGGGCATATGATCTCATTTAAAATTCTTTTTTTTTTTTTTTTTTGAGTTGGGGGCCTCACTCTGTCACTGAGGTTGGAGTGCAGTGGCATGTTCCCGGTCACCGCAGCCTCAACCTGATGGGCTCAGGTGGTTCTTCCGTTTCAGCCTTCCAAGTAGCCAGAACTACAGACACACGCTACCATGCCTGGCTAATTTTTTAATTTATTATAGAGATGAGGTCTTGCCAAGTTGCCCAGGCCAGTCTCGAACACATGGGATCAGACAATTCTCACACCTTGGCCTCACAAAGTGCTGGGATTACAGGCTTGAGCCACCGTGTCCGGCCCTTTAAATTCTTTACAATCTAGCTAGGAGATTTTATTCTCTTGTAACAGATGAAGAAACTGAGTCCTAGTAACTTTATGCTGTAACACAACTGGTAAGTGACTGAGTTAACAGTAGGATCAACACCTTCCTGACTCCAGAATTTTAATGGGTTTGTATAACTGATTCCTTTTCCTGAATCACTTCCCTAAACTGTTCATATCATTCCCATTCTCTTCCCTCAAGGCATTTCAGGCCAGGCACAGTGGCTTATGCCTGCAATCCCAGCAACTTGGGAGGCCCGGGTGGTAGGATGGTTTGATGCAGGACAGCTTGAGGCAAGGAGTTGGAGACTGGCCTGAACAACAGGTGAGACTCCATCTCTACAAAATTAGAAAAAGTAACTGGGCATGGTGGTGTGCATCTGTAGTCCCAGCTACTCAAGAGGTTGGGGTGGGAGGGTAGCTTTAACCCAGGATCTCGAGGCTACAGTGATCTATGATCGCACCACTGCCCTTCAGCCTAGGTGACAGAGCAAGACCCTGTCTGGAAAACAAGAAAAAGGAATTTCAGAGTCTATATTCCCCAGAGCAGGGGGCTCTTAATCTGAGTTTGCAGAAGAGCTTCAGGGAATCAGTGAGTCCTATGAACCTAAACACACCTGCTATGTGTAGACATTTGTGTACATGTTTCTGGGAAGAAACAACATCACCTTCATCACATTTCTTTTTTTCTTTTTTTTTTTTTTTTTGAGTTGGAGTCTCACTCTGTCACCCAGACTGGAGTGCAATGGCCGCTCCTGGCCACCGCAGCCTCGACCTGCTGAGCTCTGGCAATCCTTCCGCCTCAGCCTTCCAAGTAGCTGGAACTATAGGCACGCGCTACCATGCCCGGCTAATTTTTGATTTGTTGTAGAGATGAGGTCTCACCATGTTGCTCAGGCTGGTCTCGGACCCCTGAGCTCAGGCAGTCCTCTCACCTCAGCCTTCCAAAGTGCTGGGATTACGAACGTGAGCCTCCATGCCCAGCCTCAGTTTTTTGGGGCTTTTTTTTTTTTGTTTTTTTTTGAGTTGGAGTCTCACTCTGTCGCCCAGACTGGAGTGCAGTGGCCCCTCCGGCCACCACAGCCTCAACCTGCTGGGCTCTGGCGATCCTTCCGCCTCAGCCTTCCAAGTAGCTGGAACTACAGGCGCGTGCTACCACGCCCGGCTAGTTTTTTATTTTTTTATAGTGGAGATGAGGTCTCACCAATTTGCCCAGGCGGGTCTCGAACCCGCGGGCTCAGGCAATCCACTTACCTCAGCTTCCCAAAGTGCTGGGATTACAGGCTGAGCCACCGAGCCCGGCCCTTCATCACATTCTTAGATGGTTATGAGACTCTGAATGTTGGTGTGAGATGGTTTATTCCAAGGAGCTCAAGCTTCACTTTAGGATAGTGGTTCCCAAACATTAGTGTGAATCGGTCAGTCTCATTCAGGGATTTTTGTTAAAATGCGAATGCCTTGCTCCACCCCAGTGACTCACTGGTAGATCCGGGACCAAACCAGGAATCTGTATTTTATTACTTTTTTTGAGGGGGTGGTCTCTGTTGTCCAAATGGAGTGCAGTGGCACGATCATGACTCATTGCAGCTCGACCTCCTGGGCTCAAGCAATCCTTCTGCCCTAAGCCTCCCAAGTACCTGGGACTACTTGCGTGTGACACCACAGTCAGCTAATTGTTTGATTTTTCATTGAGACAGGATCTTGCTATGTTGTCCAGGGTGGTCTTGAACTTCTAGACTCAAGCCTGCCAAAGTGCTTGGATTACAGGTATGAGCCACTGTACCTGGCCTGGAGTCTGCATTTTTTTTTTTTTTTTTTTGAGTTGGAGTCTCACTCTGTCGCCTAGACTGGAGTGGAATGGCACGCTCCTGGCCACTGCAGCCTCAACCTGCTAGGCTCTGGCGATCCTTCCGCCTCAGTCTTCCAAGTAGCCGCTACTACGCCCGGCTAAGGAGTCTGCATTTTAATAAGCATCTCAGTTGATCGTGATGCCAGAAATCTGGGACACACATCTCCATAGAATAGTGGATTCTTCTCTTTGATGAGTCACTATGTAGTTCCCACTCACACTCCTGGTGACCTTAGACCCTGCAGTGAGCCCGCCATTGTACTGTAGCAATTCCTTTGAAAGGGATCCAGACGTTTTCCATTCCTCCCATGACAGACACCTGACTCTGTTCATGAATGCCAGGGTTGTGCTCCATAGACAGAGGAAATCCTGAGAATCAGGACAAACCAGAAAGGAATTGCAACAAATTCTTTCTAATGGAAATACTCAAGTTGTTAGATGCTCCAGGACCAATGCCATTGAGGCACTACCTACTCATATTAATCATACCCTGCCTCCAGCAGAGGGTTTGTTTACTGTCTTATTTTTATTTTTTATTTTTTTGAGTTGGAGTCTTACTCTGTCGCCCAGACTGGAGTGCAGTGGCCGCTTCCGGCCACCGCAGCCTCGACCTGCTGGGCTCCGGCGATCCTTCCGCCTCAGCCTTCCAAGTCGCTGGAACTACAGGCGCATGCTACCACACCCGGCTAATTCTTTGGATTTATTGTAGAGATGAGGTCTCACCAAGTTGCCCAGGCGGGTCTCGAACCCGCGGGCTCAGGCAATCCACTCACCTCAGCCTCGGGTCCTGCTGTGTTGCCTAGACTGGCCTCGAGACTAGGAATCCTCTTGCCTCAGTCCCTGAATAGCTAAGACTACAGACACATGCACCCAGCCTGGCAGAGGATTTCTAAGATGATTGACATTGTCCATTCCCTGATCTTCATTGACACGAGTAGGATTGCTGGAGTTTTCAAACTGGATGCGTCTCTTGGCATTCACAGAGCAGTCCCTCGCTAAGGTCAGAGTCTCTGCCCAGAGGCTTCAAAAAGGGCCTTTGTCCTGGTGAGCCCACTGAGTACCAGGAGGGAACCTCAGTCTTGTGGTTACCTAACGCTTCATGGCAGATGTGTGGGTCATTTTATTTTCTGCCCTGGCCAGGCTATCCCAACCCCCTTTGTCTCTTTTCATAACCTGAACAGGAAGCTGGTAGGCTGTGACACTCACTGCCATTTGGGCTGGGCATGGCTAGAATAACCACTTTATTTGTGCTGGATCAATTAAATGGTCTCTATCTCTCAGGGCTTTGAAATGAGGAGACTCAGAGACCCTAAACTGTCTGGAATTGAGAAATTATGTGAATTCAGGACTGAGGCAGATGTTTGGTTTTATTAGCAAATGGAATAGGAAGAGATTGTTGGGGAGTATGATTGGGAGAGAGACAGGGACTAGCTGCCAGTCCCTGTCCTTTCTGAGCTCAGTTTTGTTTCCTGTTCTTGGTTATGAAGCACCTCTGTAGTATTTTAATATGTCTCCCCTCCCCGCTTTTTTTGCTAAAGCAAGCTCACACAAATTTTATTTCTTGCAATCAAATAACACTTTACAATAGTGTTTCCCAAACTTTTCCATTGCATTAGAAAATGCTAATACCTGCACCTCACAAATTTGGCATGGCACAAGCATACATGCACCATTTCATGCATCCATATTTGGGGAGTTTTGCTTTAAGACATAAAGTAGGATTAGGAAGAGGGTTTGCATCAGTAGACCAACAAATAAAATATAGCTTGGGCTGTGTAGTTGAGGTAGAATGTGACTTCCTACTAAGATGGAATGGGCGTGTGATTCTTCCCTTCTTCTAGGACAGGTGGCCAGTGGCTTTTAGTACTGAGGTACCCTCAACCTCTTAGAACCTAGCCATGGCTCACTGAGATCAAAGCTTTAGAGGGATTGCATAGCTGAAAAACACTAGACTGACTGTGCTGGATCTTTCTTGCAGCCTTGCATCATGGAATACCACAGAAAAGGGACAAACTCCAGTCTAGGTTGCCCAACTGAAGCACCAAGGGCATCTGTATAGTTCATCCCTTCGTGAGATGCTCTTTCTGCTCTGCTGGTATCAATGCTTGGAGCTTTGAGGGGTCCTGCTGAGAAATGATGAATTCATCTTGCCAAATTCCAAAAGTTGAATCCTCTGCCATGCCCTTTCTGTGGCTCAAGTTAATGCCTTAATTAGAAAAGAGAGAGAGAGAACTAAGAAGTGAGGAATCTGGGCCCCTTCAGAGAGTTCTCCACTGCATACCCTTCAAACTTCAGATGCATTCTATGGTAACGTATATTCTCTGAGTTGGACAAGAGTGTAGGTCTCAAGTTTGAAACCTAGACCTCTCTTGTCCAGAGAACAAATGTGAGAAAGGATACCCAACCCATTTTTTCCTATAAAATTTCAGTCATTAAAATAGTATGGTATTAGCACAGGAATAAATAATTCATTGCAACAGAACAAATAGTCCAGAAATGCTATATAAATGGGAACTTTGTAAATTATTGTGATGGCATTTCAAATCATTGGGGATGAGGCATTGAAATTATTAGATATTAATTTGCAAATAAAGTAAAATTAGACTTACATCCTACAGCATATTCAAAAATAAAATTCCAAGTGAATTAAAGATCTAACCATAAGGGAGGATCCAAAATAAAAAAATAATGTATTAAAAAAAATTGTAAGCCGGGCTCGGTGGCTCAGCCTGTAATCCCGTGCCTTGGGGAGGCTGAGGTGAGTGGATTGCCTGAGCCCGCGGGTTCGAGACCCACCTGGGCAGCGAGACCTCATCTCTACAGTAAATTAAAAAAAAAAAAAAAAAAAATCAGCTGGGCGTGGTAGCGCATGCCTGTAATTCCAGCTACTTAGAAGGCTGAGGCGGAAGGATAGCTGGAGCCCAGCAGGTCGAGGTTGCAGTGGCCGGGAGCGGCCACTGCACTCCAGTCTGGGCGACAGAGTGAGACTCCAACTCAAAAAAAAAAAAAAAAAAAAGAAAGAAAGGAAAAAAGAAAAACAATCTAGTTACTTTAAAAGGTGATTTTTAACAGAACACAAACAACGTAGAAACACATCATACCAGTAAAATAAAATAAGACTGATTTTCTGCTATCTACCCATCACATTGGTTAAAGTTAAAATGCAAAATAATATATCATCAAGACTTTTAGAAAATGGATGTGCGTGCGCACACACACACACCCACACACACACACATATTTTAAAATCTGTCCTGTCTCCAGATATCTTTGATAGGAATGAATTACCAAGTTTTTGGAAGGCAATATGTAATATCTATTACATTTTAATTCACTTTTCAGAAATTTATTCTATAGAAAAACATATATGTACAGTCATAAGTAATGTATGGGTTGGGCATGGTGACTCAAACCTGTTATCCTAGCACATTGGAAGGTCGAGGAGGGAGAATTGCTTGAGGCCAGGAGTTTGAGACCAACCTGGGCAACATAGTGAGACATCATCTCTACATTAAAAATAATAATAATAAGTAATGTGTGGGTGCAAGAATGTTTCCTGTATCAAGAACAAAAAGACCAAAATAAAACTAGGCCAGTCCCTAGTTCTGTTGCTTTCTTTGAGCAAGGTATAGTTGACTAAGTTTACATTCAACAAATTACAATTCTGTCTTTCAGAAATTACACCCAATTTACTCTGATTGGAGCCTTAGGCATTTCTAAACTCTTCGGTCACATTTTCCAGAAGATATCTCAGTTTATTTCCTCATTCCCTGGGTATGTTTTGCTATTTTAACTCTTAAAGGGCAATCTTGTTATCTAGGACCCGTGTGTTAGCAATTACAAAATTGGTAAAATGCCATGTGAATTCAAGATATTATCAACTTTCCTTTCCCACCTTTGAGCTGAAAGGGCTATTGCTCTCATGAACTCACAGGATAGTCACCAAGGCAGAAGAATCCTGTGGAAGGGATGGAGGAGGGGGATGTGGAGGAGAAGGAACCAAAATATGCCTTACTAGTAAGTGCCTGTCACCATAAAAAGCAGTGAATTGCACCGTGGGCTGGTTTACTCCCCAGAGACATTTGGCCATTTCTGGTTGTCACAACTAGGAGGCTGTTACTGGCACCTAGTGGGTAGAGGCCAGGCATGCTGCTAAATATCCCACAATGCACAGGACAGCTTCACACAACAAAGAATTATCCAGCCCATAATATCAATAGCCCCAAGATTGAGGATTGATATAAAGCACCTTGTGGATTATTTTAGTAATAGTTGCAACAACTCTATGAGGTGAGAGCAATAGAAAATCTCTTAATAGACGTTCACTAAATCACCTCACTAGCTCAGTTAACTGGTGTTCTCTGTTCCCTCCATAAGATACAAGGAGTGACAGTCCACAGCACACAAGATACTCAAGTCTAGCCAGAGGATGTTTGTGCACTTCTGCCTCATCGATACAGTTGTACTTACCGAGTTGCTTTTGTTGCTGGGCCTTGTCATTTTCTTATTACCGTAACTATGTAATTTAGTCACATAGTACAAAAATCAAAGTTACTCAATCTTGGCACTGACACAAATCAATGAAATATGAGTGCAGGTCAGGCATGGTGGCTCACGCCTATAATCCTAGTACTTTGGGAGGCTGAGGTGAGAGGATTGTCTGAGCTCAACGAGTCCGGGTAACTTGGTGAGACCTCATCTCTACAATGAATCAAAAAATTAGCCAGGTGTGGTGGCGTGTACCTGTAGTTCCCGCTAACTGGAAGGCTGAGGTGGAAGGATCACCTGAGCACAGTAAGTTGAGGCTGTGGTGGCCGTGAACATGCCACTGCACTCCAGCCTGGGCAATAAAGTGAGAGACTCCAACTCAAAAAAAAGAAAAAAAAAGAAATATGAGTGCAAAGATGAAGGGGGTTGTTTCCAGAGTAGCTGGCATGACAGAGTCCGGCTATATCCTCACAAACCTGTATCCTCTAATTTCTGGGCACACACTTGGACTGTGTTTTCCAGAACTCTTTGCATTGGATGGGAGTAAGTTTTTACTTCTCAATGAGGAAATGGAGCAGAAGTGGTATGCTTCCATTTCTTATATTCTAGGCTGAGGTAGTTAAGTGGATGTACCTTCATCAGCCTCCCTCTCTCTTTCCCCTTCTTCTGCTTGATGCATCCAAAGCAGTGACATTGAAAGCCACATATGGAAGGTTGCAGAGCCAAAACGGAAGGGCCTGTGTCCCTGAGCCCTACTTGGAGGAAAGCCACTCACCAATAAAGGACACCTGTTTTGGGCTTTATGTGAACAAGAAGCTTCTATTGTTCTTGAAGCATCATACATTTTTGGTTTGATTGTTAGAGCAGATACTGTTTCCTTAACTAATACAATGGGGTTGAAAGCTTTGGAAATACTTGAGTGAGTCCTTCAAATCTTGCAGTTAAATTAGGTGTGGAAGAGACAATGGTAAAATACTGGGAACAAAGTCATAAACATCTACAAGAATTTTTTTTTTTTTTTTTTTGAGTTGGAGTCTCACTCTGTTGCCCAGACTGGAGTGCAGTGGCCGCTTCCGGCCACCGCAACCTCGACCTGCTGGGCTCCGGCGATCCTTCCTCCTCAGCCTTCCAAGTAGCTGGAATTACAGGCATGTGCTACCATGCCCGGCTGATTTTTTGATTTATTGTACAGATGAGTCTCGCTGCCCAGGCGGGTCTCGAACCCGCGGGCTCAGGCAATCCACTCACCTCAGCCTCCCAAAGGCGCGGGATTACAGGCTGAGCCACCGAGCCCGGTTTACAAGAATTTTATGGTCATATTTATTGTGACAATTCTTTAAGCTTTGGGCCAGGCTTGGTGGCGCACATCTATAATCCCAGCACTTTGGGAGGTTGAGGTGAGGGGATTGCCTGAGCACATGGGTTTGAGACTAGCCTGGGTAACTTGGTGAGACCTTGTCTTTACAATAAAAATCAAAAAATTAGCCGGACATGGTGGCATGTACCTGTAGTTCCAGCTACTTGGAAGGCTGAGGCAGAAGGATCACCTGAGCACAGCAGGTTGAGGCTGCAGTGGCTGTGAGCATGCCACTGTACTCCAGCCTGGGTGACAGTGAGACTACAACTCAAAAAAAAAAAAAAAATTCTTTAAGCTTTTGCTCCATCTTGAAGAAATCATTGACTATTTGGCATGGCTCATGCAAATAAATCATCTTGAAATCAAGCAAGCAAACCCCAGAGACCTATCCTTACATCAAATGATTGACCTTTATACATGTACATTTAGCTATTTTAAGTTGAAGCTAAATGTCCACAGTAAATATAAGCCAGGTGCGGTGGCTCATGCCTATAATCCCAGCACTTTGGGTGGTGCAGGCGAGAGGATTGCCTGAGCCCAGGGGTTCAAGACCAGCCTGGGAAACTTGGTGAAGCCTCATCTCTATTATAAATCAAAAATTAGCCAGGCATGGTAGTGTGTGCCTGTAGTCCCAGTTACTTGGAAGGCTGAAGCGAAATGATCTCCTGAGCCCAGCAGGTCAAGGCCGCGGTAGCCATGATCATGCCACTGTACTCTGGAAGACAGAGTGGGACTCTGGCTATTAAAAAGAAAAAAAGAGTAAATATTTATCATTTTTATGGTATCTTGCTTTTGCTGAATTTTTAAGATAGCCTACTTACCACTAGTCCCTCATTGAATGAGGGACCTTCCAGTGTTCTACCATTTTACAAGCTGGGGTTTCAGAAGGCATGATGACTTTCCCAAATCACAAGGCTAGCAAGTGGTAGAGCCAAAACTAGACTCCCACTGCACCCTATGGTGGCTGTTCCTCCTCTTAGAAGCTCTGGGAGTGCTGAGCCCAACAGAGGCTATGATTTCTGTATCTGGTAGAGAAGCGGGTTCTGGCATCCAGAGCCTTGTTACAAACAATGGCTTTTACAAACAAATGCTCCCATGGAAGTTGCTCATTTGGCAAATGCTTTAGTTGACAGGGGTATTTAACTACATGAAAAATAGAGCCAAGCAGCACAGACCCTGACTCTGTATCAGTCCTGCTCACAGTGCCCAGCGATGCTGCAGCCACTCATTCTAGGGAAATGTTCCGGGTCTCAGGCTCCCTCTCGCTGACACAGAACTTTCTTTATGGTTCACAAGCAGATTTAGCACACGTTATCTTGTCCGAGTCTCTCAACTACCCTGTAAGGTAAGCAGAGCAGATTTAACAGAAAATTGAAGTCGACAAGGTTTAAGTAATTTCCTGAAGTCTCATGTCTACTGTGTTGCAGGGATTGAGATGAGATATAAGCCCAGGTCTCGTACTTCCCAGTTCTGTATTTCTTCTGCCACACCGTGTGACCTTTTGCCACCACATCAAATCCCATCGCCCCAAAGCCCTGTGCTGCTTCAGTGGAGGCAGCCTGGAGCCCTGCTGAGAACACCTCAGAGGTAGCCAGTCCTGGTTTGAGTCAGGGCTCTGACTCTTGTGGCCTGAGTTGCAGTTTTTTCATCTTTTGCATGGAAGTCACTAACCAGATCAGCCCAATCATGAGTGGTAAAGATTGTGTATACATTTGGTAGAAGTCGTGATTTTCAGTGCCTGGCTTGTAGTAGATGTTCAATTGCTGTCACCCTCACCCATATGCTCGCTACACTTGGTGCTGTGTTTGTTTATACCTGAGTGCTGATATCTGTGTCTGCACCTGTGCCTTGCTTTCCGCCCTTACAACTGACTAAGCGGGACTTTCTCTGCCTGACTAGAAGCTTCCCAAGAACAGGGACCATGAGTCTTTCATAAAAAATGCACCAGCCATGATGGCTCACACCTGTAATCCCCGCACTTTGGGAGGCTGAAGTGAGAGGATTGCTAGAGCCCAAGAGTTCGAGACCTGCCTGGGCATCATAGTAAAACCCCATCTCTAAAAAAAATTAAGAAATTAGCCAGGCATGGTGGCATGCGCCTACAGTCACAGTTGCTCGGGAGACTGAGGTAGGAGGACCACTTGAAACTAGGATTTGAGGCTGCAGTGAGGTATGATTGTGCCACTGCACTCCAAAGACAGTTCAACACATTTAGGCCAGGCATGATGGCACACATCTTAACCCCAGCATATTGGGAGGCCAAGGCAGGATGATTGCTTGAGCCCAGGAGTTTGAGACAAGCCTGGGTGACATAGAGAGACTTTGTCTCAATTCTTTTCTATTTTTTTTTTAAGTTGGAATCTCATTCTTTTGTCCAAGCTGGAGTGTAATGACGCCATCATAGCCACCATAGCCTTGACCTGCTAGTCTCAGGTGATCCTTCTGTCTTAACCTTCCAGGTAGCCGGGACTATAGGCATGTTCCACCATGCCTGGCTAAGTTTTTGATTTACGGTACAGACAAGATCTTGCCATGTTGTCTAGGCTGATCTTAAACTCCTGGGCTCAGGCAGTCCTCTCTCAGCCTCCCAAAGTGCTGAGATTATAGGTGTGAGCCACCAAACTTGGCCTCTGTCTCTATTAATAAAGAAAAAAGTAAAAAATAAAAAAAGGAAAAATGCTAGGAGGTACCTTCTGTCCTTGATCAGGAGCCAGGAAATCTGGACTTTAACCTTGTGTTATTTTCTTCCTCTGAGCCTCAATTTCTCATTTGTTTGACTAGATGATCTCTGAGGTCCTTTTGAATGATGCTATTCTATGGTTTCTAGATCTCTCATATGAGTCTGGAAGTTCTCTGAAGCTAAAGGAACTGTGACTTCTTCATCCCTGGATATTTCCCACCTCCAGCCCAGTGCCTCAGAAAGGGTTCTGTGTATTCACAAATGTTTAGGTGCACAGCACTGTGTGCCAAGCATGGTGCTACCATCTCGGGAGAGATATAAAAAACAGAAAACACTTCTGTTCTCCAGGAGTTCTGCCTGCCAGAGACACTGAAGAGACAACACAACCATACATAAAAAGACTGAGGATCCTAGGCCAGGTGTGGTGGCTCACGACTGTAATTCCAATACCTCTACGTAGGAGAATGGCTTGAGGCCAGGAATTTGAGACCAGCCTAGGCAACACAGCAGGATTCTGTCTCTACAAAAAAGTACAAAACTTAGCTGAGTATGGTGGCTCACACCTGTAGTCCCAACTTCTTGGGAGGCTGAAGTAAAGGATCACTTCAACCCAGGAGTTCAAGGTTATAGTGAGCTATGATCACCCCACTGTACTCCAGACTGGATGACAAAGCTAGACCCTGTCTCTAAAACAAACAAACAAGCGAAAAAAGAACCTCAAGTTCCTGGTTCAAGCCCTGAGCACCTCTCAATTGGAGAAATACAAACAATCTCTTAACAGATCTTCTTATTTCTAGTACCTTCCCTTGCTAACTCGTTTCCCATATGGCTGCCAGATAGAAAGAAATCCAAACCTGATCAGATCATTCAACCTACTTCAAACCCTTCACTGACTCCGTCTCTCTTTCTAGTGAAAAACTGAACCCATTAGCATGGCTTTGTTCCTTGGCCTCTGCCTAGCTGGCAGGGCTCCATCATGATCACTCCTAGTGTGCACCCTAGACTCTGGGCATGTGGAACATGTCCTCTCATCCCTGCCCTAGCATGTCCCTTTAGCCTCTGCAACCACTGTGACTTGCTTGACTAGCTCGGGAACAATCAGATCACATCTCTCTTACTTTCTTATTTCAACATTTGAGCCTGAGGTGCCCTTATCAGTACGACTTTCAGAATCTTCTTCTTAAGGCCTCCCACACCCACTACTCTATGGCACACAATTGCCTAGCAACCTGGGGTTTGCTTAACCAAAGAGAGTCGAGTGTGAGAAAAGGCAAAGGAGAGAAGAGAACAGAGTCATGCAAAATGAATCAGGCAGGTTTCTTGGAGAAAGAGGCTTTGCACCAGGATTTAGACATGCATGAGAACTTGGGCAGGTGGTTTGTGTTGGCACTGGGGATAAGAGAACCCCTGAGGTATAGGGACAATAGCTATGACAGAAAAGAGGCGGCATTCCTGGCTCAGAATTTGGTGACATAAAGTTGGTAAAGCTTTCAGAAGATGGATGAACTCATTCACTGCTGATCTCGCTTCAAATTGGTATAGTCCTTGAAAGCCACACACGTGTTCATGTCTTTGACAAGTAATCCTACACACGAAAACTTATAATTCAACAAAACACCAAAAGATCTGAACAGTAATGTTCATAAAGGCATATATATATATATATATATATATATTTGTCAGGGTCTCACTCTGTCACCCAGCTAGAGTGCAATGGCATGATCACAGCTTACTGCAGCCTTGACTTCCTAGGCTCAAGCGATCCTTCTGCCTCAGCCTTCAGAGTAGCTGGGACTATAGGCCACTGTGCCTAGCCAATTTTCTTATTTTTATTTTTTGTAGAGACAAGGTCTCGCTATGTTGAACAGGCTAGTCTTGAACTTTTGGGCTCAAGTGATCCTCCCACCTTGGCCTCCCAAGTGCTGGGATGACAGGTGTGAGTTTCTGCGCCCAGCCTTAGCATTCTTCATAGTAGCGAAAATTTGAAAGCAATCTAAAGCTCATCAAGAGGAAATAGTAAATAAAATATGAAACAGACACATGAGAAAGTGTTAGAAAGATGTTACAAATGATACTTAAGATTTGTATTCTGGACAACTTGGCGAGACTTCATCTCTACAAAAACAGATCACTGTTCTTGTGCACACGTGATCTCCATGGCTAGAACAGCCTTCTAGGCTCTTGGCTGGGAAGTGGTAGCAGTCACTAGGCTGTAGGGGATAGAATGGCCTAGAACAGCTCCTTGTCAGCTGTGGACCAGTCAGCCAAAAGCAGAGAAGGTAGAGAGTTGTCACTCAAGACCTTTAGTCTGCCAAGGAGATGACACAACCTGGTGTGTGGTTTCTCAAATGGCCATCTTAACTTCAGCCTGCTCCCAATCATTCATTCTCTCATGACTGCAGCTAGCTCTTATGACAACCTTTCAAGGAAAGAAGTCAAGTCAACTTCAGCAGAAACTGTAGTGGAAATTGATTGAGCTTCTGGGTCCACATTTAACTTGACATTCTCCATGGAAGCAATAGGAGACGTTAGAAGTGGTAATCCTTATGAAAGAGAAGTAAAGTCAGCCCTTTCTGAAGTCTCATGGCAGATAAGTACTGGGGCTTCGATCTGCAGACCTCCGACCTGAGAGATGTTGCATGATTCACTTGAAGGAGGCATTGTGGGGCTAAAAACAGGCTTTGGTGCCACACACCTCAATTCTGATCCCATTTCTACATTAATTTGCTCTATGTCCTTGAACAAGTCAATTATTCTCTCTGGACCTTAGTTTTATTTTATCCAGCAGATAATAAATTTTTACTCGTGAGGTTGTCATGACAATTACAACACATGAAATATACCAAAGCATCTACCCTGTACCTGGTGCACGAAAGGCCTTTAATGTTATTTCCTTCCCCTTTCCTGATTAACGCTGAGATACAGCCTTTTTTGGGTCTGAATGAAAGACCACAGTCATCTGAGATGCAGCAGAGCCAATTCCCCAGCAGTCGAGGCCATGTTTAGAGTTTCCAGGACCTGAGGGTAATGCAAGTAACACCAACACCATCAGGAAGGATAAAGTTAGGGTTATCAAAGCAGAGATGCTTCTCGAGCCTCCAGTTGCTGCTAGTGCTTTGGGCCAGCCCTGGTTAACAGAAAGCTCGCCCTCTGAGCACATGGAGCCTTGATAGGCATTGACTGTGTCCTTGGAGTTGAGATCCTAGTGACCTTGCCAGGAAAGTACATTGCCTGTTTTCCTCTATCAGCCTCCAGCCAAGTGGCCAGTTTCCCATTGGACTTGTCACTGCTTCTCATGCTGGATTCAGATGGGTGGGGATGCATTCTCTACTCTACCTGTTTCCATGAGAGATAACTTGTCCAGGGAAACACTCCTGGTCTCTCACCCTAGCAGAGGAGCAAGGGAGTGACGTACCTGATTAGCGATTTTAAGAAAGGAGGTGAACATAGGTGGTGAGCCCTTCCTGGATTCTACCTTGTGATCTGCACTCTGAACTGCTCTCTCTGCCATGTGGTGAGCTGAGCAGAGATGCTCTGGCTTTCTGGAATAGGCTTGCTGTATGGGGGTGTAAGGGGGTCAAAGGATAATTTTCAAAGAAGTTAAAAAATTACTTTCATACAGGTATAGAATGAATATGTTTCAAAAATCTGTTTAACTCATTAACAAGGAAACCAGCAGTATGTTAAAGCTGGTTCTTTTTTTTTTTTTTTTTTTTTTAAGAAATGAGTTCTTGCTATGTTTCCCAGGTGGTCTTGAACTCCTGGGCTAGAGCAATCTTCCTGCCTAAGCCTCCCAAAGGGCTGGGATTACGGGCATGAGCCACCAAGCCCAACCTAATGTTGGTTCTTAAGAGTATTTGATGAACAGATATTTATATAATTAGTTGGGAAAGGAAGCAGAAATAAGTTTATTAAATTAGATGCAAAACCAGTTCATATCCTATAGTGTAATAAAATCGTAGCATTTGCTGTTATCTTTCTATCAAACAGAAATAATTTGCACCTCTACCAGACAAAAATCTCCATGTAATGTTAATGAATAATAATGATAATGAATAATAATGAATCTGGACCCTAATATATATGAAGTAAAGCAAAGACTCATTTCTCCTAGTGAATGAAATAAATCTTGGTGGGTTTGTTAGATATGTTATAGCATAACACATTCCTTACTGTTTTCGTGAATTTTGAGAAGACAAGCAGTCATTTTTTGTATTGTTTCCAAGATTTTGATAATTTGGGGTTATTCTTAACAAGGGCTAAATTTAGTATCAAGGTGAGGAAATATCAGCAAGCACATCTAAATATTTTGTTGAAATAGTTTTTTTTTTTTTGCCATTTCCATCTTTGTAATTCCTGAGTCCATCATTCCTTCCCCCCATCCACTTGGGTACATAATAGAAGAGTGTTATTTACTGAGTCCTCCAAACCCAGTGGGCATCGTCTTCCTTCCATGAACCCTCGTGTGCCTGTCTCACTGGCCAACTCTGGGCGGGTGGCCCAAATCTTGTGGCTCCCTCCCTCTGCCAGTCTAGGAGGCACCATCAATTCAACTTTCAGATTATGAGCGCACAGGAGAAAACAGACATTCATTCTCTGCTATCAATTTGCCGAGACACCAGTTTAATAAACAAAATAAATATCTTTTCTCAGCATTATCTCCCATTATGAGTATGTATGAGCTCTTAGCACTTTGGGAAGAGGCAGGTTTCTGGGGACAGCTTCTGAGTTTGGAGCACCCAGGTGGAGAATGGCAAAGGATTGCATGCTCTATGCTTTAATCTCCTGCAAAGCCCCACCTCTAAGCTGGTCCCCTGAAGAGGATTGGGAGGAAATGAGATTGGGTGAAGAGCCACATTCATATAATCAGTCAGCACTTAGTGAATGTCTATTATTGGACAGTTATAGAGTTAGGAGCTGATGTTGCAGAAATGACCAGGATATATCATCTTGGTCCTTTACAAGTTCATGGTCTCCCAGAGAGAAAACTATAAAGAAGCAAATTACAAACACAATGTGATAAATACAGCAATAGAAGCATGTGTGTGGTGTAGGGGTTTGTTTATAGGACAGCTTGGGGTGGGAAAAAAATACAGATTGCCAGCAGACACACCTAGTATCCAATTTCAATGCTACCACTTAGTTGAATGCTTTAGACAACTTATTTATAAAATGAGGTCAATGACTTCCTTACTGTTTTTGAGTACTGGAAATAATGTATTTCATGCATTAAATATAGTAGCCAGCATATAGTTGGCACTCAATAAAATATAGCTATTAATGATAGGCATTGATCGTTTCTTTTCTATTTAGGTACAATAAGTAGCTCACAATAAAATTGCCCTTTGTAATGTATAAGTCACTTTCACATCCATTTTCTCAACACTGGGAAGGAGAGAAGGAGGTATTTTGGGCCTCATTTCACAGATTATGAGCAAGGGACTTGGAGAGGTGAGATGCCTTGGCCAAGGCCACACAGCTGGTGTGGAAATGCTGAGACAGAATGGTATTTTGGGGTAGGACAGAGAGCTAACGAACCATTATCACTTAGCAGGCATTCTTCTGCCATAACCAAATTTACAGGCCCCAGTGCTGAGAAGGGGGATCAGCAGGCAGGAAGAAGTCAGTGTGGCCTTTGCCAACACAGGGATAGTCAGAATCTGGTGGAGGTCACAGAGTCTACTTGGGGTAACACAATCAGAGGATGAAAGCAAATGGGATCTCATATCTTTTCTCAGGAAAGAGCTTCAGACAGGAGCAACCAAGACTAGATAAATGTCACCATTTCTGGAGCCTTTGTCATTTCCCCTTGCTTTGTAAGGCTACCTCCTGTCTCTTCCCTGAGAGGAGTAAACTCCTAATAAGGAAAACCACATATCTGCATGCTTTGGGGGCAGCAAGAAAGCAGGAACTGGGGAGACAGCATCTCACTGTACAGAAAGAGAACCCCAAGGGGTGTGTGGGCGGTGGCAGCTTTTCAGGGAATAAGCAGGCAGACTGAGTTTCTGGAACATTCCAGAGGCTGGAAAGGAGAGGTGAGAACACAGGAGCCACAAGGCCAAAAAGGGGTCCAGGAGTTTCACGGTAGAACAGCCACCTGGATGTCCACCATGTGGAGCTTTTCAGACTGAAAAACTGAATCCAGACTCTTGTCCTCAACCCACACATTCCCATACAAAAGCAACTACATGATCCCTGTATGATGGAGGGGCTCAGAGGCAGAAGGTCTCCGGGAGCTTTCAGAGAAGTTCTGAGAAGTGTAGACTATTTGGATGTTGGTTAAATCTGCTACTGGGTGAGGGGAAGAAATCTGGAGAAGATAGTCCAGAGGAAGTTCAGTTCGAAGAATCAGGCTCACCATGGCGTGTGCAGAAGCCCTCTCAAGCAGCAAGACCTTGGAAAGAGCAGCAGTGTGGGAGTGACTGGATTCTGATCCTGGTCCCGGCACTGTCAATAACTACTCTGTGCTGCTCATTCATGAAACTTCCCAGACCTTGCTGTCTTCATCAGTAAAATGAGGAAAAATAGTTCCAACCTTCTCCATTTCATAGTATTTAGAACAAGAACCAACTAAGATAAATGTTGAAGAACACTGGAAATTGTAATAAACTCTGAAGGGTTAGAAAATAGTTTTGAGTTTTTTTGCATTTTTGTTTTTTAACTTTGAACTTTTTTATTTTAGAGATGTAGGGTCCAGTTCAGGGTTAGGTATACAAATGTTCATTATGCAGGTACCCTTGTTGATGAGGGTTTATTTTAATTAATTTTTTAAAATCACCGTCTAACCCACTAGGCCATTAATTGCTGACTTGGAGAGCTCTGATTCTGGGTACTCTGGGCTTATTTGCCCATCTAGGCTGGATCCTGGCAGAGAAGCCTGAGGTGCTAGAATCACACTTCTCCATTTCTCTCCCATTGCTGTCCCACCCCACGTGTTCCTTTCCCCACCCCCAGCAGCTGGGCGGACAGCTGTGCCACAGCATGTGATGGGTGGCTGATTGACAGCTTGGCAGCATGTTCATAATGAGATCTAATTTTCCTTCCAGCATATAATCACTGCATTCCTGTCTGTTTGGGGGTCTGCGATGGGGGTGGGCCAGGAGCTGAGCAGCCAACTTCTATACCATTCAGTGTTGGAACAGAATGGTAGATGCTTCATTCGCTGGAGCATGGATTCAGGCTAGACTTTAGATAAATTAAATTAGCCAGAAGATCTGAGGAATGAAAAAGGGAGGGACTGTGTGAAGTCTTGAGGTTTCTCTTCTAAGAATTTTTGCTCTTTTTTTCTTAAATATTTTATAGTAAATGATAGATATTATGATTTTTCATTTGTAGATACTTCAGTTTGCATCTCTGAAAGATTAGGGCATTTTTTTTACAAGGCTAGTCAAGTGAAATTAGGGCACTTTTGATGAAGATGTGTGTATGTGTGTGGTGTGTGTGCGTGTGTGTGTGGTGTGTGAGTATATGTGGTGTGTGTGATACATAATGATATGTGTGGCTTGTGTGTGGAATGTGGTATGTGGGTATGGTGAGTGGTATGTGAGTGTGGTGTGTGTGATGCATCATGCATGTATGGTGTGTGCATGTGTGGTATGTGAGTGTGTGTGGTATATGTGTGTGGTTTCTGTGCATGCGTGTGTAGCGTATGAGTATGTGTGTATGCAAGTGTGATGTGTGTGTGTGAGTGTTGTGTGCGGGCATGCGTGTGCAGTATATGAGTGTGTGTGGTATGTGAATGTGGTGTGTGTGCACGTGTGTGTGGTATGTTAGTATGTGTGGTATGTGTGTAGTATATGAATACATGTTTGACATGTGAGGGTGACGTACGTGGTGTGTGGTGTGTATGATGTATGGCGTGTGTGTGTGTGTGGTATAACGTGCAGGCGCACACACTTTTGGGGAGGATGAGGCTGCCCTCCTCAGAGGCCGGGTAATGGACCACAGCCAAGCCCTCAGGGAGGGGCAGTGACCCAGCTGGGGAAGGGAGCAGCTGGGGAAAGTTGACTCAAGGCAAAGTTCCCTGTCCCTCTTCTGCCATCACTGCCTTTCCCCAAGGCGCTCAGTATCCCTGGCCAGGGACTCTGGAATCTCTCACCGGGAAACCTGGGCAAAATCAAGTGCTGAGTGTGGTACCCAAATTGCAAATCAATGAAGTCTGAATTAAATATCGATTTCCCCCCTTTCCTTTCGGGGAAGTTTCTTGAGAGTAATTGGCTCGCTGGTTTTGTTTTTTTTGCTATTTTATTTTTCATTCCGATCCTTAAACACTCTATTGCTGAAAGATTAATCCTGCCAGGCAGAGCCAAGTCCTCCCCTCCCCTTCTTCCTCCCCCACTCTGGTAACTTTCCTTTCCACAGATGCAATGTTGGCCAGTGGGAGAAGTGGCTCATAAATATATGACTGTCTTCCTTCAGCCCACGAGACTGTGACTGGGCAAAGGGCAGTCACCCTGCCCCCAGATGCCCCTTGGCTTGGACATTTAGTCCCGGAGGGAGGGGGAGACACCAACCCAGGCCAAGATAGTTAGGAGTTCCTGGGCCTGAGAAACAGTATGGTGTTCCCTCACTGCCCCCGCATGTAACATAACATTAAACAGGAGATGAATTAAGGAATGCCAAAAAGCAGTCGGTTTTTCTCATTTTTTCTTTTTTTTTAGTCTGGGTCTCACTGTCACTCAGATTGGAGTGCAGTGGCACCATCACGACTCACTGCAGTCTTCACCTCCTGGGCTTAGGTGATCCTCCTGCCTCAGCCTCCAGAGTAGCTAGGACTACGGGTGCGTGCCCTATACCCAGCTAATTAAAAAATTTTTTTTGTAGAGAAGAAGTCTTGCTGTGTTGCCTGGGCTCAACTTGAACTCTTGGGCTCAGGCAATCCTCCCACCTTGGCTTCCCAAAGTGCTGGGATTACAGGGTAAGACACTGGATTGGTCACTGTTAATAGTTTTTGATGTCCTGCTTTGCAGAGGTTCCTGAAAATGCTCAGAGCGCTGGGTGTGGTAGGAGGGTGAGCCCATTTCTGAGGGAGGCTGGAATCCTCCACCCCTGGCCTCCCTGGAGAACCTGCCAGGCTCAGGCAGCAAGACGGGCCCCCACGCCACCCCCAAGCCCCATTCTCTCTCCTCCTGTGTGCCAGCAGCTTCCTGGGCCTCCTGCATTTTCAGTCAGCAACTGGCTCTGGCAGCAGAAAAAGAAAACAGTCGGGTCTCTATTCCCGGAGGACCAGTCTGGAGGGAGGCTGTTCCAGGATGAGCTTGTTAGCAGAGAAATTTAATTACTGTCTCCCACCAGGCTGAAAGCTCTGCATTTCCATAGAGCCTCCCTCTGGAGTACCCCAAATTCCTTATGGGAAGCTCTGTGGGTCTCCAGGTGAAGATGTGGAGCACAGGAACTCTCAGGCTGGTCCAGGAGGTTCCGGAGTCGCCCCCAAGAGGAGACCAAGGGATCCAGCCTCTGCTTCCTCCCACTGTGCTTCATTCATCTTTGAATGCCTCAGACGCTGGGATGGGCCAGATCTGGGTTTGAATGGTGGAGGGCTCGCTCGTTCTAAACACTTACTGAGGCCTATAGTGTGCCGGGGCGTTAAGGGAAAGAATACCAGGATGAAAACAACCTGTGACCTGAATAGCACCTCCCTGGAAGACAGACAAAGAAGTAATTGTGATCTAGCGTGGTAAGTGCTAGGATGTGTCTACCCACTGAAGCACACGAGAGGGACACTTAGACCTGCTATGAGGTGGGGTGGGGTGCAGAGGGTCAGAGCTGCTTCTGAGCTGATCCTTATGAGTGGGTGAGCCAAGTCAAAAAACACTGGGGGAGCCCGGGTACAGTGGCTCATGCCTATGATCCCAACACTTTGGGAGGCCAAGGCAGGAGAACTGCTTGAGCCCAGGAGTTCGAGATCTGCCTGGGTAAGGTAGTGATACCTTGTCTCTTAAAAAAAAAATTATGCCGGGTTCGGTGGCTCAGCCTGTAATCCTGCGCCTTGGGAGGCTGAGGTGAGTGGATTGCCTGAGCCCGCAGGTTCGAGACCCGCCTGGGCAACTTGGCAAGCCCTCATCTCTACGATAAATAAAAAAATTAACCAGGCATGGTAGCGTGCGCCTGAAGTTCCAGCTACTTGAAAGGCTGAGGCGGAAGGATCGCCGGAGCCCACAGGTCAAGGCTGCAAAGGGAGACCTTAGACCTTAGACCTTAGATATGCACGTGTTGTCTGAACTGGGAAGTCTGAGGCTGAGAGGGATGATGGGGCATGCAGGTACACCGAGGGGTCAAACTGCAGAGGCAGGCCGCTCGAGTGTGCGTTGGGCTGTATGGTCAGGGAATTCTAGATGGTGGACCAAATAGGACCAGCTTCAAGGGGATTTGGGGGGGTCATGAGCAAATGAAAAGATCTCTACAAATTGTTTAGCACAATGTCTAGCCTGGGGTTAGCAGTCTATATATTTCACTGATATTATTACTGATGAGTTATATGACCTTGCAGAAGTTTATTTATTTATTTATATTTTTAGAGACAGGGTCTCCTTTTGTCACCCAGGCTGGAGTACAGTGACCTGATCATAGCTCACTGCAGCCTCAAACTCCTGAGCTCAAGGAATGTTCCTGTCCCAGTCTCCTGAGTAGCTAGGACCACAGGTGCATGCCACCACGCTGGATTACAAAAGTTAATAGCTCTCATCCTCAGTTGTCTCATCTGTAAAATGAGTTGTTTTTTTTTTTTTTTGAGCTGGATTTTCACTCTGTCACCCAGGCTGGAGTGCAGTGGAATGCTCACAGCTACTGCAGCCTCGACCTGCTGGGCTCAGGCAATCCTTCCACCTCAGCCTTCCACGTAGCTGGAACCACAGGCATGCACCACCACACCTGGCTAATTTTTCTTGATTTATTGTAGAGACAGCTCTTGCCAAGTTGCCCAGGCTGGTCTTGAACCCCTGGGCTCAGGCAATGCTCTCACCTCTGCCTCCCCAAATGCTAGGATTACAGGCTAAAATGAGTTTTTAAAAGTCTCTTCAGAGTAAGCAGGTTTAGGGATTGCCTTACTGACTTGAACTTCTCAGTTCCTAAAGCAGTGCCCCATATGCAAAGGTTGGTCTCTTTTCCTTTCCTTTCTTCCATTCCTGCAGCCCCACTTAGGACCCACATACCTGAAAAGGGTAGCAGCTATTTGTTTTCCTTTCAGTGCGGGGTACATTTTGCTCTATACTCACCTTCCAAAAATAGATCCGACTCCAAGTTCAGCACTCTTTCCTCTAAACTCCAGTTGCCACAACATATTTTTAGTCTAACGATTACGTATAGATTTTTGCCTAACAAATTAGCAATGTGTTAAAAAAAAAAATCCAGTGGCGGTAAGAATACAGAGAAATGGGAATGTGTATACATTGCTAGTATAATGTTTTAGATGCAGTATATAAACCACTAAAACTCTTGAGGATAGCTAACTGACATTACGTATCAAAAGTCTAAAAGTGGCGGGGCACAGTGGCTTATGCCTGTAATCCCAGCACTTTGGGAGACTGGGGCAGGGGATCACTTGAGGCCAGGAGTTCAAGACCAGCCTGAGCAATATAGGGAGACCTCATCTCTACCAAAAAAAAAAAAAAATTAAAAACCTAAAAATGTTTAAGTTATTTTTTCCCCAGAAATTCTTGATTCTGACAATCAATCTCAAGGGAATAATCCTAAATACTCAAAAAACTTGTTGCACAAATGTATTTGTTGCTGCATTACTAACAATAAGGAAACATTGGAAACAATCTGTATAGTCAATCCTGAAAGAACAGTTAACTAAATTATGGTAGAGCCACCTCCCCAAACTTAAGTGGTACCTAAAATAGTCAAATTCATAGGAACAGAAGGTAGAATAGTGGTTACCAGCACCCGGGGTTGAGGGGAGCAGAAAGTTGTTTAAAGGGTACAGAGTTTCAATTCTGCAAGATAAAAAAGAGTTCTGGAGATGGATGTGGTGATGATTGCACAATATGGAAATGTACGTAGTACAACTGAACTGTATACTTAAATAAAAATGGTTACAGTGTTAAATTTTATGTGATGTATATTTTGTACAATTAAAAAAACATTGAAGACTAAAAACACATTAAAAATTCTCTTTTCAAAAACTCAACTGATTCAAATAGAACTTGTCTGGAGTTTGGAATATAAGATAGTGAGTGAGGCTAATAAGAACATCCATTCATTCATTTATTCATTGTATGGTGAAACAAACATATATGTATCAGGCACTGTGCGAGCTATGGGACACACAGTGCGACAAACAAGACAGCCCTGGATTCTGCTGACCCATTTTTCTCAACTTTTTCTTTTTTTTGAGTTGTAGTCTCACTCTGTCACCCATGCTGGAGTGCAGTGGCACACTCATGGCCACCCCAGCATCGACCTGCTGGGCTCCGACGATCCTTCTGCCTCAGCCTTCCAAGTAGCCGGAACTATAGGCGCACGCTACCGCGCCCGGCTAATTATTTATTTATTTTTACTGTAGAGATGAGTTCTTGCCAAGTTGCCTGAACTGGTCTTGAACCCACAGGCTCAGGCAATCCACTCACCTCCGCCTCCCGAAGTGCTGGGATTCCAAGCTGAGCCACCGAGACCGGGTCAATTTTTCTCAATGTTAATCTGAACCAGAGGACTTACAGTTCTAGAGAAATCCACTAAACTGCCCGAGAGAGTATAAGCGGATGCCTCATGTGCCCTGATTTTGCATGTTGGAGCTGGGTGTCTCTGCTAGTGAGGTGAGTGAGGTGGGCAGGGCCATCTCTCACGAACCCCTCAGTTTTATTCCTATTTCCAGAAAAACTCCTCTTCTGGAAGGGGGTAGCCGAGCAGAGGAGCTCACTTATCTTCAGGCTTTTAAGAGCAGATGAGACACATGGAGTGGCCAGGCATGTATGTCACCAGAGAAGCACTCTGGGGGGCTTCTGGGTTGGCGTCATGTTCCCACAGCCATGAGGAGTGCGTAGCCTGTGTTCAGGACTTTGCCAAAATGGAGGAGAAAGGGTGGGAGTTGTTCTGCCACAGGCCCAGGCCTCTTTTGTGCTTGTTGATGCTGGCTAGAAAAATGATTTAAAAGTCCCTGGGGTCTGGGATGGGGAGTGAAACACAAATGGGGAGAGCGTAGTGGTAAATGTCATCATTTGGAGGCGCTGGGAGTGAAAGCATACGGCGGTAGGACTCCGGGCAGCTTAGTGCTCCAGTCTATGCCGTTTATTGAGTGTCTACTGGGCACCAGGCATAGGGGTTGCAAAAGCTGTATGGAGACAGTGTAAAGTTGGGCCACCTGGTTCAAGTCCTGGACCTGCCACTTAAGTTTGAGTCACTTTGGGTAAATTATTTAATCAATTCTGTGACTCAGTTTCCTCACCTGCAAAGTAGGGATAGCATCATCTACCTTGTGGGCTGTTATGGGCACGAAATGAGTTTATATGTACAAATCACATTAAGCAATGCCTGACATGTGGTAAGTACCATGGAAGTTTCTATTAAATGAGATTCAACCAATGATGGGCCCCATGCTGCCCAGGAAGTGATAGACCCTTGAAGCTTGAGCCCTAAACCCCAGACTCAGGATTGGCAGTTGTCTTCCTCTTGTCTCCAAGTCCTCCTCTTTTTCCCCACCCTCCCTCCTAAGATCCCTTGCCTCCTCCCCTGAAGGCAAGGACCTTTTATTCAAGCGAGCGGATGGCCAGGCAAGGAAAGAAGTGGGTGTGGGGGCGACAGAGCCCCACGAGGCTGGAGCAGGGTGAGGCTGGCTGCTCTGGCTGGCTGCGTTGCCTCCTACTGGGGCTCCGGGAGGGCACGCCAAGACAGGCGGATGCAGATTAACATAATCACGACATTACCAGCCCCACTCACTCCCCCACTCTGGCCCCTAATGGTGATGATTCTACTTATTAGAGCCTCAGCTGCTCATGGTTATGGATTCTCCCGGCCGCAGCATTTTAATCAGGGACTGGAAGCTATTGTTGGTGACATGAACCTCCAAGGGGCTTCAGGACAGGTGCAGAGCGGGGCCCTGGGACCTTTTCAGCGAGGCAAGTGGGGTCCCCAGGGTTTCAGAGTCATATTGAGCACTCAGCCCAGAAACCTCCTGCCTCCATGGTGGCAGGGAATGGCACCACCCTGGGCTTCTCTCCACAGCTGGGGCATGACTGGGACACGCTCAACTAGGTCCGCCCCCCATCCTCCTCCCCTCAGCAGGGAGGAGTCTCTTCCCTGTCCCCTCCTTGGTCACCCAACATCCTCACCACTCCTCTGCCAGCTGGCATTGAGGAGTGAAGTGGTATCTGGGTGTCTGTGGAGCCAGGTAAGGAGCAGTGATGGAGGGAAGTGGGAAGAGTCTAGTGGGGTTGTGGCTGTAACACGCTGACCACTTTTCTGGGGTTTGGGGTGAGGATGAGAGTGAAAATTAATGTGTGTTGAACACGGACTAGGTGTCAGGCATTACAGCATCAACCTTTCCAATGGCATATCATTCAGCCCATTTTACAGCAGAAACTGAAATTTAAGGAATCAAAGTGACTTGCCCAAGGTTACTCAGCTAGGACAGGCCAGAGCTGGGATTGGACCCAGGTCTTATACTCTTGATAGTGAGACAAGCCCCATTTCACAGATCATTGGTGGCAGAATCCTCCAGAGATATGCGGATGTCAATTGTGCACAGCTCAACCCTGCTCTGTGCAGGCTATGAGGAGCCTGGATGAGCATAGACCCACCCCACACAGAGAACTAAGCCTGTCCGGTGTGAGAGACACCTGCCTGGGCTCTGGAGTCGGTGATGGCCCTGTGACCCAAGACCTGACTCCTGGTGTGTTCTACCTCATTGGTGTGCTGAGGGTAAGGCCACTCTGGTTGGCTGTACCCTTTGTCCATTACTACCCCAGGGGCCCCTCTCGATCCCAGGGTCTTGTGACTGACTAGCGGCTGGCACCCTCCCTCTCATGCCACTGTGTCTCTGGGCTTAGTTTGTGCAAGTCATAGTATATGAAGCCCTGACAGCAAACTCAGAGTGGCCAATAAAAGTCAAGTGAAAATTCAATAAATCAAAAATACTAAATGTTATGAAAATGGATTTCATACACCCACAAACAAATGGCTGTGTAATGTGAACATTTTTCAGTTTCTGCTGAAAACGTGAAGTGGATGAAGTATTAACAGTTACTAATGAGCTGGGTGCTGTGGCTGATGCCTGTGATCCCAACACTTTGGGAGGTGGAGGCAAGAAGACTGCCTGAGCCCAGGGGTTCGAGAGCAGCCTGGGCAACTTGGCAAGACCTCGTCTCTACAATAAGTCAAAGAATTCACCGGGTGTGATGGTGCGTGCCTGTGGTTCCAGCTACTGGGAAGGCTGAGGTGAAAGGATTGTCTGAGCCCAGCAAGTTGAGGCTGGGTGGCCTTGAGCGTGCCCCTGCACTCCAGCCTGGGCGACAGAGTGAGACTCCAACTCAAAAAAACCAAAAAAACAGTCACAAATGATTGCAGGCCTCTGTGGTTAATGCTGGTGGATTCTGGGTCCAGATGGCAGCCCAACAGCATGCTTGTGCCAGAGGGGCGAGGACAGGCGAGGTCCCAGGAACATTGCTGCTGAATGTCTGTCCTGGAAAATGTCCTAGAAATCCTGCAGCCGATGCTCCTTTGACATCTGCCCCTCTACTTCTGAGAGAAGGCAGAATGGAGGAAGCAGGCAGAAGTGCCTCCTAGGCACTCCCCACACCAGAACATCCTAGGAAAAAGGTCCCTTTCCTCCTCAGGGTGCACCAAGCACTCCCTGGTTTCCTCCCGATATCCCTGGCTTTCCTCTCCTTCCCCCTTTCCCTCTCTCCTCTGAGTCACCTCAGGGCCTAATGCAGTGGTGGGCAATGACGTCATCTCTGAGATCATGCTGGCAGACTGGCTCCTGGGCCTGTGACAGAATTGCCCATGTCCCTTGTCGCCTCTGCTGGGCGTTGCCAGCCATAGCCTTTGTCCAGTCTTCTCTGCTGGGCCCCACCCTGAAGGCTGGGTCTTTTTGGCACTAGAACCAGCCCTTTTAAACAATAAAAGAAAATTGGCATGTGCCTTTTTCTCACCTCGTACAGCCCCCAATGCACCAGCTCCTCTGGGATCTTTCAGAGAAAAGCGGATGCTCCTTGGGCCCAGCTACCCGCCCCAGGGCCCTCTGGTGCTGAATGACCCCAGCCTAGGCATTGCTGACCCCCTACTCCCCGCCCTGTGAGTTGCTCCCAGCCTCTGTGGTTCAGGCCTTGGCCAAGACAAGTGTTGTCCTGTTTTTGCCCTTTGACCTCCATCATTACCACATCTGCATCCTCAGATGCAGACGCCCAGCCCTGCTCATGAAGAGCACGCTTTCCTTTCTAGGAGAAAACAGCTTGTGGGGTAGGGCTTGAAGACCCCGACGAGCTGAGTGTCACCCGGCAGAGCAGGTCTCCCTCCCAAGCCTTGACTTTCTCTCATCTGTGAGTTGGAGAGGGCACCTGACTGAAGGCACAGATCGAATGAGACCACGTGTGTGCAGTACTCACCTGATGTCTGGCACACAGCAGGTGCGCCACAGGCCCTGGTTCCCTAGTTCTCTTTCCTCTTCCCAGCGAATGTGTGTCCTTCCAGCTCTGGCATCTGCTTGGGGCGGGGAAGTGACAGACCTGGAGTCAGTTGGCTTGGGGCGGGGAAGTGACAGACCTGGTGCAGGCTGGGCTGCAGTGCTGCTGCTGGGTCACGTCTGCCTCACCTGTGTCACCAAGGAGTGACGTGTCTAGATCCACCTAATTCCAATGGCTCCTCATAAGCCCCGAGACTTGGTGAATGAGTTACAGCAAGCTGATACCACAGAAATGAAAGGAGCCAGCATGTGATCTTGGCTATGATAATGAGCTTTATGAGCTTCTCTCGGGGAAACCTAGAAGTGCATCAGAGCCAGCAGGCTGCCTTGGTCTCTGCCCTTGACAAATGGGATTTCAACACAAAGGGACTTTGTTACTTGGCCCTCCCCTACACTTGCAGCTCCTAGGCTGTTCTCATATCTCTGAGGGAGGGTGGAGGTCTCCTGGGAGGGTCACCTTTCAGGGGAGGAGGGGAACCATGGGGGAGATGGGAGGGTCTGAGACCCATGCTTTAGGAACTGTCCTGTAATTTCTCAGAGGCCCAGAGTAGCCCCATCCCCTGGTCACCCTGACTGCGGGTTAGCCTCAAAAGTGGTTCACAGAGGAAGAGCTTAGGGCATGCCATCCTTCTCCTTCAGCAGGACAATAGCTTCTGTTAGTTACGTTGTATGTGCCAAATGAGGGTAAGCACTACGTGTGTGTACATTATTTAATTTAATCCTCATAACAGCCCTGAGGAGGGTAGTATTCCCATTTTACAGATTGTTAGATCTCAGTGGACCTCCAAAATGTTAGGTCACACACCCAATGGGGCCTGCAGAATGTTATTAGGTCAGGCTTGCCAGGGGTGTGGGTGTCTGGTGTGCGATCTGATGCCCCATGAAAGATGCAAAGATTTACACAGAAGTTGGATTAGGAAATATAATTTATTTAGAAAGTAAATTGGAGAGAGAGAGAGAGGAGATTCACCTCCCCAAGCTAGGGTAGGGAGTCAAAGCCAGGAAACATGGCCTGGCCATAGCTTAGCAAGGCAATGGCAGCTGGATGCTCGTGGTTGAGTCCTTTTAACCCTTCCCTCTGATGGGGGATGGTCATTAAGGTGATTGGGTGGTGATCTGCTCCATGTCATCACAGAGTGGCGGGTAAGCTCAGGTACTGACATCAGGTGATGGACAGCAGGCAGATGAGTGGGTTAGTCACATGACTGCTGCCATGGTGGTGGGCTAGATGGGAGGAGACAAGGGGAGGGGTTTTTTCCTGCAAGAGACCTGTCAGATGTTTCCATTCCATGAGTTCCTTAGCAAAAAGATGGTCTTGTTATCATTTCTATGACTTAAGGGGTGATCTTTGACCATTCTCCTTCAACAAGGAACCTGAAAGTTTCTTAGAGATTATTATACTAAACTATGAATTGAAAGGTTGGGCTGTCCTTGTCTTGCATCTGATGGAGTTTTCCTTTGATTTGCAGAAGGGGTGGGACAGGCTGCCAGCTTGGCCTGCAGTAAAATGTCTGAACGCTTCCTAAAACCTGTCTACTGGAAATGTATCGATCTATGTCTAACCTGTGCTAGATTCAAAGCATGTCAGTCTAAGCAAAATGGTTTGCTGAGGCAAAACGTGAACTAAGTTTATTCTAAGTTTCCTGGGGTCCTTCCTGTCACAGATGAAGGAAGTAAAGCACAAGGAAAACAACTTACCTGGTAGAAGGCTAAGAGTCAAGCCCAGGTTCATCTCCCTGAGTAAACAGGACCAGGCCCTGTTTTAGGAGGGTGGCAGTCTAAGGCATCTTTTCTCCCCATTTCCTCCTTCTGATCAGGAGAGCAGGTGCAATGTGTGTATGAGTCAGGCAGCAGGGATGGCCAATATAGCCAGGCTGGGTGAAGGGAAGCCAGCAGGGGAGGGGGACACCCTGAAGGTGGCAAAGAATAGCCTTTTTGGGACCTGGAGAGAGCTATTGCTGGGGAAGAGGTCGCACCATAGAAGCCCCAGGCCCAGCAGGGAATGTGACTCAGTGAAAAGGCTTCCATGGGCTTTCTGTCCTATAATCAGGTCTCCGTGGCTGACCCTAAGAAAGGCCTGGTTGGTGCAGCCTTGGAAGCTGATCTTCAGGTCCAAGCACAGAGCGGGGTGGGGCAGGGTGGAGAGTGCGAATGTAGTGCAGGGTGTCTCTGGAGCTTTCTGAGGGATAGATGGGGCCAGCAGTGCTGCTCTGGGCCCCTGAGAAGGCGGGGTAGGCTAGGAAGGCAGAAAGTGCTATTCTGCCTGGATCCAGGGCAGCTTCTCAGACCACTGGATGTCCTGGGTGCAAGAGCCCCAGAGGAGTTCTTCCCCTCGGGGACCCAGAGGACTTGAATAGGGGCCTGCCTGGGGGTCAGCAGGGGAGTGAGGTAGAGATGGGGAGTAGATAGGGAGAAGTAGCTACCCAGGGGGAGCCACCTTCTTGCTTCCCCCTCCAGAAACACTCTCTGCCAGCTGTCTTCATTCTTTCTACAAACTTATATTGTGCTCTGTGTGTGAGGTGGGTTCCTGCCAAGCAGAGGCTTAGGCACTGTCTGTGTGGGCACACCCTTATGGGGTGCCTGGCTAATGAGGGTGGGCTCTCTGAGTGAGTGAGGAGGGGCATGCCAGTTCACATGCTGCCTCTTCTATGGAGTCTTCTAGTCCACCCCAGCCCAAGGCTCCCTCCCTGTTCCGAGTTCTGTGTCTGTCCCTGTTAGTATTACTGCCCACAGCTATCGTCCCAGAGAGTAAACTCCCCAGGAGAGGACACATATTGGATTCATCAATATAACCCCATACCTGGGAGTCAGGGAGCCACAGGGTTCAGAGATGCTCTATTATCCTCCCCCGCCGCATGCTCACCTCCAGAAAGAGAGTCAGTTCAATTACCCAACCAAAAATGCAGTCGTTTTCTGTCTTTTGGGCAGGGGAGACCAATAATATCAGCTACCCTCAGCCCCTCACCCGCCCCCGTGCCCAGGGGGTGGTGAGGCAGAGATGGGGAGGAGACAGGCCCCTCAGCTGCCTAGCAAGGGAGGGTGGCTCCCATGACTCTGCTTCTTCACTCCCCCCTCTTGCAGCAGCTGAGGGGAGTGGGAGGACAGTGGTAGCCTGTCAGCTTTCCTGTTGTCGAGTGTGCACATGGCAGGGGTGCTGTGCAGCCTGGGGGCCCGGATAAATGGAATTCAAGGGCTGAGGGCAGAGAGTGGGCTAAGGCCTCCCCCATCACACCTACGAGCTGCCAAGCCTGCCAGGCAGCTGACATTGCGGAGCTCAGCTCCTGGGGAGACTGGTTGCAGCTCTGTTCTGCCTTGGTCCCAGGAATGGAATCCCGACTGGACTGAATCCATCCCTGGAGATGTCACTTTCCCCGGGCTGGCTGCTGGTCTGAAAAAGCGAGTTTGGATGGGAGCCTTAATCTGTCCCTGGAGAGTCCGGGACTGGGCCTGTTTTGGGGTACTAGTGCACTGGGACAGGGAACGGGGCTTGGCTGCTGGACGAGCTACTCCTCGGTGTACCTCAAGAGCTTCCTAAATCCATGTCCTGAAGAGGGAAAAGAGATGATCCCCCAGACCCTTCGTCTCTCACCTTCCTCCCTCTGCTGTCCTCAATCTCTTCGTGCTCCTAGTGGTGCAGTACTGAGGACCTAGTTGGAGAGTCAGACAGGTGGCATGGCTGAGAGAGTGATCTGCCTCCCCCGTCCCCAGCCAGTCCCTGAGTGTCTCTCTTGTTTCAAAATTGCTTTGCCATCATATTTCTCTCCCAGCTCAGCCCCCCTGGCCTCAGCTGCCCTGAGCAGCTCTTGCTTCCTCATCCATCATGCTGGCTGCAGGGCCCCCGACTACATCTCACAAAGAAACCTTTCTGCCCTAGGCCTTCGAGGAGAAGGGCTCAGCTGTCAGCGAAGAGAGCCATTTCCAAGGGGTCAGAGCACCGGGCCCTCCAGGACTGATGGGCTGTGAATTATGGATGTCATATTCTGGGTCAGTCCCAGTGCTCCAGAGCCCGAGAGGGTATCCTTGCCTTCTTTCCCTGAGTCAGCCTCTTCTCTCCAGGGTCCCTTTATCCCATGCTCACTTCACAAGAGGTGAGTTCCAGCCAGGCTTGGTGGCTCAGCCTGTAATCCCACGCTTTGGGAGGCTGAGGTGAATGGATTGCCTGAGGCTGCGGGTTCGAGATCCGCCGGGGCAACTTGGTGAGACCTCATCTCTACAATAAATAAAAAATTAGCCGGGCATGGTAGCACGTGCCTGTAGTTCCAGGTACTTGGAAGGCTGAGGTGGAAGGATCGCCGGAGCCCAGCAGGTCGAGGCTGCGGTGGCTGGGAGTGGCCACTGCACTCCAGTCTGGGTGACAGAGTGAGACTCCAACTCAAAAAAACCAAAAAAACCAAAAAACAAGAGGTGAGTTCCTGCTGTTGGTTGCTTTACTGATGGGTGGGGATTGTGTACACACTCTGCCCATGAGATCGGGGGCCCTCCGTGCTTAAGGGCTGTGCCTCTTCCGTGGTCAGAGCCTAGCTAGATGGTTCCACAGTCAGCCACACCTAGTGGTGTGACCACTATGCCCGATGGTGGCAGAATGCAGAGCAGTGCATCCCCAGAAGGCTCAGGAGATGAGCAGAAGTTATTTGTCCTTAGTCTGTGGAAGAGCAGTGAGCCCAGACGCACATAATGTGGCCACCAGGAACAACGCCATTCCTGCATGAGATGCATATGCAGCATGATGCTGTGAGTAAGGGTCGCCTCAACTCCTTCCTTCTCTACCCTCTCCCTTCCTTCTGGCACTGGTCTTTCCTTTTGCCACTCCCTGCCCTGTGGCATCCCCAGGCCCGTCCCTGGGGAGGTACCCTTCCCAAGCAGTGTCATCTCTGCCCCTGCCCCATCTCTTTCTCTGTCATCTGCCACCTGCACGCGTGCACAGTTAGCCTCCTCACGCCCTCCCCAGGACTGTGTGCTGAAGAGTCCCACATCTGTGAGCCTATTTCAGGCTCTTAGCTTGAACAGCTCCTTGGATGTCTCCTCCCCTTTCTCCTACCCAAATCTGCTACCTCTGTTCTCAACCAGAACACACATCTTTCTTCTGATTCACATGGCATCAGGCTCCTAACCAGTAACCCAGACTCCAGGCCTGTCCCCTTCACAACCACCTTTGGCAGAAACTTCCCAAGTACTCTGAAGCAGTTTGGATTGTTTTTTTAAAAAACAAAAACTTCCCAAATACCCACCTGACCCTTCTGACCCCCACCCCCACGAAAGCAAGCAGGCACTCCTTTCACACTCTGCCTCTCTGAGATTGCCTCTGCCTTCTACCCACAATCCTCTGCTCACACCCTTGACCCAGCCCTGCCCTGCACATTGCTCCTTCTGCTGAGATCCCCTGGAGTGCATCCTCTCACCAGTCGGACCCAGGAGCTCCCACTAGCCCTAGGTTTCCGGGTCTAGTGTGCCCGCCTGCAGGACGCCTTCCTTGATCTCTGTCCCCACTGTGGTGTTGCCTCAAGGCCACGTACCCGCCTCTGTTGCCTGGCTATGCCTATGTATTTTAATGGTTTATTCATGGATCTGAGCACCCCCTGCCTGCTTTGTGTCTCATACCCCCAGAACCTGGAGTCCCTGGCACATAAAAGGAATGCCTCTACATTACTGAATGAAGGAGACAGAGTGAATGAAGGAATAACTAGGAGTGGATGGTCAGGGCAGAGCTTCACAGGTAAGGGGTTAGAGGGTGGGTGGCCTGAGTGGCAGGTGAGAGGAGCAGCATTTGAGGTAAATTAGAAAATAGTGCCAGATTCAGCCATGGGGTAAACAAGCTCTGAATATACAAAACACCCTTTCCCTAGCCGCTCCTGTCAGCACCTTCTCAAAGTGAGGAAAATAAATCTGTTTTCCTTATGACAAAGCCTGATTTGAAGATAAACCCTCTCGCCTTCTCTGGAGGTGGTGGTGACTCTGATAGGTGGGGAGGAGGCAGGGGTAGGTAAGGGGTGGGGGACAGGAGAGGGAGACAGGAGGCGGGGGAGGAGAGGGAGAGCAGGCTCTGTTCTGTGCACTGATTACTAATGTGCTGGAAAGGCTCGGCAGGTTCTGGAGGAAGGCATTTATTGTGCATGAGAGAGCAGGCAGTGTGTTTAAAAAGCTATCCACGGGCTCCCGCAGCTAGGCTAGGGGGAAGGAGAGGCCGGGCCAGGTTTGGAGGCTCCACTCTGCCCTGAGCCACAGCATGACATGGGACAGAGTCACTGAAATCCTGGCTCTCTTGGCCACAGGCCCCTCCAGAAGAGGAAGAGGGGCCATTTTATCCACAGAGGCCACAAACTCCTTCCTGGGGAGACATTTGCAGCATAACTTGGCCCCTTTCTGTACCTTCCCGGGGAGGAGGTGCAGCTAACCACATCCTGGCACCAAAGATAACAGCTTATGGGGGTTTCTATCCTGTTGAGTCCTGTCCCCAAATGGAGGGGTGGTTCTTTTGAGGTGGCTGGGTCTGAGTCATATATGAATGTTGGGGACTGAGTGAGTGTTACTCCTATAACCTTTCTCCCTTACAGCTAAGAGGAAGAAGGCAGTCTGATGCAGCAGTTGGGCAGCTCATCCCTCATCCCTGGTATTCACCTGGGGGAGCCCCAATACTCTGGCTTGCTTGAGGAGCAGTAGCCGGTCTCTAAGCCCGATGTTGTCATGTCTCTGAGTACCTTTCTGTTAAGAAAACAAAAGGACATGTGGAGTCCTGGAGTTGCAGACTGTTTGCACCATGGAAATCATTGCATCGAATCCTCTCATGGCCAAAGGAGGGAAGCGGAAAAAGACACTTGCCCAAGGCCCACGGCAGATTAGTGTCCAAGCAGGGGCAGTGGCTCCTTCCACTCAACTTCTAGTCTCAAAAGTGCAGCCCAGAGCAGAGGCCTCTGCTTCTCCTGTACACTGTGAAACAAGGCCTTCCTGCCTCCATCGCCAGGCACATCTCTAGCCAGAGATGTGTCCAGAAGGAACTGACATCGACTTAGACTTGAGAGGAAGTGATGCTCTTCTTGGGGTCTTGTTGAGGGTGTGACCTGCTTTTTTTTTTTTTGAGTTGGAGTCTTACTCTGTGGCCCAGACTGGAGTGCAGTGGCCACTCCCGGCCACCGCAGCCTCAATCTGCTGGGCTCCAGTGATCCCTCCGCCTCAGCCTTCCAAGTAGCTGGAACTACAGGCGCGTGCTACCATGCCCGGCTGAATTTTTGATTTATTGTAGCGATGAGGTCTCGCCAAGTTGCCCAGGCGGGTCTCGAACCCGCGGGCTCAGGCAATCCACTCACCTCGGCCTCCCAAGCTGCAGGATTACAGGCTGAGCCACCGAGCCCGGCGTGACCTGCTTTAAACCTGACCTTACTTCCTTAAACTACGCACTGCCCCCTCCTCACAGTCCCATGCCTCCTGAAAGCTGCTCACGTCCTCCTTCAGACCCCAGCCCACGAGGGCTCCTCCCCTTCCCCCTCCCCCAGCTCCTGGGGTCTCTCCCTGCTCTTCACTTCAGTCCCCATTTCCACCTGTTACCCTCCGCAGGCCTGGCAGCCAAGCAACAAGCACCTCCTCTGGAAGAGGTTAAACTTGTTCTGGTCACTGTCACCCTCCAGTCTGTGAATCATGCGCCCTTTCTCTCTTGCCTTGTGTTTTGAGCATGACTAACACAGAGAGAAGGGGGTGCGGGCGTTTGCATGTCTCAGAGAAGGATCCTTTGCACTTATGATCAGATCCTAAGAGCCTTCGTACCCAGGGCACTACAGCCTCTGTCTGCCCCTCAGACTCTGCTCCAGCTGCTCACATGGGCCTCTTCTCTCCTTGGACTTTTAGGCTTGCTTCTGCTTAGGGCCTTGGCTCCTTCTGTTCCCTCTGCCTGGAGAGTGTTCCCTTCACATTTTGCATGGCTGCTGCCTTTCCATCATGGAGGTCTCACCTCAACCATCACTGTCCCCAAGAGGCCTTCCTTGACTACCTCATCTTATGTCACTAACCTCTACCACATAGCGCGTCACCTTCCTTTTGCTGTCTTCTAGCATCTGTTCCTGTCTGAATGTATTGTTTATCTGTCATTGTGTATTTGTTTACTCTGTTAACCTTGTCTGTCATTATTATGATGATGTCCTGGTGCTTGGCACTTACCCGTCATTCAAAGATTCCATGAAGGACACTAGAGAGGGTTAAGATGGAGGCAGGGCTTGGATAATATGTAAGTCTTTTTATAGATAGGCCTTGCAGACTCGGGGCTTTCTTCTCAGCCCTGCTGGGAAAATGGAGACTCCAGATCATGGGAGACGGGGGATCTCCTTGGTTAAGAATTAGGGGATCCCCATCAGCCTCGGAGATATAGGAGCTGTGGCTGCCTGCTCTGCTCAGGGTGGGTGTTGATGTCTCTGCTTTGTTTATTACTGCTTCTTTGGAGGCTGTCACAGAGGTTACTTGGAAAACACCACCTACCCACCAAGCCTCACCCCAGGAGTGGGGTGCTGAGAACTTGCTTAGTGATGACAACACACACACAAACACGCTCCCCTTCCCACTCCTCTCCCAGCATTCCAGGCAGGAGAGAAGTAGGCAGTTCCTGGACTTCACAGAAGGAAAGAGGCAGTAAGTTTGGCACTGTACCCACTTATCTTCTTCCAGACTGCAATGTACCAGGAGGAGGGAAGCAGAGAGACAGGGGTGGGCCAGGCTGCCTCTCCAGGAGTTCATGTCCCCATTAGGAGGAAACTGTAGTGAGAGAGAGGAGAGAGCAGCTCCATCAGGAACTTGGCCTAGAGTAGGCCCTGTTAGGACTTGGGATTCTGTTTATCAACAGGCAGGAAGGAGCCTATTGTACTTGGGTTAAGGAAGCGGAAAGAAATCCCCTGAATAGGAGCTCAGGAGCCAACAAGTGGGGCTCAGAAACAATAGCTAGGAAGGGAGGGGTGTAGGAAGCGAGGTCCAGACTGGCAAGGCTTACAGGAGAAATCCAGGTGTGCAGGGGCCACCCTCTGGGGACATTAAGAAAGGGAGGAAAGTCATTAATGGTCAGATATCTGCAGCAGGTCTGTCTCCCCCATAACGAGGGAGCTGGCCTGGCACAGTGTTCATTAGACATACTCCATGAACAAGGCTCCTACAGAATTGCAAGGTGAGATGAGATTTGGTAGGTGTGTCAGGCACCCAGCTCCCATCCAGGAGGGCCGGAGGACTCTGCAGTCAGGCTGAGTTTGAATACTTTTTCTGCTTCTTACACGCTGGGTGACCTTGGACCAGAACTTAACCTCTCTAAATTCTTCTATGAAATCAGAGCAGTGCCCACCTCATCAAGCTACTCTGGGGACTAAGCCTGATGAATCATGTAATGCAAATACCTAGCACAAGCCTGGCACAGTGTCCTACAAATGGTGGCCAGGGGATTTTCTGCAGCCTGGACCTCTGGTTCTGGCTTACGCCAGAGGCCTACATGAACACACACACATGGGCGAAGGACTCTGAGGGCTCTCAGGCGCTTTGGAATTTTGGCTTTCTGACAGTTTTCTATCTTTCTCTACTTCCCATGATCTGGGCAGGGATAATGTCCTGATCTATCAATTTTAAGAAAGATCCTGTTTTCAGACTGACTTCTTCAAAGAGGCAGCATCTACATTGGCAAGGTGGCTGCAGTCCAAGTACACAGCTGACTTGAAAGACTTAAGTCCTGGAAGACTACATTTTTTTTCCTCCTCTGGAGGGTGCTTTAGCTTGAAACATCTGGGTAACTGTTGAACACCTTCCTGTTTTGCAGAACATTCTCAGCATGGGGGCTGTTTGCATCTTTCTCTGGGCTGGTATTTATTTCAGGATTATCCAAGGACCTCATGCGCTATGAGGGGTCCTTCTCAGCCCACCCCAATCCCCACGCCCCCACTCCACCCCACAAGAGCAGAGGCTCACCTCCCATTGCTTGCCTCTGCCACCTTGCCTGTCTCCCAGGTTGTGCCTCCTTGAGGGATTTCTTACATCTCCAAGAGAGGTGCTGTTGTGCCAGGAAGTAGGGTACCTCACCGAGGGTAGGAGCAGTTCTCCTGTTTCTGCATGTCGGTGAACCTTGGGAGGGATCCCCAAGGGGAAGGGCATAGACTATGGACAATGTACATGTCAGGGGTTGTTATGGTCAGGTACAGTGGCTCATGCCTGTAATCCCAGCACTTTGGGAGGCCAAGGCAAGAGGATTGCTTGAGCCCAGGAGTTCAAGAGCAGTTTAGGCAACATAGCAAGACTTTATCTCTACAAAATAATTAAAAAAAAAAAACAACCTAGCCGGACTTGGTGGCACGTGCCTGTAGTGCCAGCTACTGGGGAGGCTGAGGCAGAAGGATGGTCTGAGCCCAGGAGGTTGAGGCTACGGTGAGCTGTGATTGTGCCACTGCACTCCAACTTGGGGAACAGAGTGAGATCCCAACTCAAAAAGAAAAAAGTTGTTATCTTTGGTGTCAGGATGGGGCAGGATGGGTGTGGAAAGCTTGGATTATTGCCTTTTCAGCCGGGACCAGAGGAGGGTCAGTAGGGCCTGTAGCTAAGGCTGGCTTTAGGGCCAAGGTATAGTTGATTTAGGATTGGAAGCCTCAGCTTGGACCATTAGACCTACTCTGGTTATGTTTTCTGCACTTCCCTTGGGCCTCCTTTTCCATTTGATACCTCTTTGCCAATGTTGGTCTGTGCTACAGCAAATAGAAGGAGAGGATTTGTTCTTTGTCCTTTTACTAGAAACACAGGAGATAGGAATAGGCATCATGCCCCCTGCACTTGGATGTGTTGGAGCAACAGAATTGGACCAAGGGAGCTCCCAGGGACCTGGACAGAGTAAGGTGCTGGCATGATTTGCCATTGGTTTACACAGGATGTCAGGACATTGGGTGGCCAAACTCAGGTCTTCAGACTCTTATTCCAGTGTTCACTCCCTTGTATGAGTTTTTTTGCAGATGCCAGGGCATGAAACATTTCCAGTCCCTCATGTGTCTGAACAGTGTGTTAGACACATACAAAATAAAAGAATTCTGGAGCCAGGGACGGGGCTGGCAAGTGGTGGCAAGACAGGCAGGGCTGGAACTGGTGGTACCGGGAGAAGGCTAAAAGCTACTTGCTTTGGTGCCTGGGCACCGAAGGGGTACATGGGGGAAGAAGGAAAAAGGGAGGAAAGGGGAGAGCAGGCATTCTGTGTGTGCATGTTCGGGAGGGTATGCACATGTGTGTCCAGATCCCGGGCCTGGCCACATCTGGAAGGGTTGAAGACAAGAAGGAGGCCTCGGTATGTGGAATTTTATTGCAGTGAAGCAGGAAGGAGTTGGTCCCTTGGCTGCTTGACCTCAGGGGGAGAAGGGAGACGTGGAGGCCATGGGGAAAGAAACAGGCAGCCCCCCTCTCCATGGAGACCTCTGTCCATGTTGCCAGCGACCACAGGAGGGAGGCCTGTGAGATGGCAGCTGTGGGAGAATGAGTGCGGGCTGGGCCGGAGACGACCTTGAGAGAGAGGAGAGGCAAAATTGAGCTGGTGTCTGGTGTGGGGAGAGAGGAGGGGCAGGTAAGGAGGAGGGAGAGGCTGAGAGATATGGGGGGGAGGAAGTGGGGACGAGCCGTGGCCACCTCATGTCTGTCTGCCTCCCTCCTGGCCATAAGCAAGAAGAGCACAGAGACGGGCGTGTGGGGGTGGCGCAGTGATGGAGGGGCACGTGTCCTTGAGCCCCGAGGTTTTCCTGAGCTGAGATCCTTCATTACCTCATGTGCTTCCTAAGGATACAGGCCCTCATCCTGCAGGGGACAGGCCCCAGACTCAGACTCTGACGGCAGCACCCTTTTTTCTAGTGTGGGATACCCTCTCCGTTCCTTGTTTTTCAGAGTGTTTTCTTTTGGGGAGGGGGGACACTAGTCCACTGCCCCAGGAGCTGGAGACAGGATTTCCCATTTCTCCTGCAGGAGTCTCCAAGAAATGATGGCTTTACGGCGGCCCCAGCCCCATCTCATTTTAACATGTTCTGTATTGTATATGTGAAGTTGTCTTTTTCTCGGACAAGACTTAACCTCTCATTTTCTAGCTGTTAAAAATAGGGATGACAATTCCTTCCTCACAGAGTTGTTGGGACTATTGAATCTGATTCTGTATGTAAAAGAGCTTTGTAATAAAGTGCAAATGTACAGCCTAAACTGCAAGCAATGGCTATTCTCAGGGGGAGACAAGGGAAGGGGAAGAGTCCAGGCAAAGTCTGGGTGGGGAAATGCCCCCTGGATCCTGAACAGATTTAGCTCCAGCCCCTCCAGCAGCCCCTCCCACCTTCCATTCCCAGCCCTACTCCCTGCCCCCTCAGCCTCCCCTGGCCCCAGGCCTTGCTGGGTGACCTTTAGAAAAACTGAGGACCGGTGGACCGTGGAGTTGGGACAGGTGTAGAGCGTGGTCATCGCAAACTTGTCCTTTCTCTCTCAGAGAAGAGGGGTCCTGGCCTCTTCCCCTTGTCCTCCTCTTCCCAACCCTCCTGAAGGCCATGGGGTGCCCCCAGAGGAGGGAGATGCTTCCTGTCTTACAGGACTGGCAAGATAGCCACCAGGGGGTCTCCCCAGAGCACAGGTCCTCACCAAGGGCAAACCAGGTGCTGCCAGGGCACTGAGGACCTGGAGGAGTGAGGTTAGGAAAGCATGGCTTTTGGAGGAGGTGGGTTTTAAGCAGACCTGGACCGCTGCCTGTGGTGAGGTGTTCAAGATGGCCGCCATGCCTGGCTGGACCCCGCGGGCCCCTCCTGCTCTCTGGGCGGCCGTGTCTACCCTCTACGCCATCTCACCATCTTTACCATTCTGCAGGACAGGAGGGCCTCACGCTGGGTCAAGAGGGGCTCTCTGCCTTCCCCGCCCGTTGCCCAACTCTCATTCCTTCAGCTCTGAGAAATGGGAGCCCCAGATCCTCCACACCAAGATCAAGATGTAACAGGCACTGGAGCCCACTTGAATTTCTCTCTCTCCCTCTGTCCCTCCCCTCCCTCCCTGGGACCGAGGGACAGATGCTCTGCTTAGAATTTCTTCAGGGAGAGAGCCAACAAGGGCATTCTTTCTATTCCTTGGGCTTCCCTAGCCAAAAATGGAGGATTAGTCAGAAGACAGCTGCTGAGGCAGCGGTCCTTGGGGAAATCCTACCCAGTGCAACAGCAGTGGCCTCAGGGAAAGGAACTGTCTTGAGCCTGCCTCTTTTAATTAGGACTTGAAAGTAGTGTCTATATTAGAGTGTGCTGGAGAGCTGGACTTCAGACTCTGGTGAGATGGACATGGGTTTGAATCCCGGCTCGGTCACTTATCTGCTGTTTGGATTTGGGTCACTTCCCTTTCAGAAGTCTGTTTCCTCATCTGCAGTACAGAGACAGACACCCCTGTTCGCTAGGGTTGTTGCTGGGATTAAAGGCATTGATGTACATAGAAGCTTCTATTATAGTGCATGGCAAACTCCAGGAGTCCAGAGTTTGTTAGTTCCCTTCTCTCACAGTAGAGCAAGAGCCAGACAACTTTCTGTATCCAGCACAGCTGAACTGTGGGGGTGCTTCCAGCACTCAGGAGCCCCAGTTCTGGAAGTAAGAAGAAACGTGTGTGTGTGTGTGTGTGTGTGTGTGTGTGTGTGTGTGTGTGTGTGTGGTTTGAATGGACTTTTGCTTTTATTTATTTATTTTCAGCTGGAATCTCACTGTGTTGCCGAGGCTGGAGTGAGGTTGTACAATCCTGGCTCACCACAACATCGACCTCCTAAGTTCAGGCAATCCTTTTACCTCAGCTTCCCAAGCAGCTGGAACGACAGGTACACACCATCACGTCTGGCTAATATTTTGATTTTTAGTAAAGAAGAGATCTTGCTATGTTGCCCAGGCTGGTCTAGAACTCCTGGGCTCAAGAAATCCTTCTACCCCAGCCTCCCAAAGTGCTGGGATTACAGATGTGAGCTACCACACCTGGCCTGGATTGGATTTTTTTTAAAAATTGGAGTCTTTCAATCCAAGGTCTCTCACAGTTGGGGAACTTAAGGCTTTCAGCTGTTAGTCACCTAGGCCTTGTCGTAATTTTATTTTATTTTTTGAGTCAGGGTCTTACTCTGTCACTGAGGCTGGAGTGCAGTAGCATGCATGGTCATAGTTCACTGCAGCCTCTACCTCCTGGGCTCAGGTGATCCTTCTACCTCAGCCCTCCAAGTATCTGAGACTACAGGTGTACGCCACCTGCCTGGCTAAGTTTTAAATTTTTTTTGTGGAGATGAGGTCTCACTATGTTGCCTAGGCTGGTCTCCAACTCCTGGGCTCAAGTAATCCTCTTGCCTCGGCCTCCCAAAATGCTGGGATTACAGACATGACCACTGCCCCTGTCTCTTGCCATAATTTTATAAAGATATGGATATGGAAGGGGATAGATTGGTGAATGAAATGGGGAAGGGAACGGAGACAGAGAACAGATGCACATGCAACACAGATTCTATTGTAACAAACTCCTTGGGAGAGAGCAGGAGGCCGAGAATGGGCTTGGGAGAGCCCTGCTGCTCTGAGAAGCAAGGAGCTTTGCTCCTGGGGTCAGGTGTGCTGACAGCCTTGGATCTCTAGACGAGAGGTTAGGCACCACCACAGCCCGAGCATACCTCTCACCACCTCCAAGACTTCCCACTGCATTTGTTACTGATGTTTTGAGTCTTGGTCCAAGCCTCTGCCAGCCTTGTGAGGTGGGTAAGTGGCTGATCTTCCCTAGTTCTTGATCTCTTCCTCTGAAGAATCTGAATGATAATCCCTGACTTGTCTGCTTTCAGGACCACTGTGAGGATCCAAAGTGCTCAGGGAGGTGCTAGACAGAGGTAAGAGGAGACAGATAAGTGGGTTCCCGTCTGTGTGACCCACAAGAAACACCTGTCCCTCCAGACTCAGGGACCACCTGGGGACTTGGGTGGTTGTCTTGGCAACCCATTGCCTGGCTAACTCCTACTCTTCTTTGGGTTTCAGCTTAAACATCAGTGCTGCAAGGAGGCCTTCTGGACCCTTACAGACTCAGCCCACCTCTTGCAGCATCTTTCGTAGCATTCTATACGGTCTCTTTAATGCACTCATCATGAGCTGAACAGCTTGGATATTTGTGTGATTATTTGTTTAACATCTGTCTTCCAAACTAAACTCTAAGTTCCACGAGGAAAAGGAATATGCTTCTGTTGTACACCATCTCATCGCCAGCACACAGCAGGTAGGTGCTCCACAAAATTCTTGCTGAGACATTAAATGAATGCCCTGCCTCTCTCCTCTCTCATGCCCAGCCAACTTCTGATGCCAAGTGCCCATTGATCATATCCCTCTTGTCCAGTGTCTCCTGCCTTTGGCCGCTCCCCTCCCTCGAATTCAAAGAACAAATCATTGGCTACATAATAGTTGCCTTTCTTTCCATCCTCCCAGCCCAGCAACCCGGACCCAGGATCCAAAGGGCTGCAGGCGAGTCATCGCTATGTTTATTTATCTTTGCACAAGGCTGCCCTCTGGTGGTTGAATATGCAGAAGCGAATGGGCAGGATGGAAACCCCCTGGGGCCAGGAGTCAAGTCGGCTGAGCTACGCTTGAGACTGGCCAGTGAGCCAGGGAATAGGTAAGCACTACCAGAAGTGTGAAGATTCACGTCAGTTCTCCTTCCTTCTGCATGGCTCCCTCCAAATCTAACAGGGGGCCTGGCCTAGGAAGAGCAAGAAATTAAGGAACGCCCCAAAGGCATCCTACCTCAGCCCCAGCAGGGTGGCATGTGGGGACTGGGTAGCTGTCTTAAGTAGTGATTCGTTCTCTTCAGTGATAGGCTAGCAAAACATTAAACAATCAGCTCTCTCTAAAAAAGAATCCTGATTCGTAGCATTTACCCCCTTTCCTGGTGTAAACACTCCTACCATGGCCCATGTTAAACTACCAATGTGATGTCACTGAACGAGGAGTCTGGAAGAGATGCCCAGTAGCACACCACTACAGAGAATTTGTCAGGGGTGGGGAAAAAAATTTAAAAAAGAATGTTCACTGTATAGATACCATGGACATAAACAACTTCAAGAGCATGATTAATAGTAACATAATTGTGAAGTCATGAGTTTTGAGTATTTATTAGATAACGTTTTTAACTGCTTGTTTTCTAGATAATGTATTCAACTGCAAGTTTACATAATTTAATTCTTCACAATGACTGTGTTTAACTCGGTTCCCGCAAGTAAGTAAGAGCTGGCTCTGGCACACCACGGCTTCTCCTCCTCTTCTCCCTCCTCTTCTTTCTCTTTCTCCCTCATCCCCTTCCTCCTTAATGGTTTGCCTGGCATTCCATGTGGGTAGGAAGAATGGGGAATAAGGAAAAGAGCTTCGCTGCAGACCTCTGAGCCAGGAGCCATGGGTGTTAAGGGAAGAGGATAGAGAGATGCAAATTTGGCTACTGAAGGACACTTTAGTGGGGGGGGTGTGTGGGGGGTGTCTGGGTGTGCATATTTGTGTGGTTTTTGCAACTGGATCATGAGGCTAATTAGTGTCTGAACTAAAGACCACCACTTAGAGATAGGGGACTGGGGTGGCTTTGCCTATAATTCCAACACTTTGGGAGCCCGAGGCTGGAAGGTTGCTTGAGTGCAGGAGGTTGAGGTTGCAGTAAGCCACATGATCCCACCACTCATTTTAGCCTGGGTGATCAAGTATGACTCTGTCTCTAAAAATAAAATTAAATTAAAAAATTATCCAGTGTGATGATGCATGTCTGTAGCCCTAGCAACTCAGGGGGCTGAATCAGGAGGACCATTTGAGCCTAGAAACTTGAGGCTACAGTGAGCTATGGTTGTGCTACTACACTCCGGCCTGGGCAACAGAGCAAGACCCCATCTCTAAAATAGATCGATCAATCGATAGCTAGAAAGAGAGAGAAGGGGAATGGGCTCTATGGCCAGTGCCTTCAGTGGTCTCGGAAGGGCTCTCACCTGGGAGGAGGAGGAGGCGGGATCAGAGCTAGATGAAGCGGCCTATGGGCAGCCGAGGCAGGCAGAAGTAGGCACCGGGGAAGAGGCTGAGGTTGATGGGGTTGCCATCCAGGCGGATGTCTTCCAGCTGCCTGCGGGTGTGCCTGTGCTCCTCAGCGTCACAGAAGGAGTCGCTCCGCATGGTCTCTATCCTGTTATTCTGGAGAGAACATGGCAGCTGAGCCCACCTAGGGAGTCTGCTCTTAGCCAGCACTGGAGGTTCACATCAACTAACCCACAGCCCTGGCTTTCCTGGCATAACCGGGGAAACCGACGCACCCGGGCCACACTACAGGGGCTGAGAAGAGGAGACCATGGAGGATGGGTGGAGAGAGAGGAAGAGTCTAAGAGGAATGCAGGGAAGAGGAGGAGGGAGAAGGAGGGAAAGAATGAAGAGAGACAGAGGGTAGGAAGAAGGGAGACAGAAAAGCAGTTGAGCCAGATGAAATAAAGACGTGGAGGGAGAGGAGGCCCTTCATAAAGAAGAAATGGGGGGAACTGAACTGGGGCCGTGGACAGTGATCTGGACAGGACCCGCCAGGCCATGTCTCTAGTGAGCCCTCTCAGGAAGGAGGCCCCGCTGCAGCCTACCTTCCCGCCTCTCTCTGCCATGACCCGCCCCTGTGATCTGACTTCCTTCCTCTGTGCCTTTTGCTGCCCTTGCTCTGGGCGAGGCTCCTCACCTGCAGGTGCAGTGAGCGCAGGCTCAGGGGCAAGGGCCCGGGGACAGACTCCAGCAGGTTGTCAGCCAGGTAGAGAAACTGCAGCTTCTCCAGTGCCTGTGAAGAACGCAAAGGGTGGGCGAGGCAGGCGGTGCTGTGGGACTCTGGCCACGAGGAGGTGCCAGAGTCAGGGAGGTCAGAGTCAGGGGCCCCACTTGTTCACCGAGGATGCACCTAGCCTCGGCTCTGAGCCAGGCTCCATGCTGGGCACTGCGGAGACGCCTGGGCCATTAAGGAGCTACAGACGCTAACTCCAGCCAGGCGTAGAAGGAAAGCTGCTGCCAGTGGGGTGCCTCTGGAGTATGAAGGCACCGGTTGGCTGTTTAATGACAACCGGGAGGTGCAGGGACAAGCAGAAGGGAGCTATCAGAAGGGGTTTTCCCCAGTGACAAATCTCCAAATGCTAGGCCTGGAGCATGTGCTCAGGAGCCATCCAGACCTGCAGAATGAGAACCATAGGCATACAGAAGCGGACCCAGGGTGCGAGTGACACAGAGCTCTCTGAATCAGGTCGGGTTAATCAGGGAGGGATTTGGGAAGCAATAAGCCTTCAGCAGGGCTCAGAGCGCGGTGAAGCGTAATAGCTACCACTTATGCGGCATCTACTATGTATATTTAGTCCTCCTGTGCCCTTTGTGAATGCTGTCTTGTTTAATCCTCCAGCAACTGTGTCAGGCAGGCATCAGTACCCTCGTTTTGCAGATGACAAAGCAAGATCAGAGAGGTTAGGTGACTCCCACAAACCCAGGTCTCTCTGGCTCCAAAACCCATGCCTTATCCTGGGCTGAGAAAACAGCCCTGAGCCAAGACCAAGAGGCCTCTCCTAAGATGGAGACAGCCTGCCCCAGCTAGGATGTTGCTGAGGCTGGATCAGCAGGGGACTTCCATGATCATGCAATCCCTGTTCTTCATCTAGAGATGGAAAAACTGAGGCTCGAGGTCACACAGCTGGCTTCTGATTCCCAGTCCAGTGTTCCTCCCACAGTGGTATCAACATTGTGTTCTGTAAAACTTCCTCAAGGACCACAGCAGACAGGAGAAGACTAAGGAGGTGGAAGGGATTTGGGGAAGGGGAGTGGGAGAGAGCAAACAGGCATGCCTCCATGCCCTCACCCTATTTCAAAAAGGCAGCTCTAAATTGATTTATTTGAACTTATTATTTGTATTTTTAATTTTTTTTAGGTAGTGTCTTGCTCTGTTGCCCGGGCTGGAGTGCAGTGACATGATCATAGCTCATTGCAGCCTCAAACTCCTGGGCATAAGTGATCCTCTCACCTCATCCTCCCAAGTAGCTGAGATTACAGACATGTACCACCCACACCCAACTAATTTTTTTAAAAAAATTTTTGTGGTGATAGCATCTCACTATGTTGCCCAGTCTGGTCTTAAACTCCTGGGCTCATGCGATGCTCCCACCTCAGTCTCCAAAGTAGCTGGGACTATAGGCACATGCCACTACACCTGGCTAATTTTTTGATTTCTTGTAGAGACAGGGTCTTGCTATGTTGCCCAGGCTGGTTTTGAGCTCCTGGACTCCAGCAAATTCCTCTGTCTCGGCCTCCCAAAGTACTGGGATTATAGGCATGAGCCACTGTGCCCAGCTTCTCCTAAAAATTTGATCATAGATACCTGCATACACATGTTTATGGCAGCACTGTTCACAATAGCAAAAACACAGAACCAACTCCGCTGCCCATCGAAACTGGACCGGATAAAACAATGTGGTACATATACGCAGTGGAATATTATCCAGTCATAAAGAAGGATAAATATATGGACTATGCAGCAACTTGGATGGATTTAGAATCTATCATACTTAGTGATCTATCACAAAAAGAAAGGAGTACCACATATTCTCACTCATAAGCGGACCCTGAACATTTACCGTAATACTATAAGAAAAGGATTGGGAGTAGTGGGACATTGCCAGGGGAGGGGGGGCACATAACATCAATAAGCATCCCTGATCTCAAACCAGGCAAAGTGGGAACCAAAGGGAGGCCCAAACTTCACCTGTACAATGACCACTTGTATACCTAATCCTGAATTGTACCCTACATCTTTAAAATTAAAAAAAATCAACACACACACACACACACACACACACACACACACACACACACACACAGAAAATGTGATCATAGAAAGACTGTCACTTAATGGTGGGATTTGGAACCAGAAGGATATGTAGAGTTAGGGCTGAGGTCAGCACTACTGCGGGCCTAAGTCTTGTGTAAGTGAAGTTTTCAGGGGGCAGAACCTGCGAGTATGCAGGGGGCAGTGATGTGGCAGGGTGGTGAGTTGAGCAGAAGCACAGGGGAAGCCAGGACAAGGGACTGTGTACCCACAGGGGGAGAGGGAGAGTTGTTCACTTTGATTTCTGAGCTGCATCAGGGTACAGGTTGGGCACATCAAATCTGAAAATACAAAGTCCAAAATGCTCCACAATCTGGAACTTCTTTTTTTTTTTTTTTTTTGAGTTTGAGTCTCACTCTGTGGCTCAGACGGGAGTGCAGTGGCCGCTCCTGGCCACCGCAGCCTCGACCTGCTGGACTCCGGAGATCCTTCCGCCTCAGCCTTCCAAATAGCTGGAACTACAGACGCGCGCTACCACACCCGGCTAATTTTTGATTTATTGTAGAGATGAGGTCTCGCCAAGTTGCCCAGGTGGGTCTCGAACACACAGGCTCAGGCAATCCACTCACCTCGGCTTCCCAAAGTGCTGGGATTACAAGCTGAGCCACCGAGCCTGACCAGAACTTCTTAAGCACCAGCATGATGCTCAGAGGAAATGCTTTGGGAGCAGTTTGGAATTTGGATTTTCAGAAAAAGGATGCACATCCATTGATGGGCCCATGAAGCCTGGTGGTGCTGTCTTCCATCTGTGGCGCTTCTTGAAATGGCAGTGTAAAACATTCTTTTCTTGGGTCAGAATTAGTTTCTTGTGACCCAGAGAATCTTAATAAGCAACAAGTGGAAAGGATTTTAAAGATAGGGTCGATTTATATACCCCAGGACAAGGTTGAAGCGGGGACATCCCATGAGGGTGGAGTGCGTGGGTGGTGCTGGAGGTGTGTGGTGGTGGTGGTGGCGGTGGGCAGTGGGCTGAAGGCCCTGACTCACCCTGAAGGCTTCAGGTTGTATTCCTGAGCTCTGGAGCCTATTCAGGCGGACATCCAGGATCTCGATGCTGCTGGGCAGCACGGGCAGAGCTGCCAGTTGGTTCTCTGAGAGGATCAGATCCCGAAGGGCAGCCAGCAAGAGGAAGGCGTCATTATCAATGGAGGATATGGAGTTGCCAGAGAGGTCAATCCTCTTCATCTTTGCTGAGGGACATTGGGGAGAACAAAGAGGGAAACTGGAACATGCCATCTTTCCTTGTCTCCTGTTGGGTCTGCCTCCATACCTTGTTCCATCCTTCTCGAGATAAGGGAGTTTTGTTTTTGTTTTTTTTTTTAGTGAGAGTCTCATTCTGCCACCCAGGCTAGAGTGCAGTGGCATGCTCACAGCTACCACAGCCTGGACCTGCTGGGCTCAGGCAATCCTTCCACTTCAGCTTCCTAAGTAGTTGGGACTACAGGATGCACCACCACGCCTGGCTGATATTTTTATTTATTGTAGAGATGAGATCTCATCACCTTGCTCAGTCTGGTCTTGAACTCAGGGCTCAGGCAATCCTCTCTCCTTGGCCTCCCAAAGTTCTGGTGTTACAGGTGGGAGCCACCACACCCAGTCAAGATTAGGGAATTCTAAGTCCCTTTCCTTGGAGTCCTGCCCTGTGTCGGTGGCTGCCCACCTTGGATAGACACTCTCTTGAGAGTGAGAACCAACAGACCCAGGAGTCCCTGGATTCATCCCACCTTCCCTTGTTAGTCACACAAAGGGGCACTGAGGCTGTGGGTAATTAGTGGTAGACTGGATTAGAGCCTAGCTCTTCTGTCTCAAGCAGGGCATAACACATAAAGAAGCAAAACAAACAAACAAAAACCATGTAAACAGCATGAGTGTCATGGACCTTATGTAGGACAATCTGTCCAGAGGTCAGCTGGCCATAGAGCTATAGTTGCTGGGACATTCTGAGAATGTTGGCTTGATTGTAACTTCCCTTCTCAGCTTCCCAGATCTTTTGGGAGAACAAACCACTTCCACCATCTAAACTCTTCAAGAAAGAGAATTAGAGATACTTAGGGCTACTTCCCTTTGGTAGCTGGAGAGACTGAGAGCCAAACGGAAAAGACTAACACAGTTAAGACTGTTCACGTGGTTTGCTGGCATGAGAAAGGACCTGGCCCCCTCTCTTTTCCCAGCATGTTACATACTCAGTCCTTTGAAGTCTTCGGCCCTGATATGGCTGATACGGTTGAAGCGGGCATAGAGGTAGGCAGTCGCCCGGGGAAGAGGAGGAATACTCTCTAGCTCAATGTCGTCACAGTACACAGAAGAACCGAGGCACACACAGACCAGGCAGGTGGGCAGACCTGGACCAGGTGGAAGACAGAACACAGGGAGATCCCTTTAGCCTTTGGGACCAGTGGCCCTCACCCCACAAAGGATCTGAGCCACAGTCAGCTGTGCCTTCTTGATAGGCTATGGATTGCTCCCCAGAACAGATGGGTGCCATGTACCCAGACAGTGCTGTTGGCTGCTCCCAGCCTGTCATTCCACTCCAGACCTCAGAGAAGCAGTCCACCCGCAGTAACTCCCTAGTCTAAATCCATTTGTGCTGTCATCAGATTCTGGTCATATATTTTCATACATTTTCTTAGTCCTATGTGGATGTTTTTAGGACACTCATTGGTTTCTTTTCAATAAGGTTCCTCTCTGGTCCCAAAAAGTACAGTGAAGATGAAACAAAGCCAGAATTAAGTGGAATAGTCAGTGATTGCTTGCTCTGCCAGCAGCCTTGTGGGGAGAGAAATGAAATATGTTGTGTGTAGCTCCAAGAAGTGTAGTAGAACCAAGGTGGACAATGTCTGCCAGCATCCATCTCCCCTTCTTATGGTATTAGCATCCTGATTTTCCATTGGGACACAGCCCAACCCTGTTCTCAGTCCATGACCCCATCTCTGTTTCCAGTGGCCACGGGACTTTGGCCGGGTCATCCCACACAGACTGACATTAAAAGTTGGGAAGACTTTATTGACTCATACAGTTAAATAGTGCAGGTGGTTTCTGTCACTTGGTATCACAAGGCACAGAGATTACTGAGAGGACAGTACCAGCCCGACTCAAGGAAGAAGTCTGGTAGCAGTGACTTGGCCTCAAGACGAAAGCGCAGCTCTTCTCAGCCAGCAGCGACCAGGCGGAGCAAGTGGAGTGGGGCGGGGGCGGGGGTGGAGCTCCAGCATCCTTCTTATCCCAGGGCCTCGAAGGGTAGGTGCTTCTGAGGCCGTGGTGGTCTCTACAAGCCTAAGGATACTGTGGCTCTGAGAATTCATGGATGCCCTCTGAATGGTTTCTCTGCGGATGCCCCAAGACCCCAAATTCACCCAAGGCAGACATCCCAAGAGAAGAACAGGGAAGCTACGGGCACGCGAGTCCAGAACAGACTTCATTTGCTCTCCGCTCCAGTTTTGGACTCCCTGTAGAGTGCCAAGCCTTTACTGCCAGGGCTGTCAGCACCCAGGAGGGCACCGGGGAAGGAGAGAGGCCTGCTAAGGAGGGACTTTGGAGCTGAAAAGCAGTGTGACTGCTTCATTGGCTCCTGTGCCAAGTGACAGCCGCAAAGTTATTTATTCTTCTCTACAGGCTTTTAATTGTCTCTCATCTAATTACCACTCAATCCGCTCCCCCAGTGATGCTATTAATTAAGGTAGGGTGGCTTTGCTGGGGCATAAGGGAATTCTTGCATTTCTTTGCTTTCTACTCAGTTTGTGCATTCAGGCAAAAATACTGAGAACAGCCAGTTTCTCTCTTGGATTTTTTTTTTTCTGTTCTTACTGTGGCTATTTCCCCTCATCATCCTCTGGTAAGGGTAGCCCCAGCCCTCCACACCCCACCCAAGTTCAAACTGTGGTGCCCCCTAGTCCTGGTTCATAGTTGTCTGCCTATAAACTATGAGACTGTGACCATGTGACTGTGTACTTACCATGGTTGACTGGGGAAGTCAGTAGTCCCAATGTAGTAGGTCTGGCCATCATGGGGTTTGGTGAGGGTGTCCTTAGAGCCTTGGTGCTCTTGGTAAGACTGGTCCTGGTTGGAGGAGCCAGGCTAGTCACTTTAACCTGGAGACACAGCACATAGTACACAGTAAGCCAGCTTTTGCCTGAGAGGGACTTAACTTTGGACTCTGGGAAACTCAGTGACCAGTTTCAAACTTGCAAAGAGTCCCTGTGGAGATGGGAGAGGGAGGGATAGCAGAAAGAGTGAGCAAGAGCAGGGAGCGGGGGCTTAGAGAACATCAAGTCTTGCATCTTCAAGATTTGGATGGAGAAACGGAAGCCCAGAGAGGGAAGGGACGAGGCCCATGGAGCCAGCGGATGGCCAGGGCAGAGCTGGAACCCAGGTCTTGGGATTCCCCAGTTGTTCCCTCGCTCCACACTGCCCAGGCTCACACAGTAAGTGAGTGGGGGCCTCTGGGCTTGCAGCCTATGATGTCGCAGGTCAGGCCCTTCAAGGGCCTGGAGGCGCAGGGGAAGAACTTCCCCTTGGAGGACAGTTTCAGAAAAGAGACGGGGGGGGCGGAATATGGGGACATTACTGACCCCTGCCCCAGTGAGACATGACTCAGGATCCTGGTTGACAGCAGGAGAGGATGTATGACTTCTGAAGGAGGAGGGGTCCCACCGAGTTTGCCACAAATGGACAAAGAAATTGCACGTTTGTGTTCCCTTTCTTAGTATCATCTAAATCAGTGGTCCCCAACCTTTTTGGCACCAGGGATCAGTTTCATGGAAGATAGTTTTTCCACGGGTGGGAGGTGGGGGATCATCAGGCATTAGATTCTCATAAGAAGCCCGCAACCTAGATCCAGCTCACAATGGAGTTCACGCTCACGTGAGAATCTAATGCCACTGCTGATCTGACAGGAGGTGGTGCTCCAATAGCCCGCTGCTCACCTCCTGCTGTGTGGCAGGTTCTAACAAGCCACAGACTGGTACTGGTCTGCAGTCTGGGAGTTGGGGACCCCTGACTTTAAATGTCACGTTCCTACAGAGGGACAGGAATGTCCACCTCATAGAGAAAGAGATGGAGGCTGAGACACCTACGTGGCGGGGGAGGTGGAGAGGGTCAGGCGCCAATTCCCAGGTTCATGCAGGAAGCGCAGTGGATCTGCTGTGTCCTTACCTCAGGGGACTGGTCCCCGTAGTCTGTGAGCTCCTCATAGTTGCTCAGGTCAATGACCTCACCGTAGCTCTCCGGGTTCAGGGCTTCATCCCCCAGAGGCAGGGCTGCGTAAGCATCACCTTCCTCTTCTCTCCTCTTCCTCGCCTTCTTTGGGAGAGAAGCTGTCCCTGCCTCTTGCAGCATCAGGGCCAGGAGACCCAGGAAAGCCGGGAGCCTCATGGGAGTCTTGGGGTTAGGAGTGGGCTGAGAATGGGGCTGAATCACATCGGCGTCCGGTTCTGGGGAGTGGGCAGGAGGAAGGGCCATGGTCCGAGGGGCAGGCTTTGTGGAGGGCTGTGAGGATGGCTCACAGCCTCAGTCTCACTGCAGACTCCTATACCAGTCACCACACACCCCTACGTGCCCTCATTACATGCACAAGCTCCCTGGAGGTTGGGACTGCATCTAGGGGGATCTCCCACAACCACCCCATGTGCATTTTTCTACATACTCATCCCCAGCCCGATATCCACTCACACAGGCATGGGCACACCCTGGCATGTGCACACAGTCACGAAGGTCCCCTTGTCTACACAGCAGGCACACACGGATGCATGTACACAGATGTTCTCTCTTACACAACCTCACTCAGAATATGACTACTCATCACCCGACAAGACTTAGAGACACTTCAATATCAAGGAATCTTGCGGTTTGTTAAAAAGATCATTCGTTCGTGCATTTGCTCAACAAATATGTGTGTGGTGTCTATTAGGTTCCAGCCACTAGACTTGTCTTTGGGGAAGCAGAATGAATAAGGCACAGCTCTTCCTAGGAACACCTAGTCCATTTGGGAGACATGGGTTTACAAATTGACACACAGTGTGAAAAAGAATGTCAGTTCATAATATATGCTGCTTTCTCAACACAGATGATTACACATACAAGTGAGTTCATTGTGTGTGGTGGTGGCAGTATGTATGCATCTGGAAAGTTCTTGGATATTTGCTTACATCTGTGTGTGCACAGGTGCCTATGTATATGTGTGATGTGCATGCGAGTACAGGCATTCGTGTAAATCGTTCACATTACACAGACGGGTCAAGAAATGCATGTGGTGTGGGTGCTGAGGTAACCAAGTACAAATGCACACAACAGTCACACCTGGTGTAAGCCTGGTAACTCAGCCCTCCCCAAAGCCAGCTGCACAAGCTCCTAGCAGATCTTCCTGCTTTCTCAATTTCAGCTGGGCAAGGGGCAAGCCCCCAGCAGTAGCAAGAGGGGTTTCTTCATCTTACCTCCCAAACCTCACTCCAAACTGAATCACATCACCTTCAGACATCCTAAGACAGAGTTTACTACCCATCCAGAAGCCTCCTCCAACCTCTCTGGCCAGAGGCCTGAACTCTCTTCATTCTCCCTGCCCAATCCCTACTCCAGCCCGAACTTTCCCCTCATTTGCATTCCAGGGGGCCTAAGGCCTCAAACCTTGAACCTTACCCCTTCAGTGCTCTTGGTTCCTGAATGGAGAGGTGGGGACTCTGAGGAGGTTGTCTGAAATGGGCTTGGGTTAGACTAGAGGCGCAGGCAGCTGGGGGAGGGCGAGGAGTTGGCCCAGTCAGTCAGACATGTGACCAATCAGACTCCTCATTCTCCCTGAGGTCCAGCTGTTTCCCCTCCTCTTTCCTCAGGGGTCCCCTGCCTGTGGCTTTGCTTGACAAAAGGGAATTCTTCCTCTTTCTCTCTATTCAGGCAGTCCCCACCTCCTGTTCTTGCTCTGTCTCTCCCCTAGTCTGTCAGATGTCCCCTATCCTGGCCCACCCTCCTGATAAGTCCACATCTCCAAGAGAGGGGTCCACCCCTCGGGTTCTGAACCTTCAGGGAAGACTAGAGTGGGAGTATGTGGAGGAACAGAGCTTGCTTTCTAGCCTTTTTCTCCAGCCAGAGAGTGATGAGGCTCTGGCTTCCTGGTTGGAATCCAAGGGTAGAAGCAGAGCTGAGGAGGCACCCCGGCCAGCCACCACCCCCACTCAGAGTCCCACTCCCCTACATAATTGAACAAAATCACCAGTGGCAGGGACTGAAGGCCCAGGTGGATCAAAGAGAAGGTGAGTGGGGAATGAGGCCGGATGATCATGAGGATACAGGAAATTCTCTAAAGAATTTGGGAGGAAGCTGGCCTCAGCCTGTAATCCCGCGCCTTTGGGAGGCTGAGGTGAGTGCATTGCCTGAGCCCGCGGATTCGAGACCCGCCTGGGCAACTTGGCGAGACCTCATCTCTACAATAAATCAAAAAAATTAGCCGGGCGTGGTGGTGCGCGCCTGTAGTTCCAGCTACTCCGAAGGCTGAGGAGGAAGGATCGCCGGAGCCCAGCAGGCGAGGCTGCGGTGGCTGGGAGCGGCCACTGCACTCCAGTCTGAGCAACAGAGTGAGACTTCAACTCAAAAAACAAAACAAAACAACAACAAAAAAACAAACCCAAGAATTTGGGAGGAAAGAAGTGGAAGGGGAGGGGCCCTAGAAAGGACTCCCTGATCATAAGCACTGGAAGATATTGTGCAGAGTCCTCTGGGGCCTGGAAGCATCCAGGATGCTTCCAGGTTCCAGGATACCTAAATTCCCAGATGCTCAAGTCCATGAGAGAAAATGGCATACCACATACTTGCACGTAGAACCTCCCCACACCCTCCTGCACACTTTGAGCCTCTCTAGATGACTTATAACACCTAACACAATGCCTACACATCACTTCATTGGTGTGGATTCGAAGTAGTACTCAGCATGTGGGAAATTTAAGTTGCGCTTTCTGGAACTGCGTGGAATTTTTTTGTTTTTTCTGAATATTTTCAATCTGTGGTTGGTTGAATCCATGGATGGGAACCCACAGATCGCATCAGAACATACCCCCCTTTCCTTGGTGTCTCGGTCAGGCTGCGGGGCAAGTCCTTGCTAAAGGCAGGGTGACTAGGATGTCCTCTCCCAAATTCTGCCAGCCTGCACCCCCACATGTGCCCGGTTTCTTCAGTGATGCTCCTTGCTCCCTCCTCCCTCCTGCTGACCAGATACTGAATCCCAGCTGCAAGACCCCTGAAGTTCATCTAGTCCAAACCCCTTATGGCATAGATGAGGAACGCGAGGCCAAAGAGGGGAGGTGACTCGCCCAAGGCCGCAAAGCCAGGGCCAGGGCTTGGATTTCCTGGCTCTCAGACCAGAGGGTTTTCAACCTCATCCCGGGAATCCCAGGTCCATGTTCTCCAGGTGCTCGGAGCAGATGGCCTTGGCACAACTCATCTCTACCTTGGCACACCAGGTGAAGCAGGTCTAGCAGCCTGGTCCAAGAGGGGAACTCTTGGCTTGCAGTGTTCCTTGGCACCAGCTGGTGTGGGAGGGGGCTTTCCCCAGTCCAAGGGCCCGGTCGCCAGGGCAACACATGTTCCTGTGCCCCATCTGGGGAGAGCCACCATCGGAGGCTCTACTGGGTGAAGGGGGAGATAGCCCAAGAACCTGAGGGCACTCAGGAGGCCGATGGCACATTCAGAGAGCCAGGTGGCTCCATCTTCTCTCCACAGCCTGGGCTTTGTGGCCAGGGGCCCTCCGCCCTGACAGCCAACGGGGCGCAGCTCCTCTTCCCACCCCACCCCATTTATTCCTGCAAATGCAACTGTTCATTTGATCCCCCTGCCGCCTACTCTCACTCCCTATTTTCTCATCTTGCCGACTCTGCTGGTTGCCAAGTGCCCCCACCCCTACAAGGGGTGCTCTCCAACACCTGCTCCCCTCACTCCCGCCAAGAGCCACCTTCTGACACAGGCTTTCATCCTAGACCCTCGCCCAACTTCTACTTTTGTTACCCAAGCTTGGGGGTCACACGCTCCGGTTCCCACAGATTCCAGACAGTGTCCACGGAAGTGTGTGTGCGACCCGCAGAAGATGCGACTAACAGGCAGGCTGTTGTTTCCGCTGGTTCCACTCCCCGAGAGTCTGGCAAGGGCGGCAAGGAGGCGGGGGAGGCGTCCTAATCCTAATCTCTCATTAGGAGAGGCACAAGGCATGCTGATGGATTGGAGGTGGCAGGCGGTATGGACAGAAGTCTGGCCAGCTGACCCCATTGCCGCCCCTTTCATGGACAGGGAGAGGGGGTGGGAAGTTCAGGAACTCTCCTGCCTTTTGGAGTATGGGAGTATGTTCCTTACTGAGGCCTTGTAGCCACATAACTCCATGACCAGAACGTGACCTTCTCTTCTTTTTTTTTTTTTTAATTTTTGAGTTGGCGTCTCACTCCGACACCCAGGCTAGAGTGCAGTGGCACGCTTATGGCCACACCAGCATCGATCTGCTGGGCTCAGGTGATCCTTCCGCCTTCCAAGTAGCCAGAACAACAGATGTATGCTACCACGCCCGGCTAATTTTTTCATTTATTGTAGAGATGTTGCAACAACCATGTTGCCCAGGCAGGTCAAGAACCCCTGGGCTCAGGCAATCCTCTTGCCTTGGTGTCCCAAAGTGCTGGGATTACAGGCTTGAGCCACCGCGCTCGGCCGACCCTCTCCTCTTTTGCAGTCACACGTGCTCCACAGGGTGGACTCCCACACCTTCCTGCCTCTGCTCATGCTGTCTTCCCTCCTGGTTATATAGCTGTTTGTTTTTTCCCTTCTCCCACCTGGCAAAATCTGATCATCCCTTCAGAGCCAGCTCACGTGATAGGAGCCTTTCTGGCTTCCTCCAGGCAGGGGTAAAATCCCTCTCCTCTTTGCCGTTTGTACACAGCATTTACAAACACTTAAAACATAGAATGTCAACTCATGGCTCTTTCCCCCTTTACCGAGTTATGAAATTCTCAAGGACATGGGGTATATATTAGCTACCACTGAATTCTTTAATTTTTTTGTAGAATCAGGGTTTTACTATGTTGCCCAGGCTGGCCTTGGGCTCCCAGCCTCAAGGGATCTTCCTGCCTTGGCCTCCCAAGACGTTGAGATTACAGGTGTGAGCCACCATGCCTCAACCCTACCCTTGAATTCTTAGCTGGCAACCAGGCATATAGTTGGTGTCCACTGAATATTTGCTGAATTGGAGTAGGTGTTCAGCAGGCAGGTAGGAGAGGCGAGGGAATCATCTGGCAGTTTTCGTCCTAAAGAAGGTGGTGTAGGTTGGGAGGACCATGAAACCCACTTCTGGAACCAAGTTTGCCTCGGAAGAGAGCTGCGAGCACTCTGCTGTCACCCTTCTGTGAACTTCCACTGGCCCTTTGTTCTCTGCCCTCATTATGGCTCTTTTATGTTTTGTGTGCACACTGTACCTCCCCAATTAGTCTATAAGCTTCACTTGGTGAGGAAAGACAACTGTTTTGTGTCTTTCTGTGCCTGCCTCAGTACTGAGCTTCTGGGAGACCCTTATCAATTTAGTAATTTGTGGGTTGAAAGAGATTGGAGCTTAGGGCTTCAAATACAGCTGTCAGATTTCTGGTCTGACTTTAGGATTTTTTTTTTTTTTTTTTGGCAAGGAGAGTCTTGTGGGACTTAGGAATAATTTTTTGATTGGGTGTAGTGGCTTATGGCTGTGATCCCAGCACTTTGGAAGGGCAAGGCAGGAAAATTGCTTAATGTCAGGAGTTTGAGACCAGACTGGGCAACATTGAGAGACCCTGTCTCTACAAAAAGAAAAAAATATCAGCCAGACATGGTGCCATGCGCCTGTAATCCCAGCTACTCGGGAGGATTGTTCAAGCCCAGAAGGTCCAGGTTACAGTGAGCTATCATCACACCACTGCACTCCAGTCTGGGTGATAGAGCAAGTCCCTTTCTCAAAGAGAAAAAAAAAGAGGAATAACTTTTCATGAGCGTTGTGAGTGTTGGGAGAATGTTCCGAAAAAGGCTTTGGGATCGTTTTCTTGGGAGTTTCTCAAGAATAGGATCTTTTCTCCACCCATCACTTCAGAACAAATAAGTGGGAAACGGGGGTTGGTGACAAGATGACTTTAAGGTGTTATTCTCGACCTATTCACACTGTCACATTCAACCAGGGAGTATTTAATATTACTTTATTTCCTCTGCTGTGAAGCGTGTTGAAATGTGAAAGTTGTTTCACAAAGTTAACATGGTCTTCAAGAGAGAATAGATACATGTGCAGAGTTCACATACACACCTACTTATGCACCTGTATAGGTAGATGCCAACAGCACTGAGGGAATGATCTTGTGTATGGAGGAAGGGGCTTTTTTAAAGCCAAGGGAAACCAGCACATTGTGTGTGTGTGTTTTGGGGGAGGGAGCCTGTGGAGCCAATTTAACTTGAATCCCGTCTGGCTTACAGCTGCAGGGAGCAATGGAGGGTGGAGGGGCAGATATATTCTAGTGGGGGCAATGGGAGGATGATGATTGTGTTGCTGCTAAAAGGAAGTACTTACATTGGTTTGCAGGACTGGGGGGGTGATGACCTCTGCCCTCTGGAGAGTCACAGGAGCTGCACTCCCCTGAGGGCCTCATCAAAGGGGCTGAGCTTGCAAGATGTGAATAAGGTACAGGAGGGGGGCTTATCCAGGCCATAGCACCAGGTTGCTTACAGCCATAATAATATACTGACTTTAAGCAGGAGCCTTGGAGAAACCAGCTGCAGCTAGGAAGGATGAGGCAATTGCAGAGGAGCACAGGGGAAGGAGGCGGTGATGAAATGGGTCCTATTTCCTATAATTAGCAAGAGAAAGGTGAGAATAATGGGAATTTCTTGAAGTTAGGGACCCTGCTTAATTGAATTTCTTAAACACCTCTGAAACTGTTCTCATCCTAACTTGGGTGTGGGCATGGTGTCTTACTCTTTTCTAGAACATCCACACCCTCTCCCGCCCCTCCCCACAAACAAACACACTCGGTGCTGAGGAAGGGCAGCATCCCTTAGAGGAAGTTAAGGGGGAAGGTGAAGGTGAGCCAGCCCTGTGGGGGCTGGGTTCCACTTGGAGACCTGCCAAGTTGCTCACGGGGCCAGGCAAGGAGGGTAAGGAAGCCTCGGAGGGAGGGACAGTCCATACAGAGAATAAATTACTGCAAGGAAAGGGGATATTTAGGACTTGTCCTGCATTAGAATGATTTTAAGTGTGAGCGCTAGAGGGACCTAGGAGGAGCATCTTACCCACCGGCTCTGCTTACAGATGTGGGAGCTGAGAAGGGACCCGGCAAGGGCCCCCCGCAAATGGGAACAAACTATCCTCACCTGTGTTCCTAAAGGCTCAAGGATCTTTCAAGTTGGGACCCCATGTCCCCTCGCGGGCCCTACAAAACCACCTTACGGAGAGGGTGAGGATGATGGCTGGAGCCAGCTGTTACCTATGCCAGCCACTAGGTGTCGCTGACGTGTCTGTCCTAGAGGCGGAGGCTAATTTTCAAATATGAGAGAGGCTTCTGGGAGATTTCCAGATGCTCCGCCCCTCCTTCCCGGTTGGGGTAGAACGAGTGGGCCATCCACACTGATGGAGAACAGATGGAAGGGGCGGGGCTGGTGCCTCCCAACCCTCCACGGTGAACACTGTCCCTTGGGCCCCAGGCCTCTGGTTGGGCAAGAGGGGTTGCGGGACCCATCTCCACCCACGCGGGTCTGTCCCTGGGCGCTGACCTCCTCCCTTCTCCTACCGGCTGATTCCTAGTTCCTTGGGTCATTCTCCTCCTTGGCTGTTCCTCTCTGAGGCCCAGTCAGGAAGGCGTGAGCTGTGTGCACCCTGCAGGAGGAGGAGGAGGGGCCCCCACTCATCCCTGCGAAGGCATGGCCAGAGGCAGGCCCTTGTGGGAACCCTGACCCTCCGGCCTGCGCCGTCATTCCCTCCCACTTCCTTCCCGGAGAACAGCGGCCAGCAGAGCCAGTGCGATGTCTGGTGCTGGGGAACCAGGCAGTGGAGCAGCAGTTTTGGAAAAAGGAATCCTTGGCCGGGGAGATCTGGGTTTCTCGGCCTCTTTGGGCCAGAGCTGCCAGAGATGAAGGAGTCTCCAGCTGGACTTAATGAACGCCCCCTCTGGGCTGCCCCTGACCATCTTCAGCTTGCTGGGCCAGGACCAAGATCAGATGTCAGTCCACAGCCCAGATTTACCCAGGAGTGGGTGGTGGAGAAGGGGATGTTGAGTCTTTGGACACACATCTGTGTTTCTGGAGCTAACGGAGACCACAGAAGGCCAGAAGTTTGGGTGTGCACTGGGTGTCTTTGAACTGGGCGGGACCAAATCGAGCTCTTGGAAGTCTTGCTCCTGAGGCTGCAAGCAGTGTAGATGGCTTTTCCCTGCCTCAGAAGGGTGGGATTAAGAGAGGAGAAGCTGGGAGCAAGAAAGGGAGACAGAGAAAACCAACAGTGGGCACAGGTGCCTGCGCCCCCAGCCTTCAAGTGCGTCAGAGGAGATCCAGCACAGAGTGAGGGTTAGATGACCACCGACTGCAGGAGGCGGAAGCACATCATGAGGTCCAGCGGGATGGGTGGCTTCAGGTAGTTGCCGTCCAGACGCAGGTAGCGCAGGTGTGGCACATTCTCCAGATCTGAGGAGAAGTCGTGGAAGGCGACCAGGTTGTTGGGGCAAATCTGGGTCCCGTTGATTTCTATGGAGAAAGAAGGGGAGAAGTCATCAGGGATGTAGAGGGATCAGGACAGAACGGGGCTGGAGGCAAAGATGAGGAAGGAGAAGGGGGAGGCAACTGAGAGTGGGGACTCCAGACTTCTCCTTTCTGGAACTGGCTGTCTTTGGGAATGTGTGACCATAAACGAGCTGCCTTGGCCTCCAGGCTCAGTTTCCTCATTTGCAAAATGAAGTAAATTGACGTTGATCCATAATTACTATTGTAAATTTACTCTGGAGAATCAGAAATAAACTTTGAGCTGGGGCTTCCAGAATAGGTAGGATTACAAGTGGAGACCTAGACCTGTGGGATAATGTTCTGACAGAGGGATCAGTTTGAAGTTGTGGAGGCCAAAATTCTACTCATGACCGAATCTGGGAATAGTAATAGTGCAATGTGATGTACTAAGGAGAGGAAGCTTGGAAGGTAAGTAGGCTTTCAAATAGTATGTCGCTAAGGGTCAGGACTTGAACCTCTAGTCTGAGGAACGGCATCGAGCAGGGCTGTCTTTGTGAGAGTGATGTTAGGATAAATGAACCAGAGCATCCTGGGGTGTTAAATCTGGAAGGGCCCTTTGTGATCCCCTTCATCGGGTTTATACTTTAGACGATGAATCTGGCTACAGTGTGGAGAAGCAGTGGCGTAGGGCGAGATCTGAAGCCCGCTGGTGGATATGAGAATTGTTCCAGCGTTGTGCCTGTGAGTTGGATGTGAGGCATGAGAGTAGGTGGAAGATGTTAACTGAAAGACAGATGACAGGAAGAGGAAAGAGGGTCTGGAGAGAACTCAGGCGCCCCAGGGACATGACTAGCCTATTAATTCTGAAGGGTCCATGCCCGAGATTCCATTTTCCCATCACCTTTTGTTAGATGGCATCAGGCATGTCAGCTTCTAAATGAATTGTTTTCTTCTCCCTAACCCTTGCCTCATTCATCATCTATGGAGGAGGAGGGAGAGGAGGAGGGGGAGGAGGCGGAGTTGTCATTGTCATTGTTTTCTTCCTCCTCCATCACAGGAGTAGCAGGAGGGTCCTGACATGGATAGAATTTCCCTTACGGGCTTTGTGACTTTGGGCTGTTGCCTGACCCACTACCCTGACTCCCAGTTCTTGAACCTGTGAAACGGTGAGTGGTACCTGTCCTGTACATCAGATGAGAGAATGTTGGCGAAAGCATTTTGAAAACTGTAAAGGCCAGTATTAGTGGTGGTCTTATGGTCATTGCTAAGAACATAATGGACCAGGTTCCACTCAGCCCATTCTCTCTGTTAGGGTTACAGGAAACAGGCTGGATGGGGGTGGGCACATGTGGATGGGGCATGATTTCTCTGACTTCAACCTGAGGAGGCTGGGATAACCCCAGCAACCTGTTCTTCCACAATCTGGTAGAGAACTGTCAACCATGTTTTAATCGAGTAGCCTTTCTGTGTATATTTCAGCCTACACAGCTTTCTGGGGGTAACATGTTCCATTTTAATGTGCTGCCTACAGGGTGAAATTAGACAGTTTTTCTCTTTTCCTGAATCTGTTTCTTGCAAGATTTTTAACCCATCACCTCCACTTGTAATTATCCCGGATGAATGAACAGACCTATTCTCCCATGCATTTGTTTCTTTTTTTTTTTTTGAGTTGGAGTCTCACTCTGTCACCCAGACTGGAGTGGACCGGGAGCGGCCACCGCAACCTCGACCTGCTGGGCTCCGCTGATCCTTCCTCCTCAGCCTTCCAAGTAGCTGGAACTACAGGCGCGCACTACCACGCCTGGCTAATTTTTGATTTATTGTAGAGATGAGATCTCGCCAAGTTGCCCAGGTGGGTCTCGAACCCGTGGGCTCAGGCAATTCACTCCCCTCAGCCTCCCAAAGGCGCGGGATTACAGGCTGAGCCAGCGAGCCCGGCCATTTGTTTCAATACTTCACCTATCTCCTCCTCGTTCCTTGGCTTAGAAACTAAGGATCCACAAATATTGTTTTAGGGGTCCTTCTCTTTCTCCTTGATCCCCTTTGTCCCTTTAGCTACCATATTCCTTGTGTGAATGTAGCCTGATTTTGTTCAAGGACTAGATAATATTGTTTCCAAACCTTTCTACTGATGCTCTGCTCAGAGTTGACTTTTTCTTTTTTTTAAGTAGAGGCAGGTTCTTACTTGTTGTGTAAGTCGGTCTTAAACTCCTGGCCTCAAGCGATTCTCCTGCATCAGCCCCCAAAGTGCTGGGATTATAGGCATGAGACATTGCACCTAGCCAGACTGACATTTTTCTTTTAGTCAGGGTCTCACTCTGTCACCCAGGCTGGAGTGAAGTGGCACAATTACAGCTCACTATGGCCTCAAACTCTTACGCTCAGGCAATTCTCCCACCTCAACCTCCTGAGTAGCTGAGATTACAGGCATGCACAACCATGCCTGGCTACTGTTTTGATTTTTTTTTTGTAGAGACAAGGTCTTACTGTGTTGTCTAGGCTGGTCTTGAACTCCTGTGCTCAAGCAGTCCTCCCACCTTGGCCTCTCAAAATGCTGGGGTTATAGGTGTGAGCCACTATGTCCTACCAAAGAGCTGACATTTTTGATTAAAGCAAAACTGCCACTCCCAGCCTCCACTCCTGAGCTGCAATTCACACTCCATGCCCAGGACCCTGTAAATGTAGCTTAGGCAACCTCTCCCTTAAATGCAACTAAACATTGCAGCCTTCCAGATAGATTCAGAAAGCATACAGACATTTTTTTTTCTTTTCTGTCTGCCACATTTCTATCAGTTACATATCCTGAGCATGTAGCTGTCTTTCTGGCTATAGCTTTGAGAGACTCTTCAAAACCTACGCTCAGACGTGGGAAGAAGCATCCTCTCACAGGGGCAGGCTTCTGCAGCAGGTGGGCCCAGGACATTTCCAGTGGGCATCTAAACATTCCTGTTGTGCTTTTAGGAGAATGCCTGGGAGTCTATTCCCTGTCTACCCTACCTATAGATCCAGAGGCCAAAGAATCTTGGACCAATGAGAAGGGATGGAGGAAGAAAGCCTATTACTCTCCAACATGGTATTCTGGGCACTTTATCCATGTTCAACTATTACATCCTCATAGCAACTTTGTGATAGAAGGTACTATTACCATTCTCATTTTACAGATGAGGAAACTTCCCAGAGAGGTCAAATATATTTTCTTTTCTTTTCTTTTCTTTTTGAGTTGGAGTCTCACTCTGTTGACCAGGTTGGCGGGCAGTGGCATGTTCACGGCCACCGTAGCCTCGACCTGCTGGGCTTAGGTGATTCCTCCGCCTCAGCCTTCCAAGTAGCTGGAACTACAGTCATGCACTACCATGCCCGGCTTATTTTTTGATTTATTGTAGAGACAAGGTCTCACCAAGTTGCCCAGGTTGGTCTTGAACCCCCTGGTTCAGGCAATCCTCTCGCCTCAGCCTCCCAAAGTGTTGGGATTACAGGCTGAGCCACGGCACCCAGCCTCAAAGATCTTTTCAAGGTCACACAGAGAGTGAATGGTAAGGCCAGGACTTGAAGTCCAATGCCAGAGCGAGCGTTTTTTGCACCAGCCCTCCCCAGGCTCCCGAGAAAGGGTAGAGGCAGGAAGCACCAACCTCCCTCCCTGTGACCGCGCCCCCACTCACTCTCGATGCTGTTGTTGTTGAGGTACAGGTGCTCCAGCCTGTTGTTGATGGCAGGCACGTTGCTGATCTTGTTGTGGGACAGGTGGAGCACCAGCAGGTTGGAGATGTTGAAGGAGTTCTTGGGGAGGCCCCGGTCTGACAGCTTGTTGTAGTTCAGCCTGATGAAGGCGAGGTTGGGGAAGCCCTTGAAGTACCCGTTAGGGATGTTCTCGATCTTGTTGCTGTCCAGGTAGAGCTGGTGAATGGCCACGGGGACCCTGGGTGGCATCTTTCTCAGGATGTTGTGGGCCAGGTTGAGCTGCATGAGGTTCTTGAGGCCCTGGAAGGTGTCGGGCTTGAAGACGCCATCGCTCAGCCTGTTGTGTTGCAAGTCTAAGAGCAGCAGGTTCTCCAGCTTGCTGAAGACGCCGGGTGGGATTCTGGAGATCTGGTTCTGGCTCAGCCTCAGCTGCTCCAGGTTCCGGGGCAGGGCTGAGGGGACCTCCTCGAGTTGGTTCTTCTCCATGTAGAGGAACACCAGGCTGGGTAGCTTCTCCAGCACCCTCTGGTCTATCTTGCGAATGCGGTTGTTGTCCAGGTTAATCCACCTCAGGCCCGTGGCATTCTGGAAGGACTCCACTGGGAGCTCGGAAATGAAGTTGTTCTGGAGATAGAGGTAATGGATGCGGGGCGGGATGACAGGGACCTTGCGAAGGTTGCGGCTGTCACAGTAGAGGGCAGATGGGAAATCAGGGGGGCAGTAGCATTCGCGGGGACAGTCAGGGAAGACAGATGGAGGGCCTGGGGGGAGGGGCGGAGGCAGGTCAGTAGGCTCTGCTGGTTCATGGGGCCGAGGAAAGGCAGGTGTGGGCCTGGGCCTGGGCCTGGGCCTGCGCCCGGGTCCAGCCCCGGGTCTTGGTCGTCTCGTTGGCTGGCCTTGGGCCACGGAGGCCAAGATGAGAAGTGGGAGGAGCCAGCAGAGGGAAGACCTCATGATCCAGGTGATGCACCTGTGGGAAGGAGACACCGGAGGTCATTAGCCTTCTGGCCCTTGGTGGACTGTATGCCATGTCTTTGCCGCTAGAGTTGGCCAAGGCTAGCTGCAGGGGAGATGGACAGCTTAGAAGCATCTCCTTGTTTGCCTGTCCCCAGCAGTTGAGGGAGTAACAAGGGCGTGGGGCTCTGGATCCCCTGCCCAGTGGCCTAGCCACGCACTGTGTTAAGCCTGCTTTAGAGAGGGTGTGCCCTCCTGGTAGAAGGCAGGGCTGTAGGCTGTGAATCAGGAAGCCTAGGGCTTATTGGAGAAGACCCTTCACCCATCTGGCCTTCAGTCTTCCCATTTGCAGCATGAGAAAATATCCCCATCTTTGTAAGAGGGCTGTTAGGATATATGAACCATCAGGTCCTGGGGTGTCAAATCTGGAAGGGTCCTGAGAGAGCCCATGACATGGTGGTTTTCAAACTGTGCCTTCATTGCTGCGGAGGTTCACCGCCCCCAAGGCGGAGACTGAGAAGATAGCCCTGGGGTACCCTCAATCCACTCCTGTGCCAACCTGAGCAGCTCTGTTTTACAAAATCGGTTTCATCTATTGAGGTTTAACCAAAGCATTCATTTGAAAGAAACATTTCATCACTAAAAACGGTTTGAAATCCACCAGTCGAGTCCAGTTCCCTAGTTGCAGACTGAGGGGAAGAAGCAGTGTGCTGAGGCTGAGACGCAATTTAACACAGACCCAGGACAGAAACCAAAGTTTTCTGCCTTCTAGAGTAGCGCTGTGAAGAGCTGGGAAGGAAGGGAAGTGCTGCGGACACTCTTGCATCCACCCCTGCTCACAGTTGCTCTGGGCCTGCCTTCTCATCTCTCCCTGCACTCGGCTTAGAGAATGCTGGTCTTTGCCATCAGGAGATAGGCCAAGAATTTCTCTCCAGATGTGGAGGCTTTTGGGAAGATAAACAGGGCAGGGATGGAAAGCTGTGGAGAAAACACTTTCCTTTCTTTTGACCTGGTATTGCTGGTCCCATATCCTTTGGAGTTGGTGGTACTGAGGTGGGACATCAAGAAGAACATCAAGAAGAACTTCCCGCTAGCATCGGTGACATTGGAATGGATGCTGGAGGATCTTTCAGGGTTGCCTTTGCTGTTGGCCCTGATGACCCTTCAGATAGGGCCGTGCTGTTTGAGTTGAATCGAAACTGAATTGACTCAGGGCTGCAGACAGAAAGTGGCAGCTCCCACAGGCTTCTTCCCCTGGCCTAGGCTGGGAGGGGTCCAGGGAGAGGGTGCCCTGTACCTTCCTCTCTCCACAGCATCATCCCTATGACACCCCCTCTGCTCTCTAGCCAGGGTCCCTGTTCCCACATGGCTTCAACTGGTCCTCCTTGCCTCTTCCTCACAATTGTGGTGCCACCTCCCACCCCCCTGCTGCCTGGACACATCGGGAGGGCAGGCTTCCTGGGGCTCTCTGAGATGGAGTGGGCTGGAGGTGTCCCCAGCTTGCGAATGGATCCTGTGATCCCTGCCTCTGATCCAGTCCCCTGCTTTCCCTTTGAGCCCACGTCAGTGTAAACTCATCCCTTGCTTGACCTGGCTTCTTGCTGGCTTTGATCAAAGGAAGACAACTGAAGCCCCTCATCAGCTGCATACTCTGGCACACGTAGGGTCCTTTTTAGGTCCCATACTCATCAGCAAATTCATATCTATGTATCAGCTGTGTGTGTGTGAGCCCTTATGCTCTACTGGATATGGGAGGGAAGGGAGGAAGGAGGGTGGGCGGCAGAGAGGGCACAGACTAGCCTCAGCCTTTTCTCCAACTCCCTCTAAGGTGGTCTCTTCCCAGGAGAGCCTCTCTGAGGGAGTCTGGAAGGCCATTTTCCCCTGGCCTCCTGTCACAAGGGACCTCGCAGTTAGAGTTTGCCTTTACCTCCAGTTGAGGATTTAACAGTCTTGGGATACACTGAAAGGATTAAGAAGAGAAGACATCCATTGTCAAACTTTGAACTTGAGTCTTCTTGGCTGGACCCCACATCACTTGTAAATGGTGAACTATGAATTAACATTGTATAAGTCCTGTAATTTTATAGCAGTCATATTGCCCATAAATTAAGGGGTGGTTAATGCATTAGTATTCTAAAACAAACATTTTTAAAAGCCCCAATTTTTGTGACCCTGATTTTGTAAAAAGAATTTCTTTATTTTTTCATCACCTAGAAGACAGAAAATAAGCAAGAAATCTTTCATACTAAAGCCCTGCCTCAAAGAAGCTCCAGCCCTAGCCGGGGTCACAAATGCATATACTGGGCACCAACGTAAGCAAGGAAGGCTTGCCCAGAGCTTCCTGCTCTCTGAGGTGCAGAGATCTGGGCTCTGCTGGGGTGGGTTTCTCAGTGGTCAGTACCTGGGCAGCCCTGGTCTTCACTGTCAGGGGTGACTGGAGTGGGCAGGCTGGCCACCTTCCTCACCCCACAGTAAACACAGGCCTTCCCTGTCCCCATCTTCTGTTCCCTTTGGGAACTTCCCACTAGTTCTTCTGACCCTTTTACATTCCAAACCCCTAGGGTCAGCCAAGCTCCTCCCCGAGCCAATAGGAGGTTTCCCAGGAAATGTTCCTTGGGGCGTGTTCCCGGAAACCGAATCTGCCCAATTCCCCTTCTCTCAGCCCAGAACTGACTCAGAACTATTCTCTGCTTCTCTCTTAATGAGACAGCATTCATTTCTAAAGTTTTTCTCTTGGGGTACACCCTTTCTGCCAGAGCTTTGCTGTGCAGGTAGGTGGGACTTTCTGACAGCACAGCCATTCTCTCTGGTAACGCTCTGTGCTGCCTAGGCCTCTGAAATCAGAATTCACGCGAAGATGCCTGAACTTCAAGGAGAGTTATAGTCCCTGCCCCAAAGCCCCGATGTAACACTCTATGCTCCCACCTTCCAAAATCTTCTGTCCAATCATAAGTTCCCATAGGGTAGGTCCTCTGTGTGTGTTTTTTTAAAAAAAAAGTCTTAAGCTTTTATAAGCATACCTCTCCACCCCCAGCTTTCTACTGGGCTCAGCTCACTGCTCAACCAATGAACAGTGACCACCAGTGAACCAGTGACTACCTCCAACAAGCAAGTGTATGCAGCCTGTTCTCTAGCACTGGTTCTCAAAAAGCTGCTGCTTCACAGAAGGAAAAAGCAGTAGCTTTGCTCAACCCCAAACTCACTTTCTACATTGAAGAACATTTCCTAAGAGAGTTTTAAACTCCAATTTCAGTCCCCGCTATTGGAGGTCTGGTCTTGACTCCTGGCTCTGACTCTTCACCTTAGACTCCGCATCTGTGTCAGGACCAAGTGAGATCATGCATTTGAAGGCATGTTATAGGGTGCAAAATCTCTACAAGCCGGCAGAGGCTTTACATATTTATTTGTTTATAATAGAGCAGATTATCTAGAAGACTTTTTGATTTTTAAAGTGAGATAACCCTCCTCTCTATCTGTCCTGTTTGAAAGGACAGACCAAGAGTGGGAAGCCATTTTTCATCTTGTTCTTAAGCCCTGACACAATGATGAGAAAATAGAAGCTATGCTTTTGGAGAAATGCACACTTTAGGTATAATTAACTTTACCAACTTTGTCTTTTTAGGAACAGACTTCCTGGTGCCAGGTATCTCATAGTGTCAATCAAGCTTGCCTAGAGTAAAGGGAATTTACAAGGCCTAAGATATCATATTGGGCAAGGATTGTAAAAGTCATGAAACTTGTAATTACAAAAGTTGTGACCACTCAGAGGGAGAGCAGGTGGGGATTCCATCTTCCAGTAAATTGGTTACTTTCTATAGGGAAGCCAAGGATCCCCTGGAGCTACCCACTGGGAATGCCTAGGAGATAACAGGAGGTGCACCCTCCACTAGCTCTAAGGAATGTCGTTTGGGAAGGTGCGGGAGAATTAGAATCCTTGTCACGTCCTTCTCTAGGGGCTATGATAATGTGGATGAACATTAATGGGTCTCTGTGTCACAGGTTCTCCAAGACATTCACAGGTGGTGGATAAGGAAGTCACGGCAGTCACACGTAAAATCTCCTTCAGATACAAGACCAGGACAGCCCAATTATTCATGGTTTAGCATAATAATCTCTAGTAAGCTTTTAGGTTCCTTGTCAAAGCTGAAGATCAAAGATGGCTGGCCAAAGTCATAAGAGTTTGTGAGTTGCAAATGTCTAACAAGTCTCCTGCAGGAATCACCCCCCTCTTAACCTATCAACCCTCTGTGCAGATAAGTCCCACCATGGCAGCAATCATGTGACTAACCCACCCATCTGCCTGCCGTCCATTATCTGACATCAGTACCTGCACTTGCCTGCCCCTTTGTGATGACATGGAAGCAGACCGCCACCCAATCACCCTAATGATCTTCCCCCATCAAGGGGATGGTTAAAAGGACTCAACCACAAGCAACCAGGGGCCATTGCCTTGCTAGAGTCTGGCATGACCATGTGCTCTTTGAGCCATGGCTGTCGCCATGCTTTCTGGCTTTGGTCCCCCGCCCCCATCTTGGGGAAGTGAATCTTCTCTTTTCCTTCTCTTTCTCTCTCTAATTTATTTCTAAATAAACTTTTCTTTCTTAATCTTTTTGTGTGTCACAGTTCTTTGCAATTTACTCAGATCTCTGGGTTGCCGGTGGGCACCTCCGGCTTGCCAGCCCCGGCAGTGCTGTGCGCCTCCCTGTGTCTCTCGACCCTCTCCTGGTCCGTCCGTACCCTAACACTGTTAATTTAACGTCAGATACCAGGACTGGTGGAATGTTAATGCTCAGGGCAGGGCTGGGCTGAGGTCTAGATGGGTTTGCCCAGGCATTAGGAGCAGGCATTCTTTCAAGATAATTGACTTTGTATGGAAAGGCTGGGTTCGGGGTGGGAGTGAGGCTGGGTTTGTCTCCCAGGACTGGGCATGGTTAGCACCAGGCTTACTCCACACTGTGTACTGGCATTCTTCTGTCTTGTCAGGTTTCCTGTCTAACTGGTCACCCCAAATCCCCATGGCTTCACCCAGACAGCTACCCAGCCGTAGTGAATGGGGCTGCCCCTGCCCCAGAGCCGTGCCCATGGACAGTAGGATGACTCTCGCTTTCTGTTCTAAACCTAGACTTCTGAAAGCCACCTGTTCCCTTTAGCGCTTCCTGTAGCCCAGAAGAAGCTAGAAGCAGAGGGAAGCAAGTAGTCTCTGCCTACTTGTCAGTAGAGGAGTGAGCTAGGCCCACACAGGCTGCCTAAGACCCTTTCGAGGCCTCTGGGGGCTGGTGTGCTCCTGGGGTAACACAGGGGCTGGTATGGGGCATGATGAATTCAACATACCGTCGATGCCGCCACCCCTGTTCTGGAGGGTGAGCGGCATGCTGGTGAGCCTGCCTGGGCCAGTGGGAGGAGGGCATTGTGGTGCTTACTAGTTAGAGTGCATGGATTCTCAGCTTCTCCATCATCACCTAGTGATGTGGCCCTATTCTGAGACTCAATTTCCTTGTCTGTAAAATGGGAATAAGAAAGTCTTCCCTATCCCTATGTTCCTCATCCAGTTGTTGTCAGAAGATTTGTGATAGGAGACTTTAAAATGCAGATTAAAAAAGTGCTAAAAATAAATATAGCACTATTATGGAGAGACCATCTGGCTCCCCAGTGTCTACCATGAGGCAAAGTGTAAACAGAATGAAGATTTTCTGGCCTCAGGCCACTCGTCCAGAAGAGCAAGTTTTCCACTGTGAGGGGTGGGAAGCAAGGGTGAGAGGCTTTTCTCCTCTGAGCCTGCTGCTCACTGTGTCCTTCTCTGCTGCTGTTCCCAGCGTCTCCAGCCCCGAAGAAGGACTAGAAGAATCGGTCTGATGCTTTGGGTGGATATTACAGAGCTGGGTCCTAACCCTGCAACTCTTCAGCTGCTTAGCTGGGTACCCTTGGGCAAGGCCTTAGTTTTCTCATCTATAAAATGGGCAGGCTAACACCTTCTTATTGGATTGTTTTGAGGGTTACGTGCGTTAATATGTGTGAAGTGAGTGCTCAATGAATGTTAAGAAATTGCTGACATTATTTCAAAGTAATGGGGTCTCTTTCCCTTCCGACTGACTAAAGGGCAGCCCTGTGCACCACCCAAATGAAGGCAGAGATACTTACCGGTGGGGCCTGGCTCTTCCACACAGAGGAACTTCCTCCCCTTTGTGACTTGGTTCTCAGAATCAATGAATTGGACTGACCTGGAAACCCCCAGCCACCTGGGGAGAGCCCACTCTGTTCCTCCAATTCCCCGACCCCTCCCCACACCTTCTGCAACAGGTGAGGGGACGCTGACCAGAGAAGGTGGGAGTCTGCCCTTCCTCCACTGGTTGTGGGATTCCACTGTGAACTGTGACTTCTCCCCACAACCTTTTGCATCTGTTTTTGTTTTTTTTCCCCCTTCCAGCCTTGGAATGCTTCACTTACACATATGCCCAATAGATGGGACTGCCCTCGAGGGAGGTGAACAGGAGTGAAGGATTCCTTGCTCAGCCCATCCCCCGGAGATACCATGGGAGAGCTAAGCAGGGAAAGGGATCGGCAGGGGTCAGGGGAGGGGCGAGTGCCATGCTGGGTGGGGGGGCCCGGGGGCAAGCAGATTAGCAGGTGAGAGGAAACATAAGCTTGTTGGAGAGAGCTCCTGTGCTTGCAAGGAGGGAGAGGGAGAGAGCTCACAGATCTTCCCTGTTCCCTCAGATGCTCATTCCCACTCCCCACAAAAGGGCTGACCTATTTGGAATACCCTGGAGCTCCTTTTCCAGGAAACCACACCATCCTTCTGCCAAGCTAACACTGCCAGGAGTCCTGGGCTCATAAATTACAGCAAAGGTCTCTCTCAGGCCCTGATAAGTTTCTCAAGCCCTGGTGGACCTTTTTTTTTGAGTCAGGGTCTCATTCTATCACCAAGGCTGGAATGCAGTGGCAAGATCACAGCTCACCACAACCTTTAACTCCTGGGTTTACACAATCCTCCTATGTTAGCCTCCTGGGTAGCTGAGGCTACAGGTGTGTGCCACCAGGCCTGGCTAATTTTTAATTTTTATTTTATAGAGACAAAGTCTCACTATGTTGCCCAGGCTGGTCTCTAACTCCTGGGCTCATGTGATCCTCCCACCTTGGCCTCCCAAAGTGCAGAGATAACAGGCGTGAGCCATTTGCACCCAGCCCTCCTGAAGTATTAAAACAACAGCAGATCCTGGATCTTGATTTAGTAGGTCTGTGGAGAGGGTCAAGACATCTGTATTTGTAGTAAACCTCCCTCCCCTGCCCTCAGGTGATTATGAAGATCAGCTGCATCTGGGACCCCTGATCTAGCTCACCCCTCGGGACAGACCCTCTCAGTTGCTGGAGAGGCATGAGCTGGTGGGGAGGGGAGACAGGAGAGGGCCACCCTTTAACTTTCCCCTCCCTGACTGCTTAAGGAACTGCTGTCTTTTTTTTCCCCTTTCACCACAAGGACCCCTTTCCAACCTGAATGGTTGGAATAATTTCAGAATGGTTTTAAAGAAAAATATTTTTCTGGCTGACTGCAGGAGAAAAAAAAAGCCTTCTCCCTAGGCTGGGAATTAGAACCTTCAAGGGTTGGAAACTGGGTCGCTTTCTTTCCAAAAGCCAAGTGGTTTGGATCAGTGAGACAGAAATTCAGAGCTGCTGAGAAGATACCATGCAGGTTGGAAAGCTTCTTTTTTCTTCCTCCTTCCCAATTAAGCTCGAAATAACAAAGAAATCCTTCCAGCTCTCTCTTCCCTGCTGGGCCTAGCTAGGCTTAGGACACAGGAGTTTTCTTCTGGCTGTGCTGTCTCAGTGGGAAGACGCACTTTCTCTTTGCTCTTAGGACTGGGGAGGTGTGTGAGAGGGTGAGAGACAAGATGCAGAGTGTGTGTGTGTACGTGTGCAGGGGTCTAGCAACTATGTGATCTAGCTCTGCGTGTCAGAGGCAGAGAGTGGAGGTGGATGGACAGGACATCTTCATTTTGTGTGTGGGTGGCGGTGGTGAAAGTGCAGCCTCTGTGTGATGTGTGTGTGCGTATGTGTGTGTGTGTATGTGTGTGTGTGTGAAAGAGAGACTTCGACAATGTGTGATAATACACCAAAGGTGCAAAGAAATGGGTTCTAGAGTCCAGTTTCTATGGAAACCTGATCTGTAGAAACACTGTGTGCAGCATGGCTCGCTGCACTACCGCAAACATCTGCACCAAGAAAGTTTAACTTTTGCAGCAAGGAGATAGGGGGATAGAGTGTGAAGGAAGAGGCTCCAGGAAATATGTGAGGAAGGTTGAATTCAAGCTTGTCTGAGAGGAGAGAAGGTGGGAAGAAGGAAGGAGAGAGAAGATAGAGACTAGATGGACAACCTAGGTTGGACAGAACAGGAGGACACTTGCTGGAGGAAATATTCTTCCAAGGCTGCTGCCCATCCCGACTGGGCTTACCTGCGCACACCTGCCTCTCCTCTCAGCTCTGGGCTTAGTCCTCCTCGTCCACCCCCTCCCTTCGTCGGAGCTGTGGAGCAGAGAGCCAGCTAGAAGTTCTGGTCTCCCAGTGGTGTGTGCGTGCTTGCGTTTGCCTGACTTTTCTTCCACCAGATCCTATTAGGGTGGGGAGGTTAGGGTAGAGGGAGGGAGGGGCAGATCCTAGGGAGGGAGGAGAAGAGAGGAGGGAAGAGAAGGAGGGAGGGAGGGAGAAGAGGAGAGAGGGAGGGAGCTTGGGAAAGGAGGAATGACAACAATAAAGTCTTTATTTGGCAGCCAAGACTCCCAAAGACTTCATCCACACACCATGCCCACTAACAGACTCATTTTTAATAACATTTCCTTCTGCTGCTGCCACTTCTGGAGAGGGATTGTTTGACCCTTGTTTGGAAAACAAGCCAAATTAGCAGAGGAAAAAAGGCATGAAAAGCAGCCTCTGTGCAGCCAGGGCTGGAGGGCTGGGTCCAGCACTAGCCTGTTAATTCTTCTTAACAATTGCCTTGCTTCTGATGCCCGTTACTCCCATGGTGTGAAATTCCCAAACCAGTGAGGGGCTTGGGATGCTTCCTCTGAGTCAGGACAATCCTCCCATAGTAATCTCCAGGAGGTTGTTAAGGGACTGGTGTGTCACCATGTAGTGGGCTGGCAAGGGAGGTCACTTTGGTTTGGCTGCCAGAGGGCTGTTCTGAGGACCAGAGAGGGAAAAGCCTGGTGTGAGTTGCACAGCAAAGTTAAGACAGAATTAAGATTTAATGTAAGATCTAAGCCGGGCTCGGTGGCTCAGCCTGTAACCCCACGCCTTTGGGAGGCTGAGGTGAGTGGATTGCCTGAGCCCGTGGGTTCGAGACCTGCCTGGGCAGCGAGACTTCATCTCTACAATAAATAAAAAAAATATCAGCCGGGCGTGGTGGCACATGCCTGTAATTCCGGCTACTCGGAAGGCTGAGGCGGAAGGATTGCCGGAGCCCAGCAGGTCGAGGCTGCGGTGGCTGGGAGCGGCCACTGCACTCCAGTCTGGGCAATAGACTGAGACTCCAACTCAAAAAAAAAAAAAGGTCTAAAGTCACTGTCCCTAGTTCATGGGAACATGGTAGTGTGTTCAGCTTCTCTGTATCACATTCAGGCGAGAATTGGGGCTGTATGGTATCACACAAAGTGATGGAAAATCCTAGTTTCCCCTGTGCCTGTGAATATTCCAGAAGACCCACTCATGTAACATCATTGTCTCTAACAGTGTTCCTCCATTAAGGAACTACAATATCCTTGCAGTTAAGTAGCTGTCCGTCAAGACATCCTGCCACCCCAGCTGACTACTTAGAAGACACAATAATATTTACTTCTGGACTTAGTCCTCATTTGCTGCTCTATCATCCAGTCCATGGAGAGCTGCCGAGTACAGTGACAGAGGACTGTCCCCACCCTCCCCAATGTGGGGTAGAAAAAAGGACATTCAACTCATGTCAGCAGCCCTGTTAATTCTTCCGAACAATTGCCTTGCTTCTGATGCCCTGGGCTTACTTGCTATATCATCTTGGGTCAGCCTCAGTTTCCCCATTTACAAAAGGTGGATAATAACTACCTCACAGGGCTGGGAAGCTTCAATGATGTCGTAAATGTGAAAGCACTTTATTTTTATTTATTTTTTTCTATGAATTTTTTTTCTTTAAATTGAGACAGGGTCTTGTTATGTTGTTTAGGTTGGTCTTGAACTTCTGTCTTCAAGCAATCTTCCTGCCTCAGCCTCCCAAGATGTTGGGATTACAGGTGTGAGCTACCACACCTGGCCTCAGAGCACTTTATAAACTGGGAAGCTGTTAGGGATTAGGAAAGGGATTATGGTGAACAGTAATCAGCCTAAGAAAAGAAGGAGAAAGAAACCCACACTTTTTCCCCCAACCCCTTTCCCCACATCATGTGTCTTCACACCCTGCTGGTGAGGCCTTGCAGGCAGTTGGCCAGCTCTCCACATTCTCACTATCTGTGGGTGTGCCAGGCCACTCACACATGTCTTTCATCTAGGTGGGATACAGCCTGCTCTGCAGGCTGACAACAGCAGACCCCAGATTTGCTTGCTTCCCTTGATGTGGTGGGTGGTAGATAGAGCACTGGAAAGATGAGCAAAGTACAGGGAAGTGCTGGGGATGAACAGGTTGCTGGGGAGAGGGGCAGGATGCTAGAAGACTGGTTATGGTTTTGAGGGTGGGCAGGGTGCTGGGGGTAGGTAGGGTGCTGGGGGATGGGCAGGGTTCTGAGGGGAAAGTAGGGCAGGGCGCTGGGGGTGGGCAGGATGCTGGGAGATGGGCTGGGTGCTGGGGGGATGGGCAGGGTGCTGGGGGATTGGCAAAGTACTAGAAGGATGGGCAAGGTGCTGGGGAGATGGGTAGGGTACTGAGGGATAAGCATGGTGCTGGGGGGGCGTGCTGTGGGGATAGACGGGCTGCAGGGAGTGTGGGCAGGGGTAGGGATGCATCCATTGATATGTGATCCATTCAGACCCCAGAGTTTATGCTCTTGGGCCTGGATGACCCACTTCCAAACCCCTCCAAGCTGGTGTGAGTCCCCCCTCTCTTACCTGCCCTGGTCCCAGGCTGTGCAGGAGGATTGGAAGGGAGGCTACAAGTGGCCAGCAGGATATTCAGAATGTCCAGAGTAGAGTTGACTCACTGGTGACCTGTGGACCTAGTATAGCTTCGGTGCCTAATCTGTTTTGGTTTGGTTTGTTTTGACTATACATTAATTTTAAAAGTTTTTATTATGGAAAGCATATTGGTATATTTTGAAGCACTGATTGTTTTCTTAAAAATTGAATTTGATGGATTCGAGACCCACCTGGGCGGTGAGACCTCATCTCTACAATTAAAAAAAAAAAAATCAGCCGGATGTGGTAGCGTATGCCTGTAATTCCAGCTACTTGGAAGGCTGAAGTGGAAGGATTGCTGGAGCCCAGTAGGTTGAGGCTGCGGTGGCCGGGAGCGGCCACTGCACTCCAGTCTGGGTGACAGAGTGAGACTCCGACTCAAAAAAAAAAAAAAATTGGATTTGAGTGTCTTTAGGCAGGACAAGTACTTCCCGGTTGTACACAGTCCATCTCTCAGTGTGATCTTATTCTAGAGTCCAGGCGAAGACTACCCACTCACTCACACTGGCTTAGAGGCAGCTGCTGAGAAACAGAAGTGAGTTGGGACAAACCCAGGAGAGAGAGTGTCAGGTCATCTCAGCCGGCCTGCCTTTCTCATCCCCTTGACAGAGAATACAACAGCCTCCAGACTGGTAGACAGCGGGCTGGGTTCTTGGAGCCTGGCTTTGCCTCTTGCATGCTATGTGACCTTGGAGATGTCCCTCTCCTCTGACATCAATTCATCATTTGTAAAACACAAAATTGTACTAAATGACCTCAGTGCTCTTCCAACAATACGTGAAGATCGTATGGAGTTTGGAGTCAGGATGCCTGGATTCAGTTCTGCTTCTGTCTAGTTCCCTGGAGAGCAGGACTCATGACCTGTCCGAGCCACGGTTTCCTCATCTGTCCTTAGAAGGTGATAACCCTGCCCCATCTCCCTCCCAGGGTCCACCCAAGATGACATGAGGATTCCTGGAAGGAAGCCATGGCTGAGGAGAGCATTTTGCAATTCACTGGCTTCATGCAGCTAGACCCTGAGTCTATGGGCTCCTCCAGAAGAGCCTCCTCTTCTCTCCTAGAGTCTCAGGATGCCAGGTTGAGGCTTACCCCAGGGAGATATTTATCTCTTCTTGGTGTGGCCAGGAACACCCACAGATGCACAATCTGAATGCTGGGGCCAGTGGCGGGAAGTCCAGATGCCCAGATAGCTGCTGCTGCAGCCGCCTGCTCAGAGGGGATGGCTAGGGCAGGGTAGCTAGGGCAGAATGCAGGGAGGCCCAGGGGCGAAAGGGAGGTTGCTGTCCAGTGTGGCAGGTTCCAGCTGCATTTGCAGTCTGGACCTGCCCACACTTCCCACCCAGACTGAAATTCATCTGGGGGGCTCACTGTTTCTTTGACCCTCACAGTGACTGCTGCCTTGGTTCCAGGCTGTGACTGCTCAGAGAGGGAAAAGAAAGGACACGATTGAGTTATCCCCTTTCCAAGGAAATGCGGAAGGGAGGTGGCTCAGGCTTTCCACCTCCCCGCTGGCCTGTCCCAGACTCTGCCAGGAAGGAGCAGTGTACGCCTCAGGAGTTTGCCTCAAACTACCAGTGGTCATCAGACCCCACAGGGGCTGGCCCTGGACGGACCCTCACCAGCAAAGGCTCCCGGTTGAGGGTGGCTGGGGTCTGAGCAAGTGGGTAGAAGCTGTGTGAGTCCTGTGGCTGCTCATCCCACTGTCCAGCCTGGGGGGCCGAGGTTGCCTGGGGCGAGTGGGCTCCTGGTGGGCAGAGACAGCATCCTGTTCATCATGGTATAACCCACAGCACCCACCAAGGGCTTGGCAAGCCCTGGGTGCTCAGGAGGGGTCTGTTTCATCCCACTGAAGAGGGTTGAACAAGGAGAGTCTCTGTCACTCTTTTTAAAAAACTTTTTAAAAAATAGGTACATTAACTTGATTGGAAATCTGAAAGGCATAGACAGTCACACAGGGCAGAGGCTTCTTCCCCTGCCCATCTCTCTATCATCCAGTTTCCTCCACGAGACAATCAGTGTGCCAGTTTCTTGTGCCCCACCAGATTTACTGAATGTGCACACAAGCAAGAAATAAGCAACGAAACACTTGTTTTCACTTAGTGCTACAGGTATATCTTGAAGATCGCCATGTTGGTACTTGAGGCGCTTTCTCTCTTCCTCCCCACGCCCCACACTTACTTGAGCAGTCCCTCTTGATGGACACTGGGGCGCCTCGCTTTTAAGGTCGGCCAAGCTGGGCTTGGGGTCTCACACATGCGGTTCCCAATCCTGGCTATGCGTGTGCCTGCCCTGAGCCTTGGTTTTCTCATTTGTACATGTCAGGTGTTAATTGCAGTCCGTTTTACTCTGTAAGGACAGATATACAACTTTATTTTATCATTTAATTTTCTCCTGTCATTTTAGGATCTGAGAGCTCATTTCACTGGAATGGTGGAAAACTCCCTCTGGTTCCCCCTGGCTGTCCAGTGGCTCAAGTCAGGTTTACAGGATGTCAGTGCCATTGGGTAGAGAGCATCTGTGGGGAGAGGTGCATTTGTTCCCGGTTAGTGATGCTGCTGAACACCCTCTTACGCTGTGGGGCCTCCTACGGACAAGCTGCCCTCTGACACTTTGTAAGCTGCATGTAGAAACTTGTAGCCCTTTCTGCAGGGCTGTCATTTCCTCTGGGGACGTGCTGGCTGCCTGGCACTTTGCCAGGGGAAGGTCACTGACTCCCTCTCTCCAGCCCCTCGTTCTTCCCCAACCTGGCCCAGTCACAGCCCTTTCTTCTCCGGGGAAGGAATTTTCCTTGCTCCCCTTCCTTCTGGCCAAGACACTGTGTCTTTGCTCGGAAACCCCCAAGAACTTGGGCTGGTGGAGAATGAAGCTGAAGGCACTGGTAGGCGGCTTCCATTTCCTGCCTCTCCACAGATCCTGTGTGCTTGTTTCAGTGAGAGGAAGGGAGGAGGCAGAGTTAGGGAAGGAAGAAATAAAACATATCCGCTGGTTACGCTGCGAGCGCAACCGGGATTGGAGGACCCCTGAGTCCCTTTCTGTGAATTGTCTGTGGTCCCATTAGCGGTTGCCAGCTTACAGACCAACTGAGCACCCCTGCGGAGAGAGCTGGACTGGACACCTGTTGGAAATGACTATGATACATATATCCTACAGACAAGGTATTTAGGCACAAGAGCAGAGCCCACACAACCGATTGTCAGCTGGTAGAACCAGGCAGCACCATCCTGGGGGTGCTCAGTAACCTCTGGGCTTTCCTGGGTCTTCTAGAAGCCAAGCGCAGGAGGGTATTTGCCTTCCAAGGAGGGGTCCTCCTAGGTTCTGAGATGCCCTGGTCACATCATCCTGAAACTCCAGTCTCACTTAATAAAGTTCATAAGTCACACGCACCAGTATCAAATATCCAAGTTCCAGGTATCATTCTGAGTGGGTGTCCAATGCCATGCTGCTTTATGTAATAGATGATCAGGTAATGACACTGCCTCACGCAGGCACAGACACTGCCACTTTGTGATGAGGGCCAGTTAGTGGACATTGTGTGGTTAGTTACGCCCCGTGTCACAGTGTCCAGGAGGGCAGGAGCAAGGCATCCCTGCCAGGGACCACCATGTACCAAGCAGAAGCTTTAAACTGAATAATAGTAACAGCAGCTAAAGCCTGTTGAGAATTCCTATATGCCAAGCACCCTTCCAAACTCACTGCATGGACCAATGCTTTGGTTCACAGAATTCCATGAGGCAGGGACTGCTATAAGACCCATTTTATAGGTGAGAGACGGAGGCACAGATCGTTCACGTATCCAAGGTCACACATCTAATAATGGCAGAGATAAGATTTGAACCCAGGTTGTCTTCCTCCAGTGTTCTTGTTTGTGTATATCTAAGCCGTTGTGATGGATAAAATGCAACTTATTTAAAATCATCTCCAGGCTGGGCACGCTGGCTCAAGCCTGTAATCCCAGCAATTTGGGAGGCCGAGGCGAGAGGATTGCCTGAGCCCACAGGTTCCAGACCAGCCTGGGCAACATGGTGAGACCTCGTCTCTACAATAAAATCAGAAAAACTAGCTGGGCTTGGTAGTGTGTGCCGGTAGTTCCAACTACTTGGAAGGTTGAGGCGGAAGGATTGCTAGAGCCCAGCTGGTTGACGCTGGAGTGGCCATGAGTGAGCCACTGCACTCCAGCCTGGGCAATGGAGTGAGACTCCAACTCAAAAAATAATAATAATAATATAATCTCCAAATTAATGTAGCTTTGTCCCATTAGGTATCTATGCAAGTCTATCACCATTTTTTTTTAATGTTGAAAAGAAATCTTCATACTTGGAACTGCTAAGGACCATGATTTAGGTTTTAGTTTTTCATACTTAAAAGAGGGAGTGCCTCTCAGCTTCTGTCTCTGTCTTCCTCCATGTGAATGCCACATCCTGTCCTCAATGGCTTTCAGCACTGCCCCTCTCTCTCTTGGCCTGGCACGGCTCTCCTCCAGACCCCGGCCCACTGCTGGAGTTTCCTGAGAGGTCTTCCTGACCTTCCCTTTCACCTGGCTCTGCCCAAGGGGTGAATCTGACCAGGTCATCTTTCCATGCTATCTGTTCCATGATCACTGTTCTTGGCCCAGTGCATGTTGAATTTACCTGAGTGTTCCTGAAAGTGCCTGCGGCCCCAGCTCTAAAAATGCTGGCTCAAATATATCTGTGTTTTTTTAAAATTAATTTATTTTTTTTATATACAGAGTCTCTCTCTGTACCCAGGCTAGCTGTGGTGCAATCACAGCTCATTGCAGCCTCACACTTTTATTTTTTGTAGAGACGGCATCTTGCTATATTTTTTCCCATGTTGATCTCGAACTCCTAACCTCATGTGATTATTCTGCCTCAGTTTCCCAAAGCACTGGGATTATAGGTATAAGCCACCACACCCAGCCAATGTATTGTTGTTGTTGTTGTTATTTGTTTGTTTGTTTGTTTTAGTCAGGATCTCACTCTGTTGCCCAGGCTGTAATGCAGTGGCACAGTCATGGCTCACTATGCCTCAACCTCCTGGGCTCAGGTGATCCTTCCTCCTCAGCCTCCCGAGTAACTAGGACTACAGGTGCATGTCACCATGCCCAGCTAATTTTTAAATTTTTTGTAGAGAAGAGGTCTCACTATGTTGCCTGGGCTGGTCTCGAATTCCTGGACTCTAACAATCCTCCTGCCTTGGCCTCCCAAGGTGCAGCCAGGGGACTCCAAGCTAGTCCACCTATCCCTACCTTTGCTCACTGCCCCTTCTGTCCTGAAAGCCCTCCTCCCCGAGGTGCTGCATCTCCTAGAATGCTCTCCTGACATCACTCTCCTCTTAGAATCCTGGCTCTGTGTGCTCCAGTCATCCCCTAGCACATGACCTTCCAGGACCTGTGCCACTTCCCTGCTCTCCTATCTGCCTTGCTCACCAGCTCCCACAGGCAGGTACCAAACCTGATTCCTTTTTGGAGCACAAGGACCTGCACGGTCCTGACACACGGTGGGTGTTCAGCATCCCACACTCCGGTCCCAGTGGTGATCGGGCAGCAAGCCTGGAAGAACCTCGAATAGTTTGTTCTCTTGTGTGTTTGCCTGAGTAATTGCAAAATCCTTCCTCTTCTATTTTTTTTTTTTTTGTCTGCAATCTTCTCACTTTCCAATCTCTTTTCCATGATCCACCAAGTGTGTTATTTTCCCAACCATAAACCTGATCGTGTAATTCCTTTGCTTAAGATGCTGCAATGCGTCTCAGGTGTTGGCAGAATGAATTTGAATGCCTTGGCATGACATTTGAGGTCCCTACAGTCTGACCCAGCTGTCCTGCCATTCTCATTTCCTTCCACAGTTACTACGGAATCAGAGAACCAGGCTTCATGGGATCACAATGCCCTGGGTGTTTACGCCTCTAGGCCTTTGCCCAATCTGAGTTCAGACGTCCTTCTTCCTTGTAGTTGCCATTTTGGGAATTCCTATTTACCTTGCAAAGCCTAACTCAAATGTTACCTGTGTCACCTGTATGAAACTTTCTTTGGTTCCCACAGGCAGAATGAGATTGCTCTGGACCGTGCTCCCCGAGGCCACTGCTCTGTTAGTGTACTCTGCACAGGGCAGTTACTGTTGTTTCCACATCTATTTCCTCTGAGTGATTGGAGGATCTCCACGGCAGAAATCTAGGTCCTGGTAAATAAATACTAATGGTCAGAATAGCTAACGCTTACTGGGCATTTACTATGTGCAAATAATAATAATGGTCAGAATAACTAATGGTTACCGGGCATTTACTATGTGCCATGCATGTACTTTGCAGGGCATTAGTTCATTTAATCCTCATAACAACCTCAGGAGTAGGTGCTATTGTTATCACCCCCATTTTACAGATGAGAAAACTAAAGCACAGAGTATTATACAGTCAGTAAGTGTTGAGGTATTATATAAGTGTCGAAGCTAGGATTTGAACCCAGGCGGCCTGGCTAGGATATGCTGATAAATGCTTGCAGAATGAATGGTAATCCACAAGCTGTGAGCTAGTGTGTGTGTGTGTGTGTGTGTGTGTGTGTGTGTGTGTGAATGAGATATGACATCACTCAGTCCCTGCCCACGCATCCCTGGTGTCAAGCCAGGATGAAAACCTGTTCTCCTGAGGTCTGGGTTGTAACTTTCATGGAAATAACAGAACTGTCATCTCTTCTAGCAGGTGTCACGACCCTCACCCACCCCTCTCATTTCTCACACAGGTCTCAGCCTCCTCTCTTGTTATTTCTGGCTTATTTGCTCTGCTTGCCCAGTCTGGAAAAATGACTGGTTGGCCTGCAGTTTGGGGAGTGGTGCCTTGTCTCCCTCTTGGCCTCCTCAGGCTCCGCCTTCTAACCTTCATGCTCAGCCCTGGCCTTATTCAGAGCCAAATCCCAGGGCTCAGAGGCTGAGCCACGTGTCTGCCCACTCCTGGCTCCCTTCTGAGTCTGAGCCTTCTGACTCTCCTGGCCTACCAAAGGAAAAGGACCAGCCAGAGGCAAAGACCAAAACCAAGAATTGTGCTCAGTCCGTTCTCTCTCTCCTTGCCGCCCAGCCTTGGGGCTGCTACTGCAGGGTGTCACCAGCAAGTTGCCCTGCCTCAAAAGGCATGAACTCCTGTCCACTGCTTGGGGTCCTGCCACCTCCTGAGGCTGGCGACACCAGGCAGTAGGCTGAGGCTGAGGGCGAGAGACCACGGCCATCTGGGTGTTATCATGCCTACTCTGTACCCAGGCTGAGTACAGAATGGAGCCACCAGCCTACCCTGGGATTGTCACGGCACCCCTCCTCGGGGCCAGCAGCCCACCTGAGCAGACTTCTCCATCCCCACACCCACTCTACCTTCTACTCCCACGCACTTGCCTATGGCCTGTCCCTGGATTCCCAGTACGCTCTTCACATGACTTGGCCCTGCCTTTAGACTGGGGAGGGTGCCCCCAGGCAGAGGGCATGTGTCTCACCTGTCAGACTAGCATTTCCCAAGAGGAATGAGAGAAGAGCTTCCCCAGTTGGTGGTGTGGGAAAGAAGACGATTCCTGGCCTCATCCTTGCTCTTTCTCTCTGGTCAGAGCTCAGGGAGGTGAGCAGGAGCTTGGGGTCTATTCAAAGTGCTCCATGGAGCAGGCAAGGATACTTGCTTTCTTCTACTCTAAAAGCTGATCTACAGTCTAAAACAGGCAATACAGGCTGGGCGCAGTGGCTCATGCCTGTAATTCCAGCACTTTGGGAGGCCAAGGTGGGAGGATTACTTGAACTCAGGAGTTTGAGACCAGCCTAGGCAACATAGTGAGACCTCTTCTCTACAAAAAAATTTAAAAATTAGCCGGATGTAGTGGTATGCACCTGTAGTCCCAGCTACTCCGGAGGTTGAGGTGGGAGGATTGCCTGAGCCCAGAGGCTGAGGCCGTAACAAGCCATGATGGTGCCAATGCACTCCAGCCTACATGATAGAATGAGACTCTAACTCAAAAAAATTAAAAAATAAGACAGGCAATACAGATGCATCAGGATGATTTGGGGGCACCAGGACCCAAGACCACTGTCTGACCCCAAATGTGCACAGTAAAGGATAGAATCTTTTTATGGCTGTGGCTCATGAAATAGCTTGGTGGAGGGGTCTAGAACATTGTTGTGAGGTATCCTCGCCAGGAGACACTGTGCTTCTTTCCAGTGTTTATGCTGGTGTTGGCGTCACTGACAGTGTATGTAGCCAAGGGAGTCCAGCCCGAGGGCTGTGAGCGAGGGAAGTAATTTATTGGGTACAAACTGCCCCTTCTATCCAGTCACCTCTCTGTAGTGAGCTCATGTGGCCACCCCCAGCCAGGCCTTCGGAGGCCATCCTGGTGCCCTTTCTTGGGGGGCACTCTGGGCAAGTCCGGACCCTCCCGCCATGGCAGCCCTTCTCCTCATGGGGTCCCTGGAGCTGTCCCTTGCTGACCTCAGGGCCTCAGGGCTGGCTGTCCTCTCCCATGAGGACAGAGCAGGGCTTTGGGGCTGGAAACAGTCATGCGAGCAATGGGGCGGCCTATCTTGGCCCACCCCAGGTGTGGGGAATTTTCGGACCCACTGAGCCAAGCCACAGAATGAAGCAGAAAGGCAAAACATGTTTTGGAAGGTGGCTGGCAGCCCCGACTGTCTGCTCCTCAGGCCAGGGCTCTGTGGAAAGCTGTGGAGTTAGGGAAGTGGTACGCAGCACAGGGAAGGGCAGCCCAGCACAACGGGGGCTCTGCTTTCATAGAGACCCCAGAAATGAAGATTTCCCACCCTGCCATGTCTTCGTTCCCCCAGTCACAGTCAGCCTAGCATCTCAAGCTACAAAGGAAAGTTCTTTCTGCTGTTTGTCCTGCCTCTCTCATGGTAGAATTCAGGCTTTTTTCCTACATTCAGATCCTCATTGGAGGAAGAGAAGCCCTCTTCCGTCTTGAATGGAACTTGGCTTTGAGGCGAGCTCTGGGCTCCTTGGAGACAGGTGCTGGGGAACGCGGGGTGTTGTCATTAGCACTATTATACCATTAGCATTACTCATCTGTCGGGCTCCCTGTGAATGCAGTAGCTCTCTGGGCAGACAGCCACCCGCCGCCCTCCTGTTTGTTCTGGAGAGAGGAAAAAGAGGGGTGCTAAGGAGGTGTGAGGAGGCAAGGGGGGAGCGGGCCGAAGGAGGAAGGCAAGCACCCAGGACAGAGGGGGGCGACTGTCTCCAAAGCTGGTCTCCAATGGCGTCCTGCTGCCGACACTGCCAAGGGGCTGGGTGGGTGGAGGGGAATGTGGTCCATGAGGCTGTCACACTCTGAGTGCTGGGGACGGGAGATCCTTTCCCTGCCTCCCACTCCTCCCACTCTTCCTCCTTGTTCAGCCCTTTCTTTCTCCTCTGTCCTTCCCCGCCTCCCCTGCTCCCTTCCTTGCCCTCCGCTTCTTCCTCTCTCCTCCGGTCTTTGGGCTACTCTAGTGGCTGATCCAGGGAGGAGATATGAAATTTGTTAATGGCCACATTGCAGTGAGATTAAATCATTCTGGCCTCTTCTCCCAGCACCACTCTCCTCTCCATCAGGGCCTTCGCAAGCTACAGGCGCCTCCCAGAGTCAATCTGTCACACTGCTGCCGCCCTGACTCCATCCCGGCCCCTGCCACCCAGAGCTGGGTCCCACCCCTCACCCTGAGCCCTGGTGGGTGGGCATGGAGGTGGCTCAAAGCCTGCTCCCTCTTCAGCTACCCCCTTGGGAGTCTCTCTCCCAGCCTCTGAAGACCCTGACTCCTCAGCTAAGGGAAAATGTCCCTTTCTCTTTCTTTCCCCCCTAACCCCTGAGCCCATCTTCCCGTGCCGAGGCTCCTGTGGCAGCACCCTCCTTGGCCCGTCTCTCTTTCCTCCCTGGTCACTCAGGCCCCTTGCCTGACAGTTTCTGAGACTCTCACGTAGATCTCTAAACTGCCCTCAGAGGACCGATCTCAACTTCTGGCTCCCTTCTTTAGACTGAAATTCTCTGAGGGCTTACTTGCAGCGTATTCCAGTGCCCTGTACAGGTCTGGCATTTATTTGGCAAATATCTCTTGAGCACCTGCTATGTGTGTGGCACTATGGTAGGCTCTGAGCATAGAACTGGAGACAAAACCGTCTTGGAGTGTTCAGTCTAGTGGAAGACACAGAAATAGACACATCACTACATCCAAGGATATCACAAATGGCGGTAGAGCTGTGGAGGGGAAAGAATCTGCAGGAGGTCCCTAATACATATTCATGGAATGTACGGATGATGAATTGACTCCACTTTATTTCCTATTTCCTCTCCTACTCTGCTTCAAAGCCTGAAGGTCAGTCTTGTTGGTACCACCTAAAAATATCCCGAATTATATCCTGTCCTAACTTATTCTCTCCTTTTTTCCCTGGTATTGATCTTGTCTTATTACTACTACTACTAATAAAAATAAATTTCTATGCATTAAATGGCTATAATGTGCCAGGCAATATGTTAAGAACCTTAATGCTTTGCCTCATTTTAATTTTTATTCCTGCTTCAAATATAAGGAAACTGAGACTCAGATTAAATAACCTGTCAAAAGCCACACAAGCCAGCACCAGTAGATCTGTATCTTAAGCTTTGTCATCACCCCATGGGGCCAGGGCCCCCAAGATCCCACAAGGAAACAGGACATCCAAGCTGGTGGGAATGGGGAGCCTGAGCCCACCCACCAGGACTCAGCATGAAGAATGGGACCCAGCTCTAGGTGGCAGGGGTCAGGGCGGAGTCAAGGTGGGAGCGGTGAGTCTCTCTGTACTCATCTCTGGGCCATACCCCACCCCTCAGAACTCCCATCACCTTCACTTCTGTGTCTCCTTACCTACCTCCCTTTTGTTGAGGTCTGCCCACAGAAGCCATTCCGGCTCCTTCCCTTCCTGTAAGACAAGGCTCCTTTTCTAGTGGCATCCTTGGGTTTATCCTATCCATTGTTAACTCCTCAGTCCCTCCGGACCCATTTCCACTTAGGCCTGGATTTATTCTGATGAGCAACTCGACCCCGTGTGCTACCTCCTAACCCATCTCAATAGTTGCACATGTGCATTCACACTGCATGTGTACATGGGGGCTTCCTCCCCCGACCTACGTTCAGACTGTGGGCTCCACAGATGGCTGGGACAGTCAATGATGCCCAGCCATCAAGGGTTTAGTGCAAGGCCTCTTGCCCCTCTATAATCCATTCTTCACCAGAAAAGGATCTCTTTTTCTTACTTTTTTAAAGTCAACTATTTTTGAGTTACAATTTGCACAGAGTAACAAGTATCCATTTTAAGTATACAGTATTTGATGAACTTTGGCAAATGTATGTACCCATGTAATCACCACCCCAATCGGATGTGTTGAAAAAATTTTTAATGGGCAAATGAAAATTATATTCATGTATGGTATATAATATAATGTTTTGAGATATACACACATGCACATTGTAGAATGGCTAAATTGAGCTAATTCACCATATAAAATGATCTCACATACTTATGATTTTTTATGGTGAGAACACTTAAAATCTACTCTCTTAGCAATTTCCAAGTATACAATATATTGTTAGTAACTACAGTCATCATGATGTGCAATAGATGTCTTGAGCCTGTGCTTCCTGTTAAACTGAAATTGTGTATCCTTAGACCAACATCTCCGAAACCATCCCCAGCCCCAGCCACTAGTAACCACTGTTCTATTCTCCGCCTCTGATTTCAACTTTTTTAGATGCCACATGTAAGTGAGATCATATGGTATTCGTTCTTCTGCACCTGTCTTATTTCATTTAACATAATGTTCTTTGGGTTCATTCATGTTCATGCAAATGAGTAGTATTCCACTGTGTCTATAGAGTACTTTTTAAAAATCCATTCACCTGTGGGCAGACACTTGGTTTACCTCCGTATCTCAGCTGTTGTGAATACCGCTGCCGTGAACACAGGAGTGCAGGTAGCCCTTCAACATGCATTAGTCCCTCCTTATCTGTGGTTTTGCTTTCTACAGTTTGTGTTACTCATAGTCAACCCTAGTCTGAAAATACTATAGTCAATGGAAAATTCCAGAAATATACAATTCATAGGTTTTAAATTGTGTGCCACTCTGAGCAATGTGATGAAATCTTGCACCCTCTGACTCCATCCTGCTGGAAACATGAATGCTTTCTTTATTGAGTGTATCCACACACAGTAGACATCACCCATTCATTAGTCACTTAGTAACCGTCTCAGGTATCAGATCGACTGTCATGGTATGGTAGTGCTTGTGTTCAAGTAACCTTTATTTTACTTAATAACGGCCTCAGAGCAAGGAGAGTAGTGATGTTGGCAAAGAGAAGCCAAAAATAGTTTTTTTGTTGTTTTTTTTTTTGAGTTGGAGTCTCACTCTGTCGCTCAGACTGGAGTGCAGTGGCTGCTCCCGGCCACTGCAGCCTCGACCTGCTGGGCTCCGGCGATCCTTCCGCCTCAGCCTTCCAAGTAGCCAGAATTATAGGCATGCGCTACCACGCCCGGCTGATTTTTTGATTTATTGCAGAGATGAGGTCTCGCTGCCCAGGCGGGTCTCAAACCCGCGGGCTCAGGCAATCCACTCACCTCAGCCTCCCAAAGGCGCGGGATTACAGGTCGAGCCACCGAGCCCGGCTGAAAATAGTTTTTTGAGTTGAAATTCACTCCGTCGCCCAGGCTAGAGTACAGTGGCACACTCATGGCCACCCCAGTGTTGAACTCCTGGGCTCAGGCGCCTGATCTTCCACCTCCGTCTTCCAAGGACCCAGAACTACAGGCGTGCGCTACCATGCCCGGCTTATTTATTTATTTATTTATTTATTTTAGAGACGGGGAGGGGGGTCTCGCCAAGTTGCCCAGGCTGTTCTCGAACCACAGCCTCAGGCAGTCCACTTGCCGTGGCCTCCCAAAGTGCTGAGATTACAGGCTGAACCACTGAGCCTAGCCAAAAAATGCCTCTTTTAAGTGAAAAGGTGAAAGTTCTCGACTTAAAAGAAAAATACAAGGGGGGCCCCCACCAAAACACAGAATGATCTTTTGGAAGGGTGGGCCCCTTGTAGCTCGGGCTTCCCCCACTAGGTAAGTGTTCTAGGAACCCATGGGCATCAGTGTACCAGCTAGCATTGTTGTGAGAGGATGCATTTGGCTACAGTGAATTTGTTTTCTGGACATTCTTTCAACATGTTTGCTCATTTCCTGATGGCATGACACCTATGCCCCACCCTTCCTATTCACCCAGTCTCACCCTGAGGGACTTTTTTTGTTTCTCCAGATGAAAAAATGTCCTCCAAGGGAAATGTTTTGCCCATGTGGAAGAGGTAAAACAAAAAATGGCAAAGCACTAAAGCATCGAAATTGACAAGTTTAAAAACTAATTTGAGCAGTGAAAAAAGGATCTCAATGGGTGTAGTGCGTCAAGCAGAGAGTACTTTGAAGGTGACTAAAGATTAAACAGGTAAGAATAAATCATAATTTTTTATAAATAAATTCCAGTTTTTTGGGTCTCCAAAATATCTTTTAGCGATATTGTAAGCTGAGGTTGCTAAGATCTACAATAAGAAGGAAGCTTCCATATGTGAAATTGTGAAGGAAGAAGAGATTCGAGCTAGTTTTGCTGTTGCATCTCCAACTGTAGAAGTACTACAGCCATGGTGGATAATTAAGATGGAAAGCACTACATTTGTGGGTGGCAGTCAAGAACAGACATGTTTTGATGGCTGTTGGGTATGGTACTATCCACTGTTTCAGGCTTCCACTGGGGGCCTTGGAACATATTCCCTGTGGATAAAGTGCCACTACTGTACTGGTTTCCTTTCCTTTGGGGGATATACCACAGTGGATTGCTGGGTCATATGGTGGTTCCATTTTTAGCTTTTTGCAGAACCACCTTGCTGTTTTCTGTAATGACTGTGCTAATTTACATCCCTACCAACAGTGTACAAGGGTTTTCTTTCTCCACCTCCTCACTAACACTCATTGTCTTTCATCTTTTTGATAATAGGCATCCTAACAGGTGAGGGGTGATGTCTCACTGGGATTTTACTTTGCATTTCTTCGATGATTAGTGATGTTGAGCATTTTAAAATATACCAATCAGATGGAAAATATTTCCATCATTGTGAAAAATTTCATGTCATGTCACTTCTCCTAATCCAAAATCATTCAATAATGATGGACTGGGTTATCTGGACCAAACCTACCACTGAAAACAAATAAAACTGATAAATACAGTATTTAAAAATATTTTTTCCTAAATCAATAAGAGCTACCAAGAGTCAGTAAGAGAGAAAGAAACAATTAGGCAAAATTAAAGGGACAATATAGAAAACCCAGAGACAGAAACTGAAGGTTTGTCCTGAGGGTAATTGCTGATCCCTGTAAATTTGAACTATTGTTTTTATGTCTGCAAGGCCAAGGAGACAGAAATTGAAGCTCAGGACTTGAGAAAGAAGGGGAGATATCCTCTCCATAAGCACGGACCCCAAAGGGCTATACCCTTGAAGTAAAGATGAACCAAAATTTATTCAGGTTGGTAACAATGTGGCAATATTCTCCTGTGTGGTCTGAGGAAGCCCAAAACTTTTAACTTGATTTAAGGTGGTTTCAGGTCAGTGCTGCCCACAAGTGCTTGGCAAAGCAAAAACAAAACAAAACATATAAACAAAAACGTTTCTTTAGAGGAAACCATCCTCATCCCCTGGATTTAAAATTGTTCCACCAAATTATTTTCAAGTTTGATGATCAGGAAACAAACAAACAAAAATAACCAAATATATAGGACATAAGAACCTGTAGGTACAGCAGACAAGATAAACTAAACTACCGAAGCTTTAGATTTTGTAATTATCAGAGACAAACTGTAAAATAATTATGATTATTATGTTTAGAGAAATAAAAGTCATGCTTGAAAATATTTGTAGTTAATAATAAACTATATCAATGATTTAGGGTTGAAAAAAGAAAATCAAACTTCTAGAAATAACAAATTCAATTAATAAAAATAAAAGCTCAGAAGATACAGCTGGAGGGAATTAGTAAACTAGAAGACAGAAGAAATCATTCAACACTTAGCATAGAGAAACAATAAGATGGAAACTATAAAAGAAACATTAAGAGCCATTGAAAACAGAGTGAGAAGAACCAACATATGCTTAAATGGAATTCCAGAAACACAGGAGGGATAAATTGTCAGAGGCAATATATAAACAGATAGCAACTGATAATGTTCCAGAACTAATGAAAAACAACAAACCACAAGTTTAAGACAGATCAGACTCAAACAGGATAAACAGATATCCCCATCCACACACATTATTGTGAAACTTTAGTAAATCAAAATATAAAAATATTAAAGACAGATTATCTTAAACCCCTTTTTAATAAAGTTGAAAGAAAATAACCACCTACCTAAAATTCTTCTCTCAGTGAAAATTCATTCCAAGAATGAGGGTGAAATACAGATGCTTTCAGATAATAACAATAAAATTAAAAAAAAACCAGCAACAAAAGATGAGTTTGCTACCAGCTAATTCTCACTATAGGAAATTATATTCTTCAAGCAAAGGGAAAATGATCCCAGATGGAAAGTCTGAGAGGCAAGAAAGAACAAAGAGCAATAAAATGGCAAATATGTTCGTACATCTAAATGATTGATTGTGTAAAGCAATAGTAACAAAGTCTTGTGGCGGTTAAAAGCAAAAGATATGGCTGGTCGTAGTGGCTCAAGCCTGTAATCCAAGCACTTTGGGAGGCTGAGGTGAGGGGATTGCCTGAGTCCACAGGTTCGAGAACAGCCCGGGCAACTTGGTGAGACCTTGTTTCAACAATAAATCAAAAAATTAACCGGGCATGGTAGCCCACACCTGTAATTCCAGCTACTTGGAAGGCTGAGGCAGAAGGATCGCCTGAACCCAGAGGGTTGACGCTGGGTTGACCCTGAGCATGCCACTGCACTCTAGCCTGGGCGACAGAGTGAGACTCCAACTCTAAATAAATAAATAAATAAATAATATGATGGGTTTCTCAGACCCATGATGTCCAGACTGAGAGCTTGATATGTTCCTCCAATCCTAATGCTGTCATATTCTTCTTCACCTAATTAAATGACAACTTCATCTTACCAGCTGCCCAAATCTTGGAGTCCTCTTTGGTCTCTTTCTTTCATCTTTCACATTAACAGGTCCTGTTAGGTCTAGTCAGAGGTGCTGAAACTGACCTGTACTGGCTCGTAAGAGCCAATTGTTAACTTTTTAGGAAACTTGCAAGCTGGTAGCCTAAAGTCAGCCATGTTAGGAGTGTTTACACCACGGAAATCAGCCACCATCTCTCTTCCTAAGAACCAGTTGTTAAGCCTTTGCCAGCACACTACTGGGTTTACCTACAAAATATGTCCAGAATCTGATCACTTCTCACTACCTTCATAGCCAACACCCTAGTCCTAGCTACCATCGTTCTCTCACCCAGATTATTGAGTCAGAGTCTCACTGTTTTGCCCAAACTGGAGTACAGTGTGGCATGTTCACGTCCACCATAACCTCAGCCTGCTGGGCTCAGGTGATCCTTCTACCTCTACCTTCCGAGTAGCTGGAACTACAGGTGTGCGCCATCATGCCCAGCAATTTTTCTTGATTTATTGTAGAGATGAGGTCTCGCCAAGTGACCCAGGCTGATCTCAAACCTGTGGGCTCAGGCAATCCTCTCATCTCAGTCTCCCAAAGTGCTGGGATTATAGACATGAGCCACCATGCCCGGCCGCAATAGTCTCTTAAAGGATCTCCTGCCTTCTCTCTTGCTTCTTTTTAGCCTATTCTCAGTACAGCAGCAAGAACGATTCTGTTACCCCAGTGGCTTCTAATCTTAACAACTGGCTCTTGGGAGAGGAGGTGGTAGCTGATTTCCATGGTATAAATATGTTATATCTCTCCTATTCGAATATAAGTTTCACGAGGGTGAGGTTTTATCTGGTTGTGTCGAATTATATTTCATATCCCTAAAACCAAGTCTGGTCCACCCAGGGACATTTGAATTTTTTAATTCAGTTGAGGAAGGGGAGATTTTTATCCGGTTCTTACTGGCATCTGGAGAAACGTGCAGGCCCAAGTCTGCAAACTGGCATCCTGGAGCTGGGTTCAGCCCAGGAATGTGTTTTGTTTAGCCAACTAGAAATTTTTAAAGAAATTAAATTAGTTGTCAACATTCAAAAATGAGAGATTTCACATTTCCAAAATCCAGATTTCCAGATTCTCTGGAACAATCCAAAGATCTTGCAATCCTGAGGCTGCATTCCCACCTGGCAACAATCAGCAGGCACCAAGCAGCGCCTGCCCTCCGGTCCCCACCCTGCGCCTGCCAGCTCCCCTCGTCCACGTGTCGGGGCCTGACTAGTTCCCTTGGTTTGGGTCTGTGCCTGCCTAATGGTGAGGTCAGCGCAAGACCTCTGAATGGAAGTCAGGACCTCTGAGTTTGGGTTTCTTATCTGTAAATAAAGAGACTAACAATACCTACTCTAGAGGGTGGTGATGAGGCCAGATCTGACCACATCTGTGAAGGGACTGTGTGAGCAGCAAAGCCCAGAACACCCTGAAGGGATCGGCATTCACACCATACTCTTTCACACAAACACATCAGGGGCTACTGATGTGTCTCTGCACAGGCTGGCCCTGTCTTGGGATCCCACCCAAATAGTCTATGTAACCTCATTCTGCCTCTCAGATGACATCTGGCTCCCATGCCAATAGTGGACTCCTCAACTCCCCTCTGTCCTCAGCCTGTCCAGAGACCCCTTCCTGGCACATGTGGTCTGCCAGGCTGCCTCAGTGACAGAGTCATGGGGTCCATGGTATCCCTTCTGACAAGGCTCAGCTGTACGGGGCCAGCAAAGCCTTGCAGGTTGATGCAGGAGATAATCTATAGGATCCTGCACAGGCGGGCCCTGGGAGAGGCAGCTGAGGGCTGTGGCCCTGCTGCCCAGTGTCCACCAGTACCGCCACTGGAGTCCAGTGTGGCTCCCGCCGGGCTCCCTGCCTGAGACCAGGCAGACAGAATTGTGGCGAGTTGGGTACCATTTCCCCGCCCATGGTGGGTTTGGGGTGAGAACACCAACCGTTACTGGGAGGCTTCAAGAATGTGTGGGCATACCACAGGAATGCCAGTGGAGGGGAGGTGCGAGGAGAGCAGGAAGACCAGCGGTCAGGGCTGCCCTATGCCACGTCTGTGGGGTTCAGAATCTCAGCTTCGAGTAGTCTTGCGGTCACTTACTAGCTGTCTTGCCTGAGGTAAGTCATTTAATTTCTCTGAGCCTGGTCTTCTCTTCTGTGAAGACATGCTTTTACCTACTTTCCAGTGCTGTGAGAATCCCATGAGATTGTGTGAAACTCACGTGTGGTCAGCACTCTTCTAAGCACTACACCCTCATGAACTCATTCACTCCTCACACTGGCCCCAGGAGATAGGGGCTATTATAAACCTCACTTTACAAACGGGGACACTGAAGCACAGAGAGGTTGGGCAACTTGCCTGTGAAGTTACAGCGTATAAATGGCAGAGCTGGGATTTGGATCCAAGAAGTCAGGGTCTAGCATTCCAGGCCCTTTTAAGTTCTTGCAATGTCTCTTCTCTAGAAAACATTGCTGGGATAGCCCTAAAATCTACACAAAAAGGTAAATTATTCATTCAGATGGTGGGAGGTGATTTCACCGAGGGATGGAAGGATTTGTTAAAACTTGTTAGTAAGTGAACAGTCTGTTCTAAATCTCTGACATCTGGTGGGGTGCCTGCTCCTATAGGGAATTTGGGATGCATGAGGTTCACTGCTCCCTGGGGAAGCTTGGACCAGCAGGCTGGGAAGAAAGAAGGATTACCATACGGGAAAGCTTCCTTCAAGTTGGGTGTGGGTGTCAGAGGGTTACGGGAAGCTCAGAGAGGAGACACGGTATGCGGTTTCTGAGAAAGCTTCTGGAGGGAGTGATTCTTGAAAAAGAGGGCAAGGGTGGGAGTCACCCATGTGCCGTGGTTATGGTGTGATTTGGGGTCCTTCCTGCTGACCTGTTTTCTGAACCCCATTCATCCCGCCAACAAACCTCTGACTGGGAGTGATCCCACCACTAATTCTGTGGTAAGGGGCAGGATTCTGTGATCTCATGCAGCTTAGGGGTGACTATGAATGGCATATCACCTATGCCTCCTATGCTTCATAATAATAACTTTATGACTTAAAATACTCTCCTGGGCCTGGCATGGTGGCTCATACCTGTCATCCCAGCACTTTGGGAAGCCAAGGCGGGAGGACTACTTGAGCCCAGGAGTTTGAGACCAGCCTAGGCAACATAGGGAGACCTCGCTTCTACAAAAAAAAAAAAAAAATTAGCCAGGTGTGGTGGTGCATCCCTGTAGTCCCAGCTACTTGGCAGGCTGATGCAAGAGGATCACTTGAGCCCAGGAATTTGAGGCTGTGGTGAGCCGTGATTGTGCCACTGCACTGAAGCCTGGGCAGCAGAGTGAGACCCCGCCACAAAAATAAAATAAAAAATAAAATACTTGGCCGGGCACAGTGGCTCAAGCCTATAATCTCAGAACTTTGGGAGGCCGAAGTGAGGGGATTGCCTGAGCCCATGGGTTTGAGAACAGCCTGGGCAACTTGGTGAGACCTCATCTCTAAAATAAATAAAGAAATTAGCTGGGCATGGTAGCGCGTGCCTATAGTTCTGGCTACTTGGAAGGCTGAGGTGGAAGGATCGCCTGAGTCCAGCAGGTTGATGATGGAATGGCTGTGAGCATGCCGCTGCACTCCAGCCCAGGCGGCAGAGTGAGACTCCAACCCCAAAACAGAAGAAAATAAAATATTCTCCTGCTCACTTTCCTCCCAACAGAGCAGATGGTAGCTGGAAACTGGGTCCTGGGGCTGGTAGCCAGGAGAAGGAGGTGGGAAACATGAACGCCATTCTCGCTCCCTGGTAGCACTCTCAGATTCTGTCTCCTGCCATCTTCGCCTCCATTCTGGGGGATGAGTCTGCTGAAGCTGGACGGTCCTGGGGCTTCCTGGGTGGGCTTTCTGGCACCCCTGTCAGGTTCTGCCACCACTCAAGTTGGTCTCCCTGGACATGTCCCGGAAGAATGAGACATTCCCTGCCCCTGTACTCTGGGAGCTGAATGCTGTTATACCCACCTCACGCCGTCTTGGTATGACCTCCAGCTATTTGTCTTCACACTCACCTCAACGTCCTAAGGGCAGGGATCATGTCCTATGTATGTTTCCCTCTCATGTCCCAAGGGGCCCATAACATCCTGGGCATATGATACACTTTTACTCAAACCTACTGTATTAGTTAGGATATAAGTTCACACTCATAATTTTAGGATAGAAAATGCTTTCAGCAAAGCCATAGTGTATTTCTTTCTCAAATAAAAAGCATGTTGGCCTGCTCCTTACAGTCATCAGCTGCCCAGGCTCTTCCTCTTCTGTCATTCCCACTCCCTAGCTTGTCTGCATGGTCCAAGAGGGTACACCCTCAAGCTAACCTTTCAGCAGGTAGGAAGAGAAGGGCCTATTAGACAGAAGTAGTAAATACCACTACTGCTTAAATCTCATTGGATGCTTACTTCAACGTCTTAGCTGCAAGGGAGGCTGGGAAATGTAGTTTCATTCTGAGAAGGGAGGGGAAGGCATATTTTAGGAAAAAGTAGTAACCTATATTATATTCACTAGCTGAAGATTCTAAATTTATTTAAAAGATAAAGTCATGTTATGAAGTGACGTCTATTTAAAGTTCCCTAAAACAATCAGTTCTCTAATAAGTATGGTTCACTATTCATTCATTCATCAAACATTTCATTTATAAACAGAATGAATAGTGTACCTTATGGGGAAATTGTGAGGATACTGAATGAGCTAATACTTGTACATCCCTTAGAACAATGTCTGCCACATAGTAAACATTGTGTCAGGGTTCATGCATGCTATTATACTTTGGCGCTGCCCTAAGTGCTATAGGGATTAGTGAACTGACTGAGACAAGATCCTCACTCTCAAGTAGTTCACATTCTAGTGCGGCAAAGAAATATGAACACAAAGAAAGCCCCTACAATTGGTGCTCCAAGGAACATATACCTTAGTATCCCCTGGGGCCTCCCTCCCTCCCAATTTTGATTCACTAGGGTGGAGGCAGGGCTGGGACATCTGCATTTTATTAAAAGGTGCACAGGGGGTTCCGAGGCACACCCACAGTGCAAGAAGCTGCCCTACAGAATGGTGGTTGTAATATGGGAGCCCTAGAGAGGGGTCGATCTACTCTGCCTGAGTCAGCAGGGGAGGTTTTTCAGAGGAGGTACCACGGGAAGGCTGCAGGCATAAAGGGTGGGCAACACCCCTCAGGTAAAGGAACTAGTATACATGAAATCAGTATCATTTTCCAACAACTCAAAAGGCAGTCAGTGTCCATGGAGTAGAGGTTCATGAGGGGTATGGGTGGGGGGACAGAGAAAGGACTGTCAGAAGATGCAGCCAGAGAAACACACAGTAGCCCAGTGATCATTTTGTTTCTCAGACAGGATTTGAAAAAGGTACCACCCCTTTCTTCAGATTAACAGACATATGCACACAAAATCTTGCATACAATTTCAGGAGGGTCATAGACATTGCTTCTTACCCCAAGCCCATCCACTGACATGCGTAGACTGGAAACCACTGTCAACTGTGATGCACCAAGGTATGGAATACAAGAGAGGATCGGGCTTATGGGGAAATTAATGAGCTCACTTTTGGACAGTTGAATTTGAAGCATTTTAAATTTGACATCCAGGTGGAAATATCTGACAGGCAGATGGGTGTACAGGTATGGAGTTTGAGTAAGAAGTGTAGGCTGGAGACAGAGATTTGGGTCATCTGCAAGCTGGGGGTAGCTGAGGTCATGGAAGTAGTACCATGGCATGACCTCATGGTAGCATGTGGGGTGAGAGGGGCAGAGGAGGGTCAGCCTTGAGAGGGACTCAAACACACAGGACTTACCACAGCTGCTTTAAGAACTCCTCAGTAGGTAAAGAAAACCCAGATGATACACTATTTGCATACTAGGAAAGTCAGGGATGCTGTCCTTGGGGGTAAGGGACAAGACCAAAGACAAAATGAGGGAGGAATGAAGGATGCGTTTGTCACTACTCTGAGTTCAGACCTAACTGACTTGTGCAATCACTTTGGAGAATCCTTGAAGCAGATAGGATTCCACAGCTCTCTGGCTGGGGGGCTGGGAACATGTCTACTGTCCCTTGTGAGCCGGAAGTATTCAGGGACACTTCCTCTTCCTCTGGAAGGAATTTCTGAGAAATGCCTTGTTCCAGTCAGCTCAGTGGGACTCGGGGACACACCTGCTTTTCTGTGATGTGATGCACACCCCCGACATGGTCTTTCCACCCTTTCCACACTTGCACTTTTTACTCTTTCTATATGAAAAGCTTTGTCAGAGGACACAATTTAAAACATCTGTAGCTAGAGGTTTAACAGAGGGCCTCCTTTAAAAGAATAAAATTACTCCCTTTAGGGACTGTCATAGAAAATACTGGGCATATGGGCACCATATTAAAAGATTAAGAGTCTTTAGGCGGGTCAGGAAATTCTTCTGAAATATGAACCCCTCCACACCGCCGCCCCGCGCCTGTATTTCCTTCTCTTCTTTTTCGCGTGTTCCTAAAGCCTTAGGGCAGGGCTATATCCACAGAGCAAAATCCTTCTGCCCAGCTTCTGTCCCCTTGATTAGATAATATCGATTAGATCAAAGATTTGGGAGGGGAATATCGTAGGCTCCTCTCCCTCTGCCTGCCTGACATCTCCTAAAACTCAGATGTATGGGCAGGGCAGGGAGAACAAGAGAACACAGACATGAGCAAGTTTTGGAGAAGTGGGTTCCTCATCTGTTTCTTTGCTCACTGAACAGACTGAGCCTCAGAGAGGGACAAAATGCTGGGAGATAAGAGGGACCCTAGAACAGGCAGTTCTGTGCCTTCTCTACCAGACAGCTCCAGTGGGCAATAAGTTCTCAGAGAAGAAGTACTGCTGGAGCATCCAGGCAGATCCTATACTAGCAGCAGGAGAGACAGGACTTCCTAATATGGAACCTATTTGTTTCAGCATGGGGTGGGGCTCTGGAGTCATTACTGAGTAGCAGAGAAGTAACACAGAGAGCCACCAGCCTGAAGGGACCATAGGAAGGGAACAAGGGGTACCTCTCCCCATCTGAGAAGCCCAGGACAGTGGAGAGATGGAGATCTCAGAGGATGCTTCTGCAAGCAGGTGATACTGAGTGTCAGATCCTGGGTCCATCCTACCCCGTAAATTAGACACAACCCTGGGGAAAGGGGACTTGAGTCCTAAATTGACCAAGACAAAGATTTTGCCAACCCAAATGACTGAAAGGTCAAAATCAAAATTTAATCTCTTAAATTAAATAAAATAAAGTCATATTCCTTGCACATAATGTTTTTTGTGAACCAGGATAGCCATACATTTAGAATTATATATATGTATAGATGTAACAAATTTACCTTAAAAAAAAACTAGAACTTTAAAATATATATACATGGTGGTAACTGTTCTACAAGCCTGAGTCTTTAGGTGTCTTTAAAAAGAAGAAAAAAAATTATTCCAATCCCACTCCCTTAAAAAACAAACCAATAAACAAACCAGGAAAAAGAAGGTCATTGTAGTGTTAGCTAGCAGTCATTTTCTAAACATTTAGCTGAATTTAAAAAAAACCTCTTGAATCTAGTCATTCATTCATCTCAGACAAATATGGAAAAATTGGCAGAATGAGCAACGAAGACAGACGTTACCAGAACAGGGGCTGGGGATGGAAAATGTTTTGCAATTGCATAGCTGTCTGTGTAATGGGACATGAATGCGGTGTGCTTGGTGCCTGCTGGTAAGGGGACCCAGTGGAGGCTCTAGACACAGACTTCATTGACCTTTGTATATTTAGTGCCGGCCGCCTTGATGTCTGCAACAGCCACCTCACCCCGACTCCTCTGAGGGCGGGCGTCCCAGTGAGTCCTGTCCCCCTACTGCCGTACCCTCCCTAATTTGTGAGGTGGGGCCATGAAATCTTCTGCCATCAGGGGCCTCCCACTGGGACGGGCTGCACACGGACTTGGAAAATATGCTTGCTGAGGAAGACAGTTGTCTGCTCACTGTCTCGACACCTCAGAAGGGAGGAAGGGGCTTTGGCTTCAGAAGGAGGGAATATTTCCAGATCATCTGGACCATAAAACGCTGGCTCATATACCCAAGGGAAATTGAGGACTTCCCTAACCCTCGGGTAGAGAGAGTCAGGTCAGACTTCCTGGAAGAAGGGGTGACTTGCTCAGTTAACCGTCACTCAGCTCTGCCCCTTTTCAGGTGCTTTCCACTGTCAAATACAGCCACAGACACACATAGGTATGGATTCTTATTCTCCCTGCTTCAGTATCTCCAAAGCCAACTTGCCTTGACAAATTTTCTCTAATCTTGTAAGGAAGGAGATTGAGGCTGGAAGTTCTATTGCTAGAGCAGAAGAATGCACGAAACAGCGAGGATGGCTACTTATCCCCAATCTCAGGGTTTCTTGTCAAATTCAGGGACATTTCTGAACTCATTAGCCCACCCCCTCTGACCTAGGGGCAATGGACAATAGAAACACTTTGGGTCCAGGTTGCTCATTTCTGTCTCCCTTTCTCTCCAGGTTCTAGTTGTTGTCTTCTTCCTTCTCCTCCTCCTTTCCTGCTTCCTCCTCTTTCTCCTCCTCCTCTTCTTCTTCTTGTTTTCCTCCTTCCTTCCCCCTTCCCTTCCTCCTCTTCCTCCTCCTCCTCCTCTTCTTCTCCTTATTCTTTCTTTTAATGGAAAGCAGCTATTTTATTCATTTTTGTCTTCTTCTTATTATTCTTTTTGTGTAGGGGTCTCACTCTGGGCTTAGGTGATCCTCCCACCTCAGCATTCCAAGAAACTGGGACTACAAGCACATGCCACCATGCCCAGATCGTTTTTTTAATTTTTAATTTTTTTTGTAGAGACAAGATCTCACTACATTGCCTAAACTGGTCTTGAAATCCTAACCTTAAGTAATCCTCTCACCTCGGCCTCCCAAAGAGCTGGATTACAGGTGTGACCACTGTGCCTGGCCCTTGACTTCTAAATAAAGGAACAGAGAAGGAGTCAATTGTATAATAACCAGACCTAACCAAGCAATAAGTATCTAAATAACAATGTCTAACATTTTCCAGCCCTTACTATATACCATGCCCTTGGTGTGGTCTGTCTTCAGCACTGTGAGGCAGGGGCAATTATTAGCACCAATTTTTCAGAAAAGAAGGCCAAGGTTCACAGAGGCTAAGTAACTCACCTAAGACTGTATAGCTCTTAAAAAGCAGGCTGAGATTTAAAGCCAGGCCCATCTGACTCCAGAACTCACGTGTGGATTCCCACATGCTATCATTTCCTAGAGAGAATACAGAAAGAGGTACAACATGTAGAAAGCTGGGGGAGATAACTCAAGCAGTACGTGAAAGGAGAGGAGGTAGAAAATCTATTTTGAAATTGTAGAGGGGAATCTTTGGGAAAAGATAGAAAATTCCATTGTTGAAAATGGTAGCCGGGCTCTGTGGCTCAACCTGTAATCCCGCGCTTTGGGAGGCTGAGGTGAGTGGATTGCCTGAGCCTGCGGGTTCAAGACCCGCCTGGGCAACTTGGCGAGACCGCATCTCTACAATAAATAAAAAAAGCAGCCAGGCATGGTAGCGTGTGCGTGTAATTCTGGCTACTTGGAAGGCTGAGGCGGAAGGATCGCCGGAGCCCAGCAGGTCGAGGCTGCAGTGGCCGGGAGCGGCCACCACACTCCAGTCTGGGCGACAGAGTGAGACTCCAACTCAAAAAAAAAAAAGAAAATGGTGAAGCTGTTTCTATGCTTGGCCGATACACATATGGAAGTCATGGCTGCAAAAAGCTGGTGGAAAAAGGAAGTTGGAGGAAGTGAGTTGGAAGGTTGGGACTGCACCAACAACTTCCTCTAAATAAAGGAGGAGCTCGCTCCCTTCTCCTTGTTCCATCCCCATTCCAATTCTAGACTCTCTACTTCCCAGACCTTCTGCTGAACCATGCTTACCTTGTCTGACTCCACAAAACTCCAGACCAAACCCACCAGCTTCCAGGAAAATGGTAGGGTGGGACAGAGGTTGGGCGACTGCTTCAAGAGAAGATGACAAGGCTGCCCTGTTTCCAGAAACCAGTGGAGAGGATGATACAAAAAGGAAGAGAGCCAACCTATTACTGGGGAAGAAACTTGGGTAATAGCTTGGCTCTCTGTCTAGTCCATCTGTGGGCTCTTGTCCAAAGTTTTGCTTTTGGGATCTTCCTGAGGGGTCTGAAGGGACTGAAATAGGTCCAGTGACTCTTCAAGGGGTACAAATTTGGTAAAATTGAGCAAGGGTAACCAGTTGCTTGGGAGACAAGTCTGGCTTAAAACAGAGCTAACTTATATAATTGTCCCTTCCAACATGTAGTACTTACCAGTTTAGTCAAAGAAACCTGCCCACAAGATGCCCAGGCAGGAGGTAGAGAGGAATTGCATTCTCTCAGAGGCAGTGGGGATGGCAGAAAAAGTGCTGGACCAGGAATCAAGAAAGCAAATTGCCAGTCCCTAGGCCTGTTTACTGCCTGTGGAATCTTAAGTAATCATTCTATCTTAGTCAGGCAGGGTTTCCATAACAAAATACCATAGACTGGATGGCTTAGGGCCAAGTACGGTGACTTATGCCTGTAATCCCAGAACTTTGGGAGGCTAAGGCAGGAGGATCACTTGAACCCAGAAGTTGGATACCAGCCTGGGCAACATAGCAAGACCCTGTCTCTACAAAAGAAAGAAAAAAGGAAGGAAGGAAGGAAGGAAGGAGGGCGGGAGGGAGGGAGAGAGGGAAAGAAAGAAAGAAAAAGAAAGACAGAAAGAAAGAGAGAGAGAAAGAAAGAAAAAGAGAGAGAGAGAGAGAGAAGGAAGGAAGGAAGGAAGGAAGGAAGGAAGGAAGGAAGGAAAGAAAGAGAGAGAGAGAAAGAAAGAAAGAAAGAAAGAGAGAGAGAAAGAAAGAAAGAAAGAAAGAAAGAAAGAAAGAAAGAAAGAAAGAAAGAAAGAAAAAAGAAAAAATACTGCATGGCTTAGACAACAGACATTTATATTCTCACAATTCTAGAGACTGGAAATCCAAGATCAGGATGCCAGCAATGTGAAATTCTGGTGAGGGCTGTCTTCCTGGCTTGCAGACAGCCACCTTCTCACTGTATGCTCACTCAGTCTTTCTTTGGTATGTGCACAGGGGGAGATTTCTCTATCTTCCTCTTCTTATAATGCCACCAATCCCACTGGACTAGGACCCTACCCTTATGACCCCATGTAACCTTAATAACCTCATAAAAGCCCTATCTACCAATACAGTCACATTGGGAGTTAGAGATTTAACATAAAAAATTGGGGGTGGGAGGACACTATTTAATCCATAGAATACACTTTATGTGCCTCATCTTTCTCACTTTTTCCAGTGCCTTGTCTTCAGTGCCACCTAGTTAGCGGGCTTTGCCTGTCCTCTTTCATCCAGTTGCTCTGCGCCCCTGTGATAATAATTTACCTTCTCACTTTTAGAGTTCTTTTTCCCAAGTCATTTCACTAAAGACTCCTGACTACCCTAAATGGGAAGCAAGGAAACTATTAATATACTGTGCCAGCTAACTATTGCTGTACAATAAAATACCTCAAAACTTAGTAGCTAAAAACAACAACCATTTTATTATTTCTTGGAGTTTTGTGGTTCAGAAATTGGGGCAGGGCTTGACTGGATGGTTCTTCTGTTCCAAGTGTTTTTGTTTGAGGTTGCTTTAAGATTCAGTTAGCGATGGCTGATTGGAGGCTACAAGACAGATGCACCCACATGTCTAGCACCTCTAGGGATGGCAGGGATGGTGGGAAGGATAGGCTCAGCAGAGACTGTTGACCAGTGTGCTCACTCCAGCATGGCAACCTCAGGACGGTCAGATTTCTTACACGGTGGCCCAGGGCTCTCAGAGAGTGTGTAGAGAGACCTGGGAAGAAGCTGCAAACTTTTTTATTACAAGCCTTGAAAAAAGTTCCAGAGCATCACAGCTGCCACATTCCATTGGTCAAGCAAGCCACTAAGGCCAACCCAGATTTCAAAAGAAAGAATAACAAAGGTTTCTGGCCATCACAGCAGAAGTATTACCATGTGACTTCTAAAGTTTAGGTCATAAAAGAAGGGTTCAGGTTCTCCCTGTTTCCTTCTGTCTCAAGATGTTCACTTTTGGAACCCAGCCACCATGATTTGAGTAGGCCTGTGCCACATGGAGAGGCCCACTTGAAGAAAAAACCAGACCTTGCCCTCACCGCCAGTGCCAACTTGCCAGCCACGTGAGTAGGCAACCTTGGAAGTGGATTCACCAGCCCCAGACAAGCTTTCAGATACTGTGGTCCTGGCTGATATTTTGACTACAACCCCAAGAGAGTGCCTAAGCTAGAACTACCCAACTAAGCCACTCTCTGATTCCTGAGCCACAGAAACAATGAGAGACAACAAATGGTTGTTATCAAGTCACTAATATTTGAGGTGATTTGTTATGCGGTGTTGGCCAACTAATACAGACTTATTCGTGAGGCTTAGGACAACATGAGAATAGACACTCTGGGACCTTAAGGAACCTCTCATCTCTACATAACTAATGAAATCAACAACACGTAGTAAGTATTTAATACAGTCAGAATATATTAGGGTTGCTGGTGGAGGGGGCAGAGATATGGTGACTATATCTTCCCAACTCAAAATTGGGACAATTGGCTAATAGTAGCCCATTAGCATTTGAAGTTGTAACAAAATATTGAGAATCAGTGCTGACCACAATAGTCTACGTCAGGGTTTCCCAACCCCCAGGCCGAGGACCAGTACCTGTCCGTAGCCTATTAGAAGGAACCTGGTCACACAGTAAGAGGTAAGCAGCAGGTGAGCAGAGCTCCGCCTTCGTCAGATCAGTGGTAGGATTAGGTTCTCACTCATAGGAGCAGGAACCCAATTGTGAACTGTGCATGCAAGGGGTCTAGGTTGCACATGCCTTATGAGAATCTAAGGCCTGATGCTCCCCCAGCATCTCCATCCATGGAAAAAAATGTCTTCTATGGAACCGGTCCCTGATGCCAAAAAGGTTGGGGACCGCTGGTCTACAAGACATAGTCCCTCTGTACAGATATTGTTCTCCCCAGCTGGGGCTTGGAGTAATCTGGAAGGGCTCCCTGGGGTGACAGCTGTTGTGATGGAAGAATATTATTACTATATGAGTGTCTCTGGCCTTTTCCCTCTCCGCTGCCTAGGAAAGGGGCTGCTGGCTTTGCCCAGTCATCTTGTTTTCCTCCCCTCTCTCCATGGAGGGTCTTGCCATGCCATACTGTGTGTTGATGGCTTTTGTGTTACAAAATCAGGAGAAAAGAAGAAGGAGGGGTGTGTGGTTAGAGCTGGAAGAGGAATTAGGGAGTTAGGAGTTTGGGAGAGGTGAAGAGCCGCATCAGATTTGATACATTCAGAAATAAATGGGAGAGGAATAATAGGATTTCAAGTCTTTTTCTAGTCTGTCCCATCCTCTTTGGAGAATATGTACAGATAACTTGAGTTGTTCTGAAATATTTTTTGGTTGCTGATTGGGTTTATTTGGTGGCAACCACTTTGAGACTGGACCATGTGAGTGGTGGTGCCCTAAGTGTTGCTCTGTGATGAGTACATAGCAGAGAGGAATGGGGTGTGGTGAGTGACTCGGCATATGAGACAGTCGGGTCAGCGGCTGTGAGGGAAGAGGCTAGAAGCCAAGGTACTGTTCATTTGTTCCAGGACTGGAAGTCAGCGTGACTTATGACCTGGAGAATTTGGGCTGCCCCCGGCCCAGCTGTGTTCAGATGCATAAGAGGAGCCCAAGGCTCGGGGCTTTTAGATACCTTGCTTGTTTGGGTGTCACTGTCCACTCTGGTATCGCCTCTGGAGAGGAGGGGCCTAGCAGGTGCTCAACCAACCTTCTACCTCTCAACACAGAGGAAGCTGGGGCAGGAGGGAGAAAGCAGAAGCTTTGGTGGGTCTGACGATGAACTCAGAAGTAGAGCAGTTATGACAGAAAGAAAAAAAAACTGTACTGAGAGGGAGGGGTGTGTAAAGAGCTGCCTCAGTTTCCTAAAATTTTACAAAGGATAGAGAGTTTCCCAAGGGAAGGGGTTGGCTCTTATGCATGTTTGTTCTTCAGACTTAACATCAAGTCTGACATGTGGTAATTGCTCTGTAAATAATGTCAGAGGGAGGAAAAAAAGGGAGGCAGGAAAGGGAGGGAGGAGGCGAGAGGCAGGGAGGGAGGCAAGGAGAGAGGGGTTGGTTGATTCTCTAACTTCTCCTCAAAATTAATTGGATTCCCAGTTAAAACATGACATTATTCTGGCTGAAATCTAATTTCTTCTAGAGGCAGAGCTGGTCTGGGGGACTCAAGTTTCAGTCCTCAGGTTCTAGACTTCTGGAGCTCAAGCTCTCTTGTCTCCCCTCTCTCTCAGGTGAGCTGCTGATGGAGGGCTGGGGAACCATTTGGAATGGGATTGTCCTGGATTCAAATCCCTGCTCCATCACTTTTAGTCGTGGTACCCAAGCGAGTTACTTAAATTCCTTTAGCAGGCTCAGTCTCCCACTAGAGCAGTAAGGATCCCTGCTGCAATGAGGGTAAGTGACATGAAAAGCCCCCAAGCCAGCCCCTTGCGCGTGGATCTCAGGGTGGGCCCACATGCTCCCTTCTCTCTGGTGGATAATGGCAGCCTGCACTTCCCTGCCCTCTGACTCTCCTTCCCCGTCTAGGCTGCCTCTACTCCTCCCTCCTTATCTCTCACCCTCTTTGCTCCTGACTTTTTCCAGGCTTGGTTCCTGCTCCCTGGAGCTGTCTGTTTTCTCGGCAGCATTTCTCTCTCTTGCTCAAGCTTAGCCTTCTTGGTAGGACCTTGGCAGTGTCCCTCCAGGAAGCTCATGTCCTAGGAGGTGAGGGGCTAGCGAAGAACCCAGAGATGAGCCAGTAGGGGCAGGAATGTGCACCCAGGGGCTTCGGGAGGGTGAATACTCGTCTCTTTCCAGCAGCAGTACACAGCCTGTTATTCAGGAGGGGGGGAAGTAAAATTAAAAATGGATGCTCCTACATTCCAGGACTCTGCCTCAGTCAAGGAGAATCCCCTCACTTCTAGCCTTCCATCTCATCCCTGTGCCCCAGCCTCCATAGCTTCTCACCCTCCATGACCTTCCCTGGACTTTCTCAGGGGACTGTCTGGAGATGGTGAGCTGGTCCCGAGGGTGGAAGTACTAAACAGAGTACAGCAGCCCCCATCTCAGAAGAGCCAATTTCTGTCCTTAAGATTACACTGAGATATGCCCACCAGAAACGGGTGAGTCTATGCCCGATTTGGAGGATTTGGATGACACACGGATCCGAGGCTGACCTGACAGCGGGTCAGTCTACCCTGACCATGAATGTGTGACGCTGTCAGGCAAAAACCCGGAAAGCCCAGGGGCCTGAGGTCGCACGTTGGAGAAAAGCACAGGATCCCAAGGCTCACTCCTATGCAAGGGAGGGAAAAACACCCCGTGGCGACAAAGGCTTGTGGGCCCTCTCCAATGATAAGACACAAGCCCTCAGGAGGAGTAAGATCAGGGCTTGCTTTCTGTCCACCACGGGGCACCCGTGCACTGCAAGGAAGGCCCAGGAGGAGCTGCCAGCGTAGCTCTGTCCAGGGTGAGGAGTGAGTGGCCTGGGGAGGAGCGGCTCCTAGCTGTGCTGGCAGGGCCCTGTCGCATTCCGCAACACAGAGGACCAGAACTCCCAGCTTGGCCAAGGCATGCACGGCTGGCACATAGCCCAGACATTCCCTCCCCTCCCAATCCCTTCTTTCTTGGTTCCCTTTCTGCGTCCTGGGGCCCAGGGTTCTGCTGGAGTTTCTGTCTCTCCTCTCTGCAAGGGGATTGTGCTGGAACTGGGGAGAATAGGAAAAGGGGTGGGTGTCAGTCAGGAGCACTTTCTGCTTGGTATAATGTTGCTAGAAGGCCAGGAATCTCTGAAACATGGGCTGAAGACCCCCAAGTGCCCAGCACTGTGCCAGCTCCCTGCAGATTGTAGAGATAAAAAGAGCAGTCTAACTAGGAGAGAGGAGACTGTACTTGTGGACCTGGCCTTGGAGCCTCATTGACTGGGTACATTGAGGACATCAGAGGAGGCAGTATCACTGAAGGCTCTGCACCATTGTACCCTGGAGGCGGCCTGAGGCTGGGGGCCACGTCTGCTTGTTTACCACCAGTGCCTAACACAGGGCTTGGCCCGCTGGGAGAGCTTTGTACACATTTGTTGAATAAATGAGTGGAATGAGGTGGTCCAGAAGGGCTTCCTGGAGGAAAGGGAATCTAAACAGGGCCCAGAGAGGCTGAGGCAGGATTTGACAAGGTCAAGCAGAAGGAAATTTATCCTAGTTAGCAGAGATCCCTAAAAGGAGGGCAGGAAAGGGGACTGTCCACAGAAGGGCTATTTTGGACAAGAACAGGAGAAAGTTCTTCTGCTATTCTCAGGATAAAGCCCAGACTCCCTAGTTCATGTATAAGTCCCTTCTCATCTGGCTTGGCCACCACTTTAGTATGGTCTCTCCCTACAACTCCCTGGCCCTTCACCCTGCAGCTGACTCAAGTGTGTCTTTGCAGTCCCTGGAGCAAGCCCCTCTTTCTCACCTCCAGGCCTGTGAACACTCTCACCCCCTCTGCCAGGAAGGCCTTCCCCCTCCACCTCTACCTGTCCCTCCCGCTCCACTCGACTCAGTGGTCTCTCCTCCGAGGGGCCCCCTTCGGGCTAGTCAGCCCTCTTAGGTGTGACGTGCCACTCTCTGCTTTGCTTGCCTCGTGCTCACACTTGTCACTGTGAACTGCATCCCTGGTCTGCCTCCCCCACTAGACTGGTCATGTTCGAGCGTGCCAGATTCCCCCAGAGTCCACAACCGCAGTCAGGAATGACCGACTCCAGCCCGCGACGAGTGAGAGGCAGCCAGCATTCAGGGAGGCCAAAGCACAGCCGTCAAAACAGACATCACGCAGCCCCAAACAACTCGACACTGGCTCACGTCAATCTTCCTCATCTCTAAGTGGAAGAGCCTGGGCTGAAGCGGGCATGGCCTTCAAAGCATTTCTACAAAATGCTAGCGATTTCTGATCATCCTTGGCAAGCATCCTTTGTGGGTATGGTTTTCCAGTTAGCCTGCATATTCCTTGGAGCTGAAGATCAAGTCTGACTCTCCTTTGTATTGCCAGTAAAATGTCACACCAAGCTCATGGCAGGCTCGATAAAGAATTGGCTCTTCATTTGGTTCGTTAATTAGTCTTTGATCAGACTCACCTAGAGACGATGTCATCATCATTTCTAGTCTTGACCTCAGTCTTGAGCGGGCTGCAGGAAGAGGGGCTCACAGTTAGAGTTTATGTTCAGAAGATTAAATAATGCCCAGAGCAGGAACTGACAAGGCCACTGATGCAAATGGGATGAGGTTCCCAACTGAACATTAGATGCTCAGAGGCGGGAAAAGCTTTAGAGAGCACCTAGCCTAAGCCCTCACTTTATAAGATGGGAAACTGAGATTACGGTGTGAGAATTATTTGTCCAGGGTCAAAAGACATCTTTTGCTTGTCAGATCCAGATGTTTGACCCTGATCTTTGAGGTTCAGGGTTCTCTTCACTATACCATTTGTCTTTCTCTACCACATGGGGTCAGCCTACCCCGACCATGAGTGTGTGGTGCTGTCAGGCAAAAGCCCAGAGAACCTGCTGCCTGTTCCCAGGAAGGAGCCTCATAGAAAGATCATGGGCATGTGTGTCAAACCTGAATTCAAATCCTGATTCTGCTACTTAATTGCCACTCAATTAAGAGAGCCTTGTTTGGCTCTCCACTTACTCACTTGTGGGAGAGAGAGATGGCACATACATGGAGGGCCAGAGTGTGAATCACAAGCAGATATGGTCTGCAGCGTGCCCGGTTTTGTGCTTGATACGATGTCCCTTCATAAATGTCAGTTCTGCCCTTTTCTCCCAGTTCTTGTTTCTCTGTTCTTGCCCTGGCTCTTAGAAAATCATGAAGTCTACTTAGACAGTCTCTGAGCAAATGCTTTTTGGCCTGCCTCCCTGCATTTACTCAGTACCCATCCCTCCCTTCTCCCCAAAGTGTCCCATCCTCCCCAGAACTTCTTAGGAAGGCATTTTGCTTTGTGACTTACACTAGTGGATAGACATTAGGCAGTGCTTCCCTTCTTCCTCCATTCTAACCCAGCACTCCCTGCTACAACTTAGGGATGAAGCCATTTTCTCTGTGTTGCTTTCCAGGAGGATGCAAGCATCTCTTTTTCCTTCTTCCTTCCCTGTTCTACCTTACGTGTTTATTTTTCTTCAATATCCTAATTCATCCTCCTTTTCTCCTTCCCCAGGGCTTTAATAACTACCTCCACCTTTATCTGTCCTCCCTGTCACTATGTAAGGGATGTCTCCCCTATTCGACCCCTCCCACAACCATCTCACCCAGACATCTCTGCCTGCTCAATGCCTGCCTCTGGTGGAGATCTTCTTATCTTTGCTCACCACACCGTGGCTCCTGCAACAGTCCTCGGCAGATTGGAAACCAAAAGGCTGACCGGAGTGAGTCTGTAGGCTGGATCCTGCTGGCTATCTGACCCTGCTGTGGGGAGAAATGGGGTGAGGGGAAGAGTTTGAGGCTGCCTTCCTAGCTCCCCTGATAAATGCCCAAAGGGACCCTGTCAGGCCTCCTCATGTCCCAAAGCATGGGTGCTACTAGCTCTCCTTGCCCCAGACCCCTCTTCCTGGCTGCACTGGGCTCAGGCCTGAAAAATTCCAGGGCAGGCCGAGGCAATCTGCCTGGAAAACAAACCCGGTGCCCAGCCACCTCAGGATGGGCCAAAGGATTTCAGTTTAATCCAAAACTCCCCACAGGGACCGAGTCTCATAAATCAGGAGGGGGCTGTTGTTTTAAGTGGCCTGGCCTTTCTTGCACTGGCCGGCTCCCTCCCTGTTTTCTTTTTGCCTGGCTCTCCCCTCTCCTCCTCCTGGAGTTGGGGAGGGCTCCTGAAATGGGGCTGGGGGGAGGGTCAGGAATGGTGGGCAAGCAGGGCTGAAGGGAAGTAATGAAGGGGTGATTGAGCATGAATCACTCCCTGCCTGGCTGTGTCTCTCTATCTTCAGTCTGATTAGAAGCCCTCATTGATATTAGAAGCCCTCATTGATATTCCAGTCCGGGTCAGCCTGGGGAACAGCAATAAGACGTTGTATTCAGGAAGCACGTTCAAACTTTTTCAAAGCACCTTCATTTCTACTAATCCATTTCATCCCTCTGATGGCCCTGGCCAGGGCATAAGGTAAGAGACAGGCCCAGAGAGGCTGCAGAGGTCAGCTGCATCCAGGCTTGTGCACCTCCCAGCACATTGACTTGCCAGGCCTGTGGAGGCCTGTGGAGGTTGTCTTGCACCTGGGATCATCCTCACATAGTTGATCCAGAGAGGCGATTTCCAGACACTTCCACATACTGGCTTGAGAACATCAACTCTGGTTCAAAATCTGGCTTTGCCCTTTACTGTGCCACTTTGGCCAAGTTACTTAGCCTCTCTGGGCCTCAGTTTCCTTGCTGTAAAACAAAGGTAGGCTGGACGTGGTGGCTCACATCTCTAATTCCAGCACTTTGGGAGACCAAGGCAGGAGGATCACTTGAGCCCAGGAAACTGAGACCAGCCTGGGCAACATAGTGAGAACTTGTCTCTATAAAAACAAACAAAAAACAGAGGTAATACCTATAAGAGTGATATCGGGAAGATTAATTGGATTCATATTTAGAAAGCATTTGGTGCAGTACCTGGTGCATAGCATGTGCCATGTTAGTGTTTGCTAAGTAAATTGGTCCCATCTCTGCAATGTGGGATCACACAGATGCCAGCCCGTCTCTCAGGTGTGGACAGCTTTCGTGGGCTCCCTGAACTCTTCTCCAAGCCCTTTGCTCAACAAATATTTATTGAACACTTACCACGTGCCTCTGTGTTTGGCCTTGGGTTTGCTGTGTGAACAAAACAAAATGATCCCTGTACTCATGAGATTTACAGTCCATGCACAGAAATAAATACTTGATTTCCAATTGTGTCCGTGTACTTTTTTTTTTTGAGTCATAGTCTTGCTTTGTCACCCAGGCTGGAGTGCAGTGGCATGATCACAGCTCACCACAGCTTTTACCTCCTGGGTTCAGGCAATCTTTCTGCCTCAGCATTCCAAGTTGCTGAGACTATAGGTGATTTGTAGAGATTATGTCTCGCTATATTGCCTAGGGTGGTCTCAAACTCCTGGGTTCAAAGAATCCTCCTGCCTCAGTCTCCCAAAGTGCTGGGATTATGGGCACGAGCCACCATGTCCAGCCAGTGTGCTTGTGTACTATTAAGGAATCAAAGAATTGGACACTGTGCAAGAGAATAACAGGGCAAACCTACTCGGTCGGGGGCTTGGAGGTTCCAGAAGGCCTATGCAAGGAAATGACCTTGAGCCCAGATCTGAAGGATGAAAAGAAGCAGCTGCAGGAGTTGCGGTGGGGGTGGAGGTGGAGGTGTGTGTGGTTGAGAAAGAACATTCCAGGTAGGGGGAACTGCATGTGTGGGAGCCTCCCGGCAAGCAGGATCATGACATGCCGTAGAAATGGGAGGAAGGCCAATTGTGGCTGGAGCCTGGGAACAAGGGACTGTGAGAGAAGGGGCTGGATAAGGTCAGACTGATGCTTGGGGCCACATGTCAAATAGAGCATGAAGGATGGACAGGCTTGAAGTGGAGTGGAGTGATCCCATTTGGCTGTAGGGGCCCAATGGACTGCCTTGTGAAGGATGGCTCTGGGGTCTGCAGGGACCAAGGTGAGAGAGGCCGGTGCCTGATGCTGGAGAAGGGGCCATGGGGATGTATTAAAAGAAATGGGTCCAGCTGAGATGTGTTTTGGAGGTATGAGGGGGGACCCAAAAGAAACCGGAATTATCTTTTGGAGGGAAGGTCCCTTGTAGTACACTCAGAATTTGTTCCTCCAGATCAAATGGTCAACCAAAGTTTTCATCTGGAAGTTTTGAGAAGGTTGCATCATGATTTGTGGAAGAAACGTCCGAGTTGGGACTGACAGGTGACTGGTTCTTCCACCATGACAATGCAATTGCCCACAAGGCACTGAGTGTACAGACGTTTTTGACCAAAAACAGCATGATCCCCATGCCTCACCCTCCCTATTCACCCGATCTTGACCAGAGCCAAGATCGTTTCCCTGGATGAAAAACAATCCTCAAAGGGAAACATTTTGCCAATGTGGAGGAGGTGAAACAAAAAATGGCAGAAGCACTAAAAAGAATCAAAATTGATGGGTTCAAAAACTGTTTTGAGCAGTGGAAAAAGCATCTTGCATCACACAGAGAGTACTTTGAAGGTGACTGAAGTTTAAACATGTAAGAATAAATATACAATTTTTAATAAATAAATTCAAGTTTTGAGGTCCTCCCTTATAGAAGGCAAAACTTGGATTATAATGTGTAGGAAAGGTGTTGTAGTTTGTGGTGTGATGAAAGGAATGGGTGCTGGGTGGATGCGAAGGAATGGATTTGAGGATGGAATCTGGGATGGCTCCCCACATGGTGGGAGCACCTGGGTAGGTGAAGATGAAGCATGTGAGGAAAAGCAGGGATTTCCTGTCTTTCATATTCATATTCCTAAACACTTGCTTTTGAATATGCTCCATTTTGCCTTGAATAAAGACTTAGAATGTCAGTCTTCTTTTAGTCTATGAAATAGACTCCTGGCTGGGAATATTGGCTCACCCTATAATCCTAGCACTTTGAGAGGCTGAGGTGAGAGGATCACTTGAGCCCAAGAATTCAAGACCAGCCTGGGCAACATAGCAAGACCTCATCTCTATGCCAAACAAACAAACTAGGCATGGTGGCACACGCCTGTAGTCTCAGCTACTCTGGAGGCTGAGGTGAAAAGATTGCCTGAGCATGACAGAGTAAGATCTCAACACACACACACACACACACACACACACACACACACAAAAGACTCCTGGAAACAAGTTCTCTTTAGCACAGAGCAAAGAATGGCTGTTGTGTGCCTATGCCTGGCCTAAATCCATGCTTCCATTCCATAGAGCTTGGGGGTCTGGGTCCAGATTAATCCTGGCTCTGCCACTTACTAGCCATGAGATCTTGGGTAAGTTACTTAAATTTCTCTGTGCCTCAGTTTCCTCTTTGGCAAAATGGGCACGATAGGGTAGTACCTGCCCCACAGGCTATTCTGAGAGTAGCATGAGGCCATGCTGAGCACACTGTCAATGTTCACACAGACGAAGGGCAAATGTTCATTTTTGCCACCTCCCTGAATCACACCATCCCCTAAGACACCAAGAGCTTTCCTATACCTGCCACTTCTGAGCCCTGCCTCTGTCACTCTGTGCTCACGCTCACAGATTTTTAAACCCAAGTTCGGGGTCTGACATTTATTCCTGTTGAATCTCATTTTGTTAGACGCAGCCTGTGGTGCCAGGCTGTCAGTTTCCTTTTTATTTTAACGAGAGAAAGGTAGCGTGATGCATGCTAAGTTCATTTTTGTGGCTACAGAAGCATCTACGGATGGTGCTTTTGGCATCCTCTTGCCCCCTGGTGAGAGTCTAGCCTGGAGAGGTGGAGGGGGAACAGAGTTGGGCTGAGATGGAGCTGGGGGTGCAGCCAGACATCGCCTGGCCTGAGGGTGATCCAGCACAACTGTCCTGGTTTGTTGCTCCTAAGTCAGTCACTGGCTTGGACTTCTGAGGCTCCGAGCCAGAGGGACCTGTTCAAAATCACTTAGTGGGTTGGCCAGTGACAGGCCAAGGCACGGGCCGTGGCCCAGCACTCCGTCCACAAGACTTCACCACTTCATGATCTTACCTTTTTCCAAACCTCTGTCCCATTCCCTGACCTCGGGTCAGAGAAGAATGGGAGCTTGCGCTGCGGGCTAGAGAAGTCTGCTCCACACAGCCCCCTTGCCTCTCTGCGGGGTGGGCATGAGCCCACATGCCTCTGAGAGCAGCTGCCACGCCCCGCTCGGCCCCCTTATCCCCCCCCCACATACCTGCTGTGTCGGTGCCGAGTGAAACAACACAGCTCTTTCCATAGTGGCTGGGGGGAGGTTTGTGCTCTGCCCCACTCGTGTCTCTTCTCTGACCTTTACCAGGTTCCTGTCTCCACCTTGGAGCTGATTTCCTAACAGCAGTGGCAGGTGGTTTTGATGTCCATGCTTAACTACATGGATTACCGAGTCTTCTTCCTGTGGGGTCTCTGTTCCCTAATTTCCTAGGGGCAGTGGGTCTCCCTGTCAGGCTGAGATCTCCCTGAGACAAGGGGCTGTGTGTCTGTGACTTCTTCTCCTTCTCCTGCTCTGTAATCACTTACTGGGCTCTGTACATGAGGGAACTGAACTTGAAGGTGACCCTGGCACTTAGCAAAGGCCCAGAAGAAGAGCCAAACCTAGAAGCTCTGGGAAGCAATAGCCCATTGATTCCACAGTCTTCCCAGATTCCAAGCATGTGGGGGGTGGAGAGACACCTCCGGCCAGGCACAACAAGGCGCCTTTGGTACCAGCCTCTGGGACTGATGGGCGCATTGGTCCAGTGCCCGCCACTGGTCTTCTTTTCCCGTTAATGCAATCCTTGTTCACCATGTATGCTGTGAGGTATTTTTCCAGGCAGTAGTTTCTTGGGAGAATTGAATTCCCCTAATAAGTCGCCTTGTAAATAACTTAGAGGGCAGGGAGAGAGAGGAAGGCAAGTCCTGTTAGTTTCTAACACTGGAAATCCACAAATTAACCTTCACTGGAGCAACCCACCCAGACTAGAGTATGGGGAGGGGAGGGGGAAATGAAGATTTCCTCTTTTTCTAGTTCCCCGTTCTTCAAATAAATCTTGATTAATTTTCTCTGCCAACCTGCTGGTCTGGCTCAGAGCAGACTGGGCAGAGAGAGGGGCTGACACACATCTGATAGAACACAGATGAAAACCCTTTATATGTGTATACTGTTTATATCTTTCCAAAGCACTTTCCCTCTAGAAGCCCAACATTCATTATGTGCTATCATTATAGATCCATTTGTTCACTGAACTTTAGTGAGATCCTGCCATGTGTTGGGCCCTATGCTAGGCGCATGATAGCAAATTAGACCTTGAGGAGATAGAAGCCTGGGTAGGGAGACAGAATAAGAAAATGAGGAACATTTAAGGTGGAAAGGGGGTAACAGGGACCAAAGGAGAAAAACCCCAATTCTATAAGGAACTGATATTAGGTTGCTGTTTTTTGTTTTGTTTTGTTTATTTGTTTGTTTTTGAGTTAGGATCTCACTCTATCGCCCAGGCTGGAGTGCAGTGGCACGATCATGGTTCATACCAGCCTTGACCTCCTGGGCTCAGGCATCCTTCTGCCTCAGCCTCCTGAGTAGCTGGGACTACAGGTGCTTGCCACCATGCCTGGCATTTTTATTTTATTTTTTTGGTAGAGACAAGGTCTCACTATGTTGCCCATGCTGGTCTCAAACTCCTGGGCTCAAGTGATCCTTCTGCCTCTGCCTCCCAAAGTGCTGGGATTACAGGTGTGAGACACCACGCCCAACCTGGATTGCTCCTAGTAGAGTAGGAAAGAAAAAGATGTTAGGAAGAAAGTTCTTTATTTTGTCCAGTCCCATTCTCCCTATAGCCAATGTTCAATAGAGAGCAGTCAGCATGGTGAAAGTCCTAGACAACTGGGACTAGCAGTCAGCATGCTGGGAAAAGATGGAGGAAACAAAGAGTTTGATGTGGAGAAGAGACTTGGAGACAAAGGACACCCTCATCATTACTGAAGGACTGATGGATATCAAGACAAATTAGTGCTCCCTGTGACTTCAGTGGGGAGACCCAAGACCAGTGGGTGGAAGGAAGATATCTTAGCTCAGAAGAGAAAGACAACATGCAATGCAGTGCAGACAAATTAACCAGGGGTGCGTCCCCTTCTTCCGAGAGGACATGTGGCAATGTCTGGGGACAATTTTAGCTGTCACAACTGGAGGGTGGGATGCCACTGGTCCCTGGGGGTATCTAGCCAGGGGTGCAGCTGCTACACTCCTACAATGCACAGGACAATGCCCTACAACAAAGAATCAGTCCCAAATAGCAGCAGTGCCAAGGTCAAGTAGTTCTGATATCATGGGCAAAGGCACAGGCTTGGGGTACTCCTCCCACTTACCAGTCGTGCCACTTCCTGGCCTTGAGATTGTGGGCAGGTTGCTCAAACCCTCTTGTCATTTGTGTCCTCAACTGTAAAGTGAAGATAGCAAAACTAAATGTGCAGGGACAGAGTGGCATTCAGTGGGATCTTTCTGGACAGTGCCCCCAGCAAAGTGCCTGGTAAGGAGAAGTCCCATTTGTGCTTGCTACAGAACATAAGGAAGATTTTGTTTCATTTAAATCAGTAGGACTGCCCAATAATGGATCAGCGTGCCAGAGAGATTAGGAGTCACACTGAGTTTTCTGTCCCTGGGAATCCCCAACCTCCTGTGGGGAGGTTATAGAGGGCTTTCGGGAATAGGTGGGGAATGAGACAACAGGTTGTGTCAGTCACTCAGTCCTTCCATCCTGGCATTTTTCTGGAGGGGTAGCCAGACATCTGCGTTGCAGACACCAGCACCCTGCAAACTGGAGGGATTGCAGTATTCCAGAAACTAAAAAACTGGTTGATCAAAATGGTACCTGAACCTCACTCCCTTCTCCTTAAATAATGCTCTAACTCCTATTCCTCCCCATCCTGGGTTCTGGCCTTTCATGAAAGTCCCCCCAAAGTCTTCAAAAGGTAGCACAAAGAGCCCAGAGGTCAGAAGAGGATGCAAGAAGCCAGTGGAGGCTGAGCGGTACACGGGAGCCCTGTGACAGTGGGATGTTGAGTAGAGTGCAGGCTGTTGCTCTCCACCTCCTCCGAGGCCAGCAGGAAGAAGCGAGCCTCACCGAGGAGAGTCTACAGGGGAAGAGGTTCCTGAGGGAAGGGAGGGATTCCATCGGTAGAAGGGAGCAGAAATTAGTACCAGCAGCCATCCATCATGAAGAGTCCAGGCTCTGGGTTCAGACCTTCATGGACTGCTCTTACAAGGGTGACAAATGAGAGCCCTTATGGGACACCATGAAGGCTGTGGTTTTAAGTGTTCTGAACCCTTTGAAAAGGAAGTGGGCAGGCCCCAGGGTGGAGTACTCGGAATCTCCAGGGCCTCCTCTCAGAGAACAAACACCCAGGCAAATACCCTTGTGAGGATGACCCACCTGAAATGATGCTAAAGTGTCACGGCATGGCAATTCTTTTTTTTTTTGAAACAAAGTCTCACTCTGTTGCCCAAGCTAGAGAACCGTGGAGCCATGACGGCTCATCACTGCAGCCTCAAATTCCTGGGCTCAAGGGATCCTCCCACCTCCAGCTCCTGAGTAGATGGAATTATAGGTGCGCCACCACACCTGGATGATTTTTAAATTTTTTTGTAGGGATGGGGGTCTCACTATGATGCCCAGGATGGTCACAAACTCCTGGGCTAATCAATTCTCTGACCTCAGTCTCCCAAAGTGCTGGGATTATAGGTATAAGTCACTGTGCCTGACCTGCATAAGAACCTTAATAAAAAAATTATTTTCTCACTGAAAAGTATCTCTTATTTAGGTGAAAAAAACTGAGATTCAGAGAGTTGAATTGAATTGCCTGAGGTCATAGTTAGTGGCAGAACTGGAACTTAAACCCAGGGCTATCTTTGTTTGTTAAAAAGTTCATTTTTTTAAAAATAAAGTGTGTCTGAGAATCAACCAATTGCATCAGACTTACCTGTGTGGCTTGTTAACATGCAGACCTCAGAACCAGCCTCCTTGGGGATGTCTTGGAAATCTGATTCTTAATAAGCTCACCAAGTAATTCATATGCACATTAAATTCGAAAGCCATGGGTGTAGACAGGTTTGTTGATGATAGGCAACTGGACTCAAAGACCCCTGTAGTGCTTCCCAGTCAAGAAAGCCAGAAATTTATGGCATAGGTACAGCAAAATGTGGCTGCAGCCATCTCCCCTCTCTGTGCACAGATGCCATCTCAGGAGCCTCCAGGAAGAGTCACATAAAGGGCTGTCACATACCCTCGAGCTGGGACGACGCTCTCCACACCAATCCCTCTGCACAGCCTCTCTGCTCTGTCTGATCCTTTTGCTGGTCACTGCGGCCAGGGCTGAGACTAGGAGGACAGATGTGGGCAGGGAGAATGACCATAATAAACTAGGAGGCTGAGGTGAGTGGATTGCCTGAGCCCGTGGGTTTGAGACCCGCCTGGGCAGGCGAGACCTCATCTCTACAATAAACCAAAAAATTAGCCAGACGTGGTAGCGGCGCCTGTAATTCCGGCTACTTGGAAGGCTGAGGTGGAAGGATCACCGGAGCCCAGCAGGTCGAGGCTGTGGTGGCTGGCAGCGGCCACTGCACTCCAGTCTGGGCGACAGAGTGAGACTCCAACTCAAAAAAAAAACCAAAAAACAAAAACCAGATAAACAGACCTCAGGCAAGATGCTGTTGTATGTATCTAACTCAACGGCTTATTCAGACAATAGGAATAATAGGTTATCTTGCACACTCTGCTTTGGCTGGAGTGTGTTGGTGGGTCCAGTTCAGCAGCCCTCTGCCCTGGGGTTGTCATTGCTGGGCTGTTAGAAGATTTGTCATCATTTGCTTTCCTCTGAACCCCAATCACTGTCTCCTGCTGCAGCTGAACTTGACTTTCCTAGGTGTCGCTCGTCGTCTGCTATTGCTCGTCCCTCATCGCTTGACCCACAGCGCTGCAGACAGGGTGTGTTTGGGCAAAAGGGAGATTCCACAGACTGTCCTGTCCATCCTTCCCACTGCCCACACCCTAAGCTCTAGCTGAACTGGGCCTTTTCCAGCTCCCCGGATATACCTGGCATGCTCCCACCCCAAACTTTTGCTCTTGCCGTTTCCCCTGCCTGGAAGTCCTGCCCCTCGTCATCCAGCATATTCTACTCATTCTTTAGGGCCCTGGAAGACATTGCTTGTTGCATAACCTTTATCCATTCTCCTCTTCTTCCTCATTTACAGTCCATAGGTATTTTTTTTAATGGAAAGATCAATGTGCCGTCCTAATCTTATTGGTTTTCCAGACTTCTTTCTTGCTAGGAGTGATAATGTGACACCTTTCTGGCCAATGAGATATACTTTCTTTTTTAAAAAAACAAAAAAGTAAGAGAGACAGCTGCATGCAGTGGCTCACACCTGTGATCCCAGCACTTCGTGAGGCTGAGATGGAAGGATTGCTTGAACCCAGGAGTTTGAGACCATCCTGGGCAACGTAGTGAATCTCCATCTCTAAAAAAAAAAAAAATCAACAAATTAGCTGGGCATGGTGACATGCACCTGTAGTCCCAGATTCTTGGAAGACTGAGACAGGAGGATTGCCTGAGCCCAAGAGATCAAGGCTCCAGTGAGCTAAACACTGTCTTAAAAATAAAAGTAGACCGGTCACGGTGGCTCAAATCTGTAATCCAAACACTTTGGGAAGCTGAGCCGAGAGGATTGCCTAAGCCCAGGGGTTCAAGACCAGCCTGGGCAACTTGGTGAGACCTCATCTCTACAATATATCAAAAAATTAGCTGGGCATGGTAGCACGTGCTTGTAGTTCCGGTTACTTGGAAGGCTGAGGTGGAAGGATCATCTGAGTTCAGCGGGTCAACACTGGGGTGGCTGTGAGTGTGCCATTGTACTCCAGCCTGGGCAACAGAGTGAGACTCTGACTCAAAAAATAAAAATAAATAAATAAAAGGAGGACATGAAGCTAGCATGTGTTTGGCATGTATCTCTGGATTTTCCTTTTTGCTCCCTGGAAAGTCTATGATATGATGCCGGGGGTGGAGCAGCCAACTTATGCCCAAGATGATGAAGGCCACATGTGAAGGATGCTGGCCTGGAGACAGAGGAGCTCGGTTCCTTCAGAATATCCTGAGACCTACGTGGTTCTGCCTCCACTTCTTGTTGTTTAAACCTCAGTAGTCAGGTTTCTGTTACATGCAGCCAAATGCAGACCTAACTGATGCAAAGCCTTCTCTCAAAAACTGCCCCCACCGCTTCTACTCATCCTAGCTGGATAAACTCTTCCTTGCCTCTAAACTCACTTGGCCCTTTGTGCCGCTCCCAGAACAGCTATCTTACTCCACTTAACATGCCCATCGCATTTTTGTCTCAGTAACTTTGTTGTGAACACCTTGAAGAATGAGTCTTCCTCTTCCTGGTAACTCCCCTAGGATGCCCTGGCCTTAGGAGATGCCTGGTAAAAATTGTTGAGCAGAATTGATCAGCACTGGCCTCTCCCTCCCAAGATCTACCAGGATTGTAGCATTCTGAAGATTATTTTGTAATGACTCCACCATGGCCTTTCCATCAACTGCTCATATCCCCCAAGTTTGTCCCTTATCCTCTGTCCAGGCCTAGACTCCTCCAGGGCAGTGAAGTACATGGGAGAACTGTCCTATCATCTCTTCTAAGAAGCAGGATTAGGAGAGCAGATATAGCTTGGCCTCCTAAGGGTCTTTTCCCTCTGTCCTCCCAAAGACTGTTGGATGAGGGGAAGGACAAGTTCAAAGGCTTCCTTAGAGACCTCTTCCTACTAGAGACTCTTGGAGCAGATGAAACCACCTAGTTCAGTCTCCAACCTTCAGGCAGGAAAATTCTACAACTTCCAGAGCAGACAGAAAAGAATCCGGGTATCTCTTGAATGACCAAAATGGAATAGACTATAAGATAGGCCTGGGGGTAAGACTTGAGGCCGCTTCTAGGCTTGGTGGCATGCTGCCTGGTGTCATTACGGGGTCAAGTCAGATGCTGGTCGGGGAACTAGGGTAAGTTTCCTTGAAGGTACTTCCCCCTACTGTAGGACCAGGGACTACAATAAGTTCCACATGTTTGCCCCCCACTACTATATGAACTCTTTCAAGACAGGGCATGTCTTATTCATGTTTACTTTCACTACCTAATAGGGTACCTGGCACAAAGAGGATGCCCAATAAATATCTGTGGGAGGGAGAACAGAAGGGAGGTCTTAAGTCAAGCCAAGCAGATGAGTTGCTGACCAGGGAGCAAGTCCTGCCCTTCCTCATCCCAGCCCAACCCTCCTTGGTGGACTTGTCTTAGACTGCTTCCCTGGTTTCTCCCTCAACCCTTCAGAGTACTTCCTCTTCCACTTTTTGATCTTTTGCATGTCCAAGCAGAATTCACCATTCAGTGCTCCAGCAGCATATTGGACACTCCATTATGGCATTTAATCAGCTGGGTGGAGAGTCTCAGCCCCTGTCTCTCCTCTTCACCAGTAGCCAGAGTTATTTCTTGGGGAGAAGGACCAGAGCTCATTCCTCAGACTAGGTGAGAGGGTCTTTAGGTCTCGCAGGTCAGAAGGTCACACAGCAGGGTAACCGAGATGAAGCTTGGAGTGACAGATCTTTTCCAGGGTGAGGAAGGAGGTGGGATGAGTGGAGGAATATTGCCTTTGAGGAGAGCTGGTGGGGCAAGCAAGGCTTCTTTAGGCCAGCAGGAATATGCAGTCTGGACAAGCTTGCTTTTCATAAAGAACCTGAGGCAGTTCTGGGCACCAGAAGTCAGAACTGAGCCTAGTAGCAGGATAGAAAATGTTCCTAGACTGGTTCACAAGGGGTTTAGAGCTGCGGCACCATGGGAGGGGGAATTGGACCTCAGGAATCACCTAGGCTGGTGGCCCCTAGAGAGCATCTCTAGATCACCCTGAGTCCTTGAAGGTGATCATGCAAACATGAGAGTCATTTCAATTACTCCAAGGAACTAACAGAATTTTCATCTCATGGTAAGATTGAATAGGCTAAATGAAAAGGTCATTTTCCTTTGCTTTTGGCTGGAATTATATCAACACAGTGTCCTCATGGGAAAATGAATTATTTGATAAATGCAGTTGGGTAGATAAAATCTTTCAAAATATGAAGTCCTTTTTATTGAGGCTTACAAAGTTGGAAAACAATAATCTCTCTCAAATCCTTCATTGCATAGATGAGAAGACTGAGACCCAGAGAGGTCACATAGCTGTGACTAGGGCTAGGACTTAGGGCTAGGACCAAATCAACTGCCTTCTCTACTACACCATGTGCCTCTATGTTTTCTCTTGTCTTCATTACTCCTTCCAAAAGGGGGTGCCCTCTGGGTCTGCCAACTCAACACTACTGCTCTCCTGTGGAACTTCTACAGGAGTCTGACACCTACATGTTCTCTGGGATGATGCCCACTGGGCCCCAGCATCTACTATCATCAACATCATGGCCCAGGGAGTGTTCCTATGAAAGAAAGGGAATATCCCGGAGGTCCCAGAGGGACATATCAGACAGAGTCACATTTAGTTATAAGTAAAAGAAACCTTAACAAATAGTGGCTTAACTAAGACAGTCCTTCCTCCATCCTCCCCCCACCCCCTTTCTTTCTTACTTCCCTACTGCATAACAAGAAGTTGGAGGGAGAGAGTCCAGGGCAGGTACAGCTGCCCAAGTAGGCCATTAAGGTACCAGATTCTTTCTACTTTTCTGTTCCATCACCCTTAGCCTTTCTCCTCATGGTTTCAGGACAACTGCTGCACCTTTGGGCATCCAAGCAAATTTCCAGGCAAGGAGAAGAGGAGAAAAGGTGGGAAGGAAGGGAAAAATCTCACTGTTAGAAACCTTTGCCCTTTTTATTCAGGAAGGAAAGGCCTCCTCTAGGCTACTTCCTATTCCAGTTAACTGGAACTCATCTCATGGACATCACTAGCTACAAGGGACACTAGCAATCTTTCTAGCATATTTCTTTTTCCTTTCCAGCCTCCATAATAGAGGAAGATAATTAGAAGGAGATTGAAATGGAGTAGAGGGGGCCAACGTAGACACACATGTCTTCCCTGCACCCTTACCCATCCTCCTCTCCTGCCTACTATTACAAGAAAAGGTGGCATGCAAGGCTGGTTTCCACTGGCACGGTGAACCCCAAACCCTGTTACCTTCTCACCTCTATTTCCTATATCTTCAAGCTTTTCTGTCCTCCTGAATCGTATCATTCACTTTTTTATACATGCTCAAATCATTCCCATGTTAAAACAACTGTAGGAGTAGTAGTGACTTAGGGCAGGGGCCCACAACTCCCATGCTGTGGTTTGGTACTGGTCAGTGGCTTGTTAGAAACTGGGCCACACAGTAGGAGGTGAGCAGCATGTGAGCAGAGTTCCACCTTCTGTTAGATCAGCGGCGGCATTAGATTCTCAGAGGAGTGCAAAACTCTGTTGTGAACTGCACATGCGAGGGATCTAGGTTGTAGGCTCCTTACGAGAATCTAATGTCTTGTGATTTCCCCCTCCCCTCCCTCCATCCATGGAAAAATTGTCTTCCACGAAGCCAGTCCCTGATGCCAAAAAAGACTGGGGACCACTGACTGGTAGAAAAATATTGGGATACGAAATTGTGTTGGTCAATTCTTACTGACTGCCACTGAGTTGCTGCAAGAGACAGACAATCCTCAGTCATGCTGGTCCACATGTGAGCAGGAAGGAAAAAGGTTACAGCTTCATTGAGAGGCCCTTTCTGCCTGTGGCCAAGCCCTGAGTGCCAGAGATTCATGTCCCTTGCAGACCACAAATCCAAATTCTGTTCCTCCCTTGGGTGAGGACGGACAACGTAATCTTTGAGGTTTTGGTTTTTTTCATCTTTAAAATGAAGACAATAATATACTTTCTTCAAAGGATAATCATAAGGATACAGTGAATTAATGTACATAAGAATGGCTTGTAAAAGATAAACAAAATTGGGAGCTGGGGAAAGAGAGAAACCCAACGTCCACATGTGAAGACCACATGCTCTTGTGTCAAAATTTAGCCCTAGCCCATGTTCTTCCTGTTGTGTGAGCCACATTTTTCTCTCCTTAACCTTGTTCAAGTTGCATTTCTTTCTATGGAACCCAGAGCATTCTCTTTAATAAGCTCATTCACTCCTGTGGTGTTCAGTGACTGTCAAGTCCACATCTATCGTCCAGACCTTTCTCCTGCCCTCTAGGGCGATATATCCACCTCCATACTTGATATCAATACTTGGATATTTGCAGACACCCCAAACTCAAGATGTCTAAAAGTGGACTCATCATTTTTCTCATGTCTGTGTTTCTTCCTCATATTCTCTGTCTTTGTAGATGACATCATAATCCATTGGCTGCCCAAGCTGAAAACTGGAAATCACACATGGCTCCTTCCTCTCCTTCATTCCCCATATTCCATCATCAAGTTCCATCATTTCTGCCTCTTAAACATCTCTCCAATGCCATGCCCTTAGTCCGGGCCACTATCTCTTGCCTATGTGACCATCACTGTTTCTTTCCTACCCAACAGTAGTTTCCCTACTTACCTGCCTATCAGAACTGTTTGTCCAGGCAGCTATGTGTCTAGCTCCAGATACTGAATCAGAATGAAGAATACTGTTCTTCTTTGCCAGATAATTGATTTCCAGCCTCACTTGCATTTAGAAGGGCAACAGGACCCTGTTTTGACCAACAAAATGTAAAAAGACATCTATGATGGGCTTCAGGGAAAGTTTTGCTTCTCTGAGAAGAAGAATGGAAGGTTGCTGGTACTGTTCCCTGCCTTGAATAGGAGATTATTGTGCCGGAACGGAGGCAGCCATCTTGCAACAAGGTAATACACAAAAGAATAAATAGCCAACATGTGGAGGATGATGGAGCAGAAGGATGGAACTAGGCTGAGTTTCTAATGATATCACTGAGTTGCTCAACTATCCCTGAGTATGTCCTATTTCCTGATTTCTTGTGGGTGAATGATAAATGACATTACAGGTTTTAAGCTATATTGGGAATACTCTTGCTTGATGCTGAAAGCATTTCTAACTGATATAATCTCCTAATTAGTCGCTCTGGCTTTGTTCTCTTTCTCTCCTTTATTGATTCCTCATACAGTATTCAAAGTAATCTCTTACAAACATAATTCTAATGTTGACATTTCCTTGCCTAAATGCTTTTTATGGCTTCCCATCCTTTAGTTTAATGTAATTTGTATGGCCAGCTTCACCAGCTTGGAATAAAAATAAGGGTCTGTCTCTTTTCAGTATTCACACTAACCTTTTGAGCTTCAGTCTGTCCAAATGAGCAAGTGTCCAATATCCCATTTAGGCCTATGGACCACAGTGGTTGGTCAATTCAAAGGTGTCAATCTGGCACTCAAATACAAAGAGAAGGAAGAACTTTGAGAACATGCCAGGTTATCATTGGGCCCTTTCTTTTGCCCATCATTGACTGTCCCATGGTGTCTCATTTGTAGGCTGGGCACATTTGACTGATACATCCCTGCCTGACACTGCAGTGGCATCCTTGATGATCCACATCCCTGCACTGGCCATGGTGATGGACCCTTGAGCGAGAAGAATTGTATGTCTGCAGTGGGATGACACACGGCCATAATATAGCCAAGGTTATGGCTCTCGTGGCATATCTTATGCTCTTTCTAAACCACATCCCCATGCCAGGGTGACTGGATGCAGAGGGGTTTCTAGATTCAGCCACATGCTGTCAGAATCAGCCTTCACCCCAAAGCTTTTTAAGCTCATAGGCTTGAACCCAGGTAACTAATCCAGGCTCTGCTTTTATAAAGTCCCCCCTAACTCTGATCCCTACCTACCATATTTGGATCAAGTGTGTTGAGGGAGCCCCTTCAGATGGCTGGACCTAGTTTCATTTCGTACCACTGTCCTCTATGTCTTAGCACCAACAATGCTGAGAGAGAGAGAGAGAGAGAGAGAGAGAGAGAGAGGACACATAAGAAAAACAAGACGTTTACACATGCTTTTTCATCAGCCTGCACATCTTCCCACTCTCTATCACCTAGCTAACTCTTCTTCTTTTAGGCATCAGGTGTCACCTCCTTCAACAGGTTTACCTGGTTCCGAGCTGCCCCTTCTACAATATTTACCTATTGATTAAAGACTGCAATGCAATTTTCACTACCAAGTGAAGTCTGGTCTGTCTTTTTTGCTGCTTAGCAAATAACAAATAAATGGTGACTAAATGAATGGGTGGTTCCATTCTGTCCCCTCTTCTTTAAGTGATGAAACTCTGTCATCCTGCACGCCCTCCTCACACTCCCACCCCAAAACTGACTCAATTGCTCTTCTCTGTATTCTAGTAGCATACTTTACCTCCCCTATCACAGACTTCATCTCATAGTATCATGATTCCATGTTTACTTATCTAGGGTTTCAGTTCCTTGAGTTCTGTGGTCTTACCACCTTTGTATCCCCTAAGGAGAATGCTTGGCATGTGGCAGGCTCTCAATGATGTTGACTTTATAAGTGAATACATTCATTGTGAAAAGAGCCCTGGGAACCCTAAAAGCAGAAAGTGAGAAGTTACTGCCCTGAGCATGGCATAGATGAAGTCTTCTCTAACCTATTTGGGGAAGTGGACAGAGAGTTCTGTGTTTCTGTGTCCACGTGTATATTTGCATATTTACATTTAACTAGAAAAATATCAACTTCCCCTAATAGAGGAAGATGGGGAAGGTAGATGGCCTCTGTTCTAGGAGCTTAATCAGCAAGCCACAGGGACTATTTTCAGAACTTCCAGTGGGTTCTTCGCTATGCTAAGGTTGTTCAGGAGCCAAGTTTGGCGGCAGAGGTTGGAAAGAGCAAACTGCTCCACATAAGAAGTGAGAAGAATTTGGATTTTGCCCCTAAGAAGAAGACAACAGAGAAGAAGCAAAGGGATTTGCTGAATAACATGGAAAGATTTCAGGTCCTGAGCTGTAAAAATGACCAATGGATTTTTAAAAATAAGACCAGAAATGTCTATTGTTTAGTGTTGTTTATATTGCTGTAATGTAAAGCTCTTCATTTCTTCAAATCTTCCTAAGTTTGCCACATTACAGAAGCCTCGGGAGTGTTTCTGCCATGCTCTCCATCTGGATGGAGGTGGTAGAGAACAGAGAGTCACCAAGAATGGTCAGAGGGCCTTGGACCAAGCAACTCATCACAGCAGGAGCGCCCTCTGGAAGTTTGTGGAAAACTTGACATGGGCATTAGCCTTTGCAGACTCCAAGGGGTGGTGATTATTCCAGGCACATTTGTCTTGCTCTTAAGGGTCAGGGTGACCCCCTCTAGCCTTTATGAACAACTCTATGGGTTGTTTTAGGGGCGGTGTGTATATAAGAAGGGTGGGCTTTCATTGTCTGCATAGCTGAATGCTGTGTTTGCAAATATACTTGAAGATGTATGGGTTTGCATGCTGCTTTTTACATTGATATGACTACATGTTATGTCCTTATTGATCACACTTTTCTTCTTCACTGAATCCTCACATAGGAAAACCAACCCCCTTCCTGCTCCATGAGGAGTAAAGTCCCTCCCAGGACCAAACCAGCACTTTGCCACTGAGCCTAGCCAAGCAGCACACACTCCCTGCCCCATCTTCCCCTGTTCCTGCCCCTTCCTGTTTCCCTATCTTCTTCCTCCAGTCCCAAAAGTAGCCAAGGCCCTTACCAAGAGCAAGAAAACAAAAAAATCAGGTCACCAGATGTGTTCCATTCCATCCTCTCTCTCCACAATCCTCCTCACCACAAGCCAGTGAATTCTGAGCATATATACAGCAAGCACCTGGCATCCCTCCAAACCCAGCTGTGCCCCTGCCTGGTAACAAACACAGCTAAGGTGGGGGTTGGGGATGCCCACATCAGCCTACCACATGGTCCACCCTGTCTTAGCACCATGGCCTGGCCCATTTGCTCTGTCTAGACAGCCCAGGCAGACCCCAGAATGATTTTTCCCATCCGGAATGAAAGGTAATACATTGGTGTCATCTGTACTGCAAGGTCTCCTTCTCCCTATGTAGACACTGAAGATCTTCAGGAGGACAGTGAAGATCCCTTTATCGGATTCTGGAAGACTGAGAGACTGCAGCCCTGCCTCGGCTCCTGGGCTGGGCAGGGCTCTCTCGGGTTGGTCCCTACCTGGAGTCTGGAATGAGTGTCTGTGCTCTGGAACGAACAGGCATCTGGGATTCTCATTGGAGACTGTTTACTGCTCGATTTGCAAGGCAGGTTAACAGCCCACAGCAGCCCACTTCCTGCCAGAGACTTTCAGGAACAATTTCTCCAAGCCAGCGTGGCCCTGCCTGGGCACGAGCCCTCCCCATCCTTCCCTCCCTCCCCACATCAGCCACATGGACATGACTCACGCAGGCCTGCAAGCCCCTGCCAAGAGCAGCCAGAGGACTGCCTGGATAAAGTTGGGATAGGCTACTTCAGAAGCAAGGAATAGTTCAGAGACACTGTTGGAATTTTGTGGGCATCCATACCCTCCTCTCACTACCACTCCCAATCGCCTACCACCCCAGTCAGATGCAGTAGGGTGTTCCTGATGCTCAGGAGAGAGTTCACCTCTCCCTCTCCACTTCTTTCCTTCCTCCCATAACACGCAATATAATCAGGGACCATTGTGTAAGGGCGCTTTGCTTTTCCTTGGGATATTATGGAAATAGCCTACACCTAAAGCAAAACACCCATGCAATTTTATTTTATCCTCACAATCACCCCATGAGACAGTTATTATTTTTCTGATTTCAAAGAAGAAGAAATTGAGGAGAAAAGGATTGAGTCAACACACAAAGGATGTTCAGGGCAGTGAAACTGCTCTGCATGATGTTATCATGGTAGATTCATGCCATTGAACATTTTCCCAGACCCATGGAATGTACCCCAAGAGCAGACTCTAATGCAAGCTATGGACTCTGGGTGATAGACATGTCCGAATGAAGGTTCATCAGTTGCCACACATGTGCCAGTCTGGTAGGAGGCTGTGCATATGGGGGCAGGGGAACTCGAGGTTTTCTACTCCATTTTGATGTGAACATAAAACTGCTTTAAAAAATAAAGTCTACTTAGAAATAAATAATTTTTTTAATTAAAAAAGATAAAGTGACTTGTTTGTGATCATACGGAAAGCAGTTGATCTGTGATTTGAATATAGGGCAACCTGCTCTTGTTGCCCATGTTCCTTCCCGCTGAGATGCTTCTCCCTGGAATGCCAGATTAAGGAACCAGCCTGCACCAGAACCCATCAGAGTTTCTCTAAGTCTTGTCTCCTTGATCCTAGGGGTTGCCCCTGTTTTAAATGCATTGCATGAGCTCCTGAATGTGCACTTGGAGATTCACCAGTAACTCTCCTTGCCAATTACAGCTCCTTGCCCCAGTCTGCCATCTGTCTGTCCCACCCTCTGCAACCCCTGGACTCTCAAAGCCTTTAGCCTTGTCTTAGTTGTGTCTATATTCTTGGCACGCAGCAGTGCCTGACACATAGTAGATGTTGAATAAATGCCTGCTGGGGAAACGCATGATGAAGAGAAAGGCAAGGGAGCAAAAGAACAAGAAGAGAGGGAAGGGAGAGAGGAAGAGAAGAGGAAAGGAGGCAGAAGAGGAAGTGGGTGGAGTACAGGGTGGAAAGGAAAAGGGCATAGTCCTCCCCTGACGTGATCTTATCCCCTCTGTCTTCCCGGGAACTGGAAGAACCTTTTCAGTTGCCTTCACTCTCCTTCCTTCACAACAGGAGAAGGGCTTTAGCAGGATCCCTGCCCATCACCCTCCCCAGGTATTCTCCATAAAGTTTTTAACCCTTAGAACTAGCACTGCTCTGTCCCTTTTCTACAAAGCGAACGTGTTATTTGGGCAAAAGAGGAAAGGAGAAAAATCGAAGTGGAAAAATCTTTGGTTTGGAAATTCAGCTGACTGCCCTCATTTGTAATAAAACCTCCTTCAGTCCCTGGCTGCACGACCGGCAGACAGAGCCAACAGTAACACCGGATGCTGGGATGCTGGGAGGAGGCCTAGAGACTTTTCAGAGGAGCCGCCAGAATGGTGTGAACTTGGAGTTCAGCATCTCATCTCCAAGGGCTGAATCCCAATTCTGATTTCTACCTCATCTTTGTCCAGACAGTGGTCAGTCATCTCAATGTATCGGGCAGAGCACTGCCCAAGGGGCAAAAGCAGGACCAGGAGAGACAGGTCCTGAGGGGGAGGGCAGGGGCTGCATCTGTGTCATGTCCTAAGCACCTACCTCAGCACCTGACACATGGAAGGTGCCCAAGAAACATCAGCTGAAAAAATTTTAAAAGAACTAGTAACCCTTGTCCCAAAGGGTTGACAGGAGATCCAGCCCTTGTTCTCAGGTACTGGATGCAGCCTAATGATGGAGACAGAATAGATATAAAGAATACAATGCAAAAATTGAATGCCTTCCAGCCTAGGAAACATAGCAAGACTTTGTCTCTAGAAAAAAATCAGAAAATTAGCCGGGCGTGGGGGTGTGCTTTTAGTCTCAGCTACCTGGGAGGCTGAGGTAGAAGGATGACCTGAGCCTAGGAGGTTGAGGCTGTGGTGAGCCATGATGGTGCCACTGCACTCTAACCTGGGCAACAGAGTCGAAAGAAAGAAAGAAAGAAAGAAAGAAAGAAAGAAAGAAAGAAAGAAAGAAAGGAAGGAAGGAAGGAAGGAAGGAAGGAAGGAAGGAAGGAAGGAAGGAAGGAAGGAAGGAAGGAAGGAAATTGAACACCAGGTACAAATAAAAATAATATAAACCAAGGGCTTACCAAGTACCCTGATGAGGCCACCTTAAAGTGGGCCTTTAAGGAGCAGATGGGAATGATTTGGCTGAAGTTAGTAGGATGGGTATCAAAGTAGGAGGGTAGTTCAGGCTAAAACTGAAAGCAAGGAGAGGCTGAGGCTGAGCGGGGATGGGTCAGGAATCCATGGCTGGGGCAGAGTGCGCTGATGACTGTGACACAAGTTCACAGGCATTATACAAGTGGCGCTTGAGTTTGTGCTGGCTTGCTGGTAACTTGGGTAGCTGAGGCATATCATGGCATAATTCACAGACCTTACCATAATTTCCCAGCCTTGTTCATGCTTATGGGGGTAAAGGGCTGAGGGCTAGATTTGTAATAGTCCAGAGACAAAACCCATTTCCCCAAGAAAGGGCACATAGAAGAATGAGGGGCAATGGGGAGACAGGGAAGAGGTCAGAGAGGTGGAAGGGTGTGCATAGAACCAGCACAGGCAGCCAGTCACTCATTTTGCTATGTTTGTTTTATTTTGCTTTGCAAGAGAGAGGTACTTGGAGCAGCTACCGAGGGGAAGCAGAAGAGCTGGAAAGCAGCTTGTAAAGAGGCTTGCTGGGTGTCATGTGCTGCTTGACCCACTACGCATGGGAGCAGGGTTTCAGTAAAGGCCTGTATAGACGTTCTGGCTTCTGGAGCTGAGCTAATGCTTCCTTTCACTGTGACCCTGCTGAGATAGACTTGGAGGGAAGGAAGCAAATAGACTCAATTTTATTCCGGTTATGCCTTCCCAGCAGACAACCTTTCTTATCTAATGTGACTCTCTCCTACCTTACTGAAAACCCTCCATGTGTTGCCTAGACAAAAGAGGACATTTCCATTGCTCCTTTGCAGCTAAAAATAGTCATGTGACACAGTCCTGACCAACAAAGCTTCTGCAGAAGCTGCTTGGAGGGTTAAGGGGAACGTCTGGATTTCTTGATATAGACTCATCCCCTGCTTTTTTGCCGTTTTCTTTTTACTTCGTCCGGCATGGAACATGTGATGAGAAGGCAGTCACAAAGATGAAAGCCTTTTATGAAGGATGATGAAACAGAAGGACTGAAGGAGCCTGTCCTGGGCAGCCTGATTTCCTGCCTTACAAAGTGAAAAAGAAGCCACAGTCACGTGGGTCTGTCATCAGCCACTGAGTGCAATCCTACCTGAGTCCGTGGTCTTCACCAAGGCAGTGTCTGCTTAAGAAGTAGGGTCTGCCCCCCAAACCACAGCAGCAACACCAAGTCAGAGGGTTGGGCATTCTCCCCAGTCCCACCATCTTCGGTGACTGGTGCTTACCAGGGGCAGGACCTCCAACCAGAGACCGTGCACCGGCAGAGTCGAAAGAGGCAGGACTTTGAAGGCTTGGCCATGTGTTCTCTGGTTGGACTGAAGGCAGATGGAGGAAGGGGTGGAAGGGCATTGCTGCTTGCCAGTTCCATCCCATGCGGGAACTCCCTCGACTCCCACCCCCAGGCTGTCACCTCCTCCTGTATTCGCTTTCTGTGGGATGAGAGGAAGGAAAAAGGACAGCAGCAAAGACCAGACTTCCCTGTAGTTCCCAAACTGTCTATTGTGCCCTGCCCGAGTGCTAGCTCTCCTTCTCCGTCCACACACACCGGGCACTTGTCCACTGATTTCCACTCTACCCCTAGGTATTTGCCTAATTCACCTTTCTTTCTTTCTTTCTTTCTTTCTTTCTTTCTTTCTTTCCTTCCTTCCTTCCTTCCTTCCTTCCTTCCTTCCTTCCTTCCTTCCTTCCTTCCTTCCTTCCTTCCTTCCTTCCTTCTTTCTTTCTTTCTTTCTTTCTTTCTTTCTTTCTTTCTTTCTTTCTTTCTTTCTTTCTTTCTTTCACCTTAGAGCTGCACTGAACTTGGTCCGGAGATGAGTTCCATGCCTATTCCGGTCACTAACTAGCCAAGACCTTAGTAGGACAATCATGCCTATGCTAGACGTCAGGTTTTCTAATCTGGAAAAGGAAAGAGTTGCTTCTCAGTGGTTTCCAGAGACCAATTTCCACAAGACTTCGTTGGTCTGTGGCAAAACAGTAATAATGGCTATCATTTACTGGTTATTATCTCTGTGTTAAGCGTTTTTCATATATTAACTCATTTAATCTCATAACCACTCTGGAAAATTGCATATTGACACACAGGCATATATTTTAATATGTTTTTATACTGTCAGTATAAGTTTAACATTGACTTTCTGGGATAGGACAGAGCTCTATATTCTTTACACTAAGAGTAAGAGAGTAAGTCTTTTGTATTTTTTATATTTAGTGTGTATTATTATTATTACCTTCGCTAGATAGATAATAAGGCTCAGAGAGGTTAAGTAACTTGCTTGAGGATCTTCAGATCATAAGTGGTGGAGACTGGATTTGACCTCTGGTATCCTGGCCCCAGGGTCCATGTACTAAATCACTACACTCCAGCTGCCCATGTAATAAGGAAAAACTAAGGAGGAGGAGGATGGATGTGTGTGCATGTAGACATATACTTAAATGTATTTTTATATTGTCTATAAGTTTAACACTGACTTTCTGGGGAAGGACAGGGATCTATATTCTTATGCTAAGAATAAAAGAATAAGTATTTTATATTTTTTATGTTAAAATGCACTTTTTGGAAATGATAATGACAGAAGATGAGTATTTTATATGCTCAATTGGCAAAATAAAACTATATGACAACCCATTTTTTTCACATTATTTTCTTTCCAAATTTAGCTGACTATGAAATGAGAAGTCTGGAAGCCCCTAGATTACATGGTCTTCTAAGTCCTTTTTGGCTTAAATACTCTAAAACCTACAACTTCCAGATGAGATAACATACATTTTTGGAGACCTCCTCCCAGGTATTGGGCCACATTATCCTGGATCAGCCTAGCAGAAGGAGGGCCGTCACCCAGAGGGGGCCTATTGGTGACATGCCTGCTTAAGACTGCAAGTATTTTGATCCTAAAGAAACTTCCCTTTCCTGTCCTGTCCTGACCCCAGCTTTAGCTACAGCCCCTTCTGCACTTTTCTACCCCAAAGATAGGCACACCAGAGCATCTTACATCACTCCATAGTTGGTAGGGACATTTTATTTGAAAGCGGATCCCACACATAACCTCCCCCGGCACAGTCCTGAATTTCAGGCCCCAAAGAAGACCAAGCTCTAACTTGAGGACTATGAATGAGAAAGCAAAAGGCAAAATTATGGATTGTCCTGTGGATATCTGTTCTCAAGCAATTGCTCTCTACCCTGTGTGGATTCCGTTGAATCCTAAGCAGATTAGAAACAGGACAAGTAGTATTTGGGGCAGTCCATCAGTGCTCATTTAAAACCAAGCTGGCAAACTCTTGTTTTGAAAAGAGTATAGACCAGCAATCGAGAAAAAAGGAATTTGTGCAGCCCTATGTTGTCATTTTTCTCTTACTGACAGTCTCAAAGTCCCTTGTGAAGGAGGGGATCATTCAGACAGTTCGCAGCCAGGGACATTCTTAGGAAGGGCAGTGGAAACCACAGTGCTGCTTCTGCTGTGGGGTCTACATGCCTGCAACTGAGCAAAGAATTGGACTTGGTGGGCTGGATTCTGCTCCAAAAATGAACTAAAACAAAACAGATTTAGAGTTAGCATTTGTGAAAAGGGGAAAACAGTGTCTGCCTCTCTGCCTTTTTGTCACACAAACATAGAAACAAAACACCAGAGAAGGCTACCAATCTGGCAGAAATGTAAGAAATCATAGGAGAAGGAACGAAAATAAACAAAAGGACGCCAGGCGTCCAGCTTTCCAAACCAGATGTGACCCTGGAAACTGGTGTAATGAGGCAGAAAAACAGCTGTTGACTCTGTCATGTGATGACTCCAATGATATAATTATTTCATCATCAAAAGCGGCTTTGATAACTTCACGATTAGCAGGAAGATTAAAAATAGAAGAAGAGGAAGGAGGAGCTCGATTTCAGCCCTGATCTAATTCATTCACTTTAAAAGACCCAGGCTTGTGGCCTGAACTAGTAATGGAATCTAGCTATTTAAAAGGTTCTATCTGGTGATGGAATTTTAAGAAATGTTGAAGCTGGCCAAATGAATCACTCTATTTAGCAAAATGTTTTCAGCTATGGTGGTCCATCAGAATAGCAAGAAAAAGACTGAACAAAAGAACAAAATCTGCTGGATAGAGCGCACATTAAACCCACAGTCCCCACAGTTTCAATGTAGCAGCAATCTACTTGCAAATTAAAATTGGAAATTTGTATTTTCTGAGCTTTTTGTAGGATGGAGCGTTGGGGAGGGACTGTCTGCTTTTTATAGGTGGATCCAACAAAATAGTTTCTGGTTCTGACTCGAGGCCCATGGTTTAATCCATTCTTCCCACAGTTTTGTCTTTAAGCCTCCCCTTCTTTCCCCTCAGCCTACAAACAGGCAACAGAAAGCACTGCTGTCCTGTGCTACACGCTCAGACAATCTCATCCTAAATAAAGTTTTCTGCTGACCTGGGTTCCTTTCCAGCTATGGCTCTAACACTCAGCTTTTCATCCCAGACAGGCTGTTTGAGAGAAATCCACGTCATCCTGTTAGGACTGCCATGTAAAAATACATGATGCCCACATAAACTTGAATTTCAGATAAACAGTGAATAATTATTTTGGCTTATGTATGTCCCATGCAATGTTTGGGACATATTTATCACACTAAAAAATTCATTGTTAGTCTGAAATTCAAGTTTTAGATGAATCCAAATGTAAATGAACATCCTGTATTTTTATTTGCTAAATGGCAGACCTACTCCTGGTAACTCCTTCCTCACTTTCGATTTGCTGCTCAGTCCACTGAAACCTGGTCTCTGCCGCCTTTTCTCCACTGTTACTGCTCCCCCAAGTTTCCTCAGGGACCATGTAATGCTCAAATCCAGAGGGCATGTTTCCATGCCTTTACAGCAGGGACTTCTCGGGATCCTCAGCAGTCCCCACTGGCCTCCCCTCTCTTGGTGAAGCTGTCTTCCTTCTTGGCTTCCATGATGCATCACACTGCTTTTTTCTCCATCTTTCTCTGACAGTTCCTTCCTTGCTTCCTTCATGAGCTGCCCTTGTTAAGCCACCTCTTACATATTAGGTGCTTCCCAGGGCTCTGTTCTTTGGCCTTCAGCACACTCTACACACAGAGCTGTGTTTGCTGCCGTATTTCTTTCCCACTCAACACCACTGGCTTCAGCTGCCCTGAGCAGCTCTTGCCTCCTCATCCATCATGCTGGCTGCAGGGCACCTGTGTAAGTCTGGCAGCGAAGACTTTTTTCTCTAGGCCTCCAGGGAGAAGGGTTCAGTTGTCAGAGGAGAGAGCCCCACTGGGCCCTCCAGGATTAATGGGCTATAGATTATGGACGTTGGATCCCAATCAGTCCTGGTGCTCCAGAGCCCGAGAGGTTGTCCCTGCCTTACTTCCCAGAGTTGGCCTCTTTCCAGCATCCCTCTAGCATGTACTCATTTCGTATTAGGTGCATTCCTGTTTTGCTTTTCTATTTTTGTTGTCTTTTAATAATCATTAATTTTGTACACACACATGTGCACACACACCATATGCTTGGAGACCCCTTGAGCCCTCCTGTGCTCTTCTAGAGAACAAGGACTGATGATGCCCCATGGGGAATATTTAGTACTGAGGTGCGACTGTGTAATGGTGTGACTATAGGGGCTGAGCTGGGCATCACCATCTCAATTGAAAAAGCATTTTACCAAGACCAACATCCTTTCTTGATCAAAGATCCCAAAAGTCTAAGTATACAAGGAAAATTTCTCAACATAGTAAAGGCCATTTATGAAAAGCCCATAACTAACATTATAATCAGTGGGGAAAAGCTGAAAATATTTCCTCTGAGATCCAGTATAAGACAAGGATGCCCACTCTCACCACATCTATTCAACATGGTACTGGAAGTACTAGCAAGAGCAATCAAGACAAGAAAAAGTAGACGGCGTCTAAATTGGAAAGGAAGAAGTAAAGTCATTTTTATTTTTAGATATCATGATCTTATAGGTAGAAAATCCCAAAGATTATACACACACGCATGTACACACGCACATAGAACCTGTTAGAATTAATAAAATAAACCCAGTAAAGTTGCAGGATACAAAATCAACATATAAAAATCAGTAGCATTTTTATATACAAATAATGACCTAGCTGAAAAAGAAATAAAGAAGACAATCTTATTATGGTAGCATCAAAAATAAAACAAAATAGTTAGGAATACATTTAACCAAGGAGGTAAAAAATCTTTACACTGAAAATTATAAAGCATCAATGAAATAAGCTGAAAAAGACATAAGTAGAAAGATATATTGTGCTCATGGATCAAAATAATAAATATTATTAAAATGTCCATATTACACAAATCAATATACAGATTCAATGTAATTCCTAACAAAATCTCAATTTCTTCACAAAAATAGAAAAAATCCTAAAATTCATATGGAACCAATACAATATACAAAACAATTCTGAGATAGAAAACGTTGGAGGCATCACACTTCTTGATTTAAAATTACAAAGCCATAGTAATCAGAACAGTATGGTACTGGCACAAAAACAGACACATAGACTAGTGGGACAGAATAGACAGCCCAGAAATGAATTCAAACTTATATGGTCAATTCATTTTTTTAAAATTCAAGGTCTCACTGTCATCCAGGCTGATGTGCAGTGGCACAATCACAGCTCACCATAGTCTCAGCCTCCTAGGTTCAGGCAATCCTCCCATCTCAGCCTCCCAAGTAACTGTAGGCTATTGTCACCATGCCTAGTTAACTTAAAATTCTTTTTGTTGTTGTAGAGACAAGGTCTCACTATGTTGCTTAGGTTGGTTTCAAATTCCTGGGCTCAAGCAATCCTCCTTCTTTGGCCTCCCAAAGTGCTGGGATTACAGGTGTACACCATCATGCCCAGCCTATGGTCAATTCATTTTTGACAAGGATACCAAGAGGACACAATGGGAAAAGACAGTTTCTTCAAAAAGGTGCTGGGGAAACTGAATTTCCACAGGAAAACAATAAAATAGGACCCTCACCTCCCACCATAACAAAGATAAAGATTAACACAAAATAGATAAAAGACCCAAATGCAAGACCTGAAACTATAAAACTCATAGAAGAAAATATAGAGGGAAAGCTCCTGAATGTTGGCCTTGGCAATTTGGATATCACACCAAAAGCTCAGGCTACAGAAGCAACAATGAATAAGTGGGACAACATCAAACTAAAAAGCTTCTTCACAGCAAAGGAAACAGTCAACAAAATGAAATAGCAGACTAGAGATTGGGGGGAAAAATTGCAAACCATGTAGAGGTTAATACTCCCAATTTTTTAAGTACTTATACTATTCAATACTAGAAAAAAAAATCTAACTTTAAAATAGGCAATCACCTGAACAGACATTTCTCCAGAGAAGATATTAAAATGGCCAACAAGCATATGAAAAGGTGCCCAACATAATTTAATCACCAGGGAAATGCAAATCAAAACCACTATGAGGTATACTTCCAACCTATTAGGAAGATTGTCATCAAAAAGTCAAAAGATAGCAAATGCTGGTCAAGTTGTGGAGGAGCTGGAACCCTATACATTGTTGGTGGGAATGCAGATCGGTGCAGTCTTTAAGAACACAATATGGAGGTTCCTAAAGAAATTAAAAATAGAACAACCATACAACCAGCAATCCCTCTTCTATGCATATACCCGAAGGAAATGACAACTCTTACAGATGTCTGCATACCTATGTTCATCGCAGCATTATTCAAAATAGCCAAGATATGGAAACAACCTATGTATCCATTGATAAAGGAATGGATAAAGAAACTGTGGTGTATATATATGTGGTATATATACAGGGGGTGCCCAAAAAATGTATACAAATTTTAAGTATGACGTTCACTCAAAAGATGTTATTAATCAAATAAATGCTAGCATTTCCATGCAATAGGCAGGGAAAAAAAAATGGCGGAAGCACAGTTGAGTGAACATCATACTACACATTGCTACCATAATTTAATTCAACTTAGAAAAGTAATAAATAGACATCTCTTAAAATGTGTATATATTTTTGACACCCCATACATAGAATATATATATATATGAAGGGGACCCCTCAAAAAAAAGCAGAATTATGTTTTGGAGGGCAAGCTTCATGTCGCACAGACTTCCCCTACCAGGAAAATGTTCCAGGAACTCATTTACATCAGTGTCTCAGCTAGTGTTGTTGTGAGAGGCTACGTTTGACTTCAGTGAATTTTTTTGGAGATTGTTTCAGCACATTTGCCCATTTCATAATGAGTGATTTACCAATGCACCTGTCCAAACTGCACTGAATGTTTTGCTGTTTTTGACCCCAAACAGCATGACACTCTATTCACCTGATCTGAACCCAAGCAACTTTCTTGTGTTTTCCAGGTGAAAAAAAATCCTCAAAGAGAATCATTTTGCCAACGTGGAAAAAGTGAAACAAAAAGCAGCAGAAGTACTAAAAGGAATCAAATTGTACAAGTTCAAAACCATTTTGAGGGGTGGAAAAAGAGTCTCGATAGGTGTATTCCATCAAATGGAGAGTACTTTGAAGGTGATTGAAGATTAAACATGTAAGAATAAATACAACGTTTTAATAAACAAATATCAGTTAAATATATTTAATATATATTAAATATAATGTATAAATATATATCTATAACAGAGTATAATTTAGCCTTAAAAAAGTAAATCCTGCCATTTGTTGTAACATGGATGCACCCAGAAGACATTGTGCTGTGTAAAATATGCCATGAAAATAAAATTGCATAATCTCACTTACATGTGGAATCTTTTTCAAAAAGTCAAATATACAATGATAGAGACTAACACAACAGTTATGGGGGGGGTGGAAAAGGGGGAAAGAGAGGGTAGGAATGGGGAGCTGTAAGTCAGTGGATACAAAGCAGCAGATATATAAGATGTCCAAGTCTAGAGATTTTGTGTATAACACAAGGGTGGTGGGTCATAAAATTATACTGTATTTGGAATTCCTCCTAAAAGAATAGATGTTGCTACTTTTGCCACACAAAAAAGAGTAATTATGTGAGGAAGACGTGTTAATTCACTTTACTATAGTAAGTGTTTTACTATCTATATATATCCCATGACACCATGTTGTGTACCTTAAATATACACAATAAATTTTAAAATAAGTAAATAAATAGGATCAAGCTGGGAGAAATGAGAAGTTTTTTGAGAAAAGAACCAGGAGTTTGTGAAGGAGATGCCCTCAATCCACCGCAATCTGATGCCTCTGTCCAACAACATGCAGAAACTGCTCTAGAGGCTGGTAGTTCTTCCAATTGCCAATTGATAATAGATAATATTCAGTACTTACCAGTGTGAACTTCTCTGATGCATTGGACCCTGTTGGCCATTCTCCTCTGCTACTGTTTTTTATGGTTTTGTTTTTCGGAGTTGGGTTCTCACTCTGTCACCCTGGCTGGAGTGTAGCAGCACAATCATGGCTCATCACAGCCTTGACCTCCTGGGCTCAAGAATTCCTTCTGCCTCAGCCTCCTGAGTAGCTGGAGCACTACAGGTGCATGCCACCACACTCAGCTAATTTTTTTTTTTTGTAGAGATGAGTTCTTGCTATGTTGCCCAGGCTGGTCTTGAATTCCTGGGCTCAAGCAACCCTCCTGCCTTGACCTCCCAAAGTGCTGTGCCTGGCCTGTTGTTGTTTAAAAATAATTGTATTTTCTAGCTGATGGCAGTAGTTCTCAGTCATGCTGTTATGGTACATTCTAGTGGAATGGTGAGGTTAAAATAGATAATTGATCAATAACATCCCTGGAAAGTGGTTAAGAATGTTGAAAGATGAATAAAACAAGGAACTTTATTGACAGACTCTTTGATAGGGTAACATTTGAACAGAGACCCAAATGAGCAGGAGCAGCCTTGGGGATAGCGAGGGAAGAGTCTCCAGAGAGAGGGACCGACTACAAATGAACAGGGAGGATGGGTGCAAGAAGTTCAGGGGGTGGAATCAGAGTCCTGTGAGGGGTGAGGCTTAGGAGGTAAAGCCAGCGAACTAGCAGGAGTGACTGATCATGGGTGGCTCTCTAGCCTCATCTGGCATCCAATCCAAATTTAGCAGGCATGCAAAAACGTAGGGAGATATGACCCAGAATGAGAAGAAAAATAGATGGACTGAGAACCAGACCCAGATATGACACAGGTAAATTAAGTAGACAAGAACATTAAAACAGTGATGATAAAAACACTCCATGTGTTCAAGAAGGTAGAAGAATGCATGTGTGTGATAGGAGAGATGCAGAGGACATGAAAAAAGACCTAGTCAAATTCTACAGATGAAAAATATTAGTTGAAATTAACAGCTTATTAGGCATTCTAGAAGAAAAGACTAGTAAACTTGAAGGCACACCAGTAGAAACAACTCAAGATGTAACACTGAGAAACGGTCTGGAAACAATAACAAAGCATTGGTAAGATGAGGGGCAATGTCAAGCTGCCAGTATACATGCAGTCAGGGTCCCGGAAGAGGAGGCAGAAAGAATATTAAAGAAATAATAACTAAAAAGTCCGAATCTCATAAAAACTCTAAACCTACAAATCTAAGATGCTCATGAACCTCCCAGCAGGAAAAAGCATTAAGACAACTACATCAAGACATATCGTGATCAAATTGCTTAAAACTAGTTTTAAAGAGAATGTTCTAAAGCAATGAGAGAAAACCAAGAGCAGATCAGAACTATAAGAAACATTAAAGGATGTTTTTGGTACAAAAGGAAAATGATGAGGATGGAAACTTGGATTTATGCCAAAAGATAAAAGAAGTTTCTAGAAATGGTAAATATATTGGTAAATCTAAAACTTTTAGAATAAAGTTTAAAATATCTATAAAAGGAAATGTACTGTTTGAGGCAAAAATAATGGTAATGCATTGTGGGGTTTAAACATATGTAGAATTAAAGTGTTTGATAGCAGCAGCACAAAAGCTGGAAGCAAAGAAATAGAAATATACTGTTATGAGGATCTTGAATTTTACATGAAGTGATAAGATATTACTTGAAAGTAGACTATATAAATTAAAGGTTGTACTGTAAACACTAAAGCAACAACTGAAAAAAAATGAGGGACGTATTGCTACTATGCTTGTAAAAAAGACAAAGTAGAATCATAGAAATGATTAACCAACAAGAAGGCACAAAAAACAACCACAGAATATACATTCTACTCATTACCACATGGAACATATTGCAAGATCAATCACATTCTTGACCATATATCAAGCATAAACACATTTCATAAGATCGAAATACTGCCATGCACCTTCTCAGACCAGAGTGGAATAAAAATAAATATCTACACCAACAAAATTCCTCCAAACTCACAAAGACATGGACATTAAACAGCATGATGCTGAATTACTACTGGGTCAACACAGAAATCAAAGAGAAATTTTAAAATTCCTGGAAACAAATGAAAATGAAGAGACATCCTACCAAAACCTCTGGGATGCCATGAAAACAGTTCTAAGAGGGGAATTTATATCTCTACAAACACACATCAAGAAAATGGAAAGATCACAAGTTATCAGCCTAACAAATTACCTAAGGGAATTTGAAAGACAAGACCACCAAAACCTTAACTTTAGCAGAAGAATCCAGATCACCAAAGTAAAAACCCAAATGTGAGACATAGAAGAAAAAAAACTATAGAAAAAAATTAACAAAGCAAATAGCTGGTTCTTTGAAAGTGTAAGCAAGGTTGATGAACCCCTAGCCAGAATGACCAAGAAAAAGAGAGAAAAAGCCAAATAAATGCAATCAAAAATGCAAAAGATGAAATCACAACTGATCCTGAAGAAATGCAAAAGATTACCAGAGATTACTATGCACATCTCTATGGAAACAAACTTGATAACCTAAATGAAATGGAGGACTTTCTGACATCACACAACCTCCCCAGGTTGAAACAAGAAGACACTGGGACACTAAATAGACCAATAACAACCCAGGAAATCGACTCTATCATAAGAAAACTACCTACAAAAAAAAAAGCCCTGGACCAGATGACTTTCCAGCGAAGTTCTACAAAACATACAAGGAGGAGATGATAACAATCTTATTGAAAGTATTCCAGGCAATTGAGAAAGAAGACTTCTCCCCAAATCATTTTACAAATCAATATCCCTAATGAGCATAGATACAAAAATTTCTCAACAAGATTCTAGCAAATCAGATCCAACAACACATCTCAGAAATCATCTACCATAACTAAATAGCCTTCAACCCTGGAATGCAGAGCTGGTTCTACATCTGCAAGCCCACAAATGCAACTAAATACATCAATAGATGTAAAAACAAGAACCGCTTGATTATATCATTAGACGCAGGAAAAGCTTTTGATAAAATCCAGCATCCCTTCTTGATAAAAACCCTTAAACACCTAGGCATAGAAGGAACATACTCCAAAATAGTAAATGCCATCTACAATAAACCCAAAGTCAGCATATTACTGAATGGACAGAAACTAGAAATATTTTCCCTAAAACCCAGAACAAGACAAGGCTGCCCACTCTCACCCCCCTTGTTCAACATTGTGTTGGAAGTCCTAGATAAAGCAATTAAACAAGAGAAGGATATCAGGGGTATACAAATAAGAAAAGAAGAAGTTAAGTTATCCCTCTTTGCTGACGATATGATCCTATACCTCGAAAACCCAAGAGAATCTGTCAAAAACCTGCTTTCACTGATAAAGGACTTTGGCAAAGTCTCAGGATACAAAATAAATGTGCAAAAGACAATTGCATTCTTATACACCAAAAACAAGAAGGCAGAGAACCAAATAAAAAGCACAGTCACATTCACAATAGACACACACACACACACACACACACACACACACACACACACACACAAATACCTCAGCATCTTCCTAACCAGAGAAGTGAAGGACCTTTACAATGAAAACTACAGAGAAATCCAAGAAGACACAAATGGAAAAATATTTCATGCTCACGGATAGGAAGAATAAACCTTGTTAAGATGTCCATCCTACCAAAGGCAATCTACAGATTCCACACAATACCCATTAAATTACCAACATCATTCTTCTCAGACCTGGAAATGACAATACAGAAATTCATATGGAAATATAGACGACCACCAATATGACACAAACAATGGAAAAATATTACATGCTCATGGATTGGAAGAATCAACCTTGCTAAGAAGTGCATCCTACTCAAGGCAATCTACAGATTTAACACAATACCCATTAAATTTCTAGCAGCATTCTTCTCAGACCTGGAAATGACAGTACAAGAATTCATATGGAAACATAAACGACCATGAATAGCCAAAACAATCCTCAGCAAAAAAAAACAAAGCGGGAGGTACCACACTCCCAGACTTTATAAGCTTCATTATAAAGCTACAATAATCAAAACAACCTGGTATTGGTACAAGAACAGGCATATAGACCAATGGGACAGAATAGAGATTCCAGAAGCAAAACATCAATTTCTCAACAAACTCATCTTCGACAAATCCTCTACTATCAACCATTGGGGAGAGAAGCACCTATTTAGTAAATGGTGTTAGGAAAACTGGCTGACCACATGCAGAAGATTAAAACAAGACCCCTACCTATCCCCATACACAAAAATCAACTCTAAATGAATCAAAGACCTAAATATAAAATCTCAAACTATAAGAACCTTAGAAAATGCAGGAGACACCCTTATGGAAATTGGAACTGGCAACCAATTCCTGATCAAAACCCGAAGTGTCCAGGCCATAAGAGATAAGATAGAAAAGTGGGACTTATCAAACTGACAAGCTTCTGCAAAGCCAAAGAAGAGAGCAAGGAGATGGCCCACAAACTGGGAAAAATATTTGACCCAAAAAAATTTTTGCCAAGTTGCCCAGGCTGTTCTCAAACTCATGGGTTCAGGCAATCCCCTCACCTTTGCTTCCAAAAGTGTTGGGATTATAGGCTTGAGCCACCGTGCCTGGCCTGTATTTTTGATTTTTTAGTAATGGCCATTCTGACTGGTGTAAGGTAGTATCTTCTTGTGGTTTTAATTTGCATTTCCCTGATGGTGAGTGAGGTTGAGCATCTTTCATATGTTTGTTGGTCATTTGTATATCTTTTGAGAGATGTCTGTTCATGTCATTCACCCACATTTTAATGGGGTTTGCATTTTTCTTGCTGATTTGTTTGAGTTCTTTGTAGATTCTGAAGATTAGTCCTTTGTCAGATATGTAGTTTGTGAATATCTTCCCCCATTCTGTAGGTTGCCTATTTGCTCTGTTGACTATTTCTTTTGCTGTGCAGAAGCATTTTAGTTTAACTAAGTTTCACTTATTTATTTCTATTTTAGTTACATGTGCTTTTGGAGTTTTAGTCATAAATTCTTTGCCTAGGTTGATGTCCAGATGAGTATTTCCTAGGTTCTCTTCTAGGATTTTTATGATTTCATGTCCGACATTTAATTCTTTAATCCATTGTGATTTAATTTTGGTATATGGAAAGAGATCATGATCAAGTTTCATTTTTCTGCATGCAGCTATTCAGTTTTCCCAGCACAATTTGTTGAATAGGGTATCCTTTCCCCAGTGTATGTTTTTGTCTGTTTTGTCAAGATCAGTTGGTTGTAGGTATTTGGGTTTATTTCTGGATTCTCTATTCTGTTCCATTGGTCCATTGTCTGCTCTTGTACCAGTACCATGCTATTTTGGTTACTACAGTCTTGCAGTATTGTTTGAAGTTAGGCAATGTGTGATGCTTCCAGTTTTACTTTTTTTGCCTAGGATTGCTTTGACTATTCTGGTTCTTTTTTGGTTCAATATGAATTTTAGGACTTTTTTTCTAATTCTGTGAAAAATGATGTTGGTAGTTTGATAGGGATGTCATTGAGTCTGTAGGTTGCTTTGAGTAATATGGTTATTTTAATTTTGTTGATTCTTCCAATCCATGAACATGGGATATTGCTCCATTTGTTTGTGTCCTCTAGAATTTCTTTCATCAAAGTTTTGTAGTTCTCCTTGTAGAGATATTTCATCTCCTTGGTTAAATATATTCCTAAGTATTTTAGCTTTTTAGCTGTTATTGTAAATGGAATTGAGTTCTTGATTTGATTCTCAGCTTGGTCGCCATTGGCATATAGCAGTGCTACTGATTTGTGTGTGTTGATTTTGAATCCTAAAACTTTACCAGTTTATCAAGTCCAGGAGTCTTTTGGAGGAGTCTTTAGGATTTTGTAGGTATAAGATCCTATCGTTGGCATACAGAGATAGTTTGATTTTTTTCTTTTTCAATGTGAATACCCTTTGTTTCTTTTTCTTTCCTGATTGCTCTGACTAGGACTTTTATACTGTGTTGAATAGTAGTGGTAAAAGTGGGCATCCTTGCCTTGTTCCAGTTCTGAGGGGGAAAGTGTTCCATTTTTCTCCATTCAGGATGACATTGGCTATGGGTTTTTCATATATAGCTTTATTATTTTGAGAAATGTTCCCTCTATGCCTATTTTGCCGAGGGTTTTTATCATGAAGTAATGATGGATTTCATCCAATATTTTTTCTGCATCTATTGAAATAATCATATGAGTTTTGTTTTTAATTCTGCTTATGTAGTGGATCACATTTACTGACTTGTATATGTTTAACCACTCTTGCATCCCTGGGATAAAGTCAGCTTGGTCATTGTGTGTTTTCTGTTTGTTTTTGATGTGCTGTTGAATTCAGTTTGCTAATATTTTGTTGAGAATTTTTGTGTCTATGTTGATGTTCACATTCTAATTTAAGGATGTTTTCTTATACAAGAAAGGGAACTTGCAGATGTGATTAAGGGTTTTGAGAAGGAGAGATTGTCCTGGATTATCTGGGTAAGGCCTAATGGGTTCTAATAAGAGGGTGGCAAGAGGAGCCAGTTTCAGATGTGGCCACAGAAGCAAGATATTGGAGTGATGTAGCCACAAATCAAGGAATGACAGCAACCTCTAGAAGCTGAAAAAAGCAAGAAACAGATTCTCCCCTGGAGCCTTCAGAAGGAACTGGCCCTGTCAACACTTATTTTAGCCCTGTAAGACTCACTTGGTACTTCTGATCTCCAGTAAAAGAATAAATTAGTGTTGCTTTAGGCCTCTGAGTTTATGGTTATTTGCTGTGGTAGGAACAAGAAAACTACTACAAGCCCCAAAGTGGAAACAACGCAAATATTCATCAAGAAGTGAATGGATAAAGAAATTGTGGCATATTCAAACAATGGAATACAGTGATAAAAAGGAACCAGCTATCGATACATGTAATAGCATGGATGAGTCATAAAATTGTCATCATAAGTGAAAGAAAACTTTTTAAAGAATAAATACTGAATTATTCTGTTTATGTAAGATCCTAGAAGCTGAAATTTAAATTATCCTGGTAGAAAGCAGACATGTGGTTGCCTGTGGGGTGGATTACAGAAAGCATAAGAAAACTACTGGCAGTGACAGATATTGTAATAGTTTTTTAGCTGCACAATAGATGACTACCAATTTGCTTAAAACAACACGTTTGTCATCTCTCAGTTTCTGTGGATCAGCAATCCAGGTATGGCTTAGCTGGGTCTTTTACTTTAAGGTCACAGGTTGTGGGCTCATCTCAGGGCTTGACTAGGTTAGAGTTTGCTTCCAAGGTCACATGTTGTTGTCAGAACTCAGATCCTTGTGGGTTTTTTCTGGCTGTTGGTTGGAGGCCACTCTCCATTCTTTGCCATGTAGGTACCTCCATAAGGCAGCTCATAGCAAGAGGACTTGCTTCATGGCAGCCAGCAAGGAAATCTATGGCAAATGGAAATTGCAGTCTTATGTAACATATTCACAGCAATGATGCATCATCACCTTTGCTTTATTCTATTGGTTAGAAATAAGCCATGGGTACTGCCCACACAAGGGGGTATACAAGGCCATGGATGCCAGGCATGGGACAATTGGGGGCCCTTTTATAGTCTGTCTGTTACAAGTATGATCATTTAAATGATTGTAGTATTGATTTTATGGGCATGTATGTATGTCAAAACATATCAAATTGTGCATGTTTAAAACGTGCAGTTTTTGTTCACCAATTAGACCTCCATAAAGTTGTGAGAAACTAACAAACAAAAAAACTGATTATAGAATAATATGGAAAAGCAAAGGGCCAAATCCAGCCATGAGAGAGGAAGGGAATCTTTCTGTAACAGATATTAAGACTTGTAATAAAGCTACTGTCGTTAAGAGTGTGGTATTCATACAGGGATAGACAAACAGTCTAGAGGAACAGATTAAAAACCCCAGAAGCAGACCCACACATACGTGGAAACTTGATAAACAACAGAGATGGCATTCTAAATCAACAGGGAAAGGATGGACTTCTAAATAAATGATGTAGCGACAATTGGGTATCCATATGGAAAAAAAATAAAATTAGATATTTACTTCATAACATTCACAAAAATAAATTTCAGGTGGAGTAGGCACCTAAATGTTTCAAAAGTAATACTTTAAAACTTGTAGAAGAAAATATAGATTCATCTCTATGCTTTTTGTGTAGGGAAGAAATTTTAAAATAATACATGGAAAATGTAAGCTATAAAAGAGCAAGAAATTTGATTGCCTTAAAATTAAAATCTTCTGTACAACAAAACACCATTGAATAAAAAGACAAGCTACACAAGAGAAAAATTGTTTATGACTGAACACAGGATATGTACTCATATTGTATCTGGTTTTTGGGGTTTTTTGTATTTTGAATCAGAGTCTCACTCTGTCGCCCAGGCTAGAGTACAGTGGCATGCTCATGGTCACTGCAGCCTTGACCTGCTGGGCTCAGGCAATCCCTCTGCTTTAGCTTTCCAAGTAACTGGAACTACAGGCGTGTGCCTTCATGCCCAGCTAATTTTTTTTATCTTTTATTTTAATTGTAGAGTCAAAGTCTCACCATGCTGCCCAGGCTGGTCTCAAACACATGGGCTCAGGCAGTCCTCTAGCCTGAGCCTCCCAAGTGCTGGAATTACAGGTGTGAGCCACTGTGCCTGGCTTCATATTATGTGTGTGTATATATATGGATATATAAAACCTTCCTCATAGGCCAAGCATGGTGGCTCACGCCTGTAATCCCAACACTTCGAGAAGCTGAGGTATGAGAATCACTTGAGGCCAGGAGTTCAAGACTAGCCTGGGCAACAGAGCTAGACCCTGTTTCTACCAAAAAATAAAACTCCCCCAGAATCAGTAAGAAAATTATAAACTCAATAGACAAATAGACAAATTATATAAACAGGTAATTCACACAATTCTGTATATTTGTGAAAAGGTTTTTACCTTTACTAGTAATAAGAGACATGTCAATTAGAAAATTAGTATTTATACCCATTATACTGAAAAGACACTTAAGTCTGACAGTACAAGTCACTGGCAAAGAAGTAAAACATGTAAGCATGTTCATCCCTGGTTGGAATGTAAACTGGCAAAATCATTTTGGAAAAGAAATTAGTAAAGTTGAGATGCATGTAGTTTATTCTTTGCCTAGATACATATTCTAAAGAAACTCACAAAATTGCAAAAAAAGCAAAAAACTTTTATTTCAGTAATGCTTTTAATAGTGAAAATTGCATACAACCTAAATGTCTATCAACAAGAAAATGGATAAATAAGTTGTGATATGTTCATACAGTCATATTCTATATAATAATTTAAAGGAATAAACTAAACCTATACATTGAAATATGAATAAATCACAAAAACATGATGTGGAGAGGGGAAAATGAGACATTTGCAAGATACTACATTGAGTATAATACTTATTTAAACATAAAAGCATGCAAAGCAATGCTAAATTTGTAATGAAAGTATAAATACATGGATAATAATAACATACACCAAGCGGCTATAGCATTTTCTCTGGGAAACACTGGAAAGGGAATGAAATCAGGAGCAGTTCATTGTGGGGCTTAACTGTTATCTGGTAAGTTTTGTTTGCAGTATGTGGTATGGCATTGTGGGTAAAGCACAGACTCTAGAAACTTATCTGCTTGAGTCTAAGTTCTGGTTCTATCATTATGAGCTGTGTAACCTTGGACAAGTCAGAAAACTTCTCTGTGCCTCAATTTCCTCATCTATAAATAGAGATAATAATTATATAACTTCCCATAGAGACTGTGAAGATTATACAAGTTCAGTAAAAGTGTTTACAACAATGCCTAGCACCTAGAAAATACCAAGATTACTATTTCTTTTAAAAACAAAAAGATCTGAGTATACCAAAATGTAAAGATTTTTTAAAGTAGACTTCTTTCCCCTTCCCCTTCCCCTTCCTGAAGCTATTAGGTAAGGCAGAGCAAGGCTAACATTCATGGAGAGGGGTAGCTTGTCGTGGGGAATCAAAGCCCAAGAGCAAGGTGAGGGGCCACCCTCACCTTGGGGAGGATAGTCTGTCCCTGGGTGTGAGACACCGAGGCATTCATATGGGTGTAAAAGGATAGCTTGTCATGGGGAGTCAGGGCCTGCACATAGTGACAAGACATCCACACACAAGGGTGGTCCGGTAGAGGACATCAGAGGCCAAGCAGGATGAGGAAGACATCAACATGGAGCAGAGGTGGTAACAGGGATGGGAAATTAGTTACTTACTGGGGAAATAGGTTGAAGAAGAGCATATTTTAATTATAATAGGAGCCAGATTTCTCTCTATTGAATAAGAGTTACAAGCATGGGAAGAAAGAAAGGTAGAAACTAAAATGTAGGACTAGACTGGAAGGATTTGTAAACACACGTGTCCTAGCTCTGTCCACTGAGAGGGCCAGGGAGACGCAACACCCCCTTAGCGATGAGCTCACTTAGCAGTCAGATCTAAGTGTCTTAGTATCACTCTCCACCAAGACACCAGGGCTCTTTGAAGAATGGCTGCTTTCAGCGCTGGTGCAAGAAAATACCGAACAAGCCTGAAACATCTTGTGCCAAAGACAATGAGGTGATGGAAGAATGATGGGACATGTCAAAAGGACACAGAAGACAATTTGAAGGAGCTTGTACCACTCAACTCAGAGGCAATTTGAGCATCAAAATACATAATGTTAGTAACAGATTATAATTTATTGAGTAAAAGGCAAATTGATGTGTCTAAATCATGGATTAGCAAAGTATGACCCGTGGCCCAAATTCAACCCACCTCCTGATTCTTTATGGCCATGAGCTAAGAATGGTTCCTATAGGGTAATGGACACAATCAATTTGATAGTAGGAAACACTAACTTTGAACCCAAATTAAGTTAAATATTCTCCTCACAAAAGAATTCCATTCTCATTAGTAGACTAGCGTTACCAAAAAATCCAAACTCCCCCCAAAACAAAACTGTACAACGATATCGTATAATATTACAATAATTATTATATTTTTAATTTTATTGATGAAAATTTTGTTAAAGAATTTTTTTTCTCTCTTGTTATAGAAGTACCTATATAATATCCTTGATTTTGCCTCCTGGATCACACAATCTAAAATATTTATTATTTACATAAAAAGATTATTGACACAGCATCTCAACTAATCTGAATAAATAAATGGGTAAATTCCATGGTTGATGAGAAGTGGGATATTTGAATAATTTCAAAGTACTGAAAGGCTCTTTTTAGTTACAACAGAAAAAAGAAAAATGTCATAGTAGGTAGAGAAGCCTAGCTGACATCAACTGAAGTGATCAAAGCAAGCGTCTTCAGACATAGGGCAAATTGGAACTGAGCTCCTCCTGCTAGATGTATGAGACCACAGATCACCCCTGTGACATTCTTTCCAAGGAGGCATAACCTGTATCTGGTCATGAGGAAACAAACCCACACTGAGGGACATCCATAAAATAATGGCCTCTAATCTTTAAAAGTTAAGTCAAGGTCATGTCAAGGAAAGACTGACAAACTGTTCCAGATAGAAGACACTAAAGAGACACAGGAACTAAATGCAGTACAGCATTCCAAACTGGATACTTTTGCTATAAAGAAGGTTCTTGAGGCAAATGGCAAAACATGAATGAGCTCTGGGGACTCAAAGGTGGTTGTATACCAGTAATAACTACCTGATTTCTGTGGTTGTATTGCAGTTATGCATTATGCACAAGAACATCCTTGTTTGTAGGAAATACACATTGCATTTTTCAGGGGACTGGGATGTTAGTTGGCAACTTACTCTCAGCACTTCAGGGGGGGAAAAAGATTTCTGCACTGTACTTGAAACTTCTCTATAAGTTTGAGATTATTTCAAGATCAACAGCAGGCTTTAACAGAGTTAGAGTGTTTGATATTATTCTCACTTCCCCAGACTTCCTCAGAGCTAGGAATGCACAGTTTTGGCCAAAGAAACATAAGCAAAAGAGAGCTGGGAATTCAGGGGTAAGCTTGTGCTTTCCTGACACAGACTCTACCCCTTCCTCTTTCCTCCTTCTTTCTGTCCAGAATGTGGATGTGATAACCAGATAAAGAGCATTCTGGATTGTATAACACTGAGGTGACAAGTGTGAAGAGGAAAGCCCTCCCAGTAAAGAGAGCTGAGAGGGTGCTCAGAAGATGCTGGCTGACCCCAAGCAGGACAGCTGTCTGCTTCTGCAGGGGTGAGGGGATCCTTTCAGAAGGTATTGAGGGTGACCGCAGGGCAGCTCAGCAGCACTGCGGGAAGGCGTCCACCACTCTCTGTTTCTGTGTGGCCTTTGCCTTCTGCTGTCATCCCTACACCCACCCTCCATTCTGGCTATCGTGTAAACAAATCATAACAAAGTATCAGTCGAAAAGAAGCAGAGGAGAAGAAGAAAAGAATTTTAAAATAAAAAAATTGAAGTCAGGAACAGAAGTTTTCACAAAACCTTAACAACAATTATTTGTAAAACTTGAGAATCTTTTTTTTAAATAGTAAAAATAATCAAATGTTTTACAAGAAAACAAAATAAAATTAGAAATTATGATAAAAATAAAACAAAGTGAATAATAAAGGCAAATAAAAGCTAAACCTTCAAAGGGACAAAAACACAATACGGGAAAGATAATAAAAGGATAGATGTCTTTAGTAAACAAACAACAACAAAAATCCTAGATATAGGCAGGTAGTTTACACACTTCAAAATATTTGTCTATCAAGAAGGAAAAGGAAAAAATAGACAAAAATTGCTAAAGGACATGGAGTAGAGTCAGGGCAATACTGCTAAAAAGAGGAAAGAAGAGAAGAAAATATAAAAAGTAGAAAATGGTCTGAGGAGGGAGTGTATTTTTGCAGTCTGTGAGGAGAAACTAAAGCCCATGGCAAGACAGGGCTCAATTATCTTCTTTAACTCAGGAAGTAAACATGCATCCAAGGAAGTCCCCGGTGGGAGGGTCTGGGAGAGGCTGCACCTTTCTCCTCTGGCCTCACCATCCTCCAGAAGGACCCCTGCCCTTGGGTATCACTTAAAAACAGCAGTTCCAATTTTAAATAAAAATTAAAAGAGGAAACAAACAAACAAACAAAAACAGCCGTTTCCTGTCAAGTAATCAGGAAACATTAGGTGAAGAGGTCCCAGCCGGCCTTGCTTGAACCTCAAGAGCTGCTGTGCTCTTGTTGGCTCCATCCTCTCCCAGCTTCCACTCCCAAGTTGTCCCCTGGCCTGGCTAGAAGGGCAGGGCTGAGTGAGATGAGATCGGGGTGAGGGAGGTATGCTGGGGGAGCCATCCAAGAGAGAAGCATTTGGTGAGAGGCAAACCCAGTGTGGGAGTTTGTTGGGCTGGGACGTTGGAAGCAAGGAAAAGAGGCTCATTTAAGTAGCCTCAAGAAGTGGGGTAAGTACAGAGGAACACAGGACAAGATGGATGGTCAGGTTTCAGGAGGAATGGAAATTGGAGGGCGTTCCTGGCCCTTTGCTCAGGTTCCCTACCTTAAAAGTGACTTTACAATTACTCTCACAGCTCACGTCTCGTCTTCTTTCCCAGCCCATTAGCTTTATATCATGCCACGTCACATTTTACAAGGAAACTAAGTAAGATGAGAAATTGTGATAAAATGAAACAAGGTAAATAATAAAAGACAAAAGCTAAGACCTTCAAAGGAACAAAAAACACAATAATAATAGGATAACTGTTCTCAGTGAACAAACAATTCATATAGAGTTGGAGGTTGGATATGGATGTGTGTAGAAAGATGCTAAAATAGAACTTCTTCCTTCTCAGTTTTGAAGGACAGCCCCAAGGCTCAAAGCAATAGGTGCAAAGTGACCCCACATCCAGAGTGAGATGAAATCATCTATGCAGGGCATGCAAACCAGATCTCTATAAACCATTTTATAGCCCTAGGCACATCAACCACTTTGAGGGTATTAAAGAGTTGAGATTGAAGTTGTATGGAGAATGGAGAGAGAGAGAGAGAGAGAGAGAGAGAATTGGATTTCTTTGTTGAAAGATGTAGGAATGTTGTGGAAGAGAAGCTTGTCCTTCATGTCAGAACAAGTGATTGGGGCTTTAAGGGACCACTTGGAGTGTGTGACAGACATGACAGACTGATTGGTGCTGGACTCACAGCTGCAAAGGTAATAAGGGCTGAAGCAGGTCAGCTGCCTTGACTTGGCTGTGTAAAGAGAGCTGTGTTGCGAAGTAGCTGTACTCTCATGACAGTAGGACCAAAACACTAATAGGAGCCAGAGTAGGGACGGTGACCTGGGGCTGTCTATAAAGAGGCCCTGTTCGCATAGACAGCCTGCAAGAATAACCAGGTCTCAGCCAGAGTCAGTGTGGTGTGGACTAGAGGATGCCCAGCAGCTCACAGAGGAGTGGTGAATAGGTAGTGGAGGAAAGTCACGGTCAGTATCCAGGAAGCTGCCATCAGAGAGATCCTTACAGGTGCATCATCAAGAAACCTATATAAGATTCAAGAGATAGTCACACCTCTCCACACCTGCCAAGGCCAGAAAACACCAGCACTACCCTACAACAGCACCAGTATGGTAAGACCTATCCTGCCCCCTTGCATTGCCTTTCTCTCCTGGAGCCACAGTTCCAGAGGACAAGAGGCAGCCTGGTGAGGGAGGGAAAGAGGCAGAGGTGCACGAGGCAGGGAAACAGAATAAGCTGGTTACTGTCACTCCTTCCTCATGGCAGCTCCTGGTCGGAAGCAGACAAAGGTTGGGAGAGAGGGGAAGTTTTAATATGACAAAAAGAAACCGGGAGTTTTTAAATTCAGTTTAAAGGAATATTATTGATGTTTTAAGAGGGAGAGGGGGGCAACGGCAGGCTCAAAGATCCTGAATAGACAGAGGAGATGGGATCCATCCAATGTTTGAGGGAGGAGGCTTGCTGCAATAAGAGTAGGGGCTGTTCATCCACCATACTTGCGGATTGAGGGTGTAGTTTTTATTTTATTTTTGTAGTCAGGGTCTCACTCCGAAGCAAGGCTGGTGTGTACTGGCATGATCATATCTCACCAGAGCCTAGAACTCCTGAGCTCAGGTTATCCTTCCACCTCAGCCTCCCAAGTAGCTGGAACTACTAGGCACACGCCACCATGCCTGGCTAATTTTTTTATATTTTGTAGAGCCAAGGTCTTGCTACGTTGCCCAGCCTGGTCTCAAACTCCTGGGTTCAAGTGATCCTCCTGCCTTGGCCTCCCAAGGTGCTGGAATTACAGGCATGAGCCACTGCGCCTAGCTGAGGGTGTGAATTGACTAGGGAAGTGTAACTGTATTTCCAGGCAGTGCTGAGCCTTACTAGAGATGCACCATCTTGTGTTTGGGGTAGGATGAATCCACGCAGTCATGGTTTACCTCTGCCCGTGTTTGCTTGCTTGGGAATGGGGCAGAATGTGCAGAAAGCTAGATCTACATAAGGTTAGGGTTTTGCCACATATGTTGGAGGAAGGACATGCACAAATGGGTGATTATACTGAAGGGCCATGGATCGATACTGGGCTAGGAAGGAAGGGAAGACAGGAGGGGTTTGAAGGACACTAAAATTTCAGGACCAATGCAATGAAGGTCTTAATGAATATGACGAAACAAATCTACCAACTCCGTTCACTCCTGCTTTTCACCTGTTCCACTCTTCACTTCTGACTCTCTCTTGCTCTGACCCTCCGGTCCCTGCTGTGTTCTGTGCATCCTTGAGCAAACTGCTGGAGCTGTAAAACCTCCCCCAATTCTAACACTTTGCAACACCACCAATAGGATTCCCTGCCCCCCACAGGTTTCATTTCCTATGCTCTTTTGTCCTATAAATTGCCACTTCTAGACCTGTGTACTTTTAATAAGCTCAGTGATTTTTTAGATGCTCAGAGGCCAGGGGTGGGTGTGTAGCTTCTCCTGACTCCAGTTGTGTAAAATGCTAGCTCTCTCATATAAGAATGTTTCCCACAAGAGTTTTGGGAGACAAGAAGTAGCCCAACTCCTTTAAGTGAGGGACAGGAAATACTGGACAATCTTATAGCCACAGACCCTCTGGCATCCTCCAGCTGGAAAGGCAAAGAGCCTAGAGCCTGAAACCCATATTATGCCAGGGAATTCTAGCCAGAGAACTATCCTTCAAGGTGTCAAAGGAATAAAGGCGACAAAAGGATGTCAAAGGAATAAAGCTGATGTTGTCAAGTTATTTTGACTATATAAGCTGAAGTATATATAATTAGGAGCTACCCAGGCAGGGCAGAACTTGCTGACCTGAGTTGTCTTGGTTAAGTACACATGGTGGGTAGAACAACAACAACAAAGAAAACCCACATGGTGTTTTTCAGCCTATGTTCTTTCCCAAGCAGGTGTCTATTCCGCCTTCTGAAGACAGAATCGCCCTAAGGAAACAGAGCATACTCTAAATCTCCCTATGTGATATGGCCTTGACTTCTTTTTTTTTTGAGTTGGAGTCTCACTCTGTCACCCAGACTGGAGTGCAGTGGCCGCTTCCGGCCACCGCAACCTCGACCTGCTGGGCTCCGGCGATCCTTCCGCCTCAGCCTTCCAAGTAGCCAGAATTACAGGCATGCACTACCATGCCCGGCTGATTTTTTGATTTATTGTAGAGATGAGGTCTCGCTGCCCAGGCGGGTCTCGAACCCGCGGGCTCAGGCAATTCACTCACCTCAGCCTCCCAAAGGCGCGGGATTATAGGCTGAGCCACCAAGCCCGGCTGGCCTTGACTTCTAATGAGAGTGGGTACACTGACGCTTTTATTCTCTGACTCTAAATAAAAGAGGGACTCCAGCAGCAGTGCTCCAGGGTCAGCCCACACTGTCTCACAAGAACTGATAGTTACATTTTCCAGAACTTTGTGAGCTGGTTGTTATAGGCATACATCACTTGAAAATAAATTATATAAACTTACAATTACATCACATTAAAAACAAAGGTAATAAACACCCAAAGCTCATCACTTGTTAATTATTTTACTACACCTTATCAGTATTTATGCTTTTGAGGTTAAGTGCCCCTAATATATCTCTGTAGTAGAAATATGATGAAACGGAGTCTTCTGCGCACCTCTGCCTAACTCTGTGTGCAGTGGCTTCACTTTGGTAGTTCCAAACAGACTATGGAAATCGGCAAACACCACAAGTCAGTGCTTCAGCACCCCTCCTTCCAGGGAGCTGGTGGTTAAACCATTTACCAAGACACCACTGGACTGCAGGGGCCTGAAAGAGTCTGTTAGAACAACCACAGAATCAGCCTAGCTCAGGTGCCTGCCATTTCTCTCCCCTGCGCATACACTCTCTCCCCTGAGCAGGGAGAGGGCAATACTACATTAACTTACTTCTAGGGCATCTTGGCCAGAAAGTCTCCCCCAGTGGTGCTAAGGAGCTGGCTGAGGAAATATTTTCCCAACTCTGCCTGGCTTCTTTCTGAACAGGAACAGAACTAGTTCTAAGAAAAATGCAGCCGGTAGGTAAGTAAATAGGTCAGCTGTGATGTGAGTTCCAGCTGAAATAAAGAAAACTTCTGAGTCTGGTTTGTATAAAGAGAAAGCTTATGGATTCAGATTTTCCTCCCTTCCTACCTTCCTGTCTCTCTCCTGTAACAGGACCCAGTCTGTGCGTGCATCGCCCTCCCGGCTTCCCCGGGGATGTAATCAGCACCTGGTTGTTCCTTGGCTCTAGGACAGTATAAACTTGCTGCTTTCTGGACACTTGTTTCCAGTGGTGGAACTATTTATTTCTCTTTTCATAGTAGACATCGCCTGGACTTCACGGGATTCTTTCAAGGGGCCGTGTTCAAGAATCTCCTGTTCTGAGTGGGAATAACTGCCCTCCCAGTGCAGAGATCATTTGAAATTAGGCCACTTGAGGGTCAAGGACAAAAGGAGGAGATGGGGAACCCAGCAGGGTTAGAAATTCAGCTGAATTTCTGATCTGTCCTGAAAATATGTGACTCTTTGTTCTATCCCAAAATCTGATGATGAATCAACCATACAAAAGAGGCATCGTGCATATGCACCTTGTGTCAGTAAATGGCAGGGACACTGCAGAGTTGCTGTATTTACTAGTTTCTGTTTATTCATATGTATGTGTCAGGGTGTGGGGGAGTATGAGAGAGAGAGAGAGAGAGAGAGAGAGTGTGTGTGTGTGTGTGTGTGTGTGAACCCAAATGCTTGTAGGTATTTGTGTATGTGTGTAGATGGGCATGTGTGAGTGCCATTTTGTAGATGTTTGTGTTTGAGTGTGTATGCAATTATGTGTGTGTAGTGTGTGTGTTTCTGTGTGTCTTTGTATATGCAGATGTGAGTGTGTGTGTGTGTGTGTGTGTGTGTGTGTGTGTGTGTGTATGTGTGTGTGTGTGTGCACGTGCTGGAGCAAGCTTTGTAGCTTTTGAAAACCTGGTTGCAATGCTTGGAGAATGTCATCATCTTCTAAAAATAGAGGAACTGAAACATTATGAAGAAAGGATTTAAAAAATCCCACACACCCAGATATATTTCTGTTTTGAGATTCGCTATGTTCTCTCAAGCCCTGTGTGTGATGGAGAAATGCCAAATATTTGCTTTTGTCTGTCTGATAAGGATTATTGACTTCATCCAAGGACAGGATTTTGTCACTCAGTTTAAGCTAAAAGTAGAGGGAAGGTTGTGAGGGGAAGGATGACAGGCCCCTGAAGGGCAGGGTTGGGAATATCAAGCCTAGCCTTGCTTCTCTGTAGCTGATGCCATCTGCCTTTTAAAAATCTTGGCCCACTTCCCACCTTTCAAAGGGAATAAGCTTGTCTCTAGCTGTGGATCCATTTGGCACACAGGCAAGGGGCCAGAGGGGCCATGGCCATCTTCCTTTGAGGACAAGAAAGCATGAGATCTAACCCCAGAATGAGGCTAGAACCAAGAGGAAATGTCTACTTCTTTTTGGGGCATAATATATGGTAAAGGCTTTCAGAAGTGTTTAAGTCTTTTCCAATGATTCTAAGAAAAGGAGACTAATAGGTCTCTGAGGTTAATTAGAATTGGGATCATTGAGATGTATATAATCAGGAGGATGATTTCTGAACGTTTTAAAAATATGTTAACTTATATCTACTGGGTATTCATTATAACAGCATGGGTCACGGTCTGTGCTTGTATCAACTTATTTAATCTCTACCACAATCGTGTAAGGATCATTATGATCCTTATTTCACAGATGAGGAAAATGACTCACAAAGAAGTGGAGATACTTGCCCAATGTCACAGAGCTAGTAAATGATGGCTCCCGAGTTCACACCCAGGAGGTCTGGTTCCATAGTCCATGCTGTTAGCCATCAAGCTATCCTGGTCCTGCTGGCTCAGCTCCAGGGCTCTCTGAATCACTTTGGAGTAGTCATTGTCTCTTCTTATTGCTCACATATAGAGGGCTAGGGCTGAAATGGATATCAAGGATTCCCAACCACCAGGACTACATTCACATGTGTGTGTTCATTCCATGAAAACCCAGAGCTAGAAGGGAACCTCACAGTCACTTGTTCTCATGGGTTTGGGATTAGAGCATTTCTAGCAGGAAAGAAATGAACATTGATTGAGCACCTGGTGTGTAACAACTGCTGCACTCCATGCTTGTCACAATCACCAGTAGTTTTCAGTCATTAATAGCTGCAACAAATACAGATTATTGTAGTGCTTTACTTCCCTGAAGATTTGTTTATAGTATTATACAAATTTAGCATGTCACTCTTGTGAATGCTGTTTATCACATGTGTGAACATGAGGAAATGGACAGGAGCTGCTGGCATAAATCATCTGGTTTGATCTTTACGTCTCTCAAAGGTGGGTCTTCCTAGGTGCAATTTCACGGAAAATCAAACTGAGATGCAAATGTTAAGTTTCCTACCCAAGATCATGCAGCTAGAACATATTAGAGGCAGCCTAGAAGGCTAAATCTTGACTTTATAGTTCAGCAGTTTGATGAACTAGAAATCCTGAAGGCTTCCACTACAAAACTACTAGATCCTGCATGAAACTTAATAGTCATTTCAATGCCAGGCTCATAGTAAATAACTCCACATGAACCAAAACAGGTCTGAAAAACCACAACCTAAAAACAGTTCTATGAATGGCAAGCACAAGTCAAAGGTGAGGAGAGTTGCTCAGAGGACAAAGGCTGATATCAGGGATACACCTGGAAGACTAAGCCTTGTGCCATCAACAGAGTGGGGAGGCTAAATCAATAACTCTGAGGTTGGGTTAAGGACCTACACAATGGTAAAATGTTCCCTGGTCAGGGATGCCCCTAACTTGCAGCAGGAGCAAATGAAAATTACCACCAAGGAAAGCATCTTCATTTTAGTTCCCCAGGTTTGTCAGAGATTAAACCAAACATGAGCTCACAAATCAAAGATCACTACACACAGAAGAAACAAACCAAAATAAAACTGAAGCCCTTCACCCCTTAAGGGCTTTACGTATTGAAATTATCCAGTACAGAATATAAAGTCATGTTGCATGAAATGTTCAAATAAATTTAAAAATATAGTGACAAATATAAGCAAAAAACTGACCAAGAATATTTGAGAAGGAACCAAATAGATATTTAATAGGGGAAAGAAATAATGGCTGAATTTTAAAACACAATATAAAGAGTTTAAGTAGAAGATTAGACATAGCTGAAGAGAAATCTGAATAAATTATTAAGACTACCATTAAGAATACAAAAGGAGGCCAGGTGCAGTGGCTCAAGCCTGTAATCCCAGCACTTTGGGAGGCCTAGGTGAGATGATTGCCTGAGCCTGAAGGTTCAAGACCAGCCTAGGCAACATGGTGAGACATCATCTCTACAATAAATCAAAAATTAGCCAGGCATGGTAGTGCACACCTGTAGTTCTGACTACTTGGAAGGCTGAGGCAGAAGGATCACCTGAGCCCAGCAGGTCGATGCTGGGGTGGCTGTGAGCGTGTCACTGCACTCAAGCCTGGGCGACTGAGTGAGACTCCAACTCAAAAAAAAAAAAAAAAAAAAGAATACAAAAGGTATCAAGCAATAATGGAGGATAGAACGAGAAAGTTGAATAACCATCTAATTAGAATTTCAGAAGGAGAGAAGGGAGTGAAGAAAGGAAAGAGAATATTTGAAGAAAATTTTCCAGACTGAAGAGAGACATGACGCCATAGATAGAGATACAGCATATACCAGCAGAATAAACAAAAAAAATTTAAAAATGCAAACCTAATCACAGTTCAAAAAAGAAGAATAGAGTCAGAGACCTTACAATCATTAAGAGAGAAAAGAGAAATCACCTGCAAAATAATAATATTTAGCTTCACTGGAAACTTCCCAATAGCAACAATGGGAACCAGAAGAAAGTGGAATCATACTGGTGTGGGGGGGCCTCTCAACCTGGAATTGTGTACAAGGAAAATTTATTTTTCCTAAAACAAGGTGAAATAAAGATATAGCCATAACCCCAGGATTCCAGAGCTTATGCTTCATCTTCCATACTACACTTTTGCTACCAATTCTCAGATAGTTTTAGATTTGACATTATACAGTCATATCACATTTTATTGCACTTTGTTTTAGTGCACTTTGCAAATTTTGCATCTTTTACAAATGAAAGGTTTGTGACAGCCTGTATCAAGCAAGTCTGTTGGCGCCATTTTTTTTAACAGCATGTGCTCATGTTATGTCTCTGTGTCACATTTTGGTAATTATTTGCAATAATCAAAACTTTTTCATTATTATTATAATATCTGTTATGGTGCCCTGTGATCAGTGATCTTTGACATTACTATTAAAATTGTTTTGTGGCCCCGTGAACCACACTTATATAAGATGGTGAACTCAGTTGATAAATCGTTGTGCTCTGACTCCTCTGCCAACTTGCTGTTACCCTATCTCTCTTCCTCTCCTTGGGCCTTCTTATTCCCTGAGACAAAACAGTATTGAAATTAGACCAACTAATAATACTACAGTGGTCTCTATGTGATCAAGTGAAAGAGTTTCATGTCTCTCACTTTAAATCAAAAGCTAGAAATGTTCAAGCTTAGTAAGAAAGACACGTCCAAAGCTGAGATAGGCTGAAAGTCAGGCCTCTTGTGCCCAACAGTTAGCCAAGTCATAAATGCAAAGGAAAAGTTGGTTTATTTTTTGAGTTGGAGTCTCACTCAGTCGCCCAGACTAGAATGCAGTGGCTGCTCCAGGCCACTGCAGCTTTGACCTGCTGGGCTCCGGCAATCCTTCCGCCTCAGCCTTCCAAGTAGCAGGAGCTACAGGCACGCACTACCCCACCCAGCTAATTTTTTGATTTATTGTAGAGATAAGGTCTCGCCAAGTTGCCCAGGCGGGTCTCGAACCCATGGGCTCAGGCAATTCACTCATCTCCGCCTCCCAAAGCGTGGTATTACAGGCTGAGCCACAGAGCCCGGCTAGGAAAAGTTCTTGAAGGAAGTTAAAAGTGCTACTCCAGTGAAAACACGATAAGAAAGCAACACAGCCTTAGTGCTGTGACGGAGAACGTCTTAGTGGTCTGGATTGAAGATCAAACGTTCCATTAAGCCAAAGCCTAATCAAGAGCAAGGCCCTGACTCTTTTCAAATCTGTGAAGCCTAAGAGAGGTGAGGGAGCTACAGAAGAAAAATTGAATGCAGCAAAGGTGGGTTCATGAGGTTTAAGGAAAGAGGCCATCTCCATAATGTAAAAGTGCAAGGTGAAGAAGCAAGTGCTGATGGAGAATCTGTAGCAAGTTATTCAGAAGATTTAGTTAAGATCACTGATGAAGGTGGCTACACTAAACAGCAGATTTTTACTATAGATAAAACAGCTGTCTATTGAGAGAACACACCATCTAATACCTGCACAGCTGGAAAAGAGAAGTCTATGCCTGGATTGAAAGGACAGACTGACTCTCTTGTTAGAGGCTAATGCAGTTGGTGACTTTAAGTTGAAGTCAATGTTCATTTGCCATTTTGAAAATTCTAGGGCCCTTAAGAATCATGCTATCTACTCTGCCTGTGCTCTGTAAATGGCTACTTTAAGCCCACTGTTGAGAACTACTTCTCAGGAAAAAAAATATTCATTTCAAAATACTACTGCTTGTTTACAATGCACCTAACAGCCAAGAGCTCTGATTGGAGATATACAAAGAAATGAATGTTATTTTCATGTCATACAATATCCACTCTGCAGTCCATGGATCAAAGAATAATTTCAACTTTCAAGTCTTATTATTTAAGAAATACATTTCATAAGACTATCGCTGCCATAAATAGTGATTCTTCTGATGTATCTAAGCAAAGTAAACTGAAAACATTCTGGAAAGGATTCACCATTCTAGATGCCATTAAGGACATCTGTGATTCATAGGAAGAGGTAAAAATATCAATATTAACAAAAGTTTGGAAAAATTTTATTCCAATCCTCATAGATGGCTTTGAGGGGTTCAAGATTTCAGTGGAGAAAGTCACTGCAGACCTGGTAGAAATAACAAGAGAATTAGAATGAAAAGTGGAGCCTGAAGAAGTGACTTTTAAACTCCTGCAACCTCATGATAAAACTTGAATGGATGAGGAGTTGCTTCTTACGGATGTGAAAAGAAAGAAGTTTCTTGAAATGGAAACTACTCCTGATGAAGATGCTGTCAGCATTGCTGAAATGACAACAAATGTTAGGTAGTTAGGCAGACATGAGCAGGGGATGAAGAGGGCAAAGTGTAGGAAACGGGAAGCCAGCTGACTTTTCTTTATTTACTCATTTTAGAAATTTTCTATCATGATGAGCTGAGCCAAATACAAAAGCGGCTTGTATTTAAAGAGAATTTTTTTTTCTTTTTGTCCCCCCTCTTCCTCAGTGTAACCTGATAGGGAAGCTGACCTTATCTCTGCTACTGTTTAAGAGAGGACAACCAGCCAGGCTCCGTGGCTCAGCCTGTAATCCCGCACCTTTGGGAGGCTGAGGTGAATGGATTGCCTGAGCCCGCGGGTTCAAGACCCGCCTGGGCAGCGAAACCTCATCTCTACAATAAATCAAAAAATCAGCCGGGCATGGTAGTGCATGCCTGTAATTCTGGCTACTTGGAAGGCTGAGGCGGAAGGATCGCCGGAGCCCAGCAGGTCGAGGCTGCGGTGGCCGGGAGCGGCCAATGCACTCCAGTCTGGGTGACAGAGTGAGACTCCAACTCAAAAAAAAAAAAAAAAAAAAAAGAGAGGACAACCAGCCATAAAGAGGGAAAACAAGCCCAAGAAGGAACTAACCAGCCAAGACCAGAGACTAAGACAAAGGAAACTCAGTCTCTGAGCAGCCCGCTCTTTTTGACTCTTAGATGAGGACTAGTAACTCTGCTCTGCTTTCCTTGCTTGCAGTAAAACTCTGCCTTGCTGTCCTGAGTCTGGTGTCGTGTTCAATTCTTGTTTCATGAATAACCAACGAACCCCAAACCACCATTTCCACTGACACAAAGGATTTAGAATATTCTTTCAATTTAGTTGATAAAGCAGGATAGAGATTGAAAAGATTGACTCCAACCGAAACAAGTTCTACCGTAAGCAAAGTGTTATCAAACAGTAATGCATGCTACAGAGAAATCTTTCTTGAAAGGAAGAGTCAATCCATGTGGAAAACTTCATTTTCATCTTATTATAAGAAATGGCCACAGCCACACCTACCTGCAGCAACCATCACTCTGATCAGTCAGTAGCCATCAACATCGAAGCAAGACCCTCCAGCAGCAAAAAGAATATTTCTCACTGAAAGCTCAGATGGACATTAACATTTTTTAGCTATAAAGTATTTTCAAATTAAGGTGTACATTGTTTTTCTAGACATGATACTATTCACACTTAATGGACTACAGTATAGTGTAGACATAACTATTGAAAGTTACCTATAGAAACCCAGAAGAAACTTAGCTTATTCTTAGTTTAGTCTTTTGCCTCAGCATAACCATTAGAAAGCATTCAGACATTCTACTGAAAACAAGCAGCAGCCTATCCCATCCCTCCTCAGCAAATCTCCATCAGATGCAAGACCAGGACAGCCCAACATTTCAATTCATGGTTTAGCATAATAATCTCTAGTAAACTTTTAGGTTCCTTGTCAAAGCCGAAGATCAAAGATCAACCTTTGGCTGGCCAAAGTCATAAAAGTAATAATATGACCACCTTTGGTCACAGAGTTTGTGAGTTGCAAATGTCTGAGTCTGTAAATTGCAAATGTCTAACAAGTCTCTTGCAGGAACCACCCCCCGCCCCAGGATTAACCTAATCAGCACTTTGTGTCCTATGTGACACGAATAAACCCCGCCATGGCAGCAATCATGTGACTAACCCACCCATCTGCCTGCTGTCCATCAACTGGCGTCAGTACCTGCGCTCGCCCGCCTCTGTGATGACGTGAAACCAGACCACCACCCAATCACCTTAATGATCTTCCCCCATCAAGGGAAATGGTTAAAAGGACTCAACCACAAGCAGTCAGTGGCCATTGCCTTGATGACTCTGGTGTGGACATGTGTTCTTTGAGCTATGGCTGTTGCTATGTTTCCTGGCTCTGCCCCCCCAAACTTGGGGAAGTGAATCTTTTCTTTTTTCTTTCTCCCTTCTCTTTCTCTAATTTACTTTTAAATAAACTTTTCTTTCTCTGTCTCTCTGTGTGTTACAATTCTTTACATTTGCTCCGATCTCTGGGTTACCAGTGCTGCGCCTCCCCTCACCCCTCCTGCATGCCGCCCTCACCCTATCTGTACCCTAACAACTATTATATGCACTGGAAAACCAAAACATGCCTGTGACTCACTTTATTGTGATAATCGCATTTCCAATGATCTGGAATAAACCCACAACATCTACGAGGTATGCCTGTATTACAATAATTCCCTTCCAGGAAATTCTTCTTGCTTCTTCTGTTTCTTCCTGCCTCTGCTATTACTTTTCAGGTCAGAGCATTTCTATGAACAAAACATGCCATTTTCACTGGCTTGTATTTGAGGGAGCTCCAGGGTCTAAACCTTTGGAAGTTGTCATTCATGAAAGACTCTGAAGATGTCAAAACCTTGCACCGTACCCTAGTGGCCATCTGCCGCCAACAGGGGAGATGGCGACTGGCATGGAGCATACCATGAAGACCCTTGTACACTTTCTAGAAGCCTTTTGTGCACCCTCAGCGGCCACAGATTGGGTAAACTCTGTGCCTTTAAATATCATCTAATTAGAGTGAACAGAACCTGCAGGCGCAGCGTTAATCTACTGGTTCCCTTCAGGCCTGGGGGCTGGCCTGGTTTTGCCTTCCATTTCTCCCAAGGTCAAAAATTACTTTGCAGTTCACTTAGCTCAATTTCCCTTTAGAGCAGCACTAGGATAGCTTTTAACGAAAGGTTTTTCTCCCCCTTGAAATGCACCGAACTCTCAGCTAAGACTCCTGGCCTTAGATCACAAATTCCCCCCTCTACCCTCCCTTCCCTGGAGAACTAACTTTGAAGGGTGATTGATTTGCTTAACCTTTGTTGGTACAAATATGAAAGGCAGCTGCCTCTCTTCAGTTAACATTTGAATCCGTTTATGTTATTTCTCTCTGGGGGCTGGTAGTTCTCGAAGGTCTTCTCTGACCCTCTTCTGCAAACATGGTTAGCTCCTCCTCCTTGCAGAAAATAGGAGGGAATACAGGAGCAAAACAGGGGTGGAAGTGGAGAGGTCGTGAAGAGGAAGGAGATAGACCAGGACTCTTGGCAATCAGGCGGCCAGAGGAGTCAGGAGAAGGGCTGCTCAGTCCCTCCCAGAATTTGTCTCAGCCTCCTCAGGTATCCCTACTTTCTTCTTCCTCCTTCCCTCTGGCCTATACCTCTACTCTGCCCCCACCCTAACATCCCTGAGTCCTCCTCTTTTTCTTGGACCCCTGGATTTTTTTTTTCCTGGGGCCTAAGACTTCACAATATTGTCCTTCCTCTAACCTTAATCAAGATCTCTCAGGATTGGTCTCCTGCAAGTCCCATCCTCTTTTCTTGTATTAGTTAAGATAACACTAACTGCTACACCAAATAAGCCTAATATATATATGTTACATACATTATGCACATATATTACATACATATACATTATATATATATTTGAGCCATGTATATATATACATATATACATACATATGTGTGTATATATATATGGCTCAAATATGATAGAAATGTCTTTCTTGCTCACAGGTTCCTTGTTAATCCCCCAAATTTTCAGGGCAGAATTGTCTCTTTTTTAAAATGTGCTTTTATTTTAAAGATGTGGGGTGCAATTCAGGGTTAGGTATACAAATGTTCATTATGTAGGTACCCTTGCTGATGAGGCATGCCCCTCCCTCCCCTGGCAGTTTCCCTCAACTGCCAATCCCACTCCCCCTCCCATGGCAGTTTCCCACTACTGCCAATCCTTTTCTTTGTTCAAGGTCCACTTATGAGTGAGAACATGTGGTACTGTGTTCTTTGTTTCTGTGATAGATCACTGAGTATGATAGACTCTAAATCCATCCATATGCTGCATATGCTGCAAAGTCCATATGTTTGTTCTTCTTTATGGCTGCATAATATTCCATTGTGTCTATGTACCACATTTTTTAATCCAGTCCAGCAGCATGGTTGATTCCGTGTTTTTGCTACTGTATATAGGGCTTCAACAAACATGTGCTTGCAGGTATCTTTCTGGTAGAATGACTCGAGTTCCTCTGGGTATATTCCCAGGGTTGTATACCTAACCCCGAATTGTACCTCACATCTTTAAAATAGGGGGATTGCTGGGTCATATGGAAGGCAGAACTGTCTCTTAAGGGTTAATCAGGGAGGAGCTGAGCCTGGTAGCTCACGCCTATAATCTCAGCCCTTTCAGAGGCTGAGGCACTAGGATTGCTTGAGCCCAGGAGTTCGATACCAGCCTGGGCAATGTAGTGAAACCTCCTCTCCACAAAAAATTTTAAAAATTAGCCAGGTGTGGTGACATGCACCTGTAGGAGTCAAAGCTACTCAGGAGACTGAGGAAGAAGGATGACCTGAGCCCAGGAGGTTGAGGTTGCAGTGAGCCATGATCATGCCACTGCACTCCAGCCTGAACAACTGAGTGAGACTTAAAAAAGCATTAATCAGGCAGAAGTAGCAGACTATGAAAGCCTTTCAAAGATAGTCCTGTGACTCATTGGAGTGGATGGCGTGATGCCACCGTGTTGTAGGAAATGGCCTACTGGGGTAGGCGGAGAGAACTCGGGACTCATGGCAGAGGCTGAGGGCAAAGAAGACAGCCAGAAGTCCTACGTCAGAAGGTGGTGCCAGTCTTTTCAAAGTGACGAAGAGCTGTGACTCAGAGGCCCCTTCTCTTCACCTTGCCACCCCTCAGTTCCACTGTGGTTGGAGCGCTGAGTCTGTGCCCACTCACACCCCATGGAGATCTCCATCATTTGCACTGATCCCTTCTCCAGCACAGCAGATTGTTCACATCCCTTCCTGATGGCTAGCAAGATGCACATAAGTTCAAACCCCTTCCCAGGTGTGCTTCTCTAAGGGAACACTGTCCCTGGGGTGATTGAGGCCTAAGGGGCAGAAGAGAGAGGGCAAGAATTTCAAGTCCCTAAACCTGAAAAGGAAACAAATGGCCCAAAATTGCAGTCTTTGGTATTCATCAGAAACACCAGAAGCTATTGTTAAAATTACAAATTCCTGGGCCCCAACACAGATCCATGGTATACAAATTTCCAGAAGTAAAGTCCCCTTGGCTGCATCAACAACCCATAGATAATCCAGATGCACACAGAAGTTTGGGAACTATTGGCTAAATGAGTCCGCATTCTAAGGAATCTGAAATGAGAGATGCTCCAGAGACATCCTGAGATATCATAATTCTGTAACATCAGGAATGGAAATAGGATTGGTAATGATAGCTAACACTTACTCACCATTTCCTTATGCCAGGTGCTTCTTCCCTCATGCTTTACATGGTTTAATTTATTTTCTTCTGACAGTAACCTTATGAAATAGACACTGCTATTTTGCTGGGGGTTTTGTTTGTTTGTTTGTTTTTGTTTTTGAGTCTCTCACTCTGTCGTCCAGGCTGGAATGCAGTGGCACAATCACAGCTCACCACAGCCTCGATCGACCTCCTGGGCTCGGGTGATCCTTCTGTCTTAGCCTCCCAAGTAGCTAGTATTACGGACCTGTGCCACCACGCCTGGCTAATATTTATTTATTTACTTACTTATTTAGAGACAAGTTCTTATTATGTTGCTCAGGCTGGTCTCGAACTCCTTACTTGAAGCAATTTTCCCTGCTCGGCCTCCCAAAGTGCTGGGATGATAGGCACGAGCCACCATGCCCAGCTGTTTCTGTTTTTAATTTTTAATTTTTTTGGTAGTACTGCTATTATCTCTATTTTACAGATTACGAAGTAGGGGCACAGAGAGAATTTTCCTCAGATCACATTGCCAGTGAGTAACAAAGCATAAATTTAATCTCAGAAAATCTTAGCCCGTGGTCTCTGCTCTTAGCTATGGTGCCACACGATTGCCCCCCCCCACCTTTTAATAGGTGTGGGGGCCAAGAGGTGTCTAGAAGAGAGCTGAGAGGAGAAGGCTGGCAGGACTGTAGAGCTCCACCTGACACCAATCCCCTCCACACTATTAAGAGGGGAAGATGAAGGGAATCCCAGAGGGCCTCTCCCACTTGCCTTTCAGTCTGGCCACTCGGGTCATCATTTCCTGTTGCCCCATCCATGCTTCCCAGGAATGCCAAAGTCTGTTCCCCTTTGCCTGCCATATTCCCTTCTCTTCATTAATACCTAACAAGATCCTGCTGACCTTTCAAGTCTCCCTGAGATGCCTTAGATAACTCTTCACCCTGACGGAGCCTATCATGACTCTTGGACCTTCTTTTGCAAGGACAGCTTCCTCGAGTCATTGTTCCTTGAAAGCAGGGACTCCACTGTCCTGTGTATCATTGTACTCCCCATGTTGGCACATAAAGTACTCAGTAGGGGCAGGCTCGGTGGCTCATCCTGTAATCCTAGCACTTTGGGAGGCCGAGGTGAGTGAATTGCCTGAGCCCGCGGGTTCGAGAACCGCCTGGGCAACTTGGTGAGACCTCATCTCTACAATAAATCAAAAATTAGCCAGGCGTGGTTGTGCATGCCTGTAGTTCCAGCTACTTGGAAGGCTGAGGCGAAGGATCGCTGGAGCCCAGCAGGTCGAGGCTGCGGTGGCCGGGAGCAGCCACTGCACTCCAGTCTGGGCGACAGAGTGAGACTCCAACTCAAAAAAGAAAAAAAAAAAAAAGAACTCAGTAAACGCTGTGGGGAACAAAAAAGAATGAGGAAAACATTTATTGAGCACCTACCATGTGCCAGACACCACTAGACCCTGTGGATCTATGAAGATGTATGGGCATCGTTCCCACTCACAAAGAATGTACAATCTTGTTAAGAGAAGCAAATGTGTCCCACAAGAACAGTTAGACCTGGAAGCAATACTGCTTACTGTGGGTCAGTCACTGCCCTGCTTCCTCCTCCTAGTGTATAAAGTTCATATAGAGTCTTTGGGGATATTCTTTATAATTCTGTATTCTCTTATCTGTTTCCACACAGAGACCTCTTTAAATAGACCCTGAATACTTGTGGTTGGAAGGGTGGCGGCAGCCAAAGAGAGGGAACTGGAAAGGCCACTTCCTATTTGCACTGGGTAGTATGGTCGTGGCACAGCAAGGAGAGAAACATTGACAGAGGACCTGGGATACTGGGGAAGAAATAAGAGGCACCTCAGAGAGCCAGCCTGGGAGGGTGAAGTACTCCTAGTGTTGTGTGTGTCTTGGAAACCAGTCACAGGCTGCTTTCCATAGTCTTGCTATTTGAGGAGGGCAGGAGGGTGGATGTCCCTACTGCTGCCTCTCCCTAGCCACCTCTGCTCAGAGCTCAGAAACCCTAAATCCAGATTGTCAACTCCGGTCTGCTGCACAAGATTTGTTTAGGCCTTGTGTACTAATTGGCTCCACACTGCAGCTCCGGGAACTTAATTGTGAGACCATCACGACCTCTTCTGTCCTCAGATAGGAATGTGCACAGGCTAATAGCAGAAAGCTGGGATTACTCAGGGGACAGGAGGTCAAAGTGTTGGGTGTTGAGCTTTGCCTGCACTGATGCATGATCATCTTCTGGAGGAGGAGATGAAGCACGTCAGGACGCCCAGCCAGGGCCCCAGAGGTCAAGGAGGCAGAGGCATCCCACAGATTTCCTCAGTGGAAAATCAGGTGTCAGGACACGGGGTGGAAAAGTTAATGGATCTCCCAGACCCTGGATATTTTCTTTTTCTTCTGATTTCAGACACTTCCCAAATGACTTGCCCAGGCCTGGCCAGTAACCCAGCAGAGCCTGGATGGATGAAGTTAGGGTGGAGAGGTCAGCATTGCCAACAGGCCTCTGGAGCCCCAAGGACCACAATCTATCTTCTTTCCAGAATGAGTCAGTCCAGGCTGTCCCAGCAGGCGGCCTGACCTGGTCATCATTCCAGCAAGGGTCATAGCATGTCCTCATGTCCCAGTCCTGGTTCTGTGCAGGAGGGATTTAAGGTGTTGGAGCCCCACTCTGGGACCCTGCATTGCGTCCCCTGGCTGTTCACTCACCTCTGACTTCAGACCCCGGTTCTGATAACCAGTTTCTTTCTACCCTGCTATTCAGCCTCCATTCCTTATATGGTAAGGGCCTAGACCTCTCCACCGGCCCTATAGTGAAGGCTCCCTCTGTTGATCCTGCCTCTCTGGGAGCTATCTCATATCCTGGCCCTCCTGCTCCTGCCTAGGGTCAGAAAACCCCGATTCGACATCCACCATAGCCATTCATAATCGATCCCATCACTCTTTCTTACTTTTTCTTGCTGAAGCCAGGCTTAAAATCCCTCTTGACACAGAACTCCAGACAGCCACTACCAATTCATTAGACCTAGCACGGAAGCTGAAACTTATTTGCCCTCCTTGCCTTTTTTTTGTTACTTCCCTGGGACCCAGAGTCCAACCAGCAGTTACAGCCCTTCAGTGGACCATAATTTCCAAACACACCCATCCGTGTACCCCACATATCTGTGCTGTGCCCACCTTCGGGGACAACCCAGTCATTGTGCTTTGGGACACCCAACTCTAAGGGTACCATCACCTACGGCATCCGCCTGACCCCTCCATGTTCTGCGACCAGGCTGGACCCCTCCCAGCCCGATCCTCTGGCAGGGACTCCCCCCATCCCAGGGGGAGATCCCAGCTCTTCCCTGGCTCCCCTGCCCTGTTGCGTTTCACCAGGCTATGCCCCAAATATGACAAGAAGCTCAAAGATGCTAATTATGGTTTAAATTTATTTTTCCTTCTCATCTTCGAGAGAGATTTGCATTACTCTGACCATTTTAGGAGGAAGGAAATTTTGAGAGACAAGGAAGGTACAGGACTTTTATCTGACTCTTCATCCAAAATAGGGAAATATCCCCTGATGGGCTGAGCACAGTCCCAGGCTGTAACCAGAGTCACCAGCTACAGCTGATTTCTCACCCACTAAAAAAAGCCAAGCGCATAATCTTCATTTACCTCAGGAGCAGTCCCAGTTTTCACTCAGCAATAAACTCTCATTTCATACCTCTTTCCTGCTGCTTGCTACCAGGAACAGAGATATCCACATAAATGACCCATCCTTCCCCTAAAGGGGTCTGAAACCCACCTCCTGAGTACCCCCTGAGTATGTTTTTGGGATACACTGACTTAATGCAGATCTAAGTCACTGATTTCTTAAATCTTGTGTTTCCCCTGCAAGCTTGTTAAACTATAGATTCTGGCTAGGTATCAGTGGCTCACACCTGTAATCTCAGCACTTTGGGAGGCCAGGGTGGGAGGATTGTTTGAGCCTAGGAGTTTGAGACCAGCATAGGCAACACAGCAAGACCCCTGTTTCTACACAAAATTAAAAAAATTAGCCAGCCATGGTGGAACTCATCTGTAGTCCCAGCTACTCGGGAGGCTGAGATGGAAGGATTGCCTGAGCCCAGGAGGTCGAGGCTGCGGTGAGCTGTGCTTGTGCCACTGTTGCCATGTTTGAGTCATTGTACTCCAGCCTGGGCAACAGAATGAGACCCTGAACTCAGAAACAACAATAATAATAAATACATAAAATAAACTATAGGTTCCAAGGCCCATCTAATTCAAACTAAAAATTCCCTAGATAAGGGTCTGAGACTGTGTTTATAACTCCCTAGACCAGTCTTTAACATGTGGTCTGCAGAGCAGTGGCATCAGCACCACCTGAGAACTTATTAGAAATGCAATAACAAACCTCAGAACTTCAATGCACACTCAGGTCGCAGAACCATTGCCCCAGGTGGTTCTGAATAGTCAAGTTTAGGAGCCACTGATCCCAAGGGCCTATATAATTCTAATTCCATCTGTGGCCCCTTGGGCCCATCCAATGCAACCCAAGTGGTAGGGAGTGAGCACTGGGCCATCTTTAGTCCTCTCTGGGTGACTGGACTGTTGAAAGGAAAAGGCTAGAATAGACAACTTCTCCAAGGCTGTTAATATACCTGGCAGCGGTTTCTGCTGGCCACTAGACAGCCAGCCAGGCAAGACCTTCTGAAAGGTTCTATTCAAAACTGTTAGATGAGCAAACACCACTGCTTTTTTCCTTTCCCCTGCACCTGGAGCTGTGGCCAGAACTGCTGGCTGCTGCAGCTGTGGCCCTAGGAAAGGGATGGGGCGAGAGAAGATCAATCCTCACCTGCGGGGGAGCTGTGCCCTGGGAAGGAGCTGGCCAGATGGTTCAGAAGAGGAAGGTCCACCGGCTACAGGACCAGTTCCTTGGAGGGGGAAAACCAATCCCGCCTCTGCATCCTCAGCACAGTGCTTACATTTGGAAGGTGCCTGGGCAGTGGGCTGTGCTTCCTGCTCAGCACATGGGGTCTCTGGGGGTCTCTTGGTATGAAAGGGACAGGTGGACAGGCCGACCACCCACTGTCAATCCAAGATGGAAACCTGCTCGTGGCCCAGTTAGGGCTCAGGGCACTGTTAGGGCAGGAGCTGTGGACCTCCACAGTTGCAGATAGAGCAGAAATTTTAATCTGTCCTGACCTTCAAGGCCCACATCCCATGGCCAGGGCAGGGCTCTGTGCTGCAGTGGCCACTGCCCAGAGGGAATTACATAGCTATGCATCCATCTCAGAGGTCTAGCAGCCTGAATCATTTCCACAAGGCAGTATGTGTCTTGGTTTCTGGTTTCAACTACAGTTTATTTAATCCCCTATCCTCTGATTCACTCAGAAACCTGGAATCAACCCTCTGGTATTTTATTGAACGTGTTGAGTTTGAATCCCAGAAGGGGTTGACATGTACTTTGCCACCACTTGTGTCCAGGAAACCATTCTTACTAGCCACGTGATTGGGTGACCTCCGTGCCCTTTTCCAGTCCAATTCCCTTCTCTATAAAACAGGAAAGATGCCAACAAATTCTCAATACTGTTACATCACATTACAGTCACTTAACAAACTCCAATCTCCTACTTTCTCCTCTAGGGTGAGAAGCCAGCGTCCCGGGGTCACAGAATGGTAGAAGTGAGATCTGAGTCTGGATTTTCTGTCTCCTCTGCCAGAATACCATGGTAATGAATTGAATTGTGTCCCCCAGAAAGTGACATTGAAGTCATAGCACCCGGTGAATAGGACCTTATTTGGAAATAGGGTCGTTGCAGATGTAAGCAAGTTAAGATGAAGTCGTATTGGATTAGGGTGGATCCTAAATTCAATGATGGTGTCTTTATAAGAGAAAGAAGAGGCAGATTGGGATACAGAGACATAGAGACACACAAAGAAGGCTATGTAAAGATGCAGGCAGAGACTGGAGTGAGGCAGCTACAAGCCAAGGGCTGCCAAGGATTGCTGGGAGCCGCAAGATGCTAGGAAGAAGGAAGGAAGGATTCTTCTCTGGAGCCTGTAGAGAAAGCAGCCCTGCCGGTCTCTTGATTTCAGACCTGCAGCCTCTAGAACTGTGAAAAAATAAACTTATGTGTTAAGCCACCCACTTTGTGGTAATTCATTCCGGCAGCCTTGAGAAACTAATACCACTGTCCTCCCTTCCCTGAGCTGGCCGGGTTCCCATCAGCAGCCTTGCTCCCCTGCTGATTCTCACCTTTCTCTGGCTCTCCATAAATCAAATAATGTTCTACATGTGAACATGCTTTTATAGCTTACAGGATACCAATAGTATCCAAATTTTCACTTGATCCTCACAACTACCCTGAGAGTTTTCAGACTTTTTTTTTTTTTTTGAGTTGGAGTCTCACTCTGTCGCCCAGACTGGAGTGCAGTGGCCGCTCCCTGCTGGGCTCCAGCGATCCTTCCGCCTCAGCCTTCCGAGTAGCCGGAATTATAGGTGCGCGCTACCACGCCTGGCTAATTTTTTTATTTATTGTAGAGATGAGGTCTCACCTGCCCAGGCGGGTCTCGAACCCACGGGCTTAGGCAATCCACTCACCTCAGCCTCCCAAAGTGCTGGGATTACAGCCTGAGCCACCGAACCCGGCTTTTTTTTTTTTTCTTTTCTTTTTAGAGACAGGGTCTTACTTTGTCACCCAGGCTGGAGTGCAGTGGGTGCGGTCTTGGCTCACTGCAGCCTCAACCTCCTAGAGTCAAGGGATCCTCCCACCTCAGCCTCCCAAGTATCTGGGACTACAGGCTACTATTTTTTATACAGATGGAGGTCTCACTATGTTGACCAGGCTGGTCTTGAAATGTGGAAACTGAGGATCAGAGAGAATAAAGGGATGATCCTATGATTTCATGACAAATAAGCAGAAAAACCAAGACTGAACCCAAATAGTCTGGCTCTTAAGCCAGGGTTCTTTACAAATTTTTTAATCGTGAAGTACAATAAAACATATATAAGATGTATAAAACGCAAGTGTAAAGCTCAAGGAAAGCAGCATAACTCAACCATCATCTAGGTCAAGGAATAGAACATTGCCTGCCTCACAGGTGTCCCTTGCTGATCACTCTCCCATCCCTCCTCCCCAGGTAACCTCTATCCCATGCCACAGCAGCACCTGTCATTGTACCACACATCCCATTTCTACCTCTGTGTCAAAGAATCAATGCAGGCAGCAGTAAAAAGACAGAAGCCTATGTGCATGCTGGGGGAACCCCCAAGACACTTTTCGAAGGCTCAGGACTTTCCTGAAGCTATGCCTCTCCAGGATTCTTCCCCATCCCTTTCTCTAGGGAAAACCAAACCAAAGCAAAACATACAACTCTCAACTGGTCTTGACATTTCAGAACCATAAAAGCTGGACGTGGCTGCCACTTTTTTGAAGCAAACTGTATACTTTTAACAAGATGGGAGGGCAGAAGGATAGACCCAAGGGCTAGGATCATGAATGGGCTAAAGAAGCAAAACAGCAATTATCAAGTCCCCGGGACAGCCTGTCTACCACTTCTCTCTCCCTCCCTCCCACAGAGATGTCTCTGCCATAAAGGCAGGAGTCAACAAGATCTGCAGGTGTTGAGCCTAATCTCACCCAGAGGCGGGGTAAACCACATGGTTTCTTGTCGAACCTTCCTGTCTGAGCTGTGACCTCTCTCCTCCAGGAGTCTGTGTCTGCTCTTGGTGTCAGAGGATAGGACAGGAGCAGGGGAGAGTAAAAGAGCAGGGGCTAGTCAGAAGGCTCCAGCCAGGAATTCAAGCCGCCATTCTCTTGCTTGCCTTCTGGAAAGCCACTTAGCTCCTCTGGCTGCAGATCAGCCTTCTGAAGCAAGGGCAAGCGGTCAGGTCCTTATGGAGTGCGTTAACACTGAAACAAACATGAGAGGCTCACTCAGGCTCCCAGATGAGAAGAGACAAGCAAAAGGACAGGCGGATGGATCGCCGGAGCCCAGTGGGTCGAGGCTACGGTGACCGGGAGCAGCCACTGCACTTCAGTCTGGGCAACAGAGTGAGACTCCAACTCAAAAAAAAAAAAAAAAAAAAAAAGGACACTTCTGTAGTAGACGAGAACCAGGTCAGACACGCCCCGGGCAGATGGGCCCACGAAGGGGGAAAATGAGGGGCCCTGGAGGTAGGACAGAAGTTCAGGGGAAGGGGCCGCTCAGCCAGCTGTCAGTGACCATCAGCGCCACTCTCTGCCCACCATCAGGGCTGCCTGATGAAAGAAAGAGGCAAGACCTTGAAAGGGTTGGGCAGAAGGACTTTCTCTGCTCAACTGTCCGGTCTCTTTTCTTTGGGCCAGGGTGGGTCAGGTCTCTGAGCCCACAGGGAGATGCATATGACTGGGGTTGTTTCCTGGGGAAAAGCTATGGCCTGAGTTCCAAAAAGACTGGCTTTAGGGACTAGGAGTTGGAAACCTTCCACTTAGTTCTGATTCTACCGCTTACAGTGTGCTTGAGCAAGTCGCTTCCACATTCTGAGCCTGTTTCTGCATCTGACAGTAATAACATTTTTTAAATTTATTGAGCACTTAAAAGGTGCTAGGTAATGAACTTGATGCTAAATATGCATTCTTTCTAATATCTGCCCTATCTACCTCATAGAGCTGCTGTGAGTATAAAATATAAGATATATTTTCTCAAAAAGTTAACATAGCCAGGTGTGCTGACTCACGCCTGTAATATCAGCACTTTGGGAGGCAGAGATGAGAGGATTGCCAGAGCCCAGGGATTCGAGACCAGCCTGGGTAATTTGGTAAGACCTCTTCTCTACAATAAATCAAAAAATTAGCCAGATGTGGTGGCTCATGCCTGGTAGTTCCAGCTACTTGGAAGGCTGAGGCAGAAAGATCACCTGAGCCCAGCAGGTCAAAGCTGAGGTAGCCATGATCATGCCACTGCACTCCAGCCTGGGTAACAGAGTGAGACTCTGACTCAAAAAAAAAAAAAAATTAACAGAATTATCAAAGACCCAGCAATGCTACTCCTAGACATATATAACAAAGAACTGCAAACAGGGCTCAAACAACTTGTTCACTAATGCTCATAGCAACACTTTTCACAATAGCTAAAGGTGAAAACAACCCAAATGTCCACGAATGGATGAATAGATAAACAAACTGCAGTATATACAGATAGTGGAATATTATTCGGCCATAAAAAGGAATGAAGTACTGATACATACTAGAATGCAGATGAACCTTGAAGATGTTATGCTAGGTGGAAGAAGCCAGTCACACAATCACATATTGTATGACTTCTTTTATTATGAAATATTCAGAATAGGCAAATCCATAGAGACAGAATAGATTAGTGGTTGTCAAGGAACAGGGGGAGGGGAATGGGGGTTATTGCTTAATGAATACAGGGTGTTCTTCCAGAGTAAGAAAAAACTTGAAAATAAAAAGCTTAGCCGGGCGTGGTAGCGTGCGCCTGTAGTTCCAGCTACTTGGAAGGCTGAGGCAGAAGGATCGCCGGAGCCCAGCAGGTCGAGGCTGCGGTGGCTAGGAGTGGTCACTGCCCTCCAGTCTGGGTGACAGAGTGAGACTCCAACTCAAAAAAAAAAAAAAAGTAGTGGTGGCTGCACGCCATTGTGAATGAACTATTAATAAATGCCACTGAAGGCCAGGCTCAGTGGCTAAGCCTGTAATCCTAGCACTTTGGGAGACCAAGGTGAGTGGATTGCCTGAGCCCACGGGTTCGAGACCAGCCTGGGCACCTTGGCGAGACTGCATCTCTACAATACATCAAAAATTAGCCAGGCATGGTAGCAGGCAACTGTAGTTCCAGTTACTTGGAAGGCTGAGGCAGCAGGATCACCAGAACCCAGCTGATCAACGCTGGGGTGGCAGTGAGTGTGCCACTGCACTCCAGCCTGGGTGACAGAGTGAGTCATCAACTCAAAAAAAAAAAAAAAATAGAATAAATGCCCCTGAATTGTACATTTTTGTTTTTATTTGAGATAGGATCTCATTCTGTTGCTCAAGCTGGAATACAATGGCACAATCACTGCAGCCTCAAATTCCTGGGCTCAGGGGATCCTCTGTCTCAACCTCCTGAGCAGCTGGGACTACAAACATGCACCATCATGACTGGTTAATTTTCCTATTTTCTGTAGAGACAGCATCTTGTTTTGTTGCCCAGGTTGGTCTCAAACTCCTGGCCTCAAGAGTTCCTTCCACCTCAGTCTCCCCAATTGCTAGGATTACAGGTATGAGCCACCATGCCTGGCTTGAATTATATACTTTAAAATGGCTAATTGTATATTATGTGAATTTCACCTGAACAAAATAGATCAATATGTCTCCATGGATGTCTCTGCACTGGGTGAAGTCACTGGTGTGCATGACCACCACCTAACTTACTCCTCTCCAATGAGAAGGGATAGGGGCAGTTTGCCTTAACATGTCTCTAAAAGCATATTGCAGCCATGCTCCACGACATATGGTTGAATTCAGCTTCCTGGGTCAGTGTTGTCGCCAAACTGTGCAGGCATATGCTACCCATGCACATGCTGATGTGCCCACAGACGAGGGAGTATGCAGTCCCCATGTGGAAGCCCCTCTGCAGCAAGCAGACGTGCCTGAGAGCTCTTCATTTGTTGTCTCAGGTCATGAGGGATTATCAGCGAGCATGATGAGTTTCTATGAGCACTGCGCCTCTTCACACACAGCAGTGCTCAGATAAAGGCAAGGCAGGCTCCGGAGACGGTAGCAAGCCACAGGCCAGTGGGGCGTGGGCAGCTGCAGGGGCAGCGGCCATAATACAATGTGTAGGCAACATCTGCTTTGAGCTCATTAATATTTGCTTTGAGCTCATTAATAGCACACCATGCTCTCCCGGGACCTCCTCCCCAGCTAATTTCTGAACTCTTAAAGGGTGCTACCTTCCTTCAGGAGGGTCCCTGGAGCAAACATGAGAGGCTCCTCACAGGAGTCAGGAGGGAAGCCAGAGCCTGGTGGGGATGGAGTTGCACCATGGAGAAGGAGGGGTGGCTGAGTCACTGCCACTCTGAGCACTCTGGGATTCATACCCAGACTTCCGCCATTGACTACACTGGGTTTTTTACTTTGCATAAAGACCCCAGTGAGACTGGGCAGCCAGGGCAGTGTGGCTCAGCAGGTAAGGGCTACTTTCCTAGACGGCCCAGGAGGAGGAGTCGCCAGCTTTCCTACACCCATTCCCCCCACCTGAGGACACCAGGGTGTGGCGGACTCTGGTCACCACCCTCTGGATCAGCTGCTTCTGAGGCCACAGGCCCTAATGACCCAGATGAGTTAGCAGGTGACCTCCTTGAATGGCAAAGCTGGAAGAAGAAGTGAGCTCATGCCGCTGGGCTCCTGTGCCCAGGCTTGGCGCTGCAGTTACCACACGAGCTGCCAGGGCCCTGCCAGCAGCACTCAAGGTTCCCTCTACCTGGAGGCCAAGCCCACTCAACTCCCGGATGTCACAGGCCTTAGGTAATGGCTCCTTAGTGTTTCCTTGCATTTCCCCCAGGCCTGGAAGGTACCGAGGCTTCATGAGAAGTTGTTGGCAGCCGGGGATTGTGCCTGACTCAATGACTGCCATGTGGTTGGCCTCCATCATGGCCCAGACAGGAGTCTGAATGAGATTTTGTGGGAAGGAAGAGGGAGCCAGGACAAGCAGGTCAAACTGCCTGTACCTGTCACCCTCCCCTACACATCTGCAAAGACACACACATGCTCACCTCCATAAGGGACAAGTGTTGCTTAACAAGAGAGGGTGAATAATGCAGAAGGAAGGAGGGGGTCTGTCAGAAGCTGGTCCTGTGTAGCCGGAATGGCATCTAGCTTAAAGATGAGGGGAGGAAGATGAACAGCAGGGAGGGAAAGGGAGTGGGGGAGGGAGGGAGGAAGAGCACAAAAGAAATAAGAAAAGCTAGCAACCAAATCTGACTTTCCTTCACCTGCAGCTAGCTGGTGCTCTCTTCCCATCCCCTCCTGTGTTAAATCAGAAGAGGTCCTCACCCAGCAGAGAGGAGACTAATTAAAGCATTGACTTTGTGCCTAACCCTAGTCACTTCTTCCACTTCCTTAAAGTGCTGCCTGATGATAAGCCCACATGTCTCTGAGCCACCACAGGGCTCCCAGCCCTGGGTTAAAAACACGGGTCTCAACATCAGCATGGCTAGGCGAGAACATCTCCACAGTACAAACCTTGCAGTTCTTTCTTTCCTTCCAAATAGCGGCACTTGTTCATGTCAAATCCCACTAATTGGTGATGCTAATTCCTCTCTTTCAACAGACCCATGATAGCCAGCTAAAGACCAAGACCTTCCTGACTTACAGGGACTTGTCTTCTCTATCCCACCGCCTCCTTCTCGCCTCCCTTCCTTGTCATGTCTGCGGCTCTCCTCCCTACCGTGGAGGCAAGATGGTGTGTCTGGCAGCTGTCAACTCGATGCAGTTTGTCAAACCTTGGCTGAATATCTACAATGTCCTAGGCATGGGCACAGCGCAGGGGGAGCTGTTCCTTCAGCAATGTCGATACAAGCCAGGGCCAAAGTCAAAGAAGAATTAGGCAAGAATATAGAAAAAGAAAGAAAAGAAGGATAAAAGAAAAAACCCTTCTCCTCTGTAACATTCAGGTTTGGTTTTCATGGAAACCTCGTCCTGGAGGATGGAGAAAACAGGATAAGGCAGGCCCGTTGCAGCGAATCGGCTGAATCCCATGGTGACAGCTTCCAGCATGAAGCCAGACTCCGGCATAGAGGCCCCAGGTGCAGATCTTTTGGACCTGGGGCTTTCTGGTAAACTCTTTTCCAACTAACATTCCCAGGTAGAGACAGCTGACTCCTTTGGACAAATATAGATTATAAAACAAACTCATGCCTATGTCCCAGCACTTCAGGCAGCTTGAGCCCAGGAGTTTGAAGCCAGCCTAAGCAACATAGTGAAACTACAATTCTACCAAAAAAAAAAAAAAAGAAATTTAAATTAGCTGGTGTGGTGGTACACACCTGTAGTGCCAGCTACCCAGAAGGCTGAGGTGGGAGGATCTCCTGAGCTCAGGAGGTTGAGGCTTTGGTGAGCCGTGATAGTCCCACTGCACTCCAGCCTGGGGACAGAATGAGACTCCAGCTCAAAATAAAAATAAAAATAAATTAAAAAATGAAAAGGCTGGCACATAATCCCAGCACTTTGGGTAGCCAAGGCAGGAGGATAGCTTGAGCCCAGGAATTTGAGAACAGCCTAGACAACACAGCAAGACCTCATCTCCACAAAAAATATTTTTTAAAAAAATTAGTCAGTCATGGTTGGTTGCACATGCCTGTAGTCCCAGCTTCAGGAGGCTGAGATGGGAGGATCACCTAACCCAGAAGGCTAAGGCTGCAGTGAGCTGTGATTGGGTCACTACACTCCAGCCTGGGCAACAGAGTGAGACTCCAACTCACCAAAAAAAAAAGTGCCTCTGGGGCTGGCACAATTGGTGAGGAGAGAGATATTGAGGGTGAAGAGTTGGCAGTGCCTGTGAGGAGCCCAGGAAAATCTCTCAGTATACTTCCACATGGGGGATCACTGACAACAAGGACTCCTGGTGACCGTCAGGCAGGGGGTATAGTCAAAGGAACCCTGACTTGGTTCCAGTTTACTCCATCCCTTCATTCATTCATTTATCCAGTTGTTTGTCCGTACAGATGCCAGACAGTAAGTTTGTGTTTAAATCTCAATTCACCTCCTTGAGCTTTGGTTTATCTTGTATCTTGTGTGAGATGACATAATTGTAGCTGTGTTTCAGGGTTTTGTGAAGATAAAATTAAATGATATATGTAAACCTCCTAGTCTAGAGTCTTACAAAAAATATCAATTCCCTTCTGCTTCCGTCTTCTAGTTCTTTAGAAGGCACCTCCTTCTAATCCTAGACCCCCACCCCCAATTGTCCCCTCAGACAAGGACACATTTGCTCCTGGAAGATGCTGTTTTGTTGAAAAATAAAATGGGGAGCTGGTGACAGAGGGATCAATGGATTAGGAGAGTAGGGCAGGTCCAAAGGAAATGTAGCAGCCTTGACAGAAATGCCTCAGGGGAGTGAAGCTTGAGACCTCCTTGTGAGGCTGGCTGCTGGCAGGGAGTGGGGAAAAAGCAAATTCTCCCACAGGGTGTGTTTCTTAAAGGGGTTGGAGATCTAAGAAGTGGGAGGTGAGGAGAGAGTGAATCTTTCTGTATCTTGATTGAAGATCAAAACACTTTCTATTCTTGCAAATTCCCTTAGAGATAGAGCCTCATGAGGATTGGGAAAGGAATTTATTTCTTCACGAAGCTCACCAAGCAGCCTGGCTGAGAGCCATTTGGCAGTTTTCCCAGCAGGAAAGTTGTGGAAGAAGCAACAGTGCCCCCCAAGATGCTACAGCAAAAGACATAGAGAGATGGGGGACGTCAGTTCCTGCAGAGGTGACCCTACAGCCAAGGTGTGTCCATCAGATGCCAAGGGGCAACTCTCCGAGCTCCCTCCAGGGACTGAGAAACTGGTCAGCCAAGACAAATAGACTAAAACCGTGCTGCTCAAGTTGGGATTGCTTGGGTTTCCCCCAGAAATCACGATGTGTTTAGAGCACCATTTTTATGCAAATATTTTATTGATTTGGGGGTGGTGGTGGTGGTGGTGGTAGAATTCTATTGAAACCAACATGAATATTTTGTAAAATAAAATGCAAACTTTGTGTGATTGTTTTTAACATCAAATATGAGATTTCACCTGGACTGGGCTGCTTTCGATTATGGTCTTGGATCACCTGGAGGTATATCATCATTCTTCTCTTTCTTTCTGGTTATTTCATACAGAAAAGTTTGAACCATCCCTCTTTTTGGAGCTCGACATTTAAGGATTATTTTAGAGGTCATCACGTCCACCCCTCATGACCTACAGGTAGCACTCTCAAACCTGGCTACATAAGAAAACTATCCAACAATCAATAAAAAGGATGCCAGGCCCTATCTGCTGAGATTTTGTGTCACTGGGCATGGGTGTTTTCCAAAGCTACCCCTGTGGTTTTTATGTGCAGTCAGGGCTGAGAACCATTCCTCTTAAGGGGAGGGCTGCACTGTCAGAAGCCTGGACACTCTGGGTTTGTTAAATCCCCAGTTCTGTATTTTCCTACACATGTCAGGTATATAGTCTGTTTTCTTTCCAAGTTGCCACCACTCACACTCCTATTAAAATCACCCTCCCGTCCTCCCATAGATTAGGACATAGGGGCCTCCTTTCTACCCCACCAGCTAGTTTTTGGACAAGCACCCAAGATGGGCATTTGCTAAGCAACTACCATATGCCAGATGCTATGAGAGATGCCTCAAAGTTTTTTTAAAACCACTCAGTAGGGCAACCCCTTGTGGTCCCCTCCCACTGTGAGAGAGTTTCTATCCTCTCAATAAATCCTGTTTTCAAAAAAACCCAAAACACTCAGTGAGATAGGTGCTTGTTAACCCCATTCCACACATAAGGAACTTGAGGACCAAAGAAACTGAAAAAGCTCTAGATTTCTGAGATTCAAAACCATTCACCATATTGTCTCACTCAAAATCCATTCTCTTTCCAAGACAATGATGATACATTGTAGTTCTTAAATAGACTCCTCTTTTTAAGAAGTTTTCCATATTTATTTTTAAAAATTGCTTAACTATTGCTTTTCTATAAGGACCCTACAGAGGTAAGCAGAAAATAAAAGGAACTAAAATTCAAGAAATCTCATATATTATTAGGAGTCATTATTCTTAGTCTTCATTAAACTCGAATGGAACTAGAAGCCAAGTTCTTAGACCTTTGGGGGGGTCATAGAATATGTCATTGCTTCTTTCCTGGGGAATAATCCCCATTCAATCCAGGTAGAAACTAACCTGTCTCCTCAGCCCAAGGGGATTCAGAAGGGTGCCACTGCTTGGATGGTATTCTTGGTCTATTCTCCCCTACTCCAAACTTGATTCTTAAACTGTTGTCTAAGAAGGACGCAGGGCATCTTCTTTTCTGGGATGCTCTGTACTTGGCTCTTGGATTATGATCTTTTCTATGATTCCCTAGGTAAGTAAGATATTTTACTATCTATTCCCCAAAGATATTTTCCCACCGCTATAGAGTTCTGCACTGAACCTATAATCACTTTTCTCATCTTTCTTGGAGGTTTAATGATTCCAGGCACCAAAAGACCCAACTCTACCCTTGGTTAGCTTCTTTCTGATTGATATAAGTTACCAAAGTAGATGTATTCCCTTTGGTGAAGTCCTGCTCTAGGATTTCCTAGAAAGTGAAATCCTGCTCTAGGATTTCCTAGAAAGTGAAATCCTTTCTAACTAAGAGTTAAAAAGGGCCTAATACAGGCCAAGCACTTGGCCAAGCATCAAGCTAACTAACAAAGGCACAATGCCATCACCTCACTCCTCAAGGAGTTTGCAATCTACTAAAATGACCAACAGCCGCTGCTGAAGGGCAATCACATGTCAGTTCCCTATAGGAGCCTATATTCTTTATCTCATTTCATCCTCCCAGTAGCTCACAAGGTTGTCCCTACATTGTGAATAAGGATGTTTCACGAATGCTTAAGCAATTAGCCCAATGTCACAGAGACGGTAAGTGATAGAACTGGAATTTGAACATATATCTATGTTCCAAACCCATGCTTTTTCCTTTTCACTGGAGATCCTATATAGCACAGTGGTTAGAAACTCAGACTCTAGAAACAGCCAGACTTAAGTTTAGAGTCCCAGCTCTATGTAATTGCTATGTGATCTAGAGCAAAGTAGTTAGACTTTCCGAATTTCTGTTTCCTCATCTGTGAATAAGGTATGATCATCCCTATTTCTTAGAGCTATGGTGAGAATCTCAGAAATGGAAGCTGGTATTTTAGAGTGAATGTCTAGGCTTGTTCACACCTGCAGTCATGTGATTTTCTTGACAACATCCTGGGAACTGGTCTGTCTTAGAGTGGTTCCCTCCAACAGCCCCCAGCACAGTCTGTGAGACAGATCAGCTCTCAGCTCATTTGCAGAACAGAGGTGAACATCATGTGCTGAGTCACTGAAGGACCAAACCCTCCAGGCTTCAGGTTTTAGTTTATTCCCTCAGCTTCCTTCTTTATTCAGGTATCTCTCCCTGAGTAAACACCATTTCTCAAATCAAATACACTCATACTTTCTAAAAGGTGATCTTCTGGAATCATTCATGTTATTGCTATGTTTCCTGAGCATCCTAGGAAGTCTAACGGTGTTCCCTGCCTGGTTGGTGGTAGTTTTTTTACCCAGCAATGAGTACTGAAGACAGACAGAATCTGTGGGCAGCCAAGAATGCAATATCAAGCATGCAGTAAGCACACAGTAAAAATAAAGATGCTACCAATTCAAAAGACAAAAAATTGCTTTCAGTCTTATTCTTAAACAGCTTGTCTTAAAAAAAAATTCTGAAGCCCTCAATGCATCTCCTAGAACTTGAAACTTGAGGTCTTTCTCCATTTGCAGGTGAAAGAAAAAAGTCTTTCCCCAGCTTCAACATCTTCATGGCTCCCATCCTTCTGGAAAGAAGAGACTGTCCATGGTAAGGACCTCTAATGACCTTTTGGTGCCAAAAGAATAGAGAAAAACATCTCTTTTGGAATCTTTGGAACACCATTGTTGGGTGCCAATGTAGCCAAGACTTTCCATCGAAACATCAAACTAATAAAAAGTCCCTCTCTGGCATCAAGAGTTTTCAGGATGGGCCAGCAGCAGGGTCTGGATTCTATCACCATGACCATCTTTCTCCTGACCTTTATATCCAATTCAAGAAATCTGTCTGGGTGATCAGTCCTAACCTCCCATCCCCATCCTAGGCTATCTGGGATCAGAGGCTGTGTCATAAAAACAGGGATTGTTGGGTCTTACGGGGGGTGAGGAGGAAGGGGTTGGCCGCCACAGGAATGTCACTGTGTCTTTGCTGGTGGGAATTTGAGTCAGAAAGCACTTCGTTTCTCCCAGACAGGGTGGGTCCAATGTCAGAGGCAATCAGCTTTGCCTAGTGATTGTGGCTTAACCTGTGCTTTTCTGGGTAGGGAGGAAATAGCAGTGGCCTGAACCCCTGGAAAGTCTAAGGGTTTTCCTGGCCTGGCTGGTGGTGGTTTTTCCACCCAGCATTGAATAGTAAAGACAGACAGACTCTGTGGGGAGCCAAAAATACAATCCATTTCATTACCCTTTACTAGTTGCCTACTAAATGCCAGGCATTATATGCCCAGCTGGGAATAGGGGTTACAGAAATGAATGGCATGGCCTCTTCCTTTAGTTTATTTGCAGTCTAGTGACTGGGTAGTGCTGCCCTGACACCTTCCAGAAGGCACTGGGATCCCAGATGGAGTTCTTTCACATGTGGACTCCCTCGGCAATCTGGTGGACATCCATTTCCTGGGCTTTCCATATTGAAGCCAAACTCTGAAGACCTAGGTCCAGACACCAGGCAAACAGAGCAGTCTTCAAAATGGAGGTGAAAGCCTCAACTCAAGGTTAGAAAAAGGAACATTGAACAGTGGATGATTTCCTGGAACTCTGCCTCCTGACCTGATCCCAATCATTCCTCTAGCCTTCCTTCTTCCCAGACCTACCTTGAAACAGGACAGATGACTAAAGACCTGATGCAAATCTCACTGCTTTAGAAATGATCAACAAACCACAAGGAGATACTGCCTTTTTTGTGAAACTTGGGTGGAAAAAATCCCAGTTGATATTTAGGATTCTTTACCAACTTCCAGACTCTACTAACTTTCACTGTTAATAAATGCAGTATTAGTCAGCATGCTGGTATTTTAAAAAAATAACATCTGCACCCAATGGGTGGATTTGCCTCAGTTATCTAGGCCCGTCTGAAAAATGTCTCCCAGGCCCAACAGCCAAGACCAGTGTGCTCCACTGAAAAGTGATTGCTTTCTGAACTAAAAAATGATTAGAAAGCCATCAGTGCATTATTCATGACCATTTTCACAGTAAGGACATTCTGCTTTATCCATGAGACTGGAGTTTGCTGCATACACATTTACTTTATTATGAGCAGGCATTATATTGGGGCCTCCTCTGTGTCCTCAACATGAAGGACCACAGCTGACACAGAGTAGATGCTCATGTTTGCCAAATTAAAATGAAATATGTGTGGGATGCAGAAGATGATCCCTGTATCCCAGCCCCCTCTCCTCTTTAGACTCCCTTGGCCCCAGATTCAAGCAGTTAGGGCACCATATTTTAAAAATATTTTTATTTTATTTTTTAATGGAGACATGGCCTTGCTCTGTTGCCCCGGCTGGAGTGCAGTGATTCCATTATAGTTTACCACAGTCTTGAACTCCTGGACTCAAGTCATCCTCCCACCTCAGCCTCCCAAAGTGCTGAGATTACAGGTATGAACCACTGCACCTGGCAGGGCCACCATAATTAATTAAGCTCCATCTTAGTTGAGTCCAGCCCTGACAGCAAGATAATCATTAACCCTCCACTCTGCCAGCACAGAGTTACAGAAAAGCATGTGGATTTTGAAGTCATGTAGACAAAGTTTCAAAATTCTTGTTTTACTAGATACCAGCTAGTCATATACATCACCAAATCCCTATTTCCAATGCAAAATACCAACTGTGATCATTAAATGAGACAACATAAGCAAACCACCTAGTCTGTAGTAGGTGGGCAGCAAAGGCTTATTCATTATGCTTCATCTTTTTGACATCTCATCTTAATTCCTGAGAAGAGCAGGTCCCTGACAAAGACCCTTCTGACAGCCTACACATTAAATCAACAGCTGAAACCCACTGGAGCAGCCAAAAGGGCCAAGTGCCTCAGCACCTCTAAACTCCTCACATTCAAATCATCTGAGGGTTTCTCAGTTGGTATTTTTTTAAAACAAAGGTGTTTCTTTGATGCTGACATGAGCTAATTAACAGACTTGAGGAGAGAATATTAGAACGCATGAGTTCACCTAAGCTACCAAGATTCTGTGTGATCCAAATTATAACGGTTGTCAAATGTTTTCTTCTAGCCCCTAAGCTCAAAACCCAGGTTTATATATCCAGCTGCTTGCATGCATCTCCACTAGAAAGCCTAACAGACATCTCTCACTTACCACATCCAAAGGCTGGTTTTCCACCTAACTCTGTTCCAGCCCATCCTTCCCACGTCAGAGAAATGGTACCACCACCCATCCAGTGCTCAACCTAAAATTCTAGGAATCGTCCTTGACTTTCTCTAACTCCCCATATCTGATTCACCTGCAAGACTTATCAGTTCCTTGTCTAAAATATATGATCCCCTCTTCTACTGCACCAGCCCAGTCAATGATTCTCTTTCCTCAAGGCTAGGCTAGAGCCTCTTAGCTTCCACGCTGGCCTCCCTCCCTCCACACAGCAGCCCCTCCTACGTGCTTTTTAAAACATAAACCAGATCCCATGGCTTTCCCTGCTTTAAACATGTTGCTTCTTAAACATTTAGAATTAAAATCAAGTTCTTTCCACGGCTTAAAATTTCCTTCATCGCCCAGCTCCTGACCTTGGCTCAGGAACTCTACAGCTATAAGACGGCTATGACAGTAATAATCTCCACCACAGAGTGAGTGTCAGCTCTGTGCCAGGTCAGGGACCTTACACAGGTTACCTCATACAGTCCTCGCTACAGTCCAACAAGGTAAATGTTATTGACCTTGAAATTGCTGTGAAGATTAACTGAAAGTGTATGATGCTAGTACATAGTAAGCAATCAACAAACGTGGGATTCGCTGCCTTTCCATTTCCAAGGCTTGGGAGGGCGGCAGACAGGAGGGGGCACGTGTAGCCCAGAACAGTCTACACTGGTTAAGGACAGAACTGGATCCAGAGCCAGCTGTCCTTTGTTGTGCATGCTCTTATCCACTAGTCTAATGACCCACCTATAGGGGGAGCTTGAGCCGAGGAGGGCACGCACCAGCTCTCTGGGAGACACTTGGGCTGCTGAGAGTTAAGACGCCTCTAACCAAATCCTGGCCTTCTCCATCCCTGCATCTGCCTTTGTGGCTTTAATGAGAAATCCAGGCACTTCACAAGAGACTGTACAAATAACTTCTAGGGCGCCACTAACTCATTCAGCAGAAAGAGACCCAAGGGCTGCCAATGCTTCAGGGAAGATAAGTGAGTGGAAAGAAGGTGGTTTTTACAGCACTGGGCGGACAGAAGGGTTTGCCTGGGTGAGTGTGAGCTCCGCCTCTGCAGCAGAGCCGAAAAGGATCCGGACTCCTCAGCCCCTCTCTTCACAATATTTGATTAGGAATTTGGGGCGGGATCCTGGTCTGGCACAGGCGCGCACACTCTCAGTAGACTCTCTCATTCCTCTCTCTCTCTTCCTCTCTCTCTCACACGTTCTCCAACCCAAGGAGGCCAGACAGAGGGACGTGGTGACTCTCTGAAAGGTTCAACTTGAGGTAAGATTTACTTCAGATTTTGTCCCTAGCAGTTCCCTAAAAGAAATTATAAAAAGGGATTAGGGGATGGGGAGGGGATAGACAGGAGGAAGCCATGCCTCCTCCTCCTCATCTGGGCCATGACCCCAGGGATGCTGGAGAACGGCAGAGGGGGCACAGAAGGGAGGGCTCCAGTGTTTTACCTTTCTCCTGCAGTTTCTTTTAGGTGTTGAGGGGGACTCCAATTCTCAGGCATGAAAAAGTAAAGGACCAGCTATTCAGGGAGGCCTCTCCCCTCCTGCTCATGAGTCCCACCACTCTGGGAGCTTGGGTGCTTTGAAGGGTATCTCAAGACCTGGGTGTCCCTACAGTCTAGAAGGGTGGTAAATGCTGTTATGGGGAGGGGGCAGTTTGTGTGTGTGTGTGTGTGTTACTGGACTGAAAAGGAGAGAATAAAGAGAAGTGTTGAGAATTGGCCATGTCCAGGGAGCTGTGGCTGTCCAGGGGGTCCAATCCAGGTGAGGGGATCGCTTCTGGTTTGACCTCCTCCACTCTGATGGGAGGAGGGAGAGCTCTTTCCCTAGAGTGGAGAAATGAAAGAACAACATGAGTGCTGGGCAAGCTCCCCCACCTCATGGAGAGCCAGTCCTAGAAAGTTTCCACCTTAGAGGACTCTGAGCATGGGAGGGTCTCTGGCATCACGAGATACAATTTAAGAGTGCACAACCCTGAAACCACATTGCTAAGAGATGGGGGTGGGGTAAGGAGAGGCATAAGCTGCCCACCAAGCCCTTCCAGCAGCCATGGCGCTAAGGAGAGGCCAAAGCTGGCAGGGTACGCAGCCTGTGGAGCACTGAGTCTTGACGAGGAAGGTGGCTCTTGTCTGAAAGAGGGAGAAATGGAGACAGAGACTCACTGTGCCCGCCCTGCAGACAGCCGCCTTGGTCCTGCAGCAGCCCAGGGCTGTGCATGGAAAAATGCGCTGTTGGCAGTGGGTCGCCCCTCCGTCTTCGCTCCTGGCCAGAGCCAGGGACCAGCCAGCGTGCCCAGGCAGTGGGCAGCTGGATCTGCTTCTCAAAAACACTGTGGTTCTTTGTCTGAGGCCCAAGGCTGCCTGAGGATGAGCCAGGGTGCCTGCCCTCTGCAGCCCAAGGGCTGGTGGGATGAAACGAGTCTAAGAGGACTGCTTCAGGGGGACAAAGAGGTCTAGGAGGGATGGTGGTCGGCAGGTGACTCAGGCGAGTGTCATAGTCAGAGTCCTTCCCACCAGTTTATTGGATTTGATGTTGGCCTTTATACTCCTTTCTTTCTCCTGTTTACAGTTGCCAACCCCAGCAAGGCCCAACTTGGGACACAAGGGACACATGCAACTTTTCCGGGCCAAGACAGGTTCTAAGGTTTCTCTGCCCAAGGGTGATGCTCTGCAAGATGCCCACTGCCCACAGGGGTGTGCAGTGCATTGGTTATATGTACCCAGGCCTGACATGCCACACCTGGCCCCTCGTCAGCTTCCCTCTCAGATGGCACCAGACTCCACATGTCCTTCCCAGCCCACCCTCTGCTCATCTCACTAGCTTAGCAAGCTCAAAAACTACAGGCTGCCCGCAATGTGGGAGCCTACCTATGGAGCCTTGTAAGCCACATGTCATCACTTGGGGCAGGTAGCTTGGGATAGGAGAGGAGTTGACAGAAGCCCACCTCAAGCCACTTTCCCTTGGTCATACATGAAAGTCTCCAGTATCTATTTCCTCTTTTGGCATTCCTCATTTATCTTGCCCCCAAGTGGCCCTTGCATGATGCCCATGGAAGAGCATAAAGGGTGCTGACACCTTACTAAGCACCACGGGAGAGAGAGAAGGAGACTAACTCAGACTCCACACACTGTGCACTCACTCTAGAAGACAAGTGCCACACCCAGTGCTAGGGTCCCCAGTCTGGAGAGGATTTGTGACTGTGACATGAAAATCCTGTCCTAACCAGGTTGCATGTGTCGCCATAAACTGCTAGCTAGAGTGCTGTCTCACCCAGCAGATTGCTATAGGCAATGGCGCTTTTGGAGGGAAGTCCAAGCTTTGTGGTGGCTGCAGAAGGACCACATGCATCCCAAACGCTCAAGACCAGAAAATCCCAGCCTGCCCAGGAAATCAAAAGATCTACCAGAAGTAGTTCAGATCTTCCCCTCTGATGTCTCAAGCTGCTAGATGTCTCCAAACGAGATGTGGGTTCAGGCCTGAAGGGCACCCCACTCTTATTCTCCCCTCCCACACACATACACAGGGATTGCTGTGGGACTTCTAGCCTCTCCAACAGAACTTCCAGGGTGCTAGAGGTTCCTAAGAACCTGCCATTCCCAAAAATGCAGCCACCCCCACCCCCATCCAAGTTCCTTTTAACCTCAAAGGCTCTGTGTCTCTATGACCCAGGGAAAACGCACTTAGCTCACCCTAAACTGTCACGGTCTCATTGGAACCAAGAGTGGAGCCAGCTGGAAGGAGCCACCGAGGTGAGAGCAAGGCTCCTGTGCTCAGATGTCTGACTCTGAGGTGGGAGCTGCACAGCTCCAGGCCTAAGGCTTCACTGCCTACATAGAGCTGCACTCATGTTGGCTTGCTCTGTGCTTTCCCCCTTCTTGCAGAGAGACAAAATGCAGTGGACCTCCCTCCTGCTGCTGGCAGGACTCTGCTCGCTCTCCCAGGCCCAGTATGACGAGGACCCTCACTGGTGGTTCCACTACGTCCGCAGCCAGCAGTCCACTTACTACGACCCCTACGACCCCTACCCTTACGAGCCCTACGAGCCTTACCCCTACGGGGTGGACGAAGGCCCAGCCTATGCCTATGGCTCTCCCTCCCCACCGGAGCCCCGCGACTGTCCCCAGGAGTGCGACTGTCCACCCAACTTCCCCACGGCCATGTACTGTGACAACCGCAACCTCAAGTACCTGCCCTTCGTCCCCTCCCGCATGAAGTACGTCTACTTCCAAAACAACCAGATATCCTCCATCCAGGAAGGCGTCTTCGACAATGCCACGGGGCTGCTCTGGATTGCTCTCCATGGCAACCAGATCACCAGTGACAAGGTGGGCCGGAGGATCTTCTCCAAGCTAAGGCACCTGGAGAGGCTGTACCTGGACCACAACAACCTGACCCGAATGCCTGGTCCACTGCCTCGGTCCCTGAGAGAGCTCCATCTCAACCACAACCAGATCTCACGGGTCCCCAACAATGCTCTGGAGGGGCTGGAGAATCTCACAGCTTTGTACCTCCAACACAACGAGATCCAGGAGGTGGGCAGTTCCATGAGGGGCCTCCGGTCACTGATCTTGCTGGACCTGAGTTATAACCACCTTCGAAGGGTGCCTGACGGACTGCCCTCTGCCCTCGAGCAGCTGTACATGGAGCACAACAACGTCTACACCGTCCCTGACAGCTACTTCCGGGGTTCACCCAAGCTGCTGTATGTGCGACTGTCCCACAACAGTCTTACCAACAACGGCCTGGCCTCCAACACCTTCAATTCCAGCAGCCTCCTTGAGCTTGACCTCTCCTACAACCAGCTGCAGAAGATCCCCCCAGTCAACACCAACCTGGAGAACCTCTACCTCCAAGGCAATAGGATCAATGGTGAGACCTTGGCGGTGGGGGTGGCAGTGGGGTGGGACTGTCTGCTTCACCTGAAAGACCCTATTCTGAGTGCTAGTGCCAATACCAAGAAATAGAAGTCTGGAAGCCAAATAGTTCAAGTGAGGCAACCTGACAACCAAGCCATAACCCTATTAAAAAGATACCAAATAGCAAGCATGTATCCTAAACAGCAGGGCTAAAAAATTCAGGGAACATTGGGCTGGTATAGAGGCTTCATTCCCGGGAGAGATAAGTTTCACTCTAGGTCTTGAGAGATAAGCGAGCATGGGTTGAAGGAGTGCAGGACAAAGCCATCTGGGGTGGAGATTGCCAAACACAGGCCAGTGTGGTGGCTCATGTCTGTAAACCCAGCCCTTTGGGAGGCTGAGGCAGGAGGATGACTTGAGACCAGGAGTTCGAGACCAGCCTGGGCAACACAGAGAGATCTTATCTCTACAAAAAAAAAAAAAAACAAAAGAAAAATTAGCTGAGCTTGGTGGTGCACGCCTGTATTCCCAGCTACTCGGGAGGCTGTGGTAAGCTGTGAGTGTGCCACTACACCCCAGCCTGGGTAACAGAGACCCTGAATCAGAAAGAAAGGGGCGGCGGGGGGGAGAGAAAACAAAGAACCCAAAACAGGTCACCTGGAAGGGACAGCTAGGAATGCACGAGTCTGAAAGGAAGGGGACAGGTGTTGAGGAGCAGTGAGAGATGGGTTTGGAGAGGTTCGGGGGGAGCTATTCACAGAAAGGAGGTTTAAGCTTAGCCTTTAAGGTCCATCTCGAGAAGAAGGCAGGTTGCTGGAAACATCACGTCTGGGCTCACTCACCAGCCCAGAAGAGGATGAGCTCTCAGTTTCCACTTGATCTGCTCCTGCCTCTACGGCCTGGTCTTGTGTTTTGGTGTCCATTTGTTTTTTAAACACAGCAGCTGGTGTACAGAAATGTGCAGCCTCTCAGAGCTGAATGCGGGGCTTGTTGTGGTCAGTTCTACCTGGAGTACAAGGAGCCCCTGGCGGCAGGGCAGAGGTCCTCCCTATGGTAACATGAGCCTGACCTCACCAAACCTGGGACACTGGGCTTCTCATTTCATAAGCACTTCCCTGCACATGTCTAAGGACATGGAAAGGGCTGCCTCCCTGTCTCTAAGAACTAAAACACTAATTTCAGATTGAATTACCTTGCTGCTTTTCAGCCCCTTTTCCTCTAAGGATCTCATGTTCAGAACTTGCTTACATGGCCCCGGGGCCTCTGATGTCTTAATCCCAGCTGGAAAGTACTGAGCCAGCACTTAACCTCCATTCCTCTGTCAGCAAAGTCCTCTCCCCGCTAGAGAAGGGAGGACTCATTGATGACCACTGGCAAAGGGCTTTGAAGTGGAGCCTGCTGAGCTCGAACGGCACCATCAAAGCTCCTAGAGGGACTACTTTACCATCCTCTCCCCCTCATTCCTTTCTCTCCCTGTGCTCAGGAACAGATCAATCATTTAGCAAGATATCTGTGAGTTGGACGGCCCTCTGAGTGAGAGGGACACCAGCCCCAGGGGACAATCCAGGAGCTGACAGTCAGGTGGGCAAGACAAGGAGGTGTCTGTCTGGTCTTTCAGTCTGAAGTGCAAGACACCATCATGTACAGTTCAAACTGGTTTTTATCTAAAGCCTCTCTTTCTTTGGGGGTATTCTTATTCCTGGGATGAAGGGGGTTCCTCTAAGACATCTTGAAGGTGTTGTATGCTGCAAATGCTTGACATTTCCTAGTGGCTGTCTATCATCCCACCAGCAGTCATCACTACTTACCTGCCACCCCACTCTGAATCCAGGAGGACTGTCACATCAGAAATGTCACACTGTATGCGGTGCTGCATCAAAGTATGACCCTGAAAATGTGACAGCAAAGAGCAGCTGTCATGGGAAAGAATCTATTAGTTAGCGCCTAACTATACAATCAGAGAAAGTTAGGGTGGGAAGGGCTTCGTCCCAGCATCCTGTCACTGCCCCGCCTCATGCAGATCAGAAAGTAAATCTACTTCCTTGAAGTGTCTCAGGGTCCTGTAAGAAAGTTCTTCCTTAGGTCTAACAACATAAACATTGTCAGTGTCTATCCTCAATCCCTTCTTGTGCAATTTAAGCCTAATCCCCTTTACTAGGTATCACTTAGTCTCTCTCCCAGCCTTCTTTTTAGACCAAATAACATCAGTGCCCTGTTTTCCGTAAATTAGTGCATTAGTATATGGAAAGTGCTTTGTCCTGGGCCTGGTGCAGAATTTTTTTTTTTTTTTTTTGAGTTGGAGTCTCACTCTGTCACCCAGACTGGAGTGCAATGGCTGCTCCCGGCCACTGCAGCCTCGACCTGCTGGGCTCCGGTGATCCTTCCACCTCAGCCTTCCAAGTAGCCGGAACTACAGGCGCGTGATACCACGCCCGGCTCATTTTTTGATTTATTGTAGAGATGAGGTCTCACCAAGTTGCCCGGGCGGGTCTCAAGCCCGCAGGCTCAGGCAATCCACTCACCTCAGCCTCCCAAAGGCGCAGGATTACAGGCTGAGCCACTGAGCCCGGCTTGGTGCAGAATTTAAAAACCAGTGATAACTATTATTAGTCTCTCTTCTCATTGCCACTTTGAACTTGACAGGCACAGTTTTTGTTGTTGTTGTTTGCATGGCAAAGATGAAGAAACTAAGACACACAGAAGAAAAAGCCATTTCTCGAGGTCACCCAGACTATGTAGTATAGAGCCCCGACCTTCTGCCTTCAATATTAAAGGACCGGAGCCAGGCGTCTCTGACTGAGAATGGTGAGGAACATCTCTCCGGCTCAGACCCTAGCAGGAAAGCAGTTCCCTAAGCTCAGCCCTCGCCCCACGTAGCCAGTCAGGAGCTTGGGGATGCGGAGAGATGAAGGTGGGATCAAAGCCGTCCTAGGGAGGAGCTCGGAGAAGAACAGGAGCTGCAGGGCCTGCAGGGGAGTAAGCCCTGGTTCTCTCCCTCCTCCTTCCCTCTCCCCTCAGCATCTCCCTCAGTTTTTCCAGCCTGGCAAGAGCTGGAAACACAGCTCGGAATGTTATTTGGGACCCAGTGGAGCAGGGCGGGTATACCAGTAGGAATTTGGAAAGACTTATGTCAGTATTTCATCTGGGTAGGAAAAATGTCCCCCAAGCAGAAGACCTATCCTATTCATGGGCTTGGGAATGACAGGCGGCGGGGCGGGGGGATCCCAGTGCCCGGTGTGTGGTTGGAATCTATATACAGTATGTGTCTAGCTCCCCACAAGCATGAAGAATGTCCCGTATTTATATCTCCACAGCTGGGATCCAGGATTTCAGCAGACCATCTGAGGGCTCCAGGCTGGGACAGAGACTCTGTTCCTGAGCCCTTAGCTCAGTCTCAAATAGGGTTGGGAGTGGTATTTCAGCCGAGCGGCTTAGCTGTTTCTCTGTGTACACAAACAACATAAACCCAGTCCCTGGCCTAGGCTCTGCCCCCAAGTTGCCCACTCAGAGACCACTTAATCTAGCCCTTAGTACCAGAAAGGAAACATCCCAAAGCATTCCAGATCTTCTGCCCCTCTGCAAGTGATTTCCAATGAAGGGTATTTTCTAATCTCCCCTCTATTTCTGGTGTCTCTTTATTCTTTAGGCCTGGATTTTCTGTCTTATGTTTGCAATACAAGTTAATTTACTGCAACCTCACTCCATCTTATCTTGGCCAGTTCTTAACAGAGACTGAAAACAATTGATAATGTCAATTTTAAAACACTTTCTTCATCAGCCTATTTAAACTCTCCAAAAGTCTTCATCGGAAACTTCCTTTTCATACCCATAACCTCCCCCAAGTCCCCTCCCCACAGTCACCACTAAGAAGAGAGTTAGAAAAGGCTTCCTCCCATTCCTCCTGCCTGGCTCCAGACGGCACAGCTCCTGACCACCAACCCGAGGGACACCTCTGGTGTGACAAAAGTAATCCCCAGTTCCGGGCCCAGGCGAGTATGACAGCTGCTAGAGCTGTGCTCATGCATGATCCTACCCTTAAGACCCCACGGGTAGTGTCTTCTAAACCCCCTTTGCAGAGAATGACAAGAGCAGGTTTCCTGAGACCCTCACTCGTCATGTCGAGGGCATCCCTGAGAGGCTTCAGCCGCTCTTGGTGGTGACCTGTGCTGTCCTTGCTAGACTTTGAACCAAGTCTTGGCTTTTCCTATCAAGTTACTGGTCCAGTAGACTGGAGACAGGAGTGGTTGATGTGCCACAGAAGACAACCAGAGGATGATCAGGGCAAACAACAGTGAAGGGTTTATGTCAAAAGCCAAACAGAACTATGGTTTCTATTAGGATTCCTGGGTTTAGGGGAAAAATCTTCCAAAAAGGAGACTTCTTTGGAGATTTCAAAATAAGGGGAGGGGGTAGACAGTAACCAAATCAAAAGAGGGAGGCAGGGGAATTGTCTGGCTTTTGAGGCGCATAGCAGACTCAGGACTCTAGGGGTTTCCAGCCTCCTTTATATTCAAAGCCTTGCTCACCCTTCTGGCAGGACTCTAAATGGAGATGTGCAACCCCCTCAAAGCTCTGGCACCAAAGACTCTAGTCTCTCGGTCCAAGCTTTCTCTCTTTAATTTCCTGCCACTTTTCCTATCTGAAAAGTGGCAGGAGATATTTGAGGTTTAAGTCCCCCCACTGCCCCGTCTTCATTTTCATGCAATCCAGCAAAGCCTTCCCTCACCAAAAGCAAGCAAGTGCTTCCAGTGTCTTTGGTTTGTCTTTGGCTACCCTCTGCTTCCCCCTGCTGCCCACATTTTTTAAAAAAATCACGTCCTAAAGGGAAGGACATTCAGGGGTCTGCAGAGCAAAGTACAGGTTGGGAGGTAGGGGGTGGGCTAGGAGGCTGAGCTCTAAATACCGGCACAGCCCCACTCTGTCCCTAATTCCGCCCTCTAGTGGTGCCAGTCGGTGTGACGCCATCTCGGAAAACGTCTACCGCCACCCCCAATCCTCAATTTCCACCCCTGACGTCAGAAGTCTTTACCTAAGCAGCTTCACTGTGGACCCGGGTCCCTAATCTGGGCTTCTCCCTCCTACCCCTGCTCCTCTTGTCCCCACAGAGTTCTCCATCAGCAGCTTCTGCACCGTGGTGGACGTCGTCAACTTCTCCAAACTGCAGGTGCTGCGCCTGGACGGAAACGAGATCAAGCGCAGCGCCATGCCGGCGGACGCACCCCTCTGCCTGCGCCTGGCCAGCCTCATCGAGATCTGAGCAGCCCTGGCACTGGGTGCCGGGCGGAGAGCCCCCACGGCCCCACTGCATTTGGCTTGATGGTTTGGTTTGGCTTTTGCTGGAAGGTCTGGGGCAGACCCCGTGACAGAAGTCCACGGCTCCCTCTTTAGTCTTCTTCCCTGTAGACAGGATTAGGTGAGGTCAGGGACAGGCAGCTTTCTGCTGAAGACATAGGCAGAAGCTCTCTCTTTTCCAGGGACAGAAGTGATGGCAGAGGGAATAATCTCTGGAAGTCCCAGCCCCAGAAATCTCACTACTCTTAAATTCTTCCCGATGATCTGATGTTGTGGAACTCTGCAAGTTGCTTGGGCGATCTCACATGACTGTACTTTCCCAGCAATTCCTGATCCTCTGCAAGCAGCGCACTTGACAGCTCTCCCCATGTGCTGGGCTGGGCTCCCACTTGTTACTTCTCAAAACATACCTCTTGCCCGACTGCCTCCTCTTAAATCCACCTCACCACGGATGCCTTTTCTATGTCTTAGGCAGGGTCAGGAGACCCCAAAGCATGTGGGCATCTGCTCAGCAACCTGTGGAGAGAACCCACACTTTTGTCCGAGGTTTAAGGGCCACAGGAGTCACCTCTACACCTTCCTAAGCTCACCCCCTGAAAGCTACCAGATCGGTGGTCAGCAGCATGATGATGATAGTGTCCATGGCCTGATGCAGGGAGAGACAACCCACCTCAGGCTTAGATAAATGGATGTGGCTGTATTTTAGCAGCTTGGTAGCTCAGAGAAGTTAGACTTAAAGAAATGGGATCAGACATCAAAGGAGGGGAGGCCAGACTTTGCTTATCAACCGCATCCACATTGGGGCAAACATGCCTTGAACTGAGTTGAGGAAACAGCCCCAGTGGTCCCATGCTTGCTCCGCCCTCTCTGCATTCCCAACAGCACCCTACGGGGTCCTCTTCCTCAAAGGCAGAGGCCGTGTGGTTTCCAAAGCATGAGAAAAAATAGCTTGTCCTCTCCTTTTCCCCAAGCAGAAAGGTTCTGGATCCTGATGGTAGAGACAGACTCCCGCCAGCCCTGGACTTGCTAGGCCATAGAAAGATGCCATCCATCTATGTTACCTGATCTGTCTTAAGACCAGAGTTAGAAGTCCTGGCTCTGGCTGGAGATGCTCGCTGGGGTCCGTGAAACCCAGGCCAGGCTGTCAAATATTGCCTGTGCTGGGCATGAAACCCTCTGCTTTCACGTCTCTGAGCTGCACCCTCATTACTACAGATGCTTTATAGCTTTATAGCTTGGCCGGGAGCCATTCATGCTTCCCACTTCTAAAAGGTAATGTCACCTGTGGCATAACTCACCAGGGCAGCCAGGGGCCAGGGCTGGTGGAGGAGAGTCAGCCTACATAGAGCCCCTACCCAGATGCCATTCTATCCCTGGTGCTGCGTATGCTCTGAAGCAGTTTTCCTGGGAAGGGAGAGGAACCCTTGGACTATGTTTTTAGCTCCAGACCTGAAATCCTCAAAAGCCAAACCAGCTCATTTCAACAAAGGAGCGCTGATGCGAGGGGCAAGGCTGCCTCCTGCCCAGGGCTCTTGAGAAAGCATCTGCATGTGGACACCATCATGCCTCTATAAAGGATCCTTATTACAGGAAAAGCATGAGTGGTGGCTAACCTGACCAATAAAGTTATTTTACGATTGCATCTGCCAGAATGGAGTCATTTAAAGCAGACGACAGGAAGGTCACTTTCGGGGGATCTAGTGGGGGGTCACAAAGGCCTTGGACCGAATGAGCCCTTTTTCTCATCTCTTCTGTTTGGGCAGATGTAGCTAAGAAGCCAAAAACAAAACAAAACCAAAAAACTGTATAAAAGCTCTACTGCTCCAGTTAGCAAACTATGTTCTGGAAGTTCTTTAAGTCTAACTTCAATTCTACTGTCTTCACATCCTCTTCCATTTGGTCCCCCAAGAGCTATAGATAGAATAACTAGTTTTTGGTTTTTTCTTCAGCCCTTTCGACATTTTTCTCCTTCCGCCATCCTCTCTCGTCAACACAGTCATTCTGGATCTGACTGCTCCTGGGCTGCCCTCTAGTGGCAACTGTGCAGGACCACGGGCAGTCAGGCGTAGTCAAGCCCGTTCGTCCTGGAAGAAGAGAATAAGCGTTTAGCAGCCCGTATGTTCTTTCGCGCATCCTCTTAACGCACATACCTTGGAAGCCTTTACGTGCCAGATGCTGTGCTGGGTGCTCGGCAGATGTTCTGTAAGTTAGGAGAGCAGACCCGGCTTGCACTTTCGGGACAATTCACTATTTTCTGACAGAGAAATAGCAATGATTGATATTTATTGGGCACAAAGACCTGCCAGATTCTGTGCCAAGCATATTGCAAATGTCACAACTCCATCTTAAGCCAAAGTAATCTAATTTGACTATGATTCTCTGGAGCAAGAGTTAGGAAGGAATGTGAATGTGCAGAACGACCAGAAAGAAATCATAGTTCTAACCACAGTCCTCTCAAGGACAGCAGGTTTTAAACCCATTTGCCTTGGCTCTCCAGGACTGAGCTGCCATAGGAGGAGATGGAGATGCGGCACACAAGGGAAGAACCGTCGCCTGCAAGGAGGAATCCTCGGCCTCTTAGTTCTGCTTCTCAGCAGCTCCTGTGAACGTTCCAACAAGACGGAGCAGAGAGAAGAATTGGAGCTAGGCCCAGTCCTGCTGCAAGGGTTCCCTTTCTTTCTAAACCCAGTGGTTCGCAAGAGAGTAGCTAGAATAACTATCCCTCAGGCTTGGTTTTCTTTTCTTTTCTTTTTTTTGTGGGGGGGGGTCAGAGTCTCATTTTGTTGCCCATGCTGGAGTGCAGTGGCAAGCTCACAGCTCACCACTGCCTCATGAGTAGCTGAAACTACAGGCACATGCCACCAAGCTAGTTTTTCTTCTGATTTTTTTTTTTTTTTTGTAGCGGTGAGGTCTCGCTATGTTGCCCAGGCTGCTCTTGAACTCCTGGGATCAAGTGATCCTCTTGTCTTGGCCTCCCAAAGTGCTGCGATTATAGGCGTGAGCCACCATGCCCAGTCAACTCTTTTTTTTTTTTTTTTTTAAGCTACCATTTGATCAGTACTTATGTGCTAGGGCTCTATGTAGGTCACCTCGTTTCACATTCCTCACAATTCTATGCCACAGGTACTATCATTTTCACTATTTTATAGACAGAGACACTAAAACCAGAGGAAGAACACATCAAGGCCAGGATCTAAGTCCAGGCTGTGTGCTTTCCCAGTCTGTCAATTTTGCAATATTCTTCTGCTGTGCTATCCTGAGGATTCCCCCTATAGTTGGATCATGAGTTGGCATGCAGGAAGTGTAGAGGGAGCAGGCTGTCATAAATGGAGACACCCTCTTACTTTTGAGGGGTGGGGTCCTAGAGCCATTCTGCTAGCATCCACAGTTCCTTTGTGAATTTTCCCATTAAAATTCACTCTTCCCAATAAGTGTTCACTGAGTGCCACTGGACAGGCACTGGGGATACTACAGAGAACAAAAGGCCTTGCTCTTGGGAGTTTGTGTGGTCTAGTTCAGTGATAGTCACACTGTAGTTACCAACTGAGATGAGGGTTATCAAGAACCCTGACCTAGATACCCTGAGATGCAGAGAGGGAGCTTAGTCATCTAGCTGAAGAGATGGGAGAACCGGTCTAGGCAGAGATTAACAGCATGTTTAAACACCCTAGTGCAGGCCGGCCATACTCACTCATGTCTGCAATCCCAGCAATTTGGGAGGCCAAAGCAGGAGAATCACTTGAGCCCAGGAATTCAAGACCAGCCTGGGAAACATAGTGAGAGCTCGTCTCTACAAAAAAATATAAAAATTAGCCGAGTGTGGTGGTGCACACCTGCAGCCCCAGCTACTAGGGAGGCTGAGGCAGGAGGATCAACTGAGCCCAGGAGGTTGAGGCTGTAGTGCGCTGTGATTGTGCCACTGCAATCCAGCTTAGCGACAGAGTGAAACCTTGACTCCAAAGGAAAAAAAAAAGAAAAGAAAAGAAACACCCTAGTACAGAAGGAAGCTTCTGGGACACTAGACGGCAAAAATGGCTGAGCACAGAGAACAAGGGACAGAGGTTCAATCGATGAGGCTGAAGTGGTAGGCAGGGGTCAAACCACTCACTCCCCTTAGATATTCTCTCATTTCAGACCTAAGTCCCAAGAAACCTAGCTACAGCCTTTCCAAACCCGGTGCCGAGTGCCTGCACTGTACACTGTTTCACAGTTCTGCCTTCCGGCCACTAGTGGGCAGCATCTCATCTCGCACCATCAGCCTTTTCTGAAACCCCTAAAGGCTTCAATGGCAGTCAGCTTTCTCCCCACCTGCTCTGATCAACCCCCAGCCCCACTGGACACCGACCAAAAGTCAGGACGCCAGGAGACAACTGTGTAACCAGAGGATGCCTGTTGTGTGCTGTGGAGTGCTGTAGCAATCTGTTGAAGCCTGTGGACCTCTTCTCAGAATGTTTGAAAGGCAAAAAATAAAAATGCATAGATAGAATTACAACGGAGATTAATTATGCTGAAATAAAGTTATCAAAATATAAAATATATAAAATGTTTCATATATTTATTTGTTAACGCAACAAATAGCAAGATATAACAATGGGTCTAATTAACTACGGTCATTCCAAAGTACAACGAGTGGAAAGGGCACTTCAAGCTACCTTTTTTTAATTTTTTGAGTTGCAGTCTCACTCTGACACTCAGACTAGAGTGCAGTGGCACACTCATGACCACCCCAGTGTCAGCCTGCTGGGATCCAGCGATCCTTCTGCCTCAGCCTTCCAAGTAGCCAGAACTACAAGCACGCGCTACCATGCCCGGCTAATTTTTTATTTTTATTTAAGTTCCCGGGCTGGTCTCAAACCAGCCTGTGAGCCTCAAACTGCCTGTGGGCTCAGGCAATCCATTTGCCTTGGCCTCCCAAAGTGCTGGGCCACTGAGCCTGACCCAAACTATTTTTAATAACTATAATGTGATATAAAAATATCTATGACATCAGCTGGTGACAAAGCCTCAGATACTGCTAATACAACTGTGGCTTGTTACCCTCATCGTTGAATAGAGTGCTAAATCTTATCAGTTGCATGAAAAACAAAGATATATTTTCTCATCCAAGTTCATGGACTCTATGTTGAGCAGGAAGACAGGCAGAAACACGGCTCATAGGAAGGAAAGAAAAAAGAAAAGGCAAATCATCATCTTCTCTCCCTATGAGCATAGTTCGATCATTCAGCAAATTTTTACTGAATGTAAACCCTGAGCTACTTGGGAGGTTGAGTTGGAAGGATTGCCTGAGCTAGGTAATGTGTCAGTAGTTGGTGCACTTAATATATGAAAGAATGAATCTAGGCCAGGTCTGTAATCCCAGCACTTTGGGAGGCTGAAGTGGGAAGATTGCTTGATCCCAAGAATTTGAGACCAGCCTGGGCAACATAGTGAGATTTTGTCTCTACAAAAAAATCAAAAACAGCTGGGCATGGTGGCATGCACCTGTAGTTCCAGCTACTTGGGAGGCTGAGGGGGAAGGATTGTCCGAGCCTAGGAGATCAAGGCTGCAGTGAGTCATGATCCTGCCACTGTCACTCTAGCCTAGATGACAATATGATACCCCGACTTAAAAAAAAAAAAACTAGCTGGGCTCGGTGGCTCAGCCTGTAATCCTGTGCCTTTGGGAGGTTGAGGTGAGTGGATTGCCTGAGCCCACGGGTTCGAGACCCGCCTGGGCAGGCGAGACCTCATCTCTACAATAAAATCAAAAAATTAGCCAGGCGTGGTAGCGCGCGCCTGTAATTCCGGCTACTTGGAAGGCTGAGGCGGAAGGATCGCTGGAGCCCAGCAGGTCGAAGTTGCGGTGGCCGGGAGCGGCCACTGCACTCCAGTCTGGGCGACAGAGTGAGACTCCAACTCAAAAAAAAAAAAAAAAAATCTAAAACTCTCAAGGTGCTTGCAATGGAGTTTGATGCATGATAATAATAACTAACATTCGTTTTGCTTTAACCACTTAAAAGACACTTCACTCATTCAAGACCCTGTGAGGCACTTTGACATACATGCCAAATAAAGTCTATGGACAAAATGTCCATTTTCTTCTAAGAGGGGGTCATGGTGAGGGCTAGGGTGGCCAGGAGAAGTGTAGGAGCAGCCCAAGCACCCTCTTTCTGGGGGTCTAAGAAGCACTTCTTCATTTGCTAGCTTTATTTACTAACTCAGCCATTTAGCCTACAAAGCACTCAGGGTCCACAGCTGAGGTATGTCATCGAGAGACTCAGTATCCTGAGCAGCAGACCTCAAATTCTCCCAGAAAATTCTCTGCCTTAAACAGACAGATGGGAGCTAGTAGACATGATTCCCGCTGCCAGCTGAGACTCTGGGTGACCCAGGCCACCTAGCTGTGCCCAAACAAAGCAAACACATTGCTCAATCCATGGCAGCCCAAATTTCCAGAGCTGTAATCCTTCCTGGAAACGAGGCCAGGCCCTGGGATGGAGCCCATATGTGGTGCGAGAAGGCATGACACAGTAGGCTGAACCAAGTCCTTGCCTGGGCCGTATGGTCCAGAGAGCAGAAGGGGGGATCTAGTACAGAAAGACTGTACTAGACAAAAGAACCAAGCAGTCCCTTCCCCACCATGCCAGGCTCCAACAGGAGCTACAAACACTAAAGAGAGATGAGCTGTCCCCATCTCTGTGTCCAGGTCGCCAGCTCCACTTAGGAAAGAAAGAACAAAATTACACTTGACCCAGTTAGGAATAATAACAGGAAATGGCTCAGAGTTCCAAGAGGCAATAGAAGATCTTCCTCCATTAGCAAGAGAACTGGAAGTCAGAAGGAGTCTGTTTTGAACCCTCTTAAATCCCACCAGAAGCAGAGAACCAGCAGCCTTGGCCTTGTGTTCTACCCTAGGAATCCTCACATCTTCATGGGTGTTATGCAGAGTCACAGGTATTATGCAGAGCCATGGGTCTTGGCAAAACAGGACTCTGGAGACAGGCTGGGACAATAAGAGAAGCAATGCCATTGGTGCCAGGCTGAGCTGGCAGTTCCAGGGGTAGATCTGAGTCAGGGACTAGGGCCAACTATGGCAGTTTGTACAAGAAGGTGTGGGGAAAGCTATTCCAAGGAAGGAGTCAGAAAACCCAGGTTAAAGCTATTCCAAGGAAGGAGTCAGAAAACCCAAGTTCTAGAGTAGAACCAGATGTACATGGTCAAGGTGTCAGATGCATAAGCTGCTCCACGCCCAGTAGGAAGGGTAAGTCAGGATCAGAGAGGGAGGCCTTTGTGGCAACATGGGAGTGGGCCCAGGACAGCCCTGAAGGCTTTGGCCTTGCACAAATGTCAAGTGGTTTTCCTGGTCCATCCTCACACAGGCAGGCTCTCAGCCCACAGGCACCTTAAAAGTATGAAAAGCATCTCTCATTGTGCTCAATAATCATGTTTTCTGAACCCAAGACTCACATATTTTAATAAGCACCTATGTCTTCAGGGACCATAAAAAAGGATATTTAAAAACAAGTCCAAGACATGTAATCAACAGGAACCAGTGCGGGGGGGGGTTCTGATTACCAGATAGAGGGAGGGGCGGTGTCAGTCCCAATTCTTAGGCTGCAAACAACAGAAACAGAAGTTAGCTGATTTAAACACAAAGAGAATGTATTGGGTTTTTTGTTTAAAACTGAGACTAGGTCTTGCTACGTTGCCCAGGCTGGAGTGCAGTGGTTATTCACATTCACGATCATGGGGCAGCAGAGCTGCAAACTCCGTAATTCCCCCATCTCAGTCTCCAGAGTAGCTGGGACTGCAGAAGTAGCTGGGACTACAGGAGCCTGCCCCGCTGTTTGTTTGTTTAAAGGAGGATGAGTCTTTGAGATGCCTCTAGAGCAAGCTTGAAGGGCATGCAGCCAGAAACCATATCCAAGATCACTCCCATAAGAACCCCATGGTTACCTGCCCTAGGCACAGACACTGGAACACCTTTTATGAGGACTACTGCCTGGATACCGCTGCCCTCACTGTCCTTGGGGGTTCCACAGGGTCCTAGCTTGTTCATATCACTAACTTTCAACAACGAGTCAAACCGGCAGCACCAAGTCATGAGCTCATTCCCCAGCAGCAGGTGAGACCAGAAGGCAAGTATCCAGCAATTTCATCTTCAGTAGCCAGAGTCAGGCTTAGCTCACATGGTGGAGAGCTTCCCAAGACAAACAAAGGGCTTCGATGCTGAGTGGACGAACAAATGGCAGATTTTCCTTTCAAGAAATCTGTGGAAGGGGGCTTGTGAGGAGCATTCATCCTTACACCAGCCACCATGACAGCTCTGCGGAGCTAGCAAGAGAGACACCAACAGGACAATAGAGTGTCCTTGCAGCCACATACGAATGCCTTCTTAACTCAAATGCTGTACTGTGGTGAGAGGCAGCACTGTCTGGAGTCTGGTTTCAACTCTGTATTGGTTGCTTAGGGCTGCTGTGGTAAAGTACCCACAAACTGAGTGGCTTAAAACAATGTTTAAAATGTATTTATTCTCTCATAGTTGTGAAGGCTACAAGTCCAAAAATCAAAGTGTTGGCAGAGCCATGCTTCTTAAGGCTCTAGGAAGAATCCTTCCTAGCCTCTTCCAGCTTCTGATGACTTCTGGGGTTCCCTGACTTGTGCTAGTGCAACTCCAATCTCCATCTGCCTCTGTCCTCACATGGCCACCTTCTCTTTGTCTCTCTGTGTCCTCTCCTCTTCTTATGAAGACACCGGTCATTAGATCTAAAACCTGCTCAAATTCATTATGACCTCATTTTTGAATTTTTTTATCTTTAATTCTATGAATACCAAATAGTTTAACATATTTATTTTATGATTTCATATTGATCTTTAGTCAATTACATCTGCAAAAACTCTGTTTCCAAATAAGGTCACATTCTACAGTTTTGGGTGGACATGGATTTTAGGGGGAATACTATTCAACCCTATTTAACAAGGATTTCCCTAAAGCAGACATGTAGGATGTCAGATGCATTCAGGGCCTTGAAAAGGAAAGTCAGGTAAGCACTAAGTCTCAGGCACCTAAGGCTCAGGTCCTTTCCTTTGGGAATAAAACCCTGACAATGGCAAAACTAGTCCAAGGCGAGCATCCCATAATCACCAAACTACATGAAAGAGAAGAGAAGAAAGGACATCCTTCTGGGTTGGTGTAAATAGACAACTCACATATACCCTTGAGTCAGCTTTCCTTTCATATTAATTATGAAATATTTCAAACCTACAGTGAAGCACAGAGTGCAATATAATAAAGACCTGGCTGGGTATGGTGGCTCACACCTGTAATACCAATACTTTGGGAGGTTGAGGCAGGAGGATTGCTAGAGCTCAGGAGTTCAACACCAGCCTGGACAACATAGTGAGACCTCATCTCTACAAAAAAGAAATTAGCTGGGCATAGTGGTATGTGCCTGTAGTCTCAGCTACTCAGGAGGCTGAGGTGGAAGTATCACCTGAGTCCATGAGGTTGAGGCTGCAGTGAGCCATGATTGTGCCACTGCACTCCAGCCTGGGTGACAGAGACCCAACTCACAAATAAATAAATAAATAAACAAAAATTTGTAAAAGACCCTTGTATTTGCCTTTCAAATTTAATAAATGCTAACATCCTGTTAAATTTACTTTGGGTAATGTTTTTAGAAAGTAAAGCACTTGAACCTAAATTTTACCTCTTCCCACTCCCCTCCCTTCCTTTCAGAGGTAAACACTCTTCTAAGGTTTATGTATTTTTTTTTAACCTGTTATGTATTTACGTATCCAAAAACTAGAGGGTTGTTTCTGTCTTTAAATTTTCCACGGTGGCATCATACATGATGTATCACTCTGCCTTTTTTACTGAACATGGTATGTTCAAGACATCCATATTGATTCTTGTTGTTCCAATTCCTTCAGTCCAGCCACTATAAGTGTATTTCTCTATTCTCCTTTTGAAGGGCATTTAGACTGTTTTCTGTTAGATTACTGTTAGAAACATAATGCATCCTTTTACTTGTCTCTTTGGGTTGGCATTTGAGAGTGCCTCTTGAGACACCAGGGCTTCTAAACAGCAACACTCCGGGGAGCTGCATAATTCTCTGCTGGTCGGGTCTAGAGGGGTGGAGAGGGGTGGAATCTAGGATGTGATCTAGGATGTTGGGTGGCATCCCTGGCCTCTAGCCACTAGATGTCAGGAGCACCTACCCTTCACCCCCATCCCAGTAGAAACAATCAAAGATGTCTTCAGCGTTGCCAAATGTTCTCTGGAGGGCAAAATCGCCCCTAGTTAAGATCCACTGGCATCTATGCCCAGGCGGGCACTGCTAAGCCATGAAGTATGATTGGCTTATCTTGACCAGATACGATCCAGCTGCTCTCTAAAGTGGATGTCCAAATGTCCACTTGCACCATCAGTTCACAAGGGGCACCGTTTCCTCACATCCTCCCAATGCCAAATATTGCTTCAGACTTCAGAAATGTTGTCACCCTAAAGGATGTGACCTGGTATTAATTCTAATTTTAATTGGCATGTCTCATCTTTTGCTATCAAAGATGACAGCAAGTACACTAATCTATTTCTTCTCGGAAGTTTCTCTGAGCCCTCGTTGGCAACCCTCAAAAAGGAAAGGCACTAAGTCTGCCAGCCCAGCATGGGAATCTGGAGCTGGGATCTCTCTGTTGAGCACACAGCAACAGGACTGGTCCTCCACCCCACCCCACCTAGCTCCCTCCACCAAGGAGATATGGGGGGAGTCCCCAGAGCTCTCTGTGCTATGGGAAAAGGTAAGCACCTTGCATCTTTTCTAGTCTACCTTGCCTGGGGACAAATACAGAGATTAAAAGGGGTCTGCTGGCGTTCTTCTTCCCTCTGTGGAAGGCAGAAGAGAGATGACCTATCTTCCCCAGCATGGGAGGGGTGGGGGTAACAGCACTCCCAATGTCCCATCCCAGGGTCCACACCAGAGCAGCTGCTGCAGCTACCATGCTGTGATGGAAACACAGGTGAGCAGGAGAGAGGTCCCCAGTGAACACACTAGCATCTCCCTAAGACCAAGACTCAAAGCATCAGGCCGTGATGCAGGAGCTCTGAAGGCAGTAGCGAGGATGGCTTTTGAGACCCTGTGCTCTGCCAAGACAGAACGGGAGAGGTAAGAGGCCAGCAGTTGTGCTGGTCAGGGTGGGACCCATCCACCTGTTGGTTCCATTGTCACATCACCAGATTATCCTTCATTGTAGGGCAGAATAGGATAGGTTGGGGAGTCATTGTTATAAACCCACAGTCAGTACAACACATCAATGATTCATGTGTTAGTTGAGCAACCTGGTTAGATTGTAAATTCTTTAAAGGCAGAGATCATATCATATGATTCCTCCAAATAACCCACACAGTTAACACAGAGCTGGATTCATAAGTTTTTAATAACACCTGTGGGATCGTATTCTTTGGGACCCAATGAAAAGAAATAAAAATGAAAAATGGATTTAACAGCCCATCACTCGCCCACCCACAGACACACCTCTATTTTTTCCCAGACAATATAAAGTATTTTCAATTCTAGGACCTCATTTTCCCCCTAAAATTTCTATACAGTGAGGAAACAGGTATAACGCACCCCACTTTACAGATAGGATAGGATAATTGATACCTAATACATTTGGCTAAGTGTGGTAGCCCATGCCTATAATGCCAGCACTTTGGGAGGCAAAGGTGGCAGGATCCCTTGAGGTCAGAAGTTTGAGACAGGGCTGGGTAACATAGCAAGACCCCATCTCGACAAAAAATTTTAAGAAATTGGCCAGATGTGGTGGTACATACCTGTAGTCCCAGCTGCTTGGGAGGTTGAGGCAGGAGGATCGCTTGAGCCCAGGAGTACAAGGCTATCCTAGCTTACTATATCAGCCTGGGCAACAAAGTGAGACACCAACTCTAAAAGAAAGGAGAAAAGAAAGAAAAAAAGAGACCTAGTACATTTCATTGATTTGTCCCCCTAAAGGCACAGACTCAGCACTGAACCCCAGATCTACTGGCTCCCCATTGAACTATATTCCATTGCTGTGTGCCCCTTGCCTTCCCCCCCCCCCCCCCCGTCCCCTCCGTCAGGCACCAATGAAATGCCCCAGATACATCATCACTTTTGTTCTTGACAATGTAAAACATCAACAAAAGCCCACCCCTGACATCAACAAGCCCAGCAGGTGACAGAACTGGATAGCCACCAGGGTCTGTGAGCACCGAATGGCCAGTCTCCACATTCACTGAAGAAAATCTATATACCAGCATGGAGGATGTTTTGGGGACAAGTAAGAGAATGCAGAAGGGGTGAGTCTCCAGGTGACAAGAAAGGACTGCAGGAGAGGGATCTGGAAAAAAACTTAGAAGCACATCTTGGTGTTAATGTAGACATGTGGAGAGATAGGTGGGGCCTTCCAAGGGTCCATGACAAAAGGAGAATGTTAAACCCTGTTAAAATGTGTGTCACTGTAAGTCCTTAAATGCTGCTGTTCTAAAAAATTTTGAGAGGGAGAAATTTGAAGCAAGACTTTGAGAAAAAGAGAATTCTTGCCTTAGTAAAAATCCATAAGCTAAAATCAGGACCTATCCTAAAGTCAGGGGACTTGAGATTACACAAAGTTTCATTCTGGGTCTTTTATTACTTTTCTAACAAGAAAGTTTAATGTTCCTATGATCTAGTGTTATCTCTAGCACCTAAACCAAGAATGGAGAGCTTGGTGAAACGAAAAATATTCATTCCTTTGTTACTGATACCTAAAATAACATCGCCATTTATTAGTCAATTATGTATCAGGCATTTTGTCACAATAATGTTAAGAGGTAGGTGCCATTATTATTATCAGTAATTTTTATAAGAGGAAACTGAGACTCAGAGATTAAATAACTGCTCAAAATAACAGAGCCAGTAAGTGGCAGAGGCTGAAGTCAAATCCTGGTCATCTGTCTCTTGAACCTTAACCTCGGTGCAACTGTGCTACATTCTTTAGGTCTATGAGAGAGAGAGAGAGAGAGAGAGAGAGAGAGAGAGAGAGAGAGAGAGAGAGAGAGAGAGAGAGAGAGAGAGAGAGAGAGAGAGAGTGTGTGTGTGTGTGTGTCCTGGGGTGGGGGGACAAAGTTATTCGAGATAACTTATTTTACAAAGTTTACAATCCATGGGCTCAGAAAATGCGTGCTCTATTGGAGGATTCGAGGCTGGTGCCAACATCTGCATTACACTAATGACACGGGTGGTTGATCTGGTGTAGAGTCCACACTGCAGAGGGTGGCTCATGAGCCAGACGTGAGCTCAGGCAGCTGCAGCCATGGGAGGGCACAAGCACACACAGACACAGGAAACGAAGTGGTCCCGAGTAACTCTCTTGGGGCCATACATGTGCGCGTCCAGCAGGACTTCGGGAAAGGGTAGAGGTCCAGCCCAGAGCCTCTAGATGACTCAGGACCCGCTGGGCAGGACCCTGAGGCCGAACTGCCCAAAGTGGGGGCAAGTCCCAGGATTGAGGGACCTGAGACACGCCAGCAGCAGGTGGCGGGAGAGGCCCTAGACCCAGCAGGCGCCTCGCCCCGGCCCCTCCCTTGCCTGCCCCCCTTTCTAAAAGGCCCCATTCTCCACCACCCCCCGACCCGTGAGCAAGGGCGCTCTGAAACCACCGAATGCCCCACCCCCATGTTTTTTAAATTCTTCTTTGCCAAACGCCGCAGCTCCAGGGAGGGTTTTGTTTGGTCCGCTCAGCCCTCGGGCCAGCCAATCAGCAGCTTGTTGCCAAGGTGGGGCTGCCCCACGAGGGCGGCGGCTGCAGCGCCGACGCTGTTGCCGAGGGCGGAGAGCAGACTTGCGTGCGCGTTTGGTGGCGCTTCAAGGTCCCAGACAGCTGCTCGTGGGAATTGAGGGACGTGGGTGGGTGGCCGACGGCTCCTCCCTCGGCCCATATCCGGGAGGGAGGGAGCCCGACACCTGCCTGGCCTCCGTCTCCAGCCGGCCCCTCTTCCTCCTCCCTCCTCCCCGAGGCTCCCTCCTCGCGGGGCAGGTCTGATTCCGGACAGCTGGGGCTGGCGTCGCCCGGACCACAACTGTCCCGGGCTGAAAGGCATCGCTGTTCCCCACCCCGCCCCCACGCATGTTGAGAAAGAGGGGACTGCCGCCCCTGGAAGGTGCAAAAAACACCCGCCTCCACGTTTGAGGCGGACCAGGCTATGACATGAAGACGGTGCTGCCTTGCGGTATGCGCCCCAGGAGTGACCAAGTGACCTTGCAGGCTCGGAGGGGCCGAGGAGAGAGGGGAAAGCACCCCAGGAAGCAGGACGCTCAGATCAGGCTCAGAGCCTTCTGACCCCTGAGTTGACCATTCTGTCTGTACGAGTGGGCTAAAAATAGCGCCCAAACTGCCATAAAGCCCAGGTCTGCACAAGAGAGTCTTAGAGTCCAGCCCGAGGACCTGGAGCTGTTGGCTTAGCCTGGTGGAGGCGAAAGAGGGGAGCAGGTGGGAAAGGGGGCTACCTGAACAGGACTGTTAACTCTAGGAACAGTACAGACCGCATTTCCAGCCATAGCCCAATTACAAATGGGAGAAAAGGTGGAGGCAAATCCTCTCCCTTAAAAAGTTATCCTTTGCCTCACACCTAATTGCCAAATCCCATTTTTCTCAGTTTCCACTGTGTGGTCTATATTAATGCCTCCTGACCTGGTAATGGTAATATTATTGCCATTAATAATCATGTTGTTTAATATTTATTTTGTGCTTACTATGAGCCAGACACTCTTCTGCCCACCTCACATATATTAATCCTCCCAACAATATCAAGTGGTAACTACTTTTATCCTCATTTTAAGGATGAGAAAACTGAGGTGTTGAGAAGTAACTTGCATGTTGTCACAGAGCTACCAAATGGTAGTACTGGATTGGATTTGTATCTGTGCAGTATGTTTCTCTACCTGGGGACTCCATCTGCCCTTGTTCTACAAGATATAGACCTTCTTGCCATGTTGCCAAAGAAAAAGGCTACAGTGGTTGCCTTTTGAAGCAGCACGTGTCCTGGAGAGCAGGATTATCAGTTAAGGTCTTTAAGGCTCCCTAGATTTCTCAAGACACCCAAGAAACTCACCACCAAAATAAAAGGAGATAAAATGGTAAATTGTATACTACAACACAAGAGCTGAAGCCAGAGAAAACTCTTCTCACCCGTCTGTCCAGTCCTGGCCACCTGAACCAGTCTGGAGCGTCCCTCAGTGCCAGAAGAGAAGTGAAGTATTGATCCCCCAAACTTCACAGCTTTCTTGTATATTTCTCAAGTGAATCTGGCTTGGTGCAGACACCAACTTTGAAGCTGGGGAATGGTGGACCAGGAACGGAAAAGAGAGGCTGAGAACCAACCCTCAGCTGGTGTTAGGAAAGGCTCTTTGCCAGGGGATGCTTGGGTCAGGAGGGCTGTCCACTGTTTCACTTCCAGTTCCCCCATCCTCTCACTCTCTGAGCCCTGCCTGGGTTCAGCCCCTCCCTACCCCCATGCTCCCTGCACCCTGCAACCCCTTTCCCAGCTCCCGGGGCACACCATCTGCCTGTCCTCCCCCTTCCCTGGGGACTAAGCTCTTCGAATTGAGACCTTTAAATAATTAAATGCCCCAAAGCCTCCCAACACTGATCCCCAGCCCCTGGCCTGGGGTGTTATTCAGAGCCTGGAGCTGGGCTGGAGGGCTGCCAACCCTACTGCCGCTATTCAGCCCCTTTCTTTTCTTGCTCAGCTGCCGGTGGCGGCTAATGGGCCTTTTCTCCTGCTCTGGCCCCTCTGCCCACCAGGCCTAGTCCGCTGGGGAAAAAAAAAAAAAGCTGCGAGGGACTATGGGGGTGGGGAAGAAGCAGGACTCTAGGATGTCAACAATTCCAGGCTGGGGTGGGGAGGAAGGAGGATGCCAGATTACCTTACACTGGGAACTGGGCAGGGACAGAAAGTGGAGAGAAAGGACAGAAAAGCCGTCCCTGCCCCCTGTCCCTGTCGAGGATTTGGGGCCACTCCCTCTAACCTTGCAGAGTTGTGCGGCCAGAGGGGGAGGGGAGGGCTTGCAAAATGGGGAGGAGGGTGTCAATCACCTGAGTGGTTTGGGGCTTGGGCAGCATCCTCATGCAAATTAACTCAGTGAGTCCCTGAAAGTTTGGTCCAGACACAAAGAAGCAGCTTCTCTCCCCCAAAGAAGCAGCTTCTCTCCCCCGCTGGCCCCCTCTGGTGCCCTCCAGCAACCCCCCTTCCCAGCCAGCCAGACAAAAGGCCCGAGCCCAGCGGTGCGTGAAGGAGTGAATGGGCGAGACCCTCCCTGGTGACGTCCCACCAGACAGATGGCAACAGTTGCCCCACACCAGTTGCAAGCCTCCTTTCATCCTGCTCTCAGTCATAAAGGAGAAAGGCCCCTATCCCTCCAGAGCCCATCAGCTCCTCAGAGCCAGCCCAAAGGCAGGATGGGGGAGAGGGTGGGCTGCCAGGGAGCAGGAGGTGAGAGGGGAACTGATGCTGCGCGTTTGGCTGGAAAACAAAAAGTGTGTTGAAAGCGCTGGCCCTGGGGCCTGCATGCCCATCTGTCCTCCTTGGGGGAAGCTCTGACCCCACGCTCCTCCTGGAAGCCTGGCCAGCTCTGTGCAGAGCCAGGGCCCCTGGGAAGGGAGCCCTCAGTTCGGGGCAGCACACTAAGCAGCAGGAGTTTGGGGCTTTGTGCTTTGAGGCTTTCATTAGGCAAAAATCCCTTGACCCATCATTGTTTCGCCTCTTCAGAAATAACATTAAATGGGAAATCCAAGGCCTCTGGGACAGGTGGAGAATAGTGGAATCAGGGTGCTGCACGGTTGAATAATAAAGCTTGACAGAATGGGATTCTGTCAAAGCCATCCACACGTGCCCCCAAACGTTAAGAAACGAGGTGACAAGGGGTGGGCCAGAAGTCAGAAGACCAGGCCTCCTGTCCCAGCTCCCCATCGGCTTGTTGTGTAATTCTGGGTAAGTCGTTCTGGGTTGTCTGAGTCCCAGTTTCCTCCTGTAAATTTGGGGTAAAAATCCCCACCGCCACACCTCTGGCATGGTGGAGAGTAAGTTGCTGCCCAGTTCAATGCTGTGTAAACAGGAGAGGCTGTGCAAACAGAAGGCTTTCCCCTCAACTACCCACACCCATACGTCCCAGGAGCTGGAGTGAGCATGGCACTTGAAACATTTTTCAAAGTACTTCACATCGATTATTTTGTGAGGCAACTGAGACTAGAAAGGTCTAAGGCAATGCAAAGATCTTTCTTTAGAGAGCAGGGGTGGAAGCTGAGCTAAGGCTAGTGCTTTTCCCCCAGCCTCCTGAATCTCACATCTCTGTTTCTCTTCTTCCTCTGCTTTCCACCAGTCCAGCTTGACTTGGGGGGACAGGGGAACTCCGGGTTAAGGTGTTAAGAGACCTCAATAACTTCACAGTAAGAGGGAACCATTTCCTCTGTCTTAGCACAGTCAGAGGTGTCGCAAAGTTAGGATTCTTAGGCCACAGACATGCTTTCTTCTGGGTGTTGCTCTTTCTGCAGAAGGGCTGAGCTGATCATACGGGGTCAGAGGAGAGTGAGGGCACGGGGAGCGTAGAGGCTGCCTGGGTAACACAGGCAGCAGTGCTTGAAGCTCTCCTCCTAACTAGCTTTATGTTTTTCTGCCAACCCATTCACATGACATCCTGTTGCCTGCATTGGCCAAGGTGGCAGTGCTCAGCAGGTTTGGGTTCCTTCTCTCAGGCTTTAGTAAAGATGTGTTTGCTGCAAAGGCATTTCTCAAAACATCTTTCTTTCCCAATCCTTGCTCAAGCAAACCTAACCTCACCCCTCTCTGATCATTGCCAGGGCATGCATATATGTATATATATAATTTCTGAGTAATTCTATTAGTTTGCATTTAAACCCTTGTAATCAGTGTTTTAGGCACTTTTATATATAATTATCCTGTCACCTCCTTTGGACTGGCACCTACCTGAGGTCCAATCCCTGTTCTCACTCCTCTGCCCTCCCCCACCTTGTGCTTCTCACAAAGATCCATCTCTGCACATAAGAGGGCCCTTACTGCAGGATACCCATTATCTGCCTGGCAGACAGAAGGCTGAAACCCCCAAACCATAAAAGTGTCTTTCAAGCTGCCATTTGCAGCTGGCCCTGTGCTAGTCCCCAGATAAGAACTCCAGGACTCCAAGGCCAGCATTGATCAACATCAATCCCTCACATTCAAACAGCAGTGTAATCCTAACAAGTGCTTTTACATCCTGTTCCACCCTCCTGAGTATCTGTAAATCTCATCCTAGGACACAATCAATGCTCTATTTTTTTTTTCCCCATGGAAGGTGCCATGGGAGAAGCCTATTGGTCAAGCAGTAATTATGACATGACAGGGAGATTATTTCCTTTTGTGAAAACAAGAGAAGCCACTGAGACCTTAGCCTCCACCCTGAGCAGGCTCCTCCGGTAAGAAAGGAAGTGGGTCACAATGAACACAAGGAGTTCCTGTGTTTTGCTCCAGGCCTGGGAAATCAGCAGCTGAAATTCCTGATTAGGGTGAAGCAATCCATCTGGCTGGTCAGTCTGTATTAGACTGGGATTTCTCCAGTTGGAAAGAGGCAACGCAAAGGAGAGAGGGACTTCCCTGGAGCGTCTTGACTACCTGGCCTCCTCAGTCATTCTTATTTCAGCTTCATGTCTGGATACCATGTTAGACAACAGAAGCCCCTGTCCTGCTCAAGAAGCTTTCTTCCTCCCATTACTATTTACATATTGGCAGAAAGGCAGGTGTCAGGAGGCAGCTGCTGCTTGCGGTTGGCCCCGCCTAGATACAGGAGCGCCAGCCTCCCCCACAACCACTGCCATTGGCTAACAGGAAGCCCAAACAGACTCCCTCTCCCCGCCTCAGTCACCCCAGCCAGCAAATAGAGGACAGGAAACACCTGGAGGAGCAGGCAGCTGGCAAGGAGCACGACCCAAGAGAAGAAAGGGCTTGTGGGGAGGAGTTAGGCCTGAAGGAGCTGGGGGAGGGGAGCCAGCGCTTAATTGCACTTCTCTCAGCACCCACCAGCTGCTGAGAACTCACAGCTGAGTTGCTCCAGAGCATCATCTCTCGCACACACACACACCACACACACACACACACCACACACACACACACACACCACACACACACACACACCACACACACACACACACCACACACACACACACACACACACACACACACACCACACACACACACACACACACACCACACACACACACACACACACACACACACACACACACACACACACACACACACCACACACACACACACACACACACACACACCACACACACACACACACACACACACACACACACACACACACACACACACTTTCCTAGACAAAGAATCGTACAGGAAAGATTCCTCAGAAGGCCTTTGCCTTCTCACCCTCAGCCAGAGATTCCGAACTCCTTTGGACCATGTAAGTTTAAACGTGTGGTCCAGACATGAAGACAGAGTCCACCAGCCCAGGTAATGTGAAAGCTCACTCCAAAGATAGGACTCCATTTATTTCCAAACTGATTTATCTGGATCTCTGTCCATATCTGCCTATTCACTGCTTATTATCTCAAGCTGTTATGGTTCAGGGTGGAACAGACTTAACTAGAAAGATCAAACAAAGCCATACCATCAGCACCCACCCAAGAACATGCTCGCGAGTGTGTAGACCATGTACTGGGAACTGTGTATGCGGGTGCACTCAGCTGACAGGGCTTCTTCACCAACCCCACCCCCACCCCCGAGGAAACTCCCAAATAGAGCACTTCTTTTAGGTTTAGAGTGGGAGGATGGGGGGAGGGGTGAGGAGAGGGAACTCGCCCCAGAGCTACCTGGGGCACACCACAGTTTGTTCAACCCATATCTTTTAATCAACAGCCAGTGTACTTGGGCCTACTTCAGGCTGAATAGTAGACAGGCACACAGGAGTGAACGAGAGGTGGGAGGCAATGGTTCCTGCTATGGAGGTGAAAGCAGCGATGGTTGGCAAGGGGGGCATGGGCTTGCAGAGCTGCCAGACATCAACCCAAAGCCATACACGAAGACGGGCTGGCTGTCTTTGTTAAGTGTGTCATACGAACGAACAGTAATAAACCATGGGCTCTGAGGTAAGAAATAGAAAAGTGTTTATATATATATGTATATATATATATATACACACATATATATATATAGCAAGAAGTAAGAAATATAAAAGCAGGGCATTTTTTTCAGTTGGGGGTCTCACTTTGGAGTGCATAACCACATCTCACCACAACTTCGACCTTCTGGCCTCAGGCGATTTTCCTCGGCCTCCCAAGTAGCTAGGACTACCAGCACATTACCAGCTAGGACTGCCACCACACCCAGCTAAATTTTCTTTTTTTTTTGTAGAGATGAGGTCTTGCTATGTTGCCCAGGCTGGTCTTGAACTCTTGGGCTCAAGCGAGCCTCCCACCTCAGCCTCTCAAACTACTGGGATTACAGGCGTGAGTCACTGTACCCAACCATGTATATAAATATTGAAAAACCTGGAGGTAAGAACATATACAGAGGACAAGTGGAATTATTGAGGGAAGGCATCCTGCAGAGGCAGCAAGTGAAGAAAAAATGCATGGACTCTGGAGCCAGGCACACCTAGGCTTTAAACCTGTGTCTCGCATCCCCCTTATAGTAGATGGTGCTTTGCTTTCTTCATCTGTAAATTTGAGGTCACAATGTGCTTGTAGAGATTACGTTAGCAATACTGTATGTAAGGCACTAGGCAGAGTACCTGGCAATAGTGGGTGTTCAGGACACAGTAGGTGCTTGGATTCCACAAGAAAGTGGTTTTGTGCTATGAAACACTGGCAGAGTAGAGAACTCGAAAATGTGGGTGGAGCTTCAAAGAAAGACAATCAGGAGGGAGTTAACAAAGTGATGGTCTCTGGAATGGCTTGCCTGTTACACAGGGAGTTTAGGGTTGGAAAGATTGAGAGAGCCTTGGATTCTCATCTTAGAGATGAAAAATAGCAAAGAAAAGCAACGGGGTGGGGGAATGGCATGATGGGATGGAGTTCGAGGTTGTCCCAGGATGCTGGCCCCACCTGGTAGTGTGGCAGGGAGGAGGCTGTGGTGGTATTTCCAGCACAACAAGAGCAAGACCTGAAATATATGCTGGCAGGGAATGGATCCGATTTTTTTCCATTCCATCTGGAAATGGAAATAGAGTGGTAAGAGATAATTTAGCACACGTGACTCATTTTACAGATGAGAAAATTGAGGCTCGGAGTGAAGAAGAGACTAGTCCAAAATGCCAAAGACAGCTATTACTAGTTATTGTCAGCCCTGAATGTAGACCCCCTGTCTCCCAGCTCCTACACCCAGTGCCATTTCCATCAGCCCACAGTTGACCTCCAAAGTAGACATTGGGAAGAAGAATCTAGATAGGATTTGCGGTCAGTGGCTGTAGAGCTATTCCTCCTCTCCAGCCACCAGGTTTAGGGCCCTCTCCTTGGGTAGCCCAGCTTTCTGCTCTCTAGGTGATTACCTTCTGCATAAACTCACTTAGTGAGTTAATTGGTAACTAAGGTTCTCTTACATTATGATTTAAACTGTGTCCACCCCCATATAAGTGGCATTTACATTTCAAGGCCAGGTGCTTAAAGCCTAAGAGCCTGCCAGATTCAAAGGACTAAGTTTTCTTAAGGTGCAATCTCAGCTACTTTGAGCAGGGACTCACTGAATGGGCTTGATTTTTTTTCTTCCACCCCAATCTAAATCCCTTTCATCTTCTAGCCTCCACTCTTGGCAACTTTGACATTTATTAGTGCAACCAACATTTGCTAACAGCTACTAAGTACCAGACTCTGCTCAGGCAAGGTCCCTGGCGGACATTCTAGCTGTAATTTTGGGTTCTAAGAACTGAACATCATGGGAGCTCCAGCGAAGGCCACAGATCCCAGATTGTGAAGGGGAGGTGTCACTGAAAAATTACCTGGAAGAGACGGTCTGAGTCTTGAAGATGAGCGTTAACCAGGCTGAAGTAGGTGGGCAGAGGGGGGACAGGGCATGCCTTAGACAGAGGCCCAGGGGCTGCAGTTCCAACCACAGGTTAACGGACACTGGTTGTGGTTGGGGAGAGGTGCTTTTTGTCTAATTCTTGGGGGGAAGCAGAGGCACTTTGTGTGCCCTCAGTTCTATCAGGAACACGCCAGAATACTGCTGCCTAGAGATTGTGGCCATGGAGTCAGCCTGCTATTGAGGTCCTAGATGCAGAGCCTTACTCCTAGTATGTGTGTGCGGGTTGGGGGGTGGGGGTGGTGAGGAGGTTGGAAACCCCTACATTCCATTCCCAGGTGGTCCCAGATGTGTAATAGGCCACAAATTGGGGGTACATGCAGATAAGTACTTTAAAAAGAATAGTGTTGACTGGACAAGATGTCTCATACCTGTAATCCCAGCACTTTGGGAGGCTGAAGTTCGCTTGAGGCCAGGAGTTCAAGACCAGGCTGGGCAACATAGTGAGACCTCATCTCTATGAAAAATAAAAAAATTGGCCTGGCATGTTGGAGCACATCCGTAGTCGCAGCTACTCACAAGTCTGAGGCAGAAGGATCACCTAAGCCTAGGAGGGTAGAGGCTGCAGTGAGCTGTGATCATGCCACTGCACTCCAGCCTGGGCGACAGAGTGAGACTCTGACTCAAAAAAATAAAAATAAACAAATCAGTGTTTAACACTTTAAAAATATTAGTTACTGGCTGGGTGCAGTGGCTCATGCCTGTAATACCAGCACTTTGGGAGGCGGAGGTGAGAGGATTACCTGAGCCTAGGAGTTCGAGACCAGCCTTGGCAGCATGGTGAGACCTCGTCCCTACAAAAAAATAATAAATAAATAACCAGGCGTGGTGGCACATGCCTGTGGTTTCAGCTACTTGGAAGGCTGAGATGGAAGGACTGCCTGGGTCCAGTAAGTAAAGGCTGCAGTGGCTGTGAATGTGCCACTGCACTCCAGCCTGGGTGACAGAGTCAGACCAACTCAAAACAAAACAAAACAAAAAATATTAGTTACCCTCATTAGGGTTTAGAGATATGTCAAATAAAACTCTACATTTGAGGCTGCTCTTGAAAAATTACCATATCTGGTCTTCAGTGATGACTGTGGAACTAAGGAGTGGTGTCTTTTTTCAGACAAGGTTTGCACTCACTCCCCAAGTTTACCCCTGCCTCCGTCCAGCTGGCATCACTCATTTTTCTGCTGCCCCATCCTTGCTCTCCTGATGCCCACTGAACTGTAAATGGCCCTTCCCTGATGGTCCTGGTGTATAAAGTAGCTCATGCTCCAACCCACCCAGCTCTTACCTTCTCTTATCTGATATGCTCCAGGCAGCCTGTCCAATTTACTGGGCAAGGGTTGAATCAAGGCCCGCTCTTGTTTATGAGAATGGAGGGGCGAGTGGCAGAGGCACTGGGAGCCAAATGACTTGGAGCAGTTGGGGCCCCAGAGAACCAGGCTCCCATCAGGGGAGAGGATTGCACAGCCAGGGCACACTTGTTTATATAAGATCCTTATCCCAGCCCCTGGTAGCCTCAGACTGAGTTCAAACGTTTTGCTTGCCAGCTCTGCATGGAAGAGGCCTGAACCAAAGCGGCTAATTTCTCATCTGGGAAGGGAGAGCACGTGAGTGTGATTCCACAGATGAGCAGAATGGAGGTGAGCAAAGTTGCTATTGGAACACTCCTCTTCCCACCCACTTTGTGTGTCAACAAGCACGTAGCCCAGTTTGGTGTTAAACCACAAGCAGACCAGTGGAGCCAATGGGTTAGAGTTGCCCTGTGACCTACCGAAGAGGTCAGATGCCTAGCAAGGATAGTGTTCATTTCCACAAGAAGGACGGAGGTCAAGGAGTTCATTCAGTTAACAACCATTCATTCAGCAGGAACTTAGAGAGTGCCTACTTTTTAAGCAAAAGATTGAGAATCATCTTTCTAGGGAAGAGACCACAGGCGCTTGGATGGTGTTAACTGCAACCATTTTTTAAGGTACTAGTAAGTACTGTTACTTTTATCTATCTATCTATCTATCTATCTATCTATCTATTCATTTATTTATTGAGTCAAGGTCTCTGTCACCCAGGCTGGAGTGCAGCAGCACTATCATGATCACAGCTTACAGCAACCTCAATCTCCTGGGTTCAGGCAATCCTTCCACCTCAGCCTCCCACATAGCTGGGACTACAAGCACGTGCCACCATGCCTGGCTAATTTTTTTATTTTCTGTAGAGATGAGGTTTAGCTACGTTGCCCAGGCTGGTCTTGAACTCCTGGGCTTCAGTAATCCATTCAAAGTGCTAGGGTTACAGGTATGAGTCACCACGCCTGGCCCCTACTGTTACTTTCCTTCCAGTTATCAGTATGCCAGAGTGTCCTTCTTCATCTCAGGATGGATTCAGAGCCCTTGAAGAGATGCAGTTAACTTCTATGTGGAAAAACAAATCCATTTTATTTAATATTTCAATGTGCCAGGACTATGCTAGATAGTTTATGGATCTCACTGGATCTTAATAAAATTTTTAAATGGAATCTATTCTTTTTTTGAGTTGGAGTCTCATTCTGCCTCCCAGGCTGGCACACAGAGGCACCATCATGGTTCACTGCAGCGTTAACTTCTTGGACTCAGGCGGTCCTTCTGCCTCAGTCTCCCAACTAGCTGGGGCTACATTCACATGCCACCACACCTGGCTAATTTTTTGATTCTTTTGTTTGTATACACAAGGTCTTGCTACGCTGCCTAGGCTGATCTCAAATCAAACTCCTGGGATCAAGCAATCCTCTTGCCTAGGCCTTCCATAATGTTGGGATTACAGGTGTGAGATTGGGATCTATTCTTAATCCTATTTTACAGATGGGGAAATTGAGGCCTGGTTGAAGGAACTAGTCCCAGCTTGCAATGCTGGTAGGTAGGTGGGAAAGCTGAGACTAGATCTCCCCATGCATCCTGACCCCCTAACTTCTTTACAGTACTGCCTCACTGTGCTTGCTAACTGCCCCCTTATCGGGGGGGAGTCTCACCCAAGCAAGAGAAGATTATTACTTACTCTACTCACCAGCCCAAATTACCTGGCAGCTCAACTAATTGAAAATAATGATAGCATCCAAGCAGTGCTAATTTGCCCTCCAGCGATCGCAGAATAATGGGGGATGATTTAGAATCAAAAGCTGAAGAACAGAGGTCATTTAATCTAATCCCCTAATTTCTAAGACAGAAAAAAAAAAACCCGAGGAGCTTGTAGAAACACACCCAGCTATTTAGGAAGAAGAACCAGAACCACGACCCATACATGCTCCTTCCCAGCCCAGAACTCTTTTCTTGCCCCATTCTTTGAAGGGCCAGGGGTTCTGGTCCTGGCCTGGAAGCCAGGGCACTGGAGGCCTCACCTCACTAGCTTTCCTTTCCAAAGGCTGCTACAGGGATCAGACCCACAGACCTGGGACTTGTTTGTTGCAGTACCACAGACTCCCCCGCCCAAAACTCCTTATCAGGAGCCAGGATGGGCTCTTAATCTGCAGCTTGCAGGACCTTGTCTATACTCTGGGGAGGTACATTATCATCCACAAACAGCTGACTGAATATAGGTCCCCCAGGCTGGCAGTGTTTACCAAGTGGGGAAGCTGGTAGCAGAACAGACCAACGAACACCTAGTCCTTGGACACAGGAAAGCCACTAGCTGCTACTCCTCAAGCCATTCCAGGCCACAGCCCCAGTACCCCAACTGGCCAAGGGATACTCTTCACTTCTACTGAAACTGGTCAGATCTGAAATAAGTAACATGTGGCTTGATCATAGAACCTTCTAGTGTAAAGTGAGGGACTATGAGTCTATCAAGAGCCCAGAGCAACCCCAAGATGGAGCTGCCATTTTGTGGCTTCACCAGCTTGACAACGTGGAGGTGGGTGAGGTGTACTCTCATCTCCAGACAAACCTCCCTGAATGTCACTGCTTTCCACTGTTCAATGAAGTATCCTTCATGAGGGGGCCCTTTTAGGAAATGAGAAAATCGATGCTGACTTTGTACCAAACACCCAAAGATAGCACATTAGGGTGGGCAAAAAGCCCTAACCCCTAACTTTGTCCTAATATCCAAAACAGTAGGCGTACGACATTTTTGTATTAGAAGCAACAAGTGAAAATAGAACGATTCCTTTAAATAACAAGTGGCGGCCAGGAGCAGTGGCTCAAGCCTGAAATCTCAGTACTTTGGGAAGCCCAGGTGAGGGGATTGCCTGAGGCCATGGGTTCGAGAACAGCCCGGGCAACTTGACAAGACCCCATCATCTCTACTATAAATCAAAAAATCAGCTGGGCGGTAGCATGAGCCTATAGTTCCAACTACTTGGAAGACTGAGGTGGAAGGATCGCCTGAGCCCAGAAGGTCGACGCTGGGGTGGCCATAAGCATGCCACTGAAATGAATAAATGAATGAATAAATACATAAATAAATACAAGTGGGTCTCAATCAATCTATTTAGGATGCAGTTGACATGGCCTCTCCTCTCCCCAGCCCTGCCTCCCCTGTGCTCCTTGCCCAGTGCAAGTAAACCGCATACACATAGACTCCCTGGGCCACATCCAGCCTAGCACACCTAGGACAAACTGGATGTTTGCTGAGAAAGGTCATGGAGGTATGAAATGGAGGGGGTTTACCACTGTGCATGAGCCAACATACTTAACGGTTACTTTAAATACAGCCCACCTATGGCCAAGAAAAAAACTAATCCAGGTAAAAAATGTACTTGTGTCCAGGTGCAGTGGCTTATGCCTGTAATCCCAGCACTTTGGGAGCCAAGGTGGAAGGATTGCTCGAGCCCAGGAGTTCAAGACCAGCCTAGGCAACACAGTGAGATCTCATCTCTACAAAAAATAAAAATAAATAAAGTTTAAATGGACTTGTGAACTCTGTGGGAAACTGCTGACCCTGTGTCAAAACCTCATGGAAAGAACCTAAAAGTCAGGGATGATCAAGACGGTTCTTACATTGGTAACAAACCCTTGCCTGTCACACCAACGTTTGCTGTCAGAAGTAGCTGCTCCCTGGCTAGACTGTGGCATTGAACTCGGAGGCCCAGCTGCTCTTGTCTAATAAGACGCGTGTGGTAGGTAGCAAATGACATCTCCCGAGATGACAAGAGAATCTTTACCAGGAACTGCCCCAGCCTAAGAAGGAATTTGTTATTCCCTGCTTCCCACCTCTGGTCTGTGAGAGACAGCCTGTGTCTTAACCATTTTTAATGATTAAGCCTAGCATTTACTGACAATACATACTTGCTGAATGAATGAATCAGTGAAACTAAGGACTACCAAGAACTGGATGCCTAAGATGGAGACTGGCTAGACTAAGCAATGTTTAGACTAGAACTCTGTTACTTTTGACATTTTCACAGGAAATTGTTAGAATCTGCATTAAAGGAGGGATGTAAGGAGGTACTTCCCAGGGAAGAGGGGATTCTTGGAAATGGTCCAGCCACACCCCCAGGTTTTTCTTTCATACCACCCACATGCTCTAGATTGTCTGAGTGCCACTTCAGAGAAATACTATGAAGCACGAAGAAAGGATCTGGAGCTGAGAGGGAAATGCAAATCAACAATGTGGGAGTTTTATCTTCTCTACACATGAGTTCATCTGCTACGTTTTTATTAAAGTAACAAAAAAGGTGTACATTTGTCCATAAGCTGTACATTCTTCCATATAAAAACACTATTATACAATTAGTAACCTTTGTCTTTTCTGTCAGAATAGCTTACAAATGTACGACTATTATTTATTTTACTTAATAGGAGAGACAGGCCTGCTCAACAGTCCAGCTCGGGGGTTTTGTTGCTTTTTTTAAAGTGAATATTAAAAAGAAGAGAAAAGATTAAGCATGAGACCATGAGGCTGCTTCTAAAAGGCAGGGACCTGTTTGCAGACAAGATGCAAGGACACAACCTGCAGTGATTCACAGCTTTGTTTTAACCCACAGGCCAGAAAATTAGCTGTTGGGTCTGTGGGCCCAAAGTTAACTTTAAAGCAATAAAGACTGGAAGCAGAGTCTGGGAAGGCAGCATGAAACCCGGAGAGTTGAAAAGGAGGCAGAACTGGTAGGAATGGCTAGGGAGGGTGTTTGGTAAATAGCACCTTTGAATCAAAACTGAGTAAAGAAATCCAGGAAAGGGGACGGGCTGTGGGGAGAACTTGGGGCTAGAGGATGTGGGGGGAAGATTCCTCACTATGGGGCAATAGCAGGAGGGTAACCAGGTCGCCCAAAATGCTCTAGCTCTGTCCTTCTTAAGATGATTCGGTCTGGGAAACTCGAGGCCTTCTGAGAACCCCTCACCAGCATCACTGAGAAACTGAAGGAAGGGGGTTTCTTCCCAGTGTGGTTTTCCATTTTCCTCCAACAGACAACAGTAAATATTGCACAAGTCTACAGACAAATTTGGATTGTACTGAGAGAGACAGCAACCTCTCCCACAGGCGCTCTGAGCACCAGGGAGAGAAAACAGTGCCCAAGATTTGGCTTTTAGTGTCAGCCCTACAAGAATACCAAGTAGTCTTGCAGAACATGGGGCACTCTCCCATCCAGCCAAGGAATACCTGCAAGGCCAACCAGCCAGCCATAATCCCGAGTAGGAGAGATGGTTCCCTAAGCCCACCTGGGCACCAGGAGGTTCTGAGAGCCAGTCCTCCAGACCCTCCTGGGACCCGGGGGGCATATTGCACAGAGACTGAGAACTCTTGTCCTAGAACATAGGGTAGCTCCATGACCCAACCAGAAGGGAAGGAGCTGGAGAGGAGTGTTGTGCTTTTGAAAAGAAGGCAGTAATAAAGGACATGGAGTTCCCTGTAGCTTTTGAGCCATCTCTCCAAAGGATAATGGCAGCAGCATCAAGACTTTCATGTGGTTCCAAAAAGAAGTTTTGGCCAAAAAACATCCCCAGTGGATACTCTTTGGGTCCCAAAATTCCATTGCAAATCACCCCCAAATTATTCGCCACACATACACACAAAGCAGCACATAGCAAAGCAAAGATTTTGTGCAGAGTTCCCTTCCATCCTACTCCCAATAACCTCCAACTGCCTCCCCCCAAAAAACTCCAAAAGTCTTAGATTCCTGGCTGGGAAGCAACATCTACAGGCCCCTGAGGGTAGAATTAGAAACAAGTCATGATTTCAAGAAAAGCTGCTTAGAACAGAAGAAATCAGGAGAGGCCTTTTCACTCTCTGTCCAGGATGTCATTAGTAAAAATAAGAGAATATTAGGCAACATAGTATTATTTAAGTCCAGGCTTGAATGCCCCTGAGTAAGAGAGGAGCCAGGGATGCAGGTGTCCCTGTAGAGAGAGAGTTGAGAAAGAGAGAGAGGCTTGAACTTGGCCTCTCTTCTCCCCCAGGGCACATCCTGACCTCTCTCATTCACAGTTGCTAACCTTGTTTGCTCCCTCTCACATCTTCCCGGGGTGCTAGCCAAGCTTCTCCCACTTCACCTTGGCTAGGTCTACCCCCTAGGCGTTCTCCCCTCCCATAGGCAGACACACTGGCTCATAGACTTAAGCACACAACAATTCTCTCCAAAGGCACCTGGGGAGGCCACTTCCAAGCAGCTCCCTTTAAGGATTTTTTTCTTTAAAGAATCTTTTGGTTTTTTTCTCCTCTTTTCTTAAAAAAAATAATATATATATAAATAGCTCTTCATTTAAAAATACAGTTCCCCAGGTTGAGGTATGTGGTGGCCTGTTGTCACAGCAGAATGAGTACAGTAGCATGCCAGAGTGGGGAGCGGCAGGGGGCGTCTAACTGGAGACTGCCATCACGTAGTTCTTCGAGGGGCTGCTCCGGCCCAGCAGCATCTGGTTTTTGCAGGTGAGGAGCCCGTAGGAGGCAGCCACCGGGGCCTCTTCATACAAGACACAGATGGAGCCATCCTCCCCAATGCGGTAGGACACCTCGTAGGGGTCCACCCACAGGGTCAGTTCGCTGGGCAGCAGCCGGTGCAGCTGGGGCTGGCTGAGTCCAATCTGGCTAGCCACCTTGCTGATGATGGGGTCCATCTTGTGGTTGATGCGGATGCAGCGGTAGCCAGAGCCCTTGGATGGCTTTTCGGGAAACCAGTGGTGTTTGTAGTGCTCTGAGGAGACAGGATAAGGGGGAGATGTCCTGGTTAGAGAAGCTGGGCCATGATATTACCACAAGGGTGGGGGGTGGGGTGGGGGAGATGAGGGTGAAAGGAGAGGAGAAGAAGGGGACCAGCGATTCTAAGTAAGGGAAGTGGTGTCTCCTGAGTTCCAGGGCCCTCCTGCCACTTAGGGAAAATTTTATGGGAGCTGGAGAGACCCACCTCCCCACTTCCAGGACAGGGGTGTGTGTGTGTGTGTGTGTGTGTGTGTGTGTGTGTGTGTGTGTGTGTGTTTGTGTGTGTTGGAAGGGTATCCTGGAGATCTGGGGTACTCTCTAGTGGGTGTGTGTGTGTGTGTGTGTGTGTGTTGGAAGGGTATCCTGGAGATCTGGGGTACTCTCTAGTGTGTGTGTGTGTGTGTGTGTGTGTGTGTTGGAAGGGTATCCTGGAGATCTGGGGTACTCTCTAGTGGGTGTGTGTGTGTGTGTGTGTGTGTGTGTGTGTTGGAAGGGTATCCTGGAGATCTGGGGTACTCTCTAGTGGGTGTGTGTGTGTGTGCGTGTGTGTGTGTGTGTGTGTGTTGGAAGGGTATCCTGGAGATCTGGGGTACTCTCTAGTGGGTGTGTGTGTGTGTGTGTGTATGTGTGTGCACGTGCGTTGGAAGGGTATCCTGGAGCTCTGGGGTACTCTCTAGTGGCCAGAGTGTGTGTGTGTGTGTGTGTGTGTGTGTGTGTTGGAAGGATATCCTGGAGCTCTGGGGTACTCTCTAGTGGCCAGTGTATTTCTTTTGGCATATCATCTGTTTAAGGAGGGAGGGAAGGGTGTGACCAGGGCTGGCATGCCCAGGCAGGGCCTCTGAAGACCTGTGAGCTGAAGTTTCAAGGCCATGAAGGCTGCCAACATTGTGGGTCAGCAGCAAATCACTGTGCCTCCCACCCTGTGCCCAGCGGCCCCCTCTGCCTCCTTCATAAGAGTCAGATCCTTAGCGGTGGCTATGGGAGTAAAACCTGGGTTGTTTTGATTAAAAAAAAAAATCTGTTTTCCTCAGAAGGCTGGATCTGTGTGGGCATGCTCAGAGATGGTTATCGCCTTCTAAGACCGCCAACAACCAGCTAGAAACAGCTGGGAGATAGGTCTCTCCCCAGCCAGCAGGCGGCTTATCTCTTGCCAACCTCTCCATCTTACGCCCCCATCCCCCAAATACGCCCGCAGAGCGTTACTAGCTACCAGGCTCTCTTCTTTACCACAATAGGCGGCAGATGGCTAAGAAGGGCCAAAGAGAATACAAAGGGGGCCCAGGTTCCAACTTCAAGAGAGTCACCAGCAGGCTGCCCCGGGCACAGAGGAGCCTAGTTAGCGGCAGGAACCACTGGTGGAACTCCAAGTTGTTGAGAAGGCGCAACTGCGCCTCTTTCTCCCATAGGAGACGGGCGACCCGCAACGGCATCCTTCGAGGGTCTCAAAATCTTGAGGGTCCAGCGAGGAAGAGGAGCCCGCACTCCGACCAGCAGGTACTCCATCTCCCGGGACAAAAGCTAGGGACTCGGGATCGCACTCCAAAACAAGGGTCTGGGCCCCCGAGATCGTGGAGGGCGCGACTAATGATATCCACCCCGGACTGAGACCCGAGCGCAGGGCTGCCGAGGGAAGCCATGACCCAGGGTATGGGGGACGGCGTGCCGTCCTGGGATTGGAGGAAGGCAACTGAGTTCTGGAGCTGCTCGCGTGGGTGACCTTCCCCCAGAGTCAGAGGAAAGACCCTGGCAGTGAGGGGACGGATCCTGGTGGCGCGAGCCCCTCGGTGTGCGCTCACCTGTTAGTGCCTCCTGGAGCGCCCCGCTGAACACCTTAAGCCTCTGCTCGCTCACGCAGCCCCGGGTCCTCAGGAGGCTAGAGAGGAAGCCCACGGCGGCGGCGATCTCTGGGAGCATGTCGGTTCCCTTCCCGTGGCTCATACTGCGTGCGGTTCGGGGAGCAGGAGCGGTGGGGAGGAGGGATGTGCAACTCCGGAAGACTCCACTGGCCTGGCCGCTGCTCGGGCTCTGCCCGGACTTTCCCCGGTCGCGCTTTTCATACTGTTCGGGTAAGTAGGGGGGGGGAGTCGGCGGCGGCACCCATTGGCTGCAGTCAGCGGATGGGGGCGTGGCCGGGAGCCGCCCCGCCCCTCGCGCTGGCTCTTTCGCCCGCTCCGCCGCCGCCTCTTCTGCGCTGAGGTCATCGCTCTCTGACGTCAGTGCTGGAAACCTACGCTGGGCTTGGGATCCGAGCGAGGCGGGAGGAGAAAGCTAGGGCTCACGGGGTCGAGGGCTCTGGGCGGAGGAAAGCGGCACGTAGCGTGCTCCACGTCTCTCTGCCCGTCTTTCAAGGCTCAGATTTAAAGCAACCTCCTCCGAGAAGCCTTCGCTGATACCACATCTCCCAAGAGGTTCCCTTTTCTGACTCCCATGGCATTTCCAACCGCACACTGTCAGGACGCTTTTCCAGCATTTTACCGCCTTGCCGTGTTTCTCAACTAGTCAGAGTTGTTTTGGTTATTTGGGAACGGGGGCTAAATCTTCTATTTACTTCCATAATAATTCCACCTCCCCCAACAAGTTCTGCTCTTCCTCTTAGAAATGCCTTTTCTCTTGCTTAGAAACACTCAAGTCTCGCCTGTTTGGTGGGTGGGGGTCGGGGGGAGTAATACAAGATTTTTTTGTCCTCTCAAGTTATTTTTCTAGTTCTCACTTTCCTGATGTGCTAATTTTTAAAATCAGTGGTCTTTTCTCAACTGTACATTTTAAAATCCTCTTTCTCCTCCTCCCCTCCTTTCATCAGCCCTCTTCCTTTTTCACTGGATTGAAGTTTTGTAACTACTGGCTCCTCAGGGGCAAGAATCCAGCCTCAGTCTCCTTCTTTTACATTTAGTAGAGGTCTGCTGAATGGGGATAACTTCTAATATCCCAGAGCCTAGCACAGGGTCTGGCATACACAGATGCCTGGTATTTGTTACATGACTCAGAACCAATAACCTCTGTAAATTCCTATTTTCCTTGAACTCTGGGCCCTCTGACCACCCTCTGGAAGCAGTGTCCCCATCCTTTTCCTTGGCACCGTGTCTTTCCCTGGCTATGCCTCTCCTGTATCCCTTCCTGTTCCCTTGCCCACACTGTGTTCCCAGTACTCTTCCCTTTTCTCCCCACTCTCTTTCCTCAGAGGGATCCTATCATATAGTCCATTTTGATGTTTACTTTTTTCCAGTGGTCTTTCTCATCTGCACAATCTGTCCTCATGTCCTACCATTGTCCTCTTCCCACCTGCTCTGTCCCCTCCCTCAAATGTCCAGCCATCACCCCAACCTTGGCACAAGCCCACTATCTTCTCCAAAGCCAGGTCCCTTCCTGATCTCCAGTGCTGTAACAGATATCATCACTTTCCCCGCCTCTACCCAGAAAGCCCAGACTTCTTGAACCTCCCCTGATACTTTGCTGCTCAGATCCAGTCCCAAAGCCTAATGTTTCTCATATCAAGAGGTGCAGGGGCCATTGTCCAATCCCAGCCCCAAACCTCCCTTTCCACTGTTCCATTTTCCTGCTAGATTAAGTCTGGATTCCTTTGCCTAATAAAGACCTTTCGTAATTGAGCCCCACCTGCCTTTTTAGGTTTCTACTACTTTGTGCTCCAGGGTCACTCTCCTCATTGTCCTCTAAGTATCACAACAGCTCTACAGCCCAGATCCCCCAACAATTTGCCCAGGATCTTTGCCCTATAAAGTGATTCCTATTCTGTGCATGCCTGAACATTCCTGGCCCTGCTGCTTCAAGGTCAAGTCCTTGTCTCCTGGATACCTCACCACCTCCCACCTCTCTTGATCCCCCACACTCCTGAAGGCACAGCTTAAGCTTGGTCTCCTACCTTGAAAACTTGTGCTGATCATTCTCCCAATGTTGAATTAATGCCATCTGTACCATCCACCGGGCATGCAAAATCTGTGGATTGGTTTTGTTAGTGGTCTTTTTAGAGTTGACATCTTGTCTCAATAGCAAGTTACTTGAAAACAGGTTACCATACCCAAATTACCCACATTTTCAGAACAATTTAGATTTCAAATAGTCTGCTTGACTGCTTCATACAACCCATCAAATTGTCCTGGAATGCTAATCTTTTGGTATTAAATACATCTCTTAGATTGCCTCTTCACCAGATCCTTCCCACAAGCTCGATCAGACCAGAGAAGACCATCACCTCTGCTCACTGAGGGGAAAAAATATTTGTTACAGGAAACAGGGCTAACACTGGAACAAGATAATCTAGAGATACATCAAACAAATGAGACCAGGCATCAGCAAGGCCAAGAATTGACCAAGGTCAACCACCAAGGAAGCCAGGGAAATAGGTCAAAGTATAGACAGCTCTATAAGGTCGTTCAGCACCTACATTTGAAAACACTCAATGTTTTCCTGGCTGTGTCTGTGATGGGGGTGAGGTGTTTCTGGGCCTTACATCTCCTACTGCCAGAATTGATGGGGGAAAAAAATCTTTTGACAGACCATCATCTGTTTTTTTGCCTTAGGAAATAGAATTCTTTCTTTATGTGGATTTTTACATCACTTGCCAGGGCTCACAGTGAGTTCTCAATAGAGCCAGGACTGGGGCCAAATTTGCTGACTTCAAGTGTGGTCCCCTTGGTACTGAATATTCAGCTATATTTTTTTAAATGTTTTTTAAAGAAGTAGGATGACTTTCGTTAGGCAGGGGAGCCCAAAGTCCCATGAAGCTGTCATTCCAGGTGACCAGGCAGCGAACAGGATGGGTGTAGGGAGGCTGCAGCCCCTTGTCTCTCCTCCGTTACCTGGGGCATGTCTTTGCCCCCTCACTAGTGACTGGTTTGTGAGCTTTGTATAGGGCAGAGATGACCCATAAGAGCCAGAGGGCGGTTCCCTACTTTCTTATCCTCTTTTTTTCCACACACAAGCTTAGGGAGAGGAAGCTTCATTTAGGTTTTCAGATCAATTTCTCATAAGGCCAAATATATTATAGTCATTCCAGTTCCTTTTGAAATTTCCTGAGACTGCTCTTAAACTGCTAGAGCCAGGAGCCTTAGAAGCTCAAAAGTCAAGACTTCACTCCTTCTCTTTCCTTTTGTTTTGTTTTTAATTTTATTTTAAAGATGTGGGGTACAATTCAGGATTGGGTATACAAGTAGTCATTGTACAGGTAAAGTTTTGTTCTCCCTTTGGTCCCACTTCACCTGGTTTGAGATCGAGTTCTCTTTCCTTTTGAACATTGTCCGTGGTCTCCCATTCCTTGGTGTGGCCAAGGTATAGTCTGAGCACCAGGATAAGGAGAATGGGTCCCTCTCTCTCTCCCTACTTCTTCCTGCTCCTCTTCTTCCTCCTCCTGCTGCTCCTTTTTGTCTTCCTCCTCAACGTAGACACCATTTTCAGGCTCCTCGTTCTCCTATTCCTTCCTCCACCCTTGCCCCAAGGACCTTGAGTTGAATGTTGAACTTTAAGTGTGCTGTGCTTGTGAATCCACCACTGAAGAGGGGGCATGGAGGTGAGTGAGGGTGGACTTCAGTCATGTCTCCTCTAAACCAGAAACTTCTGTGCCGTGTAACCCCTGACCCGCTGGCTCCTCTGGAAACAACATAATCTGAAGATGCATAAACCAAAGAGACCAGGTATCAGCAAGGCCAAGAATTGACCAAGAACACCCACCAAGAAAGTCAGGGAAATTAGTCAAGGTACAGACAACTCTACAGGGTCATTCAGCACCTAAATCTGAAAACACTTAACATCTTCCTGGGTGTGCCTGTGACAGGGGTCTTGGTGACGGATCTCACCCACTTGTGTGGCCCACTTGTGTGACGTACTCCACAGTGACCCAGAGCATTCCAGACGGCTCTCCTCAGACCATATTACCACCCAGAGTCAGGTCCCTCTCCTAAGGCCTCTGGTCCTATCTGTGGGGTTAGCAAGCAGGTCCTGCATGCCACTTCCCAAGCAGAAGAACTAGATCGTTGTATGTGATTTCTTCCAGTACGGGGACTTGGCTTGGTTGCCTCTCAATTTTCTGACCATAAGTAGAGACCCAAGACTGAGTGAGGCCAATGTGTAGGCAGAGGCTGGGCTATGATATTCCAGGAGGATAACATCAGCTCACTCCTACGCTCTACAGTGTGTGGTTCTTAGTAATTTCTGTGCGTGTGTGAGTGTGTGTGTGTGTGTGTGTGTGTGTGTGTGTGTGTGTGTGTGTGTCAGTGTGGGTAGGGAGAGCAGTATATATATTTAAGTGAGCATAAGTACTTAAATTTTGTGTGTGCTCTGATGTTTGTGGACAGGAGGGAATATGGATGTGTCAGCAAATGTTAATAAGCACTTGTAACATCAGCTGTTGAAGAAGGTTGTCTTATGAAAGGTGGGTGTTTTGGCGGGGTGCACATTTTGGCGGACTTTTTCTGAGTATGTCTAGTGCAGGTCTAATTCGATCTTTCCTCTTTACAGACTTCAGTGGTGACAACTTCACTGTGCTGCCCAAAGCTGATAAGAAACATTACCCAGGGAGGAGTAGACACCTCTTCCTTGCTTCCTAATCAGGGTGGAAATACTGCTAAATATATCCATCACTCTTTGCAAGCATTGTTGGGTAATGTCCAGGACATCTTTTCCAGGTTTCCTATCATCTCACAATACTGAATGCTTCCAGGTCAGCTCTTAGGCCAAATCATCTGGGAATTGTTCTTTAGACTAAAAAAGACATTAAGAGCAGAAGAAAACGACATTGTCTCTAAAACCTGCTAATGATGACTGCAGGAAAGTGGGGATGTTAGCTATTTTTACAATTTCTGTCTTTATCCCCTTCCCCCTCATCCCAGAGTGAACTGATAGCAGGGACACAAAGAGATAATGCAAAAATGATTAGGGTTAGTGGAAAACGACCAACTGGACTGAAAGAAAGCTTGTTAAAACATAAATAAACACAGGGATTTTCATCTGCAACTCACAACAATTTTCAAGTCCCTGAGGACCCCCTTCTGAGAACTTACTGAGGGTAGGAAAAGAGTCTGGAAGCTAAAACATCACCTGTTCCAACACTTGCTCTGAAGATAGAAGAAGCACAAGAAGATTCAGTCATACAAGCAGCACTTAAATCAGGCAGCAGAAGAATTTTTTGATGCAAAAGTGAGCATGTAGGATGTGTTAAACAAGATGCCTGCTCCAGCCAGGACTCAGACCCTCTGGGTCAAGGGCATCTTCACAGCAGGGGATGAAAACGGCCACAGAGGGTGGTGGGTGAAGGCTGCAGGCTCCTCCCTAAGGTGGCATCTAACCTGGGAAGTATCTGGACCTCAGTGACTGCCCACATGATTTTCAGGTGATGAGCAGAAATAGCTGTGGCAGGTATAGGCTTCATTTGCTGCCACCAATATGGAAGCCCACCAGACACCCAGTGGCCAAACAATCAGGGTCTCTCTAAGCCCTGGGCTTACCAATGGGCAAGCTTGCGAGGGTCATGGGTCTCCACAGGGCAGCCCTTGCATTTCTTCTATTTCTTCTCAATTTGCTCAACCTTCTCTCCTGAATCCCACCTGTGTAGCTCAGAAGTCAGAAATTAGAAGTCTGCAAGGCAGAGCTGACCATAGAGAAATACTGTTTGGCCTGCATAGTGTTTACACATCTTTAAAATTAGTTGTCAATATTCAACAATTAGGAAGCATCAAAATAAAAATATCTAGAATTATGATTTCTCTTTAAAAACCAGAATATCTGTTAACACTGGTCCCATACTTTTGTTTGGCAATGATTGGCCCCTAAGACAGGAAGGATAGTGAACTATCCTTCAGTTCACTAGTCTACACCATTCTCTATCGCATTCTTGTTGAGGCCAAGTGGTAGTTGCTATTTATTAGGGATGTATGCTGAGGCATTTGTTTTTTATATATTTAACCCTCTTTTGCATTATCTGCCTTGATCCCAGAAGTATTTCAATTTGCATCTCCTGATACAGAATAAATCTCAATCTATCATCTCTAAACTTGCCTTTACTACTGAGCTCCCAACTCTTTTCTTTCCTAATGAGAACTGAACAGTTTTGAAAAACTTTTCTGTATTTCAGTCTCAACATGCAAGAAATCAAGATAATTTTCTCCCTACTTTCTTGCTTTTGATTGCTTTCTCTCTCTCAATAGCATTAATCTTCTTTTTCTGCTTTAAAAACCTTCAGTGAGGCTGGGCACGGTGGCTCACACCTGTAATTCCAGCACTTTGGGAGGCCGAGGTGGGAGGATCACTTGATCTCAGGAGTTCAAGATTAGCTCAGGCAACATAGCAAGACCTCGTCTCAAAAAAAAAAAAAAATTAGCTGGGCACGGTGGCATGTGCCTGTAGTCCCAGCTACTGGGGAGGTTGAGATGGGAGGATCACTTGATCCTTGAGGTTGCAGTGAGCTGTGATCATGCCACTGCACTCTAGCCTGGGTAACAGAGTGAGAATCCAACTCAAAAGAAAAACAAAAACCCTTCAGGCTTCCCAGTTCCTGTAGCATTAATTAAAAAATCTCTCATCTGGCCTTCAAGTCTCTACATACCAAGGACTTCTTAGGACACTAATTCAACCACCTGGAGAGTCTGATAAACATTGGACTAGGCAGCCTGTCCCTGAGACTCTGATTCAGTAGTCTGAGGTGGGGTCCAGGCACAAGCATTTATAATGGGAACCCAAGACATTCTGATAAAGTGGCCCATGGGCCCACTCATCATACCTGCTGTAGAGGCCCTCTGTACCAGGCCCAGAGTCACCTGATCTCCCCAGACACCATGGGCCACTCCACCCCACTACTTCCCTACAATGATCCCAACCTCCTCCCAACTGTTGTCAGAACTGAATGGGGGTCGGGGGAAGGCCCAGGCAAAGGGTAGGACAAGCAGGGCCTTTATCCCCAGCCAGATTTCTAAAGGCAGCTCCTGCTACCTCAGAGACACCTCTGATCACCGGGAGCATAGTCTAGAAGAGCAAACAGTCATCTCTCTAAACACGGGACTTCTTTGATTTCAAACCATGAGACTCACTTGGACATACTTGTTCTGAAGTTAACCACCCTGGCTTCTAATGCTGAATCTTCCACCTCTTATCTCTATACTGGGCAAATATTTAATCTCTTATTCTCCATTTTCTTATCTTTAAAGTGTCAGTAAGTTATTAGGTAAATTAGAGGTGAGATATGAAGCCCTCAGCATAGCACCTAAATATTATAGATGCTCAAGAAGCCATAACTCTTATCATTGTCATCTGTCAGAAGTAGGGTTTTCAGCCAGGCGCAGTGGCTCAAGCCTGTAATCCCAGCACTTTGTGAGGCCAAGGTGAAAGGACTGCCTGAGCCCATGGGTTTGAGACCAGCCCAGGCAACTTCGCAAGACCGCATCTCTACAATAAATCAAAAAATTAACTGAGTGTGGTAGCATGTGCCTGTAGTTCTGGCTACTTGGAAGGCTGAGGGGGAAGGATTGCCAGAGCCCAGCAGGCTGATGCTGGAATGGTCATGAGCATGCCACTGCATTCCAGCCTAGATGAGTGACACTCCAACTCAAAAAAAAAAAAAAGCATGGTTTTCAGAAACTGTCTACCCCAAAATTTTAATTTTTCAGATGAAAGGAGACCATGAGATGGGGAAAGCTGCTAGCAATCACATGGCTACTTAGTGGCAGGGCAGGGACTAGAACCTAGATCTCCCACCCAGTCTAGTGTCCTTTGCAGTGTGCCAGAACCCCATCTTACAACGCCAGTGTCATTCATTCAATTACTTACTCAAGGAATATTGATTGGGTACCTAGGAGCCAGGCTCTGGAGATACCATGGTGGAGCCAGGGGACTGAGAGCTCAAGGGCAGAATGAGCTCAGCCGCTTGAATAGATGTTGATGTTTCCTCAGGTGGTGGCAGGAATTGGGGGACAGAGAAAGACCATGAACCTCACAGAGCAAGACCTTCAGTCAGTGAGAAAGAGTGACCTAGAGAGCCAACAATGGAGGCACAGCAGGACAGATGAACTTTAGAGAAGGGAATGGGGAATGACAGCTGGGAAGAGCTGATGCATAGCCAGGATCCTGCAGGGTGTGGGATAACAGTCTCCCCTAAGAGGGCCCTCAGGGCACAACCAGTGTCAGGCCATACCCAAAAGGTAGAGAGAATGCTTGGAGGGTGTGAGGACCCAGTGGACTTTTCTGAGCCCCATGGGGGCTCAGCAAAAGGGTTTAGGAGGGAGGGTGGTGGGAAAGCATGTCCACAGTGGTATGGGGATGAGAACACTTGCCCTTTGGACAGTGGCCAGCGTACAAAGAGGGAGTGAGCACTTAGTTCTGACTAGTTTTGGAGACCCAAGATGGGAGGATTGCTTGATCCCAGGAGAGTTTGAGACCTGCCTCAGCAACATAGCGAGATATCATTTGCACAAAAAATAAAAAAAGTAGCTGGGTGTGGGTGCGTGTCTGTAGTCCCAGCTACTCAGGAGACTGAGGGGGGAGGACTACTTGAATCCAGGGTTCCAGGGAAGAGGCTCAATAACTTAGACACGAGACCCCTGAGTGCTGGACGGACAAAGAAAATCTCCAGGGAATTGCCTCTTTCACCCTCGAGAGCCAGCCACTGTCTTGAAGACTGCAGGGTGGCCTCCTGTCTTGGAGGAATAGGGCCTCCAGGGTCCTCAACTCAGACTCCAAGGGCCTGTCCTCTGCTCCCCAAACTCGCTTGTCCATCCCCCCTACAGCACTCCATCATGTTGGCTCACACAGACCCCCTCTCCTTCGGCTGGGAGGGAGGCACTGGAACATGTTAATTTATCAAGCTTTTAACTAAGGCTGACTGCCAGGCCCCACCTAGAGAGGGAATCTGCTCCCCCCAGAGGCTTCTGCTCCCCTGAGGGTTGGTTCTCAGCTGCTGAGCCCTACTCACCCACTAATGTCTACAGGCAGAGGAATGATCTGGGTATCCTTCCCCTCCTTTGCCAGTCTGGCCCTTGGTAGGGGAAGGGCAGAGGAGTGAAGGATGGCTGAGGGAACAGGGGACAGAGTATGACGAGGAGATGAGGTGGGAGCAGGGGGAGGGGAGAGAGACTGGACAGATGGCCAGACCAGTCAGCTCTGGGCTGGAAAAATTCCTAGTGATGTGTTTTTGCTTCTGCGACTCCCTAGGTGTATCCTAGGAGCAAAAGGATGGAAACTATCTGCTAAAAGTCTGTTGTCCTGGAGGCCCCCCAAGAATGTGACCTCCCACACCTTCTCCTTCTGGGCATTTTCCCATGATACTAGAAGGTGTGACTGTAAGTGTCAGAAGCTCACAGGGGAACACATGGACTTGGGGATAGAAGCAGATCTGACACTGAATTTATTGCCTCTTTCCCAAATTTAGAGGACAGACACATTGTAAACCCTCCTCATCCTCACTCCCAGGGGCCTAGGATAAACCTCCTTCATCTCCAGACAGAAAACAAGGGAAGAGGCCCTTGGACTGCTGGAGCTTCCCCAGATGTTGTTTTGGCAGAGCCATAATGGAGTCAGGCCTCCTAGGGCTGAGCGTCTGGGGCAATCAGGAAGCTGGCATCGTAGCTATGATAGCCCCGGACCTCCCCAGGTGCAAGGGCTGAACTTTAGAGAAAGACAGAGCCTAGGAAGTGGTCCTGCAGCCCTCCACCTCTGGCCTCTAGTTCTAGGCCCACGGAATTTCTCTACAGCACCACGGGTTAGGGTCCAGGGCAGGCCAAGCATCTGATCCATGTGGTTCATAGGAAGGTGCCTGGCGAGAGGGAGAGATGGCTGGTCTGGGAGTCACCTCCCTGAGCCTCAGTTTACTTATATTGGGCCAGGAGATCCACCAGACCTCTTCCCTCTTCCATCTATGGTCTATACTGACGAGGCTATGGGCCCTATTAGAATACATGAGCACCTGCCTGCACGAGAGGTCTCTCCTGATTAGATGACAGATATCCTGGAGGCCTACTTCCTCAGCTGACCCCATATCCAGTGGCCCTGTCCTGTCAGTCAACCATCTGAAATATCTTCCATTCCTCATCACTGGAGCCGGCCTTTAGGTCCTTCTTGGGCAGTTTCAGCAGTTCCCTAAGTGGTCTCTTTGCCTGCAGTGCTTCCTCTCCTGCTTTTTCTTTAGTCCCTACTCTGCTGTCAGAACTCCTTCTAAATCATAGATCTAGCTTGTCTTTTTTCTGCTTAAAAAACCTTAGAAGGCTCCCTACAGTTCAAAGTTTTTTAGTTTGGTCTTTGAGGTTTTTACAATCTGGCTCAAATTCTAAGCTCAGTTAACCCCATTTTCAGTGTTTCTCAAACATATACTTTGCACTTTGCTACCATTGTGGCTTTTTAAAAAAATGGGTTTAAGAAACACACACACACACACACACACACACACACACACACACACACACACACTTATTTATTTATTTATTTATTTATTTATTTATTTATTTTTATTTATTTTTTTGAGTTGGAGTCTCACTCTGTCACCCAGACTGGAGTGCAGTGGCCGCGCCCGGCCACCACAGCCTCCACCTGCTGGGCTCCGGCGATCCTTCCACCTCAGCCTTCCAAGTAGCCGGAATTACAGGCGCGCGCTACCACGCCCGGCTGATTTTTTGATTTATTGTAGAGATGAGGTCTCGCTGCCCAGGCGGGTTTCGAACTCGCGGGCTCAGGCAATCCACTCACCTCAGCCTCCCAAAGGCACAGGATTACAGGCTGAGCCACCGAGCACACACACATTTAAAACACTGTTGCTTGCCCAGGCTGGAGTGCAGTGGCTATTCACAGGTGCCATCATGGCTCACTGCAGCCTCAAACTCCTAGCCTGAAGCGATTGTCCTGCCTCAGCCTCCTAAGTAGCTGGGCACCTGGCTCATTATGTTTTCACTCATGTTATTTTTCTCTGCCTGGAATTCTCTTTGTCCTCTCCTTTGCTCATCAAAAAGCTAGCTTTCAAGACCTGACTTTTATGTTGCTTCCTGGATTCACCACCACATCCAGATCCCATTGAAATTATTTACTTCCCTGTGTGCCCAAAACCCTTAAAAAAAAACCAAAACTCCATAAGCTCATATACTGGGGTTACAGCTTATTGTGTAGACTTGTGAGATTGATTTCTTGAAGGTAGACACTGTGTTAGACACTTATATTTCAGTGCCTAGCGCATACTTTGACCCCAACACACAGTAGGTACTCATTGAACTTACTTTACTGCATTTGACTGAATTAATTATTTGCATGCAAGTGATACAGAAAGAGATAAAATATTATTCTTCCCATCTTATTGAAAGAGTAAGTCATAGGATGATAATGTGTCAGAAAAGTCTCTAAAAGGGGGCTGGAGTGATAGGGTAGGAGTAGGGTAGGGAATGGTGGGAAAATATTCGAAATCCTACTTCCTCCACCCCCTCCACTGAGAATAAGGTTGAGAGAAAGAGTAGGGAGGAGTCTCTCTAGGCAAAGAATGGGTGGTACTAGCTGCTTATTATATCAGTATTATTCTGATGATGACTGGCCCTGATGGCACATAATTAAGCTTTTGAACTGGCCTGTAACTTATTTATTCTAGTGTGGTAGTTAGGGCACACACCTTGGAGCCACACTGCCCAGGTTCAAATTCTAGCAGTGTTATCTTAAGCAAGTTATTGAAATCCTCCATGCCTTGATTTCTTGATCTGAAAAGAAGGCTAATAGTAGTTCTTACCTCATAGAATTGTCGGGGGGATAAATGAGTTTACAGCTTAGAGTAGGGTCTAGCACAAAACAGTGGTCAGTACATATTTATTATGATTACTTATAATTTATACTTTGCTTATTTCCAAGAAGAATTTGAGATAGCTTAAAATATTATACCACATATAAAGGAGGATAATTACATGTCTGTATTTATTTTATATTAAAGATCAGAAACCAGTTAGTAGGATGAGGGAGAGAGAAAAAGATAGGTATTCACTAGTTTGTTACTTCTTTGACCCCTAAATTTATCCCTGAGCTTCCAAGAAGCCAAGGCAAAAAGGCTTGCATTATATTGAAAATACATGCATTATATTGTTTCTATTGTGAAATATAGGAAAGCATTCAAGTTAGCCTATTCAAATGCCCCCCCCCCAGCATTTGGGTGGCCGAGGCAAGAGGACCTTTAACGAGAACTCATAACGACAGCAGGAGTAATCAGATCAGGATAATGACCGGATAATAACAATCAACATCATCTCTACATTTCTTCCTCTCCTCAGCTGGGAGTGTCCTTTCCCTACCTCTTAGGTGTGGAACTCCCTGAGGTCAGGGGCTAAGCCCTGCTGAGTTAGCTAGTCAGGTGCCCCTGGTGGTTTCAGCTGCCTCGCTCCAGCTTGAGAAGAGGCTAGGTGGAACCATGAATGGAGAGGGAATTAGACATATGTCTAGAAGGACTTGGGTAAGATTGAGCCCCCAAATCTGGAGCAGAAGGATTATCTTCGTGGGAATGAATAAGCTATTAGAACGATAGCTCCCTGTCCCCCCCCTCTGAATGCAGAGGAATCTATTGCAAATAGGCATCCTTATATAAAAAGCACCGTATAAGTCCAGGAAGACCACCACTGTCCAGCCTAGCCTGCCAGGCTTAAAAGGAGGGGCTCTGTGCCTAAGAATTTCCACACTCAAGAGCTTTGGACCTATCTCTTTGAATTCTTAGAGTAGTCTGGGTGAGGGCTAGGAAGAGCAGAGCTCCTGAATTACTCTGCAGAACAAAACAGGAGGGGCCAGGAACAGTGGTTCATGTCTGTAATCCCAGTACTTTGGGAGGCCAAGCAGGGAGAATCACTTGAGCCCAGGAGTTCAAGACAGCCTGGGCAACATAGTAAAACCTCATCTCTACAAAACATTTAACTGAGCATGGTGGCACACGCCTGTATTCCCAACTACTCGAGAGGCTGAGATGGAAGGATCGCCGAGCCCGGGAAGTTGAAACGGCGATGAGTTGTGATTGTGCCACTACACTCTAGCCTGGGCAACAGAGTGAGACCCCAACTCAAAAAGAAAAAAGAGAAGAAAAACAGGAGGAATTTGCACTTTTTGCTCTTGAGAGGGAGGAGTAAGAAAGAAGAGACATGGTAGAAGAAACAGCTAAGAGCTTGAGTGACATTAAAGTGCTGTGAGGAGGGGCAGGGTCGATGTTCAAGAGGAAGCCAAGGGGAGTTTTAAGAACAGACATGTCCAGCACTCTATTTTAAAGCTGCTCCCATTTTTGCTATATTAACTCCCTCTGGAGATACAGCCCATGATGCATGCACATACCTTGTAAGGGACTTACATGCAAAAACAGAAGCAAGGGCAGAGGTCCACAACCCACTCAGTGGCCAGCAAGATGGTTCCTCAACCCAACTGCCTTGAGAAAAACAGGATCTCCAAGCCAGAGGCATTAAGGAGAAGTCTTCCTGGCCCTTCACCCCCTCTCCCAGGGGAATTTGGAATATTTTGAGGAAGAGCATTGCATTTCTCAGGGATCTTTGAATGAAGCATTGAACCAATCTTGCCCCGCACTTAAGGACCAATTGACTGCCGCTGACACACAGTTTACCCATTGGGAGCATGGTATGAGGTGTCACACTCAAGTGCCTTCCCTTTAATGAGGACAACCGCCTCCAAAGAGTGGGTACCTGTCTGCCCTCGTGCAATCTACTTGGCAGCCCGGCATGCTCCTCCCTGGCAGGGCGTCCTTAGGGCTCACTGAAAACCAGAGAGTGGGGAGGCAAAGGGGGAGAATGGGAGCTGCACAGAATTGCTTTGCCTGGCTGGCCCTGTTACTTACTACCATCTATGTATGGGCTGTAAATCAATGACTTGATGGAATAATCCAATACCCTTTGTCCTCCTTGTCCTAGAGAGATCAAAGAGAGGAGACTTGGTCCCCACCCTCAGAGGACAGCACAGGCTCTTCAGTTGATTTAGGGAGAAATGGTTCCTGCCCTCAGGACACTCCAAGTCCCTGAGGAGGGAGAAGTGTCCACACAGATGCACAGCTGCCAGCCAAACTAGACAGAGGAGTGTTGCACAAACACAGTTCACCATTGATGAAGGATGGAATGAAGGCGCCAACAGTCAGAAAACAGCTTGTTGGGGCTGGGAGTTCTGAGCCTGAGCTGGATCTGGAAGGATGAAGGTGGTATTAGCAGCAACAGAAGACAGGCATGTCCTATATACAGTGCACTATGTGAGGCAAGGCTTTCACACAATGACTTCTCACAGGCTGGCTCTCAGCAGTTCTGTTCTCCTCCCTAGCTTAGCTGGAAGGGTAATCTCAAGCATGCTTACCACTTGCTTACTAACAGAGCCCCCAAACAAACAGCCTGCCACAGAAGGCAAGCCAGAGACAAGTACCAGATGACTTGTGTTTACAAAGCTTAAGCTTCTCAACAGGTCAAAGGGCATTCCCAGAGCAGATGGGCGAGACCCTGGAGAGGCAGGTTCTGGAGGCCATGTCAACAACTGGGCCACTTCTTCAGAAGGGACACCCAAACTGCTTCCTCCCAGGTACAAAGCGACCACCTGTAAGTCTGAACAGGCCACAGCTTACAAAGCTGCTTTACACCAACATGGGGAACACTGAACTAATCCTCACAGGGATTGAGACAAGCATCCTCTACGTTTTATGGAGAAGGAAACTGAGGTCCGAAGGAATTGTGAGACTAGTTGAAGACCACCCCGCAGAGACAAAGATGTCCTTCCCACCACCCCATGCTGGCTTCTGCATCACAGCCTTCTGGCCTTGGACTCTGGGAACCGAGTGCCTCTGCGACAGACCAGCTGGTCATCTGCATTTCAACCCAGCTCTGAGCATTACATGAGAAACCCAAAGAGGGAGGACGGGCGAGATAACGCCTGGGAAGGCTGCCCAACTGGGCTCTGGCTCTAAGAGGAGAAGGAAAGCCAGGGTCCCTTCTCCAAACGCGGCTCACCTTTGCCCCGGCCCGGGCCTTGTTTGGGAGAGGAGAGCCTGGCCGTGGCCAGCTGGCAGCCGTCGCCCTCCCCGCGCGCCCCCGCCCCGCCGGCCCCTCCGGAGTCTGTGCCCATATAAGGGCAGCGCTTCCCGGCGGCGGCTGCGGCCGAGGCTGTGACGCGTCGCGGTCCACGTCAGCGGCCGGCGGGGGGCGCGGGCGCCCGGGGGGAAAACAAGTGACGCGACGCGGCGGGGGGTGGGAGGAAGGGGCGGGAGGGAGCGGCCGCCGGGTTAACCCCTGTCGGGCGGGCGCCCGAGCGCGGGATGAGCGCCGCCGCAGCGTCGGGCGCTGTCTTTGCTCTTCTGCGTGACTGTGGGCGGAGCACGGGGGTGGGGACGGGGGCCTCGCGCGAGGCCACTTGCCTGAGCACTGTCTCCCGGGGTGGGCACAGGGATGTGGGGGATCCGCTCTTTGGGCGTCTAAGTGTTTCCAGCCCGCGCATTTTGCCTCCTGGTGTCAAGGACGTGTATTTCCCGGGAAGCGGTGGTGTGTATTTTTACGATAGAGCCCAGGGATTTTGCTGCGGGTGTTTAAAGACAACCACACTCCTGTTGAAACTCAGTATCTTCCGTCGTGACACAAACAAAAAGACCAACTGGCACCTGTGCTTCCGGAGACCCCCACAAAGTCTCAGAAGAGTCGCTGCGGTAAAGGGACTGGCTTCCCTCTAGCTGTCTCCCCACCTCTTCCTCAGCCAAGTCAAATAAAAAGGTCTGGCCTAAGGGCTACCCCGGAGAAGCCTGAACAAGGAGGGTTTTAGGAGGCCTCCTGCCGGGCAGAGGCCAAGAAACAGAAAAGGGAAAGAAACTACACTAAGAGAAGCTCAGGGCTCACATTTCAGCCTGTTTCATCATGGAGGCTTCATGAGGTGGGGGTGGGATGTACTCCGATTGCTGAGTCCAGCTGTGCTCAGGGGAAGCCTGTTGGAGTGCTCTCGGTGGATGCCAGCCTGTCTCACCTAAAATTGTGTGTGCTCATACAGGCATGAGTGATAGGTAAGGGGACTAGGCTAGCTTGGCCCTAGGGGAAAGTCCCCAGGGCCTCCTAAACCATCCCCTCACACTCACAATGCTTACCCACCCACTCTCCCTCCCCTATCTAAGGCCCACTTCCTCTCTCTACTTCCCCTGAGCCCAGTCTATCCCTGGTACTGAATAGTCTGGATGGAAACCCCAAGCTCTGGGCACAGTGATAGAGTGGGAGTCAGGGGCATGAGTACTGGCCCTCCTGGGCAGGGTCTCAGCCAAGGATGTGGCAAGTTTGCCTTAGCTGTGGACACAGCTCCTGTCCTTGGGGCTTAGTCTCTGGGTGGCTGGTCAATGGCATTATGCCTTGGAATTTTGAAGGCTGCAGCAGGCCCTCTCTTCCTCAGGAGCCAGTGTCCCGGCACTGGATGACATCAAAGGTGTTGAAGAATAAAAACAATGGGGGAATGTTTGCATCCTTGCAGGGGCAGTACTGTCTAGGAGTTATGAGTTTAGTTTGCCACTCTCTGGGAGATCTCCGGCAAGTTCCTAACTTCTCCGAAACTCAATTTCCTTGTTTGGAAAATAGAAACAAGAATATTAGTCTTATCAGTTCTTTTGAGGGTGAAAAGAGATCATGTTTATTAAGCATGTTGTACGTATTTTCATTTATTTCACAATATTCAGGCACACGGTAAACACTTAATACATAGCAACTGTTATTACTATTAGTAGTTGTAGCAGTCTCTCCAAAGACCTCTGTGGACACCATGTGGAGAGTTACCCAGAGTCATCGGTTCTTTCAGGTTTGCCTTTGGCAAGCCCCTGCCTCTTAGCTTTCTTCCAGGTCACTCTGGTCCCTCATCACCTCTACCACCTTCTCTTCCATCCCAAACCCAGCCTGGCCTGGAAGAAAGGGGCACACAAAGTGTTTACACCCTGGCTCTGCCCTTCCCGTGCCACTCAGTTGCCTCAGGGAGATGGGGAGAATACTCCGGCTGGCTGCCCTTCCTATGAGAGTCAAGAGAATAAGGGTTTGTGAAAGTACTTTATAAACACCCTCTACTTGTTAGTCCTCCACTTGGCAAATTCTCCTTCTCATCCTCAGCACCCAGCTCCTTCCCCATCTATACCTCCACTCCTCCAAATCTCCCTCTGTGGATTTTCACAGCTTTGGGAACTTTGTTCACAGCTCTGTGGATGGCTTTCCGTTTACCTGGGAATTCTGGAGGTTGTTTGACTCTGACTTTCTCACTGGACAACTCCTTAGGACAGGAAGTATTCACCTCTTGACCCCAGTGCCAGACCCAGGGCAGGGCACACAGTAGGAGCTTACTCAAAGCTCACTCTCTTTTGTCTATTAGTACATCCCAGTGATGGAGACCAGAAAGAGGTGGCCCTAACAGAATTTTGGGAAGCAGGCTTCTGTCCTGCGGAGGGAAAGGCTGGAGAAGATAGGAGGACAGGGCGAAGAAGGAGAACTGCCCTGACATGGGGTGGATCCAAGCATTCCTGCCGTTCCGTACACAGAGCCCAGGATCATGCCCAACTCCTCAGGGCTACGTTGTGCTGTTTTAGTCTCAGTTCCCAAGGCTGGGAGAAACCTCTGAGAGCCTCTAGCCTGCCCCGCCTCTGTGAAGAGCCCAGCCACCCTTCCTAGAGGAAAGCAAACATTCTGCCTATAAGGGAAGTTCTTGGGTAACAAGTTCCACTTCCTCGCAGCTACAGCGCCAACCTAAAACCCAGCCCTCTGTCTCTCTCCCACCCACAGGCAACCCATTTCCTCTTCTGCTGTGCTCCTGGAAACAGAGAACAGCTGTCCTCTCGTGAATTGATTAAAAAATAAGAGACTCTTGCTTTTACCCCACCCTTACCTCTGAGGACCAAAGGCACAGTCGGGCTTCCCTCGGGCCTTCACCCACTCCCCTGGGCACAGAGGGGCAGCCTCTTGGCCGCCTGCAGGCCCACTCCTCCTCCCTGTGGAGGTAGATGCTGCCTGCAAGCCCCGAGCCACACCCATCCACCCTTAGTGGAGTGACTGCTGCTGCCTGGCCACCGGCTTTCATCAGCGTGGCCCCTACACCCACACTTTATGCCACCCTAACTCTTTCTCTGCAGTGGGTCTTGCATAAGGCTGGGAGGAAGCAGCCTCTGTAGAAACCAAGTGTTCACATTCTGGAGAGAATTGCATGACTTCCACAGGCAAACTGCGGCCTAAGGGAAGACAGGGAGTCAAATGTCTTGAGTTCATGACCACCCGGAAACCCCTCGGAGCCTTAGTTTTTTCATTTGAAAAATTACAGTGGGTCAGGCTTGGTGGCTCAACTTGTAATCCCAGCACTGTGGGAGGCCAAGGCCAGTGGATTGCCTGAGCCCGCAGGTTCAAGATCAGCCTGGGCAACTTGGTGAGACATTGTCTCTACAATAAGTCAAAAATTAGCCGGGAGTGGTAGTGCACACCTGTAGTTCCAGCTACTTGGAAGGCTGAGGTGGAAGGACCGCCGGAGCCCAGCAGGTCGACCCTGCGTGGCCTTGAGCGTGCCACTGCACTCCAGCCTGGGCAACAGATTGGGACTCTGACTCAAAAAAAAAAAAAAAGAAAAAGAAAGAAAGAAAGAAAAGAAAAATGACAGTGGCAAACTCTGCTTCTAGTATGGCTGTCAGGATCAAATGAGATGTGGTTATGAAGGCTAATTGTAAACGGTGCCACTGTGGATATGAGTTGTTATTTCTGCCTGCCACCCACACAGATCCCGGGTCACCACCAGCTACTGTCTCTGCAAGTGGCTCTGCCTTCCTGAAAGCCCAAACCAAGACTCGCCTCCTTGGGCATCTGATCCACCCCACCGTGTCTCCTCGTGACTTATTCAACTTGCACCACAGAGAGGTGCACCTGTTGCTTACGGGGTATGAAAAGTGTCCTCCAGTTTTTGCTGTGGTTTGTGTATCCTATGTTCTCTGCCCTCTTCCCAGCATGGTTAGAACATAGACTTGTTCCTCCAGGACTCAATCTGCACAGGTAGTAAATCTTTGTTTCTTCGCAACACAAGATAACAATAAGTGTACCAACTGGAAGTATGTCTGGGAGGGCATACTTCAGTCATACACATCTGGCATACACAGCCAGATGACTCCTTGGGGTAAAACCTTATTTCCACCACATAGGACTTTGTAGACAAATTGCTCTCTGGCTATACAGGGCTTTTGTGTTGTTGTTTTCTCCTGTGAATCAAGCTAATCTTGGAGTCATTGGTATCCAATAATGATCTGAAAGGCAGCTGCCTGCAGGAGGAGCCCAGAGAACCAAGCAGAGCCAATCCTCAAGGAGCCTAGAGAATAATTTGGGGGTAAGGAGGAGGGACAGTCATAAAAGTCCCTCGTTCTTGGTTCTCAACTGGCTGCCCCTCCCAGCCCCAGGCTTACCTTGCAGAGGTGTGGTGGAGGGCAATCTCGCCCAGTGGCTTCCTGTCTGAAGGTTGACTGGCACAGCCCACTGCTAGTGGGTGGACTCACCAATGAGCCGCTGAGCTGGGAAGCCCTGGCAAACAAATGTATCCGGGAGGAGAAAGTTCTGGAAGACACAGGACAGCTTTATTTCTGGCATATCAAACAGATCCAGAATCGGGATAGAGAAGGGGTTTTGAATCTCTCTCCAAAGGCCCAGAGAAATTTCCTTGGGTTGATCATTGTAACAAGAGTCTCTCCTCACCCAGAAAACTCCCCAGAGTGGCCTTCTTCTAACAGAGACAGAATTGTGTAATAGGTGATCAGGGGTTCAGGCTGCTGTGTCAAACTGCTTGGGCTCAAATCTTATCTTGAACAAGGTACCTAATATTCTCTGTGCCGCAGCTTTCTCATCCATAAAATGGAACCACAGTGGTATCTAACACAAATATTTCTTTTTGAATGATGAGGCAATGTATGCAAAACACTTGGGGCTCAATGCTGTTATTTATTTATTTTTGAGTTGGAGTCTCACTCTGTCACCCAGGCTGGAGTGCAGTGGCACACTCACGTCCACCCCAGTGTCGACCTACTAGGCTCCAGCGATCCTTCTGCCTCAGCCTTCCAAGTAGCTGGAACTATAAGCACATGCTACCACGCCCAGATATATATATTTTAAAATTTTAATTGTAGAGATGAGGTCTCTTCAAGTTGCCCAGACTGGTCTCAAACCCGTGGGCTCAGGCAATCCACTCGCTTCGGCCTCCTAAAGTGCTGGAATTACAGACTGAACTACTGAGCCCAGCCAATTCTGTTATTTTAAGAAAGGACTTCTAGTCTATCTCTCTACCATTCTAAATGAAGTTCTCTCCCTGATCTTCTGAATTAGGTCCTTGTGAATGTGAGTGTGTGTGTGTGTGTGTGTGTGTGTGTGTGTGTGTGTGTGTATAATCAGCAAGAGGAGAATACTCAGTGCCTTCCTATGGCCGATGAAGACCATGTGAGCCAACAACAATGAAGTGATAAGAGCCATTTTGGGGTACTGGGGTCGACTGGAAGGTCTGAGAACATTTTCAGTGTAAGAAACCCACCTGGCTAAGGGGTTTCTGGCTTGATTCATCAGTTCTGCCAAATATTAAGTATGTCAGTATTATCTCCCAGAATTTTCACGTATGTGTTCTTTAATCTTCCAGCAGGCCATCCAAGGGTGAGAAGGGTCCCATCCATCTTCACCCCTGGGCCTCACTACTGAGGAAGCTGCACAGAGGTTCCATGGGGAGGAGTTTAGGGTCCAGAGTAGCAGGGTGACTTCACAGCAGGCTGAGTCAGTGGGTTATTTGGGGCAGCAAGGAAAGGGCTGGCCATACCAGACTTGGCTCATCCTCTTGCTTTTCAAACTCTCCCACCCAATCTTTTTTTTTTTTGAGTCAGAGTCTTACTCTGTTGCCCAGGCTGGAGTACAGTGGCACACTCTCAACCACTGCAGCCTTTACCTGCCGGGCTCAGCTGTTCCTTCCGCCTCAGCCTCCCTAGTAGCTGGGACTACAGGCATGCACCACTATGCCTGGCTAATTTAAACAATTTATTGTAGAGACAAAGTCTTGCCAAGTTGCCCAGGCTGGTCTCAAATCCCTGGGCTCAGGTAATCCTCTCGCCTTGACCTCCCAAAGTGCTGGGATTACATGTGTGAGCCACCACGCCTGGCTCTCCCACCTAATTCCTGACCTCTCACAGTCAAGGGCGCACATTACACTATTTCTAGAGCCAAAATGTGCAGAGTCAAGTGCACTTCCAACCTGCTAACAAAGACATTCTAGGTGCCCTGAGAACAGTGGTGCTGACCTGGAAGTCACAAGAGCTGAACCCACAAGAGGTTTAGGTGCACCTGCACTGACTCTGTGGAACTGGCGGTGAGTGTCAAAACATCTCCAGGCACCTGGCCTGGGGGCATCATCCTACCCACTCACAAGGGAGGGTACAGAGCTTGACAGTCCCAGCCTCAGCTTTCCAGCACTGTGCCTAGAGTCAAGAGCCCCATCAACTGTTTGGCTCGGCTGCCAACTTGCTGGGCCTCAGACCCCTTCATGATAGAGCGAGGATGTTATTCTAATTGTACCTAATATAGCCGTGAACTTGGACAGCCTGTGATGATCCCTGTGCCAGGTGACCCCAATTCTTTCCATCTTCTGTCGTTTGCCTTCCACTTGTTGGTCTCATGTACATCCTTTCAAAGGCTTTTGTCAGCTTAGTTCCATTCAGCATTCTCCAAGCAAATACTATACACCAGACATTGAGCTGGTACTGGAAAATCAGTGGTGCCCAGGACACCTGTTTTCAAGGTGCTTCCAGGCTAGCAGGGGAAGACTGATAAGGAAACAGGTAATGAAACCAGTGTCTTGGAAGCCCTTTGGGGGTGGGAGTGGGAGATGGGGAAAGATCCCACCAGAACAGAGAGGGTCACCTGAAGAGATTGGATCTGGAAAGAGGCTTGCCCACTTCCAGGAGGAGTGGTGATGGGGAGAAGGGTGCTAACCTTTTTTATTTGTTTTGTTTTTAAATATGGGGTCTTGCTATGCTGCCCAGTGGCTGTTCACAGGTGCAATTATAGTGTACTGCAGCCTTGAACTCTTGGCCTCAAGGGATCCTCGCACCTCAACCTTCTGAGTAGCTGGGACTACAGTTGTGTGCCACCATCCCTAATAGGGGGCCTATCTTTAAAATAATCATTTCTAATAGACCAAATCCTATACTAGACAATTTATATATTTTATTTTATTCCTATATCAATCTTTGGAGCAAATATTAAGCCCATTTTACACATGAACAAGCTAAGGTGAGACTCAAATTCAAATTTGCCTCCCTGCAAAGCCCATGCTCTTTCCACCTAACGAACAGAGTGTGAAAGGCACAAATAGCTGAGACTTTGAATACTGCTTAGGATCTGGGCCCTGGTGGTCTTTTCTGAATCTCCTTGGCTCCTCCCCCCGGCCAACAGGAGCGCTGCTACTTTAAGAGATGCAGCCCCTTAGAGGGGCTGGTTTCCATTCATGTTTAATGACCCAGCTGCCATGGTCTCCCTGCCTCCCCATGGACTAGCCTAGCCAGGAGTTTCTCTGCAACTGAGCACTCCCTCACCCCTGGGACCTGTCAATGTTTAATGGCAGCAAGGATCTTATCTTGGTTACCCAAGTCGTTTAGATTACTCCAGCACAGGGACCTGGGGCATGGGGGGAAGTAGCAGATGGCAGACCCATCAGTCACCCTCTGCTCTGGGGAGGGAGAGGGATTATTGGAGTGGAAAGGGCAAGAGGGCGAGAAAAATGGAGGGTGGCCAGGAAACGCACTATCAGGGGACAGACTGGTCATTTGTGTGACTCTGACTGCGTTCTCCACCCTCCCCTTTCTCGGCCACCTCAGCAGCAGGCCCGGGGCTGCTCACTGGGCACACTCTCAGGGTTCTCCTGGGAGCCCCCAAACACAGGGGAGTGAATGAATGGATTTCTGTGAACTTAAACCTAAATGTCCTTTGAGCTCACTCCAGTGTCCTCTGGGTTTCTCAATCTCTGCTTATTTTCTGGGAGAAACAGTATTATTTGTCCTTTTTCTTTGAGGCTGGGTCGGAGTCTCTGTTGCCCGGGCTGGAGTACAATGGCATGATCCTGGCTCATCGAAGCCTCGAACTTCAAACTCCCAGGGTCAGGTCATCCTCTTGCCTCAGCCTCCTGAGTAACTGGGACTACAGGTGTGGGCCACCACCCACTGGCTAATTTTTTAATTTTTTTGTAGAGATGAGGTCTTGCTATGTAATCCAGGCTAGTCTCAAAATCCTAGGCTCAAGCAATTCTCCCAAAGTGCTGGGATTACAGGCATGAGCTACCATGCTCGGCCTATATGTTCCTCTTATGAGCTGTTGAAAACAGGGAGCTTGAGTGTTCCAAGGACACAGGAATGTTGCAAAGGTCACGCTTACCATACCCTCGGCACAAGCCCACCACAAATCTGTGAGCTGGGGTCCCCAGGCCCTGAGTTCTGGCTCTAGTACTCCAAAGGGGAAGGACAGCTTCTTGTTGCTTCCCCAGGACTCAGGGAATGCCTGGAACAGATAGTCAAGTTCTATTCAGGGAGCAGAACGTCATGGTTCAAACACAGCACCCGAGGCCTCTCAGATGTTATTTACAGACCTTGTCTAAATGACACAGCCTCTGAGCTGAAAGAGCAGGCCGTGGACTCCCCGCCTTCTCCGATTTCTCCTGCTCTTGGAATCTCTTAGGTCCTGTCACAGTTCTACATCCTCCTAACTTCTCTTCATCCAGGAGTGCGCTGTGCCCTGTGTATCTGATGTGTCACTCACAGCTGGGAGCCTGGAGAGTGTTCTCAGGACAGGGGAGGGGCTTGTGAGCAGGACAGAGGACCCACCCCCAGAGCTAGGGGACCCGGAGAGATTCCCAACTGGGAGGGGGAGGGGACAGGGAGGGGCAGGGAGGCCCCACTAGGTTGGATTGATGTCACTTGGCCCATTGAGGGCTCCCGCCCAGTGGGCATTAAAATAAAAGCAGGCAACATCCCTCCCTAGAAAGACTTCTGCAGGCTGGGGGCAGTGCTCTGAAGGGTGATTTCATGGTAATTTCACTCCTGGTTCAGTTGGGAAGAAAGCTGGCTGAATGGACTACCGCATCAGACAGATGTCCACAGAGCTGGGGCCCTTGGCTCCTAGGGTAAGTTTTTGAAGGTTGAACTTGAGAATCCTGAAGGATATATCCATCTGAGACCCCATGGAGCCCGATACCAGCAGTGTTAGGGTTGATGGCTTGGTGGTGAAAGAACTGGGTCTCTCTGCTCTGAGAGGCCCGTGCTGCCTCAGGTGTCACTCACTGGGGCTCCCATGCCGATGAAGCTCCTCTTCCTCACCTCTTCCTCTATTCTCCACATGCAGACTTGGCCTCCCTACCGACTGTCTCAGGGCCTTTACCCCACGATGGCACAGGCCTTGCTACATGGAGATACATATAATAGCACTCCCTGTCTCAAGGTGTTATGAGAATTAAGTGAGATACTTTGTGTGGAATGCTTAGACCAGCGCTTAGCACGTGGGCCACACTCAGGAAGCATCACTGTGCATACTAGAGCTGACAGTGAGCATGGGTGGGTGGCCCCGAGCTCCAACACTGAGGCACGTTGCTGGGCAGCTCCTCCATCCACAGTGAATCCCTGGGAGATACAGCTTCACATTAGAGAAACACCCCCCCATTAAAATCCCTCTGAGTCCTAGCACACACCAGGTCCTGAACATAACTATGTTCCATGTCCTTTTCCTCAAAGACACAAGAACTTACTGAGCAACCAACATGCTCTAGGTACTGGCAAACAAAGGTGACTAAGACGGGGTCTGCACTGTCAGCAGATGCCCAGTCAATCTGGGGAGACGAGGACACCTGTGAAGGGCCCACTCCTCATGCAGTGGCCCCACTGGCTGTCAAGTGTTGAGATGACTGACAGGCTGACCCCAGTGCTCCTAGAAGCCCCGAGGAGGAGCGTGGGCTGGAGCCACTAAGAGAGGCCGCTGGGTGGAGGTGGCCTGCAGGATGGGTGGTCTTTGCAAAGGCAAAAGGGAGGGAGTCTTGGGTGGGAGAACATGTGCCACTTGTCTTAGGCCCCACCACAATGCACCCCTGCTCTATGCAAAGTGGTCCAGCACTCAGGTCACTGGGCAGAAGGGATGGAAAGACTTCAGCCTCCTAATGGAAGACACTGGATGGCATATCAGCAGTTCAGGTGGGTTCTTGGGTCTTACTTTGCCTGGGGCCTCTGGGAGTCCCCAGAGGACACTAAGAGGGGATTGCTGTCTCCCTCTCTATCTGAGTGCTCCCTCTCCCACGAATGAGCCCTTATAGTCGGGCCTCGTTCTAGGCCCTGGGAACACAGTAGTGAATAAAACAGATAAAAATCCATCCCTCAGGGAGCTTATGTTCTAGTGTGTGTGTGTTGGCGGGGAGAGCTCTGATTATAAGCAATAAGTGAGTCAAACAGGTACATACTATGTTAGATGGTATTATGGCCAAGGCAGAAACCCAAGCGGGGAGAGGGTGAAGTTTCAGACAGGGTGGCTAGAATGTCACAATCCCTGCCCCAAGCAGGTCACCATCTGGTGGGGGGCTCTCATTGTAGTATACCTAAGGATATCCAGATGGACCTATAGGATGCAGATGTCCAGACCTGACCTCAAAGAGTCAGATTTAACAGGCTGGGGCCAGGTCCAGAAATGTGAAACCATGGACCCACTTTGAGGAGCATTACTTTCTTGGGAAACCAAGTCCAAGCAGGGTGGGCACCAATTTTTCCCCTAGGAAGACCTTGTGGGAACCCCAAGAAAACTGGACAAATGGCAGCTATGGGCAGTGTCACCAGCCATCTAACTGGGGGCACCTTCATCTCCTGTGTGATAGAGCTACACATTAGAGAACCCCTCACCACTGAGCCCTCTCTAGGTCCTAGCACACATCAGGCTCTGAATATAACTATGCTCCATGCCCTGTTCCTCAAAGCCACAAGAACTTAGTGCAACCTGTATGTTGTGCGGGCCCAATGCCCATCCTCTCCAGAGAAAAGGACGAACTTGGAGTTCCCAGCCTAGCCCTCTACTGGAGGCAGCTGGGCTGGGCTGGGAGGGGAAAATCCAGTCTGAGGCAGAAGCATGGTTCAGGGTTCTGCCTCCTGAGTCAGAGCTGACTGCCCAGGGGCAGTGAGGAGTGACCGGGCCCTGCCCAGGGCTTTGGGAGGCTGCGGTTTCAGTATTTCACAGTAGCATAGGCTCTTGTCTTCATGGTCTGAGGGTGCCAAGCTCTTGTACAGAGAGGGAAATAGACTCCAGCAGAACTTCCCAGATCTGAGCTATTTATTCAACAAAGGTTTTACTAAGAACTTATTCATGCCAGGCTCTGTTCTAGATGTTGGAGATGCAGCAGTAAACAGAACAGGAAAAAATCTCTTGAAGTTTACATTCTGTTGGGGGAGACAGACAGTGAACAAGACGGTACATGAAATACATGCTTCTATTACTGATAAAGGCCAAAGTGAAAGAATAAAGCGGGAAAGGGGCTGAAGGTGTCCACCATGAGCATATTATTGAAAGTCTGGATGGGATGGCCAGGGAGGGCCTCACGGGGAAGGTAACCTTTCAGGAAGACAGGAGGATTCTGAAGGAATAGGATTCCAGGCCAAGGAAATGGTAAGTGCAAAGGCACTGGGGCAGAGTGGCATGGGATGGAACTGAGAGAGCAAGGGAGAAAGTGAGGAGATGGAGTCTGAGGTTATCAGGGGATCTGGTCATCAAGGGCCTTGCAGGGTATGAAGAGGACTCAGGCTTTTACTGTGAGTGAGGAGGAGGGACCAAGGAGAAGCTTGGTAGAGGAGTCACATGATGTGACATATTTTTAAGAGATTGCCCCTGACAGCTGTGTTGGAAATAGGTGAAGGTAGGCAGGCCAGGTGGAAGGCCACCAAAATATGTCAGTGGGAACTGGAGGTGTTCTGGATGGGGTTGTTAGCAGCTGGAAGGTAGGAAATAACTAGATCTTTTAGAAGAGAAACTTGGAGGATTTGCTGAAAGCCAAAATGTGGGTCGCATCTCATCTACATGCCAGGCACCCTATGGAGCCATTTCTATGCAGTATCATAAAATTTGACCATAACCATGTAAGCATATCGTTACAACCCACGTTATGGATTAGGAAACAGAGACTGAGAGAGGCCAAGTAACAAAAAGTCACATAGCTGGCCAGTGGCAGAGCTGGAATTGATTGATTGATATTTGGTTTATTTTTTTTCTAATCCAGGTTAAGTTCACACAGAGCTGGTATTTAAACCAAGTCTGGCCAGGCCTGGTGGCTCACATCTGCAATTTGGGAGCCCAAGGCGGGGTGGGTTGCTTCAGCCCAAGAGTTCAAGACCAGCCTGGGCAACATAGTGAGTCCTCCTCTCTACAAAAAAATAAAAATAAGAAAATTAACAGGATGTGACGGTGCCCACCTATAGTCACTACTACTTGGGAGGCTGAAGTGGAAGGATTGTTTGAGCCCAGGAGGTTGAGGCTGCAGTGAACTGTGATCGTGCGTGACAGAGTGAAACAAAGCAGCAAAACAAAACAAAAAATAAACCAAGTCTTCCACAGAAAGCAGACCCCAAGCTCTCCGCTGCACTTGGAAAATCTCACCTGTTCATTCAACAACTACCCACTCTGCTTCAGGCTGGTCTAGTGTCCTGGATGCAAAGATGAGTAAGCTAGTTCTTGACCCCGAGGAACTTGAGGTTTGGAGGAGGAGGCAGATGTGAATAGAAATAACAACAGTGACATAAGCCTGCAAGGCCCTAAGTTTTTGGCGGAATTGAGTGTCCAAGGGAGAACAGGTGACAATAGAACTCCCCCCCGCCGAAGGTGGTATGTGGGCCAAGTCTAGAGACTGAGCGGGCCTTTGCCAGAGGAATAAGGGATGCTTGGGAAAACACTCCTGGCTCAGGGAGCTGTGTGCATGAAGGCAAGGAGGTGCAGAGGCATGGCGCAGAGACTTGCGGGCTATGCAATGTTGCGGAGGGAACATAGCGAGGAGGCCTGGGAAGCAAGAGATGAGCGGAGAAGTGAGAAGGGTGTCCGCAGGCCAGGGACAGTTGCTGTGGGTTTCCCAGGGAGAGTCGGGCGGAGTGGAGTGATCTGATCTCTCCTTATGTGGAAGGGTCCACCAGGGCAGAGGATGTTGTTTTCCTTGTTTCAGGATGACGTGCCCCGAGAAATCTGGTACGACTGAGAGAACAGGTACACGTTTCCAGGAAACAAATAGTACTCTGCGTGTGCGTACATGTGTGTCTATAAATATACCCAGACACAGCGACTGGCTGGAGCCTCCCCCAGCCCTGTCGGCATCTTGTTCACACTCCCTAGCTGCCTATGCCTCCTCCCTCCCGCCTCTGTCTACTCCTGGGCAGGGTAAGCCTCAGCATGGCCACACTTCACCACCCAGCAGGAGAGGCCAGCGCTGGCCAGGACAGCGACCTCTGCCTGATCACAGTCAGTTCCCCTTAAGACACCAAGGCAAGTGTCCAAATTGCAGCAGGAAGGATGAAAGTTTGGCAAAGACGGAAATGTGGAGACTGTTACACCCCAGCTGGGTGAACTGACTCCCCAGTGGGGTGAGAAGGGAAGGTTTGTTTGAAAACCTGACCCTATAATCCCAGCACTTTGGGAGGCTGGGGTGAAGGGATTGCCTGAGCCCACAGGTTCGAGAACAGCCTGGGCAACTTGGCAAGGCCTTATTTCTACAATAAATCAAAAAATTAGCTGGGTGTGGTAGCATGCGCCTATAGTTCTGGCTCCTTGGAAGGCTGAGGTGGATGGATCGCCTGAGTCCAGCAGGTCGACGCTGGGGTGGCCGTGAGCGTGCCACTGCGCTCCAGTCTGGGCGATGGAGTGAGATTCCAACAACAAAAGAAGGAAACCTGACCCACATCCAGCGGTTCATCCATCCTGGTCAGAGGCAGCGAAGGGATGAAATGGTGACCCTCGTCCTATGTAGCTCCAGGATCCTTTGGGTCAGATCAGTGGCGGGAGAGAGACAGAGACAGAAAACGACAGGCTGTATATAGTGCACGTATATGTATAGAAAGAGACAAAGACAAATACAGGAAACACAGACGGAGGGAGGCCGCCAGAGAAGGAGAGACCGGGCCACCAAATATGGGTTTGGTCTATGACAATTTCCAAAGCTCAGCAAGGGCTGGCCTGCTGGAAAAGTTACATGGGATCATGGGACATAAGCCAGAGTCTAGCCCAGTCCCCCTCCCAGAGGTCCGTTTCAGAAATGTATGCCATCTTCTCCCCTTTCTTGGCAGTCCTGGAGAAAAGCAACACCAAACCGAAAGTGAAGTGAAAACCCCAGAGGGGCAGCGAAAGGGGAAAACCCAGACTCGCATGGGGAAGCAGAGGACAGGCCCCTCCCCAGGGATTTCATCACCCCTTCTGCTTCCAGCCCAGGGAGAACCCAGGGTTCCGGCAGCTGTTTCTGAGTCTGGGCCCCTCCCATCAGGTCAGGGCCTGGGTGGGGCCGGTCAGGGTGCTGTTCCCAGGCACTGGCCACCTCCCTCCCTGCCTGTCTCTCTGGTCCTGAGCAGAGCGTCCGCCCCAGTCAAGCTGCCCTCCTTGGTCATCCAACAGCAAGTCTTGTTCTTCAGGTACTCTATTTTTAACTTTGCTTGAGACAGGGTCTCCCTCTGTTGTCCAGGCTGGAGTGCAGTAGCATGATTTCAGTTCACCACATCCTTGAAAAACTGGGCTCCAGCGATCCTTTCGCCTTAGCCTCCCAAGTATCTGGGACTACAGGCCCGTGCCACCATGCCTGGCTAATTTTTTATTTTTATTTTTTGTAGAGATGAGGTCTTACTATGTTACCCAGGCTGGTCTTGAACTTCTGGGCTCAGGCAATCCTCCCACCTCAGCCTACCAAACTGCAGGGATTACAGGCATGAGTCACTGCACCCGGTCTCCATGTTCTCTAGAGTGAGCAATAGGCCGTGTGATCTCAGCAGGTCCTGCCCCTCTTGGGCCCCAGTTTCCATAAAATGGGAATAAAAACATTTGCTCTGCTAACCCACAGGATGGTTATGAGCAGGCGCTGAGATGCCGGCTGTGAAAGAGCTTTATACAGGTGCAGGCAGCACGACACAAGAGAGCACAATGCCCTGATTGCGCCAAGCTGGAGCGGGGATGTGAGGGGGCTTTCTTGGGGTGGGCTTCCTTTAGGGTGAGCCTGAACATGTACTCAAGAAGACCAGTGCGGGGGCTGCCTGTCTCCCTCAGGGGTTTGTGTACAGAGTGCTCATGGCTGGAGAGGAACCCCTGGGGAGAAGAAAAGCTCTTCTGAAAGGCTCCAGTCCTCCTGGCCAGAGCAGACCCCCACACCTCCTTCTTTGCCCACCCACCCCAAATTTCCAGACTCTCTGGCCACGCCAGGCTTAGTTCCTCGGCCCCTCAGGTCTTCAGGCAAGAAGCCAGTCTGGGGTGTAAGGAAGCAGACCACTCTGCAGGTGTCCTCCTCCCCCTCCCTCTCTCCACAAGCTCTGCTAAGACCCGTGGGGTGGGGGACACTGAGCCCCAGGCCCAGGAAGGGAGGGCTCAGCAGAGCTGCTCAGATGCCTCCCCCATCGCCCTGTGTGAGATGCGCTCTTACAGTTATTTATAAAGTCCTGTCATCAGCACACCATAGTCACGGAGATACGAGGGGGACCCAAAATTCCCGGAATTTATTTATTTAAAAATTGTGTGTTTATTCCTACATATTTAAACTTCAGTCACCTTCAGCTACTCTCTGTTTGATGCAATACACATATTGAGATGCTTTTTCCATGGCTCAAAACAGTTTTTGAACACATCTGTTTGGATGCCTTTTAGTGCTTCTGTTGTTTTTTGTTTCACCTCTTTCACATGGCAAAAGTTTGCCTCTGAGGACTTTTTTCTTCTGGGGAAACAAAAAAAGTCACTCAGGGCGAGATCGGGTGAATAAGGAGAGTGGGGCACGGGAGCCATGCCGTTTTTGATCAAAAACGGCTGTACTCTCAGCGCGGTGTGGGCAGGTGCGTGCAGAAATCACTCATCATGAAATGGGCAAATGTGTTGAAAGAATCCCTAAAAAAATTTCACTGAAGCCGAACGCAGCCTCTCACAAGAACGCCAGCTGGTGCACTAAAGCTGACGGGTTCCTAGAACACTTACCTAGTAGGGGAATGCTGTACTACAAGGGGCCCACGCTCTAAGAAATAATTCTGGGTTTTTTTTGGGGGGGGGTTCTGCCTCATAAGATCTTGAATTCGAAGCTTATAAAACCTAGCATCAGTACCATGATTGCAAGACAGTGCTCACTTACTGAGTTCCTTCACATTCTGGGCAAGGTGTTCAGCATTTTACACCTTTCGAGTGTGACCCTCTCAAAAACCCTTCGGGGTAGTATGCGCCAACTGACACATGAGGAAACGAGTTCCATGAGGGCAAGAAGGACACCCAAGGTCACACACACTGTTGAGTGGCAGTAGAGATAGGGAAGTCACCCCTGCGCCCAAATAGCAAGAGCTACTGTTGAGGTAGTAGAAGGGGCAGAGGCTACTATGGAGTCACAAGTCCTGGCTGTGTGTCCTGGGGTAAATTGCTTAACCTCTCTGAGCTCACAGAATAAGCGTTTGTGAAATAACTCAGCAAACTGTAACTCAGGCTTTGCTACCTGTCTTGGGTTATCACAGCTGCCGTGTGTGCCTGCCTTGCCTGCTGGTCCCAAGGGAGTGGGTATTGCAGTGAGAGCTGGTTCCTGTCACCAAACTAGACTACTCCTCAGACTCCTTAGGACTCAGTGTGTGTCGCCTCCTCCAGGGTCTCGGAGGCCTTTGTGGTGACCCTGTCAGCCACCTATCCTCCTCAGGAGCCATTTCAGGGCTTGGCACTCTGTGGTAATTTGTCCACACCCTCCCTGCTCTGGAAGCTCCTTGCCTGGGCCCGTCCCTTGGAAAGGAGACTCACATGGCGGCCCTTGTGAAAAGGGTTTATGAAAAGGGGTTTCTGGGCAGTGAGGAAGCGAGAAGGGGGCAGCTGGCTGGGCAGATGGAGAGGCCTCGCAAGCCTTGTCTGCTTCCCAGACCAAGTTCCTCCTCTTTGCCCTCATTTATCCTGGTGGAGTGTATCATCCTGCAAATGCTGCTTCTCACAGTCGTCCCTCGGGCTGGGAGCTCGGGGCAGAGGCCACACTGCCCCTCCTTCCCGGCACCGTCCTCCTCCTTCCTGGCGCAGCGGGTGACAGAGCCCAGGCCGGCTGATTTGACTTGAGCCGTCACCTGCCTCTAGGCACGGCAGTGATCTCACGGGGCTTTGGGGCCAGTTTTGTTTGTTTTGTTTTGCCTTCTCGCCCAAGAACCTAAGGGCTGTTTTGCAACCTTCTGGTCCCTTTCCTCTGACCAGAGAAACAAGCAGGACTTCCTTCAGGGGCTCACACTGCCTGAGAGTCACTGACTAAGGTGGCAGTTCCGGAGTGGGTCCTCCCTGTTTCCAGGCACACAGAGCGACTGCTGCAGGTTCCCAACTCCGTGGCACCAGCAGCGTCCTCTCCAGGTGAGGGACCGTCCAGCCTGGCCACGGCCCGGGGCCCAGGACGTGGGTGGAAAGAAGCCCCGCCCACTGCTGGGCACCAGGCCCAGTGACACACAGGCCCCCGACACACAGACGCGGTCGCACACACTAACTGCCACATACACTCCCATCCACACACACCCAGAGGAAGTCAGACGGTGAGAAACGGTGACTGGCTTTACATAAACACCATCAGCTATTTCAGACCTCTGGGGCCCGGGTGGCTTTTCTGGGCCGCGAGACACACCTGGCCTGGAGCGAGCCCTGTTGAGACCGACTCTCAGTTGCCAAGAGGTTCAAGCACCAAACGGGGACATGGCTCTCCCTGCTGGTGAGATTGGGAACACAGGCCGGGTTGACGACAGCAAGTTACCGGGGAGACATATCTCTGATGACAGTCGTGTTTTTTCTCCCTCGCCTTTTCTTCCGGAAAATCAGAGTGACTTACTTCAATTCATTCTCCCCAAAGCAGGATTCATCTCCCTGTCGTGTGGAAGGAAAGACGAGGTTCCCCAGGATCACACAGCAAGTTGGGGCAGCATAAGAATTAATTGCCTCCCCCGCAGAACCAGTGAGGAGGCAGAAGTGCCACTCAAGTCTCGGGGCCCACCTGGAGCCCCACAGGGAGACCCCATCTGAGTCTCCTGCTCACCATGCTCTCCCTGGTCTAACACTGGGTTGTTTCTATATCCTGGGCCCACTTGGAAAGTGCCCTGGGCTAAAAGCGTTCAGCAGATGCTCAAGTCAGACACACAGCAAGGAAGTGGGCGGGGGGTCTGTGGCAGGACCCGAGGTCCCTTGGGAGCTCCCACTGCTGGAGAAGATGGGCCGGATAAGACTACCAAGAAATCACACTTCCACCTCCAAGCAGGGAGCAGCCTGGATTTACAAGTGGAGGTCGAGCGTTCCTGGGGGTGAGGGCTGGAAGCTCCTGCAGGAGAGGTCACGCTAGGTTCTTGGGCAGGAAGTGGGTGCCCAGGCCCAGAATCTCCAGCTCCTTAGGAGGGTCTTGCTCTCGTCTGGAGACATGCAGATCAAACCTGTGTCCATGTCCTGCTTTTCTTGGACTGGGCCGCCTTGGTCTCTGTTCTCCTGGACTTAGGGAGTGAGGTCTTTGAAATGAAACTCCAGGCTGCAACTAGCCCTCAGGAGTGACTGCAGCTCACAAAGAAGCTTTTTCTTTTCGGAGTTGTTGGCCAGGGGTCGCCACTCTCCCCACTCCTATCTGGGCCTGGCTATCTGCCCTTCAGGCTGGGGCAGTATAAGGAGTGATCAGGCAAGTCCCAAGCCTAAGTCCTGTCATGTCTCCAGACTCCAGGCGTCTTCCTAGGTTGACTCAGTGGTAACTACTTTGGTAACACTTACTTTGATAAGTAGTTACCACTAGATCAACCTAGTCCCCAAAACTCAATCTCTCCACCTGGGAGTGGACTTCCTTCATGGGACCTTGTATGGCCAAGATCATTTAGCAATAGGTTCCATCACTGGGTGGTGGGAAACTTACCTCATGCAGGGAAACCCTCACTCTAACACGATGATTACAAGACAAGGATCCGGACAGACAGACCAGGATCTGAATCCCAGTTCAACCGGTTGCTATCTGTGTTACCTTGGGCAATCTGCTTAACCTCTCTGAACTTCAGTTTCCAAATCTGTCGATCAAGATGATAGTCCCTGTCACATGGGGTTGTGCAGGAATGGAATGGAATAACGCAGTGACTCCAAGGGGTGGATAGTTCTGTGTAATATTGGCATAATTTCTTCTTCCAGTGTCACAGTGGCTTACTTTACTACTCTGATGTCTGGCTTGAAATTTCTGGCAAGAAGTTTCAGGGTGACTCTGGGAGTTTGGATGGGAAAGCACTCAGACACTGGGCGCAAGAGCTGCAGCCGCATTTGTGGACTTGAAAATCTGCACATTTCCAACTATCTGGGAACTGGGAGACGAAAAGGTTGCACATAGTATGTTCTACGATCTGGGCAAGATGCTTTGCCTATGAGGTTTCAGTTAATCCAACTTGTTTGTGGTAAGAGCATTATCTCCAAGCCTGGAGAGGTCATGAGACTTGCTCAAGGCCACATGTCTACTGTGGTGGAAGCTGCCAGTGGTTCTCCAATAACTTTCTACTATTCTATCCACGTAAGGAAAGTTTTAGCTGGAAACATGGCCGCCCAGAATGAAAACTACATTTCCCAGCATGCTGTTGTGGCCAGGCACGGTCATGGGACTGGGCTCTGGCCAAGGAGAAGTAAAAAAATGTGTCTGCGCTCTGGGAATTCTTTGTCCCTCCATCTTGCTGCTTGGTGGGCAGGTGCCTACCTGGAGCCGTGGGGGACAAGGGCCACTCGCTTGCAGCAGAACAGCTGCTGCTGTGACTCTTCCGTTTCTCTCATTTCCACCTCATCCTGAGATGGCCTGCATGTGATAGAGTGGGGGATTTGAATCCGGGCCAGTGAGCTCTTAGACCCTCACTTTCTCACTACAGCGTGAGGTTTCCGGGCCTCTCTGTGTGCTCCTGCTGTGTGTACTCCACCAGCTCTTAGGTGTGAGTGTCCCTTGGAACCCTGATGGCTCTTCAAACTCAAGCACTCCAAGGATGGCTCAGGGGCCTCTGTCCGGGGCCTGAGGTGGGGTGGAGGCAATGCCTCCCCTAAGACCCAGGAAACGCCAGCTTCTGCCACAGGACCGGCTGCACCTTGTGGCAGGTGACTTTCTAAACTTTTCTGGCCTGGGACCCTTCTGACAGACTCTGACTTGTGAGGACACCTCCAAGGAAACTTTGCCAAGGGATCCTGCAGAAGCAGGAAAAGTTCATGAGTCAACCTAGGAAGACGCCTGGAGTCTGGAGACCATGGAAAGAGTTCCATGGGGGAGTTTTGCAGGAGCTTGGGAGCCCAGCAAAATGTCAGCTAGGCAGAGAGTGGCCCTTCGGATGGGAGATTTTCTCTTATTAATCTCAGCAGGGAAGGCTGCTGTGTAGAACCCAGCCTGAATTTAAAGGACTGGAAGATCCCATCGGTAAATTACCAGAGCCTGCACATCACCGAGGAGAGGCTGGCCTGGGACCCCCGGCGGCTGGCATCTCTGGGAATATGCTGCCCACAAACAGAGAAGACATATCGACTGGCTGGGGATCCTGAAGAAGTCTCCCACCCTTTTGTTCCCCTGTTCATAGCATGAGGGTATGCGCACCACCTCCCAAAGGTATTGTGACACCAAACGAGACAATGAATGCAAAAACACTCAAAATCTATCAAGTCTCTACAAACTTATGCAAGATGATGATTCTGCATTTGTTCAGTAGAAACAGCAGTCCTGTGGTTGACACTGTCGATGCCCAACCAAACCCCCTTTCCTGGGCTGATGTACCGCCCCCTGTCCCCACCTTTCCCTGCCCCCAGCTGCCATGAGGGTTGGCTGCTAACAGTTCACAGTAATTACTCCCTCTGCAGAGACTTCCCTGGGCTGAACGGAATCTGCCTGGCTTAGGAACCTGCCGCTGATGACTGTCTGACCCAGGTGTATGAAAGGCCAGTCCCCCGACCCTAAGACAGGAGCGACTGGTGTCCTGCATGCTCCAGAGCTCCCATGGAATCAGGGGGCTCTGCTACCTACCACTGAGACCACAGCCTGGCTAGGCTACTCCCCACCCTGCTCTCCCTCCTCTTCCTTCTGAGGGTTCTTCCTCAGTAGAGCACGTGTGCTCAAATCTGTCTCAGGCCCTGCGTCTAGAGCATGGGTCCCCAAACTTTTTTATTTTTTGAATTGGAGTCTCGCTCTGTTGTCCAGGCTGGAGTGCAGTGGCATGCTCACGGCCACCGCAGCCTCGACCTGCTGGGCTCCGGCGATCCTTCTGCCTCAGCCTTCCAAGTAGCTGGAACTACGTCACCACATCCAGCTAATTTTTTCATTTATTGCAGAGATGAAGTCTTGCCAAGTTGCCCAGGCTGATCTCAAACCCGTGGGCTCAAGCAATCCTCTCACCTCAGCTTCCCAAAGTGCTGGGATTATAGGCATGAGTCAGTGCACATGGCTCCAAACTTTTTGACATCAGGGACCGGATTCATGGAAGAAAATTTTTTCCACAGATGGGGGTTGGAGGAAATAAGTCAAGCACATAACATTTACTGTGCACTTTATTTCTATTATTATCACACTGTCATATATAACAAAATAATTATACAACTCACCATTAGAAAAAAGACATGCCGATGGAGTGGTAAATAAAATAATGGGCGGGCCATGCACGGACTAAAATAAAGGTCGGATTCTGACTTAAAGCCTGCCACCAGATGCAGCTGTACAATTGAAGTACATCAACTCACTTGCTATGGTTTGATATGAGTCTGCAAGCAATTGATCTATTATGGTCCCTGTGCAGTGAAACCTCACTGCTAACATTCATCTGTATTTGCGGCCGCCCTCCAGCACTAGCATCACCGCCTCAGCTCCACCTCCAATCATCAGGCTTTAGATTCTCATAAGGAGCATGCAACCTAGATTCCCCACAGGTGCAGTCCACCATAGGGTTCATGCTCCTATAAGAATCCAGTGCCGCCGGGCTAGATGACTCAGCCTGGAATCCCATGCCTTTGGGAGGCTGGGGTGAGTGGATTGCCTGAGCCTGTGGGTTCGAGACCCGCCTGGGCAACTTGGCGAGACCTCATCTCTACAATAAAAAAAAAATTAGCCGGGTGTGGTAGCGTGCGCCTGTAGTTCCAGCTACTCGGAAGGCTGAGGCGGAAGGATCGCCGGAGCCCAGCAGGTCGAGGCTGCGGTGGCCAGAACGGCCACTGCCCTCCAGTCTGGGCGACAGAGTGAGAATCCAACTCAAAAAAAAAAAAAAGAATCCAGTGCCACTGCTGATCTGACAGGAGATGGAGCTCAGAGGCAGTAATGCAAGCGATGGAGAGTGGCTGGAAATCAGATGAAACTTTGCTCACTTGCCCACCACTCACCCAAGAGGCCACGGGCCAGGGGATGAGGACCCTGGTCTAGAGAATCTGACCCATTCATCTGCCTCATACAGTTGCTGTGAGGCTTAAATGAGTATTCAGTACATGTTAAAGATTATTATCCACGAGGCTGAAGCATCAGAAGCCTCTTAGTGTAATAGTAAGGAGTGGAAATCTGGTGGGTTGGTCAGTGGGTTGACTTGTATATGCCAAGGGAACGGAGTGAGCAGAGGGGGCAGCTGAGCTTCCTGGGTATCACTGGTTCTCTCTGCTTTGAGCTCTAGGGTTCCTTATCCAGCAGGTGAAAAAGTTTGTCATTATATACCTCTTCCAGCAGAGGGCGCCAATTCCATACAGATAAGTGTTTTCCCTCTGCTAAACTGAACCATGTTTTTCCTCTGCTAAGCTGAACCAAGCAGCCTAAATTGGCAGGGAAGATCAGGTACATGACAGAGCAGAAAGTGTCTAAAGACTGGCACAGGTAATAGGAGAGGGCAGAACTGGGAGAAACACTGAGTTAAACTGGGCAGGGAAGGTTCCCGGAGTGCCTTGAGCTGGGCACACAGGCACTGGAAGGTACAGTGAAGAGACTCACTACCCTAGCATAGGAGATCAGAGCCTGGGCAAGGGCAATGGCAGCGAGGTGGCCAAGAGAGGGCATAAAGGACACCAAAGACGGGAGCAGGACTATGCTTCCACCCCACGGTCCAGAACAATGGGCCCACTGATAGAAGCCAGGAAAGAGCACACTTTTTATGGACCACTGAGCACACTTTCTCCAACTGGTTTGACTGCCCTGTCATGATGTCCTCTGCAGTGACCTCACCTCACCCCTCCAGCAAGTCATAATTCTGCAGGATCCGTGCTTGTGTGGATTCCAGAAACCAGCACAATAATCCTAACAGGACTTTGCAGGAAACTGGCTGGTCACTCCGGCCCCACCATTCAAGACGGTGTGGCTGAACTCACCACCAGGAAGCCAGTGGACACCCACAGAACGGGCTGTGAAGACGCCTGCAGGAGTGCCCTGAAACCTGCTGAGAGGGAACCTCCATGGGGGTTCACAGTCCCAAGGGCAAGCAGGAAGGAAAGCACAATGAAACCAAATATAAAGTCTTTTTCTCTTCTGTCCTCCAGCGCCCTCTACTGACAAAGTTTAACATTGTGCCCGCTGGCCAGGAAAAAATGCGCCGGGCATCTCGAAGGGTGACTTTGAAGCCGGAAGGCAAGAAGTTGATAACTATCCAGGATGTTAGTGAACTCCATGGGGGGTGGGGAGGGTGGGAAGAGCTCACTCCAGGGGAGGGGGGTGGGAAGAGCTTTGGGAGTTGGGGGGTGGAGAGCTTACTGCGGGTGGGGGGGTAAGGGGGAAGGTGGGGAGAGTTCTTCCATAAGTCATTTTTGAAAAATATATTTGGGGGGGGTGGAGTCTCACTCTGTCGCCCAGACTGGAGTGCAGTTGCCACTCCCGCTACCACGCCCCGATAGTTTTTAATTTATTGTAGAGATGAGGTCTTGCCAAGTGCCCAGACGGGTCTCAAACCCGCGGGCTCAGGCAATCCACTCACCTCAGCCTCCCAAAGCGCGGGATTACAGGCTGAGCCACTGAGCCCGGCCTTGAAAAACATTACTTGAGGAAATTTTCCTGCCAACTGAGAAATCAAAATAACTCAACGGAAGAAAATGAAATGTAAAAGAAAAAACAAAAGCAAATCAATCAATAAAACTATATAAACCAAATAATTCTAATTAATATGGCATGAAACTCAACAGTCTTTTTAAAAGAATTTATTAAAATTATATATAATAAATATTTCATTATTATAAACAGTTTTTTGTTCACAATTTACTTTGATAAAAGCTGCTCAATAGGCCAGGCTCAGTGGCTCAGCCTATAATCCCAGCACTTTGAGAGGCCGAGGGGAGTGGATTGCCTGAGCCCACAGGTTCAAGACCAGCCTGGCAACTTAGTAAGACCTCATCTCTACAATAAATCAAAAAATAGCCAGGCATAGTAGCGTGCGCCTGTAGCTTCGGTTACCTGGAAGGCTGAGGTGGAAGGATCACCACAGCCCAACAGGTTGATGCTGGGATGGCCATGAGTGTGCCACTGTACTCCAGCCTGGGTGACTCCAACTCAAAAAAAAAAAGTTAAAAGCTGGGCAGTACCTGTAGTATGCATCTATCTTAGGAGATGTGAAAGAACAGATAACAAAATGGAGTTGCTTCAGCCATGGCAGGAAGGCAGCTTGGCATTGGCTCACATTTTTGTCTTGTTATAACTACCAATTAGTGACATGCTATAGTGAATAGTGTTTTATTTTGCAATCAGCTCTGCTAACTCTCTCTAACTCTGAAGAAAGTTTAACTAACTCCACTGTTTAGAGTCACTGATAAGTAAAAACTACCCCCCAGTAATGGGCATTAGTATTTTATAATTAACATCTTTGCTCCAAGGATGCATTTCTAGCTATCTTGCGTGACAAACCATCTGGTTGCCAAGATAAAAGAAACAAACCTTTACGATGGCTCCTGTCCTACAGTTTTCTCAAGAATGTTTTTCTACTCCAGCCTTCCTGCTATCTTACCTAGGAACAACACACTCCCAGCTAAGTTCCTTTTGGTTCCCTAAGTCCAAGGAAGATTAACGTTTGTGTCTTGAAACTGTTTTTTAGATCTTGGGCTAATTTCCCTGTCTATGTAATCAATTATCTAAAACTCTGGCTGGGGCCATGGCAATGACAACCCTGTCATTACAGGCATGTGCCTGTAATTCCGGCATTATGTTTCACAGGAATGCCTTTTGTAAATTAGTCAATTCCCATTCACAGCCTTCTGGGGAAAAAAAAAATTCATAAAAACACCCAGCCTCAAAACATCCGCTGCCAAAAGTTCCTTAAATGTCTGGCCCCCTTTCCAATCTTGGAGAGGTGGATTCACCCTTTTTCTCTGATCTACTTTCTAAATAAATGTTTCCTTTTTAGCCTACTCTTTTTTTTTTTTTTTGAGTTGGAGTCTCACTCCATCGCCCAGACTGGAGTGCAGAGGCCACTTCCGGCCACCTCTGCCTCGACCCACTGGGCTCCGGCGATCCTTCTGCCTCAGCCTTCCAAGTAGCTGGAATTACAGGCACGTGCTACCATGTCCGGCTAATTTTTTATTGATTTATTGTAGAGATGAGGTCTCGCCAAGTTGCCCGAGGGCATCTTGAACACGCGGGCTCAGGCAATCCACTCACCTTGGCCTCCCAAAGCACTGGGATTACAGGCTGAGCCACTAAGCCCGGCCTTAACCTACTCTTTGTGCATCTTTCCTGTGACACCAGCACACCAATCTAACCAGATGTCAATAGATACCATTTTATTCTTGATACTAAGAGATTTAAATTAGAGATTTTAAAATAAAAGGTATCTGTCCACCAGTAGAATAACAACTAATAGAAATTTTCCAAAAAAATAGAGAGGGAAAGAGCAAAGAAAAGTTGATTAATATAGCAAAAGACAAGAAAATAATAAAGAAGAAAAAATATAAAGTATAAAATAATATTACAATAGATCAATCATACTAGAAGTTATAGTAAATGTGAATGTTTTTATAATACATGCCTAAAGCAAAACGTTTCTGAATGGTTAAAAAAAAATAAGAGGTTGGGTGTGGTGGCTCACACCTGTAATCCCAGCACTTTGGGAGGTGGAGGTGAGAGGATTGCCTGAGTCCAGAGGTTTGAGACCAGTCTGGGCAATTTGGTGAGACCTCATCTCTACAATAAATTTTAAAAATTACTCGGGAGTGGTGGCATGCATCTGTATTTTCAGCTACTTGGAAGGCTGAGACAGAAGGTTCACTTGAGCTCAGCAGGTCGAAGCTGTGGTAGCCATGAGCGTGCCACTGCTCTCCAACACAAAAGAAAAAAAAAGAGATGGGTAAAGTTATACAAAGTAAATAAAAATGCAAAAACAAGAAAATAGAATCAATAGCTAAGAAATAGAAAATATCTACCATATGTTTATAACAGTCATAAACTTCAAAATATTAAATAATATTACATCAAAATATATGAAATACATCAAAAATTCAAAAGTAGCCGAAGTCACAAATTGATATGGCAGAAGAGAAATTTTAAAATACCATTCTTAGCTTTTGAAAGACAGAGTTTTGAAAGAACAAAAATACAGAGATGGCAGCTTCGTACTAGCAAGTGAGGATACTTGGACCAATCCTCCCCAGGACTAGAGGAGCTGAACAAAAGGCTTAACATTTGCATGCTCGCGTAGGAGTGCCAACAACATAGCAGAGAATTATGAGCCAAGATCAGGAAGAAAACAGACGTGCTGATAGGTGAGCGGGCATTAGGGCCACTTGTGCCCTAGCAGCACCGCCAACCAAGAAAATACAGCCGAGAGACTGAACGTTACTCGTGAGAGCCCAGTTGGAGTCTAGAACCACCAAAGTGGGGCCCAGGTCACATCCCCGCAGGCACCCCCATGCACTTTGGGTTGGAATCTAAAAGAGCTACATCCTGGAAGCCAGTCATCTATTCTGTACATGCTGCAGCCCAGTTTCAGGTCACCTGTGTGACCCAGAAAAACCTCAATTTTTGAAGCTGCCAGCACGCCTAGGTTTGCTAGGCTTAGAAGAGGCAAATAAAAATCCTCTCTGAGCCAAGCTCAGTGGCTCAGCCTGTAATCCCCTGCCTTTGGGAGGTTGAGGTGAGTGGATTGCCTGAGCCTGCGGGTTCGAGACCCGCCTGGGCAACTTGGCGAGACCTCATCTCTACAATAAATCAAAATGAGCCGGGCGTGGTAGCGTGCGCCTGTAGTTCCAGCTACTTGGAAGACTGAGGCCGAAGGATCGCTGGAGCCCAGCAGGTCGAGGCTGCGGTGGCCGGGAGCAGCCACTGCACTCCAGTCTGGGTGACAGAGGGAGACTCCAACTCAAAAAAAAAAATCTTCTCTGGAAGAAAATGACATCATTCCAGGCTTCAATTGTTCCTACAAACGGTTTTGCAAGCACAATGTCCTGAACATCATTAAAAACAACTGGGGGTGTTCTGCTCCCACTTAGGTGGTAGAAAATTCTAAGAGAACCTGGCTCCCATTATAACATCACGTGCCAGCCGGAACATCATTTCTTAAAAGCTCATCAGAGAGCAGAAGCGAAGCTACTGACAGAGCAAAACAAAGCAAAGGAAAATAAATTCATTAAAGTTCCAGAAAGTGGTAAGCTACTCCTGAGAGGTAGAGTCCCATGGCTGCTTTCGGAAGAAAGAAAGGAGGCTTCCATTAGAGTAAAAAGAAACCAGCATGGGCTGACATGATGGGACACAGTCCCAAGGCGCCCCTGCCACGAAGAGTCTGCACCTGTTCACCAAAGCTCTCTGCGGACCTTCCCAGAACTTGAAGGCAGAGAGCAGAAGATTGACAGCAGAGCAAAGGAGCTGAGAGACTCTCCTCAGAAGGACGTCTGCACACACAGGGCCTGCTGAGGGCGGGGTCATTACCTGAGAAAAACCCCCTGAGCAACTCTGGGCCTTCACGGAGGCTGCCCCTGACAGAACAGGACAGGGGAGTGAGAAACCTTCCTGGGTACAGACATACAGAGTCGGCTAAGGCTGGAGGTGGGGAAGGAGAACTGCTCACAGGTGCACTGTCTTTCACCGAATACACATCCCCAGCCCTTCATGGCTAAGGGCGTGAGTGCGGTGGAGAGAGACCTGATCTTCAGGGTGGAGGAGGCAAGAGGTTGGACTGCTGAGCAAAGAAAATCCCTCAAGGACCCAAAAACTAACAGCCAATCTTTTTTTATTTTTGTTTTTTTAGCAGCCAATCTATCTTTAAGCCCAAGTAGTGTGTTCCCACAGTTCAAAAAGCTAGTAAATGGACGGTAAAGCATAAAGAAATTTCTAGAGTCTCCCTGGTACCTGCTGAAGGGAAGGCTCTCATCCTGCCCTCTAATTGTTTGAAACCAGTGATGAACTGAAATCAAACTAAAATCAACGAAAGCTGCAACAAGCCAAGTTCCAGCTCAATTACATCTCAAATCGACTTCGTCTACCATTCTAACAGCCTGACAGAGGAAGGGGTGTGCCCTTTTATAAGTATATATTGTGTTTACTTAAGTCTCTAATGTTCTTTTACACACAATGTCTGGCATTTAATAAAAAAAGTATAAGCCAATCAAAGAAGAGCAAGCCTGGGTGTGGTGACTCACACCTGTAATCCCAGAACTTTAGGAACCTGAAGGGGGAAAATCACTTGAGTCCAAGAGTTTGAGCAGCTTGGGCATCATAGTGAGATCCCCATCTCTACACAAAAGTTTTAAAAATTGGCCAGGCATGGTGGTACATGCCTGTAGTCCCAGCTACTCAGGAGGCTGAGGCAAGAGGATCAGGAGTTTGAGGCTGAGGTAAGAGCCCAGGAGTTAGAGGCTACAGTGAGCTATGATAGCCACTGTACTCCAGCCCAGGTACAGAGCAGTACTAATAACAACAGCCCAGGTATGATGTCTCTTGCCTATAATCCCAGCACTTTGGGAGGCTGAGGAGAGAGGATTGCTTGAATTCAGGGGCTTGAGACCAGCCTAGGCAACATAGCAAGACCTTGTCTCTATAAAAACGGGGCAGTGGGGGAAGCCAAGCATGGTGGCACACATCTGTAGTCCCAGCGACTCAGGAGGCTGAGGTGGAAGGATTGCCTGAGCCCAGGAACCCAGGAAGTCGAGCTGTTATCGTACCACTGAACTCCAACCTGGGTGACAGAATGAGACTCCGACTCAAAAAAATAAAAAATAAAATAACAAAATAAAAACAACAATAACAAAAAAAGAAAATGTAATCAATCATCGGGAAACAAAACAGTCAATATAAGCAGACCCAAAAGATGACCCAGATGCTAGAATTATGAGACAGAAATATTATTTATTTGTTTATTTATTGAGTTGGAGTCTCACTCTGTTGCCCAGACTGGAGTGCAGTGGCCGCTCCCGGCCACCGCAGACTCAGCCTGCTGGGCTCCGGTGATCTTTCCGCCTCAGTCTTCCAAGTAGCTGGAACTACAGGCGCGCGCTACCATTCCTGGCTAATTTTTTTTGATTTTTGTAGAGATGAGGTCTCACCAAGTTGCCCAGGCGGGTCTTGAACCCGCAGGCTCAGGCAATCCACTCACCTCAGCCTCCCAAAGCATGGGATCACAGGCTGAGCCACCGAGCCTGGTTGAGACAGAAATATTAAAATAGCGATTGTAAGTATGTTAAAGGACCTAGATAATATGCATGAGTACATGGGGGAATTTCAACAGAAGCATAAAAACTATTATGAAAAGACACAAAGAAAAATGCTAGAAATTATAAATATTACATCATAGATAAAGAATTCATTTTATGGCTAAAAATTCACTTGATCAGCAGACTGGAAACAGTAGAATAATCGTTTGAATTTGAAGGCAGGTCAACAGAAGTTATCCAAACTAAAATACAAAGATAAAATTTTTTTATCTTTGTCTTTCTTCTTTGTCAACAAACAGAAAAGCAAATCTTAGGTGTGGGACAATATTAAGTGATCTAACATATGTACCATGTTACACACATTTATACGTACATGGTGTGCCACAGGAGAAAAGAGGGAAAATGGGCAAAATAAATATCTGAAGAGGTAATAATGGAGATTTTTCTAAGCTGATGAAAAAAGTTCAGCAAATCTCAAGCAGAATTAACACAAAGAAAACTACACTAAGCTAGCTCATGACAGTTATACTGTTGAAGCTCATAACAGCTATACTGTTGAAAATAAAAGTTAAAGAACAATACTCAAAAGCAGGCAGAGATAAAGACATGTCACATGTAGGGGAGACACTTCAAGAATGATGGGCGAGTTTTCATTAGAAACAGTGGAAGCCCGAAGACAAATAAAATGACATCTTAAAATTCTGAAAGAAAACAGAAACTTTCAACTCAGGATTCAATATTCAGTGACAATAGCCTTCAAATTGAAAATGATGTAAAGACACTTCACAAATACAAAAGCTGAGATATTTGTATCAAACTCATATTATAAAATTTGCTAAGAAATTCTTCAAACTAAAGGAATATGATGACTGATAACCACATAAATCTTTAAAAAGAAATAAAGAGTAGTGTACTGGTAAATATAAAACACTATTTTATGACCTCTAAAATATCTTTTTAAAGACTATTGACCATTTAAAGTAAAACACAACAACATTGGATTTTGAGACTTATATGTGTAAATAAAATATATGACAAGACTATAAAGGGTAGGAGAGGGTTGAACATAAGTGCACTGTCACAATATCTTTATGCTATTCATGAGGTAAGGAAACATTTTTTTATGATGGACTGTTATAACTTTACATGCATATCATACTATCTCAAGCAACCACATAAATAACATAAAGAGACATTAATAAAAAGTGAATAAACAAGATAAAATGGAATACTAAGAAATAGACAAGTCACTCAAAAGAGGAAAGAAGAAACAGAGCAACAAAGAGAGGGAGCAAATAGAAAACAAACCTCAGTTTGGTAGATATGAATTACTAATAATTACATTAAATGTAAATGAACTAACACTCCAATTATAATTGTCAGACTGGATAAAAAATCAAGGCCTAACTATATGCTGTCGCCAAAACATGCATTAGACATAAAGGCATACAATTAGGTCTTGAAATCAATAGCAAGATAGCTCAAAAATTTCCAAGTATTTCAAAATTAAACGACACACTACTGAGGAATACATACGTTAAAAAAGAATTGACTGAAAAAAATTTTAAATATATCAAACTTCTTTAAACATGCCAAAGCCCACCTGGTCTGCTTATATGCCCCAAATTGCAATTCTTTCTTCCCAAATAAAACATTAATAAACTTATTATATAAATAAATAATAAATTTATATATTTAAAAATATATATAATATATCATTCAGTTATATGCACATAACTGGATAATCAAAAAAACAAAATAAAATACAGGCATACCTTGAAGATAGTGCAGATTTGGTTCCAGACCATCACAGTAAAGTGAAGATTACAATAAAGTGAGTCACAAAAATTTTTTGGTTTCCCAGTGCATATTAAAGTTAGGTTTACAACATACTGTAGTCTATCAAGTGTACAATAGCGCAATGACTATAAAACCATGTTCGTACCTTAATTAAAAATATTTTTCACTTTTGGGAGGCCAAAGCGAGAGGACTGCCTGAACCCAGGGGTTTGAGACCAGCCTGGGCAATTTGGTGAGACCTTGTCTCTACAATAAATCAAAAAATTAGCCAGGCGTGGTAGCGCATGCCTGTAGTTCAGGTTACTTGGAAGACTGAGGCAGAAGGATTGCCTAAGACCAGCAGGTCGACGCTGCTGTGGTGGCCGTGAGCATGCTACTATACTCTTGCCTGGGCGACACAGTGAGACTCCAACTCAAAAAAGTATATACTTTTTTGCTAAAAAATGCTAACCATCAGCTGAACCTTCAGTGATCCTTATGTTATTGAATCAGCTTCCTTCCTTAAAACTCACGAACCAACCTCTGCTAGCTTCAAACTTTTCCTCTACAGCTTCTTCACCTCTCTTAGCCTTTACAGGGTTGAAGAGAGTCACCCTTGCTCTAGACTAGGCTTTGGCTTAAGGGAATGTTGTGGGTGGTTTGATCTTCTGTCCAGACCACTCAAACTTCATCCATATCAGCAATAGGCTTTTTTGCTTTCTTATCATTTATCTCAACTTTCGACATGCCTTCTTCACTAAGCTCAATCAGTTCTAGTTTTTGATTTAAAGTAAGAGACATGACACTTTTTCTTTCACTTGAACACTTAGAGTACATTAATTGACCTAATTTCAGTATTGTGTCTCATGGAATAAGGAGGTTAAAGGTGAGGGAGAGAGATGGGAGAATGACCAGTTGGTGGAGCAGTGAGAACATACACATTTATTAAGTTTACCATCTTATCTGGGCATGGCTCATAGCACCCCAAAATAACATCAAAGATCACTGATGACAGATCACAATAACAGATATAATAATAATAATAATTGAAATATTTAAAGAAACACCAAAATATGACACAGACATGAAGTGAGTACATGCTGTTGAAAAAAATGGTGCTGAAGATTTGCTGTACATAAGGTTGCCATAAATGTTCAATTTATAAAAAACACATATTTAGCCAGGCACGGTGGCTCACACCTGTAATTCCTGCACTTCAGGAGGCCAAGAGGGGAGAATTGCTTGAGCCCAGGAATTCAAAATGAGCCTAGGCAACATAGCTAGACCTCATCTCTACAAAAAAATAAAAAAATTAGCTGGGCATGGTGGAATGCACCTGTAGTCCCAGTTACTCAGGAGACTGAGAAAGGAAGATTGCTTGAACCCAGGAGTTCAAGGGTACAGTGAGCCATGACCATGCCACTTCACTTCAGACTGGGTGACAGAGTGAGACCCTGACTCAAAAACAATTTTGTTTAAACACAGAGTCTGTGAATCGCAATAAAACAAAGTGCAATAAAATGAAGTATGTCCATACTAAAAAAAAAAAAAAAAAACCTGCCAACCAAGAATAGTTGGCAAAATTATCCTTCAAAAACAAATGTGAAACTATGACTTTCCCAGATAAATAAAATCTGAGGGAGTTCATCACCACTAGTCTTGCCCTACAAGAAATGTTGAAGCAAGTCCTTTAAGATTGAGGCAAAGGAATAATAAAAATGCAACTCAAAATCGTATGAAAATATGAAACTCCAGGGTAAAGGTAAATACATAGATAAATATAGAATCCTGTAGTATTGTAACATAGATATGTAAGTCATTTTTAAATCTGGTATCGGATTTTAAAAACAAAAACATAAGAAGTAATTATAAATCTAAGTTAATGGATATGCACCTGCAAAAGAGGTAACTTAGGTCATCAATAACATAAAGGAGAGGGAGGAAATATGTAAAGAAGTAGAGTTCTTATGTGCAATTGAAACTGAGTAGCTAGCGATTTAAGATAAACTGTGATGATGCTAGTCATACTTCTAAGCTTCTGTCTGAAACTGTGAGTCCTCAGTTGCCCCAGTGGTCCTGAACCCCACAGCTAGAGTTACTCATTCAATGACTGAGAATGAAAGAGCAGTTTTGTTTGCAGTCCAAAACAAAACTTCAGTGGTGAATTCTAGCTGACAATTCTAGCTAGAGAAAGTGTCATTCCCCCTTCATATTACTTTCCCTCAGGGAGGCGATAGTGTGTCTGTGGAGAAATCTAATCACAACTTCCTTTGCCCTTTTTTGAAATACAAAGGGACAAAATTCTCCCCAATTTATCTATGGAGGCTCACATGTATACATGAACAGGCAAGCAAGCAGGTTTTCCAAATTAAGGGTCTTTAATCAGAAAACCACCACACGTTACTCATGCAAAATAGACTGTTATAACATTAAGATGTTTTGTTTTATATAACTGCAATGGTAACCACAAAGAAAATACCTATACACTATAAGTGCTAAGGTTTGTCCACACCAAAACTCACGTTGAGGCTTGGTCCCCACTAGTCTGAGAGCTCGTGGGCCCCTTAAGAGGAGTTTGGGTCATAAGGAGTCTGCCCTCATAGAGGGATCAGTACTAGCTCAGGGAAGTGAGTTCTTACTCTTCAAGGACTGTACTAGCTCCTGAGAGAGTAGATTGCTATAAAGTGAAGTTGTCCCTCGTGTTTTCTCTTTTGCATACACCCACTCACCACTCACATGTGTTCCTACCATGAGATGTCATCTGTCACGTTTTACATAACACGAGGATCTTGTCAGATGCAGCCAGCTGATCTGGAACATCCCAGTCTCCAGAACCCTGAGCTAAATAAACCTCTTTTCTTTATAAATTCCCTGGTCTCTGGTATGCTGTTATAGTGACAGAAAATGGACTAAGACTATAAATAAAAGGAAATTAGAAAAGAATAAAAACATGGCACTACAAAAAAAATTAATGAAACACAAAAGAAGGCATCAAAGGAAGAAAGGAAAGAAAAAAAAAAGCCACAAGTCATATAGAAACCAGTTAATAAAATGGCAATAGTAAATCCTTCCCTATCATCAATTTCTATCAATGTGAATGCTCTTATGGATAATTAAATGTCAACAATTGGATTTGGCAACAATTTCTTGGATATAACACCAAAAGCACAGGCAACAAAATAAAAAATAGACAAATAGGACTACATCACACTTAAAATTTTTCACACATCAAAGGAAGTCAATAGAGTGTGAAGGCAACCTATGGAATGGAAGAAAATAATTGGAAATCATATATCTGACAAGGGGTCAATATCCAAAATGTATAAGAAACTTGAAAACTTCCATTAAAAACCCCCAAATAATCCAATTTCGAAATAGGTAAAGGACTTGAATCGACATTTCTCCAGAGAAGATAGGCAAATGGCAATAAGCACATGAAAAGATGCTCGGCATCACTAATCATTAGGGAAATGCAAACCAAACCTACGAGATATCACCTCACACCCATCAGGATGGATGCTATCAAAAGAACAAAAAATAAAAATGTTGGCAAAGATGAAGTTGGAACCCTTGCACACTATTGGGGGAATGTAAAATGGTGCAGTCATTATGAAAAACAGTATGGAGGTATTTAAAAAAATTAAAAATATAATTACCATATGATCCAGCAATCCCACTTCTGGGTATACATCCAAAAGAATTCAAATCAGATCTCACAGATATATTTTCACACCCATGTTCATGGCAACATTATTCACAATAGCCAAGAGGAGGAAGCAATGAATGAATGAATAAAGAAAATATGGTATATATACATAATAGATTTATATACCCTTAGAAAATAAAAAACTCCTGTCACATGTTACAGCATGGATAAACCTTCAAGACATTATGTTAAGTGGAATAAGCCAGTCACAAAAGCCCAAATACTATATGATTTCGCTTACATAAGTTTCTAAATTAGTCAAAATCATAGAAAGAGTAAAAAGGAGGTTGCCAAGAACAGGTGGTGGGAGTGGGAAGAGAAACTAATGTTTAGTGGGCATTGATTTCAGTGTTGCAAGAAGAAAATGTCCTAGAGATTTGCCACACAACAATGTGAATATACTTAACAGTATACCTAAAAATAGGACGGTAAATTTAATGTTATGTGTGTTTTTTTAACCACAATAAAAAAAGGACTCAGCTAAGAAAACAAATAGGCAAAACCACAGACTGACAGAGAACATTCAGAGTAGCTGAAAATGAACTTCTATCCAGAATAATAAAGAATTCCCATAACTCAATAATAAAACCAAAAAAACTCAATACAAATGCAGATGACAGAGTTGAACAATTTCAGACACAAGGAAGACAAATGTGTAAACAATACACACATGAAAAAGCGCTTGACATCACTAGTCAGCAGAGAAAGGTCAATTAAAACCACAGTGAGCTGTAACTACATGCCTACTAGGACATCTAAAATTAAAGACTGTCAGCACCACATGGTGGTAAGTGTTTGCCGTAACTGAAACTCTCATACGTTGCTCTTGAATGTGTGAAATGGTGCAATTACTTTTAAAAATTTTTTGCTAGTTTTTTATAAAATTAAACATACAGCTAACCAGTGACGTAATTTTATACCTATATATTCAAAGAAAATGAAAACATATGTCCATGATGACACTTGCACATAAATGTTCATAGAAGCTTTACATTTATAATAGCCTCAAACTGGAAACAACCCAATGCTTGTGAGTAGAGGAATATATAAACTGATATATTCATAAAATTTAAAAAAATACTGCAATTCAAAGAAGCAAACTAGGTGGTTGTGGTGGCTCGCGCTTGCAATCCCAGCGACTGGGGAGGCTGAGGCAGGAGGATGACTTGACGCCAGGAGTTGAAGACCAGCCTGGCAACATAGGAAGACCTTATCTCTAAAACTTTTTTAAAAACTTAGCCAAGTGTGGTGGCTCTTACCTGTAGTCACGACTACTCAGGAGCTATGATCATACCACTGCACTCCAGTCTGGGCAACAGAGAGAGATGAGAGAGAGAGAGAGAGAGAGAGAGAGGAGGGGAGAGAGAGGGAGGAGGAGGAGGAGGGGAAGAAGAAGAAGAGGAAGAGGAAGAAGAAGAAGAAGAGAGAGAGAGAGGGAGGGAGGGAGGGACAGAGGGAGGGAGAACGGGAGGGACGGAGGGATGGATGGGGGAGGGAAGAAAAACTACTGATACACAAAACAAAAAAGGAAAAGTCTCAAAAACATGCTGACGAGAATATGCCAACCTTAAAGATATCAAAATGCTGGAACAATTTGAGCAACAAAATAAATAATGTAGGATTTGATGATAACTCAAAACATAAAATGGAATCTATTATTCCACACTTATATGAACTATACAATAAATAAAGAGATACATTTAAGGAATGTCTTTTATATCTTAAAGAGATATGATATATAAATAAATAGTTATAAATAGACATAAATAAATCGTTTTTCCTTTTCCAGTTTGTCATATAGTTGAATACATACAGTATTTAGTCTTGTCAGACTGGCTTCTTTCACTTAGCACTATAAACTTAAACTTTTTTTTTTTAGCTTGATAGCACATTTCTTTTTATTGCTGAATAATATTTAATTGTATGAATGTACCATAGTTTATCCGTTTACCTATTAAAGGCATCTTGATTGCTTCTAGCTTTTGGCAATAGTCAATGAAGCTGCTATAAATATTAGCACGCAGGGTCAGGTGTGATGGCTCATGCCTGTAATCCCAGCACTTTAGAAGACCAAGACAGTAAGAGTGCTTGAGCCCAGGAGTTTGAGACCAGCCTGGGCAACAAAGCAAGACCTCATTTCTACTAAACAAACAAACAAACAAAAACAAATGAGCAACCCAGGAGTGGTGGCCTGCACCTGTATTCCTAGTTACTGGGGAGGCTGAGGTGGGAGGAATCTCTTGAGTCAGGAGCTTGAGGCTGCAGTAAGGTGTGATTATGCCACTGTGCTCCATCCTGGGTGACAGTGTGAGACCTCCAACTAAAAGACAAAAATTAGTGTGCAAGTTTTTGTGTATACATCAGTTTTCAACTTAACTGGGTAAATACCTAAGGGTATGATTACTGGATCATATGTTAACACTATGTTTAGCTTTGTAAGAAACTGCCAAACTGTCTTCCAAAGTGGCCATACCATTTTACATTTTCACCAGCAATGAATAGAGTTGTTGTTGTTGTTGTTGTTTTGAGTCTGGGTCTCACCCTGTGCCCGAAATAGGGGACAACACTCTGTGGCCCAGGCTGGAGCGCAGTGTCACCATCATGGCTCACCATAACCTCAACTTCCTGGACTCAGGCGATCCTTCTGCTCAACCTCTCCAGTAGCTGGGACTGCAGTCATACCACACCACACCAGGCTAATTTTTTTTATTCTTTATGGAGACAAGGTCTTGCTATGTTGCCCAGGCTAGTCTCAAGCTCCTGGGCTCAAGCAATCCTCCTACCTCAGCTTCCCAAAGTGCTGGGATTACAGGTGTGAGCCACTGTGACGGCCAAATGAGAGTTTTTGTTGTTCCACCTCCTCATCAGGATTTGGTGTTAGCCAGTTTGCTTGTTTTCTGGCAGGTATGCATTATTGTTTTAATTTGTAATTCTTTAATGACATGATATTGAACAAATTTTCATATGTCATTTCATATGATTGTATGAGAGAGGTGCCTTTTCAGATCTCTTACTCATTTTTTTTTTTTGAGTTGGAGTCTCACTCTGTCACCCAGACTGGAGTGCAGTGGCCGCTCCCGGCCACCGCAGCCTTGACCTGCTGGGCTCCCACGATCCTTCCACCTCAGCCTTCCAAGTAGCTGGAACTACAGGCGCGCACTACCACACCCAGTCAATTTTTGATTTATTGTAGAGACGAGCTCTCGCTAACTTGCCCAGGTGGGTCTCGAACCCACGGGTTCAGGCAATCCACTTACCTTAGTCTCCCAAGGTGTGGGATTACAGGCTGAGCCACCGAGCCCGGCTTCTTGCTCATTTTTTATTTTTATTTTTATTTATTTTTTTTGAGTTGGAGTCTCACTCTGTCGCCCAGACTGGAGTGCAGTGGCCGCTCCCAGCCACCGCAGCCTCGACCTGCTGGGCTCCGGCGATCCTTCCGCCTCAGCCTTCCAAGTAGCCGGAATTACAGGTATGCGCTACCACGCCCGGCTGATTTTTTGATTTATTGTAGAGATGAGGTCTCGCTGTCCAGGCGGGTCTCGAACCCACGGGCTCAGGCAATCCACTCACCTCAGCCTCCCAAAGGTGCGGGTTTACAGGCTGAGCCACCAAGCCCGGCTCTTGCTCATTTTTAATTGGGTTGTTTGTGTTTTTTATTGCTCGGTTTTAAGAGTTACTTGTATATTTTGGACATAAGTCCTCCATCAGATACGTGCTTTGCAAATATTTTCTCCCAGTTGTGGATTGTCTTTTTATCCTAACAGTGTATTTTGCAGAGCAGAAGTTTTAATTTTAATAAAGTCCAGCTCACCAATTTTTTCTTTCATGTATTATGCCTTTGTTGTTTATCTAAAAACTCAGCTTCAAACCCAAGGTGACTTAGATTTTCTCCTATCTTATCTTGTATAAGCTTTAGAGTTTTATGTTTTATATTTAGATTTATGATCTTTGCTGAGTTAATTTTTATGAAACATGCAAGGTTTGGGTCTAGATTTTTCTTGGGGGGGCGCATATGGGTGTCTTTGTAGCAAAGGCTTGAGGTGTTCATATCCTGCACATTCCAAAGAAGAGACTGGCTCCTGGTCTTCTCCTGGCAGATAATCTCTAAGCCCTTGGAATAACTTGCCTGTCTTTGCCTACCTGGGGCCTTGGGCCGTGCTGGATAGTTCATGCTGGCAGTGTGATTTGTAGCGAGAGTCTTGTGTGATGCTATATCAATTTGATCTCTGTAGGGGCTAGTGACTGAATAGCTAAGGTCAGTCACATGACTATTTCATGCCTATGTATAGGGACCTGAGACCAAGGCTGAGGTGAGCTTGCCTGGTTGGTATTACCCCCTACATATTGGCATACATCATTTCTGGAAGAAATAAATGCTGCCCACACAAGCCCACTGGGAGAGGACACTGGAAGCTTGATACTGCTCTCCTCAGGACCCTGCACTATGTGTTTCTGTCCTTTGCTGATTTGGGTCTGTATCCTTTCTCTGTAAAACTCTGTAACCATGACTATAGTAAGTTTTTCTGAATTTTTTGAGAACTTCTAGTGAATAATTGAACCTGAGAATGGTCTTGAGAAGACTCAATACAATGTTCAATTATTTTGGCACCATTTGTTAGAAAGACTATCCTTTCTCCATTGAATTGCCTTTGCTCCTTTGCCAAAGATCAATTGATTATATTTGTGTGGGTTTATTTCTGGACTCTATTCTGTTGCATTAATCGATTTGGCTATTCTTTCATCAATACTACCCTGTCTTGATTACTGTGGCTTCATCATAAGTGTCAAAGTCATGTAGTATCAGTTTTCTGACTTTGTTCTTATTCAATATTAACCTCTTGTCTTTCCACATGAATTTTGAAATCAGTTTGTCAATATTCATGAAATAACTTGCTGGGATTTTGGTTGGGATTATGTTGAATTGATGGATCAAGTTGGTAAGAACTGGCATCTTAGCAACTTGATACTTTCTGTACATTAACATGGGATGTCTCTCCATTTTTTTATATCCTTTTTAGTGTATTTTATTAGAGTTGTGTAGTTTTCCTCATAGACCTGGTACATATTTTGTTAGATTTATACCTAAGTATTTCTCTCTCTCCCTCTCTCTCTCTCTCTCTCTCATATTAATGTTAAATGGTATTGTGCTTTTAATTTCAAGTTCCAATTGTTCATTGCTGGTATATAGAAAAACAAATGACTTTTGTATATTAATCTTGTATCTTGTAACTTTGCTGTAATTGCTTATTAGTTCCAGGAGTTTTTTGTTATTGTTGATTCTCTGGGATTTTTTACATGGAAAAATCATGTCATCTGTGAAAATTCGTATGCCTTTTCTTATCTTATTGCATTAGCTAGGACTTCTAGTACAACGTTGAATAGACTTACTTGTCTTCTTCCCAATTCAATTTCCCTTGTTAAGGGGAAGACATCTAGCTTCTCATAATTAAATATGTTAACTGTAGGCTTTGGTAGAATTTTTTATGAAGTTGAAGAAGTTCTCCTTCATTTCTACTTTGCTGAGAGTTTTTGTCATGAATGGTATTAGATCTATCTATATGATCATACAATTTTTATTATTTAGCCTATTGATGTGATGGATTACATTGATTTTCAAATGTTGAATCAGCATTGTATACCTAGAATAAATTCCCTTTGGTTGTTGTTTATAATATTTTTTATACATTCTTGGATTTGATTTGCTAAATTTTGTTTGAGGATTTTTACATCTATGTTCATGAGTTACATCAGTCTGTAATTTCCTTTTTGTAATGTTTTTATCTGGTTTTGGAATAGGGCAATGCAAACTACATAAAGTTAGGAAGTGTTTACTCTGTTTCTATTTTCTGGAAGAGATTGTAAAGAATTAGCATAATTTTTTCATTAAGCATTTGATAGACTTCACCAGCTAATCATCTGATCCTGGTGCTTTCTTTTCTTTCCTTTCTTCCTTCCTTCTCTAGTTTTCTTGCTTGTTTGGTTGGCTTTTTCTCCCCCTGTTATCTTTGGGTTTCCCTAAGCACTCCTTCTTAAATAGGGTCTGTGTCTCACAGTTCTCTCAATTATAATCCACTGTTATTATATTGGAGCCCTGTTGATGTGTGGTAAATTGTTGGGGGGGTAAGAATTCTATAATTTCATGGTTAAATCTCAGTGTTTAGTGGATTTGAGTCCCTGGGATGTGACCTTCCAAATAATTTTTTACCCTTTGTGTTTTCTCTCCTTACATGAGACAGGAAAGCTAGAGGGGACTAATAGCTTTTCTGCCAGGTAAGAGAAGACTCTGGCAAGGTAGCATCCCTTGGAGGGCAAGCTTTTGTTATGTAGGATGCTTTAGGCATATTTCAAAATAATTACTTTTTCTCTCCCCCTGAGGGTAACATGAGGATTTTTTCCAGTCTTCAACATGAGAAACTGGTGAAACTTTTGTAGGTAAAACCCCAAAAAGTGTGTCCCTTCCCTTTAGAGTAGGCACCCAGGAGTTTTTAACTCTTAAGCTAGTTCACATTCAACTTCCAGCAATTCATTACTATCACCATTTAAGTATTTCTGCCGGCTATTACAAACTGTAGAGCCAATTAGTAAATACATGAGCTTGTTTCCTTTAAAAGGTGAATGACTTAGACAAAGCTTTGGCAGTGCTAATTTTAAAAAGGGAACACTCAAATACCCAGAAATTAGAGTGAGAACTATAAACAAGTATCCAAGGATACAATGTACAATGTGTCCTGCCAGTCCCCACCCAGTCCAGTTCAGAGCATGTGATAACACATCTCATGACGACTTTGAGGAACCCATGGGAGAAGAAGTACACTACTTAGAGTCACACTCAGTCAGCAGGCAGAGAGTGGGTGGAGGCCCAGAAATAGAAGCCTGGGCACAGCCCCTGAGGGGGAGCTGAGGAAACCCAGAGCCAGGATGCTCCACAGAGGGCCTTTCTTGGACCAGCCTTCCCTCCTGGATCCTCAGAAGCCAGGCAGCACCCATGTCAGGGGGACCAGCAGACCTCGGCCCCAAGCTAAAGTCCCTGCCCTTGTGTGTTTAAAACCTTTATTACCTTTAGTAATGAGGAGTCTCAGCTTCAAAAAGTTTGGCAGAAGACAAGAAAAACCTCAGGGCCTACAGTGGGGACCAAAAATCCTCCCTTCCAGTGAAAAAAAGGATGAAGTGTGAGTGACACAGAGAATTGCACCCTTCAGAGGATTTGCATTTCGAGAAATGGCTCCAGCAAAAAGCAGTGCTTATCCTGCAAGTAGTCAGTTCCACAGGGACAGGTACTATGAACTCATCCCAGGGTCCACCATGCCTGAACAACACCTGTTACTTAAAAAGCGTGCAACGAAGCTGGGCTCGGTGGCTCAGCCTATAATCCCGCGCCTTGGGAGGCTGAGGTGAATGGATTGCCCGAGCCTGCGGGTTCGAGACCTGCCTGGGCAACTTGGCGAGACCTCATCTCTACAATAAATCAAAAATTAGCCGGGTGTGGTAGCGCGCGTCTGTAGTTCCAGCTACTTGGAAGGCTGAGGCGGAACGGCCACTGCACTCCAGTCTGGGGCGACAGAGTGAGACTCCAACTCAAAAAATAAATAAATAATAAAAGAGTGCAACGAATAGGCATATTAATTTTTTAAAATTTAATTGTGGTAAAGACACTAAACATGAGTTCTATTCTCTTAAATTTTAAGTTTACCACACAATACAGTTGACTACAGGAGCACTATTGTACAACAGATCTCCAGAGCTTACTCTTGCTTGACAGACACTCACACCCATTGATTATATAAAGTATAAAGTAACATTTGAGAATAGAAGTAATGGACGCTCATGGTTAATGGTCAGAACAAATCATTTGAGGTTAGAAAGTCAGGATCCCTGGCAACTGCCCACTCGAATTTTCTCTGAGTTCCTTCTTCCTGTTTGTTTTGGTTGTTCATGTGGGAATTCTTTCCTTGGATATCTGATGTTGGTTCCGTATGCAGTAGTGAGGCATCAAAAGCTGACTGGAAGCTCTGGGGGCTTGGTTGGCTGCTTCTTCTCTGAGGAACCCACCTGAGGGTGATGGAGAGGGACATGGCTGTTCTGCAGGGGGTCCCCAAATGCCTTCTGAGCTTTGGTAGCCTGAGGTTTGGTAACTTTTCTCTTGGGCTAGTCAGTTTTCCTTGAGATAAACATTTCAATCCTCTGCTTGGGGCCCTGGGAGCCTAGGAGAGGGAAAGGCTGGTATATCTGAGCATTCCATATACAGACTTTAATTTAATTCTCCAGTCCTTGGCCTCAGTCTTCAGCCTATATCCTTCCCCCAACACCAGCCCCCACTCCACCCTCTGCTGGGTCTACAGTCACTCTAGTTTGTCCCTGTATTTAATGGGGATGAAGAAAAAGATCTAGGGGTCCAACAGGTCACCCACACTTACTGTTGTCAGTTTGGGCCCACTTGGCAGCTTTCTGCTGACTCCTGCACCCTTGCAGGGTTTTTGGCATGAGTCCCCTTGATTCCCAGGGGCTTCCCCACCCACAGTCTAAGATTCAGCTTGTTTGGTTCTGCTAAGCCAGTTTCACTTGTTCACTCTGCTTTCATCATCCAAACACGTGTCGACGTCTCTCATTTATTTCAGTCCCCTCTTCTGTTTACTTTGTCTTACTGGGTTTATACCACTTTATTCCTTTAACTGCTACGTCGAGGGATTTCAGAAAAGAGTAAACACGTGTTCAATCTGCTATGGGCAATGGCACATCTCAATTTTTTCCTTTTACAATATATTGAGGACATCTCTGTTTCTTTTTAATGGGATATAGAATTCTAGGCTCCAATTGGCCACATGTTAACCAGTTTTAGGTTTATACTATTTTAAGAAATGAAAAAATGAACATTATTATTGTACATCAATAATTATGTTTCAGTGCTGCTTTGTGTGGTTAAAAACTTTAAAAATCATGTGTAGAAATAAAGAAAGAAGGGGAAAAGAGAGGGAGAGAGAGAATGAGAGAAGGAGGGAACAGGAGGAAAGGAGCCCCGACAGAATGCCAGGCTTCTGAAGGAGGCAGGTGGGAGAGGGCTGGGGTGGGGGTGGTGGCATCTGAATGGCTGTACTTCAAGTCCTGGCCCACATTCACCACCGAGGCCCGACCCTCCTCTTCTAGTTCTGGTATCCACTAATGCCAACTGCCTCGGGCTCAAACCTGCTATTGGAAAGAGAAGCAGCTTCCACTAGGATATGGTCCACTGGAAACAGGAAGCAGGCTGACATTTAGATGGGCACAGCCAAGACCTGCATGACCAGAGAGGATTCAATGTGCCCTCTGTCCTCAGAGAGTGCCCATCACAGCCAGTGGCCACTAGCCCCACCCCTGCCTGGTATTCAGGACCATCGAAAGGAAGAACCTGGAAGTCTCCATCACAGCTCTGGCAGGTTTGAAAATCCTCTTCCCTTAGCTGCAATGTGGGGAGAATGGTTCCTGCTAACAGAAGAGATTTTAAGTGGCAGTTTGCCCTTCTCACAACAACCAGCGACTCACAAAGCACTTGACACTGAGTTGTGAGGGCTACTGAAGAGATAGCCTTCAATAATCAACTCACCCCACAGATATTTATTGAGGCCTCTTCTTGACACTGGCCCCTGGCTGTTGGGCACAGTAACGGACAGACCGACATGGCCCTGCTCTTGGGACTTCCAGTCTAGGGAGAGCAACACGCGTTAAATACACAAGCTCACCAAATAAATACATAATTGCAAATCAGAATAAAGGCTAGGGAAGGGAAAAAAATTTGTCCTCTGCTTTGAGAGAGAGCAGCAGGAGTGACCTGCCATGGAGAGGAAAACAGTCAGGGGGAGGCCTCCTGAGGAGGTGACGGCAGCATGAGAAGGAGAAAGAGAACATATTCCAGGCAGAGGGGCAGGCTGTGCCAAGACCCTGAGGTGGGGAAGGTCTTGACACACTCGTGTTCATGAAACAGGACTGGAGTACTCAGTACTGAGCAGCATGTGAGCAGCATGTGGCTGGAAGGCGGGTGAAAACTGATTGACTGTCTTCTCCTACGATCCTCATGGTCACTCTCCACACTTCCCTTCTGACACCAGAGGCACGGGAGCTTCTCCCACATACCAAGCAATTCTCCAACAGACTTCAACAGGGTGTCCTATAATTTAATTCAACTCCAACACCATCTTCCAGGAGTTAAAGTCAGATCCCACAGGTTGAAGGCTCAGTCTACAAGACCTCTCCCACTTCAGATGTCCCGGGTTGTGACCTGTGCTTCTGACCAGCCATAATTGAGGTTCCTGCAACCCCCTCCTCAGGTTCGATAATTTGCTGGGACTGCTCACCAAAACCCAGGGAAACACTTCACTTATTCTTTGTAAAGAATATTACAAATGATACAGATGAACAATGGGAGAGCTGCGTTGGGTGAGGCATACGGGAGGGGGCACGGCGCTTCCATGCCCTCCCTGGGTCACACAACATACTAGGCACCTCCATGATTCAGCAACCCGGAAGCTCTTCAACCCTGTAGTTTGTGGATTTTTATGGAGGCTTCCTCATTTAAGCATGATCAATTATTAACTCAATCTTTATCCCCTCCCTTCTTCCCTGAGGATAGCGGGTGGAACTAAATGCTTCAAGCTTCTAGCCATGGCATGGTCTTTCTGGTGACCAGTCCCTCTCCAGGAGCCCACAAGAGTCACCTTACCAGAACAAAAGACACTCCTAGAACCCAGGAAATTCCAAGTGATTAGGAGGGTCAAAGACAAAATAATCAGAACAAAAGACGCACCTAGAACCCCTGTCGCTCAAGACACTTCAAGGGTTTTGAGATGTCTGTGCCAGAAATGGGGGGCAGAGACCAAATATATATTTATTCTGCTGGGTCTTTTGTTTGCTTGTTTGTTTTTGAGCTGAGGTCTCACTCTGTTGCCCAGGCTGGAGTGCAGTGGCATCACCCCAGTTCACTGCAGCTTCGATCTCCTGGAGTCAAGGGATCCTTCCACCTCAGTCTCCCCAGTAGCTAGGACTACAGGGTGCGCCACCACATCCAGCTAATTTTTTTGTAGAGATGAGGTCTCAGTATGTTGTCCAAGCTGGTCTCAAACTCCTGGGCTCAAGCGATCCTTCTGCCTCGGCCTCCCAAAGTGCTGGGATTACTGGTGTGAGCCACCATGTCCAGCCTTTTATAGCCTTGGCCAATTCTGTGAATCAGACATTTTCCTAATTTCTATTTCTAACGGGTTATTGCTAATATGGAGAAAAGCTATTAATTTTTGTATATTTACTTTAAATCCAGCTATCTTACCAAACTGTTATTATTGCTGGTCCTAGAGTCTAAAAAACCTAGGCATTCAAATCTGTCTACAAGTTATTGGCAATTATATTATTCATTTATGGACCAGATTCTGCCCTAGAGCCTTGGGAGAAAGGGTGGCTCTGCCAACACCTTGATTTGAGGCTTCCGTCCTCCAGAACTATGAGAGAACACATTTCTGCTGTTTAAGTCACCCAGTTTGTGGCTATTTGTTACAGCAGCCCTAGGAAATGAGTAAAGGTGGCTGTGATTTTTTCATAAAAAACAGACAAGTAAAACTATTACCAAATTCACAGTCACTATTTATCGTTGTAAATTTCTCTCAATGTACATAAAAAGATTACTATCATGTGGATATAATACATATATTACTGTCATGAAAAATATATTATATTTGCAACCCCATTATCTTACAGATGGGAAGACTGAATTCGAGAGAGGGCAGTGAAGAAGCGAAGGAGCTGGTCTGGAGTCAGATGCCTTGACTCGTGAGTCATTTCTCTTCCTCCAAAGCTTCATTTAATCTGGGGCTGCTCCTGGCCCTTGCCACCCACTCAAAGAACTTCCGAGTCATGCTCCTCCAGCAGGAGGTTCAGAGACACTTCCTGTTTTCCTTGCTCTGCCTCCTGGTTTGGCAACACTGAGAGCCCCGTTTTCACCTTGTGATTGTTCCAGAGAAGCAAGAATTGCTAAAGGCCATTGTGTCAAGTTTGCCCAATCCGTGCTACTTGACATCTTACCCCTCCCCATCCCACCCCCAGCCCCCCTCTTCCCTCTGTCCCCCTGGTTTCAAAATTCCTGGCCAGGGTGGGACAGGGCAACCAGATAAGAGCAGGGCAGGACCTGAAAAGGTGGTTTGCGTGAGGCTGGAGCCTGCCACTGAGCCAGCAGCATGGCGTGGTCCGTGGCCTGGACAGGTGAGTGGGCACTGGCAGGGAGAGTGGGCCGAACCCTGGGAGCTGTGGGGAGTGGGATGTGCACGTTCGTGGCCCTTACTGCAGTTTGCCATTCCATCCCTCCCCTGCCTCCTGGCTTGACTGATTACCTTTTCTGTGGGTTGCTTGTGGGCTCTTTCAGCCCAAGGGCCTTTGTGTTGCAAGGAAAGGCTTTTCTCAACAGGCTAAAGATGACTTTCCTTTTTCTTTTCTAAAAGCCCAGCCAATAAGACCTCTGCACTGAGTCTTTTTGTCTTTCCCATGTTCTTAGGTCTTTACTTTTGGCCTTATCTAAGAAGTACCCACTGCCAAGAGGTTTCTCCCCAACCCCATGTTGGTTATCCTGCAGGGGGGCAGCCTGGGGGCCACGACGCTGGCTGTCCTTGCTAATTTTCATGCAGGCTCTATTAGGATAACAAGAATAATCGAGGGTCCCCAGGTGGAAGAAATCTCTTTGAAGGAGTTCTACTGAGACCTAGGTCTCCAAGGATGTTGGTAGCACAGCCAGGCAGTAGGAACACTGCAGGAAGTCTTTATGAGGGCGAAGACAGCACAGGTGTGGGACCCTCACCAGAAGATGGGATCTCTCCATCTAGCCCTTTCAGAGCTGTTCTTTCTAGCCCCAGGTTGGGTTTTCTTCTTGCCCCAAGGAGAAGCTTTCTGTCTGAATAACTCACAAGTCAGTTTTTCCACAATCTTCCTCAATCCACACCACCTTCTACTGAGGCTCTAGAGAGAGGGATGCCTCAGCCCATGAATCTTTCCATCAGTTTCTGGGGCCAGCCCAGGCTGGGAAGGGGCTCCTGCTGTGTGGCCTGGGTGAAAGGATAGACACAGTGCCCTTCGGGTCCCTTCTGGAAGGAGAAATCTTGATTTTATGAAATCAGCCCTCCTTGACCACCCCCAGCTCCTCACTTCCATAGGCTGTGGGCCTGGGAAGATGACCGGGACGTCATGCGTAACCGTACCTTCTCTCTCTCGTTGCTTCAGGTTTCACGGTTCTGCTGATGATCCAATGGGGTAAGTGGCATCTCTCTTGAAGATAGCCCTTGGCTCCTCAGCTCCTTCCCTGGGCTCTGCTACATTCCCCCACATCCCTCCCTGACCCCCAACCCCACACACACCTAGAGCTCTTGCCAGATTTCAGCGGGGACTCTCCTCCAAAGCTCAGCTCCTTGTAAGTGTCTTTGACCCCTTAGCAGCCCTGCCGTTCCTTCTCCCAGGAAGGTTCCTGCCCCTTATCTACCAGCTGAGCTCCTGCACATCCGCGGAGCCAGCTTTCATGTCAGCATCTCTCAGGTCTTCCCCGAGAGCACCTACTCCCACCTCTGGGTCCTCGCAGCACCTGAGTGCATTTTACAGTATTAGACAATCATGACTGGTGTAGGTGTCTCCTCCCACTAGACTCTGAGCTACTGAGGTGAGGAACCTAAATCTTATCCAGCTCTTTGTCCCCAGCCGCTCAGCTCAGCAAGGACCCACTTGCTCTTGTGTCTGTTGAACTGACTGGATGTGGACTTGAGAGAGGTGGGGGGGGCTCCTTCTTATGAAAGTGGAACAGAGATCTCTGGGGCTCTTCAGCAACTCAGATCCCTGGGTCCCCCTCCCATCCTACCCCACTCCCTGGGCATCAGCACCCCTGGGAATGCCGACTCCTCAGACCCCGGTCCTGTGGCTGCTCCCCTTCATTCTGGGCTGTGGCACTGGACATACATTTCCCCTCTTGGTCTCACAGAAAGGAAGAACAGGGACCACAGAAACAGCAAGTGTGGGTAAGACGGAAGGGTTGACAATTTCTCAGAAGTTTTTAGTGCAGGCCGCTTCTGGGCTTCACTGAAGTATGGTAACCATAATAGGACTTTGCATGGACTAAGGATAAGTGTACAAGCACCTAGGACAGAGCTTATACTGAGTAACATTTTTCTAAGTGTTTTATGAATATGAACTTTTAGCCCACACATCATGTGAGGTGCAACTTCACAGAGGAGGAAGCCAAGCTACACAGCTGGTAAGCTACAGAGCTGGGATTTCAACCCAGGCACCAATGTCTGGAGTCCCTGCTTTATTTTCTCCATAGTACAAAAATCCATGCACAATGTTTGATATGCTACAATATGGTATGATAAAGAGCCTCATGGCTCCTTCCTAGATGGTCAGGGATGTGTTCTCCGGGTCAGTCTCCTCCTTTCTCCTTTTGCTTTGGTGAGTTCACCGATCCGCCTGCATCACGACACTCCCAGCCCCACCAGTAAGCGCCATTTCTAGGTGACCTCTGGTCAAGGTCAGTGACTATGCATGTACCCAGGGTTAGCCCTTTGCACTCCTGGGTTCCAGCTGAGGTCTGCCTGAGCTTTCTCTTCCTGAAACCCTCCTATAGCCACTTGGGCACCCTTCTACCTCCGTCACCCTCTCCCTGGCCATGTGGGGGCTGGAGGAAGGGCAGAGAGACCCTCCCTGTCTGGGCAAAGGAAAGCCAGCCACAGATATGCTCCAGCCCAAACTCACCATTCCACCAAGACCCTGGCGTAAAATGTCAGCCTGTACAAACCACATCATGACAGAATGGCAGACTGGAAGAGACCCCAGAGACCACACAGTCATTTTCGGATGGGGCTGGGACTAAGAAGAGATGGGCCCAAAGTCTGTTTTGGCAGATGCGAAAATGAAGGCTAGTATTTTTGCTTCCTTGAGTCCTGGTCGACCCAGCACAGGTCTGACTTCAGCAGGAGCCATCACCACCAGACCCTCCCTCACACACTGTAGGGGGCGCCAGAGACAAGCGGCCTTTTTCTAGATAAAGCTCTTAGAATCTTAGCAGTGATATTGATAGACATAGATTCTCTACAAGGGATAACAAGTAAATGCAAACTGCTTTAATGCAACACTAAAGAAAACATAAACTAGGGCCTGTAACTGGGACCTTTTCTCTGCTACTTCTCTATTTGCATTTTAATTAGCATTCTGAAGTATTCTATGCCATGTTTCAGAAGTTCTGCCTCCCTTCCTTCAACAGATGGGCATGCCATGTGTAATTCTCTCTGGGCCTTATGTCAGGCTGCCTGGGACTGCCTTCTCTGAGGTTCCAGAGCCTGGAGAGGAGAGTCTATCCCCTGGGGGTTAGGGCTCTGAGCCCAGCAACTTTCAAGGATGTCAAGGGGTCAGAAGACTTGGGACCTAGCCCCTCTGCTCTGCCCTCGTAGCAGCTGTGCTTATGGGACAGGTCCCAAGCTGGTGGGCCTCAGCTTTCTTATTAATAAAATGAGGATTTGACAATGGTCCCGCCCACTCATGGGTGCTCTGAGGACCCCATAGCTGGCCTCTGAAAATGCTTTCCTAACTGCGAGGTTCTACCCAAACAAAAGCAAATACCGTTTCTGGCTGTCAGGTCTCTGACTTATTCCAGGTGTATAAATGGTCACCAAGGGCACCACCTGCCTGAGAGATGCAGGGCACCAGTCCCCAGAAGGCCCTTCTGACAGCCATTTCTGTCTTTGTCCCAATGGGCCAGGCTCTGCTACAAAACTGGTCTGCTACTTCACCAACTGGGCTCAGTACAGACAGGAGGCGGCTCGCTTCCTGCCCAAGGATGTGGACCCCAACCTTTGCACCCACCTCATCTACGCCTTTGCCGGCATGAACAACCACCAACTCAACACCATCGAGTGGAATGACGAGGTTCTCTACCAGGAGTTCAACGGCCTGAAGAGGACGTGAGCCACAGTGGAGGAAGGGGGATGGGAAGTGGAGGGGACACGTGTCTCCTCTCAGAGCCAGAAGCTTTCCCCAGTGCCACAGGCCTGCCACAGACCCACTGTGTGGCGTGGGGCAAGTTGTATCACCTCTCTGTGCTTAATGAAAGAGGTGGGGGTAGACTGAGGGATCCTAAAGGGCTCTCCTCGTTTAGGTCTACGAGGGATCAGGACAGTGAGATTCATTCTGTTTCCCAAGATGCTCGTTTTCATTCTGAGATCCATTCAAACTTCAACTCAAGCCGCCTTCACAAGGCCTCTTACGACCCACCCTGACGGCTTGCTTCCTGAATCTCTTATGTTTGCACACACAGAGGTGTCTCCTTAGTGAGACAGGAGGTCCTCGAAGTCAGGAACATGTATTTTCTTTCCCCACCTACAGCTGTCTCCAGAGTCTGGACACTGGTCCTGCACATAGGCATTTTTATACATCCTCAGCCCTATTCCCTACTCACCCCACTATCCCATCAAGGAGCCCCAGGAGCTGACAGGGTAAATGCTGGCATGGCTCTTGTCTTCCCCAGGAATCCCAAGCTGAAGACTCTGCTAGCCATCGGGGGCTGGAACTTCGGCACTCAGAAGTGAGTTGACTGTGTGCAGCTGGGTGGTAGGGCCCTTGAATGGGGACCGGGGACAGTGGCCAGAGAGAGCCCTGGTAGGGGAGTTGGGGCCGGGCTGAGGTGTGGTGGGGTGAAGGGAACTGGACTCTGGGGACTGGCTTTCCTTCTGGGTTCTTGGTGCCCCATCAGGAAGACAGTGCAGGGCAGTGCAGTGGGCTTAGTTCCAGGCTCTTATAGATCCAGTCTTGCCAGAAGCACAAGCTCTATACACAACTCAGAGAGCTCTGACCTTTCCAGGCCTCTGTCTCTTCCTCTATGAAATGGGAAGAGGGAGGGTCTTCACTAACCCTAGACAATATATAGTGTCTACGTTTCCTGAACTCTAAAGGAGGATATACTATCTGAGAAATAATTTTTGTTCCACTCCTGGGTGTAAAATGTAGCCTGTGAGATTGAACTTGGATGCCAAAATATTGGCATTTCTGGAACACTTTTGATAATTTATGGAGATAATGGAATAGAGTATTTGGAACTATGTGCTTCCTAGAAACTCCAGAATATATGGTTCCCAAAGCTCTAAACAGTCTTTTTAAACCTTTTTTGGACATGAACCCTTCTGAGAATCTGAAAGCTGTGACTCATCTTCCTAAAATAATGCTCATATACAGATTTTGTATTGAAATACAGAGGTTTCTAACCTGATGCTCCCAAGTATGTGGGCCCCACTTAAGAACTATTGCTATTAATTAAATTATAAGTTAATAAGATCAGTTTATAAAGAACTTAAGACATACCCCCCACGCCCTCACCCCAGAAGCCCAGGGTTTCTTATATGGCCACTGAGGAAGGAAGATGGGGGAAGGTGGCTCCTGGGGCAGCTTGGGGCTTTGAAGAGCTCTGGGCTGGTAACAGAAATAATAGCACACAGCACTCTACAAACGTGAGTCAGGGGAAAGAGGACCAGGTTAACCTGACAGGAAACTAAAGTAGCAAGCTCCCAGGTCACCCAGATCTTTGCTGACCTTGCTGTCGTCCTCTTATTGTTTAAAACCTCCATGCCATGGGTGGAGGCCTGAAGGCTATGTCTGATTCAGGGTGGGACAATTCAGGGACATGGTTGTAAGCTTCTGGAAGGAATTTTGGGAAGCATGGCTCCTAGGGAGTCAGTGGGCTCCTGGTGATGCCAATGTTTGGGCATGGAAAGTGCTTCTTATCCAGGCCAGTAACTCACTAGCCAGTATCCCAGCAGCCTCTGAAGCAGCCCTCTCAGCGCCTCTCCTGGTCTAGGCACAGGAAAGCCGATATTGCAAGTGATTTCTCGCTTGCCTCTGAGCAAGAGTGTGGCCCCTGGCCCGTCCAAGGCAGACCCATATGCCTCTTTATCACTTCACAGGTTCACTGATATGGTGGCCTCGGCCAACAATCGTCAGATCTTTGTCAACTCGGCCATCAAGTTTCTGCGCAAATATGGCTTTGATGGCCTTGACCTTGACTGGGAGTATCCAGGAAGCCGGGGGAGCCCTGCCATAGATAAGGAGCATTTCACAGCCCTGGTGCAGGTATGGCCAGGAGGAGTAGGGATCGCACAGCTCTGGTGCCAAGGGATCCAGAGCTGTGAACCCACAACACCCGTGGGGGTGCTCTGCCCCCAGGGACAGCTGCTTCATACATTTGTACTACACAGATCAGCCCTGTGGTCAGTTTTCAGACTCCCAAGAGTGAACGTCTACTTGGGACCTCACAGAGGCCTGCCTGGCGCCTGACTCTGTGTTTACTCTGAACTGCCCCCGCAGGACTTGGCCAGTGCTTTCCAGCAGGAAGCCCAGTCCTCAAAGAAGGAACGACTCCTCTTGAGTGCAGCTGTCCCAGCTGGGCGAGGCTCCGTGGAGGCTGGATATGAGGTGGACAAAATTGCCCAGTGAGTTGTCTCAGGCAGATTTCCTGCACTTGTGCTCTCTCAGGTGGGAGAGGCCAGGGGCAGGCTGAGCTTCCCCAGGAGTAGAGCAGGCGTTCACCTACAAGGTACCTTTGGGAAAGCCCCATCCCACAACCAGCAAATCCTGGAAGGGTTTGCCCACTGTGAGTGCCACTCTGTTGGTCCAGATCCTTCTTTTGGGATCTTTGCCTTCTTCTCTGAGAACTAACTCTTAAAGTGAAAACACCCCTGGTAGGGGGATTGGTGGGTGGGGGAGTGAAGTCTCTCACATCTCCAAGAGAATGGGTTATTTACCTAAGTGTTCTTTACCTAAGTGCTACCTTGCTTCTCCAAGTTTGGTGTGTAGACCCGCAGCCTCCACACCCCTGGGTACTTGTTAGAAATGCAGACTCTTAGGACCCACTGTAGGTCTACTGAATAAGAGCCTTCATTTTGATGAGATTCCCCAGGTAATGTGTGTGCACACTGCAGCTGGAGAAGCACCTCGCTGAGGTTCCTCCAACAAACCTGGAGAGCAGGTTTCCTGAGTAGAAAAGAAAGGGTCTGGGGGTGCTGAGGCAAGGCTGCCCAAGACATGAGTGCCAGCCTCAGTCTGAATGGCAACGGCCTCCAAAGGCAGCTGGCTGGGAGAGCTGTCTGTCACCTTCTTCCGAGCCACAGGCCAGCCTGCCATTCCAGTCTCTGACCCTAGGGGGCCCTCCCTGGGCCATGCCCTGTAAGAGGCAGGAGCGAGGAAGGAGGGGTCCCTCTGGTCACTTGCCCCTCATCCCCTCTTCCATACCTCCTGCAGGAGCCTGGATTTCATCAACCTTATGGCCTATGACTTTCATGGCTCTTGGGAGAGAGTCACAGGACATAACAGCCCTCTTTACAAGAGGCAGGGAGAGAGCGGTGCAGAGGCTGAACTCAATGTGGTGAGTGGCTGGAGGGGTGGGGCAGGACTGCCCTATCCAGTAAGCCCTGTCCAGTGGTCTCTTCTCTGTTGCAAAAGTCACCCCTCTGGTGAGAAGCAAGCCCTAGACACACAGTGTGGTGAGTAGAAGGCTTCTTATTTATAGGAAGAAGGCCCCCCTTTCTCAGTGCATTCAGGGCACTCAGCATGGCGAGCATAGGCTGGGAGCTCCTCAGCGGCAGAGCTTCCTCCAAAACCCACACCATTTTCTACACAGGGGTGGAGAGATCAGGCTCTGTGTGCAATATAGATGTCCGACTCACTGGCCCAAAGAGATGCACTTTATTAGTGAAGGAGCCAGAAAGTATAAAATGTTCCACTCCAGCTGACTTAGAGATGTGGGCTCCCCCAAAATAAAAAGCATTTTAATTTAGGGCTTGTTGTTGTTTGCTTTAAGAGAGTAAAATAATATGGTTATTCCTGACTTTTAAATTATAGAGAGAGCTTATAAAAGGAATATATAGAATGGACATGATGGCTCATGATTGTAATCCCAGTACTCTGGGAGGCCAAGACAGGAGAATTGCTTGAGGCCAGGAGTTTGAGACCAGCCTGGGCAAAATAGTGAGATTCCTCCCGTCTCTGCAACAACAGCAACAACAAAAATCCAGGTGTGGTAGTGCATGCTTGTAGTCTCAGTTACTCAGAAGGCTGAGGCAGGAGGATTGCTTGAACCCAGGAGGACGAGGCTGCAGTGAGCTGTGATCACACCACTGCACTCGAACCTGGGGAACAGAGCAACTGCCGTATATAAAGTTAGGAGAGGCCCTGACTTCCGCCCTCAGGAAGGTCCAGTCTGATCAAAGATAAATGATGTCGACTGACAGAAAGAAATAAATGTAAATAGAAATAGTGAAAACTGTTCTTTACCTAAGTGCTAAGTGTGCTCAGAGTAACTCGACCTGACAAAACTAGGGCAACTGTGTGGGCTAAGTGAGCCATATTCCTGACCTGAGGAAAGAAACTTCATTAGTCATTTATCCAACATAAATACTACCTTGTGTCACAGGCCTGGGGGTTTACATCACGTAATATGTGATTGAAGCAGGTAAGGAAGCCTTTGTTCTATTTGAGCATCTAAGTGTCTGACATTGTTCTAGGCATTGGGAATACAGAGAGAGATAAGATGGACCCAGTTCCCTGCACTTATACTTGGGGTGAAACTTAAACAATAGCAACAATGATGATGATCATAGCTACCTTGCATTTCCCTGGGCTAGACCTTTTTTTGAGTTGGAGTCTCACTCTGTCACCCAGGCTGGAGTGCAGTGGCACAATCATGGTTCACTACAACCTCAACGTCCTAGGCTCAGGCAATCCTACTGCCTGGCTAATGTTTTTTATTTGTTGTAGAGACAAGTCTTGCCATGTTGCCCAGGCTCGTCTTCAACTCCTGGGCTCAGGCACTCCTCTCACCTTGGCTTTCCAAAGTACTGGGATTATAGGTGTGAGCCACCGTGCCTAGCCACACGGTGCTAGACCTTATATACTCCTCATGCCCTTAGAGAGAGAGATTTTCATTATTTCCATTTTACAGACAGGAAGGCTGAGGCTCAGTGAGATTGAATAAGTTGCTGAGTAAGACAGGGATCTATGTCTGCTTTGTTCACGGGTACATCTGAAGCATCTGGGATAGGGCCTGGCAGACAGTGGGGCAGCAGTACATGTTGTTAAGTGAGTGGTCGTGTGATTCCAAAGCTTGTGCTCTTGGGTTATTGTGCCTTGCAGCTTCTTCACTGGGGCCGAGGGTCTACGACAGGCTGTAAAGAAGATGGGGCAGGGCTGGAATACTAATAGGGGCCCTTGAAGCTCCAGCTGAGGGGTCCCTGCCCTCTTCTCTCTGTCTCTGGGTCCCCTGGAATTAAACAGCAGAGAAAATCAATCCTGTCTCCTTCTCCACTGCCAGGACGCTGCTGTGCAACTGTGGCTGCAGAAAGGGGCCCCTGCCAACAAACTGATCCTTGGCATGCCCACCTATGGACGATCCTTCACTCTGGCCTCCTCGTCAGACACCAGAGTGGGGGCCCCAGCCACAGGGTCTGGCACCCCTGGCCCCTTCACCAAGGAGGGAGGAATTCTGGCTTACTATGAGGTAGGAAAATCCATAGCCACCCTGGGTATTATGGAGGGTAGGGGCTGCCTGGGAGGGAGAGATTCCTTCTCCCACCATTTCTGAGTGAGGATGCAAGGCTCAGAATCCTGGACAGGGGAATTCCTTCCCACCGGTGTCATCTTGCATTTATTCTTTAGGTTATACTGACTCCAGGCTTCTAAGTCACTCAGTGCAGAATCTTGTAGATTCTGCAGGCTTCCTCAGACAGGAATTTTCCAAGCTCTAGTCTCCTCCTGGCAGGGAGGGGCAGTACCTGCTGGAGCCTTCCTCCTCCTCCCCAGTGCCGCCCTCTGCTCCCACAGATCTGCTCCTGGAAAGGAGCCACTGAGCACAGAATCCAGGACCAGAAGGTGCCCTACCTCTTCCGGGACAACCAGTGGGTGGGCTTTGATGATGTGGAAAGCTTCAAAGCTAAGGTGAGGCCCAGCCCTGCTGGGAGGGGAGTGGTCCTGGGCAGCCTGGGCATGTCGATGATGTGGAATGAGGGCATCCAGGACCCCCCCAGGTGAGTATCTTTTAAATGTCCCAACACTTCACAAATCTCCCTATGACAACATTTTTTGTCTTTACTACCTATTGACTAAAAAAAGACACTTGAAAGGATTTGTATTTTACCAAATACTGCAGACACATGAAGAGGAGAAATACATACGGTGAGGCCTATGGTTTTGTTCACCCCATTGAGGCAGTATTTGGTGCCTGCTCAGATTATAGACCCGTTGATTGACTTATAGGATCCCCTCCCCTCCTGTCCAATACTGGTGCCCGAAGATTTAGTGCATTTATCTGTGTCCATGCCACTGTCCTCCGTGAGGTCCTTAGCTCCTGGTAAGGGATGTTGCACCTGTTCCTCCATATCTCCCACATCAGTTATCAGGTGTGGTGACAGTGATGGGTTTTTCTAGAGATGGAGACACAGTGCTCTGGGAGAACCAAAGGGAGAGCGTGATCTTGGCACGGGGAGATGGGAGTTTCAGAGAAGTCTGAAAGCATAGAAGGTGGGCAAAGACATGTCAGGGAAGAAAGTACAAGATGAACTCTGAGACAAAGTGTAGGCCCACGTAGCTAGACCCCTGAATGGGGTGGGTATAGAAAAGAAGGTAGCTGAGACTGGGGTCAGCAAGGGGCCCAGACCACCCTGCCCTCCAGTCGCCAGTCCCACCCCAAGCATGAGCGCCATGGCCTTCTGCAAGATTAGGGGACGGAGAAGCCCAGTCTGAGGGAACCCACAGCCATACCCTGCGGAAACCTCAGGAATCTGGTGGGGGAAGGAGGCTCTCAGGGAGGACAAAGACGTGAAGACAGAAGCAAAACTTGATTCAGATCTTTTGGGAAACTTAGTTGCTCCCTATGGTAACTGAACTTGACCAGCAGATAATACCTCAAATAAAGCAGCTCAGCCTAGAAATGACCCAGATGTGAAGGCGCCCAGCTTAAGGAGAGGCACACACTCCACATGATTTCTCCCCCTCCCCCGCTCCCACCCCAGGCCATGCTTACGTCAGCAAGGGGACTACACATGGCTGATGGCCAGTTGGGATCAGGACTCAGCCATGCAGGCTCCCTGTCCAGGGCTCTCTGCAGAAGCTCCAACTGCCCACAGGCCTGTCCACACAAGGAAGCCAGGCTCACCCGGGGTCCTCGACTGCATCTCCTCCCTGTGTAGGTCAGTTACCTGAAGCAGAAGGGACTGGGCGGGGCCATGGTCTGGACCCTGGACTTGGATGACTTCGCTGGCGTCTCCTGCAGCCAGGGCCGCTACCCCCTCATCCAGACGCTGCGGCGGGAGCTGAGTGAGTCAGAGGCCAGAACCTAGGGGTGGGATTTGGAGATGGGGTCCAGACACACCCCAGCCCCCAACAAGCCATAGGTCTTGGGTCCTTCTGAGGAAATAATTTTGCCCCAATACTGTGATTTCCCAAGTTTCATGCACCCCCACGAGCTAAGGAAACTGTGGAAACCATCCTCCTTCCACGCTCTTCTCTTCCTGGCTGTAGCAATGTCTGCCAGGGTGTTGTAAGCATGGCTTCCCCCTCCAGAGGGCCCTCGGCCTGGCTGCCGCAGCTTGCTCCACCTAGCAGGGAGAAAGCCGGCATGCAGCCTGCCATGTGGGTCCCCTAGCTCCCCTGGCCAGTTTGTGGTTGGGTTTGCAGGTGGTACATGGCCATCAGCTGCCTGTTAGATGTGTAACCAGGTGTCCGTGACACTGTGTTCCTGCTGTTGTGGCTGTTGTCTGGCTGTGCTCTGCCGGGCACAGGGTGTTGGGCTGCCTGTGGCTGCTATCTGTGTGCTTGACCTGAGGGTTTAGGGGCCCTTGGGAAGGTTTGGTTGAATCTTCAGTGTCTTCCTAGGTCTTCCGTACGTACCTTCAGGACCCTCAGAGCCTGAAGTTCCAGCACCGGGTCAGCCCTCTGAACCTGAGCATGGCCCCAGCCCTGGACAGGACACCTTTTGCCAGGGCAAAGCTGATGGGCTCTACCCTAACCCCGGGCAACGGTCTAGCTACTACAGCTGTGCAGGGGGCCGGCTGTTCCAGCAGAGTTGCCCAGCAGGCCTGGTGTTCAGCTCCTCCTGCAAATGCTGTACTTGGAGTTGAGTCCCCAAGGCTCCTCAAGCCCCAGCCCCGAGGCGGGGCCTGGGTCGCTCCCCAGCAGGCCTCCCCCACTTTCCCTGGGGCTGCCAGTCTGGATCTTCTCTGCAGTCTTTCCATCATATCCCGGCTTTCTGCTCTCTGCCTTGCCTTCCTTTTTTCTGGGTCTCCTGGGCTGCTTTTTTCATTTGCAAAATAAATCTTTGTTTTGTACCACTCTCGAAGATGTGATGACTTAAGAGGTTCTCTAAACTTGTGCATTTGGCTCCAAAACTACCCTGGGGAACTGAGGGGGGTGGGGCTGGCATAAGACATGCACAGGTCAGAACCGAGGGAAGGTGGTCTGTTTAGTATGCTCCACACCCTAGCTAGGTCTCGCCTCAGTGAGTCCACATTCCAACAGACAGCTTCCTGGGCACAGGTGAGGGCTTCCAGAGCATGGCCCCGGGTGTGACACATTCGTTGGTCATTGGCTCAGAAGCTTTTGGTTATGGGAGCTTTCCTTGCTGACCGTCAATGGGGTGTTATTCCTAAAACAACACTAGATGGCAGCAGAGAACTTTTCCCGGCCCTAAGTGCTCTGCGGGTTGCTGCTCAGCATGACAGTGAGAATCCAGACCCCTCCCTGGTACTCAGAGCTCTCCTTGAAATAACTCCTGCCTGAGCTCTTCACCTGCCTTATCTCACCTAGTGCTCCATTCACCGGATGAGGCAGGAACAATGATTATCCTCATTTTACAGGTATTCAAACTGAAGATTGACTTTAACCAATTCTGAGTCCAGAACCAAGGCTGGAAAGGGGCTGAGGCGGGCCAGAGAGCGTGCTCACACAGAATCCTGGATAAGCGGGGGAATCTCAACGTTCCCTGCAGCTTTGGGTTGCACTTGGTCGTTCGATTTGAAGAAAATCTGCACAAAGCCTGGTGGTCCAGGCTGCCATGCACTCCAAGCTCATTTTGGTATGGGATTGGGCAGGCAGCTGGGGATGGGGGAAGGTGAGGAGAGAGGGAGGCAGTGGCCTGGCCCCTCAAAGAGGCCGCCTCCTACCCAGCACCAGACCACAGTACCAAGGCCTTCCTCACTCCTGCAGCCCGCCTGTCCACAGGCCCTCTAAAATCTGCTCTTCCTCGGTCTAGAGCACACACTGCTTTGGCACTGGTTTCTGTGGCTGAGGTCACAACCGGAAGGGGATGTGCCACGTCCACATCCCACTAAGAGCTCTCTAGCTGTTCACAATGGAGTCCAGGTGGGGGGGCGGCGACCGCTGGCCCGCCGCAGGCTAGCTGTGTGACTCCCGGCAGAGCAACCTTGGCCCTACTCCATCTGTTCACTCTCTAGCCAATATCATTTCCTTGACAGCACCATTGTTGTCTGAAATGATCTTATTTGTGCATTTGCTCATTGTCAGCCCCAAGGAAGCCTGAACACTAGAGAAACCCTGGTTAGGTCTCTTCATCTATTAGATAAGTACAACTCTCCCCCTGAGGGCAGCTGTGAGGGGTCAGTGAAGTAATAGATGCCTGCCCTGTGGTCAGTGATCATTCTTTTCCTCTCTTTTCCCTTCTCAGCGCCCCTCCCCCTTTTTGAGTTGGAGTCTCACTCTATTACCCAGGCTGAAATGCAGTGGCATGCTCACGGTTACCTCAGTGTCAATCTACTGGGCTCCGGCGATCCTTCCACCTCAGCCTTCCAAGTAGCTGGAACTACAGGTGCCCACTACCATGCCCGGCTACCTTTTTTCTTTTTTTTTAAAGGTCTCAGCCGGGGTTGGTGGCTCAGCCTGTAATCCCATGCCTTTGGGAGGCTGAGGTGAGTGGATCGCCTGAGCCCGCAGGTTCGAGACCCGCCTGGGCAGCGATCCCTCATTTCTACAATAAATCAAAAAAATCAGCCGGGCATGGTAGCACATGCCTGTAATTCCGGCTACTTGGAAGGCTGAGGCGGAAGGATCGCCGGAGCCCAGCAGGTCGAGGCTGCAGTGGCCGGGAGCGGCCACTGCACTCCAGTCTGGGCGACAGAGTGAGACTCCAACTCAAAAAAAAAAAGGTCTCACTTAGCACTTTGGGAGGCCGAGGTGAGTGGATTACCTGAGCCCACAGGTTCCTTTTTTTTTTTTTTTTAAACTTCTGTGAGCCGGGCTCGGTGGCTCAGCCTGTAATCCCGTGCCTTTGGGAGGCTGAGGTGAGTGGATCGCCTGAGCCCGCGGGTTCGAGACCCGCCTGGGCAGCAAGACCTCATCTCTACAATAAATCAAAAAATCAGCTGGGTGTGGTAGCGCATGCTTGTAATTCCGGCTACTTGGAAGACTGAGGCAGAAGGATCGCTGGAGCCCAGCAGGTCGAGGCTGCGGTGGCCGGGAGCGGCCACTGCACTCCAGTCTGGGCGACAGAGTGTGACTCCAACTCAAAAACAAACAAACAAAAAAAACCAACAATAAACTTTTGTGAACTGGGTCAGTTGATAATTCAGCAAATGTAAGAGTCTCCTTTTAGCAGAATGAGCTTGCCTACTAGTGTCAAATAGCCAAAGTCCTTCCTGAGTTAATCTTGCATCTGTGCTAGTTTTATCCTCAGGAAAGTGGTGTCCACGGCCTCTCTGGTTTTCACATCCACCCTTGCTCCTGTGCGCATTCGTGGCCCCTGTCTCAGGTCAGGCCAGCATCACCTCACACCTGGGACGTCTCCTACCTGGTCTTCCTGCTTCCTACCCACCCCTCCTCCCACAGGCCTCCCACTGCAGCCAGCTTAACCTTTCTAAATTAGGGACCTAACCGTGTCACTTTCCTTGCCTAAGAACTACCAACAGCTTCTGCTGGCCCAAAGCATAAAGGCCCTATTCATCAACAAGTGTCGAGACCCTTGATCGGGCACTACTGTTTTCTCTGGGCCCCGTCTCCTTTCATCCCCACCCCAGCTCAGTCGCTGGGTAGCCTAGCTCCACCATAGACCTCAGCCATGCCAGCTTCTTACATGGGACCCTCAGGTATCTGCTATCATCCATTTTCTGAAGGAATCCTGCCTGAGACAGTAGTGATGAGAGCACCCTGAAAGCCAGGGATGTTCAGGCAGTCTCTTTTGCCTCCACCTTGGCCTCTGGACCCCACTGAGCATGCAAGCCCTCCTGCTGCTGTTCAGTCACTCAGTACACACAGAGCATCTAATGGGCCAGGCCTATTGTGGGGACACAGGTCAAGGCTCTGCTTTCCTGGGGCTGACATTCTACTGGGAGAGGCAGACCATGAGCACACGTACAAACAGGATCATCCACCCAATGAGTGCTGCAAAGGGAATGATGTAGGGCTAGGGAGGGGCGAGGGAGCTACTGTGCACAGCGTGGTCAGAGAAGGTGCCTTGGTGACGGTCCCCTCTGAGCGGAAATCTAGAATCAAAGGAAGACTTCCACGCACAACTCTGAGATTCAGCGTCCTCAGGAGTGAGCCTGGGTAGGTATTCCCTGGCCACTTTTGTTAGCCTCGCTTATAGGACAGAGTTTCTGTCTTGGCCCCTTCTTCTAAATGTCCCCAGGTACCCTGTCTTGGCCCCATCCCTCCTCTGGCACAGGTCCCTTGTCCAGGACCCCAGTCCAGAGGTTGTGACCCTGGCTACATGGACAGGTTCCCCAGAACACTGCCTCCTCCCCTGTCCCTTAGGTCAATTGTGGCCTCAGTCCCCTCCCGATTGGTGCCCTTTTAGGTAATTGTGGCATAGGTCAGGGCTCCCAAACTGTGCGACTGTACCTTCAGAGTCAACCCATGGTGACTGCCCAGGCTCTGCCATGCTCTGGTACCCAGTGTTCCACATGGTCCAGTTCATCACCCTCCCCCTCATCTGCTCCAGGCTGCTGCCAGAAAACCACCCTGTGGTGATGTCTCAGTACCTGATGTGGTGACGCAAGCCCAGTGGGTCATCAGAAATCCCCATGCAGGCCATGCCTCGCTTGAGTACCTTTCCGTCCCATGCCTCTGTGTCGGCATTGCTGTGCCCCTCCCCCTTCCCCATCAGGCTACTTCTAGTCACCTTGAAAGAATCAGCTCATGGGTGATCTCCCATGGGAAACATCCTCGAGCACTCCAAGCATCAGTGACTGCTTCCCTGCCACGCTAGAGCTCTGGCCACCTCACTCACACAGGCTGCTGTGGTTGTCTGTGTGGACATTAGACTCTTCCCCTAGATTCTGAGCTCCTAAGGGCAAGAACCATGTCTCAGTTGATTTTCTCTGCCTGTGGCACATTTGGAAGACCCTATCATTTCTGAGTTTTTCTTCCTTTATCCTCAGGTGCAGAAATCAGTTCTGCACCCAGCTGAGAGGATTTCCAAACTGCAGTACCATTTGTGACAAGAGCACTACCCCCCTGCCAAACTGTCTGTGGAATACCATTTGCCCTTTTACTGTGAGTGTCCAGCCCGTGGTCCTGTCCTCCAGAGGGACAGGGGAATTAATATTTGTTCCGTACTTGGATGGAATTGGAGACCATCATCCTAAGTGAGCTAACTTAGGAACAGAAAATCAAACACTGCACGTTTTCACTTATAAGTGGGAGCTGAACTAGAGATATGCAAAGCCATAGAGAGTGGTATAATGAACACAGGAGTCTCAGAAGGGGGAGAGGAGGAAGAGCTAGAGGCTCGAAAAATCCCATATCAGATTCAGTGTGCACAGGTTGAGGTGGTGGGTACACTTCAAGCTCAGACAAAAACTCTTTGAACCCCCCGAAGGTTTTAAAATAAATTTAAAAATTGTTGTGTGACCAGGGACCACACTAGGCATGTATTAGGCTGTCAACAAGTATTTCCTGAATGAATAGTAAATGGATGAACCTGTGTTATTTAATCCTCATCGTATTCCTAAAAAATAGGCATCATGATTCATTTCCCTTGAATTACACTGGCAGCAAGTGGCAAAGCAGGGATTTTTTTTTTTTTTTTTTTGGAGTCATATCTCACTCTGTTGTCCAAGCTGGAGTGCAATGACATGCTCACAGCTACCACAGCCTTGGGCTGCTGGGCTTAGGCAATCCTTCCACCTCAGCATCCCGAATAGCTGGAACTACAGCATGTGCCACCACGCCTGGCTAATTTTTTGATTTATTGTAGAGACGAGGTTTTGCCAACTTGCCCAAGCTGGTCTTAAACCCCCGGGCTCAGACAATCCTCTTGTCTCTGCTTCCCAAAGTGCTGGGATTACAGGTGTGAGCCATTGCACCCAGCTAAAGTAGGTGCCGGTCTAGAAGAGATCCAGAGCCCAAGTTTGCTCTCCACGACACTACTGGCTTTTCCTCTCCGAACTAAGAGCTTATTCATTTCCCTTATCTCCTTCGCCCTATTGGGATGCAGAGCCCAGAGGCCATGAGTGCTGGGCACTTCTGCTGTGTCCAGCCATACATCGATGTGCATGTTCACTTATCACCAATGTCAATCCCATGGGATCACAGATGCAGAAACCACGTGTCCAAAGTCAAGCCAGTGGTGGAGCTGGGGCCTGACCCTGGCCTGCTGCTCATGTCCTCAGTCTCCCTCCCATACCCTCCTTCACGCCTCAGCTCTTGTCCTCTACAATATCTGATTTCGTAGTTTACCTGGGCGAGAAAAGTGAAAGCAGTAAGCGAACAATAAGCATGGCTGAGCTTTTGCCATGTGCCAGGAGATGTGCGAGGGCCCTGGGGGGATGCCGAAATGAATTCTGCCCTCGCAGCGTTTGCAGTTTGTGGGACTGTGGGAGCCGGCGAGGAACTCCAGAATCAGTGTCACACCGAGGGTGAGGAGGTCTGTCCAGGGGGAGGAGTGGAAGAGGACTTTCTTACTGACAATTTGGTGCTGCAGGCTGGTCGGGATAATAAAAAGCACACCAAGTGTGGCTTTGTTCTTGCTTTGTTTTGTTTTTTAAAAAAAATTCTCTACATAGAAGGCTAGGCATGGTGGCTGAAGCCTGTAATCCCAGCACTTTGGGTGGTCGAGGTGAGGGGACTGCCAGAGCCCAGCCTGGGCAACTTGGCGAGACCTCACCTCTACAATAAAAAAAAAAAAAAAATTAGCCGGGCATGATAGCGAGCGCCTGTAGTTCTGGCTACTCAGAACTTGAGATGGGGAGGGTCAGATTTGCAGGGGGTTCCAGCAGGTGTTTCAGATGCAATGATGAATGCTATCAGAGAAAGCTACAGGGACCTATTTATGGCCCAAGAGTGGTCACCACTGCTATATATATATTTATATTTTAGAGAGATGAGGTCTTGCTATGTTGTCCAGGCTGGTCATGAACTTCTGGGCTTAAGCAATCCTCCTACCTCGGCCTTCCAAAGTGCTGCTCCAGATCTGAGCCACAGTTCCTAGCCTATCACTTTTCAAAACAAGACTTTTTCCCTGTACCCGTCAGACTGTCCCATAAAACACTTTAACTTATAAACTAGGTCATGTATGGCCTTTGAAGATGGGCACGGATGCTGTTTGAATTGCTAGCATGTGCTTGACTTTGAGCAAAACATAGTTTGAAAGGAATGTGGAACTCTTTACACTTCAGCGGCCAAACCCATGAATGTCTGGCCACTCTCTCTAGCAGTGATGACCACTCTTGGGCCATAAAGAGGTCCCTGTAGCCTTTTCTGATAGCATTCATCATTGCATCTGACACACCTGCTGGAACTCCCTGTAAATCTGACCCCCCCTCAACTAGTCAACTGGGGTACCAAACTCTCCATCACACCCTCCCTGGAGCAGTGGGAGCTACAGCTATTTGTTGTTTTTATTTTCTTCCAGTTGTTAAATGTATCACATATGCAAAAGAGTGGTCAAAATACGAATGTTCAGGAACTCCCATGAATCTATCAGCCAGGTAAGGAAATAGGACATTGTTAGCATTTGATTAACAGTTACTGACATATCCTCCTTAATCCCACAGCCCTCTAGCTAGATTTTTATTATTTCCTCATCTTGCACTTTTACTAATTGTGTGTGCAATTTTAAACAAGATATTGTTTAGTTGACCTTGCTTTTGAAATGTGTATAATTGGGCTGGGTGTGGTGGCTTATACCTGTAATCCTAGCACTTTGGGAGGCTGAGGTAGGAACATTCTTGAGTCTAGGAATTTAAGGCCAACTTGGGCAACATAGTGAGATCACACCCCTAAAAAATAAAAATTAAAAAATTAGCTGGGCACGGTGGCACATGCCTCTAGTCCCAGCTTTCAGGAGGCTAAAGCTGAGACAAGCAGGCCGAGGCTATGGTGAGCTGTGATTGTGCCACTGTACTCCAGCCGGGGTGACAGAGTGAGACCCCAATTTTTTTTTAAAAAAAAGGATTTTATATATTATATAAATAGAATCATACTGTGTGGTATCTTTCATGGCTCCTTCTTATGCTTCACGTAGCCACAACTTGTTTTTGCTGCTGTATAGTACTCCATCACATGAGATTGCCATGGTTTATACAGTCCACTAGCTGTAGGCATTCGGGTTGTTTCTAGTTTGGGGCCAATGTGGACAACATTGCTGTATCTCCTAATGTGTATCTCCTAATGTGTATGTATAGAATCTGTCCAGGAATGAAATTAACGGGATGTGTGGTTCCGGCATGTTCAACTTTACCAGGTGCAGGCAACGTGTTTTCCCAAAGTGGCTGTGCAAATTTTCCCTCCCATCAGCAGAATTTCCATGTATCCCATCCTCACCATCTCCATACCATACATCTGAGAGCAGTCCAGTGGTATCTTGTTAGGGTTTAAATTTATATTTTCCTAAGTACTCATTAGTTTCAGCGTCTCTTCCAATGTCTATAAGCTATATGTTTGTCCTTTTGTGAATAGTCCATTGTGTCTTTTGTCATTTTCCTAGTGAGTTGCTTGCCTTTCTTATTGAAATGCAAAAGTTCTTTACATATTCTGAACAGAAATCCTTTAATGGTTATAGGTTCAGCTAAATCCTCTGGTTTGAGGCTTGAGTTTTCATTCTCCTTAGGTGTCTTTTAAAGTAATCACATTTACCAATATTATTTTTTATGATTTTTACTTTCTGCATCTTGAGAAATATTTCTCTAGATGGCAAAAGATATTTTCCTATATTGTCTTCTAAAAATTTTGGGGTTTTTTCCATTTACGTCTTTAATCCTCTGAAATGGTCTGAACATGCTGAGAAGTAAGATTTAATTTTTTTTTTTTTTTTTTGAGTCAAAGTCTCACCCTGTTGCCCAGGCTGAGTGCAGTGGCTTGTTCACGGCTGCTACAGCCTCCACCTGTTGGACTCAGGCGATCCTTCCCCCTCAACCTTCCAAGTAGCTGGAACTACAGACATGCACCATCACACCCGGCTAATTTTTCTTGATTTTTTGTAGAGATGAGGTCTCACCGAGTTGCCCAGGCTGGTCTCAAACCTGTGGGCTCAGGCAATCCTCTCACCACAGTCATGATTTAATTTAATTTAATTTTTTTTTCACATATGGATAACTGGGTGTCCCAGCACCATTTATTAAATAATCTATTCTTTTCGTACTAACCTATAATATCATCTCTGAAATAAATCAAGTTTCTATATACAAATGGGAATCTTTCGGTTCCACTGGTCAATTTGCTTCCCCAATCACTCATTATCTTTTTTTTTTTTTTCTTTTGAGTTGGAGTCTCACTCTGTTGCCCAGACTGGAGTGCAGTGACACACTCACAGCCACCGCAGCCTCGACCTGCTGGGCTCAGGTGATCCTTCTGCCTCAGTCTTCCAGGTAGCTGGAACTACAGGTGCGCGCTACCATGCCTGGCTAATTTTTTGATTTATTGTAGACACGAGATCTTGCCAAGTTACCCAGGCTATTCTCTAACCCCTGGGCTCAGGCAATCCTCGTCTTGGCCTCCCAAAGTGCTGGGATACAGGCTTGAGTCACCAAGCCCAGCTGACTCACTATCTTAAGTACTAAAGCTTTATCTTAAATTTTGACATCTGGTACAAAAAGACCATCTACTGTGTTCTTTGTTTTAGGAATGTTTTAGCTATTTTTAGCCCTTACTTTTCCATGTACATATTAGAATTATATTGCCAAATTCCATTAAAAATTCTATCTAGGTTTTGATTAGAATTGCATTGAATCTATAGGTTAATTTGGTAAGAATTGACATCTTTATGATATTAAGTCTCCTTATCTAAAAAAAAGGCATATCTCCTTGTTTAGTTGTCTTCTTAGATATATTTTAATGCAATTTTATGAATTTTTTCTTAAAGATCTCATACATCCTTTATTAAACTTATTCCTAGATATTTTAAATTTTTGATTATTGTTATAAATTATAACCCTGGTAAAAATTAAATTTTCTAACTAACTGTTGCTGGTGTTGGGTAAATCCACTTTTGTATGTTGATATTGTGTCCACAACTTTTCCAACTCTTATTTCTGTAAAGTCTGCGAAGTGTTCTATGTAAACAATCATATCAGTTGCATTAATAAGTTTTGTTTCTTCCCTTCTAAACCTTTTGTTTATCTTGCCAACTCTTCCAAGACATTCAGTTCAGTGATGAATAGAAGCAATGATAAAGGGCATCTTTGCCTTTTTCTTGGCCTTATTCTCTTTCCTCTTGGAAAGAGGATGTTTTCAATATTCAACATTAAATATGCTATTTATTGCAGGTTTTTTGTAAATGCCTTTAGTAAAATGAAAAAAGTTTCCTTCTCTTTCTGGTTTGCTACAAGTTTTCATAAGAACAGATGTGCATTTTCTCGTATGGTTTCTATTTATAGATTTTTGCTTTTATTCTGTTAATGAAATCATACTAATTTTTCCCTATTAAATGCATCTTATGTTCCTAGGATTAACCCAACTTGGTCATGATTTTTTTGTGTGTGTGTACGTTGTTAGATTGGGTTAATTTTTTTTTTTTTTTTCACATTTCACATCTATATACAAGGGGGAGACCCAGAAAATGGAATTATTTTTTGGAGGGTGGGCCCCCTATAGTACAGGCTTCCCTCACTAGGTAAATGTTTCAAGAACCCATTGGTCTCAGTGTATCAGCTAGCATTGTTGTGAGAGACTGCATTCAGCTTCAGTTAATTTTTTTTGAAGATTCTTTCAATGTGTTTGCCCATTTCATGATGGATGATTTATGCAAACAACCTGCCCACACGGTGCTGAATGTTCAGCAGTTTGTGACCAAAACCAGCATGACCTCCATGCCTCACCTTTCCTATTCATACATTCTCTCCCAGAGCAACTTTTTTTTGGCTTCCCTGGATGAAAAAAGTCCTCAAAGGGAAACGTTTTGCTGATATGGAAGAGGTGAAACAAAAAACAGCAGAAGCACTAAAAGACATCAAAATTGATGAGTTCCAAAACTGTTTTGAGCAGTGGGAAAAGCATCTCAACAGGTGTATTACATCAAACAGAGAGTACTTTGAAGGTGACTGAAGTTTAAACATGTAAGAATAAATACATCATTTTTTATAAACAAATTCCGGGTTTTTCTGTCACCCCTCATATTAGTAAGATGGCCCTACATATTTTCTTTCTTACACTCTAAGAAGTCCTTGCCACCCCAGCTGTTGCCCAGGCCAATAATAAACTGTTTTTGGATATCAATATTCTGGGGTATAAAGCTGGGAGATTCCCTCTTTCCATTTTCTGATAGAAATGTGTCCAAAGGACTTATCTGTTCCTTAAACATTTGGCAGCAGGCACAGTAAAGCCAACTCAGCATGGTGCTTTATTGAAGATGATATGTAACTGCAGATTCAATGTCTTTGGTGGCTATAGGATGTTTGCTTTTTCTGTGTTTCCTTAAGAAGGTGGAGAATTGAAACTGTTCCTTCTAGGCCAAGATCCTCCCCTTTGTCCCCAGATGGGACTGAGGGTAAAAGGAGGTGGCATTAAAGCTTGCCCTGATTTCATCCAGAACTCTGTATCTTTGTTTCCTGTGTAAGAGTCATTATTTGAGATGGAGGTTGCTGGTTCTCTCTCCCTTCCATCTGTCCTTCCCAAGTGGCCCTGGAGAGGGCTGGGTCAGACGCCTGTGGTTTTCCCAGAGGTTGCTGGAGTGAACCTAGATTGTCAAGCGTCCCACGGCCAGTTAGGAGGCTTCTGGGGAAGTTGTTCATCTTGAGACGCTGCCCTTATCTTTTCTGACAGAAGAATTCCACAGAATCCACTCTCAGTAAACCGTTCCTCCATTCCTCCCTCCTTCCTTCTGCCCTGGCAGCCTTTCCCTACACTGTAAATGCTACATGGTATGTTCTTTATTGTTGGTTATCTATCTCTCTGGGCTACAAGGGTATCTCCATGTGAACAGGATGCTATCTGCCGCCATTTGTCCCTTGACTCCAGGGGCTACTGTGCTGAGTTTGGGGGAACCAGGAGGACTCCTGGCTGAAGGGGCAGCACCATCAGAGAGGCAGAATGGGAAAAGGACAAAGCATTGTAGAGCCGGCATCTCTGAAGGGTCAGTGGAGCGCATTTTAACAGGAGTGGGATATGGCGGCAGGGTCCCCCAGCAACCAGTCTTCTACATGGTGCTTTTTGTTTTTGTTTTTTTTTTTGAGTTGGAGTCTCACTCTGTTGCCCAGACTGGAGTGCAGAGGCCGCTCCCGGCCACCACAGCCTCGACCTGCTGGGCTCCAGCGATCCTTCCGCCTCAGCCTTCCAAGTAGCCAGAATTACAGGCACGCGCTACCATGCCTGGCTGATTTTTTGATTTATTGTAAAGATGAGGTCTCGCTGCCCAGGCGGGTCTCGAACCCGCGGGCTCAGGCAATCCACTCACCTCAGCCTCCCAAAGGCACGGGATTACAGGTTGAGCCACCGAGCCTGGCTACATGGTGCTTTTTCTCAGCACCATTCCTTATACCACCACCCAGTTCAGGGTGGAGTAACTACTAACAAGTGACTTTTATGCTCATACAACCTCTTCCTGTAAGTAAAGCTTATTTCCCCACATTCAGAGCTTGGTGCCAAGAGAAAATAGCCAAATCCCTCTTAATTAATTCAGGCATTTGGACAACAAATGGCTTTCAAACATCTCCAGGAGAGAAACATCTCTGCAAAGGCCCACTGTTAAGATTTGCCTTGGGCCTGGCCTCATTTGTTCGGGTGGGAGTGGGGAGGGGAGAGCATGCGGGCATTCCTATCGTTCTCCTGCCCTCCTTGGCCCCCACCACAGGCATGTGGGATCTTAGGAGCTCAGAATGGCCCAAGCGCCACCCCACACCCTCCTCCAGGGAGTCCTTGCCATTCCCAGCTGTCACCCAGGCCAATAATAAACTGATGAGGCCAGGCAGCCAGGAGCCTGGATTTAACGGAGGCCCCTCCCAGCCCTCCCATCCGCTCAGCCCCTCCATCCATGGAGACCACAGGCCAAGAGGGTCATTCAAGGGGGCCACCTGAGAAAGGAGTATCTAGAGGAAAGGGATAGGACCCAGGACCCATAACCACTGCCCCTACTTGGCCTTGGTCTTCACCAGAAGCAGAGCAGCTGGGGTTCTGAGGGGCCAGGTCCCCCCAAACCAGCCCAGACCAAGGCTGCTGGTCTTGCTTCCCTAAGCTCCTTGCTGACATCTAATTTGAAATCGTCAAGCTTCAGTAATAGTTCACAGGACCTTATTTGGGCTTCCCTGGGGTGGAAATCTTCACCTGGCCCATGTTTAAAGTTAGTTCTCAGTTCGCCACACATGGCTTATTTATGCCCGCCGTTAAGTCCTGGGCTGCCCGCTGGTGTACAACCCAGGCTCCATCACTCAACCTGCCCCACTGAAAGGCAGAGTTGGCATATGAGGGTACTCAGCTCCATAACATGAGCCAGGGCTTTACACTAAACATCTGGGACCCCAATGATCAGAGTATAGAAAGAACGTCACACCCCACCATATTTCTCCCACCATCATCTGGATTCAAAGGCAACTTAACACGGAAAAAAAAGGTCACCAGGCCTTTATTTCTTTCTTCTTGTGTGACCTTGGGCAAGTCACTTCTTATCCCGAGACCTCATTGTTCCCTTGTATAGTGGGCAAGTTGGACTAGATGACCTACTGGCCACAGCTGGCCACCGCCAATCATGGGGTGCCCCTTCTCAGGAAAGCCAGGAAGGGCCAGAACCTCCACCTGGCATAAAGCATTGCGCCTCACCCTACTCTCCCAACCAGAAGGTCTCTTTCAAGATAAGCCTTGAGCTGAATGTGGGGGCTTTGCTCCATGAGTTCTTCTTCCCCCGAGACACACACACACATGCACATACCAACACTCACACACACGTGTGGACACAGAGGAAGCCTGTCCTTTCTTGGCCAAGCACAGGGGTCTGAACAACAGGAGAAAGGGTGTCCTACACCACTCATTACACCAGAGCCTGTCTTTACAGTTTCCTCAGGTCCTTAGTCTGCTCCAGCTGCTCCTGCGGGCCTTTCTTGCCCTCCTGCCTGCCTGTTTTCACATCTGCAGCGGCAGCCACAGAACTTGGCACCCAGGCTGGGCTCAGGAGCATCCCTGGGATGACTCAGCTCAACCTTTGGAAGCATCCAGATCCCCCCTCCCTGCCGGTGGAGAGATCTTCTCCCGGCACACCAGACCCCAAATGCCTTGAGACAATCTCTTTCTAATCCTTTAATCCAGTGGTGGGAGCCATTTTCTATTAAGGGACTGTGACCTCAGTGGAAAAACATAATCATACGAGGGCCGAATCACTGTATAAAATTACTTAATTTAGTTGTAGCTTTTGCTTTAAAAACAAATTAAGAATGATGTCTAAAATATGAAGAGCACCTGATTTTTAAAGGAAGACAAAAACCACACAAAATAAACATGACTGCTATGTTAAAATATGTCTTCCAAATTTGAGGCTGTTAAGATGACAAGACTTAGAAGAATGTGAAGGAAAGAGAGAGTGAGAAATCCTGGCAGGAAAGAGAGAAAGACAGAAAAATAGGAAAAGGGAAGGGTAGTGGAAAGAGGGAGAAAGAGATGAGGGTCAGAGAGGGCAAGGAAGCTTCCTTAGGCCAAGTGCTAGCTCACTCCTCCCTTGGCTCCAGGCTTCTGGGACTCCCAGACCTTGTAATGCTGGTTTTCAGATTATTTCCTGGATCACAGGCTACCATGTATACAGAGGCAACATGGTAGGGACTTATTTCTACCATATCTTCTCATCCTCACAAGAACTCTAAAAATAGGTATTTTACAGATGGGAAAAGTAAGACCCAGGAAAGTTGCCCAAGTCCACACACCCCTAACAATTAGGACTCAAATTCATCCCTAGATCAAAACTTTTGCTCTTTATATTATACCATCTCTTGTTGGCTCTCTCGCCATCATCTTCCTGTTGAACTGTTGATCATCTTTGTTCGTTGCCCCCTGGTTCATCATGATTCAGTGACTCATTGCTTTCTTTTGTTCCTTGAATCCATTAAACTCATCCCATCTCTACTCTCCACCTTCCCCAGGCTCAGAGTTTGGTCTGATCTGTTTCCTCTTTCTGGATCACTCACACCCAGATCTTCCCACAGCTGTCCAGCTCACCCCTCAGGTCTCCCCTTAAGCATCACTTCTTCAGAGGGTCCTTTCAACCACTTCCCAATCACTGTTTCCCATTACCCTGAATTATTTTGGTCATGGCCCTTCCCGCTGTGTGGCATCTTCCTGGTGTTTCCCTGGGCTAGGAGAGAATCTTCGTGTGAGCAGGACTTCACCAGTCTTGTTTATTACTATGTCTCCAGCATCTAACACTATTTCTGGCACACAATAGGTGCTTAATAAGTGTTTGTTGAATGAATGAATGAGCAAAATGCTCTCTATCCCTTTACAGACTCTGCTCTTAGTGGTTGGAGGAACATTTTTACAGAGAACCAATGAATTAAGCCCTGGGTTACATTTTCCACAACAGCTTAAGTGCCCCCTCTACAACTCGAATCAAAACTCATCCATTCCACAAACAAGTCCAAGCTCTTGGCTGAGGCTGGGGACCAGATAAATGAGATCTGACTCCAGACTCAAGACTTGATCTTCTGGGGTTTATAGAGTCTAGAAGCGGGGAGAGAGAAAGCATGCCCACCAGGTATGATAATTCAAGATGAAATGAGTCATAAGCAATGAAAAAAAGAGAACACACTAAATATGTCCAAAGGAAGGAGAAAGCTTCTGTTTGGATGATCAGTGGGGGCCCTAACATAGACCTCAGCACCTCTTGAATGAGAGTTGAGTGTGAGCCTTAACACAGGCTTCAGCCTTGAATGAGAGTCCAGACCTTACTGTAGTCTCAGGATGTCACTGGTGAGGCCCAGAGCCGTGACCGAAAATGGAGGACCAGGATCCCCAGGGCCTGGCCAGACTGGACCAGGCACAGGCAGAGGAGAGAGGCAGCAAGAGATAAGGATGGAGAAAAGGGCTGGGGCCGGATTGTGCAGGCTCATGGACTGAACGCAGCCATGGGCAAGAGTGAGCTACATGGGCATCATGACCCAGGCAGCTGACAGGAGGAGGGAGGGTGGCTAGTGGGCGACCCTCACCTGCAGACATGAGGGGGTTAACCTTGTTTCTCTCTGAGAAGCTCAATGGGGCTGATTTCTCTCTTTTCTTAGTAATGTGAAATAGAAGCTGGTCAGCAAGCAGGATTTCTCAACAGCAGGAAATGAAGCAATTGTTTTTGAGACAACATCCCGCCTTGATGGAGGGCAAGGCTTCAGACTGTGGTCATTTTCCTGTCAAGTTCATCCTGGTTTTAGAAAACAGTTCTCCTAAGGAGGCCAGTCTGTTGGGGAAGGGGTAGAAACCTGGGCCTGGGAGTAGGAATGGAAATTAAGAAGGAGCAGGGCTCCGTGTTGCTGGCCGTGGGTGGTGGAGGTTCTGCTGGAAGAAGACCAGGGGCGTGGCTGACTGGGCTGCTGAGGGGAGGAGGGAAAAGACATACCACTGGGTTCAAGGGGGCCTGTGGGTCTCAGGGAGGGATGCCAGATCTGCATTAGTTCTCAACCTCTTTTCTCTCCATCTTTCTGAGGCCCATGGCCCTTCTATAGACTCAGCCATACGCCCTTCTTCTGAGACCTGGGACCACACACATTTCTTCTAGTTCCTTCTCCCAGCTCATCTCTATAAATACTTTACTGTATTGTTGCTTAATTCTTGGCTCGTACAACTGCCTCCTACAGAGACTGTAAGTCCCTTGACAGCAAGGGCCTTGTCCTGCTTCCCTGCCATCCCCAACACCTGGAACATGTGGGGATAGGCCTGTAGGTCCTATAGATGTTGGATTGAATGACTTAGTTACAGCTGCACCTTCTGGGTCTTCTCCTTCTCCACCTGGTCTATAAATGTCAGGATGCCTCAGGGCTTAGGCCTGGGCCTTCTGCCCTCTCTCTCTAAATGAACTAGTCTGTTCCCTTGACATCAGTAACAACTCCCACGTTTATGCATCTCAGCTTAAACCTCCCCTCTGAGCTCCGGGTGCATATATCCACTGGCCCACTAGTCCTGAGGCTTGTCTACTTGCTTGCTCAAATGAAGCATAAACAGCTCATCTTCAATATGCCAAGACAGACCCTTCACTCTATAACCTATCCCCACCTCAAGTGTTCCTCATGTTAGAAAATTAGCAACCGCATCCACCAACACCATCCACCTTGCTAAAGGCAGAACCCCAAGGTAACTCCTTGTTCCTCCTGTTTCCTCCTCCCTTTCCATCTATCTCATGCATTCATGTCTTGGTTTTCCCTCCAACGAATGTCCACAGCCTGCCCCTTCTCTCTACCCCGACTCCCCCCACCTGGCCGGGCTGCCACATCTCTCGCCTGGACCTCACTAACAGCCGCTTAAGCTCACACCGCTCCCACACTTTCCCTACTCCAAATCTATATTCTGCAGAGCTGAGTGACTTTCTGAAATATAAGCTTCACCCTGGACCTCCTGCTTAAACACCCAGTGGCGTTCGATTGCACAGAAGACAAAACTATGGTTTCCAAGAGTGCCAGAACCCAGACGTGCCTCTCTCCCTTGGGCCTCTTGCCTTCTCCCACCCTCTACCCTCAATCTCCTCTAGCCAGCTCTCCTGCTTGCTTGCTGTTTTCCTTTTTTAATACCCAGAGCTCTCACTCCCCTAGGGGACTTTGCATGCGGTGTTCTATGCCTCCATCATTTTCCCCTCCTGGATGTGGCTAACTCCCTCTCATCTTTCAGATTCCAGCATAAGACTGCTTCCTCAGAAGCCTCCCTGACCATCCAACTAAAAGTTTTCCCACCCACCCCCCTCACACCACCTGGCTTAGCCCAGGACTCAGCACCTAATAGGGGCTAAGTAACTCTTTCCTGAAGGGATGGGTGGCTCCTGCCCTAAGTCCCAGGCTGACTCCTGTAAGCTCTTTTGTCCTCCTTCTAAGCCACCAAGGATTCATTCCCCTTTCCCCTTATTTTTAAGTCTTCTCAAAACTGCTCAAACAAAACGTCATATTGTGGCATTTCTGTCTTTTCCCAAAATAGCTGCAGAACTGGACAGAGATTCTTTGGCTACCTGCTTCCTAACAGTCCCTTTCAGTTTCACGGTTTAGACACTGGTCACTGCAGGGGAATGGCAGGGAGAATGGAAAATTACCAACAGGGAGAAGTGGCAGAATCCAGAGACTGGCCGAGTTCTAACTGTCATGGTCCTCAGTCTATAGTTAGCTTCTGACTTCCTTTCTTGGCAAGATCTGTCCCCGTTATCTAGGACAGTGCTGGTTTCAACTGTTCTGTCCTATTGTCCAACTGTGTATCATGAGTTTTCGTACAATATGGCACTCTCTCCTTTTCTTCCCACTCTCCTTTTATCCCACGAGGGCAGCCTTTCTGAAACAACCCCCGCACGCAGCGTTGAAAGAGCTGAATCTGGTTCAAGTCTTGCTCAACCACATAAAATCTGCATGACTTTGGGCAAACCACTTATCCTCTCCAAGCTTCAGCTTGTTCACCTGTATGATAGGGTGAAGGTCAATAACTCCATCCCAGGATCTGGCAGGGGCATTGTTGGAATAATATGTGTCCAGCACTCGGCACCTATAAAAAAGTTTCCCTTCCCCTCAGTGTAGCTAAATGGTGTGAAGTAGTTTCTCAGCCCAAGAACTCTTAGACTCAAGTGAATCATGCCATACTTTACCCAAGAGCAGAAGTGGGGAAGTGATTTGGACAAAGGGCAACTGTTATATTCTATCAGCTCCACCATGGCCTGAGCATGAGCCAGGCCATGTCTGCTGGTTGGAGTTCTGTCTCCACGAAGAGGAAGGGTCAACTCTAGTCTCTGAAGAAAGGTCGCATTTTTATTGAAAACCAGAGCTTAGAAGACTGGCCTTAGGAAGATGGGAGAGGGCTCTCACTCTTGGGTCCCAACTTGGGAGGGGATTGCATCCTTGAATGGGAGGGGATCCCTGAACAGGTGGCACCTTCCATGTGCAATTGGGGATAGAGGGCAGCTTTGAGATCTGACTACCCAGTGCCCACCTTACAGTGTACAATTTCCCTGCATCACCCCTGAGGGCCCCCTCAAGTTTTATTTGGATGCTTTGGCTCAGGCTCAGCAGAGGAAGGGCTATGCCACCTTGTGGGCCACCTTGGTGATAGCATTTCAAGGAGAAGATGCATCTTGAAGAATCCAAGGGACAGAGCAGGGATCATGCAATCCTGCTGCCCCTCCCTTCCCACATGGGAAGTCTTTATCCAGTGCCAGCCTGGATAGGCCTGCCTCAAGGGTGCTTCTATTAAGGGAGCTGGCACTTTCTCTCAAATATCAGATGGCCAGGTGCATTGGTTCACACCTGTAATCCCAGCACCTTGGAAGGCTGAGGCAGGAGGACCACTGAGTCCAGGAGCTTGAGATCAGCCTGGGCATCATCACAAGACCCTGTTCTTTCACAAAATTTAAAAAATTAGCCAGGCATGATAGTACATGCCTGTGGTTCTAACTACTCAGGAGACTGAGGCAAGAGGATCAGTTAAGCTATGATCATTCCACCGTACTCCAGCCTGGGTGACAGAGTAAGATCCTGTCTCTTAAAAAAAAATTAATGTAGCATTTTAGACCATGCAGGCTTCACCTCCTCAAAGCCCTTACTGAGCAGCAGAAAAGAGTCACTCTGGGGGATGTCCTCATACTCCCTGCACTCAGGCTTGCTTTGGGCCGAGTCTGGTCAAATGAAGTCTGGAGATTGGTCTCTAAGGCAGGCTCTGTGATTAGCACCTGAGTGACCCAGAAAGGTCACTGTTTCTTCATTGTCAATGGAGGAAACAATCTTTGTATTAGTTTCCTGATGCTGCTAATTACTACAAACTTTAGTAGCTTAAAACTGTACTGTACCATTCAAAACTATGATATTTAATATCTTACAGTTCTGGAGATCACAAGTCCAAAATAAGTTTGATGAGGCCAAGATCCTTAGGACGGCATTCCTTCTGGAGTCTCAGAATAGAATCCTTTTCCTTGCCTTTTTAACCTTCTAGAAGTCACTCACGTTCCTTAGCTTGGGGACCCCTTCTCCATTTCAGAACTCATCACTCCTACCTCTACGTCCATTGTCACATCCGCTTGTCAGTGTCTGACTCTCCATTGTCCTCTCATAAGGATCTTTGTGACGACAATGGGCCCACCCAGCTAATCCAAAATAACCTCCCCACCTAAGATCCTTCACTTGGACATTGCTCCAGGGTCTCCTTTGCCATAGAGGGTAACATGCCCATGGGTTCTGGGGATTGGGACTTGGACATCTTTGGGAAGGCATTGTTCCCTCCACCACAACCTCCTTACTGTTCTCTGACCTCATTCGTCTCCCGGGCTCCAGGAAGAACCTTCTCATTTTATCTCAGGTCAGAGGACCTGATCTTTTTTTTTAATTTTTAATTTCAACTATATGGGGTACAACTCAGGGTTAGGTGTGCAAATGTTCATTATGCAGGTACCCTTGTTGATGAGGTATCCCCCCTCCCTAGGCAGTTTCCCACTACTGCCAATCTGGCCTGGTGTTAAGGATCCTTAAGGTCTGTTGATACCTTTAGTTGCCAGGTTTAGAAGGTCCTTAAAGGGAGCTCTTACTGTTAGCTGACTATGACTATTGGCTATGGCAGAAGGAATCTGTGTAGTTCTGCTAGATGGACTTTCCAAATTCAGTTCTTGGTGGGGAGCCACGGAATCACTCAATGCAGAAGGTGGAAATTCCATGGAAGAGCCAGAAAGGGAGATGGGGTTAGAGGATGGGAACCGGCCTCCCCTGAGCACCTGCTCTGGGCCAGACACTTACATGCAGTACCTCATTTAATTCTCACCACAACCCTGGGAGGACCTGAGGCTCACAGAGGCTGAGTAATGCTCCCAAGCTCAGCAAGTGGCAGAGCCCACTGCGGGTAGGAGGCTTTCTCTGATTCTATCACAGCACAGCATGGGGCTGGAGTCACCGAGGCCCTGGTTTTGCATATGGCCAGTGTTTCTTTTCTCCTGGCATTAAAAACAATTCCAGGGAAAGGGCCATTATTTACAGTGAACAGGGCTGTTTAGACAGGTTAGAGCTATGCATTTGTAGATGAAACTTAAAGCACACAGAGAAGTGGTGTGTGTGTGTGTGTGTGTGTGTGTGTGTGTGTGTGTGTGTGTGTGTGTGTGAATTCCTACTTAACTTTGAGTACCAAATGGAGGAGAGGAGGGGGATACTGTCTAGTAGATTGGAGTTTAAGATTGTCAACAAAGGGTCATTATAAACACTGTTTGTATTAACTGTGGATTAGTGCTAGGCATCCTTAAAAACAGTGGTTTGAAGTCAGTCATCATCATCCAAAGTGATTTGTCAGAGACCTTGGTCCTTGGGCAGAAGTGATCTATTGAGAGAGTCAGGCTCTTGTACAAACATGGTGATGGAGAAGTTCAGTGGAAAGAGATACAACCCCTACCCTCAAGAAAAGAGAAGAGAAGGGAAGGGAAGGGAAGGTGGAGAGAGCTCCTGCCTTTAGGGAGCTCCAGTCTGAGAGGAATGATAAGACACACAAGCACTAAATATACCACCATAAACACAGGCATTCCCAAGTCCCCACAGACTCAGTGATTGTAAAACCAGAGTCAGAGGACAAAGCAACTGGATACAAGTTTAGTGAAAGTGGGAAGGTTCCAGAAAGAGATGAGTCTGGAAGCAGAGAGAGGAATAACTTAGGTGAAGAGTTGGCATCAGCATAGGGTGGGGAGAGTATGTGAAGAGAGGTAGGAACAAGCCAGCCGAGCTCTCAGACCGGGGGCCACCTGGATCTGCTGGAGTAGTCATCACTACGTTAACAAGATGGGCCAAGGCCAGGGGTCCTGTAGAATAATAAATACACTCACCCTCAGATGGGTAAAGACTGCTGGCCCCAACTTCTCAAGCAGTTCCTTACCCAGCTTTCTCTACCCAGTCCACTGCCCATGGGTGGTTCCTTGTGCCCAAAAAACACAGACTCCCTTACCAGAGAGGCCACCTGGGTACTACCTTCCCACCCATCCAGGAAGTATTGATGCCTAAGACTAGGTTCCACATTTTCTGTTTACCAAGAAACTGATTTCAGGTCAGCTAAGGGGTCCATTATCTTCGCGTGGCTTCTCTGGAGAGACCAGGTTTCCATGATCCCTTGAGTGACTGTCAACTTCAGTTCAGTTTTAACAAGCATGTGCTGAGTATGCTGATACTTTGCCCTGCTTCCAATGACTAAACACTTCACATACCACAGTAGAAAAAAAGGACCAAAAAAAAACCAATCCAACAGGATCATCCTGACTGGTTCTGGTCCCCAAAATAAGCCTTGAATATTTCCCAGAAATTTGGACTCCCTAACAAAAACAATTTGATCCCTGAGTTTTGCTCTGCTGAAGTCTGAGAATAGTCTTTTTTGGGTGAATGTGTTTGTCCAAGGATTCTGATATTTCTGGCATTTGAGAATATGATGATCATGTGAGAAAGTTGCTGTTTTCCACCACAGAGAAACGTTACTAATGTAAACGTGGTAGTCTTGGCCATCTGGGATTTTCTTTCCCTTTAAATACGTGTGCTTTGTGTTCAATGAACCCATTCTGTCTGAAAGCTGACTCCCTTACACACTTTGCAAGTGAACATTTGTCTTCTTCCCTTCTCTAAATGCGTTGGTCTCCGGTGCTCCTTTGACAGCTTATTCTTGGAGGTTCCACAAAGCTATTGGCCACCTGGTTCCTACCACGGAAGCCAATAGACACGTGGAGCTTACGGTGTGCCTTGTCCCTTGGGTCCACCTTCCCCTGGTTGCTCTCAGAAATCTCCTCTGCTACGACAAAGCTAAATCTAATTCTTGCCAAGTCTGTGTCCAGTTCTGGTTCTGATCGTGCATAGCCACTTGTGCCCACACTGATAGCAGCAGGAGTGGAATCTGGGTTTGAAACTATGGCCTGACCACGGAGTGGTTTCTGTCGGGGGCAGCAGAGGGGTTTCTGGAATCTGATTCCCCTGGGAGTCTTTTTTGAGTGAATGTGTTTGTCCAAGCTTTCTAATCTTTCTGGCATTTGAGAATAGGGGGTTGGGAAAGTATTTGTTTAGTGTCTCTGTCACTATTGGTAGATTTCTCTGTGTGCTATGTGTTTTGTGTTGGTGCCAATAGGGGTTCTTTTAATTCTAAGCTCAGAGGTTTCTTCCTCATCCCAAAGTTCTAGCTCTTACAGTCATCATGGTCCCAATAGCTATTGATAGCTACAAAGATAAAATTCCTATAGCAAAGATAAAAGGAAGCAAATCAACTTCCACTAATTTCTCTTAAATAATTAAATGATGCAAAAAATAATGTCTTGAGAATTTTTTATATAAGATTAAAAAGGATTATTTTAAATAATCTTTATTCATTATTTTAAGGATAGAAATATAAGAGAAAGAGAGATTGTCCTGCTGTATTTAGAAGGAAATCCCCAAATTACTCAGATTTTCATCAGTGATGTTCCACTCCCAAAAGATCTGATGATGCTTAAATCTATGTCTTAACTGGTCAACTTTGAAACATTGGTAGTGTCTGTCTCTTTTTCTTTCTTTTTTTAGAAAGCAAGATTTATTGAGAGGACAGAAATGCTTCCACAGTGTGAGGGGACCCAAAAGTGTTGCCCTGCCTGTTTCTACCTTAGATTTTGTAACTCCATCACAGTTGACTCTTGTAACTTGTACAAAAGGTGATAAAATAACCTATTTTATAAATATAAAATATTTTTGAGAAAACAAATTAATATAATTTATCCAATTCTATAGGTAGTTAATACACCAGATTTAAAAATTCTAGAAACCTAATAGAAACCCCTGTTCCAAATGGCTTTTTTTCTAAAAGTAATAATACTACTTAAGTCCTTACATAAGTGTGAAATAAAAGTTGTTTTTTTGTTGTTTTTTTGTTTTTGCTGAACATGTAATTCAAGAGAAAAAAGAAAAAATGGCTTTTGACTTTGAGTTTAATTAATGACCTTGGTTACCAGGTTATATAATAGGCAAACATTACTGCTTACAACTTACAAGTTTTAATACCAAATAAATAATTGTATAAAAAGGAAAATTTATATACCATTCTAATCAAGATTTTTCTTTGGGAAAAAACTGATCTAATTATTTTAATTTAAAAATGGCTCTATAGTTTATTCCTGATTTTACTACTATTGTAAATATAATGTGAGCACAGTATTCTAGTTTATACAACTCTAGGGTTTATTTTTTCATGAAAAGTCCAATTATTTTGAATTGCTTAAATTTCTTCTACTATTTTTGTTAATTAGATAAAGAACAATTTATTTGAGACTATAAAATTGCAAAATAAAGTGTTTAGCTAAATTAATGATAGCATATCTTTATAAAAAGAGATTACATTTTATAATACTAAAAATCACACAGACTTAATATGCCAACTTAAATTGTAATTTCAAGATTCTTAGTTAACTTTAAGACTTTAAAGTTTTATTAATTTGGGTATATAACAAATAATCTTCAGGTACTTGGGCAGCATCATTTTAAAATACCACTGCTGTTATTTAATAAAATATTTCGGGCAACCCCCTTGGGTCCCCTCCCACTGTGGGAGCTTTTCTGTCCTCTTAATAAATCCTGCTTTAAAATAAATAAATAAGTAAATATTGCATAGCCACCCATAATGGGTTGAAGAACTTGACCAAAACCTTTGGGTTATGTAGTATACATTCCGATTTTTTAAAGAAAAACAAAAAAAGTGTCCAAGTGACAATAGAGAAATATTTATGAAAGATAATAAATGTTTTGTTTGTCCAGGGGAAAAAAAGAACAATTTTATCTCAAACTAAAATTGTTCTTAGTATGCAAAAATACAAAAGGAGATAATAAAAGACAAATTTGAGGCTGTGCCATAATTTAGATGGTCTGAGAGGAAGTAAACTTTATTTTCTTGTGTTTAAAATAGCTATAAATAATGAGTTTGAAAAGAGCAATGACATGTGTTAAATTGTTTTAATAAAGTTGACTCGATATTAGTGAATTTATTCATTAATCTTGTATTATTTACTGCAAATTTTTGCACAAATGAAACACACAGAGTCAAACTAGAATTCTGTCTGTATATATAACCGAGTTAATCTCTTCCCAAACAACAGAAGTTCCTTTTTATCAACATATTCTGTTAATTCTCCAAACTTTTGGCACATTTTAAAATTCTTCTTTTTGAAAGACAATGTTTCTAATAATCACTGATATTTATTACTATGTATTTTTAAAGTATTATTTGTTACCGTTTTTTACCTTTAAATACTTATAATGTATGTTCATATCCTGTATCCTCTGATAACTCAAATTTTATCTTTCCCAAATTCAGGCTTCATATTTAGAAGAGTGAAACCTTTAAGTTGTCCTTTAGAGCAAACTATCTATAGATATTTTCGAAGCCCATGGCTTACATAAAGATTTATTATTTTACCTTATAAAAGAGGAGATATTTTAAAAGTTACTTTGATACTATTCAGATAATTGAATAGCTCAATACAATTATAAAAGCCATCCTATGTATTCCTGCTTATCAAAAAATGTTCAGCTTGGTTAGGTTCAGTATTTATAAGTAAAATGTATTAATTTAAATATTTCAATGATTATACTGAAAACAAGCATACTGACTGGACGTGGTGACTCACGTCTATAATCCCAGCACTTTGGGAGACCGAGGTGAGAGGATTGCCTGAGTCCATAGGTTCAAGACCAACCTGGGCAACTTGGTGAGACCTCATCTCTACAACAAATCAAAAAATTAGCCAGGCGTGGCTGCGTGCTCCTGGAAGGCTGAGGTAGAAGGATTGCCTGAGCCCAGCAGGTTTAGGCTGCGGTGGCTGTGAGAGTGCCACTGCATTCTAGCCTGAGCCTCTGGCTATAATGAAATTCTCCAACCTGCCTTGTCTGATTGTAGGTCATAAAGACTCTGTTTCCAAGGAGATCCTGACTAATTCCCTGGGGGAGGAAGTACTGCACAAAGAGACCAGAAGATCTGAACAGACAGACTTTGCTGGGCTTCCCCACTCAGTCTGTTAGAATTTGAGCACATCCTTTATGTCCAATCATGTTTCTACAGAGTTGTCTATTATGCCCATCCATTGACAACTCCATAAAAGGCCCAAGAGGGCAGGGTATGGAGAGCTTCCAAATCGCTGGACAAGGGGAGGTTCCTGGAGAACGGTACGCCTAGAGAGGGCATGGAAGCACATGCCTCTCCTCCCTTATCTTGCTGTACACATCCCTTCAACTGTATCCTTTAAAATGTCCTTTACAATAAACCCGGTAAATGTGTTTCCCTGGGTTCTGTGAGCTGCTCTTACAAGTTAATTGAATCCAAAGAGGAAACCCCAGCTTCAAAGCCAGTCAGTCAGAAGTTTCTGAAGAAATGGCAGTTTCATGGTACTAAGCCCTCAGCCTGTGGGATCTGATGCTAACTCAAGGAGGATGGTGCAAGAATGGAGCTGGAGGATGTTCAGCTGGTGTTCGCTGCAGAACTGACTGCTGGCTTGATGGTGGGGAGAAACCCACACACGTTTGGTCACGGAAGTCTTCTGTGGTTGAGTAAGAGACAAGAAAAAACACAGTTCGTGTTTTTTCCCCCAATCAATACCTTTACAAGTTCCCTTACTTTTTATGACCAAATATTGTATTTTATAAATTTGAGGTGAGAAATTGTAACCAAACAAATCAATATAGCTTATCTACCTCTAGGTGGAATTAATGTTTATTAATATGTAGGTTATTTACATAGGTGCAACAAGAATCTTTCCTTTTTCTTACCAGAATATAACTGAATATTGACTATGCCAAAAAGTTCCTTTAATTAGGTATGTGTTAAAGAAAAAAAAATTCCAATGATACTTGTTAAAGCATGGTGAGGAAGACTTTATTCAGGACCATTGTGATAGGTATAGGCAACAGGATCTTGCAGTCGGGGAGAGAAATTGGGCTCAACTATGAAAACAATATGGGCAAGTGGGAATTTATAGCTAAGGAGCAGGGTGGAATCTGTGGTAGAAATTACTAAAAGGAAACATCATGGGCAAGTGGGAGGGGGGCAGGCAGGGATTCTTGCTAAACTAACCTAAGATTAGAAACCTGATCAGATCTCAAGGGTGATCAGGCATCAAGGGTGGTCGGGGGGTGGTTCTTGCTAAATTGACTTAGCAGAGCTCTTTGCCAAATCTGGATTTTACAAGGAAGGGTACAGATGGGCCCAGGAGAAGGTTCAGAAGGTTCACAATCATTTTTGTCTTATGTGAAACCACTAATTAAGGAACAAAGACAACACTTTACATGTGGAAAAGACACTTATGAAGTCCTCCAGAAAAACACTGGTATGATTTTATAACATGAAATTCCAGCTCACCGGTAGTTAAGAACTACATTTCCTGCCAGGACAAGAATATTAACAAATATGGAAATCTTAGAGAAGGTAGTGCTGATAGAATACTTTGCACATCAAAGTAACTCATTCCCAGCCCTAGGAGCTTTACAAAGCCTCCGGACAGACGTCTACTGTAAGGCCTTAATATCATGTGGCTCTAATTTTGCTGGCCATACAAAAAGAATGTATGACTTGATCAACACTTCTTGCTTTGCCAATGGAAATAAATTTTTGTCAAATAAAACAAAATATTATTTCAATTATGCTGAATCAGAAAGTTATTAAGCAACATATGTGGTCAAACCCATGGATCAAGGGCAAGAACTCGCCCACAAGGAAGGGAAAACTGTAGAAACCAGGTCAGACCCTTTGCCTTGCTGCCTTCGTTTGTGACTCAGTCCCACTGAGGGGTAGGCATGGGGGCCATTTGTATCTGGAGATAAACCCCAAATAACAGGTTATCCTGACTGATTTAGGACTCTAGCATAATAAGCCTTGACTGCTTGCTATAAATATGGGCTCCCTGACAAGGACAATCTGGTCCCTGACTGGTGCTGTGCTGACAAGTGGAGATGTATTGCGAAAATGACGAACCCATGAGAAAGCTGCTGTCCACCATGTGTGATGACCTTGGTCATCTTTTCTCCCCCTCAAATACTTGCTGTGCTTTGTATTTGAGAAGCCAGCCTTTCTGAAGTCTGACTCCCTTTCACTTTTTACAGGTAATTGTTCTCTTCTCTAAATGTTTCTGCCTTTGAGTCACTGACAGCATCTGTTGTGTGCCAGCACCGCTACCGAGCTGAGGATTTGGAAATGACTTTGAACTTCTGCCTAGCAGAAGTTCACCATCTGGAGGAAGAGACCTGCCTGTAAAAAGGAGAATTCTTCAAGTATTAATATATGGTGGGGCATTAACACCATCTCTGTTTGCAAGGACACCCCATGCAAATAAAAGGAATCTTCAAATCAGTCATGCCCAAGAGGCCACCTTGGGTCTACCTTGGTCTCTGAGGGGTGCTAATGTCTACCCTCAGGCTCTTAATCTAGCTTCTTCTTGTGCCTCCCTCCCACTCTCACCCTCCAGCTCTATGCCTCAACCGTTTTGAATTCTTCCACTTCCTCTTCCCCGGGTTTCTGCAATTTCTCCTGCCTCATACACTTTTTAAAAAAATTATTTAATTTTTAAAGATGAGGGTCTTGCTCTATTACCCAGGCTGGTGTGACCATAGGTCACTGCAGCCTCAAACTGGGGTCAAGCACTCCTACTGCCTCAGCCTCTCAAGTAGTTAGGACTCCAGGCGCATGTCACCCGGCTACACACACTTTCTTTTTTCTGACCCAGCTAACACTTACTCGTCCTTCCCTCTTCAGCTTAAGCATACATCATTTCCTAAGGGAACCTTTGCTGACCACATACACCCTGTGATAAAGCCTCCTAACCCTTGGGATTGCCTTGTTGAAGTTCTCACAGTTGTAATAAATTACTTGTTAGTCTTTGTTTAATGTCCATCTTCTTTACCAGGCAGTGTGCTTCATGAGGACAGGGACAGCCTGTTTTCACTCTCCTTTCTGTCTCTACCACTTATCACAATGCAAAGCAGCAAATATGTACACTTGATAAGCATTAGCTGAACAAAATCAATGTCATATGCAGGCCTAGAAATATTTGATCAGGGAAATTAGGAAAGGACACTCGTTTTGTGGTTTTAGGTTACATTTTGAGTCCCTTCTTCACAGTGACAACAACTATTGAGTGAGATGGAATGTTGAGAACATCACATTTTAAGCTCAGAATATGAGTTTGGAGTTATATGCCATTTTGTGATCATTTATTCATGTATCCAGCCATTCAGTGAACACTTCGCTAAGCATCACCGTGCCTCAAGCACGGGGATAGATACAAAGGTGGAGAAAATGAACTACTCCTTGCCTTTACTGAGTTCATAGTCTAGTGAGAGAGGCAGACATTAATAAAACATTCACTCCTACACACAACATGTGAAATTATAACTGAGTCAAGTATTAGGAAGAGAGCTACAAAGCACTCTGCCGCCCCAGCAGGGGGCTTTCCATCACCCAGAGAATGCCTTTTCTGCAGAGCTTCGGTGCCTGCTGAGCTTCAGTCTGAAGGAGGCGGATTGAGCCTGCCAAAGAAAGGCAGTGTGGGGCGATAGTTCTCCATCAGTCCCCTGCATCTCCTGCATATCTCATGAGCAGAGACACTGGCCGTATGTGTTCCAGGCCTATCTTTTCAATGACGTTTGTGTAGCAAGCAGCCTTGGAAGATTAAAAATAGTTTCCCCCGGCTCGGTGTGGTGGCTCACACTTATAATTCTTGCGCTCTGGAAGGCCAAGGCAAGAAGATTGCTTGAGCCCAGGAGTTCGAGACCAGCCTAGGCAACATAGCGAGACCTTGTATCTACAAAAAAAATTTTTTAAAAAATTATCCAGGCATGATGGCGCACACCTGTGGTCCCAGCTACTCGGAAGTCTAAAGCAGAAGAATCACCTGAGCCTAGGAGGTTGAGGCTACGGTGAACCATGATGACGCCACTGCACTCCAGTCTGGGTGACAGAATGGAAAACTAAATGGGGAAAAGGGTGTTCCCTTCCAAAACAAAAGGCAGGGTTTTTGTTGGTTTGGTTTGGTTTGATTTGGTTTGGTTTTAACCATCCAGCAATAAAGATAATGTCTCCCTTACCTTGGGCCGGCCAACATGAGGAAGGCTTACTGCTCATTTACAAGAGATTTGGGTTCCTTAAGCTAGGGATCCCTCTGCTGTGTTGTAACTAAACCACTGCATGCACAGCATCTACCTGGATTCCTCCAACATCAACCCCATGGGACTTGGGGGCCCAGGGGAACTGACTCAAACATGAAATTCATGTGACTTACTGTGCCATGGATAGCAAAAGTCCTTTGTCTCTGACCTATGAGTCTGTGAGTCTTGTGTCTTCTGCCAGCATCCATGAAACTGCAGCCATGAAACTTGCAAGTAGCATACAAATCTCAGACCCTTCATAGTTTTTTTTTTTTTTTCAGTTGGATCTTACTCTGTCACCCAGGCTAGAGTGCAGTGGCGCTCCATTGACCTGCTGGGCTTCGGCGATCCTTCTGCCTCAGCCTTTCTTTTTCTTTTCTTTTCTTTTCTTTTTTTGAGCTGGAGTCTCACTCTGTGGCCCAGGCTGGAGTGCAGTGGTGCACTCAAGGCCACCCCAGCGTCAACCTGCTGGGCTCTCGCAATCCTTCCACCTCAGCCTTCCAAGTAGCTGGAATTACAGGCACGTGCTACCACGATCGGCTAATTTTTTATTTATTGTAGAGTTGAGGTCTCGTCAAGTTGCCCAGGCGGGTCTCGAACCCGCGGATTCAGGCAATCCACTCACCTCGGCCTCCCAAAGTGCTGGGATTACAGACTGAGCCACAAAGCCCAGTCCCTTCATAGTTATTGACAGGCAAGCAGATGGCCTATACAAAGGTCCTGTGGTCGTTCAGTAGAGCAAGCATAAGAACTGAAAGAAGATACATATGGGTGAAGCCAGAGAGCATGGAGGGAGATGAGGCTGATAGGTGTGAGCGGAGGGGCCCTTGACCGATTCTACTGAGGCAGCCCGGGGCTGTCTTGGCCATTTGTTATGACAATGCCACCTCCATGCAGGACACGTGGAGTTAATAAACTGAGCTTGTGGGCCTATGAAATGATTTTTAGCAAAGGAAGAAAGTGAAAATAAGAGGTGTTTTCCTAACATTCTGTGCTCTGCTATGGTCATGTTTGCACATGTATGCCACTTTGTAATATCTACACTAGGAATGAGAGCAAGTCTTTCTCTCAGAGCCCCAAAAGCAGAAGAATAAAATTATCATTGACCGTCGCTGCTGTTGATCATCTTGGGCAGAAAAAGAGTCAGTCACCTTAAAAGAGAGAAGTGGTGACCCTTTAGTATTCACAGAGTATGATTCTAGATAAACCACTTTTGGTCCACTCCTCTTGCAATGAAGACATGAGATTGTTTAAGACCTCTCTCTCTCTCTCTCTCTCTCTCTCTCTCTCTCTGAGTTGGGGTCTCTGTCACCCAGGCTGGAGTATAGTGATCACAGCTCACTATACCCTCAAAATCCTGGGCTCAAGCGATTCTCCCAGCTTAGCCTCCAGAGTAGCTGGGATTACAGACATGGGCCACCATGACCCATGGCCACCGTGACCCATGGCTATCTGAGTTTAGAATAAGAGAAAAGGAGAGAGGGAAAGAAGAGGAAGAGAAGAGAGAGAACTTTCCAAGCAAAGGCTGCCAAACCAGCCCCAATTATCTAACGTTACTGAAATGAAAGAGAATTTGTTGAAAAGTCCTCTGACCCATGCTGGCTCTTAGAATTCTGAACTTTTCACTCACTGCCTATTAATTACTTTATATCCTGAAAAGGATGGAGTTGTCCTTGATCTTTGGCCAAAAACAAAAAAAAAGTGTACACAAGCAGGGGCCAAACCAGGCAGAGTCTCATTAGGAAGTTTTGTTTTTATCCTAGGGGTGATGAGAAGCCAATGAAGGATTTCAGGGAGGAGACATATCGCTGGGCTTGGGTCCCAAAGTCTCACAGAGAGGAGAGTGGAGGTTATTGATCTGCGATGAGCTGTGCAGCTGAGTGGCCCCCATTGGGCTTGCGACAGATCCTTCTCACTCATCTTTCCTGGCATTTCACAAAGGAAGCAAAACAGCAGCAGGGCTTAAAGCATCCTCGGGAATTTCCCCATCCTCTCCCGGCTTTCCCTCCAAATAATCAGCTCATAAATTGCTCAAAAGAGAGGGCACGGACCCAAAAGGGAGAGCTGGCTCACGGCTCTTGGCTTTTCTCCTCCCAAGGCTGTCTGGCCCTTGCCTAGCCTGGAGGCAGAAAGAAAGTCTGAGAGGGAGGGTAGGTCAGGCAGGGCAGGGCTGAGGCCCGGGAGAAAATAGCAACCTTGTTTGGGGGCACTTCAGCTTATGTAACTCAACTGTGCCCAGCTTCAACCCAGCCTAAAATGAGGGCTGGAGATGCAAAGGTAGAGGCTGCCAGAGAAACCGGGAAATTGCAGGCCAGGGGAGTTGTGGTGGGGTACAGAAGGAATGGGAGGAAGGTCTTTGGAAATGCCGCTGAGTCACACTCCCAGAAACCCCCCATCATCAGCCTGGGAGCTCTTCTGCTGGCAGGTGCTGCCTCTTGAAGACCTGGCCCAGTGTTTTCAACACCCAGGAGGTTTCTCAATCTTGCTATCGGACCACAGCACTCCCCCGCCTCCACATGCCAGCTTCATGGTTCCCTCACAGCTCATTTCCCATAAAAGGGATGGTTTGGGGCGTGGAGGAGTGGGGAGGCACAGTAATAAAAAGGAACTGTGGGCCGGGAGAAGAGTCCCTGTCTAGGTAGCTGGGTACCAGGAGCCCAAGGGCACGGAAAGGGGCCTTACCTGCCCTGCTCTGCTGCAGCCAGCATGGGACTGAGGGCGGCTCAGACAGGTCTCTGGGCTGTGGGGACTGTTGTGGATTTTCAGGTCAAAGTGTTCTGACAGCCTACAGAGCCCCTGCTCAGTGGGCCCGGCCACCCACCTGCTGGGGGGGGGGAAAGGCAGTTGGGGAGGGGCAGAGGTTGGGGAGGGGCAGAGGTTGGGGAGGGGCAGGGGTTTGGGGGAGGGCAGAGGTTGGGGAGGGGCAGAGGTTGGGGAGGGGCAGAGGTTGGGGAGGGGCAGAGGTTGGGGTGGGGCAGAGGTTGGGGAGGGGCAGAGGTTGGGGAGGGACTGAGGCTACAACTAGGAGAGAGGGAGGGAGAGACAGAGCAGGGGAGGGAGGAGGGGGGAGGCTCCAACTGCCTGGGGGAGGCAGCACTTGCTGGGATCTGACCCTGGATTTCCCTTCAGGCTTTGCGGTCCTGGTGCTGCTCCAGTGCTGTAAGTAACCCCCACCCCACACTTTAAGTCCTGGGAGGAGGCGTGGTGAGGGCCCAGGGTGGGTGTGGAGGAGGCCTGGGCACCAGGGAATACTTTTCCAGTTTCTTCCGTGATACAAGTGGCTTGGCAACATTCACACTTGTTAAACTGTGGTGATGAGTGTATGGGTGTTTCATATTATGCTCTTCTGTGTACTAGAAAATTCTCAAAATAGCACACTTAAAAAGGTTCAGGTTCAGCAAAGGCTTAGACTAGCAGCCCCTGGGAACCACTAACACAAGCTCAGTAGCCGCATAAATGATGTCCACTGTTCTGCCTCCCTAACCAAGAGGCCAGAAAAGACTGAATTTGCAACAGGAGAAGTTAGAATTAGAGGAGAGGAGAGGAAGGACTTCCTGGTCCCTTGTGATATTGTGCCCCAGCTTGGGAGACCTGCGAAAGGAGCCCAGGACTGCCTTCTGGGTGGGTTATAAGCTAGCGGCACTTCCATCAGGCGGCAAAGAAGAGGAGGGCCACAGCCCCTTTTGGATCAGGGACCCCAATGCAGGTCCTGAAAAGTTCCAGCCTTGAAGGTGGCAGCCATGTCTGACACTGCCTGTCTTGGGCTGGGTTCTTCCTCTTCCACAAAGGCACTGCCTCCAGGAAGACTTTTGTACTTGCCATGGAGTCCCACTTACCTTTATTCATCAACTCCTACCCTCACCCCACATGATGTCCTATTTTTAGTTTGCAGAATATTTATCCACTGTGTTTGCTCTTTTCTAAGCATTTTCAGAATAGGCCTTATTTTCATCTGAGAACTCCCCAGAGGCAGGGGCCTGCTCCTTTCACTTAAGAATTTTGGTTCTGCTCACTACTCTGCCCCACCCCCCTCCCCACCCCATGAATGCTCAGCTCTGGGCTCATCCGGTCTCTTGATGAATCCTGGCCAGGCCTCAGCCCAGACTTCTCCTCCAGGCTCTGCATACAAACTGGTCTGCTACTATACCAGCTGGTCCCAGTACCGAGAGGGCGATGGAAGCTGCTTCCCTGATGCCATCGACCACTCCCTCTGCACTCACATCATCTACAGCTTTGCCAACATAAGCAACAACCAGATTGACACCTGGGAGTGGAATGATGTGACGCTCTACGACACGCTGAACACACTCAAGAACAGGTTGGGCCACGGGCCGGCCAGGACAGGAGGAAGACAGAGGGTTTGCTGGGCTGGTCCCAGGGCCGGGCAACCCCACCCAGGAGAATGGCAGAGGGCCCACAGTCCCCACCTCTGGGTGGAGAATGGGGCTTTGGCTTAAGTGGGAGGCGGTGATGGAGGTGGGTGCTGGGTAGTATTTGGGGTGATGACAGAGGCAGGCTGCAGGAGGCGTGGCTGAGCTCCCCGGGCAAGGGAAGCCCTCTTCTTCCCCTAAGGGTGTCCTTCCCGGGAGCATGCCAAATGCTCAGGACTCTGCTTTGCTGTGCTCTGGCTTCCCCACTAAGGGAACAAAAATGGGCAGCATATCCCAGAGGAACTGCCATGATGCCTGTGACCTCTCAGAACCCTGAATGAAGACATCAGAGGCCTAATCCAGGCTCTCACCTAAAGCTAAAAACCTACTATGGCCTCCCAGATATGGGCCTACCCAGTATCATGACAACTTCATTCCACCCCTGCCCTCCCTACCTCTCTGTGCCCGCAGGAATCCCAACCTTAAGACCCTCCTGTCTGTTGGCGGATGGAACTTTGGATCTCAGAGGTAAGACCCATTCTCCGGGGCAGGACTACAGAGGATAGTGGAATATGAGTGAGGAGGCTTGGATCTCCCCCAGCTCTAGGGGCTCCAGACTGGCTAGACACAGAAGTCTAACTTGTTGTCTGGGGCCTGCCTCATGTATAGCCAAGAAACCAGAGCCCAGAGAGGGAAAGGAGCCTGCCAAGAGTCACACAGCAAGTTGACAGCAGATCACCTGATTCCTTGCCCATGCTCTGTTTACTACCACTCAGGCCTGAAAACATAGGACTTCTGGGGCTACTGCCTGAGGGCCGGAAGGAGAGGCATGGAAATCAGTAGGAAAATCAGGGGTGTAGAGATGCTGGGAGGATGCTTTAGAGTAGGTAGAGTTGAATCCAGCTTTGGAAAAGGGGTGGGATGGCCATAAATGTTCCCACTTATTCAGTGCTCATTGTGTGTCTGTCGTCCTTTCTCACCAGTATTGCATGTCATCCTCAAAACAGCACTGTGAGCTGTTATAATTATCCCCACTTTATAGAAGAAGAAACTGAGACTTAGGCTATAACCTGCTCAAAGTGTCTGGCTAGCTTATGATAGAGCCAGGCTTGGAAACCAGGACTGTCTGGCTCCAAAGCATATGGATTTCTACTAGAAACCTACTATGATTTCTAAGATTCCTGGAGGTGGGTCCTGTGCCAACCATGTCCTCCTAGAGCTGTGGAGCTCCAGGCCCCAGAAACCCCACCAGAGGGCCATGGCACCTAGCATAGCAATGCTGAGCACACTATGCGGGTGATTTTGGTCCTAGATTTTCCAAAATAGCCTCCAATGCCCAGAGTCGCAGGACTTTCATCGAGTCAGTGCCACCATTTCTACGGACCCATGGCTTTGATGGGCTGGACCTAGCCTGGCTCTACCCAGAACGGAGAGACAAGCAGCATTTCACCACTCTAATCAAGGTGCTGGTCAAGAAAAAGGAAGGGAGGTGGGCAGCCATCAGGGAGTGGATTATAAGCTGTCTTCAGCTAATGTCCCCCTGAGGACAGACAGAGGGACTTCAGCCTCCTCGCTGCAGGGTCCTAGGACCCTGTGCCCTGGAGATCTTCCACAGTAAGGGAGACATCTTGCGACCATGGTGAAGGTGGGGATGGGTTCCTAAGTGGTAGAAGGTCATGACCGGGCAGAGGACCCACTCGTCACTACCCACTTAGTGCAATGTCATTGTCCACTCTTCAGTCCCATACTGATGCCACTCACTACCCAGCATGCACTGTGTCCAGGGACACTCGGCTCCATCTGGGGGCAAACCAAGCATCTCCAGTTACCAGGGGCAGAGTGATGGTCTATACATATTGTCCACAATATCGATATAAATCACTTTAGTTTCATGGTTTAATGAGCCAGCTAGGACAAAACCCAGAGAGACAAATGTCTCAACATCCTTGGTGTGACCATTGTGATCACCCACTGCTCTGACGGTCCATCCAGGACTGGGCATAATTAAGTGCTGATGAGTATGTATGGGGCTTGGAATCGAGATGGTCCAAACAGTTTTCTGGGGAAAGGATGGGTGGTCCTGAGGGTGGGACCACTGATGAGCTCCTTTATTATTTCCACGGAGCCCCAGGCAGGGCGGGGATCATAGCAGATGGGGAAGGTCAGCGAGGTGCTCAGAGACCTCCGTCTCCCTCGACGAGTCTCCTTCGCACACCACCGGATCCCTTTCACTCACTTCCCTGTCTTTCATCTAGGAAATGAAGGCTGAATTTGCGAAGGAAGCCCAGTCAGGAAAAGAGCAGCTCCTGCTCAGTGCCGCAGTGTCTGCAGGGAAGGTCACCATTGACAGGGGCTATGACGTCGCCCAGATATCCCAGTGAGTCAGCCTCCACAGAAGCTTCTGCCGACACTCCTCCTTTTCCAGGCCAGCATTGGGTGTAGACTTAGGAGACAGGGATTCTAGTCCCACTTTTCCAAAACCTTGATATGTGACCTTGAGCAAAACACTTCTCCACCCCGTGCCTCAGTTTCTCCATCTGTCAAATGGAGCATCATAATCCTTGCCCTTTTTTACTTGGAGTGCTGTGAACCAATTGAGAAGGCTGCTATGAACATATTTTGAAAAAGGAAGTAGAAAAAGCTATACAAACCCACCAGCCACCACGGGGTACTTTCTCCATGGAGGCTGGGCAGAGTGCTTGTCCCAGGAAGGGCAACACGGCTGCGTGAACACCTTCTAGAATGCAGGGAGGTCCTCAAGGTGCTCTCTCACACACAGGCAACCTCCTTTCCTGTTGGCCTCGCACCTTCTGGCGGGTGGCAGGTCTTCCTCAGCCCGCACCCTGCATGTGAGCAGGAGCTGACAGCCAAACACCTCATCTCTCCCTGAAGCAAAGTCACAGACCTTGGGAAACCCAGGGGCAAGGGAGCAAGACTTCACCATGACTTTAGTATCTTTGAAATGAGATTTGGAATCTTCTTTAGGGTTTTAGGGAGAAGTAAATTCAGTGTTTAATTAAATTGATCCTTGCGGAGGGCGGGAAGAGGTGGCTCTCAGCCACTTGCCCCAAATACCTGAAGCTCATATTCATACAGTCCACCCGCAGGCTCCACCGTAGGGCAGGTGTACAAGACCTTCTTCCACCTCAGTGCAGCTTAGGCTCAGGCCGGACTTTGGTCCTGCCGTCCCCCCACTAGGCTGTCTGCTGAGGCTACTATTAATTTGCTTTCACCAAGATGAGCATGGCAGGAGTGGAGAGGTAAGGTGAGATGGAGGCTGGCTCCCAAAGGTGTGCTGGGTGGAGCAGAAGACCCCACTCTTGCCTGAAGTGCCCGTGTGGGGCCCTGAGCCTGCTCCCTGGCATGGCATGGGGAGGTGGAGCAGCAGCCAGGATAGCAGCCACTGGGGTTCAGGCTGGCAGCCTGTCCGGCAGCTGCCTGCTTCCCCTGTTCACATCCTGCCTCAGCCTTAACTTTTCTCATTTCCTGCCTCTCCCTCCACCCCTTCCTCCTCAGACACCTGGATTTTATGAGCATCATGACCTACGATTTTCACGGAGTCTGGCGCCAGACTACAGGTCATCACAGTCCCCTGTTTCGCGGCCAGTCGGATACAAGTCCTGACAGATTCAGCAATGTTGTGAGTAACCGGAAGGAGGGAAGGCTAGGAGGAGGCCGCAAAGACCTGCCACCAGCCAGTGCTCACGCACCAACCCCTCTACTTCTCAGCACAATCCTGAAAAGGCAGGATTACGGGGCCTAGTTCACAGATGAGGAAACAGACCCAAAGTCTGTGCATTCTCCATGGCTCCAGAAGAGTGGCCTGCAGGGGGCGCTGAGTGAAGGCAGGAGACAGCATGGAGACAGGTTGGGGGACGAGGTGGTGGGAGTCTAGCCTCTACCTGCCCTCCGCTTGCAGTGTAGCCAGAGCCAATCGCCTGGTTTCTGCATCTGTCAAATAGTAATAATCCCTTGCTCTGCCTAAAATGATTTGTTTGAGAATGAAGCCATAAAATTCATTTTAAACTGACATTATCAGTTCCCAGAGGGATGCAGAATCTCAGATACGCCACACACCTATTACCCCTGTCCGAGGCAGCAGTATTAACAGCATAGCCTTTCGCATCCCACACCACTGGCCCAGCTAACTGCTCGCACTGTCCCTGCCCTACCCTGCCCAGGACTATGCTGTGGGGTACATGTTGAGGCTGGGGGCTCCTGCCAACAAGCTGGTGATGGGCATCCCCACCTTCGGGAAGAGCTTCACTCTGGCCTCTTCTGAGACGGGTGTCGGAGCCCCAATCTTGGGTCCAGGAACACCAGGCCGGTTCACCAAGGAGGCGGGGACTCTCGCCTACTATGAGGTAATAGAGTTGGGGGAGAAGGTACGATTCACCCTGACACCACCAGCACCCTGGGGAAGGTGATGCCCCTCCCCACCCTTGCTTTTGTTCAGGTGACCCAGCTTGTCTGAGGAAGAGGGGTGGTTAGGCCTTTTGCTACTAAAAGTCCAGCGGGTGCTGGCACTGGGTCTACATCACCCAGTTCCCGGGATACCTCTCTGGCTGCAGAGCCTAGGTCTTCCTTCCAGCCCAGGAAAGAGCAGTGGCCAAGAGGCAGACTCTGCTTCATTCTAGCCTCTGCTGCTTTTGGCCTTGGGCCTGTCCTCATTTCTCACATCTCAGTTTAAATAGAGAAAGAATCAGAACCCCCCTAGAGCCCTCAAGCTAAGACTGCCACACATTCTGGGACATTTGCATCTGCTTTACATAAATTTGCATGAGGCCTGCAGCCTACAAGCCCTGGAGAGAGTAAGGCTACAGGATGAAGCAGGGGCTGAAAGAGATTTGGGAAGTGACATCTCCTGGTGACCTGCAAAGCCTCGGCACAACCCACAACACAATCTCTGTTCTGTTTTCTGCTCAGATCTGTGACTTCCTCCACGAGGCCACAGTCCATAGACTCCTGGGCCAGCAGGTCCCCTATGCCACCAAGGGCAACCAGTGGGTGGGATACGATGACCAGGAGAGCATCAAACGCAAGGTAGGTTTCCCCAAGGCCACACCTCAGGATAAAGAGGAAGAGGGAGGCCTGCTCCAAGCAGGCAGGGTCCGGTCCCTGCGCTGGGGACTGGGCTGAGTGGGTTTCAGTTACCCACAGGGTACATTTTCCCCATACACACCCCAGCCCAGGGAACCCAACCTTGCCCCCCTGGGCCTCCCCTGCCAGGTGCAGTACCTGAAGAACAGGCAGCTGGCGGGCGCCATGGTGTGGACCCTGGACCTGGATGACTTCCAGGGCTCCTTCTGCAGCCAGAATCTGCGCTTCCCTCTCACCAGTGCCATCAAGGACGCACTCACTTCGACTTAGCCCTCTGTCCTTCAGCACACAGTAGGGACCAAGGAAGCCCCCTCCCCCACCCTCTGGCTTCAGCTGGCCAGAAGCCTGGCCATGCGCCACACTGAGTCCCCAGCTAAACCTCAGTCCCCTCCCTTGGAACTTATGCTGAGAGCACCGAAATTTGAGCTCAGCTCTGGTCGGCAGAGAGGTAGGGATGAGGCTCTAAGGACAGTGAGGGCCCGGGGAGGAGCACACTGTAAGACATAGGATCAGTACACACCTGTTGATTAATGGAGATGCTCACAGACCCCAAGCCTGGCACGAGGGAATTTCTTCAAGTCCCTTCCTTATCCACACCCCTCCTCATCAAAGGATACCATTTTGGCACGCTCTACCACCAAGTGGCCAAACATCCTACAAGACATAGTGACCATACTAATTATACCACCTGCAAAGCCCAACTTGAAACCTTCACTTAGGAATGTAATCATGTCTCCTATCCTACTTCCCTTTCCTAATTCCCCAGCTGCTCAATAAAGTCTAAGAGCTTAACAGTGTGTTGGCGCTTGTTGGAGTCTATCTTTGTGGACCCACTAGACCCATTGGACATACCAGCCCCATCTCTTATGAATGCCTTTCTCTGAGACTTGAGAGCCCTGAGCTTGCAGAGGTGAAACCACCATGTCCTCTGCCAGACCCCAGGGAGCCTGAATGGTAGGCCCGCATCCTCAGATTCAGGTACCTTGGACTCAATCCAAGCATGGCTGTTTGCCTTCCAGATATTAAAGTCATTGTCATCCAGACTTCTAAATTAAGTTCCTAGTTGAAAGATACCTCTTCTCTTTCCTGAAGGCTAGCAGGCACTGGGAAAGAAGCCCTTAATTTAATCTCTTCTGACCTACAGGAAGTTGGTGGTAGCCCTAAACTCTGGACCCTCGGGACCAGAAGGAAACACCGACCATCTCATGCCTCCTTCCTGCCTCCTGGGGCTGGAGTATCTTGAGAGATGGCCCTCCAGCCTCCCCCATCCTCCCATCAAGGGGCAGTTCATAACCCTGGAGGCAAGCCCCTCCCATTGCTGGACTGAAGTCTGTCAGCCATCCTAGTGCTGGGCTTAGCCCTCTGTCCTGTTCACCTCCCCTCACACCCATTCCTCGACCCATATGGAGATCAGAGCACCTCTGTTCAAGCGGGCCTGAGGCACGAGGTTTGGGGGAGGATGGGATGGGATGACTTGGAAAAACAGCCAGTTTTCTAACCTTTATGAGATGGAGATGCTCTCACCAGGCTCTGTTGCGTTCCCAGGGCCCTAGGCATGCCTTTACCCAAAGAGGGTCCAGATACACCCTCCAAACTAAAGATAATTTATCTGTGGATTCTCTGGTGTTGGGATTATCTGGGACTTGGGATAATCACAGGTTGGCCTGATGGTTTGTGACTCTGATTTGAGATGGAGGGAAGGAAATATCTGAAATCTGAACCAGCTGGAGCTAGGCAGATGCTACTGATCCCAAGGTCACAGCCCTGCTAAAGGCAAAGCAAGTAAGGACTTGGCCAGAGCCTGGTAAGGGGGGTACCTGGCCACTTCCCTGCTGGCCAAGAGGGGCCAAGGATTCCTTAATCCCTGTCACAGCCCACCCTACCACATGAGGGTCTTTGAAACCCCAGGACTGCAAGCCATCCTGGACAGCCAGTCTCCTTCCCCTGGGGCCACCCTTCCCCCAGCCTGGGACAGGCTCTCCAAGGCTGACTCAGGGTCCTGCTGGGTTAGTCACATTCGCTTATAGCTGCAGAGTCAGAGGCCAAGGATGGAGATCGGGTCTCCAGGACCCGCTCCCTGACTGGCAAGACACTGAGTCACCCAGCAGAGGACAAGGGCACCCGGGCAGGGCCAGGCCTAGAGGCTCCCAGGCTCTCCACATCCACTCCTCCACAAAGACAGCCGGGGTTGAGAGGCGGCCACACTCCTGTGTTCCCTGTCCCCGGGAAGGGGGAGAGCGTGCACCTGGCTGAGGGTCTTGAATAAACTGTATGTTTATTTTTAAGCTGTGAAATACATTTATACATGCTAAAAGGTGCATACAACGTATTTGTGTAATTTAAAAACCTATGTAACCACCACCCAGGACAGGAAATGAAGCCTCATTAGCACCCCTGAAGCCTCTGCAGTCTCATACATGCCTGTCCCTCCACTTACAAGCAACTGCTACGCAGACGTTTGTGCTCACCCTGGCCTTGCCCCTTCCTTTACGGCCTTTCCGCCTACGAGCGCACCTTGAAGAAGAGATGGATGATGTCACACCACTCCTGCGTTCCCTCTCCTTTGCTCGGATCTCCCATGCTGTTGGGCGTAGATGAAGTTTACTCATTTTATTCCATATTTTGCTTCATAGCTGCACAAACGCCTCATAGTTATTTATCCATCTCACTCTTGAGGAACAGTCATTTCCCCCCGGATGTCAGTAATTACAAATAACGCTGCTGCGAACATTCTCCTCTCTGCCTCCTGGGCGCATGTGGGCACTCCTAGGAGTGGACTGACGGGTCACAGAGTGGGCACCTCATCCCTTGTACCAGGAGCCGTCTCACTTTTCCAGAGTGGCTACCCCAATCCACAATCCCCCCAGCAATGAAAGTCCTCATAGCATCCCCTCCTTCCTGACACAGGGTATTTTCTGGCTTTCAAATGATTATCAGTCTTAACATTTCACTGAATGAGCACATCAATGACTAGAAATTAGAAATTTGGCCATACCTGCCTCATTTTCCACACTGGGAATGTCCGTGCCCACGGCCTGCTTCAAAGAGTCTAGAAGTTTCCATGAGCTGCCCTCCAGCACAGTCTCTTCAAGACCTGCCTACGACTGCAACCCACGCCCACAGGCTAAAGGTTCTCTGCAATAGATGGAAAACGGAGGCCCCGATTCCCCGTCTTCACCAGGCTCGCCTGTGGAGACAGGGACTAGGAGGCTCAGTTCTCCTTCCGAGGGTCCCATTGTTGGAGGACCTCCTCCAACCACCCCCACCTTGGGCATCTCAGTTCCCTCCCTCTCTAGGATCCTCAACCTCATACAGCACGGGGGAGGGTCCCCAGACACTGTGGGGGACCAGGGGCGTGCTGACCCCAGGGGAAAAGCTGGCGGTGCTCACAGGGCAGGCTGTTCCAGGCTGTCTGGGCCCCAGCACCCGGTCCAAGAGGACACAAGCAGCCCCACAGAGGCCAGACACACAGTCTGAGCAGAACTCATTCTCTAGTTAGAAGCTCTTTCTCCCGTTGCCCTGACGCCTGGCACAGGCCCCCGTCGATGTCCCATCTTGCCCATCTGCACCCTCCCCCATCTGGGCACCAGCACCCTGGCTGCAGAGGGCCAGTCAGGGTGATAGACGAGGTGGCGTGCTCCTCAGGGGGCCCGTGTGGTTCCTCCCCCGGAGCTATTCCTGGCCTGGGCGCCTCCCCACCTCTCAGTCCCCCTGCCTGACCTGACCCCACAGCTGGGAATCGCTTGCTGGGGGCGGGGCAGCCCCTGACTATATAAGCCTGGTCGTAGGTATCCCAGGCACCGTGGAGGCCCAGACCCCCCACCGCTGACCCCTGAACGCCACAGCCTGACCCCCAGCCAGTCCAGCAATGATGGAAAAAGCCCCTTCCGAGGCCCCTGGCCCAGAGGAGGTCACGTCTGAGTCTGCCCAGGTGCCCACCACAGAGCCTCCTGGAGAAGCCGCAGCATCTGAGGCCGCTGGGGAAGGGCAGGCTCCTGAACCGCAGGAGGCTGCCTCTCAGACCCCCGCCCCTGCTGAGCCCGCAGCCCCTGCCGCTGCCCCCACGGCCCCTGCAGACACTAAGCCTACACCCTCAAGTGAAGGTGACCAGAGTGGAGGCAGGTGGAGGAGGGAGGCAGGCGTGCAGGGTGTCCAAGGGGCCTCCTGGTCATGAACCTCTTCATCCCACCCTGGCTTCTCCCAGATGTCCCCAGTGCCCCACAGCTGCTGACCCTGGAGGACGTGAGCGGCAGCTCCGTGACCGTGAGCTGGGAGCCCCCAGAGAGGCTGGGGAGGCCAGGCCTCCAGGGCTATGTGCTGGAGCTCTGCCGAGATGGAGGTGAGTGCTGGGCTAAGTGAGCCACCCACCCCACCACTTCCGGCCCCACCAGGGACTGTCTGCAGGCAGGGGGATGTCCAGAGGACCTCAGAAGCCCCCTTATCTTCAGCTCCGAGGAGCCTCTGAGCAACAGAAGGGTGGGAGACTGCTCTGATGAGAAGGGAAGGAGGTGCTGAGTCTCAGAGGGTGCTGGGGGTCAACACAGGGTATGGGAAGCAGAAAAACCGGAAAGGGGGAATGTAGAGGGATTCAGAGGCAGTGAGAGGGGAGAGGGAACAAGGCCGGGGGTTGTTCTGGCTATATCCCTGCTGCTACTGTCCTCCTCCATAGCCCAAGTTCAGCCAGGCCTCTGCCTCTGTCCCTACCTTGCTGTGTGAATTTGCAAAGGTATCTAACCCTCTCTGGGCTTCAGCAACCCCCTCTCTGGCCACCATTTCTGGGCTCTAACATCAGGTGTCTTTGATGCCATTTGATAAGCTGTCAGGGAAGGGGAACAAGGAGGAAATAAGGCCCAGAGAGGGATATTGACTTTCCCAGATCAGCAGCAGAAAGGAAAGCCCCGTGGAGAGGGTGCCCATGGTCACATGGCCAAGCCCTCACACTCTCTCCATTCCTCTCAGCCTCCGAGTGGGTGCCTGTGAACGCCCAACCCATGATGGTGACCCAGCAGACTGTGCGGAACCTGACTTTGGGAGACAAGTTCTTCCTGCGAGTGTCTGCAGTGAGCCCTGCAGGGGCCGGCCCACCCGTCGTGCTGGACCAGCCTGTCCATATCCGAGAGAAGATCGGTAAAGCCCTCCCTGTCCTTCTGCTCCCCAGCCCTTCCCAGGCATCTTACCTAATAGAGAAACTGAGGCCAGTGGGCAGGAGCTAGGCAGTCATTTCCCCCATCCCCCACTCACATGCACAAGCCACACGCTATCACCATCTTGCCTTAAGAAAGTTCCGGTTTTGTCCGCATCAAGGGGCCTCTGGAGGTCTAAGAAGCCATTTCCCTGAGTGTTCCAGCCCCCAAGCATCGGGGCAGGGCTTCTTGATACCCAGAAATGAAAGCTCAAGTGCCCTGGGTCACCTGCCTCAGGGTCCCAATGCTACGAGTCCATCTGCTTCCTCCTATCTGATCTTAACCCCTCCAGTGGCTCCTTTTCTGCCCATTGCCTATGCCCTGGTTCCAGATACTCCCAAATGTTCTGGAACAGGAAGATTCTGTGTGCCCCTTGACCCACCATGGCCCTTGTGGGAAGAAAAAGCGGGTCTGAAAAGGCCCATGAAGACTTCTTCATCCCAAAGGGCAGTGCCTTGCTGGGGACGTGGAGCCAGCTGCTGTCCCATTGCTAATATTTCTATTTGCAGGGTGCATCAGCCTCAGTCCTTCCCTCACTCCCCTCCCAGTGCCGATTGGGTTTCAGCCCGTTAATGGCAGTGAGTCATTTGGTCTGGTCTGAGGCCTCTGGGGGCAGCGCAGTGCCCCAAGGTGAGGAGAGACATGGGCAAGCAGGTGGCCCAAGGCCTTCTCCACCTTTCTCTTGTTCCTCCACCAGGGGGACTCACGAATTCTGGCAGAGGCTGGGGCAGAACCCCTCAGTTCTGGACAAGGCCTCCAGGAGGAGAGGTTATCCCCAAGAGGGGCTGGATCTGGATTCGAGGAAATACTCAACTTCAAGACCCATGAGACATGGGAACCATGGGGTTAGGGAGCTGAGACTCGCAGACTGTCTCAGCTGGTCCATCCCAGCCAAGCAGAGCTCAAGGAGCGTGGGACTCCCTCAAGGTCACCTGGCTTTTTAGTGGCAGTCCCAGAGGCTGATGTCCACACGAGATTGTTCAAGTCCCACCACACTGCAGGGCATCTCCTCGGGTGGCATTCAAAACCCAAGGACCTCTTCAGTCTCTGGGTCTGGGGGAGATACGGTCCTACCTGGCAGCTGCAGTATGGACATGTTGACTCTAGCTTGCAGGTGCCAAGAAGCCCTCCCGGTTGGGCGGGTCATGGAACTTCCCCCATGGCCCCAGGAAGCCCAGACTCTGAGAGGCTCCCTGAGGCCCAGCGTTGAAGGAGCCAGCCAGAATCAGCACCCACTTCTCCATTGAAATGCCTCTGGCAGGAGAGAAGGGGATTTCCTGGAGAGAAGAGGGGGAGCAAGTGGGGAACAGCCAGGCTTGCTGTGGGCAGGGCAGGGAGGGGGTTTGCATCCGGGATCCTTGGCTGCTCAGCTGTCCCTTCACGGCCACCTGGAGCTGCCAAGCATTCCTGGCCCCCTGCAGCTGTCCCCAGAGCATTCCACACCCGATGCTCCCAGGGCCAAGTGCATGCTCAGCTAATCCTCAGAGACACCGTGTTCCTTCTCACTGTCTCGTCCTCCTCCGCCCTGCGTGCCACCAACCAACTGCTGCCACCTGTTTGCTGCTGAGGAGCCTCAGTCCTGGCCCCAGCTCCTACATGGGAGACAGGGGCAGTGGCCACTGCAGCTTTTCATGGCATGGCTGGTGGCTTCAGTGGTTGCTGCTGACTAGGTGATAGTCAGAAGGTGGTTCCCTAGCCCAGTCAGGGGCTGAGACAGGACTTGAGGAAGGACTTCCCAACCGTGGGATTAATGGGTTGTGGGAGGGTGACAGAGGGAGAAGGGGGTTTATCTGTCCTGGCCCCATTTGGGAAGAGGAAGTTCTTAAATCCTCCCAATAGGGCCTGGATACAGAGGAATGGGATAACGGGGTTCATAAGGGCTCCCCTGAAAGACTGGTGGTGGGTGTGGGTGCTGATTGGCCAGAAGACAGCCTCGCCTCCCTTCCTAGAAGTACAGTTCGACAGGTGCAGCACCTGCTCCCCAGCAGGGGGAGACAGAGAGCCAGCTTGGGCCCATCTGGTACTTGGGAATTCCTGAGCTGCAGGGCAAATCCCGGCCTGGCAGAGTCAAGGCGCCAAGGGAGTGCCCGAGATGCTTACCAGTTCACACCATGGAGGCCCTGACCTCTCTGAAACCTCCCGACTCCCTTAAGGGATTCGGGCCCCTAGACCTTGAGGGAGAGAGCTTCTCCCTGCCCACAAGGAGGCAGCCCATTGCGGCCAGGACATACCCAGAAGCCCTTCTGCCTGGCCAGCAACCCTCGCCAGCTGTCCTCACCCCTGCCTCAGAGGTCCCCGACTGGCTACCCCACTACAGCGCTAAGCCTAGACTCTTACTTTGATGCAGAGGCCCCCAAGATCCGTGTTCCCCGCCACCTTCGTCAGACCTACATCTGCCAGGTGGGAGAGGCTGTCAATCTGCAAATCCCCTTCCAGGTGGGTATGCCTCACCAAAGGCAGGAGCCTGGGTGGAAACCAGGGTCCCGAATTCTGAGGGTTGTCAGGGAAGCTTAGAAATGTCAGGATCCCCATGGAGTTCTGGCTGGGACCCATCAAGATGGCTTCATCGTCCCTCAATCGTGCACATGACTCAGCTGTGATTCTCCAGCCTACAGGAGGACAGGCAGGAGGGCCCCAGGGCAGGCTGGACACCTGGAGGAGGCGGCTCTGGGCAGCACCTGGGGCTCCAGTCTCTGCTACCCTCACGAGAAGGGCCAATGAGACAGGCTCTCCCAGGGCATAGCTCCAGAAACCCCTGGAGTTGGGTGGGTGTAGGGGTGCCAGCAACCCCCTGCACTCAACCTGAGGGTTTCTCCCTGTCAGGGGAAGCCGAAGCCTCAGGCCACATGGACTCACAACGGCCACGCCCTGGACAGTCAGCGGGTGAGCATACGTGCTGGGGACAAGGACTCCATCCTTTTCATTCGCTCGGCCCAACGCTCAGACTCAGGCCACTACGAGCTTACTGTGCGGTTGGAAGACCTGGAGGCCAAGGCAGGCGTTGACATCCTGGTGATTGGTACGGGGGCCAGGGGAGACAGGATTGCCTCACCAGGGATCCAGGGGCCCGTATCCTAGCCTAGAGCCAGTGGCTGATGGGAGCAGGCCAAGGGAACGTGGCAGGAGGCAAATCTTGGGTGTGCGGACTTTGTGGCAGGCCCAGCCTTTCTTCATACTTGTGACAAGCCCACTCACCTTTCTTCACACTTTGGTCCTGCAGAGAATCCTGGACCCCCCAGCAGCATCAGACTACTGGATGTCTGGGGCTGCAATGTCGCCCTTGAGTGGACACCACCCCAGGACACAGGCAACACAGAGCTCCTGGGCTACACAGTGCAGAAGGCAGACAAAAAGACAGGGGTGAGGCCGACTGGGGCAGAGCGGGTCAGGACAGGAAGTGGTTAAGGTGGGTGGGAAGACCCAACCCCCTAAGAGTCTTAGGGACCAAGTTCTGATCTAACTCCCGCTAACCTGACCCCCCACATGGTTGTTGGCAAGACCCCTCTCTGGGCCCCAGTTTCCTCCTGAAGACAGCAAGGAGAGCCGGACTGAGCTCTCTGAAACCCTTCAAGCCCCCAGAGCCATGCTTCTGAATTTTAATGTGCATATGATTCACGTGAGGATCTTGCTAAGCTGTAGATTCTGACTCTGTAGGTCCAGAGTGGGCGCTAAGATCCCACATCTCTAAGTTCCCAGGTGATGCTGAGGTTGCATATCTGCAGGCCGCACTTTGAGCAGTAAAGCTCTGGAATTCTCTGAGAACCCCACAGGGATCACCTGAGTGACCCAGTGGTCCCTTCTCCCGACTCAAAGTCCCCAGGGCCCAGAACTGGATGGTCCAGCTCCCAGGGTTGGGGGGCATGGAATGAGCCCCTCTGAGGAAGGACTGTAGGATAAGCAGGGAGGGTGAGGACAGGGGTGAGAGGTGAGGGTGACAGCGCTGGGGTCCCTGCAGCGATGGTTTACGGTACTGGAGCGCTACCACCCAACCGCCTGCACCGTCTCCGACCTCATCATCGGCAACTCGTACTCGTTCCGAGTCTTCTCAGAAAACCTGTGTGGGCTCAGTGCCTCTGCCGCAGTCACCAAGCAGCTGGCTCACGTCAAGAAGACAGGTGGGTTTGGGCCCGGGGCCGGCCATGCTGACTCTCGCCCTGTCTCTGACTCTTCCTTGGTGCCTCCACACCTCTCTCTTGACTTCTGGGTGCCCGCCCCCAAGCATTCGCTGCCCTCTCACTCCACAGTTACACACACACACACACACACACACACACACACACACACACACACACACGGGCAGAGTGACTGCAAAGTAGTGGCTGTGGTTGATTGATTTTAACAAACACATCAGAGCAAACCCACGCCAATGAAAGGTGCCCCCCTGGGAGGCAATGTACTTTTTCTAAAGCCGCGTGTGGCTGCTAGCATCACAGCCTCATTGGGGCTCAGTCGCAGCTTCCCAAGGCAGCAACCCTGAAGGGCGACATGGACATTTAGGTGGTCTCTGGTGAGTCTGCTAGAAGAACAAGCCTCCCAACCCCAACACACATCACACAGATGGACAACAGAGATAAGGGTGTTTACTGTCTCCACACGGGCACCTGACCCTCTTGCGTCAAATGGCAAATGCCAGGCCCTTCTCCCTGCCCCTGGGGTGCTCCAAGGCCCCTGACCCTGAGTCAGGGCACACTCTTCTTAACACCTGCCCGAGCTGCCCAGAATTAGCAAGAATTTTTTCTTTAACAAAGGAAAGCCCGTCAGGTCTCCAAAAGACAAACAAAAATGAACTGTGATGTCTGTGCGTTGCCGGCCTCCCCCTTCCACCAAGGTCATCTCGACTCTGTTTTTCTGCCCCTGATTCTCTCTGCTGACTGCCCTGGCCTGCCCACCTGGGTATGGTCTCAGCTTTTCTAAGTTCCCACAAATAGGCCGTGACTGGCTGCCCACAGATCCCAGACGAGGTGGGTTCTAAAAGGTCGCCTTCATACCTGTCACCTCAAATTCACCCCCACTCTCTCCCCTGCACCCAGATATGACTGCCAAACTCAAAGGGTTTGTCGGGCGAGACTTCTCAGAGGCTCCCTCATTCACCCAGCCCCTGGCTGACCACACCTCCACCCCTGGCTACAGCACGCAGCTGTTCTGCAGTGTCCGAGCATCACCCAAGGTGAGGGGTTAGCCCCTCCTCATCCTGGGCTGCTGGGGGCAGTGGGGCTGAGGAATCTGCCTACGCCTGAGGCCGGTCTTGGAGAGCCCCATCGGGGGCTGCACCCCTCCCATGTGACCATGCCTCCCAGCCCAAGATCATCTGGATGAAGAACAAGATGGAAATCCAGGGCAACCCCAGGTACCGCACCCTCTCTGAGCAAGGCATCTGCACCCTGGAGATCCGGAAATCCAGCCCCTTTGATTCTGGGGTCTACACCTGCAAGGCCATCAACGTGCTGGGGGAGGCATCTGTGGACTGCCGATTAGAGGTCAAAGGTGAGGGTTTGAGGAGGGTGGCTCCTTAGGGACCCTTCCGTGAGTGGGGGAGTGTAAGACACCTCTCTGGAGCTGGGATAGAGCTGAAAATCAAGGGAGGAGAGAAGGGGTAGTAAGACTGGGGTTAGCTGTGTCAATGACTTTCCAAGCGGGAGGGTGGCCTGGTGTGGGGGAGGGCACCTTCCCCCGTTCTAACTGCAGAGTCTCTTCCAGCCTCAGCCACACACTGAAGAGCCGAGAGAAGAGGCTGTGGCGAGGAGACAGGTAAAAGGCTGGACCCACTCCCTCTGCCACCTCGGGGCGGCCCAGAAGCTGAGAGGAGGCCGGGAGCAGGGGTTGGGGGTGAGAAGAGAAGGCAGCACTCAGCCCTGGGGACAAATCTGCAGCCACAGGCAACCAACACACATGTCCACAGACATGCAGTGATGCTGCCTGATGGGGCGATGATGGGAGGCCTGTAAGGGAGTGATGGTCCCAGGACAGGAGTCTGGGCCTGGCTCTGAGTGACCTGGAGCAGGGGTGGTCTCTTGGGACGTGTTTCCTCAACAGAAAAGTGGGACAACAACCTCGGCCCTGCATTCCCCCTCCTGCCCTGTGGTTCTGACGCTCTGGATCAGAGAGGAAGGGTTTAGAACTGTGGTGGGCAGAGCTCAGACCTGCATGTAGGGCCTGAGGGAGGGAGGCCCAGGAAGGGGGAAGAGCCTGCTTCCCCACCCCCTCCACTGCTCTCTCTGCCTCACCAGGGGCTCAGGAAGCATGTCCTCTGCCAGGTGCTGCAGGCTTGAGGGCTCAGGTCCCCCAGGCCCAGAATCAAACTCCACAGATACCCAAGATCCCCCTTTCCGGATGACTGGTGAGCTGCCCGTGGTGCCTGCTGGGCTCCCACGCCCCGAGGCCAGTGTCCAGAACTCAGGAGTGGGCCTGCAGGCCCTGGTCAGGCTTCCTGGGCTCAAGGGGGCTTGGAAGGTGCGAAGACTGGAGCATCCTGCAGAGTGTGCCTGGATGAGACGCAGTCAAATAAAGGTGTGTGCTGTTACAGCGCCGGGCCTCTGTGACAGCAAGCGTCATTGTGTAGGGGGAAGCGTCATTGTGTAGGGGGAAGCGTGTCACCATAGGAGGGTACATTTGAATGTGTCACTATGAGGGGGGTCGCCAGAGATGTCAGGAAGGTGCCAGTGGGAAGGGTCTCAAGATGTCATGGGGGGTGTTCTGGACATGTGAGTTTCCAGGATTTTGCATTCTGAGTTGGGGTTGCTACCCCAAGCACGTAACTATGGAGACACACCCTCTCTGAAGCCCTCCTTGCTGGAACGCCTCCACATCCCCCCCCAGCTCCTCCCACCCCCCCCAGTGTTGCTTCTTTGCTGAGGCTGTCTTGTTGCCCTCGAAAGTGATGGGGGTGGGTGCCCAGAGGCATGCTCTCCACAAGGGTTTAATCTTTTATTAGTCAAGTGGGCCTCCCCCGGGAGCCAGGGGGCACTCCCATCGCCAACAGAGGGAGGGGCCTGGAATGAAAGCCCGGAGTTGCTTTCACTCTCAGAACCTGTCAACTTGATGACCACCTCCCCTCCCCCACCCTGCCTCTCTGCAGAGGGGCTCCAGGCTTGGCAGGGGGTGGGTTGGTCCTTCCCCAGTTCCCTGAAGGCCTAGACCCTCCTCTGTAACAGAAGCTCTGGAAACTGAGCTAAATACCAGGGGTATTTAGGGCATTTAAGCCAACAAGACCTCCCCCACACTCTCAGGGTCTCCCCTGGCCAGCTTCAGCCTGCCACGGCCCACCCCAGGAGCACCGGTCAGCACCGGTCCACAGTCAGCACCGGTCCTTTGAGGACCCTTGTCCACCCCTCCCCAGGCAGACAGAATGCTCCCAGAAGTTGGTGTGTCTGGGATTCTCCTCTCCATCAGGCCCAGATGCAGCAGAGATGATGTTGCCTGGGAAAGTTCAGGACCATCATCAGGGTAATTACACTCCAGGCTCCTCTTCTGAAAGCACAGGGCACGAAGGCTCAGTGCTGCCGCCTGGTGGCTATTTGAAAGCAGCACTACCGTGCAAAACACTCCCCAGGGCTCAGAGCCCCCAGTTTGGGGTGCAAGGGCTGGTGGAGAATAAAACAAATGTCAGAATGACTTCTGGACCTACTCTTTCAGTCTCTCCCAAGCCCAGTCCTGGCTGCCCAGGGCAAGAAGAGCAGGGAGCCTGGCACCCGATATGGCCAAGGGCCCAGAGTCCTCAGAGGTAGGGGACAGAGGCTCCTTGCTTCCTGTCCCTTAGCTGCTTCTGGCTGCCTTCTCATACTGAACAGGAGAGAAGGCCAAGACAAACCCCATTCCTTTCTTCCCTCATCTTGGGGGTGAGGTTCTCTCCTTAAACTTGGTCCCAGGGCTGCATCACCAATACCTAAGACAAGCAGACTCCCTGCCTCACTGCAGAAGCCTGAGCACCTTCTCCCACCCCAGGTGGGTACAGCTCAGACCTGAATGCAGGGCCTGAGGGAGGTGGCCCCTCTGCAGTCCCAGCCTCCCAGGACCTGCCCAGCCCTGAAGCACTGGACAGCTCAGGGGGATGGTCAGCAGGTGGGGGCTCAAAACACTCGCTTTTGCCTCAGGGCACCTGGTTCCTTCCCCGGGGACTGCCCCCCAGGCCTTCTGCAGGACCCAGGTGTGTGGGGCAGTTAACTCCTTGTGGAGGGGCCCCTGCCCCGTTGGCATCTCTTCAGAGCCTGCCCCGTGCCCACAACCCACAGCCCAGCCAGGGCAGGCTCAGGGAGACCCGCGGGACGGCAGGGAGGTGAGGATTGGGCTGAGACCCCGCTGGACGAGGGCGAGAGGGAGCAGAAGTCTAGTCATCAGGCCTCTCTTCGGGGAGATCGTCATCGGCGGGGGGTGCAGGCTGGCAGCGGAAGTGGTCATTCCAGATCTTAAGGAAGGTGACCCGGAACTTCTGGATGCGGAAGGCATAGACGATGGGGTTCATGGCCGAGTTGCCGTGCGTGAGGAAGATCGCAATGTAGGTGAGGATGCTGGGCTTGTGGCAGGAGGGGCAGAAGAGGGTGATGCAGTTGAGGATGTGCAGGGGCAGCCAGCTGAGCGCAAAGAGGAAGAGGATGAGGGCCAGCGACTTGGCGATCTTCAGCTCCTTCCCGTAGTACTTCTGCGGGTCGCCCGAGGAGGCCGACACCTTCTTGTTGAGCTGCTTGCGGATCAGGTAGAAGACCTCCAGGTAGATGAGGACCATGAGGAGCAGCGGGGGCAGCACCCACACGAAGAAGTTGAAGTAGACCATGTACTCCATGCTGATGACCTTCTCGAACTCGCACTTGATCACGGGCTCCCCCACGCTGCCGTTGGCCGCCCAGGCCTGCTCCACCTCACTTAGATTGTTCCAGCCAAACATAGGTGTCAGGCCCACCACGAAGGACAGGATCCAGCAGCCGGCGATAGCCACGGCTGCCCGCCGGGGGGTCACCACCATCTTGTACCTGAGGAACGGGAGGGCAGAGTGTGAGGAGTTGTCTCCCAGCCACCACAAAGGCCCCTGTCTACACTGACCAAAACAGCCAGGTGATTAACAAATCACCCCTTCCCTTCAGACAGCTGACACAGCTGTCATTAAAAAACCTTCTCACACCCCCCTTCCGTTGGCCCCGTCCCATGCTCCCCTGCCAACGCCCCCATCTCCCACCTCCGTCTTTCCCTCACAATCTCTGTGCTGTGCTTTACTCCCAAGGAGTTGATCTCAAGAAGCAGCTCTGCACCCCCAAGCTTATTGGGAATGAATCTCAGGAGAGAAAACTGATGTTCACTGGACATCTACTACGTGCTAGATACTTTCACTCATTCATTCGTGCCTGGATTCATTCATTCAGCAAATATGTATCGAGTGCTTTCTATGCTACACATTGCTCTCCATGCTGAGAATAGGATAAAGATCCTGCCTCTATGCAGCTCACATTTTGGGTGAAGAGACAGGTAACACAAAAGTGAAAAAATCAATAAGACAACTACAGATCGTGACATGTTTTTCAAAGGAAACAAACAGGATGCTGTCAAGGGACAGAGCTTGCTAACCTTTCCCATGTCACGACACAGAGAAGATGAAAACATTTGGATGACAAGGCTGCCCGTGGGCCGCAAGTGACGACCCCTCACCCCCACTAAGGGGCTGAGGGTTTGAATATCTCCTGGGCTCCCTCACTTCTCTTTAAACCAACCTACCAGCGGCCATCGTGTCCTCAGCCCACACACTGGCCTTGCAGTGGGTGCCAAGGGCTGGTTTCCACCCAGCTCTGTGCTGGGGAGCCAGCAAGCGGAAGCAGCTTGCCCAGTTGTTATTTTCCAATGCAGCTTCTGAGATGGGGGCAGAGGCCTCCTGAGCATGTAAACAGCTCCTGAGACCCAGGAGCATGCAGGGGGAGGCGCCCACGCCTTTCTTCTCTTCCAGTCTCTCCTGCCTGTGATGATGCGTCAAGTCTCTCTCACCCTGAACAATACATCTCCAAGATCTCTTACTGTCCATCAAAGCCCACCTGCTCTGTGAAGGCTCTGGGGACAAGAAGGGGGACACACTGGAGGGCGGGAGAAACCAGATGCCCCCTTCCTGCCCCAGCTAGAAGAGAAGCACTAGGAGGGACCTTTGGAACCTCATTTCCTATCTCTGCATCATTCCAACTGAGAAACTGAGGGCGCTAGATGACCCCAACACCTTTAGAGCAGTGCCCCCCCCCCACTCTGTGATCGTAAGATCCCTGAGCTCCAATTCACCCAAGAGCCTCGAAAGCTGGCCTGTTCCCTTGTGCTTCACTGAAGTTTTTTTTACATTTAATCCTTCCTCTCTGGTTGTAGCTGACACTCATTCCCTCCTCTCGTATCCTAAGCAGAACTGCCAGACCTGGTGCCTGTGCTGAAGTCAGAAGACCCAAATTTGGGCTTCCTGTCTACAAACTGCTAGGTCAATTCCTCCTCTGTAAAATGAGACCTACTTCAGAGGGTGAGGATTAAATGAGATAATAAATGTGTCCGTGCTCTAAACACCCTACCAATATTCCTCTGCCTGAGCTCTGACCCCTCCAAGCAAACTCCGGTGTTGCTAAATGCTCGGCAATCGCTCAGCAACCATAGCCTAAGGGCTACTAAAGCATCTTTCTCGGGTCTCGTGCCCAATGATCTCAAAGTGCTCCTCACAGGTCCTCTTAATACAATGAAAGAAGTTCTGGACATGAGTCCAGGGGGAAAGACCAAGGGAACATGTGCCATTCCGTCACGAGAGAAGAAGGTCGCAAGGTGGAGGGTGAGGCCAGGCCCCCGGGGCGAGCCTCGGCCGGGCCCAAGGGAGCTGCATGAGGCAGGATGCGCACACCGCCCCTGCCACCACCCCGCCAGTCACGTCTACCGTTTCTGTTGCAAAGTCCTTTCTCAGTCCTATCTCAGGCCATTCCCGCAATCACCTCTGCAGCGAGTCCAGTGGATAATGGAATCCCCATCTCACACCTTAAGGACTCCACTAGCCCAGATGTCCCGCTGCCAAGCTCAGCTCTTCTTCAAAGCTGCCTGTGGGTGGTTTAGGTACAAATGACTGGCAGAATGAGAATATCCCTTGCCTAAGAGCTTTAAAATGAGAATGTCTAGCCTGGGCACAGTGGCTCATGCCTGTAATCCTAACACTTTGGGAGGCTGAGGCAGGAGAATCGCTTGTGCCCAGGAGTTCGAGATCAGCCTGGGCAACATAGCAAGACCCCATCTCTACTAAAAAAAAAAATTTTTTTTAAATTAGCTGGGCATGTTGGCACCTGTAGTCCCAGCTACTCAGGAGACTGACAGAGGAAGATCAGCCCAGGAGTTCAAGGTTACAGTAAGCCGTGAGCACGCCACTGCACTTCAGTGTGTGCAACAGAGTGAGACCCCTACTCAAATAAACAAATAAAATAAAATAGCAATATCTTGACACTGTTCAAGAAGGGTCACCACCCAGAGTCAGGAGGGTAGACCAGGTGACCTCTGGTGCTGCCGTCCAGCCTGAGAGTTGGGGGGATCTCGCCTGGGGCCAAAGCTGGGCACTGATGACCTATCAAGAGAAGAGAGGTAGACAGTGACAGGCCCAGGTAGGAGAGAGGAAAGAGGCAGCTTCTCATTGGAGAGGTGCCTCCCTCCCTCCTATACCCGTCACGCCTCAGACTGCCTGGAGCCCCCAGGGTTAAAGCTTTCCTGGGGCTCCTCCAGGACCTGGTCCCAGAAGACCCCGCTGCTTAGGGTATCAGTTCTCATCTGTTTTTCTTGCTATTTTCTCCTTGGTGGGAAAGGGCTGGACCCAGGACCTTGGCTGAGGTGGGGCAGGCTCTCACAGGAAGGGCTGCCTCCTGGGGTCAGGGGAGAACCTCACCTCTTCTTACACATGGGAAAGGGAAGCAGAGGGTGCAAGGTCTGGGGCACACAGGGCGTGGCGGCGTGTGGAAGGTGCCTCTGATGCTTGGGAACGCCCCTCCACATCGGTGCCCCAAAGACTGGCCATCCCCAGAGGCTGTGCTAGAAGCTGGCCAGAAAGATGGCTGCTCTCAGGAAGGGGCCGCCTCACACAGACCCAGAAGGAGAGCACCAGGGTGGAGGTGTTAAAGCACCACATGGGGCCCCGTCCACAGGCAGGCATGGCAGACGGTTCCATAAAGATGTAGTCGAAGGAACCAAGGAGAGCCCCACAACTTCCAGTATCTTCCTCACAGTGCATAAAATCCCACCACGGGTGAGATATTCCTGTGGGCTCAGAGATGTCCTCTGAGTGTTATTTTTAAAAGCCAAGATAACCCCAAGTCCATAGTATGAATTAGTTTATTAGTCGGGATCTTCTTCTGGATGACGACATGAAAAGACGGGGTGCCTGGAGCAATGGGGTGGCAGAGACCATGAGAGGGAAAGGGGTCGCTTGAGGCGGCAAGCGGGAGATGGTTTGCACTGAGCCTCTCAGGGTTGCCAAGAGCTGGCACTGCTGAACAGAAGAGGATTCCGTACCACAGTTGCTGTGAGCGTATGTCAGGGTGGTTTGCAGGTGGAAAGGAGGGAAGGAGGTCTACAAATCCTGCGTCCGAGTAGGGCGGGGCAGAGGAAGCTGTTGGTTCCTCCCAGTACACCTGGCATGGCTGCAATATGAGGAAAGGGGATTTTGGAGTTTCAGTGAGGTGGAAGGTCAAACATACTAGTTGACTGATCAGTAACAAAATAATAATAATAACACCAAAGTTAATAAGAACGAACAGTTATTTCTGTGTACTGGGCACTAACTTTATAGACACCATTTCACTGATACTTCAGCGCAACCGTATGAGCTAGGTACTACAAGTTGATCATCCTTAATCCCAAAACCCCAAATTGGAAACTTTTTGGGTGCCAACACGATGCTCAAAGAAAATGCTCCATGGCGCATATCAGATTTCAAATTTTCTGATTAGGAATGCTCAATTGGTGAGTATAGTGCAAAAATTCCAAAATATGAAAGAACTGAAATCTGTAACATTTCTGGTCTCAAGCAATTGGGATAAGGGATATTCGCCCATTTCCTAACTGCAGTAACTGAGACTCAGAGAGATTAGGAAACATGCCCAAGGCCTCTCAGCCAGCAAAAAGCAGGAACAGAATTTCAAGGACTACAATGTGTCCAAGGGCAAAGCCCATGCTGGACCGGGAAGTGGGAGCCCAGAGCTTAGGGCCTGGAAGGCAAGCTCCACCTGCTCCGGGCAGATCTCCCTGAGCTGAGCGGCTCTGAGGACCCCATCACAAGCCGCCTGGGAGCCTCACTCCCAGTCTGGCCCCAGTCTGGCCTCTGTGAACCATCAGCATGGTCTGTCGTGTGCATGCGCTGCCCGGCTGTTTAGTGGGCTGTCTTGTTCCCACTGGGAGCAACTGGGCAGTTGAGACTCTCCCTTTCCTTTATGAAACGGATATTCAATGGGCACCTACCAGGCACCAAGGACTAGGTGCTAGAGTTCAGGAATATAGACGGGAACACGTTTTCATGAAAGTATCTTGCTACAGGCAGGGAGACAGGCAAGCAAATAAACAGATCGTTTCAGAGACCGAGAAGACCTTCAAGTGAAAGGAGCAGAATGTCATGGGAGCGAGTGGGCAGGGCGTGCTGCTGACTGGGGTGGGTGGGCAGGGCGGCCTCTCTGAGATGGAGAGGATGAGCCGAGAGCGAAAAGATCACCCACGAGCCAGGCAGACAAAGATCTGGGGCGGAACATTCCAGGCAGCAGGTAAAGGCACGGAGGCCAGACTGGATTTAAGGAGCAGAGAGAGGGCTGGTATAGAGGAGGGCGAGAGAGAGGCCAGCTGGGAGACCTAGGGCTGAGAGGGTCACAGCCCACATTCTGGGGTCTGGTCTATGTGCAAGAGGAAGCCATTTTAAGCAAAGGAATAATATAGTCCCATTTCTTTTTATAAAAGATAACTCCAGCTGCTGTGTGGAGAACGTGTTGTAGCGGGGAATGAGAGAAGGCAAGAAAGCCAGCAGGAGGCTATTTTAGCCCTCCAGGCGGGAGACTAGGGCGGGTGCTCTAGCTGGTGGTGGTGGAAGTGAGAAGCGTATGGCTTGGAGATGTATCTGGGAGGAAGGCCAGTGGGCCTTGCTGCTGAGTTCAGATGTTGCTGTGATTTGAGTGTGTCCCCCAAAGCTCATGTGTTGGAAACTTAGTCCCCAACGCAACAGTGTTGAGAGGCGGGACCTTGAAGAGGTGGTTAGGTTACGAGCTCTGTCCTCACAAGTGAATTCATGCCACTATTTCAGAAGTGGGCTCGTTATCGCAGGAGTGGGGTCCTTGTGAAGAATGAGTTCAGCCCCCTTCCCTTCTCTCTCTTGCCCAAGTGATGCCGTCTGCCACGTTTGAACAAGACGGCCCTCACCAGACGTGCAGCCACCGGAACTGCAAGCCAAACAAATCTCTATCCGTTATAAATCACCTCCTCCATGATCTTCTGTTATAGCAGCAGAAAACAAAATAAGCCAGATGTCCAGGTGAGAGAAAGAATTGTGACGATGACTCAAGGTCTTATCCTGGCCACGGAGCAGAGGGTGGTACCATTCTGAGTCTCCCTGACCCCTCTCTCCCTGAGGGACCCGTTCCCTTATCACTCCCCCATGAATTCCACACCATGCTACTGGATACTCCTTTGTGTGCATATCTGGGACACTCTCCACCTCATCTCCTGAAGTGTCTGGGAAGGTTCACTCCCTCATTCAGGTCTCAGCTCATACATTACCTCCTCAGAGAAGATTCCTGCCCATCCTGCAAAAAACAGTCTCTGTCACTCTGTATTCTCTTGCCATGTTTCCTTTTCTTGGTAGAGCTTATCACTTCCTGACTGTTCTCTCTCTCACTCTTTCTTTCCCTCTCTCTCTCTATCTATCAATGTATATATATATGTGTGTATATATAATGTATATATGTGTGTGTATATATATATCAATGTATATATATGTATATGTATATATATATACACAGACACACACACACACACACACACACACACACACACACACACACACACACACACACACACAGTTTTGCATTTATTGTCTGTTTCTGTAGAATGCAAGCTCCAGCAGGACAGAGCCTTTATTTTGCAGGCTTACCACTGCATCCCCTGCACCTACATCAGGGTTCAGGAAGTACTTGTTGAATGAATGAATACACATTAAAATGCATTAACTAATCCATACATCTATTTATTCAGAAATGATTGGCCGATGCTCTATCATATGAGACTATCTCAGAGAACCAGAGATAAAAATTAAACAATAGGTGTTCAGTTAGAGACAGGCAGATTAGAAAGGCATGGCCCTGGCTCTGGACAAGGAACATCTGTCCCTGGGTCTTTCCCCACTGTGCTGGTAGCTCTAGGGAACCCAATGCTGAGTCACACAACTGCTAGTCCCCTGCCTAGGTCCTGTGATGTAAGGCTGCTATGATAAGGGCCTCTTAGGAGAGGTATGAGCAAGTGCCACCAACACGTCCATGGGAGCTCTGAGCTCTGCACACTGTGAGAACAGCCGAGGGTCCAGGCTAGAGCCAGCCTCCCCAGTCTCCCAGCCTGCAGCCCAAAGAAGCAGCATCTCCATCTGGTACTAAATCCCAGCAAGACTCAAGAGAGTGCCTGAGCCCCTCATTGGTGCTTTGCCCCAAGAATGGTCCCCTTTCATGAATGAGGTCACTTCCAGTCGGAGGCCCGATTGTGCACAGAGGGGTGCCTCTCCCTGCCTACAACCTCAGAGGAGGATGCTTCCTGGATGCCACTGGGGACTGATTTTGAGGCTGACTCTGAGACTATAAACAACAAGCCTCCTTAGAACAGAAAAAGCTCAGAATGCCCTCATGATGAGCATACCATGGGACCTAGGCAGCAAAGACGTATTTGACAGAGGAAAAAGAAGAGGGGTGGGTAGGCATGGAGGCTCTAAGGAATTCTCTCTGGTGAGCTGAGAACAGCCAGAGAAAGGTGCAGAGGAGCTGTGAGTCACTGCACAAACAAGACTGGAGCACACCATTCCTGAAGCTGTCGGTTCTTCCCTGCTCTGCATCACCATGGGGCTGATACCTGCATTTCCCAAGCCCCTGGCTGAACTGGGTCCATGGAAAGTATTGAAGAGTTGGAGGGATGGGGAGAGAGGGAGAGAGCCGTCCATGTCTCTGTCCCCTACGGGTCTCGGGCAGTGGGAACGCCTCCCCCTAGTTTCCCCCTTCCACCAGACAGGCCCCTCACAGGTCCAGCTTCTACCATCCAGCTGCAGCCTCTGGGCTCCAGGATCGAGGCCTCCTTCCTTTGTCCTCCAGCCTCGGGATGGCTTCCTGTTGTCACTAATCTCTGGGTTACCTCACTCTGCCCCATGTGCCATCTCCGCTGCCTCATCACCAATTCCTGGCATGAAAGGCCCTCTGCTGTAAATACCTGAAACGATTTCTGTGTTCCAGGTTAGACCCAGACAGTTCAGGAGTGAAGCCGCGGCAGGCAGAGCTGGGCACGGTCATCCCCAAGATCTCCCTGCCAGAGGCAGGCGCAAGCTGGCCAGGCTCTTAAGTACGTGTTGACTCAGGAAAAGAGAGAGAGAACCTGTGTGGTGGATTTGGAAAATGTTGAGCATGGCTGTGTTTAAGGGCAGAGTGACACATGTCCTGTCGACTGCTGAGACCAGAACAGAAACCTCAGGCCCGGTCATCCCTGTCTCCCACCCTCTGCTCCTCACTAAGGCACCAGACGTGGGGCAGGGAGGTGGAGGCCTGGAGGGTCAGTGTCTTTCTCCTGCAGCTTGGACAGGCAGGGATTGAATCCTCCATCTTCCCTTCCCTCGCCCTTGGCTGAGAACAAGTGACATTTCAGAGTGCTGGTCCCCCTCCTCTCCGCCTCCTCTCTTATCAAGGATCTCAGCCACTTGTAACTGGAAACTTGGATCTCAAGACCAGGGAAGTAAGGCTTTCAGACTATTAAACTACTTCCTGCAGAGAAATTCTTCCTCCCAAAGGAGAACAGGAAACCAGATACAATCAAAGGCGCTGGGCATACTCCAGGGGCCAAATATTTAATAGTAACATTACCCAGGGGAGTCTGCTTCGGGCGTCCCTGGGGAGGGGGTGGGATGTCTGGGGCCCAAGAATCCTGTCTTGAATCCTGCTTGCTGAGGGCTCTGTGGCATGATCCACCATTAGGAACACCAGAGAGAGGGTCAGGCTGACAACCCCAGACCCAGCCTGCAGGACTACAGAAGAGGAGGGGCAGACGTTCTGTGTGCCTTGAAAGGAAAGAGCTGGTTAAATTGATTAGGTCATTAGTGTAATGGGCCTTGGAAATAGCTCCTGGCCACTTGCTGAGGACAAATAACTCCACAGGCTGGTAGGAAAGAAAGTCAGGCACCTGTGTGACTTGGGAACACCCCCTATTCTGAGCGACCTCCTCACTGTTGCTTCCTTCAGATTCAGAGCCCCTATCTGGGCATTGAGTGTGAGCAGAAGAAACACAGCTACTGGCTTAAAGAAACTCTCAGCCTGACAGGAGAGGCGCAGTCCCTGAGCAGATGGAGCCCCCCATCAGATGAAAACATATGCCATAATACACAAGGCCAAGCCCTCTGCAAGCCCTGGACAACTGACAGCACACACTCTCCACTCAGCACCATGTGCCTAGTGCGAGCCTCTTTCTCTGGCTGTGCACTCACATCCCTACAGGGAGGTCTGGTTTGCTCAGTGGTTCTGACCCAGAGGAGGCTGCAGGGGGCGGAGGGCAGGGAGGGAGGTTCTCAGATTTGGAGGAGGCACGTTTTCAAAGTGTGTTTGCCCACAGTCCCTATCCCCTTGCCCCAGTCCAGGGCAAACCAGCATGTTCACGTACAAACAAAGGTCAAGATGTCCTAGGTATCACACTACAAAACAGAGCCCTAAGCAATTTGGAGATGCAGTCACCTACTCCCCACCCCCAAGGTCAGGTATAGCCTCCACGTGTCAGTGAGGAGGAGGGTGTGTGACGTGACAGTAAACTCAGGAAATTGGACTCAGGCCTCAGCATTCCTGGCTACTTTCTGCCCTGAGATTTGCTTCTCTTCAGCTCCAAGGCCGGGACAGTAAAAGGACCAAGGCCAATTGGCCCCACCTGCTGTGGGTGACTGTTTCTGATTCATCCGGTGGGAAGGAAAAAAACCCATCCCATCCACATCCAGACTTAATGACCTGTGAGTAGCTGGTGCAGTGAGGCCTCACTGGGATGGCCATAGTGGTTAAAGGGGCAAAATTCCTTCTCCAGCGAAGTGGAAAGGCCTGCTGTAGCGGGGGAGGGGAGCTGATGGGCACATCCAGCTTCCCATGGGCCTCTCTGGCCTTAGCAGACTCTGGTCCCTTATGAGAGGCAGCAGAGAATCCCCCAGCCCAGCAGGCACATGAGGAGGGCCAGGGCAGGAGGGAGCTGAAAGGCTGCAGAATTTCCCAGCCTCAGGAGAGCACAGAGGGCCCATGCTGGACCCCCAAAGGAGGGCAGTCCTCCCTCCGGTAGAATCAGGAAGACCCCATCTGGTCCAGGCTCTACCAGAAGTAAGCTGGCCTCAGGTGATCCCCTTCTCCTTTGCGGACATCTGTGTCCTGCTCGGATGAGATTGCATGAGATATTTTCCAAGCTCTGGTGGGTCACAGACCCCCTCTTCTGGAATGTGTCAGACCATCTTCTATGGGGAGATGAGCTCAGCCCTAGAGGGAGGGAGGAGCACTAAGTACCCAAGTCCTCTCATCAGTTTGGGGAGGAAGAGCCCCGGGCAGTGGTTGAGAGGCACACCTAGCTCCCTGGAAGCAGCCACTCCTACAGGGGTCTCATGCTCTAGCTCTGTGCCCCACAGAGAGGAAGATGTAATATAAAGAGAAATAAATATTTGTAGAGTGAACAAACGAATGAATGAATGAATGAATGAAGTGGGCTGTGAAGTAAGAGCCAAGTTCAAACTGTGGCTCCACCTGTTAACAGCTTATGGCCTTGAGCAAATAATGGTTCTTTGAGGATTCCTTGAGCCTGAGTTTTGTCCTGGGCACAATGGGATGAGTAGGCTGGCTGGGCAGGCTCCCTGTGAGAAGCGACTGGTGCATTAACTCATCTGGGCACTCAGGAAATAGTAGCAACGGGTGTCCGTTGTTACCACCATCAGGAAGACACCCCGATTATATTGGAAAATACAGTCAGTCATTGAAGAGATACAAAGCAAGTTGCAGGGACACAGATAAGCAAACAGTTACTTGTGTTTCACTTTGGGAGGCCAGCCACATGGCCTTGGCTTCTATTTCCCCACCAGCTCTCCCACCTAACTCAGCCTTGGAATGAGTCTGTGCTCCCGGCTGTGTCTGACTCAAGTGTCTGAGTCTGGAGTGGGGAGTGGGCGGGAGTTTGAGAACTCACTCAGCCCAGCACCAAACCCTGCACAGGGTCCTGGAGAAGGCACACACTCCAAGACACCCCCAGTAAAGCTCTCTTGGGGAAGTGGCCAGCCAGGACACTGAAGATGGGGGAGGCGAATCGGGGGGAGCACACACCCTCTCTCCCACGTCCCTTCCAAGCAGCTCTTGGCCTGTCTGGAACCATGGGGTACCAGCATCGTCCGAAGGCTTGTTTCCACCAAGGAACTGTAATCTGACCCCTGCTGGAGAGACACGGGCAGCGCAGACTCCAGCCCAAAGGCAGCAGCAGGGCTTGAGACCCAGGAGGCGGGTCAGAAGCCTGCCGAGAGCCTGGAGTAACCTTCCCAGGCCTGGGAGATAGGGATGCTCTGCCCTGAGGAGGCAACCGCTCTCACGGGGCTTGGTTCTTTCTCTGTTCTCATTGCCTGGGCTGTCAGGACTCCCTAAAGCTCACAGCATCTAGCCCCTGCTCTGGAAAAGATTCAACAGATGGCAGGATGTGGGAGGAGGACAGAGAGGACAGGGAGAACTCTCCACCTTGGAAATCTTTCTAGAGGAAGAGTGCACCTCCACCCTTAGATCTCCATTCCATAGCTTGTACTTCTATATTAACAAGTCCCTCCCAGTGTCTAACTTCAGTCCCTACTGCTGCATCAGAACTCAAGGAGACACTGCTCTTGGGACCTGGAAGAAGTGCAGCCATATTTTCCCAGGGCTGGCCTTTCTCCTCACCTCACATCCAGGGCAGTGGAGTTTGGGACCCAAATAACAGCCGTTAGAACCTCAGTGCCCTGCAGTTTTCTGTTATCTCTCCTTGGTGCCTCCTCATGCTTTCTTTGCCTTGGGTCCCACCAAGCCCCACAGGGTGCAGAGGCATTTACATGAAGTCACAGACCAGGCCCATCCAGAAACCACCACTCCCAGCCAGCAGCCACCCAGGTCAAGGCTGCAGCACACGGAAGAGTTCAGCAGCAGCTATGGCCCCGAGCCTGCCTCTCCAGCCCCCTGCATTTACTCAAGGTCCCCCCACTTTTCTGACCTCACTCTAGGGACGAGGAAGAGGCCCAGACACACGGATGGAGCAGAAAGTGGGAGGTGCCCAGGCTCACAGGGATGCAGGTAGGACGCAGATCTGCCTTCCCAGAACGACATGACGCAGGAGTTAGGAAGTCAGATCTCTCCTAAATCTGGGTGCTGACTTCCTCCTCCCCATGGGAGACGATCGCAAACAGTCTTTTTTCCCCCTGAGCACAGAACTGCAAATACCCCGATGGCAGGGACCAAGTCTGGGCTCAGTATTGTCTTCCCAGCACCTACCCAGAGCCTGGCACACAGTAAGCACTCAGTAATATTTGGGGAAGGAAATAGGTTGACACAAAATGTTCAATTAAAACCAGAGAGGGGCCGGGCTCACTGGCTTAACCTGTAATCCCAGCACTTTGGGAGGCCGACGTGGGTGGATTGCCTGAGCCCGTGGGTTCAAGACCAGCCCAGGCAACCTGGCGAGACCTCATCTCTACAATAAATTTTTTAAAATTAGCCAGGTGTGGTAGCACATGCCTGTAGCTCTGGCTACTTGGAAAGCTGAAGTGGAAAGATCGCCGGAGCCCAGCAAGTTGACATGGGGGTGGCTGTGAGCATGCCATTGCACTCTAGCCTGGGTGACAGAGTGAGACTCCAACTCAAAAAAAAAAAAAAAAAAAGAAAACCCAGAGAGGCAGACAAAGAGGAAAACAAGAAACCAAGAACAAATACAATGATTAGGAAACAGCTACAAACATGGCAGATACGGAGCCAACCAGATCAATAATCACCTGATATGTTAAAAGGTGGGGTATGGTCAAAGGATGCCAGGCAGAGGGCCTCTCTCTTCTCTTAGCAACAATATCCCCCCTGGTGGACAGAAGAGCCCTGAGCCCAGCCGCCACAGCTGAGAGACCTTCTACAGAATTCTCCAGGTTTCCACTCGCAGGTCCTGCCTCAACCACCTAGCCCCAATATCTCAAGCTACTTAATTAGGTGATTCCAGCAGGAGGCTAACTACACTTCCTCCTGCTGCAAGACCAGCCCCTCTCCTCATTGCCAGGCCTGGATGGAGGTGGGAGACAGCCATGGAGGTGGATGGAGGTGGGGAACAGCCATCATTTGCCCGGGAAGGTGGAGCAGCACGTCACTGCCAGCAGTGTCCCAGGGCAGGGAGGGCCCTGGTCGGCAGCTTCTCCTAGGCTTGATCGATAAACTCATTTTCAGTCACTTCTCCCACTTCTGCAAAGTCCTATAAATCACTCCCATCTGCCATGACCCTGGATGAGGGAAACTCACATTATGATGTGTGGGGGAAGAGGAAGCTTATTAAATCAAAGCCTTTTTTTTTTTCCATCCACCATTCACGAACACTTCAAAGTGCTCTGCTCCGAGCTGGAAAAAGAAAATACAGAGAGCCGGCAGTCATGGGCCTCAGGGAACCAGGCAAGAATCAGGCAGGATGTGCACTGCAGCCAGGGGAGGGGGCAGATGCAGGAGCAGTGGCAGTGGGGGTGGGTGGGCATGAGGGACATGGGCACCAAGTGGCTTTCTTACCCCAGCTGATATAAACACTGACAGTCTAGGCCATTTGGAAGCTCCAACTCCAGGGTCTCCAACTTTCGTGTCCCACAGAGGCCTGACCCCCCCATACCACTCCTTCCCCTCCGGACCTCCACAGCTGGTGCCTACTATCTCCAATAGAGCACACTGGGTGGGCAGGGAGATGAGGCTTGGGATAGGGAAACACCCTCGACAGGCTTCTGACATTAGAGGGCCTGGATTTGAGTCAGACTCAAATGTGTGAGCGAATCGGATCACTTTTCAGACCCTTAGTCTCCCCATCTGTAAGACGGAGCTGATATCTGCCCAGGCTACCTCCTAGGGATTCCGGAGTTACCATCTGGCATTGAACTTCACATCTATCTCCCCTTTGCTCTGTTCACCATCATGCTAGGAGCAAGGTATCCATCTCCACCGAAGAGACTAGGGGATTTGCCCAAGGACATACAGCTAATGGTCAGAATTGGGATTGTCACCCAGGCTGGCTACCTCCAAAGCCGGTGCTATGGATTTTTTGGTTTGTTTCACGAAATATTTTTTAAAATATCTTATTTTACTTTTATTGACAAATAATAATTGTATGTGAATATTTATGGAGTACAAGGTGATTCTTTGATACATGTATACATTGTAGAATGAGCAAATCTGCTCTCAAAATCGCTAAAAGAATGGATTTTGAAGCCGGTATCTTGTATTTCATGTCTTAACATTCCCATGAGACTGTGAGGAATTTGAGGACGGGACTGTGGCTTCACCCTCCCCAGCAGCCCTTATTGTCTGAGCTCCTCCAATTATGATGTGCGCATGAATCACCTGGGGCCCTTTCAAAATGCAGAGTATGAGTCAGCACGTCTGGATGGGGCCTGCGATTCTGCATTTCTAACGAACTCCCAGGGGCTGCCAAGGCTGCTGGCCCCTGACCACACTTGGAGTGGCAAGGACCAGTGGCACTCAGCCCAATATCTGGCACAAAAGTAGCTCTCCCCACCCTTGTTTGGGGAAGAGGGTGACTAAGGAAGCCAGAAAAAGACAGGCATTGTCTTGAATCTTGCAGGAAATAAGAACACAGATCCCTGCAGGGTCCCTCACAGATTCACCCGGGGTGACCAGTTTCTCTTCATGGATAGCCACCTCCCCACACGGAGAGAGAAAAGGTCAGAAGCCACGATGGGAGGGCAGAGGGGAATAAGAGGCTCCCCACTCCCCAGTAAAATGACAGTGGTGCATCACACACCATGCAGAGCACCTCCAAACCAATGAGCCTACCTGATGCTCATAGCAGCTTGTGAGTCAAGGTTCTCTTATCCACTTTACAGGTAGGAAAATCAAGACCGAGGGAGATTCAGTTCGTGCCCAAGCTTGGCTGGTGAGTTTTTGGGGCTGGGCTGAACTCAGTCTCCTCTGCCTTTGCAGAAAGGGCTCTACCTGTAGGAATGGCAGCAGAGAGGGTGTCCTTGGGCCCCTCACAGCGCCCTACCCAGAACCTTGCCCCTCCAGCCCATCTCCACCATCTCACCTCGGTGGACCTCGTGGGATTATTTCTGCTGCCGTGATGCTAGCAACGCCTCCTGATTTAGCTTCCCTGCTCTCACGTGAATGAGCACATGCACGTCCAGGCTGGAGAGAAGGCAGGTAGAGCCTAGAGGAACCCAGGCAGCAGGACGAGCAAGGCCAAGCTGGTGCCCACCAGTAGTCCCCATCTCAGCAATCCCAGCCCTAATCTTAGCTTGGCTGGTGTTGATTTCCCTCTTATCCACAAGCTCTTGTATTCTGTCTCCCCCTCAGCCCAGAAGCTCCCTGAGGACTGGGGCTATGACTCCCCCACAGTCTGGAAATCCCTGAGGATGGTGGTGAGGGGAATGGGATGTGTCACAAGCAGCCTTCACGTTGGTATCTGGCAGGCACACATTCAAATACCAGTGCTGCTACTTACTAGCTAGACCACACTTGTCAAGTTACCTATCTCCCTAGTTCTCTATTTATTTACTTGAAAGGTGGTATCGGTACCCGCCTTGCAGGACTCAATACAATTAAATATGCCACCAAAGAAGTCGCCCAATGCCGCACCTGACATGGAGGAGAAACTCAACACATAGCTAGCCCCTCCCCCGCCATGCTGCAAGTCTTCCTTCCTCAGGACTTTCTGGTGTGAGGCAGCCCCCTGGGCTCCCAGAGGAGCTGGAAGCAGGAAGGGACATGCCCACCCGACATTTCAGACACAGGTGCCCTAGGCACTGTACAGAGCAGGGACACAGCACACCCTGACCTGTGCAGAGGGCTTGATGTGCCTCTCAGCCCTGCCACAGCCTTCCCCGAGGCCAAGCCTGCCAGCTTCAGGTCTCAGCATGCTTGTGAAAGAACTCCTCGAGCCACAGTGTCCACCCCAACTGCAACAGAGACACTCTCCATCCATCCTCCTCCCTCCCGCCAGACAGCAGAAAAAGAGAAGGGAGCCCATGATCCTGGAGACAGATATTGGGTCACACATCAGTTTCCATGTATCATTCTCTCAACAACCCCATAAGGGAGATACTACTAGCTCCATTTCACAGATGTAGAAGCTAAGGCTCAGGGAGAATGACCAAGGGCACAGAGCAAGTAAGTGGCAGAGCCGGGTGTGGGAGACCAGCTCGGCCAGCCTGACTCCAAAGCCCAGGCTGTGTCCACCCTCGGCCTCCCAGGATGCATTGGGGATTCTGTGCCTCTCAGCATCCCTTCCTTCCTACCAGACCCTGCGCCCACTCGTGCATCCCGGCAGGCAGCAACCCTGAGAAATCAGGAGGGACTGAGTCCCAGTTACTGATGAGGATGCAGGTCGGAGCGGGTGGTGGCTTGTCCGAGCGGGCACAAGGGCAGCCCAGGCCCACAGTTCGGGCCTCCTGCTCCCCAGTCCCCATCTCCCGCTGTGCTGGTTGGGGGGCTCCCCATCCTTGGGTCTCCTCACAGGTGTGGCCCCTGAACATTTTCCTTCATGTCTTGACTGTGGAGCGAGTCTCAACTCCTGACCGCACGCATGAGGTAGGGAGCCATGCCTTGGGGACTATGGGAAGGAACCCACAGCGGCTGGATGGGCAGGAGGGGGTTGGGCTTACCCCCTCAGGGACAGAGCAGCTCCAGTGCCTCCGTATAGGAGCTGAGGAGTCTCCTCCTACCGCTGAAGTCCGCACAGGCAGGAAGGGGACGTTCTCCAGGCCCCAGTCTTCCTTTCAGGGCTCCCCTCCCACATGCACACCCAGAGCCAACTCATCCCTGAACAATGAAGCCATTCTCCCTTCCCATTCTGAGAGCACTGGCTCACACACAGTTCTGCAGTACAGATTGGAATTGTGCCCATTCTACAAATGTGGAAATTGAGACCCAAAGAGCTAAGTGATTTACTCAAGATCATCCAGCAGTGTCTTGGAGTCCAGGCTCAAATACAGGTCTTTTCATCATTCATTCAATTATTCATCCAACCATTCTGGTTATACTTAGCTGCTGAGTGACAGTGAGTTATTTCATCTCTCTGAGCCTCAGCTTCCTCATGTGGAAAATCGGTATGTATTATACTAGTAATAGAAAATGCTATTGGTATTTTATAAAATAATATAATATAAATAGTATATAAATAATTATATATAAATTCATATATAAATTAAATATAATAATATAAAATACTATTGGTGCCACTTTATAAAATTGTGCAAGGATTTAAATAAGATAATCCACATCAAGTACTTAGCACAGGGCCTAGCAATCCTAGGCGCTTGAGAGTCACTACTGGTTTTTGGGGGGGTTTTCTTTTTGTTTTTGTTTTTGAGTTGGAGCCTCACTCTGTCACCCAAACTGGAGTGCAGTGGCTGCTCCCGGCCACTGCAGCCTCAACCTGCTGGGATCTGGCGATCCTTCCATCTCAGTCTTCCAAGTAGCTGGAACTACAGGCGTGCACTACGCCCGGCTAATTTTTTTTTTTTTTTTTTTTTTTGGATTTATTGTAGAGATGAGGTCTCGCCAAGTTTCCCAGGCGGGTCTCAAACCCACAGGTTCAGGCAATCCACTCACCTCAGCCTCCCAAAGCGCGGGATTACAGGCTGAGCCACTGAGCCCGGCTGAGAGTCACTACTGTTACCATTCATTCAGTGATTCATTGCATACCAAAAGGGGGCAGAAATTATCCACTACTCTGGATATGAGATGAATAGGCTTGTGCCCCCCTCAAACTGCTCATAGGCCAGTCCAATTTGACAAGGACTATGCTGAAAAGGAGCACAGAGAGCAGTGGGAACATGTAGGCAAAACAAGGAAGGCTTCCTGGAGGAGGTGTCATCTGAGTGTTGAAGAATGAGTAGGAATGAGACAAGAGAAGGGAACAGCTTGCTGGGTGTGTGTGTGTGTGTGTGTGTGTGTGTGTGTGTGTGTGTGTGTGTGTGTGTGTAAGAGGTGGTCCTAATGTCAAATCCCCTTCTTTTATCATTCTCCACAACTCCAAGGCCTAATAGATTAAGAAGTGACTGGGTGGTAGACAAGGAAAGTGAGACTTGCATATGGGTGGAAGAAGGTGTGAACTGAGCCTCCAGGCTGAGGGAGGAGCCTTGCCCTGTGTGGCTGGGTGTGCGCCAGGCCTCCTCAGGCCTCCTGCCAGTGCAGCAGCGGTGAACATGTTGTTCTCCCTACCACACTGTGGGTTTGTGCCCTTGAGGGCAGACTTGTGCCGTCAGGAAACACTTGCTGACTTGAACATGGAAATTACATTCTACATCAATGAGGATGAAGGTGCGGGGCGGACAAATAAGAAAAGATAAGCTTAGCTGGGAATCTTATCTGAACCAGACTGTGGAGTATGAACTGAGGTGTGGGGGGGAGGGGCCCAGAGAGGTATGGTGTGGCTGGGGGAGGGCAAGAAGAGTTGATGAAACATCTACAAGCCCATAGTGTTATTTTTTGACTTATAAATGAAACTAAAAAGCTATAACCCCCTCCACACACACTCACAGCCACACCTCCCCCACCACACACACAGGTGTGCACATGCGAATACACACACCCTAGGTAGCTGAAGCCACAGTGGCCTCCTTCACAATTGAAGGTGGTAGTGATGAAGGGGGAGTTCATGCCTTCATACCTCTTCCAGTTTGAATGTGTCCCCTAGGTTTCTTGTGTTGGAAACTTAATCCCCAAATTCATGTGTTGATGGTATTTAGGAGGCGCTGCATCTGGGAGGCAATTAGGGTTAGATAAGGTCATCAAGATGAGGCCCTCCTGATGGGACTGGGGGCTTTTTAAAAAGCAGAAAAGAAACCTGAGCGAACACACTCTTGCCCTGTCATCATGTGATGCCCTCCACCCTGTTATGACACAGCAAGAAGGCCCTCGCCAGATGCCAGGACCATATTCTGGAACTTCCCAGCCTCCAAAACCTTGAGCAAAATATACTTATTTTCTTTATAAATTACCCAGTCTGCGCTATTCTGTGACAGCAACAGAGAATGGACTAAGACAACACCCCTCATTCTAGTCTGCCATCAGCCCCTGGGGCCTGACACAGCTGCTCTGAATGTTGTTGGTATCGTTGTCATCAAGGCCACTCTATCAGCTTTCCCAGTAATGGCCCCAAGAGACCATAATGTGGGGGCGGGGGTGTTGTGTTTACTCTACAGAGGACAGGGCACCACTGCAGGTGTGTCTGCTGAGTCTCCAAACACACTGAATGATTTCCTCCCTAGAGACAATTGATGGAGCTGCCAGCCCCCAAGGAAGCCTTTGCTTCAGCTCCCTCAGATGCTGGCTGTCCACCAGGAGCCGCACCGGACAAGGTCCTGTGCAGTTGACCAGGGATCAGGAGAAACTATTCATACCCTGGAAGCGAGGCACCATCAACACCTTCCCCTTATACAAGCAGGCAGCACAGGGACAGCAGGAGTTGAGCTGAGAGTCAGGAGACCAGGATACTCATCCCCTAACATGCTGGGCAAGCTTGGGTGAGCCTCTTCATTTCTCTGTGTCCCCTCTTCGAAACTCTTGGGAATGTCTTAATTAAATAACCCTTCGTTCTCTATTCCCTGCCTTTGCACTCTGCAGGTGAATATGAAATATCTGAATGACTTCTTCCCAGCCTGGCTACTCAATCTTTCCCACTAAGGTTTCCATTTGCACATTCCCTCATTCCTTCACTCCACAGTGAGTAGGCCACCAACTAAGTGCCAGCCTGACACGTGTTAGGTGCTGGCTACAATGAGCAGGAAAGTCAGACAAAACCACATTCTGGGCCAGGTACAGTGGTTCATACCTGCAATCCTAGCACTTTGGGAGGCTGAGGCAGGAGAATTGCTTGAGCCCAAGAGTTCGAGACCATCCTGGGCAACATAGTGAGACCTCATCTCTACCAAAAACAAAAATAGCTGGGTATGGTAGCATGTGCCTGTCCCAGCTACTCAGGAGGCTGAGGCAGAAAGATTACCTGAGCCAGAAGGTGAGGGCTGTGGTGAGCTGTGATCATGCCACTGCCCTCCAGTATGGGCACCAGAGTGAGACACTGACTCAAAACACAAACAAAAAATACGCACTCTGCTCTCATAGTACTTGCAACTCATTTTGACACTGACTTGACCCATGGGGATCCCAGCAGTCACGTAACACCAAGAGGTAAATGAAAAACAAGCTTTGTATTATTTAATGTTAGTAATAGCCCCCATCTACTGAGGGTCTACTATGTGCCAGTCCTTAACCTGCATTATCACTAAGCCTCATAACAATCCTAGGAAGGAGGCATTAAGAAACCTGCTTGTCTGGGCACTGTGGCTCAAGACTGTAGTCCTTAGCACGTTGGGAGGTCGAGGTGAGAGGACTGACTGAGCCCACGGGTTCGAGAACAGCCTGGGCAACTTGGCAAGACCTCATCTCTACAATAAATCAGAAAATTAGCCAAGCATGGTAACGCGTGCCTGTAGTTCTAGCTACTTGTAAGGCTGAAGTAGAAGGACTGCCTGAGCCCAGCAGGTCGACGCTGGTGTGGCCGTGAAAGTGTCACTGCACTCCAGCCTGGGCGATGGAGTGAGACTCCGACTCAAAAAATAAAAATAAAAAAAGCCTGCCTGCTTTACAGAAGAGGAAATGGAAGCTCAGAAAGGTTAAGCAACTTATCCAAGACAACACAGCTCTAAGTGCCTGAATGAGCATTTGTATGCAAGTCTGTCTGCCTGAAGAGACTGCTCTTACCCTTCATTTCACTAGTGTATCTCTGTAAAGCCTCTTGGAAAGGGAATCATTACAAACATCCGGGTTAGAGGAGGGTTTTTTTACACAGATCTTCCCCTCTCCTGCCCCTAAGAGAATCACTGGTGAGCGCCAGTCCAGCAGGGGAGGGTGTGCATCAGAGCCCTTGCTTCTGTTGGGGGAGAAAAAAAAAGAACTGAGAACCAGCACTCACCACACCACACTGCAGTCTCAGCCCCTGCTCTCCCAGGGCGGGGAGCTGCGAATTGGAAACCAGTAGCCTCTGAGAACAGGCTGCAGGCGAAGGCCTCTGAGTCTGGCTCTCGGCACCCACGCCAACACCATTCAGCGCGATACAAAGTGTTCTCTGCTACATGAGGCTAAGGGAGACGGTCTCTGCATGGAAGAGCTGCCGGGACTGCCATGAGCAGGCCAGGGTGACAGGGACACAGAGGGGCCCCATGCGGTCCTTTGGGGCACCCCCATCCTGTCTGCTCTGCCATCCTGGCTTGATGATGCCTGCTTATTGACAGACAGTCCTCCTGCGGCATTAGCTGGAAACGGGCCACTCAGTGCTCTCCAGCAGCTGTGACAGCACCCTGATTTCTGGAGAGGGGACGATCACTGTGCAGAGGTTAATATAACTCACAATACAGACCACTGGGTGGGTTCCAGTGATGAGGTGGGGAATGAGACCCTGGAGACACACAGAGCACAGCGGCAAGAAACCTCCCAAGTGTTACTGAAGGTGGGCAAAGACTTGGGGTAACAGTGGGAGGTGGGGGAGCTTCACTGTCCCAAGATGCCACCGTGTCCCGTTCTGAATGGAGCCTGGCCAGAGGGAAGAGCCCCAGTTCTGCTGTCTCCTTCAGCAAGTCTTAGGGAGCCTGAAGCCACCTTTCCTTACTGTTGTGGTTCCAGTTTGAGAAAGCCAAGAGCCACCTGAGGAATAAAGTGGGGACACAGCAGACGCAGCCACTGGGGTGCCTGGGGATGTGTGTGGATTGCTGGAGGTTCGAGGGACCCCTGATGGTAGGTTGTGTGAGGAAAGAAGAGGATGAGAGGTGGGAGTGGGCGCGAGAGAACACCAACAGCCTCCATCGCCTCCACTGGAATACTTCAAGGGATCTGAATCTTCCTCTGATTTCTTCTTCCTTCCCCGCCCTTCCCCATCTCCAGAAATGGCACTCTCAGCTACCCCGTGGCCTAAGCCATAAACCTGGAGAGCCGCATGACTCCTTCTCCCACCTTGTTGGCCCAACCCCATTTCAGCTTGCTCTGTCCATCTCCGCAGCCTCCTCCACGTCCTGCATGCCCCACCCCCACTACTGCTCCCCAGCCTGTCTGGGCTCCCCATGTCCTCTCTGACCCCACTCCAATCCATCCTCCACACAGCAGGCAGAGTGACCTTCTTATGCTAATGTGGTAAGCTACACTGATTGATTTTTTTCAAATGCTAAACCACCCTTGCATACATGGAATAAACTCTTTCTGGTGGTAATATATTATCCTCTTTATATTGCTGGATTTGATTTGCTAATATTTTGTTAAGGACTTTTGACTTTCTTAAAATGTAATTTGAATTATGTCATTCCCTACTTAAAGGACTCAGAGGATTGTTAGATTAAATCCAAACTCTTAACCATGAACCACCAGGCCTTCTCTGAGGCCTTCTCTAAGTCCTCAGGCCCTTATCTCTCCGGATATCAACCCAGGGTTTGGGAGAAGCCAGCCAGGGCCTGCCACAGAGAACATTGAGATGGCTCCCTTCCTTGAATCCTTCTCAAATTGTAGTTGTGGCTACCTGCTTGTTTGCACGTCTATTGGCTCTCTCTCCCTGCCAGTCTCCAGGTTTCATGAGGGGAAGCACCAGGGCCATCTTCTTGCCCAGGATAAGATACTTCATCTCATCATGAATCTAGCACTTCTGAATTCATGAAGGAATGAACTCACTGCCACCTCCAAAGTGTGTGTGGTTCACATGGCTGGTGATAAACACACAACCACACTGCCGAGTTGCACTTATATTCATCACCATGAGCTTCAGGTGGGGCTTTCACGCTGCCCCCAATTGGACTAGACTCTCCGAGTCGAGCCATTCTTCCACTTATTTGAGAATTCTTTCACACTTGCTCTCTCTCCAACACCTCCTACAGCATTCACACTCTCAGCTGACGACCTTACTGCCCAGTCCACTAAGAAGATAGAAACGCCCAGAAGAGAACGTCATCTGCCACATCTGCCCCCCCAGGCTCCGCGTGTTACCACAGAAGGACCTCCAGGACCCTGTCTAGAGTCAGTCTCTCCATTCATGCCCTGCCTGTCTCCACAAGGGCATCACTCCAGAAGTCCTCTCAGGGCGCCCCCTAGAGCATTTCACTCTTTCGTGGGACATCTCAGTCAGCATACAAACACACACTCACCTCCCTCCTATGCTAAAAAACAACCCTAAGCAAAACGCCTTGCTCCCACTTCTCCTGACAGCTGCTGTCCCGTTCCTTTGCTCTCTTTGCAACAAAATCCCTCGAAAGAGTTCTCCAGACCATCTGCCTTCAGTCCCACTCCTTGTCTCTCCTGAGCTTTCTCCCTTCAGACTTTCTGCCCCCACCACACCATGGACGTCGCCCTTGTCAAGGTCACCCACGGCCTTGCTGAACCCAATGGTACGTCTCAGTCCTTGCCTCACTTCACGCATTGGCAGCACCTGATGCAGCTGATCCATCAACTCTCCTTGATTGGCTTTCTGCACTTGGCTTCCAGGACACACACATACACACACCCCTCTAGGTTTTATTCCTCTGTCTGGGGTTCTCCTTCAGTCTCCTTTACCGGTGCCTCCCCTTTACTCATCTTCTCAATGCTCAGTCCTTGGTCCTCTTCTCTTCTGTATCTGTACTTTCTCTCCTGGGAATCTCACCCAGCCTTAAGGATTTAAAGCCATCTATATGCCATGGCGCCTGCATTCACACCCCCAGCCCAGGCCTCACTCCCGCACTCCACCCTTGTCTACCCAACCGCCTGTTCAACGGTCCATGGAGACATCCGTTAGACACTCCAAAGTCAGCATATCTAAATCTGAACTCCTGCAGCCTTTCCCACCTTGGATGATGCCAACTCCATCCTCCCAGCTGTTTAGGACTAAAAGTCTGGCCATATCGACTCTTTTTTTTTACATCCAATCTACAGGAAAATGCTCAATACATATATCATGAGCTGAAACAAATCATGGTGCATTCATATGATCAAATTCTAACAGCAATGAGAAAAAAAACCCTCCTTACTCAGTAACAAGAATTAATCTCAGCCATAGTTATGAGGTTCAGAAACCTAGACACAAAAGGGTACAGACTGCTTGATTCCATTTATCAAAGTTCAAGAACAAGCAAAAGCAACCTACAGAAATAAAGGTCAAAATGGTGGTTACCTTTTGGAGGGTACTGACTAGAAGGGAGCCTTGCGGGATGTTGAAAAGCTTCTAAATATTGTCTGTGTGGTGGTATACAGTTATACACATATGCAAAAGTATATTGAGTTATATATTTGGGATTTATGCACTTGTTTGTATGAAAATTTTGCTTCAATAAAAGCTAAACAAAAAGTTAAAATTTAAAAATACATATCCAGAGTCAACCATGTCTCACCACCTCCTCCACTATTGTTCAGATTCAAGCCACCTCCATCTTCTCTCACCTGAATTCCTGCTTGTGCCCTTGCCCCTAAAGCAAATTCTCAACACAGCAGCCAGGGTGATCCTGTAAAGCCTAAGTCATACCATGTCTGCTCTACACCCTGCCATGGCTCCCCAGTTCCTTCAGAGTAAAGGCTGTTGTCCCACAAGTAGCCTTCAAGCCATAGGTGGGCCAATGGCCTATTGTCTCCAGTCACTCTCTCCTGATGTCCCTCCATCCCAGCCCACGGGCCTGCACGCTAGTCCCTAAACTCTTCAAGTACAGACTTACCTAGGGCCTTCACTCTAGATCTTTCCTCTGTATGGTATGCTCTCCCCATATCTTCACGGCCCAATCCCTTACCTCCAGGGTTTTACTCAAATGGTGCCTTCTCAATGAAGCCTCGCAAACCACCCTATTTAAAGTTGCAACCCTTGGCCAGGTGCACAGGCTCATACCTGTAATCTCAGTACTTTGAGATGCCAAGGTGGGAGGATTGCTTGGGCTCAGGAGTTTGAGCCCAGCCTAGGCAACATAGCCAGGCCCTGTCTCTACAAAAAAAAATAAAAGAATTAGCCAGGCATGGTGGCACACACCTATAATAATCCCAGCTACTCAGGAAGCTGAAGTGGAAGGATCACTTGAATCCAGGAGATCTGGGCTGTGGAGAGCCATGATCCTGCCACTGCACTCCAGACCGGGTGACAGAGTGAGACTCTACTCAAAAAAAAAAAAAAAAAAAAAGTTGCAACCCTTTCTCCCTAACCCCATCCTGGAATTCCCAATCCCATTTACCTGGCTCCTTTTTTCTTTTTTAAACAACACATTTTGGCTAGGTGCAGTGGCTCACGCCTGTAATCCCAACACTCTGAGAGGTCAAGACAGGAGGATTACTTAAACCCAGGAGTTCAAGACCAGTCTGAGCAACATAGCAAGATCTCATCTTTACAAAATTAAAAATTAAAAAAATTAGGGCATGGTGACACTTACTCATAGTCCCAGCTACTTGGAAGGCTGAGGTGGAAGAATCACCTGAGCTCAGGAGGTCGCGGCTATAGTAGCTGTGATCGTGCCACTGCACTCCGTACTGGGTGAGAGACTGAGATCACAACTCGGAAAAAAAAAAAAAAGCACATTTTACCTTCAAACACTCCACGTAATTTAGGTATTACGCTTATTACTGAGTCTCTGTCCTTCAATTCATTAGAATTCAGGCTGCATGAGGATCTCTGCTTTGTTAATGAATGTATCTCAGCAGAGCCCAGCTCCTATGAGGCAATCAATAAGTATCTGTTGAATGAATAGATAAATGAGTCTATCTACCTCTATTAGGGCCCTGGTAGCCAGCCTGGTAACCAGTTGCCCTCCTCTCCCAAAGGGCAGAGAAGTTATAAAAGCAGATGGCAGGAAGACAGTCCCAGTGGGTCTCTCCCACATGACCTGGGTTGCAGAGAGTGTGTGGAGCAGGATCCGGCTGCCCAGCCAAGCACTGCAAGGTGTCAGGCGCGAGTCTCCTGCCATCCCCACTCCCATCAGAGGCAGACTGGAAGTCCCTCCTTGAACCCCTCGCTCTGTGGGAACCCATAATCTCAACAGTGGCTAAGAGCCTCCACAAAGAAGTAGAAACCTGACCAGCCTGCCTATCCCTGCATCCCTAGCCTGGCAACGTGTCTGGCACGCAGGAGGTGCTCAAAGTATGCTTATGAAATACATAAATGGATATCACAGGCCCCCAGCCCCAGACCTCTCTGCAGTCCTGCTAGGGAATAAATTGCCAGGGTAAGGAGCAAGCCAAGAGAAGGTACCCCCATCTCCTCTTCTTTGGGGTCAAGGAAACCCCTGCCCGCTGCCCCATCTCCTGCCCATCTTCAAGCAAGTGCTTCCAAGGGGATGTGAATACCAAGGCCCACCCGTTTGCCTCCCCTTCCTCTCTCCATCCCCACAGTCACCCGCCAGCCTTTTCTTTGTACTATAGTGGCTGGTAGCTTCCTCTAGGCTTGAACTAAGAAGGCTGAGGTTAAAGGAGTGACTCATGCAGCCCAAGGAGCTGTGTGTCTCTCAGCTGCCTTCCTTTCTGCTCCGTGTATCTGTACCCACCTACCAAATGAGGTACCACACTCCAAGCCCTCGACTCTGCAGACTGTTCTCCTCACCAAGAGGCAAAGAAACAGGATGTCCAGGCTCTAGGGGATAAGACTAGGTGATAAGGACTAGACCTGGGGCCCACACGGTCCTGGGCTACCTAGCCCAGAAGGGCAATGGGCTGAGGAGCGTCAAAGGCCCTTGGGGACTTGTAATATGGGTAAAATGGGAGAGCAGGAAGAGAGAGTCAGAGTAAAGAGAATGGGGACATATTCAGCCTCACAAGAAAATCCTTACTGGCAGAGGCTATGCTATTTACTAGGAGGCACAACCCAGGGTTCTAGATTTAACTCTGACTCAACCGACAATGTGAATCACTCGAGTGTTTTGGTAATAATAATAATAAAAAAATCTAAGTAGCCAACAATATAAAATAAATAAATAAAATATGATATTCAAATATTCATTTACTCAAAAACGTTGACAGAATGCCTGCCCTGCTCCAGGCACAGGGGGATACGTGGGTATATGAAAAGTCGTGGTCCTAGCCCTGGGCGCTTACCAAGCCCAGAAAGAGAGACATCAAATAGAAAACTATCAGGTGGGCCGGGTGCGGTGGCTCAAGCCTGTAATCCCAGCACTTTGGGAGGCCGAGGTGAGGAGACTGCCTGAACCCAGGGGTTCGAGAACAGCCTGGGCAACTTGGCAGAACCTCATCTCTACAATAAATTAAAAAATTAGTCAAGTGTGGTGGCACATGCCTGTAGTTCCAGCTACTTGGAAGGCTGAGGCAGAAGGATCACCTAAGCCCAGCAGGTTGATGCTGGGGTGGTGGTGAGCATGCTATGCACCCCAGCCTGGGCAATGGAGTGAGACTACAACTCAAAAAAAAAAAAAAAAAGAAAGAAAACTACCAAGTGATGAGTGATAGACATTGAAGGAGATGCCAACCAGAGTCCCTAACAGAGGAAACGAACCTGGTTCAGGTGGGGAGGGGGTCAGGGAAGGTCTCTGTAAAGAGAGGCCATTTTAGCCGAGACCTGAAAGATGAGTAATAATACAATCCAATATCCTACCACCATAAAAATCCTTACAAAACAATTTTAGTTGACACGGGAAATGCTTATAATGTTAAGTGAATAAAACTGGATATAAAACCATGTATATATAGATGTTCTCAATATGTAAAAATAACATATCTATATGTGTGTGTGTGTGTGTGTGTGTGTGTGTGTGGAAAATTTTTCCGGAACACCAAAATGTTAACAGTAGTTGTCTGTAGGTGGTAGAACTACCGGTGATTTTGTCATCTTTATCCTTTCTTATGTTTTTCACAATCAACATGGATTGCTATTATGTTCAGAAATAAGCATCACATGCCAGGGTGCGGCCCCTGCAGCTCTACCCCATGACACCAGGGCAGAAGGGGTTCTCAGAGACATCGTGGCCATCCCCCTGCTTCCGAACAGCGCTGGCAGGTTGCTTCTCAAGCACTCAGACACTTCCAGAAACCATCCCAAGGCCAGCTGGGGGAGGTCTTCACACTGAAACAAATCCAGCTCCCCCTAGCATGACACGCTCCTTGGCATAACCCACCCAAAGGCTATTCCTAATTCAGAGAAATTACCTTTCCACCCTCAAAGCAACTTGCCCCCTGTCACATTCCCCTCTGAGCCTGCCACTGATTTGTTGACTTAACCCATGGAGGTGGCTTTATTTTTTTTTCTGTTCCTTGAGGAGCAGGAGATCACTACAAACTCTTCTGCTCCAGCCTTTAAGTCAGTGGGACTAGGAGGAGGAAAGAACTCCCATCTGAATGATCTTGTGCAAGTAGCCCCCTCCCTGGACTCAGTTTCCTTGTCAGTTCGTAAGCGTGAGACACAGGGCTTCAAGGTTTCCTCTGACTCTTCTTCCCCCTCAGACACTCTAGGCCTATGACTAATCCATCCTTAGACAGAGGATCTGGAGACAACCTACCTCTCCTGAAAGCAGATGGCATGATCTGAGAGCACATGCTCTGGGACCCAGGGGCCATAGATGGTCACCTGCTGGGGCACGACACAGCACACAAGGCACTTGAGCTGTCAAGAAACATCCAGACTGGCTGGGATGGGGATGGGGATGCCTAAAGGTTAACATGCCTTCTTCTACCAGATTTCTTTCTCCGCCCAAGCTCTAGCCCAGCACGCCGGGCCTCCCCCATTGCTTGCTGTGCTTCCCTGGGTCAGCAGCCCAGTCGGGCAGGCTTCCAGCTGTGGACAGAGGCAGGGCTGCCAGGGGCACAACTGCCCACTGGAGTGAAGGTGGGGAGGGAGGGGGATGCTGAGTGTGGGCTGAGTGCAGAGGCTATTGGCAAAGATCAGAGGAGAAAAATCACCCCACTGACAGCTTTGTGGAAACTCCTCCATAAATCCTACAGTTTCTTGGGCTGATGCAAGACATACATGGGCTTACTGGTTAAAGGATCTTTTGGCAGGCCTAGATTCAAGTTCTGCCTCTGCTCCTAACAAGCTGTTTCGGCAAGTTACTGAAACTTCCCAAGCCTCAGATCTCAGTCTATGTAAAGATACTGTCTACAGAACAGGGATAACAATAACCTTTACTAGTGAGAGGCTATGAACATTAGATGAGATAAAGTATGCAAACAACATAGCATGCACCTAGCACACACTCACTAGAAGTAAAAAACAAAACAAACAAAAACAACCCACACAACAAAACCCTCCCAGGATCCCAACGCAGTATTTGGTAGGAATCAGGATAAGGAAGAACCACAGAGGAAGTCAAAAGACACCTTAGAGACCTCAAATCCAATTCCTACATTTTTTTAACAGAAAGTGGTAGGAAAGGCTCAGAGAGATTGAATAACTTGTCCAAGGTTGCACAGCTAGTTAGTAACAGAGTAAGGTTCAAACTCAGGTCTGCCTGACTCCCAAACATCCGCCTCTTCCCTGCACTCCAATCCATCTGGTTATGGACTGCCACCCCCACCCCCCTGCCAGAGTTTTCTTCCCACAGAGAGGGTTTTGGTCAGGGAACCCTTGTTAGCACTCCTGGAGTACAACTAGCTTCCTGGAGTAGGCACCGAATTGCCACAGAATGCCACCAAGAAAACCCTGGGCAAGGAAGTAAGGGGACAAATGAGAGAGATTTCCTAGATCAAGGAGCTAAGCTGAGCGGAATTAGGGTGTCAGCTACCAAGCATGTGGAGGTGCTATACAAATAACCTGCCAACCACATGTAAATGTCCACGGGTTATTGATGAATCAACAATTTGAGGTTTTCAAAAAATGTATAACTGGATCGCACTATATGATGTGAATCGCTTTTCTCTCTTGGCTTTCTGCCAAGTGGAAGGAAATAAAATTTGTTGTTTAGTGACCAAACCATGCCTTGCTCGGTGAGGGACCAGGTAACTCCTGTACCCAGGTGCCCCAGATATGTTTTGCCAATGCTTGGTCAGTATGACTCCCTGGTGTCCAGGGCTGCATCTACCTTTGACTGCCTTGTCAGGGCAGCAAACCAGACACCTGGGGACCTCTGGTTGCGAGGGGTCTCACAGACCCAGCAGCCCAGTGACTCCAGCTGTCCAGAGGGGAACAGAGCATGCTGTTCCTCCCACAGGGGACCTGGGAAGTGACAGGCAAGGGCCTAGAGGGGTCCAACACTTCAGACAAATTCCCTGCGTGAGGATCAAGGTTCCAGCAGCCTCTCTCTAATTCAGGAGAAAGGCTCCTCTCCCAGGCACAGCAGGTGTGCTGCTATGAAGGAGCCATGCTGAGCTGGTGGGGAGCTGTGTTCAGGGCCCTGAGGTGGAAGGGACAAGAAAGGAGCGAGTCCACAGCAAGAAGGTGAGAGGTTTAGACATCTGGGAGGCCTGTTTGAGGTTCCGCTGGGTGCTCTGGAAATGCAGCCAATTCAGTCAGCATCTATTGAGTGTCTGCGATGCGCCAGAGACTGAGCTGGGCATTCTGGAGAATTTGCAGAAACAGACAAGATGTGGTCGTTGGCAGGGTCACTGCTCTTGGGGCACCAATAATTCACCAGAGGAGAAGAAATATGTATAGATACAACCCAACAGCACTTTGACACCTTCTTGGAAATGTGGGGTGTGTGTGTGTGTGTGTGTGTGTGTGTGTGTGTATGTGTTGCCACATAAAAGTGCAAGGGGGAGGAGTACCTAGCCAGCCCTACTGTAGCCATATGCTGTTAATAATGATAATAAAACAACAAACATAGACATACCATTTATGGCTTGCATATAAATGTTAGGTCTACCACTAAGTGCTTTGTATGTATGAGTTCATCCTATTCTTCTATAGCCCTAGGAAGAAGGCTCTATTATTAACATCCTCTTTTATAGATGAGGACATTAAAGCTTAAAGAGGGCAAATAGGTGACTCTCCCAAGGCCACACAGCTAGAAGGTCCTAGCAAGGATTTGGAGTCAGACCTGTGGCAGCCCCCATGCAGCCCCTGCCTCAGGGGACAGTTCCTCAAGACCCCAGCTCTGAAGCTACAGCAGCTGCCTCCTGGAGGAATGGGCCTGTGGTTCCCCCCAGTGCAGGCATCCCCAGCCCAGCCCCACTGGGCAAGTAGGGCATGTTCTGTGGCCCTGACCTTTGTCACAGCAGGACGCCCTTCCAGCCCCACAGGGCAATAGGGCACACCTTTGTCACAGCAGGACACCAGCTCCAGCTCCACAGGGCAAGTAGGACATGTTCTGCGGCCGTGACCTCTGTCATAGCAGGACGGGGCCTTTGGCTCGCCTTGGCACCCCCTTAGCAGACAGACTTTCTCCAGCAGTCTCCCTGTGTCCGTGTGAGTTTCCAAAAGCGGCAACACTTTGTTGTAATGGTCGGGCTCGGAGTCCCAGCCCTTCTAATGGGTTGAGACCTGCTTTATCTGTGCAGCCCAGCAACAACCTGGGACTAATGGCAGCACAAGGGTCCCTCAGTGGCTAAGCTTCTGGCTGCGCTCCCTTCTTCGCCTCACCTTCCTGAGGAAACCTGGAGGTCGGAGGGAGGTAGACAGGGCAGAGAGACTGGCATCGAGGTGCTGGGCATGGGGGAATCAGGAAGGAAGGCAGCAGATTCAGGGTCTTAGTTTCTCCGAGTCTTAGTTTCCCCCTTACAGCTCCTGCTCCACCTCCCTTACAGAATCACGAAGACAACAGGAAAAAATCATGCATGAAGAAAGGCTTTGGAAAGTTAATTGTGCACAAATGTAACACAAGGGGGAAAGCATGAGTGCCTAGGCCTGCCTAGGCAAGGGGCCAAGTGAGGCGGAGGCCCCATATCTCAGACACGGAAGCTACGCTGGGGCTGGCAGGTGCCTAGGCTGGCCAGAGCTCCCTGGGAGAAAAAGAATCTACTGGTGACAAGAACTGAAAGAGGGGGCAAGCATGCCTCACAGCAGTGTCCCAGCAGAGCTGGTCCCTGGCAGTATGCCCAGGCTCTCACTGGCACTTGGTGGCCCAGGCACTGCCTGGTGACGAGATTATGGCCTGGCAGGTCCAGGAAGAGAGCCCCAGTGTAGACCAGACACCCACACTGGGGACAGGCCACCAGCCCAGCACTGCCTGGTAGCAGCACCAGCACCTCTGCTGTGACCAGCAAAGACAAACACAGTTTTGCAACAGAACGGGAACGTTAAGAGCAGGCACCAGCGTTTTCCCTCCTCTGCCTGCCACAGAGATTCCTTAAGTGGGAGTTGGGCAGAGGTAATCAGACTGCTGGGTTCAGCAGGACAGCCCCAGAGGGGGCAGCTGGCTGGTGTAGAGATACACGGAGAACAAGAAAGTTAAGAGTGCATTCAGAAAGCCTGCCTGCATCTGGGTAGAGAAGCACGCTCCTGGCCCTGGTGTGCCACCCTCACCCTGGCTCTGCCCCTTCCTCTTCCCTGGGACTGGTGGGGCTCAGCTCATTCACATCCAGCACCCACTGTGACGCCATCTTGGTGGTCCCTCCATATCCCCCACCGCTGCCCAGGCCCAACAGGCAGCCTTGGGTTTCCTGGCTGAAGTGGCTTCAGCTCTGGGGTCCTGGGCACAGCCAGGTTCACCTTCCTCCAGCCACCGAGGCCCCTCCTGCTCACCGGCACGACAAAGCGGAGCACAGGACACAGGAAGGACTCTGGGCCCAGTGGCCCAGAGAACACCTGGCTTACTTGAGGTCTTATGGGCTACCTTTCCATCCTGTCTAGACAACCCTCAAGCCAGCCAGCCAGCCAGCGTAGGCTACTGCAAGTACTTTCAGTGGCTGTGGACTCACCGGAGTGGGATCTTCACACGGAGGTAGCGGTCCACGGCGATGGCCAGCAGGGCCAGGATGGAGCTCTGGGTGAGGATGAGGACTGGACAGGCCACCATGAGGCAGGTGTGGAAGTAGGTCTGTGGCCCAATGTTGATGAGGATGGCCAGGGGGATGACCAGGGCGCCCACCGCCACATCAGCCACCGCCAGTGACACGATGAAGCAGAAGGTGGCATCCCGCAGAGCCTGGTTCACCTTCACCGCCCAGATCACCAGCACGTTTCCGGGCACGGAGACCAGGGCGATGAGCACCTCGATGCCGATGTAGGCGGCCTGGAAGGCCGAGACGGAGGGCGGCATGGCGGGCACAGACTGGACACATCAGCAGACAGGCACCAAGGGGCACGAGGCGGGCACCTGTGGTCAGGGAAGCCTGGGGTGGGGAGGCCCGCTTGAGAGGGGGCGGGGAGCCCAGGCGGCCTGGAGCTCCAGCTGCCTGTGGAGATGTGCCCCACTTGGCACATGCAGCATCTGCCCAGGCTGGTGGGGCGGCAGGCCCTCTCTCCGCTAATCTTTGTCCCCTCCCCTTGACATCCCCAGAGGTTCCATTCAGCAACTTAAAATAGCAGCGCTGGCTCCTCCACTGGCTTTTTTTATCAGGTGTGAGGCAGCTTCCAGCACACACACACCACACGGGGGTCTCCCATGCCTGGCTCTGCCCACCCCTGCCCACAGAACAGGCTGCAGGGAGCTCACCATCCTGCCCGCTGGCCGGCAGGGGGTCCCAGAGGCAGTGCCCAAAGTTCCCAGCACCTGGTGCCGCGCCGAGGTCTGGGCACCGCGCAGGGCAGGGCTGGGCTGGGCTCCGGGCACCGCGCGCCGCTCATAGTCCTCGGCTCCCGCCGCAGCGCTCCCAGCCCGGCCTTTCAAGCAATCACATGGTGCGGCAGAGGCTCAGCCCCGGACGCTTTTAAAGAGGTAGCGCCCCTGATTCGCACCTGGGACGGGGGTGGCACGCGGGGGCGGGGGGAGGCTGAGCCCAGATCCAGGCCGGGGCGCGGTCTCCCCACTCCTCAGCGTGAGCGCACACCTGCCCTGCGCCCACCCACTTGAAACGTTGCTGGTGCCCGGCTCTGAGCAGTCCCCTGGCCCCGCTCCAGCTCTGTCAGGGACCCTTGCCCATCGCCTGCCCCAAGGGGGCATTCCGGGAGCTTCTTTCAACCTTCTCTTGCGCCCCACCGGGGAGCCCCAGCCGAGAGCCGAGGCTTAGACTTACCCAAGGTCACCAAAGCTGGCAGAGCGCCTGGCCACGGAGCTGTGCTACCCAAGTGCCCCCACGCCTCGACGCCTCCAGCAGCCGCTCGCTGCGGGGACGCCTGGAGAATCCGAGGCCGGCCTGTAAGGAGGTCCAGGGTGGGACTCCACTCGGGCGCCGGCGCCTCCGTCGCCCCCGGCGCGGGAGCTGAGTGACAATCGGGCTCCGAACACCGGGAGGGGGCGGCGGCGGCGGCACCCGCGGGCCCCTCCCTCCCCATTCTCCGTCTCCTCCCCCACCCCCTCCTCTAAACAAAGGAAGTGATACCGGGTGAGAAAAGCTGGAAAAATGTGAGCTCCCCGAAGGGTCTGGACCCCGCCTCGGGAGTGGACAGGGGCCAGGCTCCCTGTGTCCACTCCTCCCCGAAAAATGGGGGATGCCCAGGAGCCCAGGTCTGGCCTCTAGCGCCCCCTCCCCCTCCCAGCACAGCATCTCCCCTGCAGGGTCCAGAATGTCCCCTCCCTGACCTCCCTGGGGTGGTGATTTGGTAGCCCTGGCACCCTCCTCCAATCCTAAAACCCTGCTCTATCCATGAAACCAATCCCTGCATATTATAAGCCCACGTTACTTTGCAGGCGCTATCCTGAGTCATTACAGTCCTTTCTCATCCATCTTTCAGAACTACCTTTTAGTCTATTAGCAATTTCCATTTTGCAGATGAGGATGCTGAGGCCCAGGGAAGCGACCCAGCTTTCCAAGATCACTTCTGTTAGTGTCACCAGCTCTGCACTCTTTTTCTTTCCTCCTTCTCCTTCTTGACAGCTCAGCCCTCAGTCATAAAGTATCTCGTGCCCTCATGTTATAAAGAAGCAGACTCGGGGAGGGAAGGGACTTCCGAAAGGTCACAGGGCAAATCTTAACAGGACCAGAGTAAGAAACTCAGGCTCATGGCTCTCTCCACCATGCCCAGACCCCTCTCTTGGCTGCCTGCTGCCAGTCTCAGTTTAGGCAGCCCACTGGTATTGACCAATGACCAGCCCTGACAGACCCTTGCAAAGAACAGATGCCTTGCAGAGATTCCAACCTGAGAAATCCTCATTGTGGGCATTGGGAAAGGGTCTTGGGAGGACAGAGAGCCAGGCTTGGGGACCCCAGTGCCACCTAGCTAAGACCTGGCCTCTGGGGAGCTGCCCTCTCCTGGGATCTCAGAAGACAAAGAAAGGGGTTCTGCCCACAGGAGGGTGAACAGACTGCTTCTGCTGGGGGTCTGTGCCAAATCACAGTGGGGGACAAGGTGGGCTCATACCTGAGTGACTGGGAAGAGGAAAGTAAGGGCAGTGAGTCTTCTGAGGAGGAGGAGGAGGCCCAGTTCGCAGAAAGATAACTTCCATTTCTGCCTTCAGGGGGAGCAATGAATCTGTGCCTCAGACGGCAACAGTGCAAGCTTTCCCTAGAGGCTAGTTGGAGAAATTAGGAAGTGTAAACGCTCCTTCCTCCTCTTACCCTCCACTTCCCCTACTGACTTAGCTAAAATGCCAACAGCACCTGACATTCTGCCCACTCCCCGACCACCCAGACATGCCTGCCTTTGCGACCAGCCACTGCCCCTCAGCTCTTTCCTGGCTTAAGCCATTTGGGGCTCAAGGCTTTCCCTCTCAATGTCCACTCGGCTTCCCAACTGTCGTTTATCTAGCTGTCAGGAGAAGCTGACAAGACCCCGGGAGGCACAGCTTGGGGCAGGCGGTAAGTGATTGGGGTTGCCCTCTCTCCCTCCTAAGCAGCATCTTCCGCACTGGAGGGCACCTGAGTCCCCCCACCCTCACCCACCACACACACACACACACACACACACACACACACACACACACACACACATGCCCACCCCCAGTTCTCCACATGGGCTGCTGACACATAGTAGATGCATTTGCATAATACCTGTAGGTAATTTGATTGTCTCTCAGTTCTGGGCAAAATACGTCCAAACATACCCTTCTCTCCTCCCTCCACCCCTGCCTGTCCCCAGGCCAGGCCTCCTAGGGGATTAGACTGGCCTATTTGAGAATAGAACTAGCCAAGGCCGGGCCCATTCCAGAGAGCCGCCCTGGGAAAAGCACACTGCCTCCTCGGAGTCCTCTGGTTAGAGTAGGATGGTAGGGAGGGTTGGTACCGAGTTCTCCTGGGCAGCAGCACCATTTGGTGTGGTGAAAAGAGCACTTGACTGAGAGTCAGAAGAGCTGGAAGCTTGCTTCTGGGTCCTAATCTGTCACTCACTGGCTGTGTAGCCTCTAGCGGGTCACTTTTTCTCTCCTGGCCTCAACTTACCCATCTGTCAAGTGATGTCTATCGTCCTTTCCTGCTTCAACAGCCGGTAAGTCCATTCCAAATTGGGAGAGATAAACTGAGATGGAGACCACAGAGTTGGATCTTTCCTGAAACCTTTTAAGTCCCAGTTCCCCGATTCGGGGCAGATACCAGGGCTGAGAGGAAGGGAGGTTTATGGTGGAGGTGAGAAGAGAAAGAGGGAAAGACAGTGTGGGAGGGTATAGGCAGAGTAAGTGGAGCCAAGTTGCCCAGAATTTACTCTGAGCCAAAATTCCCTGACTTTCAGTGCTCCAGGATGCCCTGCTAGATGACCTTCCCACACCAGGGTCCCCTTATGCTCTGTAGCCACGAGACCCTCTAAGATTTACCCTGCCTCCAGCAACTAAGCCTTGGCTTCTTCCTCTGTAAAATCAGTGTAGGAATTCCCCCCCCTAGGAAGGTTATGAGAACATCATTAGCTGATTTATGGGGAGTGTCTAACACAGGTATTTTATCAACAAGGCAAGCAGGCAGCACCAGGCCAATGGAGTGGGGGTGGGCAGGGAGGGAGTAGGTGAAATTACAAAATCTGCTCTGTACAACCAGCAGGGCCAATGTCAGTACCAAATCCCACAGGTGCCAGGTTTAGGCACCCTCAAGGGTGCCCAGGGCAAAGCTTCTATTTTACATGTCACTCTGGGGGCAAGATAATGCCACAGCAAGTAGAAAGACCCCCAGGTCCTGGTCCTCACCTCCACTGCCCCTCTATCTCTTGGTCCTACTTCTGTCCTTCCAAAGCCCCTGTTGTGGGTTTCTCCACTGGCCCCCACTGGGATCTCAGAAGACAAAGAAAGGGGTGCAGCCTCCCCACTGTGGGCAGGGTGGGTGGGGAAGAGGCAGAGCTGAAATGGAAGCACCCCTGGGGACACCCTGCTGAACAGCCCTGCACTCTCCAAATGGGACTAGATGCCACCCCCACCCCCAGGCCAGGAAGGGCCACCCAAAGAGGCTGAAGTCATCCCTGCCCATCCCTCAGGAGCCCAGCAAGGGGTAGGTGGTGTCAGGACCTGGGGAAGTAGATGAGGTTTTAGAATTTTCCTCTATCTCTTTCCAGCAGGCAGGAGGATATTTGGTCTTTTTTTTTTCGGGGTTGTTCTGGGCCGTGTGTGTGCAAGGAGGATTGTTGAGTAAGAACAGGCAGTTGGGACAAAAGAATTTCTGGATGGCAGGGAAGACCCTGGCCCTTCCCCCAAGGGCCCCATCACCATGCCCAGTCTGCCCCTGCTGTGACTTCCTAGAAGTTTCCTCCCTCCCCTTTTCCACCACCCTCCTCCTCCTCGGATTTGCTGTCTAGGTCTCTCTGCCACCTTCTCTCTCCCACCCTCCCTCCCTCCCTCCCTCCCTCCCTCCTTCCTTCTGGCTCTTTTCTTAGGTCAGGCCTCCTATGGGAAGAACACAGGCTGCACATTCCCCTACGTGTTTGTGAGTGGGAGGGAAGGCCTGAGATAACTCTGGGCCATGTAGTTCACGTTCCTCCAGACAGCACAGAACTGTGCCTAAATTCTGAAGCAAGTCTGTCGCTTTCGTGGCTTTCTTAACCTCATCGTCCTTCCTTCAATGACTCGTTCATTTATTCTATTCAGCAAGCATTTACTGAGGCCCTTCTGTGTATCAGACAGTGGGCTGAACACTAGGGAGACAGACATGGGAAAGCCATACCTCCTCCTGCAGTCTCCAGAAAGAGTTCGCCATCAGGTAGGAACATACACAGCCCCTCCTGTGAGCATCAGGACATGCCTCTGTTGTCTAACCTCAGTTGTTCCTGCTTCTGCCATCATGTGTTCTTCTAAGTGAACGTCAGCAGGGATGGGAAGAGCTCATGTCAGCGCCGGAAGGACAGCTGGCAGCCCTTACCCTGGGGCTCTTGATACAGGACCCCTTTGGGCTCTGCAGAGGAGCCTCAGGGCCGCGGAGACTGGAAAGGAGGGCCAGGTCTTGGGGGCTCTGGGAACCTCCTTGCTTTAGCCAATGCAACTCTGCTTATTTCATAAACGGGTTCCTGGTATAAGGCTTTCTTTGAAGTAAGATTTTATTAGCTGTGTACTTTTTAAAAATCTGAGCTTCAACCAAACCCTTTCAGATGAAGAAACAGAGACACAGAGAAAGAATAAACTTGTCCAAACCAACCCAGGATTTGGGGGCAAAGTCTGGTGCCCAGGGAGGATCCCAGAGGTGAGCCACACTCTGGGCTCCGGTCCTACTTGTCCCAGGAATCCCTCAAGCACCGGTCCTTTAAAATCAGAACTTTTCTACATTGGGGATTATTAAATTAGGACTCATGGGTTCAGTTGTCTTAGTAGAGCATCAGAGGGGTATCTGAACACCGCGATCAGAGGGGTATCTGAACACCGCGGATGGTGCATTTTATGTGCACGGGGATATATGTATGGGAGAGGAATCAGTAGTTTTCTGCTAAATTCTTAATGTGATTTTTGCCTCTCAACTTGTAAGGCCACTATGCTACACAATATGTTTGTCAAGTATTCAAAACCAGATGCTCCTTGTCTAAAATGTTGTATTCGGCAAGAAATCTGCAAAAGAATCGAAGGTCACACATACAACAGATTTTCCTCCTCATTCTTGCCCAAAGCTCCTTCCCCCTAGAGTCCTGTTGCCCTCCCAGGGGAAACCTCCAGATGAGAAGGAAAGTCTTTGTTCTGGGGTCACCCTTTATTCTTCACTTATGATTCTGTCCTTGTTTGAATGTAAAGAAATTTTTATTATATGTCTCCCTCGCTTGTACCCTTTCATTAATTATTTCACTACTTGAATAAAAATCTATGCCCACACCAAAAAAATATAAATAAATAAAATCAGATCTTGATGAAGTGGGGGTTCTTGACTTTCCCACCCTCCCCATCTCCCGTGGGAGGGAGCCAACCTCAGGGGACACATATGTATAGAAGCATAAAGGATTCTCCCAGGTGCACAGCCATTTAGTTTTTATAAAGAAATTCCCACATACAGCATCCCACCAAATGCTCATCACACCTGGGAGGTAGCAAAGCAGGTGTCGTTAGTCCCAATCACAGATGAGGAAGCCGAGGATGAGACAGGCTCAAGGGAGGCCATGTGGCAGAACTGAGACTGGAAACTTGGTCTTGTGGGCCTGACCCCAGTGCAATGTATTGTGCTCATGAAGGTGTGTGAGGCTAAGGAGGTGGTTGGAATTACTGGGCCAGTTGGTCTGAAAGGGCTTCCTGGAGGAGGAAAACCTCCAGCAGCCCCATCCATTCATGTGTTTACTTATCTGGTGTTTATTGAGGACCTACTATAAAGATGGCACTTTTGTGAGATGTCCTCCAAGAGCTCCAAGCGTGAGGGCTAGAGGCATGGCTAGGGTCAAGCCCTGCTCAGGAGGTGACCCTAGCCAAGAGGGAGAGCATGTTGGCTGGCGCAGACCGGGAAGGATTCTGAAGAAAGCAACACACAGCCTGGGCCTTAGAGGAGGTATAAGATGCTCTGTTCTTGTGGAGACAGGTTGGTGGCATGGAGGAGGACTTTGTGGCAGACAAAAGAACAAGTGACCTGAGCAAGGGACGTGGGAAACTGCCCAGCATGTCTGGGCAAGACCAGGGGCTTGGCTGGGGCACTGGCTGCAGGCTTGGCAGCAGTGTGACAGCTAGGGGCCATATGGCTGGAGGTCCCCCAGGGTATATTTAGAAGACTATAGTGAGTGGTGTGCCCAGTGAAGGCCAGAAAACCTCAGCCCCCAGCCTGGCTCCCGTTAGCATTGGGTGAAGCCTGGCCACTCACCACAGCTCCCTGGACTTTAGTTCTCTTATCTATAAAAACAATGATAATGTTACCTCTTTTACTTATTTGAAAGTGCTTTCTAGGTTGTAAATCACTAAACAAATATCAGAGTCTATTCTATTGGTAAAGAGAAGCCTTCAAGGATTTCTGAGGATTTTCTGAAGGATCTGAAAGCTGCTATAGGAAGCTCTTCTGTGACATTGTGCAGGGTAGATCAGAGGAGGAAAGAGTGAAAGCAGGGAGACCTGACAGAGGCAGCCACGGTCTTGGTCAAAATGCTGTAAAGCTAAAGCTAAGAGGAAGCGGGGGGAACAGAGAAGAAGATGAACAAGAGAGATGCCACGTGGGAGGACTCTGGGCTTCGTGGCTAGCCAAGCACAGCAGACAGGAACCAAGAGAGCAAAGATGACTCTCGGACTTCAAGCTGGGCTCCTGAGGAAATGCTGATGGTGTAAGGGAGATAAGATGAAGGAGAAGCAAGTTGAGGGACAGGGTGGGATATGACGTCCACTCCTGGACTGGTTGGGTGGTATGTGGCCATGGGAGGGGTCCAGCAGACTTCTGGAAGTGGCCAAGGGGCAACTGGAACTGGAGCTGATTCAGCGCGATGAAGGCGGCAGTCCAGACCTGGGAGAGATGTGATCACTCAGGGAGAGGATGTGGAGGAGAAGCTGGGGAGAAGCAGGGCTGTGAACGAGAAGGAGCCCAGCCAGAGGGGAAGAGCAGCCTTCCCAGCGTTTCAGGAAGGAGGGGGGCTGAGTGGCTCAGGACTGAAGGGCAACTGAGGGGGATGTGGTTGAATTTGGTGATGACAAGCGCGCAGAGACGTCAAAGAACCCTCGGGAGGGGCGGGGGTAGGAGCGCCTCCCAGGGTTAATGCAGGAGCAGGCAGGAAGGGTGGAGGCTGTGGGTGCAGACAAGTCTCGTTTGAAAGCTTGGCAGGGAAGAGAGCAAAAGATGGATAGTTAGCTGCAGGAGGGGGTCAAAAAGAGGTTGGTTTCAGATGAGGAGACGTGAGCATGCTCACAGCCCGAGGGAGGGAAGCAGTGGCAACCCAGAGATGAATCAGAGGCGAACGAGGCTGAGAACGGACCCCACCTGACAGGGGCCTAAAAAGTCAATGACAGCTGACAGGCACAGGGCTCTGGATGCCCACAGACCTGGAATTATCTGGCTCTCTGCCATCCCCAGGTCCCTTCCCCATGCCCACTGAGTCCTGAGGGGAGGCCTCCAGGCCTTGTCCCCAACCCCATCTCTCCCCTGAAGCCCCCACTCCCCCACCTGCTACACCAGCAGCAGTTTGCCAGCCATGCTGCATGTCAATTAAAGACTCAGCCTTCTCCCGACACCAACTCCTCTTCATGTGGTGGCCGCAGCCTGACCCCCACCCTTCACCCTAGCCCACGGGGTACCAGTCATAGATTTCTTGGTCTCTCAGCACTCTCTGCATCCAAAGAGGTGTCTCTGGGCAATCCATCTTCTACCTCACCACCATCTGGAAGACCCACCACGTGACGGAGGCACACGCCTCCCTGTGCAGCTCACTCCATCCCAGTCAGCAAATGCAGTCCACACTCCTGGACTCCTCAGACACTACTTCCAAAGGTGCAAGGCTAAGTGATCCTCTACTTCCCCTCCCCTCACTGTGCAGAAGGGGAAATCGAGGCAGGGGACATTATGTGATATCTACTGGAGGTGAGGGAAGTTGGCATCTGGCTTCCCAATGCCTCCCTTACTCCTCCCCAGCCATTATGAGGTGTTCTTACCCTCAAGAAAGAGAAACACCACTCTACCTTCTGCACGTCCAAGAGGGGAAAGAAGACCATCAAGGCTGGGGGAAGAAGGAAGAACAGAAGAGTTGCCACATTAAATTCAGGATACCCAGTTAAAATTTTTTAACAGCTTTATTGAGATATAATTTACATATTATAAAGTTCACCCATTTAAAGGGTCCAGTGGTTTGGGGTTCTTTTCAGAATCATGCAACTATCACCATAATTTAATTTTAGAACATTTAATTTAGAACATTTCATCACCTCTCCCCCCAAAAGGACTTTGCGCCAATTAGCAGTCACTTCCCAACCCTCCCCTCACCCATCCCTAGGCAACCACTAATCTACTTTCTGTCTTCATGGATTTGCCTATTCAGGACATTTCATATACATGGAATTACACAATATATGGCCCTCTGCGACTGGCTTCTTTTACTTAGCATAATGTTTTCAAGGTTTATCCAAGCTGTTGCTTGTATCAGTACTTCATTACCTTTTATGGCTGAATAATATTCCTTCGTATGGACATACCACATTTTGTTGATCCATTTCTTAGTTGATGGACATTTGGATTGCCTCCACTTTTAGACTATTGTGAATAATGCTGCTACAAATATTCATCTATATTGTCATTTTTCTTGGGCAGATGCAGACAGAAGAAAGGTGGAGAACATGCCTGCGGCTTTCTCACATTCTTCTCCCGGATCCTCACCCTGCCTGGTGCAGAAGCTGTTATGAGCTCCTTCAACTGATTAAAACACTGAGGTTCGGCCAGGAGTGGTGGCTCAAACCTGTAATCCCAGCACTTTGGGAGACCGAGGTAAAGGAATTGCCTGAGCCCACAGGTTCGAGAACGGCCTGAACAACTTGGTGAGACCTCATCTCTACAATAAATCAAAAAATTAGCCGGGCGTAGTAGCACACACCTGTAGGTCAGACTACTTGGAAGGCCGAGGCGGAAGGATTGCCTGAGCCCAGCTGGTCAACACTGAGGTGGCCGTGGGCATGCCACTGCACTCCTGTCTGGGTGACCGAGTGAGACTCCAACTCAAAAAAAACCAAAAAACACTGAGGTTCAGGGGAACCTGGAGCCACTGAGTGCTAGAACTGAAATGTGAGCTCAGGCTGCCCGGTGCCCAGCCTGGGGTTCCTTCCAGCGCATTACGATGAGCCCCCCTCAGAGAGTTTGCAGTCCACCCGAGAGACTGGAACAGAAGGAGTCAAAGAGCAGCACAATTAGTGTGAGCAGTCGCCTTGTCCCTCTGAAGCCCTAATTGGATGCTTTGTGGACTGTGTCTGGGATAAGAGGGCTCAGATGGATGCCAGAGGCTTCTTGGAAGAAATGAGTTTTCACTCCTCTGGTAGAAAGCTAACTGGGATGGGATGGCCCTTCTCCTCCGCCGGTACCCCGGGGACCCCCATGAGTCTGTTGCAGAGCCCACCATGCACACTTTCATAGTGATTTCTCTGACTGAAGCCCCTCCCAGCAGGGTGGAAGCCAGGTGTGGCATGCTAGGCATTCACCTATGACACTGAGGAATCTAAGCTGATCACACAGGCTTGGCCACAGATTCTGGCTTCAGCCCATTCCCACAGCTCCTGTCGGATTCTGGCCCTAACTCCCTGATCTTAAGCAGAACTCTGAATGCTAGAGTCCTCGCCTTCAGCTCTCCCTTGCTCCCTCTGCCCTGAACCCCCGGCCCTGTCACCAGAGCATGGGGCATGGGAAAGGAAGTGCACAAAGTCTATTTTCCTGAGGTGGAGAGGTACTTGGTAGCCTGGGTTCCCTGCCCCCTCTGTGAGCCCATCCCAAGTCCTAAATCCCAGGCTAGAAAAGCAAACAGCAGCTTGATAAGGTGTCCACCTGATACTTAAAAGCCACTCAATCTGGCTGGTCAGGTGAGGTGGGAGACACAGCAGAGCCCTTTAGTTACTAGGCTTTTCTATTTCAACCACTCGTCCTGGCCTGAAAGTTGGACAGACTTCACCCAGGGCTTAAAATAGCTTCTGGTGCAGAGAGCTCAAGAAACATTTATTGAATTTTCAATGTTCTGAATAATATACTTCAAGAGTACAACAAGAAAGTCCAACGATGCTTTATTATTTAGAACTCATTTCACTTTCATGGCATTGCTGGTGAAGCAAGTATCTTCCCATTCCACAGAGGAGGAAACAGAGGCTGGGGGCGAGGATGGATCTACCGGACAACAGGATGTAGAGAGCCATAAGAAATCACCCAGCTCAGGGCCCTTGCCTGGGTCTCGGGGTCCCCCTGCTGGCCGGACGGAAGCCTGGGCGTGGGCAAGGAGCTGGGGAGGGCCAGATCCCACTCCTACAGTCGAGCTCCCTGCTCCGCCCTGCTCAGTGATGGGTTCTTGCGGCGGGGAGGAGGGGGCAGCTCTGGGCTCAGGGTCAGAGCGATTGGCTGAGCCGCGCAAGGCTTCAGGTGAGACGCTTCACCTGGCGTAACGACCGGAGCAGAGGAAGACACAGGCCTGGACTCCCCCACCTTCCGAGTCTCTCCCGTACTCGCTTGCAGAGCTGGAAGGCCAAGGGGGCCAGTGCCTAGGAATGCCCAGCAGACCCGTCCACCTGGAGGGAAGGGACAGACATGGTCTTCTGATGCCCAGCCCAAAGTGCTTTGTTCCCACAACATTGCCTTCTCTTCTCTTTCCAGGTAGACTCTCCTAAACCAGCCCAAAAAGAAGGGATCCATCCTAAAGAAACAGCCAGAGAAAAGATGTTCCAATTTCCTTTACTTTCCTCCCTACCCATCTAGCTACTCTCGATTCTAACTGTGTGGAAGGCTAACTTAGACCCATCCACCATTTCCAGAAGTAATCTCTTGTTGGGAGACTGCTGGCTCTCTGCTGGGCATAGGACCCTCTGTTCATTCAATCGTCCTCAAAGGTTATGTGTTTGGTTCCTAGTGCCAAATCTGGCCCTAAATCTCACTTCTGTCCTTTTTAGTGTATGGCCTTGTGCACATTAGTTAACTAAGAAGCTTCAGTTTTCCCATCTGTAAAATGGAGATTATAATAGTCTCCCAATGGGCTGTTGGGAGGATTCAGTAATATAATATTATAAAAGCAGTGGCACTGTGCTCTGCATACAGTGAGTGTCTGGTAAATATTAATATTATTACTCTTGTCATAGTTGTTTTACCTTTTCTACCATAACACTTACCTAAAGAGAATTTGGGGTGGCAGGGACCTAGGCAGGTAGCAGTTCTGGTCAGAAAAATGTGGTGTGGCCCTGTCACGTGCTTGAGACTCCTCCAATCTGGTCACCTCCTTGTGCTCCTCCCTCCTGTATGCAAGGGGAGTGTTGCAGCTGCTTCCTTCCCCTGCCCATGCCCTGACCCAGCCAAGGATTGGCACAGCTGCTGGAATGGCCCAAATGCCTCAGGTTTAGGACTAGGTAGGGGACAGCTGGGGATGGAAGGGAAGGGTGAAGGGGCAGAACGGGGGCACCTTCTCTTTCAGTATGTCTACTCACCCTGCAGCTTCCTACGCCTTTCGGGGCAGCCGGGACCTCTGACTTCACTCCTCCCCACTGATGGGGGAGGGGGCTCCCCCTCTTTTCTTCCCTCATTCTCTACCCTCCGGTGCCCCCTCCCTTCATGACTGGACCCACTCAGCTTCCCACCCCCCCACCCCTGCTCCCTCTCCACCCACGTGCTGCCCAGCTGTCACTGCCCCTGAGCTGGGCACTCCGCCTGCCTGCACCACTCATGAATCGCCAGCATTCACACTCTGACCCCAGAACCTCCACCTGTTCCTTTCGGTCTGAGCGGCAGGGCTGTGTGGCCCATCTGTTGTCCTCCATCCAGGACTCAGTGTAGGAGACCACACTTCAAAACCCCAACTTCCACCTTCGAGGGTGGCATGGGGAGGACTGGCTGAGAGGCATGTCTGATTTGGGGGGCTCCTCATCTCCTGGAAGAGAGGCCTTGTTCTCCCATGTCCCAGGTCCACCAGCACTGTCACAATGACAGCGTGAAGAAAGCAAAAACATCACAGTGTGGGAAAAAAGCCAAAATCCACCCTTCCCAAAAGGATATTTGCATATCTGGTAGCACTATCTTATTACATTTCATTTACACATGGTCATCCGCTAAATCAGTGTTATCAGTGTATGATGGTAAACAGGACACAACTGTGGCAAAAGTTTTGAATTAATTCTTTATTATACAAATAGTGTGTGAATACACTTTCCTTAATAGAAAAGTAAACCACTGCGGTTCAGGCTCAAATTCCCTTTGACCAGCTCTTCAGTCTAGACCCTTTCCACTAAACACAGAGGTGACCGTTGTTACCAGTCTGATATGTATATTTGCAGACATCTTTCTATATATTTGTACAATATAAATGTGTGTGTATATATACTTGTATATACATAATAGAAATGTGTGTGTGCATTATATATATAAAGGTTGTGTAAATATATACATTTATATTAAGCAACTATATATATCCATAGAAAAAAATATAGTGCTACCATAGCTTTGGGTTTTGTTAATTTTTTTTACATGAACTGTAAACTACAAATATTCTGCAACTAAATTCACTAAAAAAAATCTTAACTGTCTAGTGAGTACATATAACTCTACAATCTCTGTAAATACTACATTATACTACTAGCATGGATACATTATGGTTTGTTTAGCCATTTCCCTAGGGATAGACATTTATTACTCATTTTTTCTCATTACAAACAATGTGCCCCTGTAACATTGTCCCTTCTCCAGCCTAGTCTTACCTAGTTTTGTGTTCCTACTTCTTGTGAACAAAAGGAGTTATCATTTAATTGTTTTTAGGATACAAAAATAGCAAAAGTGTCCTTAGGAGCATTTTATTACAAAATTTTAGTAATATTTTTTCAAAACCCTGGGTCTCACTAATATGATTTCTGTATCCACTCAGGAAAAATTGCTGCTCTAGAAAAAAGAGCTGCAGCCAAGGAAGCAGAAGGAGACTTTTTTTTTTAAGTGAGGGGAGAAGAAAGTGAACAGAAAAAGAAAGAAGTAAAAGAGCATGCTAGTTTATTACAGCCCTCTCTGCAACAGGGAAACACTGGAGCTGTCCAGCAGAAAGGAAACAGTTAAGTACAACTTCGCATATCTATTCTATGGAATATTATGCAGCCATTAAAATGGTAATTATGAAGACTATGTAAGAGCATGGAAAATGTTTCTAATATTAAGTTAAAAAGTAGACTACAAAATTAAAACTGCATTATGATTACAACTATGCAGAATGATGTGAGTGTACAGAGATGGGAAGGAAATATAGACAAATGAAACCAATCTGATTTGTTGGAGTAGCAGAATTGTGGGTGCACTATTATTGTTGTTTACTTCCGTGAGTATTGCTGTAATATTATTTGTGCAATAAATGATTAATGTTAAAGTGAAACGGCAATGGGAAGAAGGAAAGGAAAGTGAATGAAAGAGAAAGGAAAGAAGAAGGGCACAAAGGAAGGAATGAGAAGGGAGGAGGAAGGGGAGGAAAATGAGAAAAGGGAGGTTGGAGACCAGCCTGTGTTTGCGGCTTGAGCCATCTTCAGCAGTTGTGTCAGCCGTGATGCCCACATAGGCTCTGCTTCCAGACCTTCGGAACCTCCCTCCCTCTTTCCTCCAGTATTCTTTGAAGTCTTCCAAGGAGCCAGGGATACCAAGAGGTTATTGTAAGAGTTCTGGTGAAAAAGAGTAAGACCCTAAGCTTGAGTAGGCAATGGGGTGGGAATAGAAAGATTAATTCAAGAAATATTTATGTAGAAATGATAGAACTTCACTCATTCAACAAATGTCTTTCAAGGGCCTGCTATGGCATTGGGTATTCGGAGATCAAAGACAGTCTGCATCCTAAGAGGGGAAACTGGGCAGGAAGACATATTATAGATCAGTGTGAAAGATGCTATGATAAGGGATAAGCCAGTGAGGGAGAGGCCATGAGAGACCAGGAATTGATGGACTGTGGAAAGGGAGAAAGAGGGGTCTAGCATGACTTCTAGGTTTCTGCCTCACATCGGGAGTGGAGAGTGGAGCCATCAACTGAGGCATGGAGCACGTGGTAAGGGTATGTCTGGGGCATGACTGGAGGCAGATGATAATTTTCATTTGGGCCTCTCACTCTTCCTTTGCCCCCGACCCCTTCCAAAAAGCCAAATGTAGCTTAAGGGGTCTGTTGCCTTCCCAATCAAATGAATGACAAGAAAAACACCTAGAAGAGTGAGTGCCCAATAAATGTTAAGTTAAAGAAAACAGTGAAAAGTGCAGAAATGTACAAGATTCATACTAATTAGAGTACCTTTCTCCTTCCTTCCATGAGATCAGGGAGGAACGTGTGGCCTCCTGGCCTGAAAGGCAGTCAGTGGAATCGTTCATTTAATCGTTGTTGTGGACTTATATAAAGCTTCTTGTTAAAGGCAAGCGTGTGTCTTTCTCTACACCATTTCCCTTGAACGTGTTTTCCACTCTACAATAAATTATACTTTCTGTGACCTGCTCTTGAATTCTTCCTTGTGTTGAGGTCAAGAACCCACAGAGCAACTATACCCCACATGCCCTGATATAACACCCCCCGGAGACTTGACAAAATTAGAACTCAACCTCCCAAGAAGCTTGGTTGTTAAAAAGAGAATATGGCTATAAACATACAGAAACAGCTCACAGCTGGCAGAGGCTCTTGCAATGAAGGTGAGAAGAAGAGGGCAGAGGAGATCTAGCAAAAGGAGTTTGTGTTGCATTATTTGTCACTTTGCAAATCATATTCGTTGCATGACACCATGGGAGAAGTCACCAAAATTGTGAAGTTTTTTTGTTCTCATGCTTTAACTATTGTGAGTTTACTCAGATTTGGGGAGAAGATGAAGTAGAGTGTGGAGACATTGTTTATATTGATGCTGCTGGGTGGTGAAGTCATGGAAACTTGTTGGAAAGATTTACTGAATTGCTTCCCCAGATGAAGGACCACGGGGAATTAAAAGGCTTTAATAGACCCAACTCATCAGACCTCAGGTCTTACTGATGTGACAAGACTTGTAAACATTCTAATCTTGTTTGAAACACTGCTGATGCCCATGTTGAACTTAAGCTGGACACGTAGGCTAGGTGACTGACCACTGAAACCTGCTTTCGTTTCTTGTCATTTGACTATCTCAACCACAGTGAAATCACCAATAGTAGAGAAATGCAGGCCAGGCGTGGTGGCTCACGTCTATAATCCCAGTGCTTTGGGAGTACGAGGTGGGAAGATTGCTTAAGGCCAGGAGTTCGAGACCTCAGTGAGACCTCATCTCTACAAAACATTAAAAAAATTAGTTGGGTACAGAGGTGCATGCCTGTAGTCCCAGCTACTCAGGAAACTGAGGCAGGAGGATCCCTTGAGCCCAGGAGTTGGATGCTACAGTGAGCCATGATTGTGCCACTGCACCCCAGCCTGGGTGACAGAGCAAAACACTGTCTCTAAAAGCAAAACAAAACAAAAAAAGAAATGCAGTGCTATTTGGTAGACATCAAGTCATATTTTAGAAAAAATGCTCAGGTTTTAAGGATTAAACTTAAATCAAGCAACTTAAATTAAGCAATTAAATGTAAACAAGACTCTTGCTTTACATTTCTGTATCTTTTGCCTTTCTGAAGTGCTCTTATATGAGTGCGTCTATGTTCTGGGCACATTGCTGGGGTTTCACATGTACTAGTTCGTTCAAGCATCACAACAAACCTGCAGGGTAGTTTCTAGTATTATTCCCATTTCACAAATAATAAAACTGAGACCCAGTGAAGTTAAGAGACAAACTCTTCACTCTTCAGTGGAGGAGCCTATACTCCAAGCCTGGCAGTCTGGCTTCAGTGTTCTTAACCACTTTGTGTACAAACTTGAGAATGTATCTAAATTATCAGGCATCAGCCCTGTCAGTGGGGCTTCATTTCCAGGGAACTTATTATGCTGAAAGTGAATTATGCTCACCAAGAAGACTCAATTTTCCTAGAATTTTAGAACGCACTGGAGAAGTCCCAGAGCCTGAAATGTCTTCTTGTGGGTCTAACAGAGGGAAATGCTTGGGTCCACTTTCTTCTTTTCATGAAATGACTTGAGACCAACCTGAGAACCATCACAGGGCTGTAAATCTGGAACCTGTAGTGAGATGTGCCCTGGCTAAGCATACTCCACGGCTCCATTTGTTACATATTTGTCCTTGTGGACTTCACTGATGTTCTCAAAATCGACCCACATCTAGCACAGACTGATAAAAGTACACTTTTGCATAAAGTGTGTTAATTCAACTGCTTTTGTACTGCTATTCACAAAACACAAATTTGTCTAGCTAGCTTCACTATTGTTATTAATTTTTAAACATTATAGACTTCAGTCCTAGGATGTAGCAGAGTAGTTTACTGACTAATCCTCTCAGTCAAGACAACAGCAAATACTGGACAAAATATTTAAAACCTTTTTGTAAATGTATCGATCAACGGCAGAAGATTGAAAGATAAATCCAGGTGCCTAAAATCATGAGAAAGCAGGCACCCAGAGAGGTAAGCCATGTACTCATGCTATAACCGAGCCTATACTATAAAAATCATAAGATGTTTATTTTACCTATTTTCTTTTTCTTCCTCCACACATGACCGCTTGTCATTTCCGTAGAGGGTAGACACTGGTAATTGATTAACTTCATATCCTAACCCCTGGGGGCTGCCTAAAAGATTAATGAACTTGTTTTTCTCTTAAAGAACGACGATCCTTAGATCTTACATACCTCCTTGATGGCATCCTGAAGGTTGATCTGGCAGAAGGACACAAACAGCTTTGATCACTAGAGAATCGCACCCTCTCACACACCCACTTTACTCATAAAAGCTCCCAGTGTTCAAAGGCAGATCAGATTTGAGAGTTTATTTCTCCGGCTTTTGCACTTTGACCAGTTAGAATAAACTTTTCTCTGCTCCTAAGCACTGATGTGTCAGTGTGTGGTTTACTGCGTATTGGGTACATGCACCTAAATTTTAGGGTTCTACAACAATGTCAGCATTTACATTGAACTGCAGGTTTTAGAACCCTCAAAAAGCGCAGAGGGTTTGTCAATGGTGGGGGGGTCTAATGGGAAACCACACCCCCAGCACAAACCCATACACCTGGATCCCAAAGGCTACAATTCAGTACACGGGTGAGTTCAAAATAAATCAGTGCCCTACCTACATCTCCCTTGAGAATTAATAACTGCCAGCTATCCCTTGTGTATGTTTGCTGCCCAAATTCATACTATCTTGGTGATTCAGAAAACCTGAAGCCAAGAATCTACTTTCTTGTGATCCTGATAGTGCCCTGAGGTGCCTTCCAGAAGCAAACAATGCATTCCTGGAGGAAAGGAGAATATCTTCACCCAGACATCAGAGAATTCCCACTGATAAAGTTCTGGGAAACATGAGATTACAGTTTGTTTAAAAATTACAAAACAGACTGGGCATGGTGGCTCATTCTGTAATCCCAGCACTTTGGGAGACTGAGGTGAGAGGACGGCTTATGTCCAGGAGTTTGAGACAAGCCTGGGCAACAGACCAAGACCAGACCAAGACAAGGTCTTGTAGTCCCAGCTACTTGAGAGGCTGAGGATTGTTGGAGCCCAAGAAGTAAAGCCTGTAGTGAGCCGTGATCATGCCACTGCACTCCAGCCTAGGTGACTGAGATCCCAACTAAAAAAAAAAGAATCACAAAACACAAAGATATAAGACATTGTGAGTGAGAGCCCACAATGGAAAAACCAGAAAGTACTGTGTTTCACTAAATAGGGCAATTTTGCCCTCCAGGGGACATTTTTGTTGTCACAACTAAGGGAGAAGAAGAGAGTGGTGCTAGTGGCACCTAGTGGGTAGAAGCCAGGGATGCTGTTAGCATCCTACAATGCACAGGACACCTCCCCTCCACCCATAACAGAGATTTATCTTGTCCATGATATCAACAGTGTCAAGACTGAGAAACCCCAAGACAGAATAATTATGCCTGCAAAGTTTCTGTATTGGAACTATCAGGAAAAACGGTTAAGTATAAACTTGAAGAAATTCAAAATATGAAATAAAGAGGAATATATTACCAAACGGATATGAAGAGCCAAATAAAATTTCTAAAAATAGATTAAGGAAAGCAACTGAAATTAAAAATTCAGTGGAATAGTCATTGTGGGAAATAGTTTGGTATTATCTAGTGAAACTGAAGATAAACATAATGTGTAATCCAACAATTCCATTCCTAGTATATAATCTAAGAAATTCATGCATGTGTGTTTCATTTGCATATACAATGATGTTCATGGCAGCATTGTTGAAAATAGTGCCCCTTCAAAAAAGGGAAAGAACTAATCCAAATATCCATCAAAAATAGAATACAAAATTATAATATATTCAGATAAAAGAATACCTCACAGCAGTGAAAATAAATGAACCACAAGTGCAAACATGCGTTAACCTTCAAACATAATGTTGAATTAAAGAAGCAGGTCCAAAATATGCATACAGGTTTAAGTTAAAAGAAAACAAGCACACCAAACTGGACGTAGCTGGTAAAACTATAAAGAAAAGCAAAGACCATTGCGTCAACGTCAGGGTGTTGATTACCTCTGGTGAAGGAAGGGGTTAGGAATCAGGGAAGGACACACAGGGCTTCTTGGCTACTGGAAACGTTCTATTCCTAAGGTAGTTACTTGAGCATTTGTTTTTATAATTAATTGTTGAGCTGTACATTCATATTTTTGCACTTTTCTGAATTGTGTTACATTTTCCAAATTTTACAAAAGTTTTAAAAATGAAGTGACATATTTAATAGCAGATTAGACAAAACTGCAGGAAGAATTATTGTACTGGAAGACAAATCTAAAGAAATTATCCAGAATGCAGTTCAGAGAGAAAAAGAGATGGAAAGTATGAAATAAATATTACATTGGAATTCTAGGAGACAGAAGAGAGAGAAGGGACAGAGACAATATTTGAAGAATTAATGGCTGAAAACTGAAGAATAAATAACTGATAGCAGTCCACTCAATTGGGAAGCCCAGCTAATCACAAGCAGGATAAATAAAAAGTAATCTATTCCCAGAACATGTCACAGTGAAACTAACTGTCTACAATTTTTTTTTAATTTTTAAAAAGATTATTAAAAGCAGTCAGAGAAAAAAGATAGAAAAACTTCATGTAAATGACAATGAGACTGATGACTTTTTTCAACAAATTGTGAAAGCCAGGGGTCAGTAGAATAATATCATTATTGAGCTAAAGACAGACAAATTCTCATCCCAGAATTGTTAATTCTAGTGAGAATATCAGGAAATCAAGAGATTTAAAAATATTCAATAACTCATGAATTAAGAGCAAATTATAATGGAAATGTAAAATATTTAGAAAAGCTTATAAACAAAAATGTTATATGTCAAATATGTGAGATACAGTTAAAGTCATACTTTAGAGGAACATCATAGTCTTATATGTTTAGAAGATAAAACAGACTGGAGATTAACATATTTAAACATTCAATTTAAGAAATTCAAGGGAAGCCGGGCTCGGTGGCTCAGCCTATAATCCCGCGCCTTTGGGAGGCTGAGGTGAGTGGATTGCCTGAGCCCGCAGGCTCGAGACCTGCCTGGGCAGGCGAGACCTCATCTCTACAATAAATCAAAAAATGAGCCGGGCGAGGTAGCGCATGCCTGTAGTTCCGGCTACTTGGAAGGCTGAGGCGGAAGGATCGCCGGAGCCCAGCAGGTCAAGGCTGCTGTGGCCGGGAACGGCCACTGCACTCCAGTCTGGCCGACAGAGTGAGACTCCAACTCAAAAAAAACAAAAAACAAGAAATTCAAGGAAAACAACAGATTAAAATAAAAGAAAATAATAAAGAACCAGAATTAAAAGACAGAAACAATAGTGAGGCTCAAGACTGCCGAAAGTTAGTTTTTTGAAAAGTCTAATAAAACTCTGGTGACAGTGATCTAAAAAACAGAAGACACAACTTCAAAATATTAAGAATGGGGAGAAGCCGGGTTCAGTGGTTCAGCCTATAATCCCAGCACTTTGGGAAGCCGAGGCAAGTGGAGTGACTGAGACTGTGGGTTCAAGATCAGCCTGGGCAACTTGGCGAGACCTCGTCTCTACACTTAAAAAAAAAAAAATTAGCTGGGCGTGGTGGCACGCACCTATAGTTCCAGCTACCTGGAAGGCTGAGACAGAAGGATGATGGAGCCCAGCAGGTCAATGCTGGAGTGGCTGTGAGTGTGCTACTGCACTCCAGTCTGGGTGACAGAGTGAGACTCCAACTCAAAAAAAAAAAAAAAGAATGAGAAGAAAGGATAAAATTAGACAAGGATTTTTAAAAGATAAGATAAAAAGATGATATTAAGAAATACTTTGGACCAAAAAAATTGAAAATTTAAATGGAAAAATCCCTAGAGATATGCAACCTACCAAAATTTACTCATGAAGAAAAACCCTGCATAGTCTCATAAACAATAAATTAAATCAGTAGCTCTGTCAAAAATTCAAGAAGCAAACAATTCCAATCTTACAAAAACTCCTCCAGAAATATAAAAAATTTAAAGTCAACTCATATTATGAACCTGGCATAAATTTAATACCAAAACCAGATCAAGAAATATATGAGAACAGGCTGGGCACAGTGGTTCACACCTGTAATCCCAGTACTTTGGGAGGTGGAGGAGAGATGATTGCCTGAGCCCAGGGGTTCGAGACCAGCCTGGGCAATTTTGCAAGACCTCATCCCTACAATTTAAAAAAAAGAAAAAAAATTAGCCAGGCGTGGTGGCATGCGCTTATAATTCCAGCTACTTGGAAGGCTGAGATGGAAGAAACACCTGAGTCCAGCAGGTCGAGGCTGCGGCAGCCATAAATGTGCCACTGTACTCTAGCCTGGGTGACAGAATGAGACTCCAATTAAAAAAAAAGAAAGAAAGAAATGTATGAATTTGATGAGTCATGCTACTCACAAATATAGATGTAAAATCTAAACAAAATATTAGCAAACCAGATATAGCAACATATAAAATTTTACTTCATCCTGAAAAAGATGGGTTTTTTTCTGGGAATGAAAGTGGCTTTATCATTTTTTTTTAAAAATCAATTAATGTAATTCATCACATTAATGGATTGAAGGAGAAAAATCATCCCACTTGCTGCTGAAAAAAGTATTTGATTAAAATCCATTCATGACAAAAACTCTTAGAAAACTAGAAACAAAAGTATCTTGACAAAGGATAGCTTTTAAAAACTCACAGCAAACATTGTACTTAATGATGACTCCTTGAAAATCTTCCCTATAAGATCAGCAATAAGAAGAGAATGTTCATGATCACTACATTGACCTGGATGTTGTAAGCAAGAAGGAAAGGGAGAAAAGAGGGAGGAAGGGAGGAAAGTCATAAAAATTGATAAGAAGAAACCAAAATTGTTATTTTTCATGAGACTATGTGGCAAATCTTAAATCATTCACAAATAAATGAATAAAGTAAGTAAAAACATTTGTCCAAGTTATTGGACACAAAATCAGTATACACCCATCAATTTCACTACATTAATTTCACTTCCATAAACTCCCAAAAACAGATAGAAATGTAACTTTTAAAACTCTAATCATTCAAAATAACATCATAATGCAAAGTAGCCAAAATAGATCTAACGAAAGATGTTCAAGATTTTTATGGAGAAATGTGTAGAACTATTTAAAAGTATTAAAAGAGAATTATTATTTCATGTAACAAACACTTGTGCAGAACCCACTACATGTTAAGCAGCTCTAATGCTTTGTAATTAGTAACTGATTAAATCCTCTTAACCACTGCTATGAGAAAGCCACTATTACTATAATAATCCCATTTATAGATGAGGAAACAAGGTTATCTCATAGTTACAAATTTACTGAGTGACAGAGCTGGAACTTTAACCCCAGGTAGTTTGGCTACAAAATCCATGCTCTTAACCTTGTATTATGTCACCTCTCCTAATGAGTTTAATAAATGGAAAGAGACATTCTATTTATGGTTTGGAATACATAAAATTATACACCGTCAATTCTCCCAAAATTAATCTGTAATTTTAATGCAGTTCCAATAAAATCCTAGGAAGTGCATAGGTTCAGGCACAGCACCCTTCCAGATTTTGAGGTTCATGTACAGCACAGGGAAAAAATCAAATTGCCGCCATGACTCACGTTGAAGCCAAGAACTGAACTGCTCTTTTATTAAGCATGTAGTATGTTCCAGTCACTGTTGGAACCTGGGATGCAGTGATAAATGAGACAGACAAGTTTCTCAAAGAACTGAAATCATACAGTATGACTTTTGACCACAGAGAAATTAAGCAAAATAGCAGTAACAAGAAGATAACTAGAACATCACCAAATGTTTGGATATTAAACAACATACTTCTAAATCACACATTGATGACAGAAGAATTCACAATGGAAATAGAAAACATTGTGAGCTAAATGGTTAAAAAACCAAAGATGAGACATGTGAGACACAACTAGAGCAGCACTTAGAAGGAAATTTGTATTCATATGTTAGAAATAAAGCCTTAGTACATACGTTAGAGATAAGTAAAGCCTGAAAAATTAATGATCTAAGCATCCATCTCAAGAATATATTAAAGAAGAGCAAGTTAAACCAAAGAAAATGCAAGAGAGAGTGGAATAAAGACAAGAGCATAAATCAGTGAAATTGGGGAGGAATAAACAATAGAACAGAGAAAATCAACAAAGTCAAAAGTTGACTCTTTGTAAAGACTAATCAAATAAACACATTGCAAAACTGATCAAAGACAAAACAGACCAGGCTCAGTGGCTCATGTCTATAATCCCAGCACTTTGGAAGGCCAAGGTGAGAGAATTGCCTGAGCCCATGGGTTTGAGACAAGCCTGGGCAACTTGGTGAGACCTCATCTGTACAATAAATCAAAAAATTAGCCGGGGATGGTGGCACATGCCTGTAGTTCCAGCTACTTGGAAGGCTGAGGTGAAAGGATCACCTGAGCCCAGCAGGTCGAGGCTGACACTCCAACTAAAAAATAAAAACAGAGAAAACATATATTTCAACATCGGGAATAAAAAAGGGACATCCATGTGGAGGGAAAAAATAAACCTTCACTCTCAACCTCACACCACATACAAAACACAGTTCCAGACATACAGAGACCTATATGTGAGAGATAAAACATAAGACTTCTGGAAGAAAACAGAAAGAAAGCATCTTTGTGACCTTGTAATAAGCAAAGATTTCTTAAACAGGAGCAAAAAATATTAATCCTAAGTGAAAATATTGACAAACTAGATTTCATTAAAATAAAAAATTTCTGTTCACCAAAAGACATCCCCAAGAGAGTGGAAAGGCAAACTAGAGTGGGAGAGGGCAGTTGTAACTATACATATGTGTAGATAAATATGTGTACGTGTGTATACATGAACACACACACAGATATATGCCAAAAGACTACTATTAAGAATACCCAAGGAACTCCTACAATCAATAAGAAAATGGCAAACATTCCAATGAAAAATAAGCAAAAACTTGAACAGGAATTTCACAAGTGAAAAAATCTGAATGACCAATAAATATCTTTTTAAAAATTAACTTTATTCATCATCAGGAATATTCAAATTTTAACATTAGATACCATTTTATTCCCTAAAAATAAAAAAGTTTAAGTCTGACAATATCACTATTAGTGGGGGTGTAAATCAGAGCAGTCACCTCAGAAAACAATTTTTATATTACCTAGCAATGTTTAAAATGCATCTACTCTGTGACTCAGCAATTTCACTTCTATGTACCAGGGGGGACCCAAAAAAACCCAGAATTTATTTAGAAAAAAGTGTATATTCATTTTTACATGTTTAAACTTCAGTCACCTTTAAAGTACTCTCTGTTTGATGCAATACACCTATTAAAACACTTTTTCCATTGCTCAAAACAGTTTTCTCATTGGTCAATTTTAATGACTTTAGTACTTCTGCTGTTTTTTGTTTCACCACTTCCACATCAGCAAAACGTTTCCATTTGAGGACATTTTTCATCCAGGGAAACAAACAAAAAAAGTTGCTGAGGGAGAGATCAGGTAAATAGGGAGAGTAGGCCATGGGAGCCATGCCGTTTTGGGTCAAAAACTGCTGAACACTCAGCACAGTGTGGGCAGGCACTTGTAAACTATCCATCATGAAATGGGCAAACACCCTGAAAGAATCTCCAAAAACAAATTCACTGAAGCCAAATACAGCCTCTCACAACTACGCTAGCTGGTACACTGATGCTGATGGGTTCTAGTAATGCTTACCTAACAGAGAAAGCCTGTGTTACAAGGGGTCTGCCCCCCAAAAGTTAAGTTTGGTTCTTTCTGGGATCCCCTCCCCCTTATATGTCTCCAGGAGCAACTCTTTCATATAGGAAATCAAGAGACATGAAGTAGAATACTCATTGCAGATAGTAACCAGTACTCTCAAACTGGGGCGGGGGGGAACTCTTCATCAGCAATAGAATTGAGGAATAATTGTGGTATATTCACACAATATAATTCTGCACTATAATTAAAAGAAAATGAATTGTAACACACACAACACAAGTTAATCACAAAAGAAGATATGCACTTTAACTTCATTAATAAAATTTTAAAAAATATATAAAGTCAAGTAACATGACATTTAGGGACATAAATGTGATAAATTTATAAAGAAAAGCAAGGAAATCAAAAACACAAAAGAGTTGAAGAGGGAGCTCCTGTGCAACATCTTTGAAATTAATGATGAGATTTAGCCCAGCTCAAGGAAGGAATGGGATTAAAAACATTCAAAAGCAATGCCGTGTTCTCTTTCTTAAACTGGATAGCAAGGATATGAGTTGTTGAATTGTTATTTCCAGACATAAAACATAATTTATAGCAGTTTCTTTCCATTTCGTAAAAGTTGCTACAACAATTAAATCTTCATGTGTTTCACATACATAAGGATGTCTGCTCATCTGGCTGAAGATGGAAAAAACATGGCTACCTCAACAGTAGGATTCACTAATGGGGAGATCACAAATTTGTTGCACTGTCTCCAGGAAGCCTCTGATGGAAGCCTCCTCCTGAGAAGAGGGAATGTCCTAGCCATTCTGCTTACATGGTTTTATTAGTCAGTTTGAATTGCCATAACAAAATACCATAGACTTGATGGCTTAAACAACAAAAATTTATTTTCTCGCCATTCTGGAGCCTGGAATCTGAGTTCAATGTGCCAGCATGGTCCAGTTGTGGTGAGAGCTCTCTTCCTGGCTTGCAGATGGCTGCCTTCTCCTTGTGCACTTACTTGGCCTTCCTCAGTATGTACATGCATGGGGTGGAGGGGATACAAGTCCTCTGGTGTCTGTTCTTGCAAGGTCGCTAATCCCCGTCATGAAGGCCCCATACTTAAGACCTCATGTAAGCCTAATTACTTTCCAAAGGCCACATCTCCAAATACCATCACATTGGGGGTTAGGCTTCAACACAGAAATTTTGGGGGACACAAGCATTCCCATCCTTAACATGTAGTCATCCAGATTAGCTCATTATCATTTTGGCAGGTTGAGAGGAGCTGAAACATACGAGACTTTTGAAGAATGTGTTTTCTTAAGGGGTGGGAATGACAGTGAAGAAAGAACTCAAGGATTCTCATCTCATCCCTCAACACAGTTGAGAATTTGCTTGGTTTTTGGACTTGGAAAGTCACTGTTTCTGAACCTCTTTGCCATGAATGGTGTCTGCCTCCCAGTCCCCTCATGTTTTCCATGCACATTCCATCCGCCTGGCAGCTGCTGGCCCTGCCCAGCCAAGGGCTGAGGAAGGAGCTTCTGTGCAATTTCTTTAAATGGGCACTTCCTTCCACGAGAACTGTTCCCTAGAGATTTCCTCGACATCTGCAATGATGGAGAGTCCACGCACAAGCTTGGGGATGGGGGGAGGCAGCACAAAAGGAAAGAGCTTTAAATTCTAAAGCAGAGAAAACAAAAGTCCTGCCAGAAGCAGTGGAAGATGGGGAAGGACGGAGGCAGGGATCTAAGAAGCTTCTGCTTTGGTCTCAGTATTGGGGTTTCATAGAACAGATGACTGCGGTTATTTATAACTCGCAACAGGCAGAGTTGAGATCCGTGAAATGCAAGAGGCTTGGCTGACAATGGTTGGGGCCAGGGTACAGACTGAGACCTCCACAAGGACTCCTAGAATGCAGGATTTTGTTGTGGGGCTGGGGGCAGAGGCATCATGGGAAGTTATGGAGCCCAGGCCCTATCCTCTAGGATAGATGAGAAGTCCTCCAGAGAACCACCTTTTTCAGAAATGATCATAGCCCCATTAATAATAATAAATAATAGCTAACATTTCATTAGTTGGGTGCCAGACACAACTAAGCTAAGTGCATTATTATTCCCACTTGCAAAATAATAAAACCGGGGCTTAGTGGGAATAAGGAGAAAACCTAAGATCTCATATCTATAAGTGGTAAGACTCTGTCTGCTCTGTGTGGGAGGGAAGAGACGCCAAAGGTCTAGACCTCTCCCACTATGTCTCATTAGTCCTTTTCCACCCAACAGAGGCAAGATCACTAGGGGTAGAAAACTGGAGAAAGAGAAGGGGACAGTGTCTAGGGCTTGGCAGAAAGAGGTTCTGGACAACGTGTGTGTGTGCTGTATGTATACCTAGGTGATCATCCAGGTAAAGGTGATGTGATCATATTTAGAAGACATTAAATGCTTATTAAATGAATAATTCCTGGCTCTTGAGGACAAAGCAGACAGGCTGCTGAAGTCCAATATGGCTTACTCCATTTGACCATCTGTCACCTCAGGCAAGCACTTCCTCCTCCTAGTTCCCAGTTTCTCCTCTTTAAAATGAAACAGTTTGTCTAAGATACTTCCCGGCTCTGGTGATACATGCACCTATGATTTCACTGTGGTTAGTAACTATGAAGGTGGGGGATGGCTGGAGATGTCAAAGGTCAGAGGTTGGCTACCATCCTCCAAGGCCACAAGCTAAGCCCTGCCAAGGACAGCCAGCAAGAGCAAAGCAAAGAACTGAGTTGGGAGGCTCCATCTGCTCCCCAGCTTGAGCCAAGGAGCAGCATGTGCAGGGAGTGAGGCGCCACGAGCATAACGGATCATGCCAACACCCACTCCTGGGGCTACTGGCACTGGTGCCAGCCACCCCCATCAACGGGTGGATAGAATGCTCAGAAATTCACGACTCCAGGAGTGAGGCTGTCTGTCTTGGAATAAACAAAGCCCCAGACAACTTGATGTAGCTCACCTACTCCTCAGGCTGCAACAACCCTTTTGGAAGTCAAGGCATTCAGTCACCTGATACAGTCTACAATTCTATGCCCCACTGAATAATATCCTCATTTTTTCCCACTGGATGCCACCAAGATCCAAAGGGCCAGTAATTCGCCTCAGGTCACAGAGCACAAGGTTATGATATTCAAGTCTACCCAGACAAGAAGCAGCCCTGAACACTCACTCTGTGCCATAGATAGCACTTTGATGATATGAGCTCCGTTGTTTGGCTCAGCTAATCAATAGATATGTAGTGAATATCCACAATGTGCACCTTCTGAGTATCTATTGTACACACTCTCTGAAGAGGAATTGGTCACCAAGGTTGTCCAAGGTCAACCTTAATGGCTACAGACCTTAATAAGGAAGACTGTCCATTGACTTTGGAGTGAGCTGGGCTGGGTTCTAATCCTGCCTCTATTAGTGCCATTAGCAGATTTCTTAATCCATTAGTGCCATTACCAGATTACTTAACCATGACTCCCAGTCTGAAAATTAGTGATAATACCTAGCTCATAGAATCATTGTAGGAACTAAATAGTTAATGTGTCTAAAGCATTTATCACAGTTCTCAGTAAATAGGAAGATCCTAAATGATGATGCAGCTGTTGATGACATGGTGATGATGGTTACACTGTCCTGCTGAGGTGATCCTACGCTGGGCCCAGGGTACTTCCCTGACCATCCAACCTCTGCTAGATGACACTACATGGAGAGTACAGCTGGCTCTGGGTGGAAAACAAACAAACAAACACATTGCTCTTTGCCCTTGGACCAGGAAATGTGAAAGCTCACTAGCCAAAAACAAACAGCGGCTTTTGGAAATCTGGTTACAGTCAAGAAAGATGAGGAACAGACAACTAGGACTCAGAAAGCCAGATACAGTGTTGTGGCAGCAGTCCTATGAAAGACCAGGGTGGGAGGACCTGGAGTCAGGGATGGACAGCATCCTAAGTTCCTATCCCAAGTCAGTTCCCTGATCCACCTCTCAATGCCTCAACTTCCCCATCTATTATAAGTACAGAAGAGCAAATCATAGGTGAGATGAGCCACAGCTAGAAATCTGAAGTCAGGGCTCTGTCCCCACTGTGGGGGAGCCAAGCTGGGGTAAGGATGTGGAGGATGTGAATCACTGAACGTCTGGCTGCATGAACTCCTTCAGTGGTCTAGCAATACGAGACTTGGAAATGGAAACAGCCTGCTGAAGAAAAATCACTGGGCCTGTGAAGCACATCCACCCAACTCTGCCTCCATTACGGGGAGGCCCTCTGCTTTCAGAGGTGAGAAAGCAAATGGGTCCTGTCTCATGGCCTAAAGCCCCCACAGAAAGGGAAATGCAGACAGGCAATGTGGCTCAGGGAAAAAACACTTCAGACATTAGGGTCTGGAGGGCGGAACACAGTGTTCCCACAGCCTGCTATGCAGGGAACGCAGCAGATGGAACTGCCCCGACTCCAGGGAAACATTTGGTTCCTTGTCTCACACCAACTCAGTGGAGAGGAGGGTAAGAAGGGCCTGGGGTTAGACAACCAAAGAAAAATTCGGGAAGGGCAAGGAAGCCAAACCAGAAAGCTGAGCAGAAAATGTCTAAGATCTACCCATAGGCCCTGAGCAGGTGATGACAAAATGCTGGAAGTAACTTTCTAGAACACCGAATCCGGTTCTTTTATTTTACAGATCAAGATACCAAGGCCTCTAGAGAAGTGCGCACCATCCAGTGGAAAAAGACTGAGAAGTCAGGGAGATGTGCACTCCACTTCATAGCTGTGTGATTTGGTGCAAGTTTCTTCGCTTCTCTGGTTTCTGCTTTGTAAAATAGGAACCCTGTCAACTACTCTACAGACTAAGTGAGATACTTAGCACAGTGACTGCACATAGCAGAGGCTCAATAAATATTAGCTTCCAATTCTCAAGGTCACACAGGGGTTAACAGCAGAACTAGAACTAGAATCCAGATGTCCCAACTCTTGACCCAGTGAGTTATACCACATTCCTCATTCCCGTTACAGAAAGAGTCAAGGAAAAGACATGCTTGTGATGTGCAATTGGGGGTGGATTAGGGAGGGGCTGATGTGATGTTACAAGGGATTTTCTCATGACCAAAGCACGGGAATGCATTACCGAGGGTTCCATTTTGGGAGCTTATTTAAGTGTGTGCCTGGGATGGATTAAAGGCTGGGAATGAACTAAATGTCATCTCGATGACCTGTTCAGCCCACAGATACTAGAATTCAATTTACCAGAGGCGGGGCTGGTCATGCCACTCCCCAAACTCCCCAGAAGAGAAAAAATAAATATGCATTCTTTCACTCAACATTTATTTAGCAGATGTTATGCCTAGAGAAATAGGTTTGTTTATTTTTTTTTCTTCTTGTTTTTGGTAGAGACAGAGCCTCGCTATGTTGCCCAGGTTGGTCTCAAATGCCTGACCTCAAGCGATCCTCCCACTTCAGCCTCCGCAGTAGCTGAGACTACAGGTACACATCACCACACCTGGTTAATTTTTAAAACTTTTGTAGAATTGGGTTTCATTATGTTGCCCAGGCTTCTCTCAAACTCAAGTGAGTCTCCAGCCCCAGTCTCCAAGTGCTGGGATTATAGGCGTGAGCCACCACACCTGGCTGTGCTTATTATTATTTTGCCTGTGAGGAAAATGAGGGTTCCAAGATATTAAGTGAAGGTTCCATGCAGCTAGCAGTGACAGAGCCAGAATTCAATGCCATTTCACTCTGCCTTTTGCCCAGTGCCCTATTGTATCTCCTGTCTTCTGACAGAGAAAGGAGTAAGACTATGCTGAGGCTGAACTTCTTCAGAAGAGTGTTGTACAGGGACAGAAGGGTCTTAGGAGAACTCCCCAGCTTGCTCTGTTCTAGCGGTAGAGATATCCCTGGAGGCTGCTTTGGGACCCTATTCCTGGAGCTGCCAGCTCTCTCTGGGGTCACCTGCCTAGGAAGGAATTTCTCTCTAGGAGACCATGGCTCCCTCACCAGGGTCAGACCTCGCCACAGAGCAAAGCCTCCAGGGCCTCTCCCCACAACATCTCGCTGCCCAGAGCTCCACTAGGCCTCCCATATTCACAGTCCTGCTCTAGGCACTGAGAGGCAGGCAAACAGGGAAATTCAGAACCTGATGACAGACACTGTCCCTGTCTAGTGATGGAGACACATTGCCTGTCCTCAGTGAGTCCCTGTTCTACTTCTCAGGAAGTTCCCAGTCTGATGGGGGAGATTTGGACAGAAGAATGTAGATTCAATAACAACAATGAGACGGCTCGGTGGCTTAGCCTGTAATCCCAGCACTTAGTGGATTGCTTAAACCCGCAGGTTTGAGACCAGCATGGGCAATTTGGTGAGACCTCGTCTCCACAATAAATCAAAAAAATTAGCTGGGCACACTAACGTGCGCCTATAGTTCCAGCTACTTGGAAGGCTGAGGTGGAAAGATCGCCGGAGCCCAGCAGGGTGACGTCGGGGTGGCCATGAGCGTGCTACTGCACTCTAGCCTGGACAACGGAGTGACAATCCAACTCAAAATAATAATAATAATAATAACAACAATGGAGTAAATGCTTATTGAATGCCAGGTACTTTATAAATATGAACTCATTTAATCTACACAACAACTCTGTGAGATAAGTTCTATTTATCATCCTTATTAAACAGATGAAGCAATTAAAGTTGCCGTGGTTTAAATGTATCCACCAAAGTTTATGTGTTGAAAACTTAATCCCCAGTGCAGCAGTGTTGGGAGGGGGGGGTCTCTGGTCTTATGAATAAATTCATGCTGTTATTGCAGGAGTGGGTCAGTTATCATGAGAGCAGGCTGTTATAAAAGTGAGTTTGGCCTCCTCTTGCTCTTGCTCACACTTGTTCTTGCCCTTCCACCTTCTGCCGTAGGGTGATGCTGCACAAAGGTGCCATGCTCTTGGACTTCCCAGTCTCCAGAACCGTGAGCCAAATATAGTTCTGTTCATTATAAACTACTCAGTCTATGGTATTCTGTTATAGCAGCACAAAATGGACTAGGACAGGGGCACCAAAAAGTAGAGTCACTCATATAAGGTTACAAAGTTAGAAAGTGATAAATCCAGGATTTAAAATCCAAGCAGACTGGCTCAAGGATCTCTCAGGTAGAAAAGAAAGATAAAGCAAGCCAAGCTCTGGGCAGTGCTGGAAACTCTGGGGATACTCTGGCCGCTGGTGGATGTCAGGTAACAGCCAACAGTTGGTTTGGTCTAAGAAGGCTGCCTGAGGAAAACAGTGTTGCAGGTCTTTCTTAAGGCTCAGGGTACAGGGATAAGTGTCCAGAAAGCCCTGGATCAGGAATCAGGCTTGCTGAGATCAGGATGGGAAAGCCAGAAGTGAGGGGCTGTGAAGGGGAGATTCCAAGGAAGAAGGGCAGGAGGGCTTATGAGGAGTTTAGACTGAGTCTCTAGGAAAAGCCAATGAGCCTGCCAAGAAGAGAGCTCACTGGGAAGAGAGGAACCTCTACAGAGGAATGTGGGTGTGAAAGAATACAGGGAACATCTGATGGGAGAGTTTCTGTTGGGGAGGCTCTAAGGCACCAACCTAGGCATGATATCATGGATGGGGAATTGGAGAGGAGGCAAGCACACTCCCCTTAGCCCTCACACCCAGCAGGGCACTCAACACAGCCCTCTGTGTGGTGCTTGTCTTGAATGCTTTCACTGGTTGACTGTAGAATAACATACAGATAGTGAGCTGGACTTTGGCATGAGACAGATCGGAGTTTCTGCTCCTAGCTTTACAGCCTACCAGCTGTCTCTCTGACCTCTGGGGACTCATCTGCAAAACAGTGATCATTGTAATTACTTTATGGCATGATTGTGAGGACTAATTGAGACAGTTTATGTAGCACTTAGCACAGGACCTTCTTTTTACTTTGCTCAGTAAGTAATGACCCAGGGGTTGCATAGAATTCTAATTTCCAAATATTTGGAAATTTTCTACAGAGCTATGTTATTGATGTGCAATTTAATTCCACTGTGATCAGAGTACATGCTCTTTATTATCAATATTTTAAAATATACCAAGACTTGTTTTATAGATCAGTATATGACCACACTGAATGTTTTATGTGTACTTGAAAAAAATTAGTATTCTGTTATTGTTGCATGACATATGCATATTTTACAAATGTCAGTGCAGAAAATTGATAGAGTTGTTTTTATATTTTGACATTGACTTCATCTACTTGTTCTATGAATTACTGGGAGAGGAGTATTAAAATCTCTAAACTTTTGAATTTGTCTATTTCTCATTTCAGTTTTTGCTTCATGAATTTTGAAGGTCTATTGTTAGGTGCATATAAATGAAGGATTGATATGCTTTATCAGTAAGTTGACCCCTTTTTCATTATGTAGTGTGCCTCTTTAACCCTGGCAATATCTCTTATTCTGAAATCTACTTTTTCTGATATTAATATAGCCACTCAAGATTTTTTTATGATTAGTATTTGCATGGTATATATTTTTCCATCTTTTTACTCTTGACTATCTGTGTCTGCTTATGTCATATTAGTTTCCTGTAGACTGACTATAGCTGAATCTTGCTTTTTAAATCCAGGCTATCTGTATTTAGTACAGTAATAAACATGGTTAGGTTGAAATCTACCCTCTTGCTAATTGTTTTCAATTTGTCCCATCTTCTCTTTGCTCCTTTTTGCTTCATTTTTTTGTCTTCTAGATTAATTGAGTATTTTAAAATATACCGATTTATCGCCAGTATTGACTTATTAGCTATACCTCTTTAATAGTAGCTGCTCTAGTGTCAACAATATGTATCTTTAACTTATCACGGTTTACCCTCAAATATTATACCACTTCACATAGAATGTGAGAAACTTACAACAGTATATTTCTATTCCCCACCTCCTATTCTTCATGCTATTATTTTTTTCTTTCCCTCCCTCCCTCCCACCCCTCTTTTTTCTTCATGCTATTATTATCATACATTTTATTTCTATGTTATAAACCCCACAACACATTATTATTTTTGCTTTACGTAGGCAGTCATCTTTGAAAGAAATTTTAAATAAGGGGGAACAGTCTTTTTATATTCACCCACATATTTACCACTTTTGGCGCTCTTCATTCCTTTATGTACAGATAAATTCTCATCTTATGTCATTTTCTTCTGCCTAAAAAAACTTCCTTTAACATGTCTTGTAGTGAAGATCTGATAGTGATGAATTATACCAGTATCTCTTTGTCTGGAAAATCTTAATTTCACCTTCATTCTTGAAATATATTTTAATTGGCTATAGAATTCTTGATTGATAGGTTTTCTTTCCTTTCAGCATTTTAAAGATGCTGTTTTATTGTCTTCTGGCCTTCATAGTATCTGATGAGAAATTGGCAGTTTTCTTATCTTTGTTCCTCTATACATAATATGCCTCTTTTTCTCTGGCTGTTTTTAATTTTTCTCTTTACCACTGGTTTTAAGCAATGTGATTATGGTGTTCCTTGGTGTGGTTTTCTTTGTGCTTATCCTTTTGGGGGTTTATTAAAAGATTTAGATCTATGAGTTTTCAGTTATTATCAAATTTGGAACATTTGTGGCTATTTCTTCTAATATTTTCTGCCTCTTTCTGGGACTTCAGTTATATGTATGTTAGTCCACTTGATATGATATTATCTCACAGGTCACTGAAGATCTTTGTCTTGTATTTTTGGTATTGTTTTAATCTATGTTTCATTTTGGACAGTTTCTATTGCTTTGTAATCATAACAATATGCTTTCTTTTCGGTAATGTCTAATCTGCTATTAATCTATGATTGACTGAGTGTTTATATCACCCCCCCAAATTCATATGTTAAAGCCCTAACCCCCAATATGATGGTATTTGGAGATGGAGCCCTTGGAAGGTAATTAGATCATGAGGAGGGGGTTCTGGTCTGATGAGATTAGTGCCCTTATAAGAAGAGATATCATAGGCCTTCACCTCTCTCTCTCTCTCTCTCTCTCTCACATTCTCATTTTTCTCCCCCATCCACACACCAAGGGCCACCTGCATCAGGAAGAGAGCCCTCACCCATATCCAACCATGTTGGTACCCTGATCTCGGACTTCCAGCCTCCAGATCTATGAGGAAATAAATGTCTGTTGTTTAAGCCACCCAATCTGTGGCATTGTGTTATGGCAGCCCAAGCAGACTAATACATAATACTATTCAACAAAATTTTGATTACTTTTTATATCTTCCAATTCTTTCTAATTTTGTTTATGTTTTTCTTTAAATCTTTGAGCATAGTGGGCATATTTATAATAGGCATTTTAATGGCCCAATTTGATGATTCCACACATTCTATTATTTCTGGGTCTATTTCAATGACTTGATTTTTCTTCTGATTATGGGTTATATTTTTCCCTGCTTATTTGCTGTCTACTAATTTTTTATTGGATTAACTGACATGGTAATTTTTTTTTTTTGAGTCAGGGTCTCTTTCTGTTGCCCAGGTTAGAGTTTAGTGGCATAATCAAGATTCACTACAGCCTCAAACTCCTGAACTCAAGTGATCCTCTCACCTCAGCCTCCCAAGTAGCTAGGAGTACAGGCATGCACCAACATGCCCAGCTAATTTTTTGATATTTTGTAGAGATGAGGTCTCACTATGTTGCCTAGACTGGTCTTGAGCTCCCAAAGCAATCTACCCAATTCAGTCTCCCAGAGTGCTGGGATTACAGGCATGAGCCACCATGCCTGGCAAACACTGTGATTTTAACATAACTGTTAGATTTTATTCTAAGTCTTTAAAAAACATTGAACTTATTTTGGCAGGCAGTTACATTAATTTGGTGCTTTGAAGTTTGTTTTTAAACATTTTGAAGGCAGATCTAGAGTAGCCTTTACTTTATTACTAAAGTGTAACCATTTTGTAATCTCAGTTAAATGCCCCAAGTCTTCAATGAATCCTCTCACTCTGGTCAGTGGAACTGAAAAAATTCCTTGCCCTATGTGAGCCTAGGAATTTTTGAGATGTGGGAGAGAGTAGGGATTGTGGGGCTTGTTGAATGACTGGATGTGGAAGGATACAAAATGAAGAGCAATTGACTGGGTGGATGGTAGTACCAGTCACCAATAAGGGGAATATTGGAATGAGGAGAGAATGAATAGATTCTATATAAGATATATTTAATTTTAGGAGCCTACAAGACATGTAAGTGGAAATGTCGACTAGAACCTTGGATATGTGATCTGCAGCTTGGAGAAGAGATAGTGACTGGAGTATAGACTTGGGAGTAATCACTACATAACAGTTAAGAGCAGCTAACATTTACCAAGCATTTATGCACATGGTAGTTGAAATTAGGTGAAAGAAAAAGGTTAGAAAGGGAGAGTATAGAAAAGAGGACTAAAAATTTAAAAATCCCTCTTAAAGGGTGGGCAGAGGTTGAATTCATGAACAGAAAGGTGAGGAGAGACAGGAGGAGAAACAGTGAGAAAAATCAGAAAAGAACCAGGAGAAGGAGAGGTCATGGAAGCTAAGAGAGCAGAGAGTTTCAAGGGGGGCATGGTCAGCATTGTCAAATGACACAGGCCAATCAAGGAAGATTAAAACTGAGAAATATCTCCTGGAGTTGGCACCTGGTGAGGGTCTTTGGTGATCTTGGGAAGAGCAGTTTTAGTGACCAGAGAGGGTAGACACCAACAAGTAGACAAGTGAGAAAGCAGAGAAAGTATAGACTCCTCTTTCTAGAAACTTGATGAACAAGAGAAGGTTAGTGATAGAGCCAATGCTGATGGGGTTACATGGAAAAAGGATGGGTTTTTATTTCTTTATTTTATGAGAGAGACTTCGTCATGTTTGTTTGGCTCATAGGAAAGGCCAGTAGATAGTGACTAGAGAATAAAGTCCTTAGAGGAGATAAGTAACGGATCAATGTAATGGAAATTATGGGATCAATAGCACTGGGAGAGTTCCCAGAGTAGCTACAGTTAGCAGGCCGCAAAGTTACTTATGGTTTGTGGGAAAGACATTATCCCTTATCACCGTTTTAAAGGCAGAAAAATGAAGCCCACGGGGGAAGAAACTTGCCTCAACCAACACAGCTTGGGACTTGGCAGATGAGATCCCACCCCTAACCCTTGGCCACCTGACTTTCTATCCCAGAAGAATCCTTCTGTATCAGTCTAGAGCTTTGGCCACTCCTGTAGAAACCTAGGAAAAGCTGGATGTCTGAATCCCAGAGAGGGGAATGCAGGAAGGGTCTTAGGGCACATTCTGGGAAGGAGTGGCTGTGGGGAGAGGGATTGGGAAAGAGAGGACAGAGATGGGAAGAAAGCAAAGGCATCTCCACCCAGGCAGCAGCTGCTGGCAAATATGTTACAACTTGTCAAAGAGGCAGAAATAGAAGCAGTCCAGGGAGTGGAAGGGGAGGGGGGCATGCTGGAGCTTCTGAACCCACAGAGAGGGCAGAGTGGGGGGGGAGGTAGTAGGGAAGGTGACAGGCTAGCAGGCTAAGTCCAGAGGTGAGTATGACAAATATATGCCAGCCAGTTCTAGGTAAACTGAAATGGGTTCATAGAACCATTAGGTTACCTTCCAGTGAGGTTGGTCAGGAGTGGAGATGGGAAAGGAACAAAATATCTCGAGAAAACCTGCTCTCTCTGATCCTATTAGTTGACTCTTTAGGGCTAGACCAGGTTCAGACAACACTCAAAACAGTCCTCCTACCTTGACCCTGTGAGTACTTCCTCCAGAACCATATGCTGAGCCAGAAAAAAAAAAGGGGTCCTGTAGATTATTCAGTCCAGCATTTTGGTTTACAGCTGGGGAAATTGAGAACCAGAGAGGAGACAGGACAGCAACATGTCCTGACTCCTCACCTAGGGTTCCTTCGACTTTCTCTTTATTTTCTGACAGTGTTTGGCCCAACCAGGAGCTAAAGGCCATGTTCTCATCAGAACACGGGATACTTATAAGAAATCCCCACTCATATTTTTAAAGGCCCCTCCAGCACCAGGCCCCCAGGTTCACATTGCCACCCCCTGCTGCGCCCTATTTTGGTTATTTTTATTTTTATTTTTTGAGTTGGAGTCTCACTCTGTTCCCCAGGCTGGAGTGCAGTGGCACGCTCACGGAAACCTCCGTGTCGACCTGCTGGGTTCTGGCGATCCTTCAGCCCCAGTCTTCCAAGTAACCGAACTATAGGCACCTGCTACCACGCCGGTGAATTTTTTTTCAATTGTAGAGATGAGGTCTCGCCAAGTTGCCTGGGCTGGTCTCAAACCCGTGGGCTCAGGCAATCCCCTCGCCTCAGCCTCCCAAAGTGCTGGGATTACAGCCTGAGCCACCGAGTCTGGCCCTGGTTATTTTTAAAACCAACTCTCTGCTTTGTCCCCACCAATCACCTCCCCTTGAACCCCACCCTCTCCTTGGACCCAACCTCTTCCACCTCCAGGTCTGCACCTTCCCACACCCCAAAGCCAGAGATTCTTGAAGAAAGATCCTGGCTCTGAGATTCAGATTCCAGGCAGGGGCAGGATTTTCCAGTGGTGGAAACAACGTGTGGCTCCGGAACCCCAGGGCCTTCCCCTACTCTTCACCTCTCAGCCATCTGCCCCCACAGCTCTCCTGTCTCAATCCTATGGGCCTCCGCCTGGCGTTACTAACCCACTGTCTCTCACACCTCTCCATCATTCCTTCTGATGTCTCTCCATTTGCACTCTCCAGCCCCCTCACTGTCTGCCCGCCTGTGGCCCCAGGCCCAGCTGGAAAACACGCACTCACTTACTTCACCCTTCCTCAGGGAGGGAGAGGAGGCACCTAGATTTAGCCCCAAGGCATAAGTTCAAGTGACCAAAAGCAGACAGCCTTCACACTTCTGACCGCATCCTCTGTGTACTCTTGGGCAAGTCACTTCCCACCTCTGGGACTCCGTTACCCCATGTGTAGAGAAAGAAAGTAGAAGAGTGGATTCTAGATTGCCTTGCAGCTCTGATATTCTATGATTCTGTGATCTGTTCTCACCCTGCTGCAAAGCTACTGCCCTACAAACAATGAATGCTGATTTGCATGTCATGCTTATGCATCTATGTCCTGTTGAAATGCACATGAATTTGCCACCCAACCCCCATCTAGTCTTCATTAATAATACTCAGAGACTCAGCCTGGGAAAATAAATGGTGGGACCTGTTTGGAGAAGGGGATTTCTGAGTATTCTGAAATTCTGCCACTGCCATGCAAATGATATCAGACCAGCAGGCAAATAGAATCAAGTTGAGCCAGTCAGAGTGGGAAAGCCAAGAGTGTGGCCCTGAAGCCCCAGTGGGGGATAATGGACTCTTCTGGAGGGAGCAGGACTGCTGGACAAGGAGGCTACAGTCGGGGCAGGGGGCCCCTGTGTGCCCAAACCAGCAGGGGTAGGGATTAGGGCCGGACGCCCTGCTGTCAGGTTAGGACTGATGGATCGCCGCTGGTGGCGGAGCACAAAGGCTGTTCTGTGCTTGGCACCAATGTGTTCCCATCCATCAGAGGGCAATTGCGGGGGTGGAGGAACGTGCAGGGGGAGGAAGACCAAGCCTCTAGAGAAGGCCTCTCCACAGCTCAGCTCTGAGAGAAGAACAAGGTGGTCAAGGGCCAATTCCCCGCCCCCACCAGGGTTTTGAGAGGTCAAAGACACCTGGGTTGCTCTATCTGCTCAGTGCTGAGAGGGTCTGTGCCCCAGAGCTGGGCCCTGACATGGTCCCTGTACCATTTACTCAGACATACACAAACACACGTACAGACAGGATTCACAGAAACTCAGACACACAAGGTCACCCTAACTTCATGCTTGGTCAGAGGCGAGCATCATACGACACAAGGCCAAACACACCCAACAGAGCTGCCTGCAGACAGCAGCCAAGTCTATTCACTGCTCTTGCTCCAGGTCTGGTCCCAGCCAGGGGACTGGGACAAAGTACGTTCTCAGTAAATATGTGTTGAGCAGATGGAGTGAATGGATAAATTCCTTCTCCAGATTATACTGGCACTTTCTCTAGCCTACTCTTTTATCACCTACCTTGGTTAGTGACTCTGTGTGCTCATGTTCCTTACTCAACGGTCAGTACACTCAAGGCAGAGAGGCTATGTCTTATTCATGTTTGTGACCCCAGCACCCGGAAACCTCTGGGGTAGAGTCAGGTTTCCCCCCTTCACTCCTGCTGTTGTGGTCCCCTGGAGACAGTGAGGACAACCTATGGGGAGGACTATGGGGCTAAGCAGGGGCAGAAGCAGACAAGAGAACAAAGCAAGAAAAGGGATAAGCATTTATTGGACATTCCCATGTAAGTGCCCTTTCATTTAATACAATCACTCCCCTGTCACCTGCGCACACATCATCCTTTGCCAGTTTGAATCATGCATCCTCTCCCAGCCAAATCCATCCTCCTGCCTCTGGGTGGATGATTAGGACCTTTATCATCTCACTCTTGGATGACTGTCATGCTCTACTATGTGGCCTCCTCCTATGTAGGCAGGCTTGACTCCAAGCATCCCCTTACCTGAGCCTGGAACTCCATACAAGCCTGTCTACCCTGTGCTCCCTTTCCCTCCTCCCTCTCCTCATCCAAATCCTATCCCAAGATCCAGTCCAGCATGCACCTCTTCCCCAAGCCTTCCACAGGACTCCCAGTCTGTGGTGGTTTTGCCTTCCCATAAATTCCTGAAACCCTCTTTTGAGGAACCCATTCATTTGCATTTGATCAAAGCTCCCATGTTTACTGAGGAGTTAACTCTCTCTTGCCTTGTGATTTCATCTTCACGTGTCAATCCACACTAGCCAACTCAGTAGTAAGGTCTAGAAACCATCACAGAAAGAGCTAGCTTCCATTTTAGAGAAAGAAGACACATTGGGAGAAAGTCAGATGGAATCCTGAAGGACAAAAGAGGCAGTATCTGGGTTTTTGAAAGGTCAACATCATTGCTTTTCTCAGGGCTCATAGGATTGACCTGTAAACTGAGGCATGTTTTATTTATTTTTTTCTTTTTCCTTTGTTTGACAAAGGACATGTTGGAAATGGAGATTCTTCCTCATCCCACCCTTGACATGGTTAAAGCAAAGTCTAGAACTCACAGTAATCTTGCTGTCACTTTCCATCATGCTGGGAAGGTCAAGAACTGAATTAAGACCTTACTGCTCTCCCTCAACATGCTTGAGATTCTCATTGTCCAGCTATGTCCCCACCTCACCTCTGTTTTTTTATCCCAAAAGGACACCATAAATTTCCTGGCCCCTTGGCATGGATAACAGGAGGAAGGAAAGCTGGTCCTTCAAAGGTTGTGCAGATCTCACTCCCTCACCTCCCCCCTTCCCCACACCTGTGAAGTCATCCCTGAGTCCCCAGCATGGTTCCCCTTCCTCTTATTGTTCTTGCCACTGGTTAGACTATCAGTTTGATCTGTCATAGGAGGAGGGATAGCAGGACAGATCAGACTTAGTCCACAGGGTCCTAGGGAAAAAAGATACAGGAAGCAGATTGCAGCTCAGAGCCCAGAAGGACTCCAGAAGTCATGTATCCACGGAACAGGCTGTCTTGTGATGTCAGCAAAAGCTGAACAATGGTCACCTGGGAAGGGGATTCGGGCATCAGGAGTTGGGTAGAATGAGGTGATCATCGTGGTCTACTAGATGGTAAGGTCAAAAGTAGGGTCCCTGCATTGGGTGTCCCTATAATCCCAGCCCTAAAACTAAGCCTTGTTCACTGTTGGTGGTGGAGGCCTGCCCACTGCCCTGAAAGGAAGTGGTCCTCTAAGACCCCGAGGCCTCTACTGAGAGGTGACCATGAACTGAGAGGTTCAAAGATTAAACAGTCCCTGCTCCGCCTGACATTTGAGACCTGCGTGATACATGTAAAAGTGATGACTCAGACAGGAAGAAGCAAAACAACCAAGCCAGGTGGTCCAGGAGAGAAGATATCTAAGCTGAGTTTGCAGCCGGGTGCAGTGGCTCACATCTGTAATCCCAGCACTTTGGGAGACCAAGGTGGGAAGATCACTTGATCACCCAGCCTGAGCAACACAGTGAGACCCTGTCTCTACAAAAAAAATCAAAAAAGTTAGCTGGGTGCAGTGGTGCATCCCTGTGGTCCCAGCTACTCAGTAGGCTGAGACAGAAGGACCGCCTGAGCTCAGGAGATTGAGGCTGCGGTAAACTGTGATCATGCCACTGCACTCCAGCCTGGGCGACAGAGCAAGACCCTGACTCAAAACAAACAAACAGAGTTTGAAGGATTCTGTCTTCTCTCCTTTCCCACCCTCATCCACAGGAAGGAGTCAGGAAAATTCTGGTGTTAGAAACAGAGTTGAGGAGGCAACATTGAAGAACAGTAAGAGAGGGAGACAGAGAGCTTAGTAGATCTTGACCTTGTCACTACGGGGAAGGTGGCCACATATAGGCTGGAAGTTCTAATCCCTGCTCTGATCATGACTGCTATATTACATAAAACTTTCTCCTGACCTCTGCTAAAAAACTAAAAAGTTTCCCTTGCCTTAGTTTACCCCCAGTCACATGAGACCTTAGAGAATATACGACATCAACACAGTTTTGAAAGCCCGGAAGCTGAATCCATTTGCCCCTCTGAATCTCAATCCTCCTTATCCCTGGACATGGAGTACCCATGAATGCCCAGAATTTGAAGGGAGGGAGGTCTTTGAGAGAGTCTCCTCTGCCTGACACAGTGTGGTCAAGGTGCCATCAGGAAGCAGGGAGATGGGTAAGTGGACTCTTAAGGCCCCTTCCAGCCTAAGCTTACCCCTTCCTCATTTCTTCCTCCCTCTACACCCCCAGCTTCTTTGGGACTAGCCAGGAGGTAGCAGGCAGGCTTCCCAGCTAGGAGTTATTGAAAGGAGCAGATGAGAGGAGAATGTGTCCTCCCCCACCTCCCCTACCCCACAGGGGCTGCCGAGAAATGAAAACTAATCAAATTACACCCGACGGCCTCCCGACCTGTGCACAGAAGCCAGCCTGGGCCAGGGGCAGGCTGGCTGGGGGGGGTGGGGGCCATGGGGGAGAGGGAAGGGGAATCACATCTAATCCACTGTAAACGTCTTGATGTGCAGCAACAGCTTAGAGGGGGGCTCAGGTTTCTGTGGCGTTGGCTATATTTATCTCTGGTTCCATGCCAGCGGGGAGGGTTTAAATGGCACCCAGCAGTTGGCGTGAGGGGCTGCAGGAGCTTGGGGGCTGGTGGCAGGAACAAGTCTCTTCCGACCCCATGGAGCTGTATGAGACATCCCCCTACTTCTACCAGGAACCCCGCTTCTATGACGGGGAAAACTACCTACCCGTCCACCTCCAGGGCTTCGAGCCACCGGGCTATGAGCGGACTGAGCTCAGCTTGAGCCCTGAGGCCCGAGGTCCCCTCGAGGACAAGGGTCTGGGGACCCCCGAGCACTGTCCGGGCCAGTGTCTGCCATGGGCATGTAAGGTGTGTAAGAGGAAGTCGGTGTCTGTGGACCGGCGGCGGGCGGCCACGCTGAGGGAGAAGCGCAGGCTCAAGAAGGTGAACGAGGCCTTTGAGGCCCTGAAGAGGAGCACCCTGCTCAACCCCAACCAGCGGCTGCCCAAGGTGGAGATACTGCGCAGTGCCATCCAGTACATAGAGCGCCTGCAGGCACTGCTCAGCTCCCTCAACCAGGAGGAGCGCGACCTCCGCTACCGGGGCGGGGGCGGGCCCCAACCGGGGGTAAGTGGCCATCCCATCCACCTGCCCCAGGGGTAGGAGGGCCAGAGCGAGGCACCTGGACAACCTCAAGACCCCAAGAGGCCTCGGTCAGGATCTGGGGGGGCTACAGGAGCCCTTCCTTTGTCGGAGCTGGACTGTCTGATTGGTCTCCTGTGTCCCGTGTTCTTCCCAGACAGGATAAAGACAGTGGGGAGGAAGTGCAGAAGGTAGGGGGGTGGGTAGCTGGGTGGCATGGGGCTGAAGAAGGGAACCAGGATCAGGTCCACAGTCAGCCTGGGTGAGGGTGAGGATGAATCCCCATGCCTGAGTCAGAGCCTAAAAGGCCAGCCCAAGTATGCCAGAGAAGACTGCTTTGCCCCCTACCCTATACCCGTCTTGGGTGTGGCGAAGCAGAGAGAAAGCCCACTCAGTCTCATGGAAATCCAGCAGGCCTGCCCAGAGTGATCTTCAGTGGGCCTGACATTCTGCCTCCGTCACCCTTATCCCCAGGGTCAGGAAAACTAGAGACCCCTTGAAGTTGGAGTCCTGTGAGGGCAGAAGCACCACCCAGGATGGAAGCCGTGAAAGCCCTGGAAGCAGGGCCTCTGTGGCGTGAAAGGGGCTGGTTGTGAAGGTTAGGGATGGCCAGGGCTGGAGAGCTGCAACCTGTGGCCCACATTCCAACCCCACCACAGGTGCTTCTGCCCACTGGGACTAGGCAGACGGACATATCAAAGAAAGGCTGTGCCCTGACCTTGGGCTTTCGCCCTATCTTGCAGGTGCCCAGCGAATGCAGCTCCCACAGTGCCTCCTGCAGTCCAGAGTGGGGCAGCGCACTGGAGTTCGGCCCCAACCCAGGAGGTAAGTGAGGCCTGACCTTGCTCAAATCCCTCAGTCCCCTCTCTAGGCCAGGTTCTCCCCTCTTACCTTATTCCTTGCTCCAGTCCTCTTGCTTTGGCCTCTCCAGGGACCTGCTGATTCCCAGTCCCCAAATGGTGGGTCAGGCAGCCCTATGCCTCCTCACAACCTTGACCAGTTAAGAAGTGACGTGGCCTCCTACAGCTCCCCAGCCAGTGCCTGGTGGCTGACCTTCTCCACCGAGAGAAGAATGTCTCTGCCCCAGGGGTCCCTGGGAACTGCTGAGTCAGTGCTGCAAAACTGGGCCCAGCAAAGGGCAATCCCAGGCTCCAAGAATACACTACCTTGCAGTGGCTGCTTCCGTATCCTAACCCCATTAGAGAAATTCAGACAAACACACATACACACACACACACACACACACACACAAATGCACAAACACACACAGAGAGCAACAGGAAAGGCAGGGGCCAGGGAGTAGGACTCCTGATTTTTGTTTACCCATCTGTCCTGGAAAACCTGTCACCCCAGTGGTCCCATTCTCCCACTAGACTTCAAGACCTCCTTCCTCTCCCAGGTAACACCCTCCCACCCTCTCCCTACAGATCATCTGCTCGCGGCCGATCCTACAGATGCCCACAACCTGCACTCCCTCACCTCCATCGTGGACAGCATCACAGTGGAGGATGTATCTGTGGCCTTCCCAGATGAAGCCATGCCCAACTGAGATTGTCTGCCAGGCTGGGCATCCGTGTGAGGCCCCCAAGCTGGCCACAGATGTCACTGCTTCTGAAGCAGGGGCCTCCTAAGCCAGGCTGTCCTGATGCCAGGAAGCTGGTCCTGGGCTGCCGCAGACCAGACTGTCCCCTTCCTCGTTCATATAAGGTTAACCCGCCACCCCGTAAAGGAATGGATGCCCTCATTTAGCTGACTCCTTAGAGCAGAGGGCATCCCCCTACTAGGGAGATAACGCAGGGGACCAGAGTGTTCCCTCATGTATGCCCCCGGCTCAGGGGGCAACTCAGGAGCTTCCTTTTTATTACAACGCAGTCTCTAATTCCACCCCCACATGCAACAGTTCAAGAGACAAAGACAGTGTCCTGACCTGGACAAGCTGTGCATGTCTCCAGTTCTGGTCTCTTTCTGATGTCAGTGGCTGGGCTGGGCCTGCCCTGAACTGAGAGAGAAGAAAGGGAGAGGAACAATCCTCTGTTCCCAAGTCCCTGGGGGGCCAAGCTTTTGCAGTGAATATTGGGAACCTTCCAGTGGTTTTATGTTTTGTTTTGTTTTGTGTGTCATTTGTAAAGCTGCCATCTGACCAAGGTCTCCTGTGCTAAAGTTGCCAGAGACAGGCAGGGAAGTGGGACGGGCTCTTGGGGTGATTTATTTTGTTAACTAAGCATTGTGTGGTTTTGCCATTGTTTTGTATTTTTTTGCTAACTTATTTGGATTTCCTTTTTAAAAAAATGAATAAAGACTGGTTGCTAGAAGAGTGTCAGTGGTAATATAGAGGGAGGGAAATGACTGAAAGCCCTTGACCTTCCCACTCAGCAGACCAGACATGCCCTAGGGGCAGGGCTTCCACGGTTGGAGTGGAAGGGACTCCACAGTACTGCAGGCCTCATCTTGGGGAGGGGTCACTAAGCACTGGGGACCTGGCTTTTTTTCCCCTGATGACAGAAGTCAGGTGGGTCTATACCAGAGGCTGGGTGAAGACCACATTCCACAAACATGCTGGTGGGATACCAAGGACAACCACCTGAGCGCTCCTCCATTGCACTCTAATTCATAGATATGGCTCGCAGGCGGCTGCGCCCCATCTCAAATTCCAGTAAGTCCACTGGCCTCAGTTAAATGAGCATGCTCTTATGCCCAGTGCTTAGCACATGGCCAGAGGTACATATCTGGAATTTGTGGGTTTCTCCTCCCCAATCCCTACCTCTTTCCTGGTGCCACAGTCCCAGGAACCTGTAGAGAAGTGGGAGATGAGGGAGAGAGTGGGGTCAGACACTGCTGCTTCCTTGCAAGCCAGAGAGCATATCCCCTCGCCACGCTCTTCTATCCCCTCCAGGTGGAAAGGGATTCTGGTCCTGCCTACAGCCCAGAGCATGAAGAGGATTCTGGTGGGGGAGGGTGGAAGGCTTCACAACAACTGAAGGAAGAGAAACTGGGTTCTCTTCATTTGGGATGCTGTTTTTCAAAGACTGGCTTCCTGAGGGGGAGAAGGTGGGTGGGAAATTGAGAACAGAGGTTTGGGATCGAGATTACATAAGGATTAACAGGGGAGTGAACAGGAGCTAGAATTCAAATGGACCATGAACATCTACCAAAAACGTTATTAATTCCAACTCCTTTGGGCTAGATTTGTCTGATTTATTGAAAGCTATAAGTTTCAGAATCATTACAGAAGTCTGGGGATTCAGAGCATGGTACATTCCGCCCCCTCCACCTTCAATTCTTTGGGGTCCTTGACAACGGACTTAACCCAATATTGCTGATGAAGCACTGGTGACCACCCACACTGACTCTGGGCTCAGCTGGGCCATCCCCCCACACCTCCTCCCTGACCTTACTCCTGGAGAGGGGGTTAACACTCTGCCTCTGGAGTTTCTGCCTAAGGAACAGAATAGGAAGGAAGCCTCAGAAGAGGCTCACAGAACTTGGGTAAGGATGCAGAAGGAAGGGTCTCACCAGGGCCTGCTTGTCCCAGGCAACTAGTCAGGGCTGGGCTTATTAAAAATCATAAATTGGCCACATCTGCTCCCATTTGTGGAATCTTATTTTTCTGGAGTTTGTACCACTGAACTTATAGTCCTTCCCCCTTGGAGGGGCTGAAGAGGAAAACCTAAGGTCATTTCCATGACTCTTAGCCCTGACACTGCCCTTGGGAATGAGGAGGGCAACTGGGCTGGCTGCAATGCCTTGGTCCTAGAATCTACATTCACTCCCTTAGTACCTGCCGAAAATACCAACTACACATTCAAGAGGAGATCTTCTTCCCTCAGGTTCATTTTCTACCCCCAGTACTTCCCAAGCACCCAGGGCAGACACAGCCCCGCTGCCTTCAGTGTGACCTGCCTGTCCCCTTACCCTCCTTCTTGCTGGGGGCCAGGGCTGGCTAAGAAGGGCACTCGATTCTACTAAGGAGCTGATAAAGGCTCTGGGGTTGCTGGCTGTATTCTTTCAAGTATATTTCTCTTCAGTTATCCTGTCAGTTGGAAACTGAGGTTCATATTCATATCCTGGTAAGACTGAACAGTCTTCAGCAATGGTTACCAAAGTCAACAAAGCCCTACCATTCTCAGGTGGAGTCACTGTCTACTTGCTTTTGTGCAGTCTTTAAGGAACAAGCAGTTTGCTGGAATTCCACAGGCATGAGTAGCAAACTCTGCCAGGCAAAGCCTAGCCTCACTAATTATTTTCAAAAAATAAACAATTGTCATCAAAGCAAAGGGACTTCCTTAAATTAACAAATGCTTAATCTTCACAATAGAATTACAGATAAGATTCCAATTAATGAATAATGAATTAGAGTTCTTTAGGGAAATTAGCCTAAATTTGTACTTTAGTGGAAGTACCTACAATAAATCCAACTGGGTTAATCTAGCATTGCCTAATAACGGACTTTAGGGAATCCACTAGAATGAAAAGATATTACTTGAAACTGACATAACAATTGTTAGTGTGTAAGCAGGAACTTCTTAGAATGCTTAGATAATTAGTGGGAATTAAAGAATGCCTAAAGTACTATTTGTGGCACTTCAATAAACATTCTTGGGTATCTAACCTCTCAAAGTAATTTATTTGGCAAACTTTGGAAAATCTTTTCAAGTGCTGCAGGTATAGTAGGTGGCTGGATCAAATGGAGAGGGAGGCGGAGGAGGGACAGGGGAGGGTAAGAGGAAAGGAGTCCCCTCAGCTCTGGTATCTGTTTCACAGATAAAAAAAATATCTGTTTCACAGATAAAAAAAATCACCCAACATAACAGGTCTCTTGGATTTCTCTAAACTCCCGGTTTCTGGGCTCCAGGCAGGGGCAGAGAAGCCAGAAAACTCCAGACTGAGCTGGTGTCTTGCCTGAGGAAGCACAAGCCAGACCTGGATAGGAACTCCAATCAAGACCCCTCTGAGATTCTGACTGGGCCTCACCCCATCTCCCTCAGCCACAGGCCCCCAGTTAGACCCAGACTCCCTGCTTCTCACTGCTTGGAGCATTCCTAGAGGGGACAAAGGAAATTCTTCTTTCCTGCAAATGCTGATGGACACATGATATTGGGGTCTCACCTCAAGCTCAAAATCAAACTCACATTTCCACATAAGCCTGCTCCTTCTCTATTCCCCATCCCAGTGGATGGCAACACAGTGAAGTCATAGTTTTCTGGACCGCTTTGGGGAAAAGCTCATTCTCATAGCCAGTAGAAGAGGGTAGGAGGAAATCCCAGAGACTGAAAGGCTCTAGGCCAGCACCTCCCCTCGCCTGTTTGCCCTCCCTGGGCTATATCCAGGTTGCCTTGTATTGCCCCCCTCCTGCCATCTGTGCCTGTGGACTCTGTCATCCTTCCCATCAATGTCTGGGGTACTGCCAGGCTTGGAGGGGACACAAGGATGCATGATGCATTGTGTCCCACGTAGGTGAGTAGAAGAAATGTGGCCCCATGAAGACTCACAGGACCCAATGACATATGAGTAGTGCAGACAAAGGTGTTGGGGAAAGGGAGCTGGGTAGCTGGGGAAGGCTTGCTGAGGGGCAGAGGCCTGAGTTCACTTAAAAGAGCAGCAAGCTCTTGGCACAGGGTCAGAAGTTTTAACACATATTGTAGCTAAGGACAAGGTGCTGGAATCAGGAAGACCTAGGTTTGAGACCTACATCTGTCTCTTACCAGCTGTGTAGTCTTAGCCTTAAAATTTCCTGTTGTATAAAATGGAAAGAATACATCACAGGGTGGTGAAGACTAAATGAGTTAATACATTTACAATGCTTACAGCGGTGTCTGGCATGCAGTAGTACTCAATAATTTTTAGCTATGTTATAAATATTAATTCTGATAACAACACTCTGAGAGAAGGTTGGTCCATTTATTCATTCAAGTATGTATCTAGGGATGCAGAAATCAAGACCAATCTAAGGGAGCTTCCTGCAGCCAAGTGTGAGAGACAGACAAGGAGACGATCGCTGCACAGCATATGGGGCACACTGGCTATCTAATGCTGCTGGGAAGGAGCAGGTAATGCCTCCCAGGTGACGCTTGCAGTGGGTCTTGAGGATTCAAAGCTAAAAAGGTAAGGAAAGAAGTAGTCTGGTGATGGGGCTAGATGGGCATCATGTTTCTGAGTTAGGTAGGCTGGTGGGAGGAGGACAGAGTGAAGAAGTCAAGTCATAAATGGCTTCCTAGGTCACTCAGAGAAGGAGTTGAACCTCTGATGTAGAGATACCAGGGAGCTGCTCTAGTGTGAATAGTGGAGTAATGTGACCAGAGGGCCTTTAGGAGAAGGAACTCAGAGCAGTGTGAAAGGGCATAAGCCTGGCCAGGTGAACAGAGATGAACAGATAGACACAGACATCAATCTAGCCCCACAGGCTCCTCCCTCCACCTTTTTCTCTACTCCCTTGGCGAAAGTAACCTGAATGTTAACCTCTCTATCAATCTTGCAGTCATATAAGTAAACAGTTACTGACTATAAGTTCTCAAAACTGGGCTAATTCCTTCCCAGAGGCAGCAAGGACTGAAAAAAGCTGGAAATGTCAGGCGAGCTCAAAGTTTAAAAAAACAAAACAAAACAAGACCAGAGGCCATTTGTACATTGTCTTAAAACCAGGTTGTTTATTGGTACGTACACACCCACACTCACACCCACACACACCCGCACACCCAATCCTGATGCACTGAGCCAATACAGTACTGAGAAGGGACCTGATAAGATACAGGAGGCTGGTGAGGAGGGCTTGGGCCACTGGTGACTCTCCAACAAAAAAAATATATTGACTATGAGGCAAGGGATACACCAAGACAACAGCCTTTCATCACTGTATGCACAAATTTCTCTCCTCTGTCACCTCCCTGCAGTACTTCCCAAGGTGCCCTGAATGGACCCAGCTCTGCCTCCCAGCTGCTGCTTTATGACATGGCCAACCACGATAGGGTTGAACTGTATAGAGGAGCGACTGGGGCTGAATCTCTCACATACCTTGCCCATCAAGAGTTCCCTGAAGGATTCTGATGGCCTACAGTGCACAACTCTACCAACCTTAGGAATTTGGGATCTGTCCATAATCTTAGCAGCCAAAGGGGGCCTTTCTCTCCATCCAGCTCATTTTCTGATCTGCTCAGTAACTCCTCCATCTCCATTCCCAGCAGCCTGATGGACAGGGAGGCCAGGGAACGGGAGGGAGAGCAAGGGCAGGTGGCTGCCTTGCCCGAGCTCAAGGAAAGCCCACCCTGCCATATCACTAGAGAGCCTCTCCTCTATAGAAAGGCAGCATAAGGTTCTAAGCCCTGGCACTGCCCCAGGCTCTGTCACTCCTTCTGGACAGGGTGCTCAGGCCCATGATCCCACCTATTAGTTTAGCTCCTGCTCAGAACCTGAGTCAATCAGGTTGCAAAACAGCTTCTCTAGCCACCTGAAGGATGGCACCACACTGGCCCTCTCCAAGAAACACGCTGCAGACACTTTTCCTTCCATCTCACTTTGATGATGCCCAAGTTCCGTTATCCCATCCTGAACACAAGCCCTAAACATGTTCAGGAACCTTGGTAGAATGAAGGAGTAGGTGAGAAGAAGAATTTATTGGGAATATCCCTACCAAACCAGGACCTGTATCCCTCAGCTCCAAGTCCCACCATGCTGCTGGGGAAAACAATTAAAAAGGTGGAAGTTGGGCATATCTTAGGAATTTCTGGAGGGGGCAACCCCTCCACACCAAAAGAGCCCTGGAGGAGGATCAGGTGATTTAGGGACAAGCAGAAGAATGACTGCCTCCACCGATATTGGATTTTCTGGACCTGGACATGACTTACTGGAGAGGATGCTATTTTCTTCCTGGGAGGTCAGAGAAAGGAAGCCTGAGCCTGCCTTTTTCTCAGAGCTGATGTTAAGGTCAATGTATAGTCAATCCACCCATCAGGTTCATTCTTATGGGGCTGGGATTACCAAGGAAGTGTGGCATGGGGGAGAGAAAGGGAAGGGATGCTAGGAGCAGAGGCAAGAGGCATGGTTACCTCTGTTCTACCTCAGATCGGTATCCACATCACCTCCCCTACCCCACCCAGTGGAAGCTCCCCCCCTTGGTTGCCCACTGAGACTTAAGGCTACCAGAAGCCATCAGCTCTCTCTCTGGTTGACCCATCAACACTTCTCATTGGGCAGAGGGCTGAGAATTTCCCTATCCTCACCCTTGGCCCATAGTTCAGGGGTCCATTTCTGACTCTCCCCAAACTCACATTTAGCGTTCAGCCTCATCTAGGGCCTGGAATCTCTACTTAGTCTTCCTCCTCCCAGCCCCACCATCCAGAAGGAGAATGAGGCCTTCTGCAACCCCTCCCAGCCCCCAAGCAGGTCCTGGAGCTGGAGCTGCAGTTGTAGAGATGGGTCAGGGGAGAGGAGATACTGGGGGTGCCAAAACCAGTCATCATTATCAGATGATGGCACTGCCGGACAGAGACTCTAAGGCCAAACAACCCAAGCAGGACAAGTCTGAAGTAATCTTTCCTTGGAAGGGCCACCCCAGCTCTTGGCCCAGGATCCCGATTCTCATGACCAGGCTAGGTCTAGAAGAGGGAGGGTGCAGCCACACCCACCCTGAGCTGCCCTTCTCTCCCTTCCCCAGAATCCCAAGCACGTTCAACCCGGGGGGGCCTCCACAATACCAGGAGATCCCAGCTGTATCCACCAGAGACTTACAAAGGACACACAGTGGGATTTGGGGTAGTAGAGTGCTGAGGGGGTGGACGAGTATATTCTGCGATCCTGGGCAACTGGAAAGTCACAGACGAGACTAGGAGCCGTGGAAGGAAGGGGAACGAGCAGGAGGGATCAGGGCGGGTGGTGCCTGTGAAACCCAGGAGGACGCTGGTCCTGAGGGCCGTGGCTAGTCCCGGAAGGCGGAGAGCATGTGTCCGTACAGATAGTGGGAGTGAGCTAGAGAGAGAGAGACAGGTATGGCGCTGTGAGTTGGGCTCCAGGGTATCTCTGAGACAGGTAGCACGGTGTCTGCAGGGTGTCAGGCGTGGTATGCTTCCAAGTGCAAAGCGCCCCGGGCTAGGGGAAGCAGATGGGACAAGCCGGGCAGGGCTGGCGAGCAGGACTGGAGCAGCAGGGCCAGGCTGGCGGCCAGAGGCAGGTGCAGGGGCCAAGGGCCAGCAGCAGGGCGCCCGCGTCCCAGGGCCTGGCCCACTTACCCCGAGCCACGGGCACACCCCCGTCAGACCCGGGGCGGGAGGGTGGGGGGTCAGCAGGAGTAGGTCCGAACTGTGGAGGTTTCCAGTCTCTGCGCCCCCGCCGTCCCGGCTGGGAGGAGTCGGCAGCCGCGGGAGAACACACAGAGCGCGGGTTAGTGTGGCACACGCTCGCCGGGGCATTAGTGCAGCGACAGCCCGGGGGGCGTGGGGGTCACCAGCCTCCGCCTGCCCCTCTCCACCCAGCGGCCAGGACAGGAGCTCGCGCACGCAGGGTGAGCCTTGGCCACGCCCAGCCAGCCTGTCACTCACCTTCCGGCATGATCTTCTTTGGCGGGGGCGCAGGGGGCTGCAGGGGCCCCAGGGTGGACACGCGGAAGCCCGCCGGGAGGGTCTCCGCGGAGGCGCTGAGTATGCCGCTGCTGTGGTGGTCCCGCGGCCGGAAGCGCTTCCTCCAGGAGGGCGCCCGGCGGAACACCTTGTCGTCTCCCTGCACCGTGGGGACACGCAGAGGCCCGAGGGGCACGTTGAAATTGCCACCCTCACACCCTGCCTGGGGAAGGGCAGTCGTAGCCGGTTCTAGGGGTCCTACTCTCATCCCTGCGACAGAGGGGAGCAAAGTCACGTCCCCTTTCCAGCCCTCAATGTTTCCATCTGTAGAAGGAAGCAGGAAACCTTGCCACCCTGAAATTTCCCTATGGGCAACTAGGTGGAGAGGCATGAGGGGTGGGGGTATCTGGCTGGATCTGTTATTCTGTAGTTGAATTCTGTCTCCTTGCCCACCCCAATCTCAAACTGGGCCTGGGATGCCCATTGGTCTTTCAAGGTGTTCCTCTTCTCAGTCTCACCATGGGAAGTTATAGCCAGCTCCCATACAAACTCTCCTGTTCTTCTGGGGCTTCCATATGGCTGTAGCCTTGGGAATGCTAGAAGAGCACTGCATCAGGAGTCAGAACATCTGGCTTCCAATCCTGGCTCTGCCATTTTATTGGCTATGTGACCCTGGTAACCTCTCTGAGCTTCAGTTTTCTGAATAAATCTATTTCCATCTATTTCTCAGGCTACCTATCCCTAATTCAATTGGATAAGAGTACCCTGCAACAGTGATGGGTAGAGTACATAACCAAGCAGAGGCAGGCTCCTCCAAGGACATGGCAGGCAGCCCCCTGCCATCTGCCCCTCACCCATGCCAGCCAAATCTCCAAAATAATCATACCTACCACAAGGTACCCAGGGCCACAGCCTTATAGAATGACTCTCCGCACAGGCCTCTCTCCTCACCTTCAGAGCTCACATTCACTTGCTCAGTACCCATGCCCAATCTCCCTCCAGCCCTACTTCTCAGAGCTGATGCAGGCATAGTGCGACCAGCAGGAGCAAGGGTCATTTACCCACCTGTTCATGCCTCAACAACCCCTTCCAGTTCCAACCCCTTAGAGTTTGTTGTTTGTGCCCTGAGTAGGCCAGGTGCTCTGTCTGATCAATTCTTAACTCTATGTACTTCTCTGCCACTCATCCTAGTAGCATTTTTACATCTACTTATGAGATAATTAATACAATCATGCACCACATAACAATGTCTCTGTCAATGATGGATCACATATACAGTGGTGATCCCATAAGATTATAATGCCGTATTTTAATGTCCCTTTTCTGTGTTTAAATATACAAATACCATCGTGTCACAAATGTCTATAGTATTCAGTATAGAAGATGATGTACAGGTTTGTAGCCTAGGAGCAATAGACTATACCATACAGCTAAGGTGTGTAGTAGGCTAGACCATCTAGGTCTGTGGAAGCATACGCTATGATGTTTGCATGATGATAAAATGAAATTGCCTACCGATGCATTTTTCAGAACAATGGTATCTCTTTCTCCTCCCCCTCCTTCATGTTCTTCTTCCTCCCCCACCTACTTTCTCCCTCCCCACTTTCATCTTTTTTCCCTTTCTCCCTCTTTCCTCATTCTCTCTGTCCCCCTCCTCCTTCTCCCACCCCTCTCCCTATAGTTCTATGGGGCAGGAAACATGATCTTTTTTTTGTTCTAACTAATGTATCCGCAGCCTCTGAACAGTGCCTGGGAACACTGTAGGCACTTAATAAATATTTGTTAAACGAATAGGTGGCAGCTGGCTTCTTATGCAAGTATCCCATTCCTGAGTTTTTCAGGAACTTTCCTCATCACTGCTGTCCTCCCCATGATCCTGCTCTTAATCTAGCCCAGAGCCTTCTCTCCTCTCTCTCCTTTTTCTCTCTCTCCCACTTTCTCCATTTCCACCTTTAGCCAATCCTAAGTACTTATTTCTGTGTTCCTCCCCTGTCCCTAATAGCTGTCCTTCCTTCCTGCTTTCTTCCTCATTTCCCTTGAGGCCTCATCTCCATGTAGAGGGAGAAGTGGATGCAGCTCTTCAGAGCCTAGAAACTTGAGAAGACGAACTGGGAACCACAACTGGGAAAGTAAATAGTTGCAAGAGACAGCTCAAGGTTGCTGCGATGTGCTAGGTGGCTGGACAAGGAGACCGCTCTATATCCCTCGACCTGGATGATCTCCTTGGATCACAGACCTCCCCCCATCAAATTTTATCTTATTCCCAGGACCTGGCTTCTACTTTAGGCTTCCTGTAGGAACCAGTCCCCTCTAACCCACACCGAGCTGCATCCCAGAAACCCCAATGCATGGCCCTATGACATCACCTACTCAAGAACTCCACCCTAATATCTGGAACCTGAGAGGCCAGACAGCCCCACAAGCTTCCAGAAGACAGTGGAATATGGGGGAAGAGCTCAGGAATCAGATACACATCTGCTCTAGTCCTGCTCTGCCACAGCAGGTAATTTAACTCTTTGAGTGTCAACTTCCTCATCTGTAAGATAGGGAAAATAACCTGTCTTGTATGTGTGAGACGTATAAAGGGACACATCTGTCACCATTATACCACCATGCCTACACTGAGCAGGCATTCAAAGAATATTTTTGTAAGGGTTGAAGGATTCCATAGCTTTCTAAAATAGAAAGCACCATACTAATACATACATACATACACACACACATATATACACATATACATATATATACAAACACACACACACATACATATATATGAGTCATTTTTCCAGACAGAAACAAAGAAAGCTAAGATTCCAGATGTGCAGGGAATGAGTGGGAAGGTCAATATCACAGGGGAATTGGGAATAGTAAGATCTCTCAGTGTGGGACAGCTGCAGGGTTCTGGAAGTTTATCTTCTTGACTGGAAATAAATATAGAGTATATATGGGGGGGACCAAAAAAACCCAGAATTTATTTATTAAAAATTATGTATTTATTCTTACGTGTTTAAACTTTAGTCACCTTCAAGGTACTCTCCATTTGATGCAATACACCTATTGAGATGCTTTTCCCACTGCTCAGAAGTTTTATAACTTGTCAGTTTTGATGTCTTTTAGTGCTTTTGCCTTTTTTTGTTTCACCTCTTCCACACTGGCAAAACTTTTCCCTTTGAGAACCTTTTCATCCAGGGAGACGAAAACAAGTCACTTGGAATGAGATAGAGATCGAATGAACAGGGAGGGTGGAGCTTAGGGATCATGCTTTTTTGGTCAAAAACTGCTGAACACTCAGCATGGTGTAGGCAAATGTGCTCGAAAATCACTCATGGGCAAATGTATTAACTCTCCAAACAAAAAAATTAACTGAAGCCAAATGCAATCTCTCACAACAGTGCTAGCTGGTACACTGATTCCAATGGGTTTCTATAACATTTACCTAGTGGGGAATCCTGTACTACAAGGGGCCCACCCTCCAAAAAATAATTCTGGGGCTTTTTGGGGGTCCCCCTCATATATATATTTTTTTTTCTCCAAACTTCAAAGTGCCTCTATGAAGAAAACATACCTCCACAAATTCTGTGTATTCCTGAGAGTACCCTGTCTACTGAGGCAGAGCAATCATTCAACAAAGGTGGGTTTTTAGCCCTGTTAAACCCAAATAAGAAACAATGATGGACAAGCTAAAAATATACAAGCTCTGGGCAGTTTTTTCACTGGCTTGGAGCCAATCAACTAAGGAAGACCTGACAGGCAAGGATAGGCAAGGTTGGTGACTGGAAAGTGAAAAGGGAGGAGGCAGAAGCTGAGGAGGCACTGTGTCCTCACGAAACAGGTGAACTTAAGTCAGCATCTCTAAGGGAAACATGAGACTAAGGAGGTCAGGGTCTTTTCCAAACTCAAGGGGAAGACCTGATGAAATCAAGTGCATGGCTGAGAGAGGGGAACGTTAACTTGGTGTGAAGGTAGACCCAAAAGTGAGACTAGAGAGAAAGCCAGGATGATAAAGTCCTAAGCCATGTGTTCAGCTGTCAGACTGTGCTGAAGAATGACCGAGCAAACTTGGCATTTAACAGCCTCAGCTGGGCATCCACCTCCAAACAATCACACTCCTGTAGGATGAGCTAAAATCTTACCGAACTCCTGGAGGTGTGCTGACCTAATAGCACTGAAGACATAGGGTCTGAGAGATCAAGGAAAATGTATGATCCCCAAGATATGGCCTTGGGGGAGACCTTTGACCTTGCATGGCTAGGAGGGCCAGGCATAGAGTTGGATGCTAGAAATATAACACATAGGGGCCTTCAGCTTTTGAACAAGAAGAAGGCTCACTGAGATTTCTCCACAGCCTATCACTACTCAAAGACAATTGCTGCCTCCCCAGCCCTCTGACATCATCCCATCCCCTCTGGCTCTCCTCCCTTAGGCCAGCCCTCCAATGATCAGCCCAGGGAAAGCAGAAGTCATGAACTTCAATCCAACAAACGAATGATGACAAAATCCTCAAGGCCCCTAATTCACAGCCAGGTACTCACATCATCCAGCTTCCGATCTGTGCCCAAGGCCAACAGATTATTGAACTCTCTCTCCATCACTTGGCGTGCCTGGAGTCCATAAAGCAAGAGAAAGAAAGGTGGAAGAGACTAGAGTTAATGACCTGTATGCCACCTTTCACCTGTTTGTTAGAGTCCAAGGGCAGAGATTGGGGAAGGGGGAGGTTCAGTGCATTTCGCCCATTAGAGGCCTTCACACACCTTCCCGATGCTGCTCCTTCAACAAAACTTAGGATTATTTCATATGGAGCAAATTAGAAAAATATAATTTTTAAAAATTAAGTAGGATCACAGAACACATGGATGGACAGGCTTCACCTACTAGAAAAAACAACACAACATTTTATCTACAAGGTGAAAATCCAGACTATCTTTCTAGAGGGGTAAGTAAGCATGTAGACCATGGATAATCAGAACGTAACTTATTTGTGTTAGATAAATATATCTGATAATTCTGCATCAAAAACTTAAACTAGGAAGACTGCTCAGTTATGGATATTGGTGGCCCTTGGGTGGCATGGTTCATAGAGGCTTTGTCTAGGCCTCCCAGGAGATTAAATTACTAGGAGTTTTGGGAAACGTCAGAAAGAGGAACATTGTCAAAACTGTCCCCAGCAGTTTCTCTCGCCCATGCCACCAGCTCTAGCATGACTCCCTTTCTTCTTCTCTCTTCTTTCTCTAATAAACTTTGTTTGAAAACTTAAAAAACAAACAAAACAAAACAAACGATCCCCAGATGTTTTTAACCATTTGTAATGAGGGATTCCATATTGGGTCAGGTACTACATTTCCCAGTAGGTAAGCTAAATAACTAGGTCAGGAACTGAGGAAAGGTTAGAAAGCGATAGAGAGGTGTCCCTGCGACTATTTACAGAGTTACTGCTATCCCACAAAACTGAATGCATTTAGCGACAGGAAGTCAAAGAATGAGAAAAGTCCATCTCTAGGTAGAAATCATGAACTGTAGAGTTCCATAAGGACAGTCTTTGTCAGGATTGAGAACTTAACATTTTTATAAATGATCTGAAAGGAGAAGCCTAGTACATTTTCCAACATCCAGTTGACACTGCTCCTCTGGATAGTGAAAGGTGATGGTGACAGGTGTACACTTCACAAGCATCTCATGAAGCCGTGTGAGTGGGCAGGAGAATGGCAGGTTCAAGGTGGGCAAGAGAAGAGAACTACACTTGGGGGAGAAAACCAAGCTCCTTTTAGAGGATGAGGGGCTCTGTGCTATCTGTTTGGACTTCTTGGGAGAAGGGTGACTGCAGAGAGCCTACAGGACACACCAGCCTTTGAGGGTGTTGTTGCCACCCTCAAAAGGCCAACGCACTGCCCAGAATTACAACACAGCCCAACCCTCACTCAAGCCAAAATGTGTCCGCTCCCGGAATAGCCTGTGTAGCACTGGTGGCTGAATTTCAAAAGAGATCTAACAGCTGCAAACAGTCCAGACAAGGGCAGCTAAAACCATAGGCGAGTCTATATGAGGAAAGGCTAAAAGAATTAAGACCACTCTGTCTGGAGAGACAAAGGCTTGGGCTCAGCAGCAACACAATCAGAGTTGATGAAATCACAAAAGGTGAGCATTAGTCAAATACAAACATCCTTACCAAACCTGGAAGGACGAGACAGCTCTTTCCCCAGGGGGAACCTGACAGGGACATATTTAGGACAAATAAAATCAGGAAGTACTTTATACAACAGGTAGTACTTCTAAAACCTATTACCTACAGGAAGTCAGAAAGGCCAAAAATATAAATAAGTTCAAGAGAATTTAGATATATTCTTAGATGACAGCTCCATAAAAATGATGAAATGTAATTTCAGGAGATGTTTAATCTTGAGCTGTTGACAGGGAGACAAAGTCCTGGCCTGGAGAGACTCTGGGCTGTGTAATTTGGTATATTTCGCTTTTTTAAGCCTGGGAGCCCAAGAGCACATCTCTCTGATGATAGACAAAGGAGTTCTCTGGTTCTTACAGGCCCTGGGGCTAGTCCTCCTCTAAGAAAAGTCAGATCAGAGAAGCAGGTTGAGGAAAAGGAAGACACAGAGTCTCAGCTACCAAATGGGTTGAAAGGAGACAGAGTACCACAGCAGTCATAGGAGCACACTGTATTCCAGGCCTGTGCTTGGTGTGATCTGTATGTGAGGACCACGTGTTCCCAAGGGGCTTTGGTTATGTACCAGGACCACTTGGATGCTTGAGGTCACTGTGATCCCCTCTTTAGGCCCCGGAAAAGCCCCTCACAAATACCTAAGCCTGTGTGTATGCATGAGAGAGAAAAAAAGAGGACAAGTGAGGGGGGTATTGAGACTGACTGATTAAAAGGCCACCCACCTGGGTGTTCTGCGTGGGAATCTGGAGAACCAGGGCCAGAGTGTTGTGGTCGAAGTTCTCGTCCAGGGCCAGCAAGGCACCATGCACACCACTCTCGTGCAGGTTTCCTGCGTAGTCCCGGAGCCCAATAGACTGGACCCAATGAACCACCTGGTCATTGGTCCAGACCAGCACATCTGAAGGGTGGGGAAAGAAAGGGAACAAAAAACGACAGTAGGTATGGCCAAGGACTCTGTAGGCCCAGAGCCCCAGTCCACCTGCTCTCTGACCCCCACCCCACCCCCAACTTTCCCTATCTGCTTTCTGTGCTCCCTGGCACCTGGGCTCCTGGAGAACCAGCCCCAGTTCAATCCATCCCTGCCAGCCTGCAGGACTCGGGGTTAGGCCAACAGGCTCCCAGCTTTCTCCCCAGACAGCTTGCCTGGGTCATTCCCCTGGCTCAGGCTGGAATGGCCTCCTTATTTTTTCCACCCTCAAGGTCCCCTTTAAGACTTGCCTTTCTTTCCCATCCAACCTCACCTAGATCATCAAGCCACACTAGCACATCGGTCCCTACACCATCCCATGGAGTAACTGTTCTGTCCTGTTGCTGGCTACCATCCAGTGTGTCAGGGTGAGAGAAGGGCATGATAGCCAATTCAGTATAACCTATGTCTCCTCCATCAGACTGGGTGCTCTCTAAGGTTAAGGGTACATCTTTCCTCTCAGGTTTGGAGTTTCCCTGAGACCCAGATGCTTCCACTCTGCTTGGCCCAAGGCAGGGACCCATGAGGCAGACTGCTCCCACACCCTTTCCAAGGAGGCCCTGCTGAGCCTGACAAGCTCACCCTTGATCTCGTGCTGGCTCTCTTCCCGCCTCTTCTCCAGCTCCTTCCGGTCATAATTCAGCCTCTTCAGACACATGATGCCATACTGAAGACTGGTTCTGCAGGCACACAGCCCCCTGAGCCAGAGCCTCAGGGGGGCTGCATTCCCACCCCACCTGCCCCACATCCAGCCACAGCCACAGCCATAGCCAGACCTGGTGCCTCCAGAACAAAGAGCACTCCAGCCCCTCATGTTCCTCCTCCAGGCTTGCCCGCAGTTCAACCCGAGGCTACTTCCCTGTCGCTGCCTGCCCCATATCCTTCCTCTCAGTCAGGAAGTGGGCCTGGGGATAGCTGGACAGAATAAAAGTTCTCTGAATGAAACCAGCATGCCCCTCCCTCTCCAGGCACTGGGATGACAAAGACCCCTACCACCCACAAGCCGAAGAAGAAGCAAAAACAAGATATTCTTCTGTCTTCCCATTTCACTCAGAGATCTGCAGGGTGCCCTGTGATCTGCCCTCTTACCTGCCGCCCTCCTCCAGCCACTCTCCCACTTGCTCTCTCTGCTGCAGCCGCATTGACACCGGCTTGCTGGGCCTACAGGCTTCAGGGCCTTTGCACAGGCTGCTCCCTCTGCCTGAAACACCCTTCACCTAGTCTGCTGCATAGCTTGCTCCTTTGTCTTAAATCTTAAATGTTTGCTCAAATGTCACCTCAGGTCAATTCATTAGTCATCTTGTTCATCATATTTGATACTGCGACATCACTGTCACCATCCCTGGCCTACACTCCCAATCCCCCCTTATCCTGATGCACTTTCTCCCAAGCATGCATCTATTAACATACCATATATTTATTGTTCCTTTACTATCTCTTCCAGTTAGAACATAAGCTCCGCGAGGGCAGGAACCTTTGTTGTGTTCCCTGATATTAAACCCTTAGCACATAGTGGGGAGTTTATAAATGCTTGTGAATTAAATAAAATAATTTACATATATTACTAAAAGTACTTAAAGTACTAAAAGTGCCAGATGCATAGTGAGCCCTCAATAAATAATAATTAAGCCAGGTTGAGAACCAGATTCCGTGGGTTAGAAGGGACCCCAGAGGCCATTGGTCCAAGCTCCTGCCTAATACAGGAGTCACCCTAATAGCATCCTTCAGAATAGTCACTAAATCTGTACCTGAGCACCTCTAGTGACAGGGAACTCATTACCTCTCAGGGTAGTTCATTCTACCTTGAAAAAACAGTGGGGTTCTTCCTGAATTTGAACACTATTTGTCATTCGCCTCTCTGGGTTTTTCCATCGATGGAGAAACAGAAGAGAAGGCCCCTCCCCACTCTAACTGCTTTTGATATTATTGAGACTACTGCCTGTGAGATTAAATTGTGCAGACTGCTTCCTCCTCTCCCCTCAGTTCTACACAGGGGGGCCTTCTGCCTGGAACAGTCTCCCCCTCACAACTCACAAACACCACTTCTAGGAACCCTTTTCTGGCTCAAGCCATGTGTTGCTCAAGCCGCTGGTTTAAGCCTTGGTCCCCTGTGAGGAGGCATGAGCACACACAACTCACAACTGGAAGTGCCTTCTGTCTCATTTCAATCTCACTATAATTTTTGGTCCTATGGCTTTCAAGGCTGCCACATAGCATCACATAAATATAAAGTCCTTAGGGTTAGGTCAATCTGGGTTTGAATACCAGCTCTGCCCTTCTTCGCATATGTAAGATGGGGGTCACATCTCTCTTGTGCATGAAAATAAATCAAGGGCTTCGCCCAGCCTCTGGAATGTCAACAGGCAATCGGTAATGACACCATTATTAAGGCAGCGTTTCTGATTATTGTACCCGCTTGTTCTATAAAAGCAGAAGCTCCTCAGGAGACCTGCTCCATAGGGCACTCTGTCCTAAGGAAAAGAGCTCTGAGTTGGGTGTCAAGAGACAAGGGTTTGCGCTCCATTCTATAACCACCCAGGAGAGTGGTCTTATGGAACTTGACCTCTATTGGACGTGTGTTCACTCTCTGTAAAATAAGGGGTTTTAAACACCCCTTGTCATAAAAATCATTATTTAAAAGAATCTTAAAGACATAAGAACATGCTTGTGAAATGTTAAGTGGAATAAAGCAGGCATATACATAGTTGAGGAAAAGCATATGAAAATGCTTTAGACACTCTTATGTACTCAAGATTCTAGAACATGTATAGGCCAGGATTCTCTCCTGGAGCTGGGCAGAGGGGTAGAAGGGAGGATTTCCATAGTCTGGGGTGGGCCCAGCTGACAGATCCTCTAGCAGCCCAGGCACACCCTGGCTTGGTGGGGGAATAGCTCTTCTCTCCCCAGCCCTATCCATCACTGAGTCAAGGACAGGTGCAGCTGGGCCTGGCAGCCTCCCTGGCAGACTCCCTTTCAGCCCTGCTTGACTGGGGGCGGGGATCCAGAGGGGAGGACACAGCCTTCATACACAAGTTGGCCCTCATGTTGGGGTCAGGAAGGCCAAGGGTTCCAGGTCAGGAGGCTCTGTAATGTGGTGACAAGAGCACTGGACTTGAGTCAGCAGGCTTAGGTTCTACCTGTACTCTGCTACCTGAGTGACCCTGGGCTACTGCTCCTTCCTATGCCTCAACTTCCTCAGCCCTAAAATGGGGAGGCTAACTGGATCCCTACCAGGTTTAACCTTCTATGATTTATGAAAGACCACAGGACATACACAGAGTCCTGAGGAAACCTCAAAGAGCCACACCCCCAGCCCCACCCCCTGTCTCATTATCCACTCAAGACAAAAGACCTGGCTCAAAGATGGATGTTAAGAAGGACTTCCTTAAAGTTGTGGAACAGGAAGCAAAAAAGACTTCCTAAAAACTGTCAATTCCTGGGACCATGCCTACTCCCTGTGTTCTCCAACACAAATGCCTGCTGGGACCAGTGAGGGAAGCAGGCTGGAGGGAGGTGGGAGTCCCAGCAGCAGGCCTGCCCTTCCTAAGAGAGCACCACTCTCCAGATCTAGCTGCCTGTTTCCATGCTAGAATGGGTTGACAGAGCTTTCCATTTTTCAAGAGAAGTTGGAAATCCAGAATTTTGTATAAAATTGTCTACTGTTTAAATACTGGCAACTAAACTTATAATTTTTAAAATACGTGTGGGACAAGCAAAACACATCTGAGAGCCAAATTCTGCCCACGGGCTGCCAGTTTGGAACCTCTGCCACAGACACTTTTGAACAGAATATCTTTTCAGCAAAAAAGGAGGCGAGGACGGGATGACATCCTGTAAAAAAGGATGTGAGTCCAAAGCTAAGAGACTCCGGTCTGGGATGTTGGCAGGGCAAACACTCAGAAAGACCTTTCCCCTCAACTTGGAAGGAACGAGACACCTAAATTAAACTCCGGGGTCAGTTTGAGTCTTCTTGAGGTAAACATAGAGAGCTCAGCAAGCCCAAAGACAAGCAATAAAATCCAGACCTTTGGGAAAATCTCAAAGAAGGTGAAGCTAAAGATAAATGACATTTTGTGTCTTAAGGATTAGAGGTAAGAGGATCGAGTCCTCAAACTGCAGGATGAGACAAGGGTTCAGCAGGAGAGACTCTCCCAACAGCAAGACCTATTACTACCAAGAGCAGGCCATGGAAAGAGATAGAGGCCCCTCCATTCATGGGGACAGACCCCTAGCACTAAGGGAGACCTACATCAGGAAGGTGGCCCTGGGCTCAGACTCACTCACCGGTGGAAGCTGTCTACCATCTTCAAGTGAACCCGCAGGTCCTTCTTGGTGAGGTGATCCAACATGCGGGCGTCTACTAGGCACTCCATGAAATAGCTGCGGTACTGGGGAAGCCCCAGGCTAGGCAGCCATTCGTTCCCAATCCACTCATGGTTCATGTCCCCATAGGCCAGGGTCTGGGGGAACAAGACAGAGGAGGCTATGGGGAGAAAGGCAGACCCGGCAGGCTGAGCTGACATCTCTGATTGGGAGGCACATGAATCCATCTTCTACTCCTGAGAGAGGAAGGGCAGTTCAAGTCCATTTCAAGCCCCTCCATTAAGGGTAGTGGGGGGGTGGGGATTTTAAATGGAGCTTCTTAAGATCTTGAAATGATACAGTTCCACTCATGTATCAATTATCTATACTAATGAACAGAAGCAGCTATCCAGGCAGCAATGATATGAAATCCTTCCTGTCGACTCTGGAGTGCACTTGCGGTGTTGCACGGTAGACTTGCCTTCCTGACTCTCAGTGAACCTCCAGCCCGCTGAACCCAGGGGACAAGCTGGGTCACAAAGGACCTGCAGCATGGCAAAGGAAGCCTGTCTACTCTGAGAAATAGCTGACCTCATACAGTCTACAAGGAGGTTAAATGTTGGCTGAAGAGAGACAAAATAAAGGGCGGGTACCCTACACCCAGATAGTCAGTACTTGGTGCTTAAGGCCTGGTCCTCTACTCCAAAATTCTCTGGGTCCTTTGTTGCTTTCCCATGTACCATGCCACCCTTTTCTGCGAGGTCTATGCCATGTGAAGTGGCCTCCTGACATGAAACCACCCATCTTTAGAAACCTTGAGACTTTACGGCTGGGTGGGCAGTTCATGCCTGTAATCCCAGCACTTTGGGAGGCCAAGAGAGGATTATGGCTCGAACCCAGGAGTTCAAGACCAGCCTAGGCAAGATAGCAATACCTCATCTCTACAAAATATTAGCTGGGTGTGGTGGCACATGCTGGTAGTCCCAGCAACTGGGGAGGCTGAGGCAGGAGGATTGCTTGAACCCAGGAGTTTGAGGCAGCGATGAGCTATGATAGTGCCACCACACGCCAGTCTGGGGAACAGAGTAAGACTCCTGACTCAAAAAGCTTTAACCTTCACAGCAACACTCCATCACTCTTTCCTTACCCTACTTGATGTTTTTAGACTGAAAAGGACTATTTGGTTATCTTTTAGAGTGTAATAGTTGATACATACAAAACTATATGCAACATGTGTACTATTATGCATAAAAATGAATTTAGCGGCTGAGGTGAATGGATTGCGTGAGCCCGCGGGTTCGAGACCCGCCTGGGCAGCGAGACCTCATCTCTACAATAAATCAAAAAATCAGCCGGGCGTGGTAGCGCGTGCCTGTAATTCCAGCTACTCGGAAGGCTGAGGCGGAAGGATTGCCAGAGCCCAGCGGGTCGAGGCTGCGGTGGCCGGGAGCAGCCACTGCACTCCAGTCTGGGCGACAGAGTGAGACTCCAACTCAAAAAAAAAAAAAAATGAACTTAGCATCTGTGGGCATCACCCAGGTTAGGCAGCAGGGCATTATTCCCTGCCACATCCACCCTGATGCTCTTCCTCCCCAACTCATTTCCTACTCCCCCTAAGAGGTAACCTCTATGCTCTGTCTTCTGACCACTGTTCCTTTGGTTTAAAAAAAAAGTTCTACGGTTTTTACAATCACCAATGTCTATTTTTCTAAACAGCACAATACTGATTTTGCTTGGCTTTGAGTTTTGCTATTGAATTCCATTCATCTCTCAGGATTTGCACTTTTCATTTAACATTCTATGTCTCAGATCCTCCATCTCCTCTGCTTATTGAATATGCTGTAACTGATCTGTCCAGTCGCCTCCGGATGGGGTTTTCCCTGTAAGTATAAATAGTGTTGCTCCCTGCTTCATTCTTCATGGCTCTCATCACTATCCAACATTGTCCCCTTATCTGTTTATTTATTGAAACTGTCTTTTTTTATTCCTATTGATATGGTTTGTTTACCGCTTCACGAGGGTTTGCTTTGTTCACTTCTGATTCCAGGCAGCCCAGAAAGGCCTAATACCTGTATTTGCTCAATAAATGTTTGTTCTCTAAATAAATGAATGAAAGGCCTTTGCTCAGTTCATCAGGGGTGCCCCCTGAGACAGACAGGGAGAGGAAGAAGATCCATATCAGTCAAGTCAAAGTCTCATTATTCCTGAGAAGAGAGTCACATTGAGGAGAAGGGCCAGTAATACACGGGTCACAACCCTCCAGGGCTCCTCACCTGCCCTCCTGAGAAACCAGAACAAGTAACTAAAGGAAACTGGGCAGGGGGCGGGGGGAGAGAGATTTCAGCAGGAGGAGAGAACCTGTGTCCAGGGCTCCTAATGTGAAGAGGAACAGAAACACATTGGGGCTCAGAGAATGCTGCTGGGGAGAGAACCTATTGGAAGAACACTGTGCTGAGCTTCAGAGAAGTGGTTTTAGATGAGGGAAAGGACGCTTACCTGAGCCCAGCTGCCCTCCTCACTGTCCTAGCAGGAACGAGTGCGGCATGTCAGGGGAAACAGGCAAAGTCAAGAAACCTGTCAGCCTCTACCCCAGGCCCCATCAAGGAGAGGGAAAAGATGCCCCAGTATCTGGGTAGGTGATTAGGGAAAGTTTGTTGGGATGGTTTAGAGAGGACAGAAGGCTGGTATGTGCCCATGCTTGCAGTGAGAGGGGGGCAAGTATGTGTGGGGGACAAACACACTTCCACACCTCCCAGGTTTGACAGGAACAGGCAAGATGCCATGCTCTCCCAACCTTCCTCTTCCTCCACTGAGTGACAAACGCAAAGGCAGTGATTCTGTGACTCAGACCCATAGTCAGGGCAAAGCCCTCTCTTGCCTGTCCCTCCTCCACTGCAGCACACCAGTGTCTAGAGTAAGTGTGTGACTCCCTAGAACAAGCCACACACACACACACACACACACACACACACACACACACACACACACACACCCCTACACACCACTCAATCTCACTTCTCCCCATAACCCTCCACCCTGAGAACAGAGCCCCATCACACATCAGGGATACCAATCTTATACTAGATCTATTTCAACCCCCTGACTTCTCACAACCTTCCCCTCATCTTGAGGGAGTCATGAGTCCTAACCCTAGATCCAGGGCCTAGGGCCAGACTCACTGTTTTAGTGGATGTGGCCAGAGTTTCCATCTCTTCATGAGTGACCCAGACGTTCCCAGAAGACTGTAGGCAGAGAGGAAACCTAGTTGGTCCCCAGGATCCCATCAGGCTGGGAGCCCCAAGGACAAGGACAAAATTCCCTCCCCCAGAGTCCTCCCATAGGCCTAGCCCAGAGCTCTGAGCAACTTGACAGCATAAGACACATCTCTTTTATCATCATACCCACACAGTCTAGCACAGTGCCTGGCACACAGAAAGTGCTCAGTGTTTCCTGGATGAATGAGTGAACAGTGCTGATCTGGGATGGGGACAGATCCCAACCACAATAAGGAAAGATTTTACCCTGAGGATGCATGAAGCAGTCTGCATTCTTGTGTTGAGGTTAGAGGATGAGGGCAAAATCCACAAATGCCCTACTCCCTTTGCTCCCCACAACCTGGCACCAATACAATACCCCAGACAGACCATCCTAGAAACCTAGAATTACTGACAGGATAGGGATGGGGAAATGGAGCCCACGGTTGCTGTGTGGGACGCAGGGAACCAAGTCTGCTTGGGTCCTCCTAGAACCTATGTCACGCCCTCCTGAAGACCAGGAAGAGCCCTCTGTAAGAATGGGAAGGAAGGGCAGGGCTCAACACTACCAGCTTCCCAAAGCGCAACAGGAGTCCTTGCAAACCCTATTCTGGGGCTTCTTACAATGTCCTGGGTGAGGGAGAGGCCACTCACAGTCCTGGAGGTGGGTGGGGCGGAGGGGCTGGTCAGTGACACCATCTCCTGAATGGCTAGCCGGAGCTTGAGCCGATGCAGGGCATTGCTGATACCGATCTCCCGCTGAATCTCTGTGTCCGACAGGGCGGACATGATGGCACCACTCTTGACGTTAGCCCTGCAGGCTGCCACGTACCAGGCAGGCATCCCCACCCAGAGCTGCAGACATGAGGCACAGGGGGGTAATTCAGTTCCTTTCTCCAAGATCTGGGCCCACTACCAAGAGTGTAGCAATATCAAGGGGAAAGGGCCAGGTCTCATCTGTGAACTTAAATGCAGAGCATAGGAATGTGGAAATAAGCATCATCAAACCCCTCTCTTTCCCATTTCGCGATTAAAAATCTAAGGCCTGGGAAGTTAAAGGATTTTCCCAGCACTGCATGGGTGATTAGCTCCTGGGGGCAGCCTATAAGAAAGTCTGAAGCCTCAGTGATTAGTTCCCCCTTATCCAAACTTGGCTGCCCATGAAGCATCAGTAAGTAGCATAAATTCTCTCCTCCAAAGTAACTGGTGTGGAGGTGATGGGGGGGAGGGGCTAAATGCTGGGTATGGCATATGTGCATTTGGCAGTGGAGAAACACGCAGGGAAGTTCTAGGGAGACCGCCCCTCTGCCCACCACACACATCCCTCCCTCCAGACTCCTGAGTGGTCTCCCTTTACTCAGGCTTACCTCCAACCAGGAGACCACAGTAGGGCCATCCCATTGGGCAAAGGGCGTTCCTTTTCTGCGCGCATCTTCAAGCAGCTGGTGCCTTGAAGGAAGAAGAACAGACTCACTAGTCCTTCCTTCTCCCTCAATCATGCTTGTTCCTGGGCCCCACTGGACCATGCCAAGTGTTTAAACTCCCACTTCCCCTGCTCCCCATCCTTGGACTTCCTCTGCTTTATGCCTGAAACAGTGTAACACCAATAAATGGGGCAGGAACACCTCTCCACCCCTGAGGGCGAGAGCTCTCACTCTGTACATGACCTGACACACTGACTTGGACCTTTCAATCTGCCCCGCCAGAGACCCACAGGTCCCAAGTCACTCTCCAAGGCCCCTTGCCTCCTCCCTAGGGTCACCCTAACAACCTCCTTCCAACCCTGCTGTTCCCACATGGGCCAGGTCAACTCAGGAAGGGCCTTGCTGGGTTCTGACTCCTTAAGTTCCATCCCAAGGCAGCCCTGGGAAGGCAAGTGGGTGTGGGGCTAGGCCCCCACCCTGGCAGGGCCTGGCCTGTGGCCCTTACTTCTTCTTCAGCCGCCGGTCTTTCTCTGCCTGGGTCCCCAGCTTGGCAGGCACCATGGGCTCCTGCAGACCGAGCTCGGAGTCTGTTAGCATAACTAGAAGGGAAAAGATGGGTATGTCAGCCAGACCCTCCATTCTCCTCCCTGGGCCTGGGCTAGGGGCAGGGAGTAGAAGGAGCAGGAGCTTCTTCAGCAAAGGACAACCTAAGAGGGCCCAATGGGACCACCCACTCATTATTTCTGGAGCCACTGTTCAATGTCCCTGCATTCAGGCAATCCCAAAGTGGTATCAAGTAGGTCATCCCCAGCCCAGTGAGGCCCTTCTGGGAGTCTCAGCCCCCAGGGTGTTATCCATCCAGATGGACCACAGTTATCCCACCCTAGAATCCTAGGCAGAACCTGTCCTTCCTCCAAGCCAAGGTGCAGAAAACAAAACCAAACAAAGACCAGAGAGCCAGACACAGGTGGTTTCCGAGGCTGAGAGAGAAGGGTCATCTTGACTTGGGTTGGGGTGAGGCAATCTGCACGCTCATCCCAACCTCCAGCCTCTTTCTCTAGGTGTGCTCACTTTCAAACTGCAAAGGGAACACACACAGCTCAATCCACTGCAAGGGGCAGTATCTTAGAATTCAGGTAAGTCCTGGCCACGGCCACAGTGCACAGTGGGCAGCAGGCATGGGTATCCAGAAACCAGTCTGAGAAGCTATCTTAGGTTTAGACGCTAACATGGTGTGGGGAACAGGAAATCATAAGGCTTCATCCAAAATGCCTCTTACACCAGGTAGTCCTTTCGGCTTCCCCATCTGTGGCGGCTCCACAGCTCCTCTCTTCCCTGTGGGTTGGGGAGAAGGGCACGCTACCTCATTCCCCGGGCTGCCACTCCCAACTCCCAGATCCTGAGCAGAGACAGTCACCTTTCCTCCTCCCCCTTCCCTCCTCCTCACTCACTCACTCACTGAGCTATGTTCTGATTCACATCATCCTCAGTTACAGAGAGGTATAATTATGCATTTGGGTTCAAAGGTTCCTGTCTTCTAGTTGATCAAGCTCCTACCCTGCAGGAAATTCACTAGTGCTCCCACTGCCTTGGGGGAACTTCTGAATCTCTTCAACAGCAAGGCCCCACAAGCTGGCCCCAGCCTTGCTGTCCAATCCCATCTCCCCACTCCTCCCACCTACTTTCTTCTGCACTCTGAAAAAACATAAGTATACACAAAACTCATATCCACAAATCCTTCCCTTTCTCAGACCACCTCCCTCCCCCTCACACATGGACCTCTTCTTGGCTTGGCTCATTCCTATCTGGCCTCCAAGACTCAGCTCAGGTGTTGCTACCAGGGGGAAGCCATCCCTGCCACCCCCACCATGCCATGACTGAGTTCTGAGTTCCAGGAGCACCTTGGGCATATCTCTATCATTAGATTGCTCTGAAATCATCTATTTTTTTCCTCTTCATCAAACACTGAGCTTCTTGAAAGAATGACCTATTGCTCCAGTACCTGTTACTCAGCCATACAGTGTTCCTCAATAAACGTTTGTAGAACAAATGACTGAATCGAAGACAGAAGGAAAAGGAGGGAGAAAGGAGAAGGAAGAAAAGAAAAAGAAATAGAAAAGAGGGGGAGGGGCCAGGTGCAGTGGCTCATGCCTGTAATCCCAGCACTTTGGGAGGCTAAGGCAGGAGGATCACTTAAGCCCAGGAGTTCAAGACCAGCCTGGGCAACATAGTGAAACCTCGTCTCTACTAAAAAAGCAAAAAATTAGCTAGGTGTGGTGCTGCATGCTTGTAATCCTAGCTACATGGGACGCTGAGATGGGAGGATCACCTGAGTCCAGGAGGTCGAGGCTGCAGTGAGATGGGATCACACCACTGCACTCCAGCCTGGGCAACAGAGTGAGACCTTGTCTCAAAAAAAGGGGGGGGAGGATGAAGACAACATTTACTGTATACCTATCACATGTCAAGCATGTATTAGAACTCTATATCACAGAGGTGATAAAAATGCTACCCTTGCCCAAGCAGTTTCTAGAATTTAATGTCTACAAGCTATAGTTAGGTGTTATAATACTTTGAGTCCTGGAGACCAGATATACTAGAAATAAGTTTCAATCAAGAACTGACCTTTCTAAAGAAAGACCCAATTTTTCCTGAAGAGCCTGAGCACAGCACAATACATCAGAAAACCTCCAAATCTTCTGCTCCACACAGAAAACCCTCCCAACAGCATGCCAAACAAACAGCCATCCAGCCACTGCCTGCCACTCATGGTGGCAGGAGCTTACCACCCCACAAGGCAGTCTGTCCCATCACGAGACAACTCTAATAGAAAATGACTTCTCCAGAGCTGAGGCCTGCCCATGGCTTCCACCCACTGGTCCCTGGGAGGCAGGCAGAGCAGGCCAGATCTGAATGCACCCTCCTGCTTCTGATGCCCCTATGCCCCTTAGACCTCTTAGAAGGGAACAGAGACCATGGCCCGTGGCTCCATCCCGACTCAGCTGGATCAGCCTGCCCTTCTCCTTCTTGCCAAACAAGCGGCCAATGGACGACTTGATGCCCTTGCGCTTGGCGCCCTTGTGCAAGGAGTCCTGGCTGCTGTTGCTGCTGCTGGGGTTGCTGCCCTGATCCTCCAAGGCACTACAGGGTGACAGCCAGGAGCGGGTGGAATAAGAAGAAACATACTTAAGTTACAGCAAAAGAGATGGAAGTTAGACCTCAGGAAGGATTCGTATTAAGTGTCTGAACTAGGGCAGAAGTGAGGGGCAATGATCAGAGCAGGTGAGCCAGGGAGACATGGAAAAATTCTTCCCTGATGATGTTTCAAAGAGAAGTGAGACATCTGGGCGCCTGGGGTAGGTGAGACACAGAGGCAGAGAGAGGGATGCAGTGACCCTGGGAATTGAGAGACTAGGGATGGGGCCTGCTCCACTGACCTCTTGCCTTCCTCCTGGCTCAGGGCTGGGTGGCCAAGCTTCTCTAGCCGCAGCGTCCTGGGTGAGGAAGGAGGAGAAGTCTCACATTTTATGGTGGCTTTATCCTCTCGGTTCTCTTCCCGAGACACTGGCGACTGAACAGACAGTGGAGCTGTCAGGGGATAGAGGGAGAGACCTGGGGCCTGCCTACCCAGCCCAGAAGAGGCAGAGGAGCACAGAGAAATGCGGGAGGCCCTGGGTGCCTCTCTGAGTGCAGACGGGGACTCAAGGGCCATGGGGGGAGAAGCCAAAAGGGAAGGGCCTGGGAGCAATTAATCCCTTAGTACCTGGGTCATCGGGCAGCACTCACCAGCAGCTTCCTCCTATGCTTTCTTAAGTCACTGGGCTGGAAGAGAGAGCAAATGGTGAGCTTGGACTCACCCTCCAGATGCCCTAAAGCCAACCCTAAGGGGAGCCCCATAGTCCTAGGATGAGGAGATGGCATTCAGTGCCATACATAGGTGTGAGAGAATCTCATATCAGAAAAAAAAAAGAAGCCTAGAAAATAAGCCAGGGCTACTTCTGGAAGAAAGGAAGAGGTGTGGGCAATGGGGGAGTTTCTTGCACATTCTGGGCTTATTCAAGGGAGAGGGCAAGGATGATACTCCACAGGCCCTGTTCAACCCCAGGACAAGTTGGTGGTCTGACATGTTGGAGTCCAAACACATTATGGGAAGAAGATGCCAGGCCCAGCTGAGGACACGTGTTCCTGGCCATCCCCCATGCAGACCCCGGTGGTGACAGGTTTGCTCATCAGCTGCCACTTACCAGGGTCATGACCCCCATTCGGTCCAGGTCCTGAGCAGCGCTGCGGGAGGTGAGCTTAGGTGTGGAGCGGCCGCTGAGTGGCGGGGACGCGCTGGCCAGGGACAGGGCAGTCAGAGAGGTGGGGATGGAAGCACGCTTGCGCAGGTGTGTCAGGTTTAGAGCCTCCATGCTGCCGCTGGTCACACGCGTCTCAATCTCCTCAGCACGGAGCTCCGTGGACTCCTTTTCTTCCTGAATCATCCTGGGAGGAGGACAAAGCAAGACTTCACCGTGAGCCCCCACAAGGGAGATGCCTGCCCTTGCCACCCTAGGACATATGGCACATGCGAAGTCTGCACGCATGCCTGGCTCTAACCCACTGGAGCTTAGAAACACGTCTCTCGTTAGCTGGCCTACCTCCTCAGTTTAACATAAACATCTGCTGGGGAAGGAGTCCATTTGATCAGCAGAATACAAACCATCCTGCCACAGGTCATTCTTGACCTACTACTAACTACAGGGATGACCCTGAGCTCGGTATTTTGTTCTTTGTACTCTGTTTCCCAACATATGCAATGTCTGGGGTGGTTCCCAAATGCAAGACTTTTAACTGATGCTGACCCTGAATGGGGTTTTCTCTGTTCCACAGAAAAATTACAAAAATAATGCTAATGGTGTATGTGTGTGCATGGGAGGCACTCAGAGAAAAGTATGTATACACACACTCACTCATGCTACTGTAAAATGTCAACTATCTTTCAAAAAGAAAGATTTGTCTTTGATCTGAGAGTATGTCTTTCCTACTTTAAGGATACTAAAATATCCTTTCTTTTGCAGAATGATCATAATGGTAAATGGTAGCTATCATCCATGTTTTACTTTGCGAAATAAAAAGTTGGTGGTCGCTGGGCTCGGTGGCTCAGCCTGTAATCCCGCGCCTTTGGGAGGCTGAGGTGAGTGGATTGCCTGAGCCCGCGGGTTCGAGACCCGCCTGGGCAGGCGAGACCTCATCTCTACAATAAATGAAAAAATGAGCCGGGTGTGGTAGCGCGTGCCTGTAGTTCCTGCTACGTGGAAGGCTGAGACGGAAGGATCGCCAGAGCCCAGCAGGTCAAGGCTGTGGTGGCCGGGAGTGGCCACTGCACTCCAGTCTGGGCGACAGAGTGAGACTCCAACTCAAAAATAAATAAATAAATAAATAAATAAATAAATAAATAAATAAATAAATAAATAAATAAAATTTTAAAAATAAAAATAAAAAGTTGGTGGTCCTATGTTAGTACCCGTCTCTGTGTGTGTGTGCAGGTGTGTGTGTGTCTTCTTTGTAACTGGTCTGTGAAATCCAAAAGTCTGGGAACCATTAAACTAGATGATCTCTACAGTTTTGTAAAGCTCTGATATACTTGGTTCAGATATTCCCTTGCCGTTTGTCATTAACATTAATAAACTCATTAAAAAGGCAGCATACAGTGAAGGTTTTCACAGCTTTCCTCCCACTGTCTGTTTAGTGCCTTATTAGGGGCAGGAGGCATGGCACAGTACATAGAGTTTAGACTCAAGTTTGAATCCTGGTTCTGCCACTTACTGTGTGGCTTTGGGCAAATCACTTAACCTCGCTGAGTTTCTGTTCCTTTGTCTCTAAAACAGGGACCACGCTACCTACCTCAGGGACTGTGGCAAAGCTGACAGTGACATCTCTGAAGCTCTCATGCTGAGCCAGCCTCAGTAGGTGGAAAGTAATCTCAGTGGTTATGGTCAGCTGCAGGAGCTGCAGTAGCACAGCCTCCTTCCTCCTGAGCCCAGCAACATCACCAGCCCTCAGAGGGGAGATGAAGTCTGGGAAGTCCATCTGAGGCCCTGCCCTTCTCATTCTGGCACTGGGCCAGCCTTCTGCCTGATGGTCCACAGAGGGTCCCTAGACTGTGGCACTCTGAAGTGCAGCCATAGAAGGCAAGAACATACACGTAGGCTTGTTCCTGCAGTGCCACCACACAAAGTGGCCCCTCTCCCCCAGGCACCTGATCTCCTCATTGATGGCATCCAGCTGCTCCTGCAGCATCATGGCCAAGGTCTGGGCATCTGAGTGGCCGCTGGGGGAGACAAGGTCCACGGAGCCCACCAGACCCCCTGGCTCATCCTCATCCACATCAGAGATCTCAGGGTCACTATCAAAGGCAGGGGTGGCCGTGGGGGCCAGCACCCCAGGCAGTGGAGATGGCTCCCAGTCCTTAGAGAAGGAGGGAAAAGGCACAGGAATCAGATACTCCAGACCACAGCAGAGCAGGACTCTCCCCATCTCCACCTCCACCCTATAGCACTGGCATCTCCTGGGAACTTGCCGGAAATGCAGAATCCCAGGCAGCACCACCAGACCTATTGCTTTGTTATAATATGCATTTTAACAAAATCCCTGGGTTATCTGTTTGCTCATTAAAGTCTAAGAGATACTGCTCTAAATTAGAAAGGTAGCTAGCAGAGTGGTTAAGAACAGATTCCAGAGAGACTGCCTTAGTTTGAGTCTTGGCTCCACCAAATGCAAGCTTGTGCAACTATAGGAAAGTCATTTAACCTTTCTGTGCCTTTGTTTTTTTTCATTTGTAAAATGGGGATAGTAATAGTAATAGACACCTACCTCATAGACAGGTGTGAAGATTAAAGAAATGCATGTAAAGCCCTTAGCACAGTGCCTGGAACAAAGTAAGCACTACACAAAGGCTATCAGCTTCCATGCACACTGACTCACAAAGGGTGACTATATCCTGGGAACAAGAAAAGGCCAAGCAACTACGACTGTCTTTGTCTCCCAGAGTTTCAGCACATCACAGGATGCTCTAGTCAACTCTGAGAAACAGTGACTTCTCTGAAATCATCCTAGAAACCTCTTCAGTAGACAAAGGCCCAGAAGAGGAAGGGGCAGAAAACTGGCTGGGAGACCCAGAGGAGCAGGGAAGAAAGGAAGGCAACCAGGGACAGAGGTACTCTAATACCCACTCTTTATCACTTGAGCCCCCTAGCACCCTCTTAGGGCTCTTCTAACTCGTGCAGCCTTTAGTCTGAGCTGTGGGCAGTGGCTGTGTTCTTATAAACAGAGTAAAGGAGTGAGAGGAGAGAGAAAAAGAGGCACCTTCAAACAGTGCCTCTCCCATCAGACTAGGGGTTTCTTAACAGTAGAGTAGCATCTCCCCCTGGGACTAGGAGTTCCCTCTTTCTCCATCTACTCTCCTCATTCCCCAGAGAATTGAGAGAACTTGGGCTCAGGTCAGAACATGCTTAACAATTGCAGGACCAGGCAGGAATCAGACTTCCCCAAAAGATGGAAGTCAGCCCTTTCCTGCCCCATATCTTTCCTCATTCCCCACTAATCTTCCTAGGCAGACTCAGACAGCATGAACTCACAGCTGCTTCTCAGCAAACTCCAGATGCCATCCCAAGGGCCAGTTAACCTGTCATCCCTCCCTATCTCCCCCACGAACCACAGCTTTTGTTCCAGAAAGCTTGCCAATCCCATCTTACCCCTGCAGCCCCCACCGTGACCACTAGAAACATACGCCTGCACACCCAGGCACACGCACACACACACTTCAGTGGGGCCTCAGGGACTGGCTGGCCACCCGCCAGCCCCCACCTCTTGCCCACCAGGAGGCTGAGGCAAGGCAGGGGGCACAGCTGTTGCAGCTGACAACGGCCCCAACCCCAGGGCTGCAGCTGTCATTGACATGGGGGAGGGCAGGGGAAGGATTTGCCCCGCACGCCAGCCGTCTGTGTAACTGGAGCCAGGCACGCGGCCAAGCTGACCCCAAACTCCCCAAGGAGACCCCACTACCCCCTCACCTTGGCAGACTCTTCTCTCAGTGAGGAGTAGCGGCGATGCAGACCTGGGGCTGCATGGGTGGTTGAGCTCAGGGAGAACCGCACATCTGCCGCACTGCCCTTGTGTGACCTTTAGCAGTGACAGGGAGAGAAAAGACAGGCTCTGAGGACTGAGAGCCCCAGCTCACACCCACTGGGCCCAAAGAACCCAGGGATCTTCAGCTCAGAGAAGAGAAGTCTTAGCAGAACACAGAGCTATCATCAATGTCCAAAGGGCAACCATGTGAGCAAGAGGTTAGACTTATTCTCTGGGGGTGCAGGATTCAGAAGGAGCCAGGGGAGAAAGATATAGGGAACATGAGAAGGATCTCCTAATGGCAAGGGTTGGCTTATGATGCAACTGGTGGCTTTTTAAAAAGTTGAGCACCCCGTCAAAAAGGGATTCAAGGGGAGGCTCTCTGGCCAACTGACCAGAATGGAACAGGAGGGCCCCAGGCACCAGTGAGGTTGGAAGGGATGATGCCTAAAGGTTTTTAACACTAAGAGTCTCTTTCTTGATCTTCTCCCTTTTCTTGGGTCTCCCCATAATATGGACTGAGTCCCTGGCCAAAATTCCACCCAGACATACCGTCCATACTCCAGGAAGCTTTAGAAGACCCTGACACTGTATCAGAGACACAGGCCGGAGAAACCACTTCATTTGCCCGGGGAGTCTACTCCAAGTCTGAGATTTCATGACCCCAGTAACAATCCTCTAAAGTATCTAGAAGTCTCCCCTAGTGATACTTTTTCCCTGTACCTTTCCAGCTTGGAAACCTGGAGGGAGCTCAGAGCAAAGGGACAGGGTGAGCCTACAAGAGACTACACGAGGTCGCTGGGAAGCTCCTGCCCATCCCCCTCTCCTCCCCTGCAGCTCAGTGCCAATTCCATGATCACTGGGCCCAGTGATTCTATAGTCAAAGCCAAGAGTGCCCATCTTAACGAAAGCAAGCAGTGGCAGATGGCCTAGTGTACAGTGAGCCATGTCTTACTAGTTGAGGGACTGTCCCTCCTAGTCAACCTACAGGAAGGGAGGAGTAGGAAGAATCACAGCTACTGTCCCCTGTCTCCATTCTCTGCTTCTCTTCATACCCTATACAATTCCTGATGAACTTGAAGGTGGCATGAAGTTTCTACCACCCCAGACACCCACAGGCTTTTCTTCCTCAAGTTCTATGTCCTTTCCCCTAATTCAGGCACAATGCTTCATGCACACATATGCATATTCCCTTCGACTTTTCTTCATGGTGACTGGTTCCCATTTCCCTGAAACAGCAAGCACATGACCAAAGGGAACTGTAAGGGTTCTGATCTAAGAGACTTTGTTTTGGAGAGAAGACAGCCAGGGTCCATGAAACTTGAGTGGCATCATCCACTTGGGTGTCCTCTATCTTGACCTTACCTCTCTGGCTTGGGAACTGAGGGCAGGCTTACAGTCTGAGTTCAATGCCAACTGCTTCACAAAAGGTGGAGAAAAACCCAGAGGTTCCCTAAACATGGGCCTAATTCAAACGTTAGGTAGAAAGCCCCATGCCACAACCATAGGAGTATCATGGCATCTCTACTTCCAGTAAGGAAGTTTCTAGCACCTTATTCCAATCTCTCCTGCTGTCTTCCTGTCCCCGCCTGAACTTAGGTGGTCCTGGACGCTCAAGAGAACTGGAATGGGTGGCACTCTCTACTAGTGGGCCCTGTGGACGTGAGTAAGCATGGAACTCTGCAGAGCCCTCTCAAGGGCATGTCTCCTGTCAAGGACGCAGGAAGCATGGCCTGTGTTCCATGGCAGTGGGGATAGAACACTATCTGATGACTTCCCTCTCAGCATCCTTCAAAGGACAGGTGCTCCCTTCCAAACTTCCCAAGTGAGCTGGATGACTGACCAAGTTCTCCAAGCCTCAGTGTCCCACCCTGAATAGGAGGAGGGCCTGGAGGTCCTGGATGGTTTTTGGCAGGGAAAGCCTCCTTCCACAGGGTCCATCCAGGACCCCATCCTGCCAGGCCCAGCCTCCCGCACTGCAGTACCTGGAGTGGACGCCATCCACAAACGGCCCCCCTCGGCCCTTCAGCTGGTCCACCTCTTGACGCAGCTTCTCAATCTCTTCAGATAGGCGGCCCTGTGCCAGCAGACCCAGGTGGGAGGGAGGGGGCAGGGAGGGGCGGAGAGGGGAGGGTGGAAGTCAGAGGGGGACAAAGAGGACAGCAGAGTTGGGGAAGAGCCAAAGAATGCACTACCAAGACCACAGCCAGGGGCCCCGGGCCAGGCTCATGGATGACACCAAAAGAGAAGAGGTCCAACCAGAAAGTGAGCGGAAGGGTCGGCAAAGGGGCAGGGCTGGGAGAGAAGTCTATCTGGGAAGGGCTCTGCTGAACTAGGCCTGCTGACCCCTCACAACTGCACAGATGCTGACCGGGCAGCAGAGAGTTCCTGTGCCCTCCCGGACCTCAGGGACACCGCTGAGGCAGGGAAAGTGGCTAATCCTGCCAGAATCACCTACCTCTTGCCTCACCAGGGTTGGAGGCCCCCAGCAAATCCTTTGGTTGAGGCCTTCACAGGGTCCTGCCTCTCTCCTGCCCACCCTACGCCCTATGCTTATGGCCTGTTTCTTCTTTTTTTTTTTTGAGTTGGGGTCTCACTCTGTCGCCCAGACTGGAGTGCAATGGCCACTCCCGGCCACCGCAGCCTCGCCTGCTGGTCTCTGGCAATCCTTCCGCCTCAGCCTTCCAAGTAGCCGGAATTACAGGCATGCACTACCACGCCTGGTTGATTTTTTGATTTATTGTAGAGATGAGGCCTCGCTGCCCAGGCGGGTCTCGAACCCGCGGGCTCAGGCAATCCACTCACTTCAGCCTCCCAAAGGCGTGGGATTACAGGCTGAGCCACCGAGCCCGGCTTGCCTGTTTCTTCTTTACCTGTGGGTAGTAATGTATCTATTGTGGCGGGCTAGAGTGAAGAGTAACAAAATAACGTAGGTACGTGGACTGACACACAGGCTAATGTGCTGGCTATCGGAGCAGCTGCATGAAAAACAGGCGTGTCCTGTCCTCATAGCAACCGGGCCCTCCCTGGCGGCCGGGTACCTTGTGGTGGTGCTGCTCTTCAATCTGCCGCTGGGAGCTCTCCAACTCCTGGATCAACGTGTTCTGGGGGAGAGCAGCTGTGAGCCAGGTCCCCTACCCCTGCTGGCTCCCGACTCCGGCTCGGGCCCTGCCTTCCTCTCCCAGCCTGGACCAGGGGTGCTCTCCCAGTCCCCCCCTCCAAGTGGCCCCTCCCCAGCAGGACCCCAGCACACCGACCGCAGGCCGCATCTCATGACTGACCTCTCCGTCCCAACCCCGCCCCTCCAGGCACCTTCTCCTCCAGGGCCGCCATGCGCTCCTTGAGGTGGAGCTGCAGGCGCTCATTGGACTCGCTCAGCAGCCGGTCCACGGTATCTGACAGTCGCTTGTTGTGGTCCTCATTCATCTTCTCCCGCTGGCGCACCTGCACAGTCAGTCCTCCTCACACAAGCCACACGGAGGCCTTGCTGCCTCCCTCACCCTCCCTGGGAGCCACCCATTCACACGGAAGGTCTACCTCCACGCCCCCCCATCTTCTGGCAGACCCTCTCCTGAGTCTCCCCCTTCTACTTGCAGGTCTCCTTCTGGCCTCTGTGGCTTTGCCCCCAACCAGGCCCTTCCTCCCTGTCCCTTCCACAGATCATCCTGGGAGCATGCCTTGGGCCCAGCCTGGTCTTCTCACCCTTGCCAGCTCCTGGTTCTTCTCCTCCAGCTGCCCCTCCAGCTGTCGCAGGTGCTCCTCAATGTTGCCATGCCGTTCTTCAGCCTAGGGGCAGGCATGGGTCCATGCAGCCTCTAGGTCTCTGTTCCTCGGGCTCAGGCCCCATGTCCTATGCACCCACGTGCTATTCTCACTGCCTTTCTTCCCAGGCTCCCCCGCCCCTGCCAGGTCTCCTCACTGCTCCTCCCTGCTCAGGGCTAGCCTTAAGAAATCCTGGAACTGGCAGAGCATGGTGGTTCATGCCTATAATCCCAGCACTTTGGGGGGCTGAGGAGGGAGGATTGCTTGAGCCCAGGAGTTTGAGGCCAGCCTGGGCAACAAAGTGAGATCTTGTCTCTAAAAAATAAAAAAAAAAATCAAAAAATTAGCTGGGCATGGTGGCACATGCCTATAATTCCAGCTACTCGGGAGGTTGAGACAGAAAGATAACCTGAGCCCAGGAGGTCAAGGTTAAAAAAAAAAAAAAGAATGTCCTGGAGCTGGCAGCTCATGAGACTGTAAGTCCTTCCCATGCTTTCCGAAAAACTCCACTTGAAAGTCTGAGCTATCATAAATCCCTATGCCTCCAGATAGATGGAACCACACTTGGGAGCATGGACTCATGCCAGGCTGCCTGGATTCAAATCCTGGCTCCCTCTTCCCAGCTGTGTGACCTTGGGAAAGTTACTGAAACTCTGTGTACCCTCGTTTCTCAACTGTAAAATATGGATAATAATAGCAAGTAGGCCTATTGGACTACTGCAAAGACTAAATCCACAGCAAACAGAACATGACAAGCACTCAACAAATGCTAACCTAGTCATGGTTACTACCTTTGTTGTTAAACCAGTCCAGGCGGAAGACTCTTTCTGCTCGCATCTCTGCAGAGATGGAGACCCTACTGTCTTCACTGACAAGATATTCTAGAGAACTGCACATCTCACTGTTAGGAGATCTTTCCTTAAAATGCTCCTGCTATGACTCACTGGAGCATATCAATCACTTCAGCCCATCCCTTCTTGTCAGTTTTTGGGAGATACTAAAGCTGACTTCTCATCATCCCACATGTAAGATCCTCTGCTATAATTTAAACACAGCCCTTCAGCCCTAGAGGTTGGAAAGACCTCAGAGACCACCATGTGCAATTCCACCATCATACAGATAAGCACTGAGGCCCCGTTGCAAGGGGGTGACTTTTCATAGGTTGTGGAGCCAGTCCATGGCAGATGCAGACTTGGTCCTGGGTCTACTGAGGCACAGCCAGGCCGTGGGTTCCATCCCCAGAGCACCTGAGCTGCCACACTGGTGTACTGGCTGGTCTCTATCCTTCAGAGGCTTCAGGGCCTGGTGCTTACTTCTTTCCATGGGTTTGGGCGTGGCCCCAAGGATCTCACATTAGGCTGACCAGCTGAAAACACTGCTAAATTCTTTTGATTAATCCACAGTATGTCTAAGTCCATGAGGGTACCTACCTCTTCCAGAACCTACTATGTTTTCAGCCAGCTCACCTCTTGAGAATCATTCCTCCGTAAAGTTAACTATCCATTAGGTAACATTATATTCCTTTTTATTCACCTAAAGTTAAAGTCTGCACACATCTAGGGGTGGTCCTAATATCTAGAATGCTTCAACTTGGCAAAGAAAGATGTACCAGCCTAAACTCCCCCCAACCCACTCCCTTCAGGGATATACACACTTTGAACATATCTCCTCCAAGGTTTCATCTCTCTAGAGATGAAAGTCCTAATCTTTCCACTCCAGCCCCAAACGAAAGAAAGTATTAACCACAGTGGTGGGAATGCTCATAAAATGAGCCTGCATCAGCATACTCTCCTCTCTCCTTCTTAAAGCACTTTTACGCCCCTTCTGATGGGATTGTCACATCCCTGAGGGGTGACAAGGGCAGGGATTACTCCTCCACTGACAGACACAAGGCAGCATGTTTCCTGGAGTCACGAAGGGAGAGGTGGTTTCCTGGCTCCCAGCCAGGTTGGGCCTCCCATGCTTCCCATTCCCAGTCTACTTGCCTTGGTGAGGGCTGCGATTCTCTGGGCCAGCTCAGCCTCCACCTCTGGCAGCGTCTCTGCCTTCCGCATCGTCTGCTGCAGCTTCTGCTCCGCCACCTCCAGCAGCTCCTGTAGATGTCGGGCCTTCTCCTCACACTAGTAATATGGGGGCGGTGAAGTGATTCAAACACAGCACTGAAGCCCCAACCCCCACCCCAGCCTCAGAAGAGAGCAGATGACAGGTTGGAAGCAGCAAGGGACAATCGTGGTTCTGGGCTGCCCGAGATGTCTGACTTCTCCATTCCCAAGTTAACAGCAGTACCCCAGGGTCTTCCGTGCCACCAAGGAAAGGTAATGAACGATCATGAGGACCACCGGGGTTAAGTTCGATGCCAACCTCCACCGCATCTAGAGAAGCTACCTGGCGATGAAGGGACTCCTTGTTGGCAAGCTCATTCTCCAGTTTGTCATTGAGGTCATGAATGGATGTGGCCTCCCGCTGAGCAGCCAGGTAGCGCTTCTCCAGTGTGGTGATGCGCTCCTCCATGTCCTCCTTCTGGGCCACAGCCTGAGTGGGAGAAGAAGGGACGAGAGGCGAGGTCACCAGCCTTTCCCTGCCCCAAGCCTGTCTGCACCTCCCACCAACACCCGGCTGGCTGTAACCCAGAAAGGGACATAGGCTACACTCCCTGTCGGTTTCTGGCCTTGACCCCCACCTCCATGACTCCCCCAACACCCAACAAGTGTTCAGTCTCACCTTCCCCAGCCCTGGCCTGGCCACCCTTCCACACCTTCCCGAGTGCCAAACCCCTGCCCCCAGCAGGATGAGGTCACTGAAAACAGGCCCGGGCCCTCGCACACCTCCCGGAGGTCCCGCTGATGCTTGCTGCTCAGCTCCTCTGATTTGATGAGGTCCCGGCGGGCCGTGCCTAGGTCTTCCTCCAGCTCGGCCACAGTGGCTGTCAGGGTGACCAGTCGTTCCCGAGCCTGGCTCAACTCAAAGTTCTGCTTCTCCAGGAGCTCTTGCAACTCCTCCACTCGGCCCGCATCATCCTTCAGGGAAAGGGGGCTCTCAGTCAGTCATGGGGCCCAGGAAAGTGGGAGGAGAGACAGCAGACACCCCTGCCCACCCAGGAAAGTGGAAGGAGGGACAGCAGACAGCACACCCAGAGAAGATCCCGGCCCTGCCTTGCAAGAGAGCCCCCCTCCAGGTACACCTTCCTTCCTCCGCACCCCAAGAGCTCCCTCCTGACAATGACCAAACCCCCAGCTCTCCCAACTATATCTTGAAAAAACAAGCTTCTAGTTTTATCTGCTATCTCAGATACTTCTAGCCCAGAAAGGGGCAGCATTAGGAGAACAAAGGTTCAGAAAGAGAAGGAATTTTGCTTGACGATGCCACAGAGGATAGATAGTACCTAACAATTCAAGTGGACGAACGTATGATGTCCCTAGGAGTGTGCTGGCCACTAAGACAAAAATTTACAGATTTCTTTGCAGATGGAGTGAAGGAAAGAAGGAAAGAGAAGTGGGAATATTGGGAAAAGACCAAATTTAATTCAAGTATTTACTCCACTGAGCTAAGGCAGGGCGAGGCCTCCCACCTTCCCGTCTTGGGGAACACATGGCCCCTGCTACATAGCTCCCTGTGACCCACCTTCCACAGGCGTTTTGGTCCCAGCTCTGCAGTCCCCTCCTCTTCTGTCATTCCATCCCGCACCCCTGCCCCTTGCTGCAGGGCAGACACCTGTAAGGCACAGCCCCCAGGGCAGTGAGTCAAAGAGAAGAGAACCTCCCATCTATTCCAGAACCCCTGAGTCCCCTGCCTCCTGGAAGGAGGTGCCCAGTCTAGCCTTGGAGAGCAGTCTCCAGACATGGCAGGGAGAAATCTGATGAGGAAGTGAATGGGGCACAGGGTAAACCAGCTGGGCTGCCAGGAGCTGCAGTCTGCAGACTGAGGGTGGGCAGGCAGCTTACCTGCTGGTGGGCACCTGCCAGCTGCTCCTCCAACATGGTGACACGCTCTAGGGCTGCTCGGAGCCGCTCTCGCACCTACCCAAGGTAAGAGGAGACGGAAGAAGAAAGGGGAACCCCACTGGACTCAGGTTGGAGAAGCCTGGGCCTGATCTACCACTGCAGGGCATGAGGGAAGGCCAAGGGCCTTACAAGGGGCAAACTTACAGGAGGGAACCTAACAGGAGGACCTTGAAATTAGGCCAGTGGTAGGAGAAAAGCAGTGCAGCTAAAGTCAGTTTTCCCTAACACCAGATGCAGAAATCTCAGAGAAGGGATACACAGAGATTACAGGGAAACTTGGCCAGATGAGGAGAGGGAGGAGGGGCGGGGAAGAAGGTGGGCACCTTCTCATCCAGGGCCTTGTGGTGCTCAAACAGTGACTTAAGGGCCTTCAGCACCTCCACCTCACTGGAGACTCCCGAAGGTGACTGGGCCTGACGCTTCACCACAGTCATCCTTAGGGACCGTTCGTGGCGGGACACCAAGCACTCCAGATGTTCTAGAAGCAGCTGTCAGAGGGCAGGGAAGGGCGAGAGGGAGGGTTATGAGCAGGTGTCCCAGGGGCTACAAGCAGGACCCTCATGATCACTGAGTAGACTCGAGTCCACACTGAAACACTTCTACACAGGGGATGAGCCACCACCACCATTGAACACCCACCCCAAGCCGCCTGCCTGAGCCTTTCCCTAGGACCCCAGCTTGACCCAGCAACCACAAGCAAAAAGACTTGCACTGGTGGTTAAATGATCTGTCGCCTCAGGATGGGAGGCAGGAAGACATCAGGAAGGGGCTGGGACTGTGCCTGGCCCTGGTCTTGCCTACTCGCAAGGTCAAGGTATTCACACCCCACACACACCCATACACACCCCCATACACAGAAGAATGAGCTCACACAAACACACAACCAGGTCATCCCCACTTACCCTCGTGTTATTCCGTTCTGCTTTCAGTTCTGATATCTCTTCCTCCCGCTCTAGAAGCTGCTCCCGACACATGCTCAGCTCCCGGGTTAAGGTGGCAAATTCCTACAAACCCCCAAGACCCCTCAGTGTTTGCAGAGTCACCCCTAAGCAGTGTCCTGCATGCTCAAGTCAGTGTGGGATCTTTTCACCCATCCCTTACTTCCACCACCTGCCCTCTAGAGAGTCCTGATTCATCACACTGCAAGGCAGTAACCCTGTGGCCAGTGGGTGCTTCCCCGGAGGGTCCATGGCTCTGGGACCTCCATGCACTCCAAGCCTGTGCTAGGATCCGAGGAAACAGAGGTGGGCACAAGGGTGAGACAGTCACTGAGCCTGCTCTGCAGTCCCTTCCTCCCCACCCCAGCCACCCATATGACTAGATTACGTCTTCCCACCCACTTGGCATTTCCATTTCTCCAGCAATTCAAGGACATTTTCCTTTAGAAACTGATGGAGGAGAGTTCAAACTGCTTCTGGTATGAAAAACTAAGGTTCAAACAGAAACTGATGGATATCAGAGAGGGAAAAGCAAGGGGTTCTGAAGATAACATCTGAGTGAATGCCCTTTTGGTTCCTTCTAGCTCCTCCCCAGGGTCTTGCAAGTTGCAAGTGGCCAGTAAAATAAGAGCATTGAAGGACTCACCCATGGGGGCGCAGAAGAGCATGCAGATCTGCCCCATCAGGCAGACACAGCTTCAGCCCTGGCTTCCTGGGACCTCTGCTCAACCAAGCGGGGGCTGCATCTGGCACCTGATGCCAAGGCACTTGACCTGGCCTTACCAAATAGTCATATGCCAAAAATCCCTTCTAGGGGAACCCATTCCTATACTGTCAGGCCCAGACACCCTGGGAGACCTCTCCAGCCCACCCTCCTCCATCAAGATAAACACATGGGGTGAGGGAATGGCTCACAGTTCCAGATTCATCATGTCCTACTGATTTAACTAAATATCCCATCATCCCTGAAAGGTTTCAGGTGAGTGGCCCAGACTCTAAGAATACCCCAGGTCTGACAGCTACTGAACAGGTTGCAGCCCATCCTCACCTGCATCCTCCCTCACATGCCAAAGATTCTTGACCAAAGGAAGAATCTCCAAAGCAATCCTCTCTTACTATCCCAGATCAGAAAAAGGGGCTGGAAGGGTTGTGGGAAGGGGCAGGGGACCAGAGATGCCAGAGCATGAGAAGCCATGAGCCTCTGACCCTTTTCTGTAGTTACTGCCTTTCTATCAAGGCCGCGGCCAAAGGCAGTCAAGGTCAAGCATCTCACACTCTGGAAGCCCAGGCCTGGGCCTGATGCTGCTTCATCCATCAGCTTATACACATGCATGCACACGGTCACACTTATACACACACACACACACACACACACACACACACACACACACACACACACACACACACACACACCCAGAGACAGTACTCCACAGCATGCCTCCCAGACCTACACCACAACTCCACCACCAAAGGGCTAGTGTTCTCCCCTCCCCCACCCCCACACCAGCCTCAAGCTTAGTGGCTGCCTCAACTCTCCATCCAGGACACCTGTCCTCTCCCACCTACCTCTAACCTATCGGACACACCGCTGCCGAGATGATCTCCCAAAGCATGACGCTGTCTACAAATACAGACTTCTTATCCTAGTTTTCAAACTTGTCTCTCATGGTTGCCTTCCATATACCCTAAAACCTAGTCAACCAGGGTCACCCACTGTTTCTAAACACAGTAAGCCTTCCTAATACCTTCATTCAGGAGACTCCCCGCCCTGGAAAACCTAGCCCTCTGTCACCACCTGATGAAACCACATTCAGCTTTCAGAGCCCACCTCAAAGGATACAGCCCCCTTGGAAGCTTTCCAGACTCCCCAATGGAAGGCTCTCTCCCTCTCCTGAAAACTCTTCAGAACAGTGGTTAATAGCATCAACTTGGGAATCCATGGTTCAACCACAAATATTTGTGAGCACTTACCATATGCAAGGTTCTGGGCTGGTCACTATGGATATAGTGACAAGAAAGACACAATCCTTTCCCTCATAAGGAAGTCAAGTAGGCCTGGTATCAAATCTCAGCTCCCTACCCCATTAACTCTGTGTGACCTTGGACAAGTTATGTAACCTCTCTGAGCCTCATTCTCTAATCTGTATGATAGAGGTAACAGTCTTCCCTCCAGGTGTTGCTATGAGGATTAAATGAGCCAATGTATAGAAAGCACTTAGCCCAAGCCCATCAAAGGCAGCTATTTTCAATACTGATACTGTGCTTAGCAGCCTGCTTGGGCCTCTTATCTTCCTCGACATTCTCTCCCAGTCATGTGGGTTCTTGTGTGTCTCCTTTCTAGTCTGGGAGCTCCCTAGGAGCAGAGACTAGCTCATCACTCCAGGGCATGTTCAGCATCTCCTGCACAGTGAGGGAGGAGGGGCCCGTCCACCCACCCCTCTCCTTCACCAGGGTTCCATGTTCTTATCCATGAAGCGTTGCTTCTGAGCCCTGGACAGGAAACTCACCCACACAGGCCCAGCCCTGGCTGTCCTCCCCCTACGTAGGAAGGGCTAGGCACTGAGGCCTGAGTTCCTTGGCTCCTCAGGGCTGCCTCCTCAGCCGCAGCCGTGCCGCTACTGGCCTGAGGGTGGGCAGGGCAATCCATTCCGTGCCTGATTTGGTTTATTTATTTATTTTTTGCATTGGGTTCTCACTCTGTCACCCAGGCTGAGTGTAGTGGCACAATCAGGCCTCACCACAGCTCAACCCCCTGGGCTCAAGCGATCCTCCTGCCTCAGCCTCCTGAGTAGCTGAGAATACAGGCACACACTAGCACACCAACTAATTATTTATTTATTGTAATGACAAGAATCTTCCCATGTTGCCCAGGATGGTCTTGAACTCCTGGGCTCAAGCAACCTCCCCACCTCGGCCTCTACAAGTGCTGGGATTATAGGTGTGAGCCACCATGCCTGGCCTAGATTTTCAATATCTATCTCTGCTTATTAGAGGAGGTGGAAAGGGCATGATGGCCACACAGTTACTGTGAGCACTGTGCTCACCGACAGACCCCTCTTGCCTTGGACCTGGTTACCAGGCAGAGTTGACAGTCTCTTTGACAAGCAACAGGCAAACAGCCCAAGAACCTGATAACCCAGTCTCCTGCTCCCTTCTCTATCCTCAGAGCCTGCACCTAGCTGGAATATCTGCCAAATGGGTGATAGGTAGGAAGCAGCAGAGAGCTCTGAGACCAGTGTGGTTAAGGAGAAATACAAAATGGTGAGACAGCCCCTGAAAGCACACAGCCCCGGGGTCCTGCCTCTACCACACAATAGCTACAGTGGTCATGAGCAATTTACTAATCTCCCCCAGCTTGAGTTTCATCATTTGTACAATGGGATGATAGTGATAACAGCACTAACTTCACAACTGTGAGAAGTTACAGAGATAATTCACACAAAGTATGTAGTACACAGAAAATACACAATAGGTTGGACATGGTGGCTCATGCCTACAATCCCAGCACTTTGGAAGGCCAAGGCAGGAGAATCGCTTGAGGTCAAGAATTCAAGACCAGCCTGGGCAACATAGTGAGACTTCCTTGCTACAAAAAATTTAAAAATTAGTCAGGCATGGTGGTGTGTGCCTGTAGTTCCAGCTACTTGGGAGGTCAAAGTGGAAGGATTGCCTGAGCCCAGGATGTCAAGGCTGCAGTGAGCCATAATCATGCCACTGCACTTCAGTCTGGGTGACAGAGACAGACCCATCTCTAAAAAAAGAGAGAGAAAGAGAGAAAGAAAATACACAACAAAATGAGGACTGCATTATAGCTAGTTGTAGTGCTTTTAAGGAGCATGAGACAGGGTGTCAAGATGCCTGGCTCTAGACTCAGCTGTGCCTATAATTTTCTATGTGACACCGCTTGCTTTTTTCATCTGTGCAATAAGGGAGCTGGACGAGATGATCTCTAAGGCTTCTCGCACATCCAATTTCTGTGAGTCCCCACCCGCCACCTCCAGGAACAGGGTACTGGTGAGGAGCAGGCAAGAATGAGGTTTATTTCCGGTCTAGGGTGCCACCTACTGGCCTCCTTGGCTTACTGCAGTTTGCACCTAATGCTTGGGTTTTCTTCATGCATCAATTCCATTCATTTCTCCAAGGGAAGCCAGTCCCAGGCTGAGGAACTTGGGAGTGACAGGGGAAGCACGTAAGTAAGAAGAAGGAGGAGAGTAAATGCTCTATGAATTTCAGTTGCTGATTCGCGAACAGATGCAGAAGAGCTGAGGGCCCAGCAGTTGCTGGATCTAGCAGGGGCTAGGGAAGGGAAAGGGATAAGGGAATTGGGGAACTTGGGGCCTTACCTGGGGGAGGGCGGAGTTAAGGTGGCGCTGGAGCTGGTCCCGCTCATGTAGGGCATCCTGGAGCCGGCTCTGCGTGGCTGCCAAGGTCTCCTGACTCTCCCGAAGGGACTCCAGCAACTTCTCCCGCTCATCCAGCATGTTCACCATCAGTTGCTCAAAGTTGGCGTCAGCATCGGCGCCATGGGGGGGCCCTAGAGGGTCCCCCTCATTGATAGTGGGCATCACCTCACACATGGTAGGTGTGGGCAGGGCCTTCTCAGCGTCAGGGGACAGGGGAGGGACTCAGAGGGTTGGCACCTCCAGGGTAACCCAGTGCATGGGCCTCAGAGCAGGCAGTGCCAGGCGAGTGGACAGGTGGGCAGGGGCTCCTCCCATGGCATCAGTTGCTCTTGCTCTGAAAGGGGCCTGGAGCCTGGAGTGCCCCCGTGGAATGAAGCCAGAAGGCCTGGCTTAACCTCTCAGGCCTGGGGCTGGGTGCCCTGTGTCCCCAGACAAGCGGGCAGCAGCCGAGGGTGGCCATGACAGGCAGGGAGAGCAGGGCTGGAGGACGGCCCTTCTCTTAGACTGAGCACCGGAGCCTGGCAGAATCCCAGCTGGGTCTAGCGACACCCATCGTTTCTGGAAGGCAGTGTGGTCTGTGGGAAAAGAGACTGCTGTGAGGACCTGCTGAGTGGGGAAGGGCATCCAGGGGACAGGGTGGGGCAGAGGAGACAGGACCTGAACTAGAGCGTGGGGGAGGAGAGGGAGGTGCTGGCGGTGCTGGCGCATGCCCCTTCTCTGGGCTTACTCACTCTGATGGCGCCTCCTTCGTTTTTCTTAGGAATGCACATGCCTACTGCCTAGCCTCTGTCTTCCCCCAGCTGTCAGAAGTGCAGCCGCAGTGGCAGTGGTTCCCCCACCCACGTGGTTCGCTGGCCAAATATAGAAATGATTCAGTCAGCGGCAGGGTAGCAGCCGGCAGGCTGCCCAGAGTCCTCCTGAGACCTGGGGGTGGGAGGGAAGGAGATGGGGTCTCTGGCCCCTCCCCTCACCACCTTCTTCCCCACAGTTAAGCCAAGGCAAGTGCAGAAGGGGTTAAAGGGCTCTGAGTGACTGTGAGTCCCAGAGGTTGGATTCTTGGAGTCACAGGAAACCGGGGCAGAGCAGTTCCTGCCCTGACCGCTGGCACAACATGGCTAAGGTGCCCAGGCTGGGCACTGGGGCAGGCAGAGAGCCCTGACCTGCTACAATGCCCATCATTCAGGGAGGAGGTGCTGGCTCAAGTCATTCTCCACTTCTGCAACCTGCCAAGGAGGACAGCACGCAGGCCTGGCAGACAGCAGACTTGGATTCTGAGTTCACAGCCTCCCACCTCTGCACTGGAGCAGGGACAGAACAATGGCAAGGAACCCACGATTGACCAGGGGGTGAGGGGTATCACTCTCTGAGGGTGGGACTGTGGTGTGGGGCCCCCTATCATGGCTGGGAATCTGCCCCCTCGGCATAATTACTCATTGCCGGCACTGCCAGAAGTCACCAGCAAGGGTGGTTAGCACATGCATGGCCTGGCTCCAGTGACGCTTTGAGGCTGGCATAGGAAGCCCAGTGGTCAGCGCAAAGAAAGCTATCATGAGGAAGTCAGCATGCACCTGGGAATTTCTTTTCTTTTGTTTTTTTGAGTCGGAGTCTCACTCCATCGCCCAGACTGGAGTGCAGTGGCCGCTCCCGGCCACCGCAGCCTCGACCTGCTGGACTCCGGCAATCCTTCCACTTCAGCCTTCCAAGTAGCTGGAACTACGGGCGCGTGCTACCACGTCCAGCTAATTTTTTATTTATTGTGGAGATGAGGTCTCGCCAAGTTGCCCAGGCGGGTCTCAAACCCGCAGGCTCAGGCAGCAGCTGGGAATTTCTCTGCCTACTGTCGGCTTCCAACCTCATTGCCCCCCGCTAGAAAGCTACCCCCATCATCAGTTTTCAGAGGGGACTGTCTTCAGAGTCCCCAGTTCCAGGAGAGAAGGGGGATGAAGCCCCCAGCACAGCAAGGGGCACACTGGAGGTGGTGCGTAAATGGCGCTTTCCTTCCTCTTCTAGGAGACACAAGGAAGGCCTCCTGCCCACCCCTCAAAGACCGGAAGGACCAGGGTGGACAAGAGGCATCAGGACCCAGTGTGAGGTAAGAGGTCAGACACTGGGGTTCTGTGGCAGGACTGAACCCAGTAGGGGAAACAGAAGGGCCAAGCTTCTTCCACCTGAACACCTGAATCATCTCCCAGAGTACTGATGATTTTGGCAGAAGTGGGAGGCAGAAAGAGAGAGGCTGGGGAGGGATGTGGGGCCTGAATCAGATGGTAGAGCACCAGCTTAATATCACACCCATAGCCATTCCCAGAGGGGCCCAGTAGCTCAAGAAGGCATATATATGGGCACATGTGCTCATACACATATACACCCACACACAGAGGCAGACACAGGGAACACGGAGACCTAGGATATACATATATGTGGCCACACATGCTCTCAGGCATAGAAACTGGATTCAAACTCTGATAAGGGGGCCAGGTGTGGTGGTTCAAGCCTGTAATCCCAGCACTTTGGGAGGTTGAGGCAGGAGGATTGCGGGAGTCCAGGAGTTCCAGACCAGCCTGAGCAACATGGCAAGATATTGTCGTGAAAACAAATGAATAAATAAATAGTTTGGTGTGGTGACACACTCCTGTGGTCCCAGCTACTCGGAAGGCTGAGGCGGAAGGATCACCTGAGCCCCGCAGGTCGAGACTAGCCACGACTGTGCCACTGCACTCCAGCCTGAGCAACAGGGTGAGACCAGCTCAAAAAACGAAACAAAAAAACTGATCAGGGGATCCTTTCCCCAAGCTGGACAGCCACTGTGGAAGGCAGGGTCCTAGAAGGCCACAGAAACAAAAAGTAGAAGCCTGGGGTGCGCCCTGCCGCCCCTAACACTGCCGCTGCCAGGGCAGCCCACATTCGCCTCCTGTACTCAGAGCAGCTGGGAGTGGAGGGGAGGGACTGCTGCCAGTCCGGCCAGCGCTGCCATCTCACTGGTGCTGGTGACGCCATTCCTTCAAGCTCTCTCACCCACCATGCCCAGACCCCTCCACCCTGAATGCTCCAGCCCTGAGGACTCAAGGCCCTCTAACCTCATCAACACCTGAGCCCACATCTCCCCTTCCCCGCATCCCTCCACATATACCAAGAAGACATGAGATGCCACAGAAGAGACCAGGCTGGGGAAGGCGCCCTTTGTGGCAAGGCTAGCCTGTGGAGAAGAATGAAGAGTGCTCAGCACCCCAGGAATTCACTCTGCCCAGCAGATAGATGCCCAGGCAGTCTGCAGTGCAGTACCAAGGAGGAACTCCAGAGCTGGGACTCAGGAGAGCTGGGGTGCAGTTCTGCCACAGACCGGCTGAATGACCTTAGGCCAACCTACGGAGGCCTCCGCTACAAGATGAAACCCACAACCCTTGTTTTGCCCCCCTTAGAGGGATAAGACCATAGGTGAGCAGTAGATGGAGAGCAGGAAGCACCCTCCGGGTTAGGGCAGTCTGAATTACCTTCATGTTGGGCACCTGCGGGTGGGGTTTTTAAAGCTCCTTACAGGAAAGGGGCCAGAGAAGTTCTCAGGAGGGAAGAATAGGACCTCCGGCTGCCCTCTGTGAGGTACTGGCCATTTGGTCCAACTTGGCCTCCCCAGATCCTCCTGCTCATTTTAGCAACTGAGAAGCTGGCTTTTGTGCCACCGGCCCTTTCCCAGCCTCTGTGCAAGCCAGGTACCAGGTAGGAACTCCACTTCCCCTGGCCAAAGGGCATCATGGGGAGCTGGTTTGAAGATTAGCCCAGAGAGGGCTGCAGGCAGATGTCCCTGAGATGACTGTCCAGGTCCACCTGTGCCTGTTCTGCCTGCTGCACGAGCACAGTGAGCAGAAGGGAGCCCTAGGACAGCCGCATCGGGACACCTGCTTCCTTCCGGCTTCAGGACCGTCTTTAAATAGCTCAATTATCATCTCAGCTTAACAGAAGCCTCCTCAACTCCTGCACAATTCTAAGTAACACTCACAGGTCCTGAGTCAGAGGCGAAAGCTGCCAGTCCCCAAAGCAAGCTCTTGCAAGGGGCTTTGCCGGGGAGGAGCGTGGGCAGCAGAAAAGGGCTCGAGTGTGAGTGGGTGTGAGCGCGTGTGTGAGGAGGGAGGGTTGGATGAAAAGCAGGCCTCTGGCCTTAATAAACACAGAAGAGGCAACTCTGAGGCCTCTTTGGCTCCCCCAAAACCACCCCCATCTTTTCCTAACAAACGAGAGGGACGGGCACTTGGATCTGATGCTCTGGCTGGCCACACACACAGGCCTGGCTCCCTTCTGCCCTACCAGATGGCAGGCCCCACCAAGGCGAGAGCTTGGCAAAGGCAAGACTGCCAGCCCCTGTGGAAGCCACAGACCAGTGCAATGCTGCTGGGAGCCGTGCTCGAGTCTGAGTGGTCCATGAGCTGGGCAAAAGGGGAGCCTCAGGGTGGGAGCCCCTTCAGAGCTAAGAAGTAATAGAGGAGGGTTGTGCGCCCACTCAACTGGAGGAAGGATGCAGGGCTGAGGAAATGGGGAGAAGGGTGGCCATCCAGGAAAATAATGATTACGGTGGCCTATGATTTATTCAGTATTTACCATGGGACAGTCACTGTTGTCAGTTGATATGATTAACTTATTTTAATCTTCACAATTCCTTCCAAGGAAGCTGTAATTCTTCCTCCCATTTCACAGATGTGAGAACTGGGAATCAGTATCCTGTAGCCAAGTCTACACAGCTAACAAAGGAAGAACTTGGATTCCATTGTCTGACTCCATAGAGGGGAAGGGGATGGAAAAAGAGGGTCCTTTCTCCATCCCCTTGGGCTCCTTCAGGTTTCAGGAGCCTTCCACACCTTTACTGGGGTGATGGCAGCCTGAGACCAGCTTCCCCAGTCCCTCCCATCTCCCCTCCTCCTCCAGCCTTTATGGTCATGAGGTGGCTACTTCCTTACTGGAAGGCCCTATGCACCACCCACCCAAATCTCTCCCCCAGTCCCGAGCCAGAGTCTACAAGTTGTAAGCAGCTCCCCAAGCTCTCCACACAACCTACATTCCTATAGGCACTGCAGAAACAGACGTTCTTCTGAGCCACAGCTCCACTCACCCTGTGGGGCTTTCAGGTGCTATCCCCTCAGGGGAACTGAAGTCCAGCTGCTTCTGCTCGCGGGCTGCCCATCTCTACTTCCTCTCACCCAGAAGCTTCTCTTTCTCCTCTGTCCAGCTTACCACCCCTTCTTCACTCATACTCTCCCCCGAAAGCCCAATCCTAACTCCTCCCCTGCTGCTCCCTGGACCTGCTCACTGGTCCACTCCCAGGGCCCACCCACTGCTCTGTTCTTCCAGCCCCTCACCTGGCCTGCCTCTCGTCTCCCTTTCCATGTCAGTCTTATGAGCTGAGATCGCCTCTCTAAGCTCATCGCCAACACCATTTCCTCCATGGAGCTTCTTCTGATTCCCTCCAATGGGTGAGATCCACCCTTCTGCTGACCCAGCATAGCCCTCTATTCATACCACTCTTTGCTCTTTATGGGACTGCTCTTACTTTACATCATCTCACCTGCAGACCTTAGTTAGGGTAAGAACCATATTCTTCTTATCTCAGAGTGCTCTAACACAGGGCCCTAACATACTGGAGGGTGCCAAAAAATGTATACACATTTTAAGAGATGCTATCTATGTTACCAACTTTTTGAAGTTGAATTAAATTACAGTAGCAATGTGTAGTATTAATGTTCACTCAACTGTGCTTCTGCCATTTTCTTTGACTGTCCTGCCCGTCGCATGATGACACTAGCATTCATTTGATTAATGCCCTCTTTTGAGTGAGCATCATACTGAAAATTTGTCATTTCTGGGAAGTCCATCCCTGAACAACTTCAAAGAAAGGGAACTCCAAAATGGGAAAAATTGGCTCAAGGCCTCAGAAACATTCATTTATCTAGCCTTCTGAAAGCTAAAGCTTCTTGAGAGCAAGATGGGGGCCATTTCTACCACTCCAGAGCATACTCTGTAGCAGCTGATGGGTCTGAAGGCACCACTTATGTGACCCTGGGAAGATACTTGATCTCACTGAGCCTCAGTCTCCCCTCTGTGAAATGAAGATGGCAAGAGTCCCTACCGCAGAGAGTGACATGCGAGAATTATTAGAGTTAGCATACTCTAAGAAAGTGCTGAGATCAGCCCCAGCAACACTCAGTATGTGTTCATTAACTCCCAGTACCCCAAGCTCCCAAAGTGCCTCCAGGCTGGGTCCATTCTAAATACAAAAAGAAAATTAAAAATCCATTCTGGCTACAGGAAGTCATTCCCAGACAAAAAAAAAACCTCTTGGAAAAACTCTAAAGTATTGAGTTTCTCACTGCTATCCACAAATCCCTTCCATGGCATCCGGTTCTCTGGGCCCCCTGCAAGGCCAGCAGTGAGACTGTACCCCTCTGTGCTTCAAGGTCCCAAATCTGGAAAGTGAAGACTATGACACAACCCCCTCTAGTGTTCTCTCAGGATGTCATGATGCTAAAGGAGATAACAGACACGAAACAGTCTGAGAAGTATAAAATGCTGCCCCAGCACAGGTTAGCTAGCACCAGCTGCCAGCCCAGGCGCTCAGCCTCCTCATGCCAGGCTCATTCAGGGGACAAGAGAGGAGGCATCTGTTTAGACAGGCTCCCCTGGGCCTAAGTCTGGGAAGCCCATCTCACCAGCTGCTCCCGGAGTCAGAGTTGGGATACCTCTGCCCATGGCCTGTGGCTGGGTGAGCATAGAGCTCACTGTCCAAACAAGATCCCTCTTGAGAGTGGAGGGAAGCACTGTGAACCATCACACCAGAACACAGGTAGGTGTAAACCGAGGTTGTCCTGGGCGCACCTGGCCATAGGGTCAGCCTCACCACTAGCACCACCCCAGGAGGACTATTGTCAAAGACTAGCAGAGAAAAGAGGACTACAAACCACTCCCGTTCCTCCAATTCCCATAAAAAAAATAGTTTCTCTTCTGAAATACTCAAAATTACAGCCATCACAACTACTTCTTTAAATTAAGGCAGGGATTTGCAAACTGGGTTTTACCACAGAGTGCCTTCAGGGGCAGCCTGGGGCAAAAATAAAAAAGTGTGACCAACTCAACAGGCTTCAAACTCCCTTTCCTTGCTTTAATCCCATCAACTCCAACTCTGTCAGTTTTACAGGACATCTGATTAAGGTTTCATTTGCTTAAAAGAGTTCCAAGTCTAAAAATCCTTGGTTGAAGTATTGTCCACAACAGGCCCCTGCGAAAATAAACACAAGTTCTCTCAGAAAGGTAGCAAGAACATCAGTGCAACAGAGCCATAAACCTGGGAGGCTATACAAGTAACACTAGGGCCAGCCTGCTACTTCCCACATTTGGAATGTCTAATAGAGACCATATATGTACCCAAGCCAAGATATAAGGCTGCACCACTGAACACAGACACAGCCTTTGCTGAACTTACATCATTAAGTACAGTAACCCTAGCCATCTTCTGCTAATCAGAGCCATTAATTAACACTAATGTCCTCAAATAATGTTTCCAAAAGAAGAAACAGAGTAATAAGCATAGAATAGTTAGAGAATAAAAAGTTTTCAAAACTAAGGGTCCATGTGGAACAAATATGAAACAGGGCCCTCTGGTGTTGAAAAAATAATAATAAATGCTCAGAAGTCACTGTATTAGTAGATCAACCCATCAACTAGGGAGCCATCATGTAGCAGAAAGCAGGACTGTCCGGAGTGCTGACAGGTACTAAGATATAAACAGTTCAGAGTACAGAACTGCAGGGAGAAATGCAGGCATCTTAAGGCATTTGCATAAGTATGCAGTCACAAAAGTGTGTGTGTGGTTATGAAAAAGAGAATGAGAGAAGGGGCCAAGTGTATTCATGTAACTAAGTGCGTGTGATCATGAGAATGAGTGGTATATATCTGTGGCCATGAAAAGAGAAGAGGGAGGTGTGAGGGGTGGGGGGAGAAGGGAGGAGAAGGAGAAGGGGAGAAGTGGGGAGAGAGAGTATAAGGGTATGATCATGAGAGGATGCAAATGAGAGCAAGCGGGTGTGTCTAGTCATGAGAGTGAGGTCCAAAGTACATGTCAGGGCTCATGACGACACGACTGTGGTCATAAACGTGTGTATGTGCACACAGTCATGAGAGTGAACATGCATGGTAACACACGCACATACATCAGAGTCATGAAATCATGTGTGCTCATAAGAGCATGTGGAGGCCATGAGTGCTTATGCATGCATGTGTGATCATGAAAGTGTATCACTGATCATAAAATAGTGTAAGTGCATGGGTGATCTTGAACCTGGGTGAGAATGTGAGAGAGAGAGAGGAGAGAGGGCTGGGATGACAACTGAAAGAATGAAAACTCTGTTCCAGGTGCTCTGCCCCAACAGGACCAAAAACTTCAGGCACTCCACAACTGGCCTAGCCTAGGCTGAGGTCATGGAACTGGACCCAGCTCACCCTTCTACCTACCCCTGCCCATCAGGGACATACCACAGGGTCTCCCAAACCCAGGGCTCCATGTCCATGAGAAATTGCTGGAGTCACCCCTGCGTCTCCCAGAATGCCTACTCCTCATGGAACAGCCCCCGCAGAGATCCAAGCCCAGTCCCACTCCCCAGCCTTGCACTCTCAGCAGAGCTCCTCTAAGCCAGGCAAAGGACAGCCCTCTTCTGAAGCAGCTGCCAGGTGCTCCCCATCCAACACCACTCCACCCCACCCCCACCCAGAACTGCAGATTCCCACCCAGAAGGGTTCTGAGCAGTCATACAGACCAGTCCTTTCACATCATCCATGGCAGCTCAGTCTTTACTTGATTAGCCCTCAGGAACAAGGAGCTCACTACCAAATGTTCAGGAAGCCTCCACTGTTCTGAAGAAGCTCTTCTTCTTTTTTTTTAGAGTTGGAGTCTCACTCTGTTGCCCAGACTGGAGTGCAGTGTCTGCTCCCGACCACCGCAGCCTCAACCTGCTGGACTCCGGTGATCCTTCTGCCTCACCCTTCCAAGTAGCTGGAACTACAGGTGCGCACTACCACACCCGACTAATTTTTGATTTATTGTAGAGATGAGGTCTCACCAAGTTGCCCAGGCGGGTCTCGAACTCGCGGGCCCAGGCAATCCACTCATCTCAGCCTCCCAAGGCTGCGGGATTACAGGCTGAGCCACCGAGCCCGGCCGGAAGCTCTTTCTTAAACTGAATGGTAGCCTATCTCCCCTTTGAAATGGCATTCATATATCTGAAGACAATTTTCATGAAGATACATCAGCCATACATGTAATTTATGAGAATTCAGCTCTACTGGTGGTTTAAAATAAGTAATAAAGCAGCTATTTCATCTGACAGTTAACAACAAAATTAGATTGTGCATATATACTCTTGTGTAAATCACTGTACAATAATATATATATTATATATTTTATAATTAATGTGTACACACACACTATATCTACACATTCAAACTATTGTTCAGGGTTATAAACTTAAATTCATATATCAGGCTTTAAGGGAGATTTAGGGATGTTCCCTTCATCTACTGCCTATAGAATTTCCCCATTGAGATGTAACACCACTGTACTGAATCCCCAGAGGTTTCTCTGCTCCAGGTTAAATATTTCTAGTTGTGAGGAGGCCCCGCTTCATGGAACCCAGGGGACCAGAAGACAGACCTCTTCAATTCAATCTAAAGATCACTTACTGAGTGATTTCCATGAATCCACTACTGTTACAAAAACAAAAGACATGTAACATATGACCTCAATTAGCAGGAAGTTCACAGCTACTTGAGAGAACACAGATACACACGTAATCACTGGAGAGTAATAGAGTAGCATGTGACCAAATGTTCCATCTCTGGCACAGCCTGGGGGGTCAGTGCTGGGCACCACTCGGAGTATGACCAATTGAATTAACTGGTGGCAGTTTCTCTTCCAGCTCTCTCAGAATGAAGCAGCCCAGCCAAGGCCTCTCTCCTCCCAACTGAAAGGCAGGCAGCTGCTGCATGCTAGAGCTCACGTCACATGGGGGAACAAAGGACACCTGAGGGAGGCCCCCAGGCTGCAGCACCCAAGCCTCTCCGAAGGCAGAGCAATGCACTGGGCAGCAGTCCTGCTTCCTGTGCACTGAGTCAACAGCCAGGAGACAGGACAACAGGAGTCCTCAGGCTCTGCCCAGCCCTGGAATCACATACCATACTTCCTTAGAGCTCCTTCCCCCACTGCTATTTCCCATCAGCCCTGCCCCCATGACAGTCTCAGTTTCCCCAGGTCCCTCCTAGTGCTGAGGGTCCCCTAGAAGCAGCCCCTTTTAGAGTACACCAAAGACCACAGCCCCTCTGAGCTCTTAGTTGTCTTTACTCTGCCGCCCACCCGAAGTGCCACGCTCCTGTGAGCCAGCACCGTATGCCCTCCGGAGCTAATTATAGGTCAGTGAGCTAGCAGGCCAGAGGGGGGACAGATGGTGACTTCATGTGGCTGCAATACACACTTGTCCCTCCCTATGACCCTATCCCTCCCCTCCATTTCTCTCAATTCCCTCCCTGGGACCCAGACTCTGAGGCCGCTTTCACTCCCTCAATCCTCCCTGCTCCTTACCACTCCTCTCCAGCGCTTGCACACACACACACAAATACACACACAACTCCATACCATTCAGTCACTACACCTAGTTTCCACAGCAACCCACATACCAACTCATTAGGGCCTAAAACCCAGGGCAGAGTACCTCTGGCATTAAAAGGCCTCAGCTAGCTCCCCCATCCTGTAAAGCCCCCTTGGCATCCAGCTCCCTGGCCCTGTTGAGCTTGCCTTATTACCAGCACAGCTTGACTGCTTACCCTCATGGCCTGACTCTAGGCCTGTTATCCTCAAGGATCAGTAAGGACCCACAAGCCATTCCTAACAATGCTTTCTGACTCTAAGATTTCAGCAATCAACTCAGAGAAGGGACCCAGGAGCCTGGCTGGCTGCCTTGCCCTGCCCCTCCAATCTCTCCTTTACAACCCAGCTGCCAGATCTCATGCACTGCTCAGTTCTGACACCATGACATGCTCAGCAGCACATACCCCACACCACTGGTTGAGAATTCCCTTCCACGCACTCCTCCCCCACACTCTTCATTCTTCCAGTGATGGCGCCTCCCACTGAGCAGAGTGTCTAGTGCACTCTTGGCCCCCCAATAACCACTATGCTAGTCATCATCTCATTACTTTGAGATAATTTATCCCAGGAAGCATCCTCAGACCTCAGGACAAAATCTGAGAAAATAACCAAGGGAAATCATTTAACTACCTCTTTCGCGAAGGCAGCTTCCCTGGGACTACCTGGCCAGTTAACAGTTGTAGGGGGTGAATGGGTTGGAATTCAGACAACTGTTTGAAAGCATGTGGACACCTGTCTTTCTTTTTCGAATCTAACAGCAATGTAGCAAAATTGTGTGTGCAGCATGGGGGGTGTTAACAGAATACCTACTCTATGTACCTACTATATGTACCTTTCAGCTGCTCTATGGCTCTAAACTGACTTCAGAACACCTAGCACCTAACATAGTATCTGGTATACAGTAGGTGGCCAACAAATGTTTGCTGGATGCTGAACAAAGTACAGGTGCCTGCTCCAACAACTCTGTTAAGGACCATGGGAAGTCCCTGAAACCTGGCTCCTGGAGGGGCCCCTTCAGCTTACACCAGGAGGGGATCTCCAAGCTAAGGAGGGCCTCCTTAACCACTTGCTCTCCACACAGAAGAGCACAACAGCCCCAACTCTCCTACCCTCTAATGGATACTACTGGCACACCTCTCCTCAAAGGTGACATCAGCTCCTAGTGGCACCTTGTCCTAAATCCCTCCTCCTTTTCAAAGAAAACCACCCACACCGTGTCTCCAAGTCCTCCAACTCGACCTCTCTCTTCCCACCCACCATCAAGACCTCAAGCTCTGTACTGGAAAAGATCCCTACTGCGTGGACGCAAGTCAGCTCCCCACTCCCACCCTCCCAGTTCAGGAATCTCGATTCCAGCCCTCTTTTCCTGTTGCGCCCACCCCATCCCCACCCCCACCAGGCCTCGGGTTGGCTGCTCCTTCCACCCCACCGCCCTGGCACTGCGGAGACGGGGGCATCTCTGGCACAGACCGAGGCTGGCAGTTCGAGGAATGGAGAGCTAGCGATAAGTACCAAGGGTGGTATGAGGAACTCAGGGAGGATGAGGACCCCAGGAAGCGCGTGCCCAAAGGAGCGGAGCTGGCTCAGGAGCCGAGAGGCGTTTTTTCTCTGACTCTCCTGGAGGGGAAATGGGGGCGCAGTTCACCTAGCTCCCCCCGAAGACTCGCCCCCTCCCCCGAAGTCGACGGAGCTGAGGGCGAACTCCACGCCCTCCCCGCAAATCGGGCATCGCCCCCCATCCTCACCCCAAGGGCACAGGGCACCGCCAAGGCCGGCAAGGGGCGGCGGGGCGAGCAGCATCGACGCCTGCCGGACAACACATCCTGAGTGGAAAAGGGCTGTTTTCCCCGGTGTGCTAGACAAGACCCCTCCCCAAACTGTTGAGGGAAGCAGGAGCTGAGGAAAAGAGTCATCCTTCCCCCCGGCCCAGGCTCTGGGCGCTCACCTGCCTGCAAACGCCGAAGGCCGGACAGCTAGGCTCGGAGGCAGCAGGGAGCCGCCCCCGACCGGGGCAGCCCAACACGTCCTAGAGAGCGAAGCCGGCTCCGAGGTAGCTGCAGCCTCCGCCGCCCGAGCCACCAGCCGCGAGGCCCCGCCCCCTTGTTCCGCGGATAGCCCCGGGCCACGCCTCCAAGGGCGGGGCCCAGCCGCCTCTCCCAAGGCCACGCCTCCCGCCCCCGAACTCCCCCCGGCCCTGGCACGTGACAAGGGCGCCATCTTGGTTCAGCCCCGGGAGTTGGAGTAGGGGGTGACCGGGTGCCGGTCTCAGCCTCCAGGCCCGTGAGGGCTGCGCACATTCCGCCCCTCCGTTTGAACTCACCCCTGTTCCCAGTCTAACAACCTGTTCCCTAAAGTGACCTCGGTCCAGGCTTTGTCATTGTTGCCAACGGTTTGTCACCTTTCACACCTATCTTGCCCATTCGTTGCTTTTCTTTGGTCGCACCCAATTTTTTTTAAGTGACGAAACGAAACTCAGATACAGTTCTGCAGTTTGTACTACAGTGAATTGTATTGCTTGCCTTCAGGCACCTGGCTGTTCTAACACTGTTACTACAAAATGAAGTGTCTATTATACATACATAGTATGAAAACAGTCTCAAATGCCAAAATTCCTGACTGACAAATTTTAACGTTTTTAAACCTCTCCGTTTGCCTGAATTGCTCCCTTAGCCTGTCCCCTGTGGCTATTAATGCATCTTTCCCATCTGGTTTGTGAAGTCTCATCACAGTGCCTACTCAATCCTTTACCAATATCCAGTAAGCACTGCTAAAAGTGTGAACAATTTTTATATACATGCAATGTGCTCATATATGTATTTATAGATATATACACTGCATCGTCTATATCAGCAAATGCTACAGTTGAGATCACTGACACATATAACCTTCTTTCATTATTCCCAATATATTCACCATTTGGTGTAGTTTCCTTGCGTTTTTGAACAGAGTAATTCTGATTTGAGGGGTGACAAGTGAGGCTAAAATTGGTATTACAGTTGACCCTTGGACAACATAGGTTTGAACTGCAAGGGCCCACTTATATGTGGATTTTCTTTCTACTCCACTAACGGAGACAGCAAGACCTCCCCCTCCTCTTTCTCATCCTCTTTGGCCTTCTCAACGTGAAGATGTTGAGAACAAAGAACTTTATCAACATCGTAAATGAACAGTGAATGTATTTTCTCTTCCTTATGATTTTTTAAATAACATTCTCTTTTCTCTAGCTTACATTACTGTAAGAACGTAGTATGTACTACATATACAAAATACATGTTAATCGACTGTTTATGTTATCAGTAAGGCTTCCAGTCAACAGCAGGCTACTAAGTTTCAGGGGAATCAAAAGTTATATGCAGACTTTTGACTGGATAAGAATCTTGGCCCTAATCCTTGCACTGTTCAAGGGTCAACTGCATTTTGTTTGACCATCATAACAAAATCATGGTATATATTTAAGGAAGTGAAAATTATAAAAGTTTTTCACCTGTAGTCCAGAGAGTTCTAACTCTTTGCCAGGTGGTCTAGTGTTCTCACGTAAAAGAAATTTCCAAGATACTTCACATCCTTTCACTAATAAAATATGCACCACACTAGAAAAGGCAACTCAGCCAATGTAGAGGAAAGCTGAAGCCACGATAACACACTTTACCAAGTGTTTGTCAATATTATGCTGACAAGCAGCAGATATTCTATTAGTGTATCTGTCATCATACCATGGAATTTGACACAAAAACTCAAGAGTTGAGTCAGAACACAATTATTAAGCCAAATTTATTTCACCCCCTTTTTAAAGGTAACTCCTAAATGGGGGACACACAATGCACCAGGACAACTCTCTCCTGCTCCATGGCATCTTGAGTTAGCGACTCTGTGCTTCTCTCCTCCTGCCTCAGAGACAACTTTTAATTGTAGAGGTTTACAAGGTGCTTATTGTTATCAACTTAAATACCCAAATTCTGTTTTTCACTGGCCCAGGCTCACTCTGTGTGTGAACAGCTTTAATACCACCCTCAAGGTAGGGTAAGGTTAGCTGTTAGCAGCAGTATTAAGCAGATGGCTCCTAGGAATATTCTTTAAATAGCAGGGGGTGGGGAAAATAGTAAGGAAAAACACCACACTAATTTAGCAGATTGGCTCACAAAAACTTCCCTCACAAGATTTTCATCTTTGAAGAATACTGTCTTAATGCCCACCTTCTGGCAATATCCAGCTCACTGGTTAATGGAGGGGCTGGGGGTGGAAGGAGAGACAAACAGCAAGGTTATCTTCTTAGCAAAACAAAAAACACCCATGATCCTCATCTCAGAGAACAGCAATTCCATTTGACCAACAGGAGGATATTAGCATTTCTGCATGGACAAAAGGCCAGGCTTCTGTAGATACACAGGATGACAGCAGAAGCAGTAGATTACAGGGCTAAGTCACTAAGTGCTTATGGTTCAAGAGGCTGGTTTCAACATGCAATGCATTTGTTTTAATTACCTTTCTAATAAATGCCTTTTTAACAATTCAATGAAAGTGCCACTATCCTTTATGAAATAATTTTCCTGGTTTGTTTTACATTGTACTTAGAAACACAGATTTAATAGACTCTTTAATCAATCTTACTTTTTAGGCTGATTAGGATAAGGTATACCACAACCAGTTTTTTACTCACTCTCACTTTTGTATCTATGTACACTCTGCCTATTCCCTTTTACCACCATCCACCACAAGAAAAATGAGACTGATCTTTTTAAATTGTAGTGTAACAAAAAAACCTGGGTCAGAATCCTGGCTCTGCATTTACTAGTGTTATGAGTACAGTCACTGATTCTGTTTTCTCAACCATAAAATGGGAATGGTATCACCTACCTTGCAAGATTTTGAGAAGTAGAGGTACTACATAAAGTTCCTAGAACAGTACCATGGGCACAGAATCATCATTACCACTATGAGCCTCATGCAAAAAAATACCTAAGATCCCAAACTGGCAAAATAATATGTATACAATAAATATCCAAAAATTATTTTCTAAAAAAGATACACAAGTCAATCTGATAAGATTCTTAAAACCCTGTCACCTGCTTTATTTCTGGAGAAGAGTAATGGGAGAAGAGAAAATACTCAATTGAATTTGAGGGTCAGCTAAATTGGAAGCAACAGTAGCAATGATTTTAGGCCTCTAAATTTCTCTGATCTTTAAGGGAATGCTGAAACTTCCTTGTTTGGAGATTTAGGAGTTTAATTTTCCCCTAAAGCAAGATCAACCATTTTTGCTGGGATAAAAGAAAAAAGAACAAACAACTCAATAGCACCAAATGGGGTTTTAACACAGAAAACAGGGTCAATCCTTTCAAATGCAAATTTTTTACATTAAAATATGTTTATAAATCATAGATGTTTTTCTTCTTAATTCAAAACTTCTCCCTCCCCTAACAGGAGCCCCAGGAACCTGAAGAGCATGTGCATTACTAACCAGATATAACAATCCAGTCAACCCTTCCAAACTGGAATCTGATTACTAATGGACTAGACTCCGGGCTGCCCCAAGGGATGGGAAGCAGAAACTATGCTCTCAGGGAGAATGGATACTGAGGATGCCACCAATCAAAGAGTCGAACGCTGTGCACTGGGTCCAGGATGACTTGCACACCCTGTTCACTGCGCAGTTTCCGACCACCATGGACAGGAGAATCCTGGAACACCAGTCTCACTCGATGATGCCGCATGTCCGTGCTCACATTGATAGTAAACTAAAAGAGAAAAACAAATTCAGTACCCAACTTACACACCCTGTTTCCAACAGCTCACTCTGAAATAGTCAACGTAATTTACATTGGTTAGCCCACAAGATTAATCTTCGTAAAGATATAAAAAGTTAAGGACAATTTTATAAAGTCTTCTTAGCTTCATATGCTAAATTATGCTAAAGAAAGTCTCACAAATGGATGAATAAATCAGTATACATGCACAAAGACTACCATCACAACTAATTTTTAAAAATTGGGTTGAAGCTATAAGATACTTAAAGGGATTTTGATAAGATACTGTTTAGCAAGTCAAGAAAGATGCACATAACATAAATCTGATCCCATGTTTTGTAAAAATAAAATCTCCAAATGTGTGTGCAAATGGGTCTACAGAATTGTATAGTATGGAATACATGGAGCATGAGTATATAACTAAGTCATTAATGTGGCTTAACCTGGAGGGAGAGGTGCCTACAATAAAAACTGCATGTATGACATAACCTCAATTATACAAAATTATTTAAGAGAGTACAGGTATACATATTAACAGACACATTAAAGGACTTGTTCCCAAAAGATTAATTGCAGTTATATGATAGTGGAAGTCTAAGTCACCTTTCCTTTCTCATATATTTATGTATTACTTAAATTATTTACATGAAGCATGCATTCATTATCTATTTTACCACTAAAAAAAAGCTATTTTCATTGTGGAAGGGGAATCCCATGTATATGAATATAAGCCTAAGACATAGAGAATACAAATTATACAAAGTCTCTAGTTGCCAATCCAATTAAAATTTTCTTAAACCTGAAAAAAATGTTGTTTACTAATCTAATTCTTAGCTAAGCCTTGAACAGTGATAGGATCACACCAAGGACAGAGCTGAGCTGGTCACCCCATATATTAACATCCCATTTATGACCCCATGTGGACCTCAAGGCCCTGATACACAGTGCTCATGTATGTGACTCATCATTATTCCTAATAGGATAATTTTTCCCAATTATTAATGATCATTACACAAGATGCAAAAACGTTATTTTCCTACAGAAAAAGAGGTTAAATAATCTGATATAATTACCATCTCCACAAATCTATTCCTAACATATTAAATCTGATTTCAAACTTTTAAAATTATTCTTCAAAGATTTCTTCCTTAATGATTAAATTTACAAATCTCTTTTAAACCTTAGATATCATGAGAATCTATGAAAGAGCTGAGGATGACCGTCTGAGTCCCCACTTACCAGGGTAAATATCATTCCCATGACAATTGGAATAAAGATGAAATTGAGGGTGGTGACCTGCAGTAGGCAGCAGTCCTGGTCTGGATTGGTATGAACATCTTCATACTGAACAGGAGGCTGTAATCCTCCCATACACTTGCTCTTTAACCTAGGGGACTGACAAGAGCTGAGAATTAATCTAATAGCTTAGAAGAAATGTATATAGCTCTAAGACTCCACCAATTAAAATCCTATGGCTCGACTAAAGTTAGTGAGATACACCTTTCTGTTATCCCCTCCCTCCCTCTCTCTCTCTCTATATATAGATACACACACACACACACACACACACACACACACACACACACACACACACACACACACATATACACACATATATATTTCAGTTTCTGAAGATCAAAGAAAGCCTGCCCTTTGAAAGAAGGGGAAATACATTTGGATGAGCAAATACGGTAGTTATTCCTTGCCATTTGACAAGCAACAGAAACTTACAGCCTCTGTCAGAGGCTCTCCAATATTTGAAAGACTGCATATTCCTTATAACTTATCAAACTCCAAAGAACATCTGCTACACAAAAGAGGCAGAAGCAGAAATGGCCACCTAATTCCATGCACCATAAAACAAAGAAGTCACAACAAGTCCTGGAACTAAAGAAAATGTCAGTATTCACTTTCCTGCAATATCCTAGTCTCTGCTTCTAGTAAATCTCACCACTATTAAGACTATCCCTTCCACCCCGTCTCAGAAAAGTCTGGTGGACTTTCTACCAATGGCTAATGGATATCCTAGACTATGGGGATCTTATTAAATGCAAAATACCAGAACCAAAATTATTCCCCAGAACCATGTTTTTGAAATAAATCAATAGGAAAATATGATTTACAAACTTATCTGTAACCCACTAACCACCAAGTGAGGAATAACTACCTTTATCTGTAATGTCTCATCAGTGAGATACTAAGTAGAGAAGACAGGTTTAAAAAAAATGAGGCTGCTGAAGATAAGAATTACAGATAGGTAAAGCAGATCCTCCCTGTGGCCAAGCTCTCATGTACAGTCTGAACACAAGGCAGAGACAGAGGGGACTGGTTTGTACTCTTTTCATAAAGCCTTTTGGCAATCCCTCTCCCTCTCCTCTCCTCATGGCTTTCTCAAATCACCTCTAACATAAAACCATATAAAGTATATTTATAAATATACTGGCTTTGAACAACAAAAAATAATTTAAGCAAATAACTAGTACATTGTTACTTTTTTTCCTTTCTCCCACTTATTAGAAGTCTTCAAGTATACAGAAAACTCAATAATAAGTGCAATAAATTTCTGTATACATTCTATCATTGATAGTTTGCCATATGTACTTTCCCCCCCATTCTATATTTATACATATATAGAAATCACACACTTTGGGAAGGAGAGTGGTGCAAAACTATATGGAAGTAATATTTACACTTCACCCTTAAATAACTCAGCATAAATAGACACTTAAACATAACCACACATTATCACACATATGAAAATTAACAATAATTTCATATTATCCACAGCTGATTCAAATTTAATTATCCCCAAAATGTCTCTTATAGCTCTTTGTTCCCTGATCCACAGATCAAATCCAAGTTTACTCTTGAATTAAGTTGTTATATTTGTGTCTTTCAAAACAGAATCATTCCTCCTTCCTTTTCTTTTCATGGCAATACAGGTTGAATATTCCTTATCCGAAATGCTCAGGACCACAAGTGTTTCAGATTTTAATTTACATTATACCACTTAAGCATCCAAAACTTGAAAATCCAAAAATCCAAAATCCAAAATACTCCAATGAGCATTTTCTTTGAGCATCCTGTCAGTGCTCATAGTTTCAGGTTTTGGAGCATTTTGGATTTTGGACTTTCGGATTTGCGATGCTCAATCTATATTAGTTTTTATATATATTATTTAATCTTAATAAGGCAATACCTAGAGTCATGTTTTAAATGCTAAAACTTAATATCCAATGCAATAATATTAAGAGGTGGGACCTTTAGGAGGTGATTAGGTCACAGGGCTCCTCCCTCTTGAATGGGATTAAGGCCCTTATAAAAGAATCTTCACACTGGGTTTGGCCTCTTTTGGCCTTCTGCCTTCTACCATGTAAGAACAAAGTGTTCCCGCCCTCTGGAAGATGCAACAATATGCCCATCTTAGGTGCAGAGAGACCAGGCCTGCACCAGACACTGAACCTGGTGGCACCTGGATCTCGGACTTTCCAGCCTCCAAAACTGTTCTTCATAAATTACCCAGTCTGTGGTATTTGTTTTAGCAGCACAAACAGACTACGAAAAGCATCTAGTGAAATTTATTAGAACAAGATATTACCCGAAAAGCAAAGAGAAGACCACATACCTGTTTTTTGAACTTGAAGTTGAATTCCCACATTGGTTCCTGTCTGTTCCCAACAATCTTTCTGCACCAGAAAAGTAAGCACTGTAAGAAAGTAAAAACAAAATAAACCAACAAAAAAGAAAAAGAAAAAAAAAATCAAAATACACCATAAGGTAACAAAAAATAAGCAGTAAAAACCTCTCTCTGACAGCTCTAAAGCCAGCCACAGTCCCAATGCTGAGATTTTATTTTGGCACATATAGACCCCCAACTTCACGCTGGTGCAACATGAAAACAGACAGTCCCAGGGCTGTTCGGTAAAGAGGGACCAATATAAGTCAACCTCAGAGGTTACTGACATCAACCCTTATTGTTCTCATCTTTAAAGACAGAAACATGGTATCTGGAGGCTGGAGCATTCTTTGTGATTCAGCAGGTCACTCCTCTACATTAAAACATAAGGGCAGCCAGCAGCCACCAGTCAAGATGATAACAAGGCCATAAAGTAGGCAGGGAGAGCTGGCCCCATGACAGGAGGAAACTGCTCAGGACCTTCTGGGAGCAGACAGCCGGTATAGAAACCACACAGCTAGGCTGAATTCAGTCTAGAGTAAGCCCCTCAGTGAAAGTCAGGCTACAGCTAGGGTTAAGCACAAGAAGTGAAGTACCTCCCAGGGGGTAGGGGGTGGGTCGTCCGCCGTGCCAGCTGTCCTGCCCTTCAGACATGCCCTGTACGTCCTGCTGTTCCATCAAAAATAATGGGCTTGGCTTTAGGGGAAAACACTTCTGCTGCCATCACAACGGCTCCAGTGTCCCACACAAGCTATGCTACTGAAAAGAGAGAGAGGGGGAATCAAATACGAAAAGCTGGAGTCCAAGAGCATGGGACAACTTCCTTTAGGCATGCTGGCAATTCCCTGAATGCCATGCGACTGTGAGTATACAAGTGGCAAGGCCATGCGTGGGACAACTGCCACCGCAGGTCCCATACCCTCTTCAGAATATCTCTAACAAGGCACAAAAGAAGCAGCCAGGTGGCCTGGACTTACTATTTGAATTAAGACCTTAGTCTTCATTTTACTTTGGCTTTCTACAGTTCACTTTTTAAAAATTAATGAGAATGATAGGAATATGAAGATACAGGTATTTTAGAATTTAGGCAGTAGCACTTGCATCGTGCACTGGAGCCGCTAAGATGTGTAAGCATGAGGAGTTTGCCCAATACTGCTCTGTTCCCAGCAATTGATTCACTCCTGGCATGGCTAACTTTGGGCTGATCCCCACCCCCAAGACAGTTTAGTCTGATAATATCAATGTTTCTGGGGAGGGATACTGTAAATGTGAGATGATACACTGTCCACTCATGTTACAAGCAGAAGCAGCTGCCGGGTGAAATCCTACTCGTCCAGCATTCTACTCCTGCCCTGAATCCATCAACTAGCATGATATTAACTTGAGCACAGCCAATGGCCCTGACCACCTCAGTTTGCATGTCTCGGGTGAGCCTTGATAATCTTGAAATCAATAGTACCCTTTTAATTCATACATATCAGGTAGAATATGATCACCCTAAAGCTACACTAGGGAAGAAGAATTATTATATAATGTCCATTACCATAAAAACAAAGCATAAGAGAACGGTAAGTGCTATAGAATATGAGACTTGGGGTATCAACAGAATAATAAAAGTTACCTCAAAATCAAAGATGAAATTTAGACAACGGTATTACTTGAATAAGAAAAGGGCTAAGACATCAACTTGCCTAAATTATTGTATCTGTTATACTAGCCTAGCTTGGCAAAGTTGACTTCACTAGCAATTTCATCAGGGAGGAGAAAAAGAAAAAACGGAACAAAGACAATAGACCTATTTACAAATCAGAAGAATGTCTGAAACTTGAATATACTGTATGAATATAAAATACTGGGGAAATCCTGAGATAAAAAAGCCTAAAACACAAGAAGGTTTTCAGAGAAGGATATGGTTCAGAGGACCAATAGCCTTCCCCAAGGTCTATGAATCAGAGTACTCTATAGTCTCTGAGACAACATGCCAGAGTTTGGCAATAGCCTAGCATGGGGCCCTCAGCAAATGCTAAAGAAATAAAGTCTACACCAGAGTCCTTTAAGGAGGTCAACAACAGAGGGGAATCCCTAATGTCAATGTCACATTATAAAGAGAAAATTATTGAGTTGTTCGTGTTATACCTTTGTCCCATGATTTAAAAATTATAGCATACATTTACTATTTGAGTTGTGCTCTCTTTAGCCCAAACCATCAAAACCACTATATCTAAAATGGTCCAATGTAAAATGCATGAAGATTAATTAAAATAAAAAGAATAAGGCATAAGCTTAAAAGCACAAGGAAGCTTTAAGGCAAAGATAAGATAAGTCAGCCCAGTAAAGCAGGAATATCCTTTGAACCCTGGAAGTTTACATTAGTTCCCCTAGCAGACTGGGACCTACAGCCCTCCCCATTAAGGAAGCTAGAGACAAACCATGATAACAGACCCACATATCAGAATCCACTAGTCAAACCCCAACACTAGTTCTCACTTACTTTGGAATTCTTTAATGTGCTGGGAGTGCTTTCTGGAATGGCTGGATTCTTGGAGATTCGAGCAGCAAAGGGCTCATACATATGGTACAAAGATCGGATCACACACGCCCGGAGACAGCGCAGCTTCTCCATTGACTCTGGTCGCAGGCGCAAAGGCAGAGAAGCGTCCAGCGTGTAGTGCCTGAAACATGACACATTACTACCAATATGTGACCTGTCTCTCCTGCTCCAAGTCAGTCGTCTCAGACTCCTGGTCTCTGTATGAACTTTACAGTACTCTTCTACCAGCCAGTAGTTAGTTTATCCCCAAGTGCTCACACACATACAAATCACCATCTCCTTAAGCTCTCAGCAACTTTTATTTCTTTGCCTTGTAATTCTGCACTTTTTCATCCACTTCAAAAGTTTAAATCCTGACTTTCACTCTACAAAATTTAAATCCTGACTTTCACTCTGAATTTAAAACAGTATTAACATACTTTTGTTGCTCAAAATGAAACTGTCCCAGGTTCTCCTGTCACCAGGTTCTGCCACCAGGATGTCTCAAGTTCTCTACTCCTTGCTACTCAACACTCCTTCCCACCACAGCATTACAACACCTCACAATCTTCACTACAATTTCACTAGCATCAAAAGCTAGCTCTTTTACTAATTATATAATTGACTTGCTCCTCACCATTACAACTATACATAGGGCAGTGTAAGTACAAAAACTTTATACTTCAACATGACTAGTAAATCTAAGAAAACAACTAATCCAATTGGAAAGATAAGCAGATAGATATCTATAGTTTTTTAATATTCTAGCTAAATAAGTCTCTGAAGCAAGAATAGATAGTTCTTTCTGGATCTACAACTAGAGTTTGTGCTAAAGTGGATACTGGAGGGAGTAAGGAGGCAACCACAGGGAAGACAATTACCTGAGTAATTAATATCAAATTTAAACTAGAGAGGGGCTCAAGGAGTCTAAAACTAGGGTCATGCCCAGCTTTACATGGAATAGACAAAGTGAAAGTGAAAAGAGGACACCATCCAGTGAGTAGCCTTTCAAATCACAAACAACAATGAAAAAAGCTACACATATAACAGAGTGACATCTCTGTGGTCGCACCTTCGGTACAACCTGGTCCAAAAGGCAGCAGTGCAAGTGACAGTCCAGGCATTCTTACAAATCAGGGAAAAATTCACAATGTCCTCAGGACGGATGTAGGAGGCCAGCAATAGCCAAATATCCATGGGATACTCTTCTCCTCCAGCCCCATCCAGTTCTTCTGCAATAGAAAAAACGATAATCATTTCTGATCTCCTACTACGTTCGTATCTAAAGATACTCAATCATTTCAATTCTCCCAGGGATTGCACAGTAAGGAAAAGATTTTCAACTGGTCCAAGGAAGCCCCTCAAAGTTATTATCATTTCCTACTTATCCCAGCTGCTGGAAACTTTTACCTCCTGTTGCCCAAGTGAATAGACCTTGTTCTTAAGGCCTTTAGTTAACAACTACTAACATGCCATTCTGAAGTTTTCAAAGTGTCTTTGCACATATTATATCAACTCTAATAACTTTCCAGTGGAAATCAGAAAAATATTATCGTACCCATTTTATTAATTTAAAAAAAAAACAGCCAGGCATGGTGGCTTATACCTGTAATTCCTTGGGAAGTCAAGGTTAGAGGACTGTTTGAGCCTAGGAGTCTGAGACGAGCCTGGGCAACAGAGTGAGACTTCCGTCTCTAGGAAAAAAATTTTTAAAACTAGCTTGGCATGGAAGCATACACCTTTAGTCCCAGCTACTGAGGAGGCTGAGGTGGAAAGATCACCTGAGCACAGGAGGTTGAGGCTGCAGTGAGCCATAACCCCATCACTGCATTCCAGCCTGGGCAATAGAATGAGATTCCAACTCAAAAACAAAACAAAACCTTGCTGGGTTCGGTGGCTCAGCCTGTAATCCCGCGCTTTGGGAGGCGGAGGTGAGTGGATTGCCTGAGCCCGCGGGTTCAAGACCCGCCTGGGCAACTTGGCAAGACCTCATCTCTACAATAAGTCAAAAAATTAGCCGGGCGTGGTAGCACGTGCCTGTAGTTCCAGCTACTTGGAAGGCTGAGGTGGAAGGATTGCCGGAGCCCAGCAGGTCGAGGCTGCAGTGGGCGAGAGCGGCCACTGCACTCCAGTCTAGGCGACAGAGTGAGACTCCAACTCAAAAAAACAAAACAAAACAAAACAAAACCTTGCCATCTAGTCAAGGGAAGCAGAACTCAGGTTTTCTGACTACAAATTCCAGTTCTGCACAATAAGCCCTGCTGCTCTTGATTTCCCTCAAAGTCTCTGAGAACCCACCAAACATTTTCTTCAGTTTAGTCTGTAAAAAACAAAATTGGCTTTAAGATGGTATGAGGAAACCTCAAAGAGCAAACTAAATAAAAAATCAGATAAGCTTCAATAGATTCGCATTACTCAGTAACTGCCTGCAAACACACTTTTCTTCTACTTTCTCCTTGTTTCGTTGTCATTTTGACTTATGATCCTAGCCAGAGATACTCAGTCACTCCTTGACAGTGGATTTCTATCTCTTCTTCCTTCAGAACTCATTAGTGTTAATTCTGAGGTCCACTGTACTTCTCAGGTTCAGGTAACAACACATGCTCTGTAAAAATACCTGAATCTGGGTTAATCCTAACACTTATTTCAGACCTAGTCACAGGACTATCCTAAAACCAGCTTTCTTCTTTCCTGGGCAAAAAGCCCCTATACCACCCCCTGCCCTCCAAAGTCACCCCTGCTTTTCTAGCTAACTGCTTCCCACAGCTCTATGATTAGATCAGGTTCTTCATAAGAGACCAATATGTCTAAAACAACATCCTTCTGATTCCTGACCCTTCTTGTAATCTCCAGTAACCATTCAAGGTTCAATCTTCCAAGTCTGGGACCCACTTTCTCCCATATTACATCTTCTCTCTCTGAAAGAGAAGGCAAATGACTACAAGAATATTCACTACTGAGATCTCTAAAGACTTTTACAAAGCAGAGTACTAGTCAAAATTTTCCATCTTTAGAAACAAAATTTAGTAAATACTGAAGAACTGCATGTTGCATACATAATCTATAGGAAATTTCAAAATGAAGGAAATGGTATCAGTAGAGGAAAGCTTCATGGAGATAAGTCATGAAGGTCATAAAGAATTCTGATGCACCAGAAAGGCATAGGTTAAGAGGGAAAGTATGCCAAGTGAAATAAAGAGCTAACAAGAAGCCAAGGTACTTAGAAAAACAAAACATACGTAAGGACAGAAAAAAGTCTAATTAGATTTTAGTAAAACTAAGAAATTACTGTTAAGTCTTTTAGATGTAATAATGGTATTTTTAAGATTATTTATCTTTTAGAGATAATGATAGAATATCTGGAAATTGTTTCAAAATAATACAGTGTGTGTAGTATGATAGGATAGGGGAGTCATGGTTGAAACAAAAATGGCCATGAGTTATAGCTTATAAAAACAAAGTGGTTTAAAAAAAGTGGTAAAAAGAGGGAAAAAACTGTTTTAATAGCTATGAATTGATAATTGTTGAAGCTGAGTAATGGCTATATGAAGTTCATTATGCTATTCTCATTTCTTTTTCTTTTCTTTTTCTTTTTTTTTTTTGAGTCAAGGTCTCACTCTGTCGCCCAGGTTTGAGTGCAGTATCATGATCACAGCTCACCACAGCCTCATGGGCTCAGGCGATCCTTCTACCTCAGCCTCCCAAGTCACTAACTTTTTTATTTGTAGATGGAGATGAGGTTGCCTAGGCTGATCTGAAACTCCTGGGCTCAAGTCCTGCCTCGGTCTCCCAACATGCTGGGATCTCAGACGTGATCCCAGCCACTGTGCCTGATTTTGCATATTTCATTAAAAAGAAGCTAAAAGAGCCGGGCTCGGTGGCTCAGCCTGTAATCCCGTGCCTTTGGGAGGCTGAGGTAAGTGAATTGCCTGAGCCCGCGGGTTTGAGACCAGCCTGGGCAGCGAGACCTCATCTCTACAATAAATCAAAATATCAGCCGGGCGTGGTAGCGCATGCCTGTAATTCCAGCTACTTGGAAGGCTGAGGCGGAAGGATCGCCGGAGCCCAGCAGGTCGAGGCTGCGGTGGGCGGGAGCGGCCACTGCACTCCAGTCTGGGCGACAGAGTGAGACTCCAACTCAAAAAAAAAAAGAAGCTAAAAGGCCAGACATTTGGCTCAGCCTGTAATCCCAGCACTTTGGGAGGCCAATGCAAGAGGATTGCCTGAGCCCAGAGGTTTGAGACCAGCCTGGGCAACTTGGTGAGACCTCGTCTCAATGACAAAAAAATCACAAACACTAGCCAGGTAGTGGCATGCATTTGTAGTTCCAGCTACTTGGAAGGCTGAGGTGGAAGGAACACTGGAGTGCAGCGGCACACTCACAGCCACTGCAGGTCTAGGCTGCAGTGGCTGTGAGTGTGCCGCTGCACTCCAGTCTGGGCAAAGAGAATGAGACTCCAACCCCCCCCCCAAAAAAAGACTCCAACCCCCCCCTAAAATAAGAAAAAAGGATAAGTCTGACTAGAATGAGAGAACCTAATGGAGGTAGAGTAAGGAAGTAAAAAATGAATTATGGCTGAGTCTGTAAACCACAAATCATATATCTGATAAGTGACTGGTATCCTGAATATATAAATAAATCTTACAACTCAATAATAAAAAGATTTTTTTCCAAATATACATAAATGGCCTAGAAGCAAATGAAAAGAGGGTCAACATCATAAGCCATCAGGGAAATATAAATCAAAGCCACCAGGGATACCAATTCACATCTACTATGATCTTAAACACTAGATAATATCATTTTAAAAGTCAGACAAACAGCGTTGATGAGGATATGAAGAAACTGGAACCCTTATACATTGCAGGTGGGAATATAAAATGATGCAATCACTTTGGAAAAACTTGGCAATTTCTCAAAAATTAAACATAGAGTCTCCATATGATCCAGCAATTTCACTCCTACCTAACCAAAAATGAAAACATACGTTCACACAAAAACCTGTCCATGAATGTTCACAGCAGCATTATTCATAACAGCCAAATAAAAGGAATGAGATACTGATACATGCTACAAAATGAACAAACTCTGAAAACAGTATGCTAAGTGAATGAAGTCAGACATGAAAAGCCGCATATTACATGATTCCATTTGTAAAAAATGTCCAGAATAGGTAAATCTATATAGACAGAAAGTAGATTAGTTTGGGAGAGAATGAGAAGGGATGCTAATAAGTATGAGGTTTCTTTTTAGGGTAATGGAAATGTTCTAAATGTAGATCATGCCGATGGCTCCACAACTCTGTGAACACACTAAAGCCACTGAATTGTACACTTTAAAGGAATAAATTTTATGTCAATAAAGATGTTCTAGTCGGGCTCGGTGGCTCAGCTTGTAATCCCGCGCTTTAGGAGGCTGAGGTAAGTGGATTGCCTGAGCCTGCGGGTTCAAGACCCGCCTGGGCAACTTGGTGAGACCTCATCTCTACAATAAATCAAAAATTAGCCGGGCATGGTAGCACACGCCTGTAGTTCCAGCTACTTGGAAGGCTGAGGTGGAAGGATCGCCGGAGACCAGCAGGTTGAGGCTGCAGTGGCTGGGAGCGGCCACTGCACTCCAGTCTGGGCGACAGAGTGAGACTCCAACTCAAAAAGAAAAAAAAGTTAAAGCCAATCTGTGAAATGTGTTAAAAAACACACACACACACACACACACACACACACACACAACACACACACACACACAAATCCTCAAAAGAATGATAGTGGGATAGTGGTAAGTAGGGATTTTAAGTGAGAAGATAAGAACAAAGAAATGTGAAGAATCTGAACACAGGTTGAGTCTCCCTTATCCAAAATGCCTGGGACCAGAAGTGTTTCAGACTTCAGTTTTTCCCAGGTTTTGGAATATCTGTACTCACTGATTGAGTATCCCTAACCCAAAAACCAGAAATCCAAAATGCTCCAATGAGCATTTCCTTTGAGCATCATGTCAGTGCTCAAAAAGTTTCAGATTTTGACCAGACACTGTGGCTCATGTCTGCAATTCCAGCACTTTGGGAGGCCAAGGCAGGAAGATTGCTTGAGGCCAAGAGCTCAAGACCAGCCTGGACAACATAGTGAGATTCCATTTCTAATTTAAAAGAATAAAAGGCTTCAGATTTTGGAGCATCTTGAATTTGGAATGCTCAAATCTGTGTTAATTTTTGGATCCTGAGAAAGGAATGTCACTGATAATAACTGGTATAAATACAAAGTCAATTCATTAATTTATTGTTTATTTTAATATATCTTAACAATACAAATATCTATTATCTGATTCTCACGTACAGGTAAAAGTTCTGGTAGATGAGACCAAAAACACATACATTATTTATTACTTATCAGCTTCCCTATAAACTTAGCTGTTCATCAGAACCACTTTAGCTTAAAGAATTCTGGCTTCTACCTCAAGAGATTCTGACTCATTAAGTCTGGAGTAAAACACAGAATCTGAATGATGGTTTGGTATATTATACACCATTGGTTTGTTATTCTTTGTTTCATTTGTATAAGTTTGGTCACCATCACATGCTTTTCTATTTTCCACAGTACCTATTAGACATGAAGCAGACATTAGTAATTGCAGAACACTCAAAAGCTCATGATAATATTTAAGTTTATGTGAAATAAAACTGATTACATAAAATCCACATATTTGGGAAAACAGTTTCTGGTCACATCGCTTCTTTATACATTCAGAAACCAGAAATGCAAATGCTTTTTGTTTTCACATTGCTGTGTGGGTTTTTACCTGATAATAACATGTTCTCAATGATGGCTACTATTGTTCAGTTCACAGCTCCAGAAATGTATTAACTCTTACCAATCTCCTTCCCTCTCAAATTTAGACAAAAGCAAAACACCCAGATATAGTAAACCCTGACCCACTACCAAGATCCTTAGTTGACAGCCAAGTTTTCTCCACACTCTCCTGGTATCACCTCTTATATCTACCTTTGTGCTATTGAGAAAGTAACATCTTCAGTTTATCACCACAGACAGGACTAATAGGCCAAAAGAGAGCAAACTCTATACCTTTATGCCTCTTGCTTTTCTTTTTTCTGGAGATGGTTCTCTCATGGATGCTCTCCTCCTGGGCATCCATCTCATCACTGCTGTCGATGATGTCACAGGGCTCACAAGCCCCAGAAAGAGCTTCCTCTGCAGGAACCTGGGAGGCTTCCAAGCCACACAGAGATTTTACTAGAAGAAAATAAGGAGACAATGAGATGGCACACGGTTCCACCCCAAAACACAACAACTTAGCCAAGGTGTCAGCATCTATCAGAGAAAGAGGGAAAAAAAGTATGAGTGAGTCTGCTGGAGAAAGTTGACGATCTGTTACCAGATTTTTGAAAACAAAAGTTTTAGTATCTTAAATATAAAAACTGGAAATCAATGGGTGGGCAAAATGACTCCAAAGTCGCAGAAACCGACTCCTTAAAAGTGCCAACTTCAGCCCTGAAGAAAAAGGGAGTGCATAATTTTTCCACTATAAACCATGCAGGATAAAAACAAAAGACGACATGTAGTCTCATAAGTTCTGGAGAGGAATGTTTGCGACAAATTGATCCAATTTAACCCTGGTCCTGGGCTGAAGACAGTAGGTGTTATAAAACACAAGTCTCAGGGACCTATGAGTAAAAAGCATGAAAGCAAGAGAAACACCGGAAGAGGAAAAGAACACTCCAAGGTTATTACACAAGGAAGCAAATTGTAGAATAATATATATGTGAACTACAGGAAAGAGATTAATACCCAAGTAGAAGGCACTGGAAACTAAAAAAGAGTATGAAAAAGAAATTTTAATGCAAGAAAGAAATAAAATTTTTCTTTTACAGAAACTGCTGCTCTAGGCTAATAATCCTCCACCACCCTCGATACATAAGTAAACACTGAGGAAAGCAAACACGTTTATGGAAAGATGCCCAATGGACTGCAAGAAAAACACTGGGACACAATCCCAGAAAAACAAAGCAGACCCACGATCTGGGTCTCAAAGGCTCTCCGAAAGCTTACCTTCCTGCTGCACAGCGTTGGCGACGGCTTTCTTGACTCGTCCAGACCTCACGACTGCCGGATCCGAGTTGGCATAATCCGCCACGGTCACTGAAACACAGCACCCACCCTCAAGGAAGAGGCCTCTCTCTTCAGCGTCTTCCCCACCAAGATCCCCTCCTCCCCGCTACGGGTCCCCGCCCGAGCCGCTCCCGGCAGAAGCGCTCACGTCGGCACAGTCCAGCCTCCTCCCCGCTGCCAGTCAGCCTCTCGGCGCCCCTACCCCCGGCCCACCTCGACCGGAGCAGGCGTCGTGGGCCCGAAATTTGAGTCGTTTTCCTCTCTTGGGCATGGCGACCGTGTCGGGACGAGACCGGCCTAGAGGACCGGGACCCCGGGCCATGTCTCGGGCCTGAGAGCCGGCCCCCAGAGCCGCGGGCCAGCTCCGCCCGGCTCCGCGGCCATCCCGCACCGGAGGCCGCTGCTCTCGCGAGGACTTGGGCCAAGGCTCCGAGTCGCATTGGCGGCCGACGCCCCTCTTCGGGAGCCAATCACCGCCAGATCCAAAGATTCGTCATCACCCGGCGCCCGTGGATCGATCGGGGTCTGGGTTCCACTTGAACAGAGAGCATCGCTCGTGAGATGATCTCAGACCAGATAACCACGTGTTGATGAGAGCTGAGCGTTTACATCCTGGTCTCCCGGATTCTGCATGCTAGCACCTCTTTCCACGCTCCAGGTCCACTTCAGCACCCAAATGCACGTCCGTTGTCATCTTCGTGCTCTCTCGGACCACATAGACCAAGCGCCTGCTATTCCAACATGGATTTATCTATGAGAGTCTTTACTCTCATTTCTGAATTAAATTTCTGAATCATCAGAATAGGAGAAGGGATTCTTAAAAGTCTTTCAATCAATCACCACCCCCCAAAAAGAATACTAGAAGAATCGATGAGGAAAGAATAACGTCTTTCCTTATGTACTGAGACAGAAGCGAGTCACTGAGTGAAGGTCACAGAACTGTGAGGGACCCTACTTGGGCTACTACCACCAGGACGAGTAAGAAGTTGTTTGGTGTCCTGAGTTATGGTCTTCTTTATCCTTCCTTGCAGCTCCTAAAGGGTAATAATCCCCGGCTTGAGAAACAGTACTCAGGGCCCAGGCATCCAATCAGTTGTACCCGCCAGAGAATGCCTAGGATATGTATTTAGAAAGGGACTCCTATTTTTAATATAATTAGCACAGAGAAGTTAGGAGAAAACCGCTGGACTTTTGCTAACATTATGCAACAGACTACCACCAGGGGTCGTGCTAATCGGTTTGAATCAATTCGGAATTATAATTCAAACAGTATCATTGATTATAATCACGAACTATCCCAATTTAATTTATCTAAGTTATACCATGAAACACGAGTTTAATAGACTATTAACTGAAAATTGTTTCAAAGTGTGCAATGTATATACACTTTGTTGTACATATATGTACAACAAAATGTATATTTTATATGTATAAAAGTGTATATAAAATGTATGTGTGTGTGTGTATACACATACACTTTTTTTTGAGGCAGGGTTTCACTCTGTCACCCAGGCTTGTGGTGGTGTGCCACAAGGACAGTGGCACAGTCACAGCTCACCGCAGCCTCGAACTTCGCGGTTCAAGTGATGCTCCTGCCTCAGCCTCCCGTGTAGTGGGACTACAGGCCCACACCACCACACTTGGCTAATTTTTCTATTTTTGGTAGAGATGGAATCTTGCTCTGTTGTGAACTCCTGGTCTCAGTCGATCCTCCTGTCTTGGCCTCCCAAAGTCCTGGGATTACAGATGTAAGCCACCATGCCCAGCTCAAGTAATTTTTCTGAGTATACATAATTCATGTTTGTAGTCAGGTTCAAAATGCAGATGGTAGGCGCTGGGCCTTCTCATTTCACGATATCAATAAAAAATTCATGAGGCCCATGTGCAATGTAGATATCTACTCATGTGGCACCCTATTGAATACACTCAGGCATTCAGACTGGAGGAAATAAAACTGCAAGAAACAAACCCTATTAATATACTGTCACTATCAAAAACTTGCAGGTTTTAACTGAAACGTTCTTTCATTTTTTAATAGTATTATTACTATTTTATTTAGTTTTATTTATTTATTTATTTTTGAGTTGGAGTCTCACTCTGTCGCCCTGACTGGAGTGCAGTGGCCACTCCCGGCCACCACAACGTCGACCTGCTGGGCTCCGGCGATCCTTCCACCTCAGCCGTCCAGTATTATTACTATTTTAATGCAGTGGGTGAAATATGTGCTAGTCCCCAAAACTGTTTATTTCATATTTCAAAATTTCAAGACTCAAAATCATAAGCACGTCTCTCATATCTTAAGTCTTTTGGCCACTATCATGGAACAAGTGATCCATAGATCTTTTATTCCACCTTTTTATTTTTTTAATTTATTATTTTTAAGTACTAAAATATAAGCACACAAGCATTTCAATATACTATTTATCTCTGGTCCTTCAAGTAGCACTAATTTCACATAAGCTTCTGAGTCCTTCTTTTGCCTTCCTTCCCCTCATCCCTAGTCATAACTGAATGTCCTCCCATTTTTTATTTAAAAGCAACAACTTTTAATTAAAAGCTATTTCCAGACCCAAGGATACCAGTTCTTTCTAAAAAGACAAGTTGTAAAAGATACTAAAATTGCTATTATATTTCAATCCAAGTGGCTAAACCTAGCTATTTGGAAGAAAATAGAAGAAAAATGTTGTTCTTGAATGTTTGTCCTCAGAAAAGTGGGAAATTTAAGTTTAATAATAAATTTTATGAATAGATGTAGTATTGAATGTTACTCTTCTAGGTTATGTCCACCCTACTTTTTTTGGTATTAAGTTGTTCTTTATTCTGTGCTAATAGTAAATGATGGAGTTGATGGTTTTTGAGGACCTTTCCTGTTTAAACTTAAAAGTGGCAAATCTATGTTTGTTGCCAGAATCTTCTTTTAAATTTTAATCACCTGTGAAATCCTAAAGCCTTGGAATCATTGCTTTGGAGGCACTGGAAAATTACTCCTTATGACTTGGATAAGCACATGATAGTTGAATTTCCTGCTGGAGGCAGTTTAGTATAATAAAACAGTATTAATTCTGGGGTGGTTTTTTTTTGTTTTTTGTTTCGGAGTTAGAGTGCAGTGGCACACTCACGGTCACCACAGCATGACCTGCTGGGCTCAGGCGATCCTTGCACCTCAGTCTTCCAAGTAACTGGAACTACAGATGGGCGCCACCACGCCCGGCTAATTTTTGACTTATTGTAGAGATGGGATCTCACCAAGTTGCCCAGGCTGGTCTCAAACCCGTGGGTTCAGGCAATCCTCTCATCTTGGCCTCCCAAAGTGCTGGGATTATAGGCATGAGCCACCGCGCCCAACCAAAACAGTATTTTGAAAGTAGTAAAGACGTAGATTGTGAAGTCAGACTTGCATGGGTTCAAAACTGCCTCTGCCACGTATTATCTATGTGATCTTGGAAAAGTTACTTAACTTCTCTGGGTCACAGTCTCTTTGCCTATAAATTACAGATAATAGCACCTTCTTCACCAGGTTATTAAAGTAATTAAATGAATGAACCCATAAAAAGCATTTAAAATAGCACATGGTAAGTTCTTAGTAATGTCAGCTATTATTATTACCATCATGATAAAGTTGTGGTTGTTGTTATTTAAAATCACCTTAAGTGACTAATTCCTTTTTGCTTCTATTGCATGAGGAGAGAATACATGGGGGAGTCAGAAGCAAGATAGCCCATTACAGTTTATTAAAATGCTAGAAGACTAGCTGGTACTTAACATATAAGTGGCAGAGGCAGAATTCAAGGTAAGGCCTGTCTGTCTTCAAAGTTTATGTATTTTATTTTTAAAAATGCTATCTTGTACTGCCTCTAAAATGAATAAAGTCCTACTAAACCTTCGCTTTTGATTAATATCAGTAGCCTAAGCAGATATAGAATCAAACAGTGACTACATTGGAAAAAATCTGAACAGGAAACAAACTGAAAGCATACTTAATGAATTTCTATGATTGCAACTACACTTGCAAATTTCTACACTTGCAACTAGAAACATATTCACTTTGAGTCAGTGCCAGAGCTGTGGGAAAAGTCTGAGAAGAATATGATTTAGGCCAGGTACAGTGACACACCCATAAATCCCAGCACTTTGGGAGGCCAAGGCAGGAGGATTGCTTGAGCCCAGGAGCTTTAGACCAGCCTAGGCAACACAGCAAGACCTTATCTCTACAGAAACCCCAAAAATCAGCCAGACATGGTGATGCAGCCTCGAGTAGTCCCAGCTACTCAAGAGGCTGAAGCAGAAGGATCTCCTGCACCCAGAAAGTTGCAATGAGCTGTGAGAGTGCCACTGCACTCCATCCTGGGTGACAGAATGAGACTCTGGCTCAAAAAAAAAAAAAAACCTGATTCAAAATTTGAATTCAGTGGCACTAGAAAAAGTACATTAATTAAATCTGGGGAAAAATTTCTTGTGACTAACTTTATATGCCTTATGTAAACAAAATAGAGTATATGGTCAGCTGGGTATGGTGGCTCATACCTATAATCTCAACACTTTGGAAGGCTGAGGTGAGAGGATTACCTGAGTCCATGGGTTTGAGACTAGCCTGGGCAACTTGGCAAGACCTCATCTCTACAATAAATCAAAAACTTAGCTGGGTGTGGTGGTGCATGCCTGTAGTTCCAGCTTCTTGGAAGGCTGAGGCAGAAGGATCACCTGAGCCCAGCAGGCTGAGGCTGTAGTAGCCGTGAGTGTGCCACTGCACTCCAGCCTGGGTGACAGAGTGAAACTCCAATTCAAAAAAATTAGTAAATAAAATAGACTGTATGGTAAAAAAAAAAAAAATAGCTTAACTAATTATGTTCAGATGAAGGCTGTTTTTCAGTTAAAAAATAATAGTAACAATAGAGTAGCCTAGTAATGGAAAGCTCAGGCTCTCGAGATAGATGCCTGGGTTTGATCGTTTTCCTTCCTCTTAATAACTATATGACCTTGAGCCAATTACCTAATATCACCGAAATTCAGTTTCTTTATCTATAAAATGGGCATAACAATGGTTCTCAACTCACAGAGTTGTTCTCAACTCACAACTATGGATTAAATGAGATAATACAATATATGGACATAATATATGTACCTGGCACATAAAAAGCATTCAATAGCTGGCGCTGTGGCTTACACCTGTAATCCCAGCATTTGGGGAGGCCAGGGCAAGAGCATTGCCTCAGCCCAGGAATTCGAGATCAGCCTGGGCAACATGATGAGCCCTTGTCTCTACAATAAAAGAGAAAAAATTAGCTGAGCATGGTGGCACACACCTATAGTCCAAGCTACTTGGAAAGCTGAGGTAGAAGGATTGCCTGAGCCCAGAAGGTCAAGGCTGCAGTAGCCTTGATCATGCCACTGCACTGCAGCCTGAGTGACAGAGTGAGACACTAACTCAGGGGGAAAAAAGCACTCAATCAATATGGGCTACACATACAACTAGAAGCATATTCACTTGAGTTAATAATTCTCAGTCTTGATCACACAGTAGACTCTCTGGTGGGACTTTATAAAGTTCTGGTCCTCACTCAAAGTCTGTCATTCAATCAATCTGAAATGCTGCCCTGGCACCTACATTATTTTAAAACAATTCTTAGAGTGCCGGACTGGTGATGTACTCCTGTAGTCTCAGCTACTCTGGAGGCTGAGGCAGGAGGATGCCTCAAGACCAAGAGTTATTCCATCTCTTAAAAAAAAATCTCCAGATAACTTTAATGTTGGACTCAAATATTGAGAACACAGGTTTAGCTTATGGGCAGCAAACCAGAGGCTGTAGGCCAATCCAGCAGCTATAGACCCCTATGTATTTTTGTAAATAAAGTTTTATTGAAACACACACACCTATTTATTATCTGTGGTTACTTTCTTTTTTAACAACTGATAATCACCAGCCGGGCTTGGTGGCTCAGCCTATAATCCCAGCGCTTTGGGAAGCTGAGGTGAGTGGATTGCCTGAGCCCGCGGGTTTGAGACCCGCCTGGGCAACTCGGCGAGACCTCATCTCTACAGTAAATCAAAAATCAGCTGGGCGTGGTAGTGCGTGCCTGTAATTCCGGCTACTCAGAAGGCTGAGGCGGAAGGATCGCTGGAGCCCAGCAGATTGAGGCCGCGGTGGCTGGGAGCGGCCGCTGCACTCCAGTCTGGGCGACAGAGTGAGACTCCGACTCAAAAAAAACCCCAAAACTGATAATCAGTTTATTAAAATGGATTGATCATTTGCAGTGGTGATTTCAATATCTGTCTCACTACTAATGGAAGGAATCTGTCTCAGTCTCAGAAGTTCTGTGCAAGTCAGTGAGTCGCTTGTGGATTCCTATCTGGATTCTCATGTGGAAACACCTTGGATTCTCCTAAGTTTTAGAATCTTCACCACAAGGAGTTTTTCTCTTAGTGATTTTCAGATCTTGGTAGAGAACCAAACTTGTCCTTTCACTGTGAGATTCTTTTACTTTGCACTTTTGATTATCAGCATACATCTCCACCAGGATTTCAATGTTGAGACTGGCTAGGGTTATTTTAATTCAGTGAATTACCACCTATGTTTCCACGGAAATCTTTCCTGTGCTGTTAAAAGTCGTGTGTGTGGCACAGTTCCCTCAGGAGAGCCAATAGCAGAGAGGCAGGAGTGGACTACAGTCCCGCTACAGCTGTAACCATGTCTTCCTTAAAGAACTACGTGTGCTTTCACTCTGCAGTTAAGTAGTTATGACAAAGACCATATGATTCTCAAAGTATAAAGTATTCACCATCTGGCCTTTTACAGCTAGTTCACAGACTTTTGGTTTATTTAGAATAATGCTCCTGGACTGTCTACACCACATGGGAGCAGTAGAGCCTTATTACAAGATCAAGATTTGGGGTACTAATAAAACTTGATGGTTGACTCTGCAAAACTAAACACATCAGAAATGAATACATTTCTCCTACCTCCAGGCTCCTTTCTCTAATTTACAAGCATGTACAGTTTGTTCTGTCTTTAAAACATCTTTGTCAAACGCTGTCCCTCTTCAGTCTACCATGACTAATAGGAACAGCTTTTATCCATGGTCTGTTTCTTCAACACCTAGTCAATTGTTGTGTCTTCAAACTTTGGCTTCAAAATTCACCCGTGCTTTGGAAATGTTAATCTCCAGGGAAGCCAGACTTCCTAATTGCATTTTCTAAGTTCTGTTTCTTATATTTCTGTGGAGATACCACTCTTTCTGAAACCATCTTCACCATGCACAACACTTCACTTTCTTAGTTCTCTTCCTGTTTCTCTAGCCACTTTCACAGTGCAAAGCTCTTTTTTTCTTCTCCTGTAACCTGTGTTCTCTTAATCTGTTCTGTTTAGAATGGGCATCAGTCCAAATAGGTTTCATTTTTTGCTTTGTAAATTATTATTTATTCATTTTAACAGTTTTGGGTTTGTTTTTTTTTTTTTGGTAGAATCTTTCGGTTGTTTACATATAAGATCATATCATCTTCAAACAAATAATTTTGGTTCTGCCTTTCCAATTTGGATATCTTTTTTTTTCTTTTTCACCTAATTGTTCTGGCTAGAACTTACAGTACTAAGTTGAGTAGAAGTGGCAAAAGCATACATCCTCACCTTGTTCCTGATCTTAAAGGAAAAACTTTTAGTCTTTCACTATTGAGTATGATGTTCACTGAGTATTTTGTATATGGCTCTTATTGTGTTGTGGTAATTTCTTTCTATTACTAGCTTGTTGGGTGTTTTTATTATAAAAGGGTGTTGAATTTTGTAAAATGCTTTTTCTGCATCAATTGAGATAATTAGGCTAGGCGTGGTAGCTCAAGCCTGTAATCCTAGCACCTTGGGAGGCCAAGGCAAGAGGCGTGCCTTGCTTGAGTGCAGTTCAAGACCAGCCTGGACAACATAGCAAGAACTTGTCTTCATGAAAAGAAAAAAGTTAGAGATAAGTATGTGGGTTCCTCCCCCTTCGTCATGTTAATGTGGTGTATTACATAGACTGACTTTCGTGTGTTAAACCATTCTTATATCTAGGAATAAATCCCCTTTGGTCATGGCATATAATCCTTAGGATGCTGCTTAGCATATCAATGTTCACAAGGGATATTGGTCTGTAGTTTTCTTGTGGTGTCTTTGCTAGCTTTGGGATCAGGGTAATACTGGCCTCACAGAATGAGTTTGGAAGTATTTCATCCTCCTAAAATTTTTGGAATGGTCTAAGAAGGATTGATATTAGTCCTTCTTTGAATGTTTGGTAGAAGTCACTCATGAAGCCATAGATCCAGGGTTTTTCTTTGTCAGATTTTTTAAAATTACTGATTCAATTATATTACTAGTTATAAGTCTGTTCATATTTTCTATTTCTTCATGAGTCAGTGATAGGTTTTGTGCTTCTAGGATTTGTCCATTTAATCTAGGTTATCCAATTCGTTGACATACGATTGTTGAGGATGCTGTTTATAATCCTTTTTTATTTTTATGAATCAGTAGTAATGTACCAATTTCATTCTTATTTTAGTCATTTGCACCTTCTTTTTTTCATACTCAATCTAGCTAATGATTTGTAAATTTTGTTGATCTCTTCAAAGAACAACTTTTGGTTTGGTTGATTTTCCCTAGTCTATTGTTTTTCTATTCTCTATTTTATTTATTTCTGCTCTGATCTTTATTATTTCCTTTCTTCTGCTAACTTTGGACTTCATTTGTTCTTTTTTTTAAAACTCTTTAAGTTATAAGTCAGTTGTTGGCTTGATATCTTTCTTCTTTTTATTTCTTTCTTTTTTTTTTTTTTTGACAAGGTGTCACTCTGTTGCCAAGCTGGAGTGCAGTAAATATCTCACTGTAGCCTCGAACGCCTAGGTTCAAGTGATACTCCTGTGGTCCATGCCTGTGGCTTTTTGTTTGTTTTGTTTGTTGGTTTGTTTTGGTAGAGACAGAGTCTCACTATGTTGCCTAGGCTGGTCTCAACTCCTGGCTTCAACTGATCCTGTTGTTTGGCCTCCTAAAACTCTGGGAATACAGGTGTGAGCCATCACAATCAACCTCTTCTTTTTTAATGTAAGCATGTATAGCTATAAATTTCCCCCTCAGCATTGTTTTTGTTGTATCCTATAAGTTTTGGTATATTGTATTTTCATTCATCTCTAAATATTTTTCTGATTTCACTTTGTGATTTCTTTTTCCTTCTTTCTCTTCTAAGAGGAGGTCTGAATATATAGTTTCTCCATAAGCTATGAAAAAGTTTTACTATGTTGCATGAGATACCTCTGTACCCACTCTCATAGAAGAAGAGAGTAGATTAGTGATTACCACAGAAGAAATGGGGAGGGTAGGAGGGATCAGGGAAGATAAGAGATTGTTCAGTCAGTACAAAGCCACAGTTAGATAGGAGAAATAAGTTCTGGTAGTCTATTGCATCGGATGATGACTAGTTAACAATAATGTATAGTTCAAAATAGCTAAGAGAGAGGTTTTCTAAATGTTATCCTCACAAAGAAATGATAAATGTCTAAGGTGGTGGATATACTAATTACTCTGATTTTATCATTACACAATTTATACAGGTATTGAAATATCACGTTGTATCCTATAAATATACACAATCATTTGTCAGCCACACATTTTAAAAATGTATATGGGATAATAGTCTAATGAACAAGAATGTCAAGATAGTTAAAAATACTTTGAATAAGATATAATATAGTAGGATGGTTTTTAAAAGTAAGAGTACAAAGAATATTTTTAGAACATATAAATGTTCTCATAGTATTAGCAGTGGGTAATAGGAAAGAATCACTAGTATAACACTCAGAGTTGTTAAGTTATAAGACTGTGAAGAGAGGAGATTTGAATCAGAGAAAATGATGTTTCGAAAAATAGCAATGTGAGCCAGTTTTTAAATAAACCATGCAAACACCAGGGATATGTAGAAACATCTTACATAAGCTTTGCCATTTGCTTTCCAAGTGCATGTTCACCAGGCTAGCTCAGCATGAGACTTATGCTGTTTTCTAAATGCCTTATAGCTCTTTTGCCCTTCATTTTTGCATTATTGTCTTCTTTAGTGTTTAGATGACTTTTTGTAATTAAATATTTTAATTCCCTTCTCATTTCCTTTTGCATCTTCTATAATATATTCTATAACTATTTTCTTTAAGGTTACCATGGAGATTACATGTAACATCCTAAAGTTGTAACACTCTAATTTGAATTTATACTAGCTTAACTTCAATAGCATACAAAAACTCTGCTCCTCTGGGTACCGTGGCTCACACCTATAATCCCAGCACTTTGGTAGGCCGAGGTGAGAGAATTACCTGAGTCCATGGGCTCAAGACCAGCTCAGGCAACTTGGCGAGACCTCATCTCTACAATAAATAAAAAAATTAGCCAGGTATGGTGACACGTGCCTGTAGTTCCAGCTACTTGGAAGGCTGAGGCGGAAGAATAGCCTTAGCCCAGCAAATCAAGGCTGCAGTGGCTGTGAGCGTGCCACAGCACTCCAGGCTGAGCGACAGAGTGAAACTCCTACTCAAAAAAAAACACAAAAAAACTCTGCACCTACACAAATGCTTTCCCAGCCCCTTCAGTTATTGATATAATAAAATTGCATCTTTATACATTGTATGTCTAAAAGCATAGACTAATAATTGTTTTTTTAAAGTACATTAGTCTCTAAAATCATGTCGAAAACAAAATGTGGAATCACAAGCCAAAGTTACGATGATACCAGCATTTAGACTAATAATTGTATTTTATGTGAGAACTTTTGTGATCATTTTTACTTCTATATTAATTGTTTTAAAAGGAGCACTTTGGCTGAGAGAGAAAAAAGAGGACTTAAGAAAGAGTCAGTGGGAAAACGAGGAACGGATAGGAGAAGGAAGAGAAGGCAAAGGAGAGGAAAAGATTTATCCCTAGATGAGTCACGGCCTGTGGCATTAATGCTATAGTTTTATACATGTGCCTTTGACAAAGCAATACTATTCTTAAGTAAAGCTTATCTATAATTATAGACTTTATTCTTCAGATTTTAGAGTTGAATTTAGGATCATTATGGGGTAATTAGAACAGTTGTTAACTTCCCATCACAAACAACTAGAAAATTGGATAAAATATAAGGAAAAGATACTTTCAGACATCGAACAACAAGCAAGCCCAGGGAGAAGGAACAGAATGAATTAAGCCTTACAATTGCCCTGTCTTTCTGCCTTGAGGTAATTTCTGGACTACAGGCATTACGGACCAGAGGTCCAGAAAAAAAGGGAACTGTGCAGGAAAAAAGAGCTCCAGAAATCTGCACAGGAGTTTCCTCAAGTCTGCTGACTATTAGGCCATGCACACATAGAGTAAAAGTCCACAAGACCAGTGGAAAAAGTGAGATGTTGTCAATGATAAAACTGAAGAGCGACAGATGAAAATAGGGAAATTTCCTGGGTGGACCATTAACATCAAGGGAATTAGGAAAGAATTGGAAGTTTAATGACCAATTTGTGGTAACTATGAGACCTACCTATCAGTAGGGTCTGATCTTAGACTGGAAAGGTGTTACGGAGTGAGAGTAATGAAGAAAGACTCATCATCTCCTTGTAGCTCTTCTTTACAATTCTCCAGAAGGGCTTTCTAAGTTGTTGAGGGTAATATTCAAAACCTGCTGCCAATTTGATTCAAAGTGATAGAGTTGCATTCTAAACTATTTCTAAATTGCTGGGTTAAGACTGGATAGCTAAATTATGCTGTGATAACAGCCCCAAATCGCAGTGGTTTAAAACAATGAAAGCTTATTTCTCCCTCAAATTACATGTCTCATCTAGGTATAGGAAAGAAGTGTTGACTCTGCTCTATACGGTCACTCGGGGAACAAGACCCACGGATGTTCCACCATCTTGCAGCTTGCATGCCACGTGGAATGTATAGTCAACTTAGTCACCAGAATAGAAGAGAAAAAATGGAGAATTTCGTATAGGTCGTTCACTGTCTCACCTCAGAAATGACACTCATTTTTCACGAGTTAGAGTTAGTATTGTGGTCTCACCTAACTACAAGGAGGTCAGGAAATGCACAGGAGTAAACAGAATGTTTAAAGAGACTTGTTGTCTTTACCACAATGAGAAAACTGGCTTCGATACTTTCTCATCACCCAAAACTAACCTTCACTTGAAAACAGGTCTTGCTGTGATGGTGGGGATGGTAAGCAGTCTGCTCCCCATTCAGAGAGAACAATGGTTGCCAGGGGGTATCTCCTGGTAGTGATATCCTGGTTTGACTGTCGTGTAGGAGCCATTCAGTGGCCTCAACCTACTCTGTACAGTCAGAGCCCATCCTTTTGGATACTAAAGCTGTTTTCTTTTTGGTTTTAGGTAAATCCCTGCTCTCTGAGGGACTTCAAATTCCATTTGGACGTGTGTGATGAATTGACTCTAGTGGACTTACTGCTCCAATTACAGTAAGAATTTTCCCATGATTAGAAACTTCTGGTTACTTGCAATATCCTTTCTACCTCAATAGCCCTGGTGGGCATCTGGCACATATAATAGAGAGCTTGTACTCAGATAACTTTACTTGACTCTGAGGTATAAGTTCCTGCAAATATTCTACCACCCCGACCAAACATGAACTTGGAAGGAGACATTGAGGTGAGCCTTGAGGAACCAGACAGCATAATGGTTGAGAGATAGGGAAGATCAGCAAAACCCAGAGTGGAACTTTAGTTTTGAGATTTCAGATTTAAAAGAATAATATGGGGACCCTTTGCCTTCTTCTGTGGTATCTCTTTCTCTGATGCCACACCTTTTCTCGTTGGATTCCTACTCCAAGAGGCTTTTTGCCTTCTGCCACACAGCCCTGTTCATTTTCTTTCCTCAATTCTCCTAAGATGTATCCTTGGCTTAAGTAGATGAATAAAGGCAGTTTTAGTTAACTTCCTGTCATAAACAACTAGAAAATAGTACTACATCTGGAAACGCATGTAGAAGTTACAGAGTGTAGAGAGTGAATAGAATCAAACTTCCTGAGCTTTTTCACTTTAGATGGCAAAAAGTTGGGGTGAGGGGTGTCAGTAGGCAGGGGAGGGGGGACGGGGGAAGCTCAGGAAAAAACAAGGCAGTAATACCCAGAAGTAGAAATGGAAGAGAAAAACGGCAAGAAAATGGAATCCATGTGCTTCTCAGAGTAGGAAGCATGTGAGATTCATACGCTGCTCACATTTCTCTGCAGAGCTACACCCAACCCCTGGCAGTATGCACCATTGCCTTTGGAGATATATCATAGCCATTGGGTTCTTACTACTCTTGGTCTTCTTCCACCATGAGAAAATCCAAAATGTTGAACATAAACTTCTACTGGTAAGTACCAGAACCTGATAGTGGAGCCAATTTTCAATTATAAGTAGAAAAATAAATAAATAAAAGTCAATGTTTAGGCCTCATCTATGTGGAACACTCTAGAATTACTACAAATGATCTCAGAAAAGAGCAATGAAGACTTAGAAGGAATTTTTTTTTGAGTTGGAGTCTCACTTTGTCACCCAGGCTAGAGTACAGTGGCACGCTCACTGCTCACGGCCACTGCAGCCTTGACCTGCTGGGCTCAGGCGGTTCTTCTGCCTCAGTCTTCCAAGTAGCTGGAACTATGGGCATGCACCACAACGTCCAGCTTATTTTTTATTTATTATAGAGACAAGGTCTCATCATGTTGCCCAGGCTGGTCTCAAACCTGCGGATGTCAGGCAGTCCTCTTGCCTCAGCCTCCCAAAGTGCTGGGATTATAGGCGTGACCCCCCATGCCTGGCTAGAATTTTTTAATTAATGTAAAAGGAAGTGATATAATTTTTTTTAAGAAAGGGCAATTTGCTTTCTATAAATTGCCCAACCACAAAGGGAAAAAAAGAGTAGTTTATTAAAACTGTCTGTGGTGACAGTAGAGAAGTACAAATGAAGAAAGGGAAAATTTCTAGGGGAAAAGAATAGTATTAGACACAGGATAGAATTGGCAATTAGATCCCTAATTTGTGGTAACTAAGAGACATCACTTCTTATTATAGCACTTGCTCAAAAATTCCACAAGTTTTTTCTATATTGTTGAAGAAATCCATTGAAACCAATCCCTGCCAGCTTGATTCAGAGTTACTTTCTAAATTCTTGAATTTAACACTGACCCTTGAAATATGAGTGGGATTTGACTGGGAGCAGGGAGGGTGAGACAGATTCTAAGTGTGGAGAGGGCAAGGCACCACCGTGGGCTCTAGAGGAGACCAGGTTGACTGGCAGGACCACCAGGCAATGAGGGCCACCTGGGTACTCGCCACTTCTCAACCAAGACCTGACACAGGAGGTGTTATTCTTCCATTTCTCACCTGAAGGGGTTTAAAACAACTTCCCCAAGTGGACAGTATCTGCAAATGAGAAGACCAAATTCAACACAGGTCCTGCTGAAGCTTTAGCCACACATTTTACTAAAACATCTTAGGCCAGCTAAAATAAAAGCACAGGACAGTGGGGAAGTGGTTCCAAGATGTGTGCATGGTCAGATTTGAAAGACGAAAGGACGTTAGAATTCAGGCAGAGTGCGTGTTCCTTAAGGACAGGACAAAGAACTGGGTTTCATCGCATCTCACAGAACCCAGCACAGCCTAAACCAAGTTAGACATTTGGCAGCCTGATAATGGCAAGAGAAAGCAGATGTGGCAACAGGCTAGTGCTTATTCTATATACACCCAGGACCTTCCCACAGACATTCTATGCAAGCCTGGGAGCCCCACTTTCCTGACTTCGGCCCCATGGCTTCTACTGGAAAGCTCTGTGTGTTCTCATCCCTGACACTCAGCCTCCCTGGTGACTGGATGCTGGAGCTTGCCCAGCCTGTCCTAGAGGGGGAATATGCTCCTTAATGGGCTCCAGAGAATCAGAGGACAAATCTCAAGCCTGATATGAATCTTATCCTCAGAAAGAAAAGGAGGACGTAGCTTGGCAAATGGTTGTTGAACAAATCATTCCTGAAAGCAAGAAACACCTGGAAACCTTCAAGAAGATGCAGAAAGACTTCCATTTACTCCAGCATGCCAACTACAAATTCCTGGCTGGAGCCCCTCCCCAGGAAAAGAGTGAGTACCTAGGAGGGAACAGTTAGCCTGGAGGAAGATCAGACAGGTATTTGCACAACAAAAAAGGGACGTGGGTCCAAGGGGGAAATAGTTGGCATCTGGTAAGGAAAGAAGGGAACTCTGAGGGGAGCCATGCTATCGAACTTGCACTCCTTATAATCCTGAGTGCGTTTTCCTTCCGCCTGGTCCCCTCGTGAATGACCAAGAGGATAAGACGGCCACTGTGACCCTGTGAAGGAGCCATCCCACAAAGAAGCTCATCCATGGCAGTCCCCAGATAGGGGAAGATAGGATGGGAGAGGAGCCAGGGAGAGCCATGGGAAAAGCACTGGGTAGAGGGAAAAGAGGGTGCTGTGGACTTCGGGTCTAAGTTCACTAGACTGCCGGCCCCTTGGGCTCACATAGGTCCCTGAGGTCCTCTAGTCCAGGTCTGGTTGGTCCCTGGTAGCTGAGATAATGCTGAAGGTCAAGGCCAGTCTAAAATAGCGTGCCAAGCCAACAAATTTGCCTTTGGTACCTGGAGGCCTTTCCCATAAGAGAGAGCCTTGTCCTTCTGAAAGCTTCTTCCAACAGTCTTTCAAAGTATTGTTCTAATGAAACCACGTCACAACTCTGATCAGAGAGTAACCTCTCGTCTGTATTCCCGGGGGAAAGAAATGTGAATGGTCACAGGTATTGGCATAAGGGGAGACCTGGGAGGAGAGTCCTAGGAACTCCTCACCATCCTAAGAGCTGCTGTTCCCTGTGTTTCCCCAGAACTGCTCACAGTGGGGATTTCCTCCATGCAACAGCCTGGTGGGACCTTCCTCTTGGACACCCTGCAGTCCGTGTTCCAGGCTTCCTCAAAACATGAGCTGAAGTACATCGTGGTGCTGGTTCACCTGTCAGGTCCTGACCCCGAATGGCTCAACCAAACAGCTGCCAATATCTCAGGCCTCTTCGCACCATATATTGAGGCCGGGAAGCTACTGGTGATCCGTGGTGTGCTCGGGGACTCCCCTCTCCCAGGAGGTCTGGGCAACATGAATCACTCCTCACCCTGTGAAGCACTTCACTCCAGGCAGAAAGCAGACTATGCCCTCCTCATGAACTTTGCTAGCAACCTTTCTGATTACTTTCTGTTGGTGGAAGATAATGTTCGCTGTACCCCCAAATTTGTTGGTGCCATCTATTGGGCATTATCAGTCTGGAAAGAACTATCTTGGGTGATCCTGGAATTCTCCAGTCTGAGCATCTCAGGGAAAGTTTTCCGTTCAAGTGACCTCTCTCGCTTGACTTCTTTCTTTCTCCTCTTCCATCAGGACACTGCTACTCACTTGCTTCTATCAAATTTTCGACTCCTCTTGGGCCAAACAGTTTTGATTAGCCTTGCCCCCAGTCTCTTCCACTCTCAGGAGTATAATTTTACTTCTAAGGACCCATGTTACCAAGATGAAGAAGAAAAGGAAGAGAATCTGGGTAACCCCGACAACCCTCCTGCCGTTATCTACACTAACATGATAACAAAAGGCCCTCATCCCCCAGAATATGCCTATTCTATGGATGAAGACTTCTTCCAGACTAATTTTCTCCTTCCGGGAAACTCATATACTGTGGTTTGGTATCAGACTTACAGGGTGATCCAGATACAGCTACTGACAGGCATGGAGAAGAATGGGATATATCACTTGCAAAATGGGCAAGTGGAATTGGGCTATGAGCCTATTCTGGAGGGGAAAGTCTGTGCCCGCTATACTTTTCTGGGACCACTGATAAACGGGAAATTCAATCAGAAGGTATATCATAAAGAAGACTTTGGGGAGACAGTAAGATGTGTACGACTTCTGGTGACAAGCCCTCAGGAGGATGTGGTACTTATTAGAAGGATCAACATCTGGATTAAGTCTGAGAAACAATAGGGATGAAAGGGCCAGTGTGGACTCTGGGAGGATCAAACACACATTATAAGGAATTAAAGCTTTGAATTTGGTAGGGAGTATCCCATTTATAATTATTCTAGGATACTTACTATAGATGACACGTCCTTATAAGAGGCAGAAAGAGAAGTGAACCATCTGACCCTTAAGGGCCAGAGAGATGGAAGTATGCACCAAGATCTTCCTCAGTTTTCTCTCCACATGGATATTCCATCCTAAAATCTTTCCCTGAGTTAGGTACTGCTTTATGGAGTATTGGGAGTGGCCTGAAATATAATGTGATGGTAGAAAAGGCATTTGCTGTCATAGCAAGGTCCAGTCCTCCAAGATGCCAGCCAAACACTGGACCCCACTCAAAGTTCAAACAAGGACTTTCAACTGTCCATGAATTCCTCAGAAGTTGATGCAAACCTTTGCATATTTACATTTTTCTATGGCAAAGATCCATAACTTTTATCATTATTCCATATGCCTCTCCAAAAAGTACACAAAAATTACCACACTGGTAGATATATTTTCTTGATAGCAGTAAGTGATTTATTACCTAACGGCATGAAACCATCTATTGAGCATTTTTAGTTTAAGAATTGAGAGCATATACTAATTCATTGCTTTATACATTCCTTCAGAGGTATTTCTATTGTGAGCCCTTTTTGTTGGGCCTTAAGGTAGTAAAGATTTCATGAACTTACTTCCTACTACTGCTTTTGTTGTATCTCATATATTTGAGTATATTGCATTTCCATTTTCACTTGTTTCAAGATAATTTTTAATTCCCTTCTTAATTTCTACATTGATCCATTGTTCATTCAGGAGCATGTTGCTTAATTTCTATGTGTTGGTGAAGTTTTCAAGGTTCCTCTTGTTATTAATTTCTAGTTGTATTCCTTTGTAGTCAGGAAAGATACTTTATTTCTACTTTTTTGGAACTTGTTCAGCTTTATTTTATAGCTTAAAATTGGGCCTGTTCTGGAGAATTTTCATGTTCTGATAAAAATAATGTGAATTCTGCAGCAGTTAGGTACAAATGTTCTGTGAATAACAAACCTAGTGTGTAGTTTAATTCCAGTATTGCTTTGTTAATTTTCTGTCTGGTTGATCTGTCCATTTCTAATAGTGGGTCTTAAAGTTCCCTACTACAGAGTGTATTGCAATCTATTTCTCCCTTTAGATCTATTACTACTTGCTTTACATAACAGGGAGCCCTGGTGTTAGACACATAGATACTTAAAATTGTTATATCCTCTTGCCAAATTGTCCCCCTTTATCACTATCTTTTTACTCTTTGGCTTATAGTCTACGTTATCTGATATAAGTATGGCTACTCCTTTTTTGTTTTTACTTGTATGGAACACCTCTTCATATCTTTATGGATGAAGTGGGTTTTTTGTAGGTAACATATAGTTGTGCCTTTTTTTTTTTTTTTTACCATCCAGCCACTCTATGAGTTTTAATTAGGTATTGAGTCCTTTTATATTGTGTTATTACTAATAAGCAAGGACTTACCACTGTCATTTGAATAGTAAGCATTTGTTGTTGCTATTAGTCTCTTGCTATCACCAACTATGTTTTGTTCATTTTAGAATCTTACTGGCATTTGGTTCCAAAATGATAGTATAGAAGGAAGTTGGTTTCATTCTCCCACACAGAAAACCAGAAACAAATATACAGCATTGAGATTATCACCAAAAATATTCCAGAACTCAAATATGAAAATGAGATCATTCCCAGGGCCACATAAAGTAAAAACACTCTGTGGAGATAATAAGAGATTCAGATTTCCACATCTGCAATGCCTTTCCCCTCATTCTGCCTGGCACCAACTGCATCAAAAATCTTCACTCAACTCATTGTTTCTACACTAGAAAAAGTAAAATAGAGGTGTACCACCAGCTTTCCCACCATCCTGGATTCCATGGCCAGAGACCTGTCCTTTCCTTATTCCATGGGAACCATTGTGCATGCCCAAAGCAAGAAATATCCCTGAGGACAGGCAGAGAAAAGAGGGAAGACAGGATATGTATCACCATGGCTCCTCCCTGCAGAATTTCCTGTGTCTGACCATAGCCCTCTGCCAAAAGCCATAGCTCTCTCCCTCCAATTCTAGTAACATCTCCCTTCCCTCCTAGTTTTGGGCCTAGCGATGGTGACACTGACCTCACCTGTGAAAATAGTTCTTTTATTAAACCCTGTGGAAATAGTCCTTTCATAAAACACTTATCTAATTACCATCTAGCTAAATCTGCACTGTCTAATATGGTAATATGTAGCTATCGAGCATTTGAAATGAAGCTAGTTCAAATTAAGATGTGTTTTAAGTTTAAAATGCCCAGCTGATTTCAGAAACTTAATGTGAAAAAGAAGAAAAATATTTCATTAACAATGTTTTATATTGACTACATGTTGAAATAATTATATTTTGATATATTGGATTAATTAAATGCATTATAAAAGCTATCTGTTATGTATCTATTATTTTATCTGGCTTTTATTTATTTATTATTTGTTTGTTTGTTTTTGAGTTGGAATCTCATTCTGTCACCCAGGCTGGAGTGCAGTAATGGCGATCACAACCTCCACCTGCTGAGCTCAGGTGATTCTTCCACCTCAGCCTTCCAAGCAGTTGGAACCATAGAAGCAAGCCAACACACCTGGCTAATTTTTTTTATTTATTGTAGAGATGAGGTCTTACCAAGTTGCCCAGGCTGGTCTTGAACCCCTGGGTCAGACAATCCTTTCATGTTGGCCTCCCAAAGTGCTGGAATTACAAGAGTGAGCCACCACCACACCTGGCTTTAGATATATTTTTTTAGTTTCCTAAACGGAAAAAGCATTTATGGCTCACATTATATTTTTATTGAACAGCTCTGGACTAAACTTCAGTTGGTACCAGCAGTGGCTCCAGGACACTGATTTTCAGATTGGGATTCTGGAACTGAATTTGCTTAATTCATCATGGGAATAACTTATTTGATGAAAGGAAATGGAGTGTGGGTGATCCCGATAATTGGTAGCATTATGATTACCCAAATTATCATCAGCAGTAGGTAGCACTAGATGACGTTCAGGCAGAGGGGCTGTGAAATATAGTCTCTATGGAAACAGTAGCAATTATATAGACAGTCAGTAAGCTGCAAGTGTACAATTAAAATATACAATTAAAAACACTTTGGAGACCTAGAAGATCTCTATGGCAATTTCAAAGGAGTCCCTCCTCTCTGAAGTCACAGGGCACTTATTACTGTGGATCAAATTCAGAGTCTATTTCTAAGAGCTGCCAAGTTATAGTGCCAATGAAATGATCAACCCTCTCTTAAACTAAGGTGAGGGTGCTGGTGAGGAAAGAGTGGACCCTGAGACCTAGAATGAGAACATTTTGGCAGAGTGAGTGGGCTCGAACCTCCCAATTCCTCTAAGCCTCACTTTCTGGTATCCGTAGCCTACTCCTATATGATGACATCCTCTTTTGGATGGGTCTTATTGTTTCTAGGCTCATAAAGCTATGTGATACAGGGCATGTTCCAGAAGGAAATGACCTATCAACTCAAAGAATTACAGTCTCTCAATCTCTATTGGCAGGACACCAAAGAACATATAGTGGGAATGGACTCAGAGTATAGGATCAAGAGAGAATGAATATAAAGCTCTATCAGGCTGAGTTTTTTGACATAGGTGCACTAATCTGAAATTCAAGATTAAATGTACTCAGATGAGCATTGGAGAATTGGCATATTAATAATATCTATATTAATAGTCTACTACTTGTTCACGGAAGTCTGAATTTGATGACGGTCAAGATCAAAATACTTGGACTTACCTGGCATGCCACAGAGGACGGAGTCTAAATACTCAGGGATATGGGAATGTTGGAATCAGACTTCCAAGAGGGTTCAGAAAATACAAAGTTTAGAGGGACTTTGGTGTAGAGACACTCACATGATTGAAGAGTCCTTGTTAGCTATTCTGCAAACTAGAGATAACAATGAAAATACCCAGTGGAATTGGGTTCTTTGACCTCAGTGAGAATAATGGGGTCCTGGAGTCGCAGAGACCAAGTAGTAGCACTTAGTCATCAGAGACAAGGTGGGCACCATTACTGTAACAAGCCACAGGAACAGTGGTAATCAGTGTGCTTTAAATCACAGGGATATGCAGCATGACTAACTGATCACATAAGCCCTAGGAAAGAAATAGATAAAATAGGTGGGTAAGAGGCAATTTGACAATATAGGCAAAAAAATTCTAAGTCTGCTAAACACAAACTTGAGTTGCAGAAATGAGAATTCACAGCATTTTACCCAATTTCAGGCGTGGAACCCCTTTTCAGAGAGAGAGGCCATATCTTTTTTGGGCAACTTGACTAACAGCATTTACCAAGAATCTTTTCCCAAGACTTGCCTCAGAAACTTGCAGCCCTTCACCAGGATAACTATGCATCAGAGAAAGGAAAATACCCAGACTTTGAATGGATTATTGAATATTGACTATGAAGTAAAATTAATTCTGACACCCAAACTGCCACCATGATGCCTGGATCAGAGAGACTTATAAAAGTCAAACAACAGCTCCCTCTCACAAGGAGCTACCCACCTCACAGGGAATCAAACAGGGCCTCAAACACATGCTTTGGTTGTCCCCTTCCCTTCAAAATCCCAGACTGTAGTGAGGGAATATATATACTTGAAACTAGTAAAAATAACTACCACATTGATTCCCTGACCCATAGAAGAAGGACTAGTATAGTATGAGCTCACCCTCACCAAAATAATAAACCAAAAGGAATACCATGCCCCAGGGGGAACTGCAGAGTTAAGTGGCATCACCAAAAGACTCAATAGGTACAACTGGGTGATCCCTATCATAATTTCTCATTGAACTTACTCATTTGGCCGGTGAACATGCCAGAGAGGTCCTGAAAATGGCCAATTGTGGCAAAGGTAGTTAGTTATGAGTTGTAGATGTGACATCTTTCCTGATCAACACAGCCCTGGCACCTGAATTCAGCTACTAATCTGGCAAATACCTTCTTTTCATTCCCATTAATAAGGAAAATAAAAAACAATATGTATTTACAAGGTAGGAAAAACAGTATACTTTTAGCAACTTGGCCCAGAGCTACTTCAACTCTCCTGTTTTCTGTTACAATAGTCTGTAAGGACCTTGATATCCCATACAATATCACACTGATCCATTAAATTGGTGGCATTATGTTCACTGGACCTGTGAACAGGAAGTAGTATGGCTACCTTCTATTCCTTGGTCAGGCATATGTACACCAAAAGTTAGGAGACAGTCACCCTGAAAATTCAGGAGCCTGATACACTATGAGGTTTTTAGGGACCCAGTAGTATAGGGCATGTTGGGCTAGTTCCTCTGAAACTAGAGACATGTTTCCATATTTTGTACCTTGTAACATTCACCATGAAGAGACACAATACTTGCTGAAAATTGTTGAATTTCAGAGACAACATACACTACTTTTGGCTATGCTGCTCCAATCCACTTAGCAAGTAAAACATCAGGCTGCTAGTTTTAAGTCAGACCTGGTGCAAGAAAAATCTATATCAGGTCAAGGCTCTGGAAGAAACTACCCTGCCACTTAGGATTTACAACCTAGCAGACCCAATACAAGTGTGATTAGGAGACAGAAATGCTGTCAGAGATGCTCCGGAGATTTTTATTCATTTCATCTGGAATGATCTTGGGCACACCACTTGACCCTAACCTACTGTATTAGTCAGAGTTCTCCAGAGAGACAAAACCAATAGGTGAAAGATGATAAATGCTATTAGATAGGTAGATGAATAGATATAGATAGATAGATAGATAGATAGATAGATAGATAGATAGATAGATAGATATGAATAGGGGATTCATTAGGGGAACTGGCTCATGTGATTATGGAGACCAAGAAGTCCCAAGAGAGGCCATCTGCAAGCTGGAGAACCAGGAAAGCACATAGCATGGCTCAATCTAAGTCCAAAAACCTCACAACCAGGGAAGCCGATGGTGTAATTCTCAGTCCGAGGCCAGATACCTGAAAACTCAGGGTTGGGATAGTATGGGGTGTGGTGTGGGAAGAGGGGCACTGAAGCACATCCTGGAGTCCAAAGACTGGAGAACTTGTATAGTATATATGTAGTATATATGTTCTATATAATATATACTACATATAGTATATACTACATATGTTAAACATATTCTACACATGTATATGTGCATGTATATATATATATATATATATACACACACACACATTAAATTCTCTCTCTCCCTCCTATGTATATACACAAATATACACACATACATACTATATATAGTATATGTAGTATGTATTATATATACCATACTATACCTAGAGAGAGAATATAGTATCCATAGTTATATATATAAAAATCACATCAATCTCAATGAGATAGGTATTATTATCTCCATTTTACAAATGTTTCATTTCCAGACCTCATACACATCTATATGACTGTGAAAATCTAAATCTTAATCATATTGGAATTTTAGCTCTTAAGGAATTTCAAAATGTAGGTTTTAGTTTTCCAGTCTCTGCAAACAAGGAAGTAGATTAGAAAGAAGTTAAAATGGATGTTGAACAAGCATATCCACAGTATTTGTTAAAGAGTGTGAATGCTGGGTTTTAGGCTTCCTTTCTTTCTTCAAGTAACCCTCACTCTTGGGATAAAGGTTCTTCCCACCTCCATCCTGGCCCTTACAGCCCCACGCAGAACAACGATTGTCAGAAGGGTGTTCCCTGGAAGGGGTAACCAACTAATTAGTAAGCCCTGTCTGAGTACTTAATTCTACCTTTGCTTTAATGCTTTTAGATTTGGGGAGGAACCTCGTGGAAACCCCAAACTCTGTCTCCTCTAGGTCTGACACAGGAAGGAAGACTTCTATGCAGAGAGGGGCACCTATACTTTGTAGTTGAACTCTGCCTCTCTGAGAGTCACTTTCCCTTGGGAATGGGGGGGCATCTCTGTCATTAATCTCTACTCTGCCTACCACGGTTGCCTAAGGGAGTCACTGTTCTCCAATTAATGCTCCAAAACAGAATAACTGCATAAATTCTTCATGGTTAAGTGATGCAAGTTGGGGTGTGGGGTGGGGAATGAACATGGAGAGCCTGAGAATGGACAATGGGAGTCCTAAGTCTAATTCAATTATTCACGGTTTAGGACCTACAACTAAAATCCACAGGGTGCTGGGTTTTTCCTGTGCCCATTCTCACTCAACTACATACCAAGCATTCTCAAAGGAAAATTTTTAATAAAAATAATGTCTATTTTTTTCCTTTTCCCCTTAACATTTTCCCTATCATTCAAGTAGTCCAAGGGCTTTCTATATACATGACATCAAGAGGAATACATAAAGCTTAAAATAAATAATAAAATTAATCTCTCATGCATATATAGACACACATAGATTTACATAAATGTATCATACATCTAGGCATATAAGCTGAAACAACGAAGGTGTTTGGATGTGCTTGTTATTGCATTTAACTCAAGAAATGAGAAATAGTATAAATAATATAAATAGTATAAATAGAAACATGTTTAAAAACTCAAGAAATAACAAAGATAAAACTTAATAATTTAAAATCAAGGAAACTGGTAAATTAATTAATCTAACAGCTGACTCTATTAGGAAAAAGTAGTAAAATGGATGAAATAAGACTCAGAAAAAATTAATGAGTTGAGAAATGAAATAGAATACATTGCAAACTTAGAAGCAATCTCATTCAAAGACTAGTAAAGAATATTGTGGGTTCAAGACCTGCCTGGGCAACTTGGTGAGACCTCATCTCTACAATAAAAATCAAAAAAAAAAATTAGCCAGGTGTAGTTCCAGCTACTTGGAAGGCTGAGGCGGAAGGTTCACCAGAGCCCAGCAGGTCAAGGCTGCAGTGGCCGGAAGCGGCCACTGCACTCCAGTCTGGGCGACAGAGTGAGACTCCAACTCAAAAAAAAAAAAAAAAGAATATTGTGGAATTAATGTATGAATACTGCTATTAAAATGAAATAATAGAAGATGGCAATGGCATAGGTGGATTTGCGAGATTCCCCGAACGTGAGTTCCCAAAAACACTCTTACTTTTCTTCTCCCATCCCGCTGCCCATCACCAGCTGCACTGGTCCGAGGCCTGGGGACCTTCGGTCCCATGCAGGGCTGGATATTGCGGCCCCTGGCTGCTGCTGCTCCACTGTACATGACTCCCACTGGCACGGCAGTTCTGGGTCTCGGTTCCCTCTCTGGCTACATCGTCTTGCCCAGCACCCAGCACCAAGCCACCAGTCACCCAGGGAGGCTCCGGGTGCCTGCCCCTCAGAGATACCAGTCCCATTTCTGACTGATGTACCCTGTGAGGGGCCCAGGGCCACTCTCGCCGCCCACCACATGCCCTTTGGAGCTTTGGAGCTCTGGAGCTCTGGGCCCACCCTGGCTGAGGCATGCAGCACGCGACCCCAGGCTTGTGTAAGAGAAGAGTGTATCTTAAGGAGGTGCTGATCAGAGGCTCTCAGCTCCAGAGGAAGGAACTCCCGACCCCCTCCTCCACCCCAGCCTTCTGGTGGCACCCCAGATCCAGCACCCAACTGTGAAGCTGATCCCTGGTGCCTCCCACCACCACAGTTCATCATAGTGGATTGCCTAGGGACCCAGACGATTGGAGAGAAAAGATCTCCGAAAGTGAAGCTGCCACCTCAGCCATTCTCCAGGCAGAGATTCACATTGCCCTGCCCACCTATCAGCAGCCTCCACCTCGGTTCCTAAGGTAACATCGCTAAACAGGAGACAAAGCTCCTCCCCTACCTGAATCAAACAAAGGCAGCTAAGCATTGCAGACCTCCCAGGCAGCAGGCTAAAAAAAACAAACCCAAGTTGCGAGTAAATCTAGCTGCCTGCATCAAAAACAAAGGGGAGAGGCTAGAGATCAGAGCTGAAGAGACCTTAGACACTCAGGAAAGATTCCAGAGCTAGTCTGATCTCTTATTTTGACTTTTGATTTTATCATTTTGACTGTTTGTTCTGCTCACTTTTGTTTGCTTTCTGATTTACACTATCTGTTTCGTGATTTTATTGGTCTGTCTCTGTGAAGCTACTAGTACTCTCTAGGGAATTTTGATCATGTGTTTTTTTCACTTCTCTCCAGCCTTATGTCTCTTTTTCACCTGTTAGTTGGTATATATGTCTATTTTCCCTCTCACTCTCCTCTCTTCCTAACTTCCTATTGACCCCCCCTTCCTCCATTATTTTCCTCTTTCATCCCTCCTTTTGATCCAGGGACCAAACCTACATACCGCTGCACAGACAGATTGCAAGGCAGTGGGAAATAGGTTCGAGTGTGCTCATACACCTGTTGGTGGATGCTGGAATCAGCATATAGATACTGAATCACAGCTTCCCCCTCAATTAAACCTCAAAACTGCAAAAAGTACAGCCCACAGCCCACACTCCAACCTCAAAAGTGAACAAAGCCAGAGGACCCTCACAAGGAAGAACAGGAGATTACACAAGCCAAACAAAAGGAACCCCATCTTCCCTGAAAAACAGAATTAAAGAAGGGGAGGGAAAGGGGGAGAGAGAGAGAGAAATCTACACAAATGAAGAAAAACCAAAAGAAGAATATGGGTCTCTCCCAGACCCCTGGAAGGGCAGACACTGAGAAAACTGACTTCGGAATGCAAACAATGAAGAGCTCCCAGAATGACTGGTCCCAAACTACAAACCTAGATATCAAGACATTAATGGAGAGATTAAAAAGAATTAAGGAGAGACAAGAAGAAACTAGGAAGGAGCTGATATCTGAGATAACAGTAATAAAGAATACCATGAATGAAATAAATAACAAACTGATAAGCATGGAAAGCAGAATTACCCAAGCAGAAGAAAGAATCTCAGAGCTTGAGGACCAAAATATAGACCAAAATATAGAACTAACCCAAACTCTTAAAAACACAGAAAACAAGCCCAAAAAGACAGAACAAAACCTTAAGAGATGAGCGATTACTTTCAGAGACCGAACCTAAGAGTAATTGGCCTTCCTGAGGCAGAAAGAGAGACAGAGACCACACTGGAACAAACTTTCCATGAGATCATTCAAGAAAACTTTCCTTATCTAATCAGTGATGCAAAAATTCAAACACAAGAGATTCAGAGAACCCCTGCAAGACAACAAATGAGAAGACCAACTTCTAGACACATAATAATTCACCTAAACAAAGTAGGCATAAAAGAAAAAATCCTAAGGCAGCAAGAGAAAAAGGCAAGATCACCTACCATGGAAGACCAATTAGAATAGCAGCAGGTTTATCTACAGAAACCCTGCAGGCTAGGAGAGCTTGGAGACCTATCTTCAAAGTCCTAAAAGATAAACAATTTCAACCAAGAATAACCTACCCAGCCAAGTTAAGCTTCATCAGTGAGGGAGAATTAAAATCTTTCCCAGATATCCAATCCCTAAGACTTATGCTGCCACCAGACCACCTCTACATGAAGCATTTAAGAAAGTACTAAACATGGAAGAAAAGGAAAAAAGAACAACATTCTTCACAAGAGTACAGGAAAAAGAATAAAATACACATGAACCAATCCCAAAACCAAAAGAAAGACAAAAAAACCAAGTGGAAGAACAACAACTCTATAAGAACTCTATGATAGGGATGAACTCTCACATTTCAATAATTAGCCTGAATGTGAATGGACTAAATGCACCACTGAAAAGGCATAGAATGGCAAAATGGATAAAATATCACCAGGCAACAATATACTGCCTTCAAGAGACCCATCTCACTAGAAAGGACATGCACAAACTCAAAGTAAGAGGATGGGAAACAAATTTTCAGGCTAATGGAACACAAAAGAAAGGAGGAGTCATGATCCTAATTTCAGACAAAATACCACTTAAGCTATCAAAAATTTAAAAACATACAGAGGGCCACTACATAATGATAAAAGGTTCACCATCAACAAGAAATATCTATCCTAAACATATATGCAGCCAACATAAGTGTGCCAACTTTCATAAAGCAACTTCTAGGAAAACTAAAGAAAGATATTGACTCTAACACCATCATAACTGGGACTTTAATACCCCACTCACAACCCTAGACAGATCATCAGGACAAAAAATCAGCAAGGAGATCCGGAACCTCAATGTGACTCTTGACCAAATGGACTTAATTGATACCTACAGAACACTCCATCCAAAGACCACAGAATACACATTGTACTCATCACCACATGGAACGTATTCTAAGATCGACCACATACTTGGCCATAAATCAAGCATAAACAAATTTAAAAGGACTGAAATTTTACCATGCACCTTCTTGGACCACAGTGGAATAAAAATAAACATTAACACCAACAAGATCCCCCCAAAACCCACAAAGACATGGACACTAAACAGCATGATGCTAAACAACTCCTGGGTCAATGACAAAATCAAAACAGAGATCAAAAGATACCTGGAAACAAATGAAAATGAAGAAACATCTTACCAAAATCTCTGGAACGCCATGAAAGCTGTAGTAAGAGGGGAATTTATATCCCTACAAACACACATGAAGAAAATGGAAGGATCACAAATTAACAGCCTAACAAGCCACCTAAGGAAGCTGGAAAAGCAAGACCACAAAAACCTTAATTTCAGCAGAAGAATCCAGATCACCAAAATAAAAGTCCAAATCCAGGACATAGAAAACAAAAAGATAATACAAAAAATCAATGAAACAAAAAGCTGGTTCTTCAAAAGGATAAACAAGATCGATGGTCCCCTAGCTAGACTGACTAAGAAAAAGAGAGAAAAAACCCAAATAAGCACAATCAGAAACACAAAAGATGAAGTCACATCTGGCCCTGAAGAAATGCAAAAGAGCATTAGAGACTACTATGTACACTTGTATGGAAACAAACTTGAAAACCTTAAGGAAATGGAGGACTTTCTGTCATCACACAACCTGCCTAGGTTGAAACAAGAAGAAATTGAGACCCTAAATAGACCAATAACAATCAAGGAAATTGACTACATAATAAGAAAACTACCTACAAAAAAAAAGCCCTGGACCAGATGGCTTTCCAGCAGAATTCTACAAGACATTTAAGGAGGAGCTGATTCCAATCCTACTGAAGGGATTCCAGGCGATTGAGAAAGATGGAACTCTCCCCAAATCTTTTTACGAAGCTAACATCACATTGATACCCAAGCCAGGTAAAGACCCAACAAAGAAAGAGAACTACAGCCCAATATCTTTGATGAACACAGATGCTAAAATTCTCAGCAAGATCCTAGCAAACCAGATTCAACAACACATCTCAAAAATCATCCATCATGACCAAGTAGGCTTCATCCCCGGGATGCAAGCCTGGTTCAACATTCGTAAAACCATAAATGTAATTAAATACATCAACAGATGTCAAAACAAAAACCACATGATTATATCATTAGATGCAGAAAAAGTTTTTGATAAAATCTAGTACCCCTTCATGATAAAAACCCTCGAACATCTAGGCATACAGGGAACATACCTCAAAATAGTAAAAGCCATCTACAAGAAACCCACAGCCAGCATACTCCTAAACAGACAAAAATTGGAACCATTTCCCCTGAAAACTGGAATAAGACAAGGATGCCCATTCTCACCCCTCCTGTTCAATATAGTATTGGAAGTCCTGGCTAGAGCAATCAAAGAAGAGAAGGCAATCAGGGGTATCCAAATAGGAAAAGAGGAAGTCAAGTTATCTCTCTTTGCAGATGACATGATTGTGTACCTTGAAAACCCAAGAGAATCTGTCAAAAACCTCCGTACACTCATAAAGGCCTTTGGCAAATTCCCAGGATATAAAATAAATGTGCAAAAGACAATCTTATTTCTTTACACCAATAATAAACAAACAGAAACCCAAATAAAAAGCACAACAGCCACCAAAAAAAATGAAATACCTTGGCATATTCCTAACCAGAGACATGAATGACCTTTACAATGAAAACTACAAAACACTGCTCAAAGCAATCAAAGATGACACAAACAAGTGGAAAAATATCCCATGCTCATGGATTAGAAGAATCAACATTGTGAAGATGTCCATCTTACCTAAGGCAATCTACAGATTCAATGCAATACCCATCAAATTACCAGCAACATTCTTCTCAGACCTAGAAAAAAACAACACAGGAATTCATATGGAAACACAAACGACCAAGAATAGCCAGAACAATCCTCAGCAAAAAAAACAAAGCAGGTGGTATCACATTACCAGACTTCAAACTTTTAAAGCTAGAATAATCAAAACAGCTTGGTATTAGTACAGGAACAGGCATATAGACCAATGGAATAGAATTGAGATTCCAGAAGTAAAACCTCAATTTCTCAACCAACTCATCTTTGACAAAACCTCCACCACCTACCACTGGGGAGAGGAGAACCTATTCAGGAAATGGTGCTGGGAAAACTGGCTGACCACATGCAGAAGATTGAAACAGGACCCCTATCTATCCACATACACAAAAATTAACTCCAAAGGATCAGAGACCTAAATGTAAAACCTCAAACCATAAGAACTTTAGAAAATGAAGGACATATCCTCATGGAAATTTGAACTGGCATCCAATTCCTGAACAAAACCCGAAACCCACAGGCCATAAGAGATAAGATAGACAAGTGGGACCTCATTAAACTGATAAGCTTCTGCCAAGCCAAAGAAACCATCAAGAGAGCATGGAGACAGCCTATAGACTGGGAAAAAGTATTTACCAACTCCAGGTCCAACAAAGACTTAACATCTTGGATCTACAAGGAACTGAAACGTGCTGAAAAGAAAAAAACAAACAACCCCATTATAAAATGGGCAAAAGATATGAACAGACACTTCACAAAAGAAAACATCTGAGCAGCCAACAGACACACAAAGAAATGTTCAGCCTCACTAATCATCAAGGAGATGCAAATCAAAACCACACTGAAATACCACCTAACTCCAGTCAGAATGGCAATTATCAGTAACTCAAAAAATAACAGTTGCTGGAGAGGTGTGGCGAAAAGGGAACACTTCTACACTGTTGGTGGGAGTGTAAACTGGTGCAACCTCTGTGGAAAGCAGTGTGGTGATTCCTAAAAGCTCTAAATATCAACCTCTCATATGACCCCGCAATCCCCCTTCTGGGAATATACCCTGAAGAACTCAAATCACTCTATAAAAAAGATACCTGCACACGTATGTTTATCGCAGCATTGTTCACAATAGCAAGAACCTGGAAGCAACCATGCTGTCCTTCAAAAGAGGACCATGCTGGCCTTCTCACTCATATAGTGGACCTTGATCATCCATAGTGGGAAACTATGGGGGAGAGAGATGGATTAAGAAACATCTTCACTCATATAGTGGACCTTGATCATCCATAGTGGGAAACTATGGGGGGGGAGGGAGGGGAAGTGAGATGGGATTAATGGTAGTAAACATCTGTCTGGGGACTGGGAGACACCTCTTATCAACAAGGGTGCCTGAACGAAGCATATTTGTATACCTAACCCTTAACTGTACCCCACAATATCATAATAAAAAATATTGGTTATTAAAAAAATGAAATAATAGATTTTCCTGGATATATTTTCAAATTTACCCCCCAAAACAGATCAATAACAGGGATGAAACTTAAAAGTTTGTAAAATGCTACCTCCCAAAATGAATCCTGCCCCCAGATGACTTAGTGAATGATTTCTTTAAAACTTTTGAGGGCCAGGCATAATGACTCACACCTGTAATTCCAGGCCTTTGGGAGAAAGAGGAGGGAGGATTGCTTGAGTTCAGGAGTTCAAAACTAGCCTAGGCAACATAGCAAGATTCCATTCCTTATAAAATAATAAATAAAACATTTGAGCTTATCATTAACACACCAAGTTTATTCCTTCCTCAGGGCTACTGATTTCCCAGATACCTCCATGTGGAAATCCCTTTTCCTAAGTCTTCACATGTTTACCTCCTTCTAATCATTTAGGTTTCAACTAGAATATCACATCTCTAAAGCCTTTTCCTTCACCCTGGCTAAGGCACTCACCTAGTCACATTATCACATTACAGTCTTCACTGAGTGCACTCGGGAAATTGGTTCCAGGACCCCTGAGGATATCAAAGTCTTCAGATGCTCAGGTCCCTGATATAAAATGGTGGCATATTTGCATATAACCTACATACATTCTCCCATATACATTTATTTATTTGTTTGTTTATTTATTTATAATCGAGGTGGAGTCCTCACTGTGTTGCCCAGGCTGGTCTTGAAAGTCCTGGGCTTAAACAATATTCCTACCTCACCTTCCCAAAGTGCTGGGATTAGAGGTGTGAACCACTATACCTGGCCTATTGTATACTTTATCTCTAGATTATTTATAATACCTAACACAATGTAAATGCTATATTACTAGTTGCTTATTATATACTCTATTTTTTACTTGTATTTTAGATCCATGGTTGGTTGACTTTAAGGATGCAGAACCTTTGGATATGAATAGCTGACTATACTCTTACTTTGTTTCTGTGTTATTTATCTCCTTGAAAGAAAATTCCTTGTGTTGAGTCACTTATTTCTCATTACCTAGAACAATACCAAGCATAAAGTAGGAACTAGTAAATAGCCATTGACTGCCTTACATGCACAAACTCTCCTAAGCTACTGGAAAGGACATGTGAAGCTGTCCCCATGTGTTTTGTGCAGTTGCAAAACTACAGTACAAAAAAGAAACTATACCCAGCAATTCCTTTCCAGATGCTGACCTCCCTCTCCCAAGATCAACCCCAAGAGAACTCAGGAGAGAAAATGCAAAAAAAAAAAAAAAAAAAAAAAAACAGAAAATGGTGAAAATCCCCAAATGGTGTGGTGTTACTCTTTGAATTAGTCTGCTTTTGTCTGTGCTGGAGTCATCCAGGCACAGATATAGGAGGGAAAGAGAGAAAGGAACTGTTGAAGCTGAGTTCGTGCTTCTCCCCCGGTGTCGCGCTGGGGCAACCCAACCCAGTATCTGAGGCAACTTAGAACTCTGGTGTCTTCAGAAGTAAAATTAAGACAGTGCAGAAACCTGTGCCTGTGAAGAACAGAACAAAACAAGCTGGAACTAAATTTTGGAGGTTGCCTCCTCACCCCTTTCTTCCAAATCTGCAGGGCTGGTGAATTAGATTGGAGGAATGTTTCCCCCTAATGCTGTTTGCCCTAGGGTGAGAGGCAGACAGTGATGCACTGACTAAAAGAGTTATTTTGTGAGATGGTGATAATTGTTCCTATGGCTCTCCATCCCTGGGTTCAACCACCTCTCACTACCTCATCTCCTCAAAGGTGTGATGTGGTTGCTGGGCAGTAATATTATAGTTAGACTCAAGCGGTCATTCCGTCTCAGCCTTCCAAGCAGCTGGAACTACAGGCACGCGCTACCATGCCCGGCTAATTTTTTATTTATTGTAGAGACGAGATCTCGCCAATTTGCCCAGGCTGGTCTCAAACCTCTGGGTTCAGGCAATCCTCTCCCCTCTGCCTCCCAAAGTGCTGGGATTACAGGCATGAGCCACCGCGCCCCACTTTCAGGCATCTTTCTTATTGGTACATGGCCTTCACCCAATCGGCCAGGCATATCAGACTTGACCACCTTGCAGGTTAGAATGTGGAACTAATAGTGCATTAAATCATAGAAACAATAAGGAATTACCCAAAACACAGAGATATGATGTTCTAAGAAAATAAACAGGTTTGCTATTCTAGACATTTTGTATAAATGGAATCATACAATATGTGGCTTTTAGTGTGTGTGTAGTTTGTTTTTTTTTTTGCAGTTAGCAAAATGTTTTCTTTTCTTTTTTTTTTTTTTTTTTTTTTTTGAGTTGTAGTCTTACTCTGTCACCCAGGCTGGAGTGCAGTGGCACACTCATGGCCATCCCAGCATCAATCTGCTGGGCTCTGGTGATCTTTCCACCTCAACCCTCCAAGCAGCTGGAACTACAGGCGTGCACTGCCACACCCAGCTAATTTTGTTGTTGTTGTTGTAAAGACGAGGTCTCCCCAAATTGCTTGGGCTGGTCTCGAATACATGGGCTCAGGCAATCCACTCACCTCAGCCTCCCAAAGTACTGAGATTACAGGGTGAGCCACTGAGCCCCACAGCAAAATGTTTTCAAAGTTCATATCTGTTCGAACATGTATCAACACTTCATTCCTTTTTGTCCTTAACATTTCCTTCCTTTTTAGGAATGAATAATATTGCATTATATGAAATATCAGTTTGTTTATTCATTTATCAATTGATGAACACCTGAGTTGTTTCTACTTTTTGACTCCTTTGAATAATGTGGCTATGGGCATTTATGTACAAATTTTGTGTGGACATATAATTTCATTTCTCTTGGATATATACCAGGAATTGCTGGGATACATGGTAATTCTATGTTTGACTTTTTGAATAACTGCCAGACTTTTCCATAGTGGCTGTACCTAATTATCTCCCAGCAGCAATGTAGGACAGTTCCAATTTCTCCACACCCTCACCAACAGCTGTTATTTTCCATCTTTTTTATTATAGCTATCCTAGTGGGTATGAAGTAGTGTCTCATTGTGGTTTGCTTGGGAGTTTGTTTTGTTTTGTCTTTGAGTCGGAGTCTCACTCTGTCACCCAAGCTAGAGTGCAGTGGCAAAATCATGGATCACCACAGCCTCGACTTGCTGGGCTCAAGCAATCCTTCTGCCTCAGACTTCCAAGTAACGAAACTACAGGCACGTGCCACCACACCTGGCTAATTTTTTGATTTACTGTAGAGACGAGGTCTTGCTAAGTTGCCCAGGCTGGTCTTAAACCCCTCGGTTCAAGCAATCCTCTTGCCTCAGCCTCCCAAAGTGCTGGGATTACAGGCATGAGCCGTTGCACCTGGCCCTCATTGTGGCTTTGATTTACATTTCCGTAATGACTAATGATGTTAGGCTGTACTGTCATGAAAGCAACGGTGTTAAATCCAGGAAACCTACAACACTTTTCTACCAAGGAAATATATTTATTAAAAATAAGCAGCACAACCAGGTGTGGTGGCTCATGCCTGTAATCTCAGCACTTTGGGAGGCAGAGGCAAGAGGATTGCCTGAACCCAAGGGTTCAAGAGCAGACTGGGCAACTTGGTGAGACTTCATCTCTACAATGAATCCAAAAAATTAGCTGGGCATGGTTCATGCCTGTAGTTCATGCCACAGTTCATGCCTGTAGTTCCAGCTACTTGGAAGACTGAGGCAGGAGGATCACCTGAGCCCAGCAGGTCAACACTGCGGTGACCGTAATCATGCCACTGCACGCTAGCCTGGCCAGCAGAGTGAGACTCCAACAACAACAACAACAAAAACAGGATACTTATACACTGTTGGTGGGAATGTAAACTAGTTCAACCTCTACGGAAAACAGTATAGACCGAGTGCAGTGGCTCATACCTATAATCCCAGCACTTTGGAAGGCCAAGGTGAGAGGATTGCCTGAGTCCACAGGTTCGAGACCAGCCTGGGCAATTTGGCGAGACCTCATCTCCACAATAAATCAAAAATTAGTCAGTCATGGTGGCACATGCCTGTAGTTCCAGCTACTTGGAAGGCTGAGGCAGAAGGATTACCAGAGCCCAGCTGGTCGAGGCTGGGTGGTGGTGAGCAGTGTGCCACTGCATTCCAACCTGGGTGACAGAGTGAGATTCCAACTGAGAAATAAAAAAGAAAAAGAAAAAAGAAAACAGTATGGAGATTTCTCAAAAAACTAAAAATAGAACTACCATTCAACCCAGCAATCCCACTACTAGTTGTCTACCTAAGGAAAAGAAATCATTATATTTCAAAGATACTTGTATTTTTATGTTCATTGCATCATTATTCACAATAGTAAAGTCATGGCACCAACCTAAATGCCATAAAGAAGAATGAACATCCTGTCCTTTGCAGCAACATGGATGGAGCTGGAGAACATCATCCTAAGTGAATTGACTTAGAAACAGAAAACCAAACACTGTATGTTCTCACTTATATGTAGGAGCTAAATGGACACAAAGGTGGAAACAATAGACCCTAAAAAGGAGAAAGGAGCCGGGCTCAGTGGCTCAGCCTGTAATCCCGCGCCTTTGGGAGGCTGAAGTGAGTGGATTGCCTGAGCCCGCGGATTTGAGACCCGCCTGCGCAGCGAGACCTCATCTCTACAATAAACCAAAAAAACCAGCCGGGTGTGGTAGCACATGCCTGTAATTCCGGCTACTTGGAAGGCTGAGGCGGAAGGATCGATGGAGCCCAGCAGGTCGAGGCTGCGGTGGCCGGGAGCGGCCACTGCACTCCAGTCTGGGTGACAGAGTGAGACCCCAACTCAAACAAAAAAAAAAAAAAAAAAAGAAAGGAGAAAGGAGGAGGGAGCCAGGGATTTACAAGCTACCTGTTGGGTACAGCGTTCACTACTTGGGGAATGGGGACACCTGAATCCCAATCTCCACCAGTACGTAATATGCCCGTGTAACTAACATGTACTTGGACTCTCTGAACCTAAACATTTTTTAAAATTTAAATTAAAAAAAACCGACAGCATCTCTTCTGTCTTCAAACTCCTGGTAGTATTTGTCCATGGAATTTCTCTGTGATACCTAAAACTCTGCATCCATGTAAATATCCTTTAAATGGCTAACCACAGAATCCAATTCTGCACCAGAGGTAGAAGACATGCAACGAGGTGGACGGGCTCCTCAGAGGCAACCATCCTGCCAATGCCTCCTACCTTGCCCACCTCAGAGATCCCAATCCACATCAAGGGCATGTCAAAGAGGGCTCTGCAAGCACTCTCCTGGGATCTAGAGACCGAGCCTCAGCACCCAGACCGCTGCTTCCTTGGCACTCCAGACCCTGGACACAGTCTCCTGTGGCTGAGGCTGTGCCCATCACACTCAACATCATTTTTTAAAGGACTAGCCTTGTGTTACAGAGAGAAGCAGAAATATAAGAAGAAGAAGATAAGGGTCAAAAAGAGGAGGAAAGCAGGAAGAAAATACAAAATCAATAAAGAAGAGGGAAAGGGGAGAGAGAATCCTAATATTCTGAGCAAATGACTTTATCAAAGCAACATCATTATCAAATAAAAGCTGAATCTTCTATTTTTCTTTTTTTTTTTTTTTTTTTGAGTTGGAGTCTCACTCTGTCACCCAGGTTGGATAGCAGTGACATGCTCATGGCCACCACAGCCTTGACATGTTGGGCTCAGGTGATCCTTCCACCTCAGCCTTCCAAGTAGCTGGAACTACAGGCACATGCCACCATGCCCAGCTACTTTTTTTAAAATTTATGGTAGAGATGCAGTCTCGTCAAGTTGCCCAGGCCAGTTTCAAAACTGTGGGCTCAGGCAATCCTCTCACCTCGGCCTCCCAAACTGCTGGGATTATAGGCATGAGCCACCAGGCCCGGCCAAAAGCTGATTCTTTATGGCAGATCTAGTACTTTTAGGGGATATCTTCTTAAAAGTGGACACTAAAAAAAAGAGAGAAAAGCCAGTGGCCTGTAGTCTCAGCTACTCTGGAGACTGAGGCAGGAAGACCACTTGAGTCTAGGAGGTAAAGCTGCAGTGAGCTATGTCCAGGCCACTGCACTCCAACCTGAGTGACAGAGTAAGACCCTGTCTCAAAAAGGGGGGGGACACTGCAATCCTGAACTTATAAAAGACCATCATTTTTTCCCATTGACAGCAATTGTATATATTAGTTATACAGAGTGGGCCAGGAATGGTGGGAGGGGTGGGTGGGTGGGAAAGACAGACTTCAGACATTTATTATTAAGGGTGATAAGGAAGATGACAGATAAGAGGAGTGATGGAGAGTTTTGGGGGGAAAGGACAGTATGTCTAGGCTCTGTGGGAATTTGAATTTGCCCAAGGAAATGGAAAATGTCTCCACAAGAGACAGACTTACCTCTTCCCTGAACTTTCTGAGAAATTGCCACACACAGGAGTTCTTTTGCTCAAATGACACTCTTGGAGAGCTTCTGAGTCACTTGACCTCTGTTACCTTAAAAATCATATTTCAATCAACCTTTCTCACAACATGCTGACCATTAGGGTTTTGAGTCATTTTTACTCTTTTTTCTTGTAGTTAGCTTAATATTTTACATTGCACTTGTATTATATTTACAATTGAGAAAAATACCAATAAAACTATCTTTATTTGGAGAAAAATGTGGCCTGGTTATAGTACACATCCCTAGATTAGGTCAGAATCCTTGGAAGTTGACATTAGACCTTCCTCACCATCTCCTTCCACAAGAAACTGGTGCTGGGTGTAAGGCTGGGTTGGTAAACAGACTCCATTCAGGAAGAACAATGGTTGTTAGGGGGGGTGTCATCTGAGAGTAGTGACCAACTTCATCTTGCCCCAGAGGACACATATTGTGGCCCATCTCAGTTCCCCAAAACATTACATTTTCTTCTTCTTGACTTTGGTGAGAGCCCTGAACACTCAAGTGTTGTATAGCTCAGTTCTTGTGTACCCAGAAAAATAAAGTCTCAGATGAAACTACAGCTCCAGTGAAGGTGAGGATTTTCATGTGTTGTGGTTGATTTTTTTTTTTTTTAACTTTTTAATCTTTCTCAAAAGTCCTGGGGGACTAGAAATTAGAAGACTCCTGGCAAAAATAGAGATTGTCTCTCGAACCTCTCACTTGATCCTATTCATAACTTGCCTTAGGCCCTTAACAAGTTTCTTAATAAGTACCTCTGTCTACATGTTGTTCAGTGACTTATCCAGAAGGACAGAAGAAACTGACGTGAAGAAGAGTAAGGGCTGATGAATACATAACCAAAAGAGTTCTAGACTTCAGGTAATGGAGGGGAGGAAATCCCTGGAAGAATTTGAAGTTACTCCCAAAGCCCCTAACAAGCAAATGTCAGAGATATATAGGGAAGACAGTCTTTGGAATCAAGCAGGAAAACCTGTGGAGAGGTAGGGATATTACACTTAAAACAAGAGGAAATGCTGGCTTGAAGTTTAGGTCTGGAGAGGACAAAATGACTCACTCTATTCTCTACAGCCTTTGGGTGCGGATTCAGTTGTGTTTTGATCCCACTGAGGATTGTACAGAGGCCAGGAAGAGGGTAATTAGTACCTGGTTAAAGACTACCACCTCACAGAAACTTCTGGCTCATCATAAGCAAAATGGAAATCTATATCAAACGTAAGAATTGGTAGTAGAAGGGAGCAGTAGATACTCTGGAAGGGATAAAGCTTGAAGGAAAGAGAGAATTAAAGGTATCATATATCTCATTCTAGAACATTCCAAGGTGCTTAATGTAAGATAGACAAGAGCAAACCCTAGAGAATATCTTCCTGGCTCCAGAGAGTCAATAGGGTGATGGAGTCAATAGGTTCTTCTGTGATATTTCTACCACAAATATTCATTAAAGATCATCCCTTCTTAATCCCTGACTCATTCTCTCATCACCACTTCCTTACTTTCTTGAGGATTGTTGTATGGCTCAAATGTATAAATGAAAAATATTCCCTACAATGTACCTGGAAACCTGGACACTCCTATTGGAACAGAATAAAGCTCTCTGCCCTTCTCCTTACGTTTAGTGGAAATCAGGTCAGGGGCCATGTGGGGGGGGCTGTCAAGGTGGAAAAGAGCTCTGAAAATTTAATGAAACAGTGGTATGCAGAAGAAGGGAAAGGAAGGAATGATAGGGAGACTGGCAGCAAGGGGAGGGAGCCCCTTAGCCCGTGGAACTAAGAGCACCTTGCACACATTTCTATACACCTGTTTCTCAAACATGAGAAATATATCCTCATATAAAATATTTTAAAAATTGTCAAAGACAGAATGTATATCTAAGAACCCGGTTCAGAATAACTGGTTTTGGAAACTATATTTCTTCAATTATAATGTCTTTCAATTGTAAGTTATAACTACATAAGAAGTATTTTTCTTTGTAATTAGAAAAGTTTTTTTTTTCCTATGTTACCATCAGATGAAAACTTTTCTCAGTAAATTTCGACATCAGTGTATACCTCTAAGGATCGCAGATTGGGAAACAGTGCAACACGTTTCCAGCCCTGGTACCATGAAAGATTTTCTATGGAGATTCATCATTATTGCAACAGCAGTAGTGCTTCCAATCTTCTATTTCATTGAAGAAAACCCCTTTTATACTACAAGCTTCCTGTCTTTGGTGAGTACCAACCATTTTGGGTAGCACAAACTTGAAATCCCTGAACTGAAAGAAAGAAGACATTGTCTATGTGTCTATTTATGTGAAATTTTCATGAACACTGTAGACATTCAAGGAAGAAAATAGCTGAGAAATCTTGAGGAATCAAGCTATCATTTTTTTCTTTAATGGAGACAAAAAGGAATGATGGCACTCTGGAAGAAAGATACTTCAGGGTTGGGAAGAAATAACACTTATTTAATGTTTCAGCAGAGCCCTTTTCTTACCTCAATTGATGAGGTAGAAATTTCTCTTCTTGTTTTATAAATTTCCCATTTTGCAAAAGTTCCCTTGGGTTTCAAAGTTACACATTTCCCCTACTGTATGCATTAGGATTCTGAACCTCACAGAATTAAAGTCATTTCTCCAAGTCAAGAAACATTCAAAGGACTGGAGAAAATTCCACCAGAACCCAGAAAAGGCAAAGAAAAGGAGGGAGGGTGGTGAATGAATTTGGAAGAGTGAAATGCCACCAATGGGAAAGACTTTAGAGCGGGGCGCTGGGGTAGTATTACCTGACCTCCTGTATCTCTCACACCTAACACAGGCTCTGCTCTTCAAGGAATTAGGTGACCCACATCAAATTGTAATCACAGAAATAATTATGGGTGAAGAGTGGCATAGACTAATATCTCATTCCTTTACACATAACCCAAGAAAGCTAGAGAAATGGTAACTCCTTTTATCCTGGGATCCTTAATCTATATATACAAGAAGTCCTAGGGTAGAATTTTTTAGGAAGATAAGGAAGAAACTTGAATTGAGTCTGAGCAACCTTCCCTGTATCCTGGAGATTTCATTACATTATGCAAAGGAGAAGCCAATTAACCTTTTATTTTCAAAGGGCATAAATCACAGAGCTGGCATCCCTTTTTTCAGGAGGAAAAGGAGATGGTGGCTTGGCAGAGAGCCCGAATGCAGAGCAATTCTGGTGAAACAAGTCACCTGAAAACCTTCAAAGATTTGCTGAGAAACTCAGAACCGCTCAAAAATGTGAACTCCCGTATACTGGTTGGAGCCCCTCCCAAGGAAAAAAGTGAGTGTCCCCAAGAGGTGCAGATCATCCAGGTTAGGCCAGAGTAGAGAGGGAAGTCAGGTGGGAATGAATGGGAATAGACACCTGGGGGTACTGAGACGAAGGATCAGGCCTAGACTGCTGCAGACGGTAATTGAGTCCTTTAATCTCCAAATCCCTCTTTTGATGAAATTGGGGGGGCAATGGGAAAAATAAGTGAGAAAACTATGGGAAGAGAGACTGAGTAAAAAGCAAAGACATTGGGAAGTGGCAACACAGAGTCTTAATGAGTGGTCTCGGTGGGTTCCCTGGGCTCTGGAGATAATCTAGTGCCTTCCTACTCATGACGATCTGTGAACAGACTACCTCAGCAGCATTGTTAGGAATACAGCATCCAGGCTGTGCATGGTGGCTCAAGCCTGTAATCCCAGCATTTGGGGAGGCCGAGGTGAGAGGATTGCCTGAGTCCAAGGGTTCAAGACCAGTCTGGGCAACTTGGTAGAACCTTATCTCTACAATAAATCAAAAAATTAGCCAGGTATGGTGACACATTCCTGTGGTTCCTGCTACTTGGAAGTCTGAGGCAGAAGGATCGGAAGGATCTCCTGACCCCAACAGGTTGAGGCTGCAGTGGCCGTGTGTAGGCCACTGCACTCCAGCCTGGGCGACAGAGTGAGACTCCAACTCAAAAAAAAAAAAAAGCAATACAGAATCCTTAGGCCCATCCCAGACCTACAGTCAAAATTTTCAGTTTAACCAGACACCCAGGTGATTGGTATATGCACATTAAAGTCTGAAAAGTATGCTTTAGTAGATCTGTATGTAGCATAGGATATGATTCCAGGGAGCATAGCCAGGTCTTTCACATTTCTGGCTAGATGTCTTCCACAGTATATTATAGTTCTTCATGCTATGTGGCATCCTTTTCCACTACATCTGACAATTGGCTGTTGTGAGTTGAAGGAATGCTAGTGCTATTTGTGTTTATCTTAATGAACTCTTATTGGTTCTAATAGTTCATCAGATTCTTTTGAGTTATCTATGTAAATCATATTATTTGCAAATAGCAACAGTTTTGTCCCTCCAACATTCATCTCTCTCATCCCTTGTATGATTTCATTGACCATTATTAGTAGAAGCAAGCATCTTTGTCTTTTTCTTGACTTCAATGGCAATTCTATAAAATGTCATCATTAATAATGATGTCTTCTGAAGTTTTCAGTTTTATAGATAGTATTGAAGTCCATAATCAGTTGACTTTAAGTAAGGGAGAGTATGCTAGATAATTTGGGTGGGCCTGATTCAAAGAATGTATATCAAAGAATAAACAAAGTTCTGTGCTATGTTTTAGGTTTACATGATAGCAAAAGCGCTTTTAATCTCTTCAGAAAGGATACAGTAGGGGGACTGCAGCCTCAAACATTGGAAATCTCAGGGAACTTTTCATAAAGTACAAAGAGTTTAGCTTTAGGCGGGTATGTCAGTCAGGATTCAACCAAAGAAACAGCACCAGTAAGAGATATATTAAGAGATTTATTGCAAGGAATTGTCTTATAGGATTGTGGGAGCTAGTAGACAAGTCCAAAATCCATAGGTGGCCATCAGGAAGGGTAAGCTGGAACTCTAGGGCAAGAACCAAAACTGCTATCTACCCACAGGTGGGATTTCTTTCCATGGAAGCCTCAGATGTCCTCTTAAGGCCTTTTGTCTGATTGAATCAGGCCCACCCAAATCCCCAAATCATCTAAGATACCCTCCCTTACTTAAAGTCAACTGATAAAGACTTTAATAATAACTACAAAATATCTTTATAGCAATACTTAGTGTATGAATAATGGGACTATAGCTTGGCCAAGCTGACACATAAAACTGACTAGTGTAGCTAGGAAAGAATTTAAATTTTTTTTAATAAGCAAGTTCATTTTAAGTGTTGAAAGTTTTTGAATGTATTAACAAAAATATAATTTATAAAAGATCACCATCTCTTATCTTAACCATACCCCTTACCTCTATAACCATACCTTACCTGTAATTATTTGAAACATGTCTCACAAACCTTGGTGATAATACAAATATAAAGGCTTACATTTTAGATGAATAAAGACAGAAGATCTTGCAATTAAACAATTTGACAAGGGTTTTTACCTCTTTGCATGAAGTAAAAGAAAACCACATAAGCAAAATTTACTACATGTGATAGAAAATAGTTAAAGAAAATTTTAATCTTAATTGAGAACTTTTTCTCACCCTGATTATGAGTTTAATTTTGGTTGGTAAGTTGTAAATTTAACTTTCTTAACAGTACAAACTAAACCTTTTTTTTTTTCTAGTGGGAGTCTCACTCTGTTGCCCAGGCTGGAGTGCAGTGGCACACTCATGGCCACTGCAATCTTGACCTGCTTCAAGCTGATCCTTCCACTTCAGCCTTGCAAGTAGCTGGAACTACAAGTGTGGGCCACCTTGTTCGGCTAATGTTTTAAATTTATTGTAGAGACGAGGTCTTGCCATGTTGCCCAGGTTGGTCTTGAACCCGTGGGCTCAGGCAATCCTCTTGCCTCCGCCTCCCAAAGTGCTGGGATTATGGGCATGAGCCACCGTGCCCAGCATACAAACTAAAACATTTTATAGCCAGTATCTACATTTTAAAAAATACTTTTATGGCCAGGCATGGTGGCTCATGCTTATAATCCCAGCACTTTGGGAGGCCGAGGTGAGAGGATTGCCCGAGCCCATGGGTTCAAGATCAACCTAGGCAACTTGGAGATACCTCATCTCTACAATAAATCCAAAAATTAGCCAGGCTTGGTGGAGCATGCCTGTAATTCTAGCTACTTGGAAGTCTGAAGTGGGAGGATTGCCTGAGACCAACAGGTAGAGGCTGCACTCCAGCCTGGGTGAAAGTGAGACTCCAACTAAAAAAAAAAAAAAAAAAACTTTTAAGTCCAAGAAATTTGATTCATAGTTTCCTTTAAATTAAAACTGGTTGCCTTTTCAAACTGGGTTATTCATATTTCCATTTTATTATTTTTAAAAAGGGACTTGTATTCGTCTATTTCAACAAGCCTATTGAGGATGCGGCAATCTTTTCCTAGCCAGCTAAGTACCATATCAAGACTAGGCATTGAATTTTATCAAACGTTTTATTGGCATCAGTTGAGCTAATCATATGTGCTTTTTCTCCTTTAAACTGTTACTGTATTCCTGTATTGCATAAGCATTCTTGCATCCCCAGTATAAGTGCTACCTGATTACGATGTAGTCTTTTAATATCCTAACGTATACAACTTATTTAATATCTTACTTGAAAGTTGTGCTTTGAGATTGGTAAAACTTTGTGCTTTCTTTGTTTTTACTTTTATGAGAACCTACTATGTGCCAGGCATAATGCTAGAGATCTTGGAATCGGTATATAAAAGACATACAGAATCAATTATATAGCTTTGCATATGTTTTAAAGTCATTTAATGAATTTACATACGGTTGCAATTATTTCTCAAATATTTGATTTTTATCATGAAATCATCTGGGCCTGATTTTTGTTTTTTGATGGAATGGGAAATATTTGACTTTCTTTTAAAGTTTTAAATTTTTATTTAGGTTTTCTACCTTTTTTTTTTTTCCTTTTTCCTTTTGAGTCATAGTCTCACTCTCTTGCCCAGGTTGGAGGGCAGTGGCACGCACGCTCATGGCACTGCAGCCTCAACCTGCTAAGCTCAGGCAATCCTTCTGCTTCAGTCTTCTAAATAGCTGGAACTACAGGCACACAACTACGCCCAGCTAATTTTGTTTTGATTTATTGTAGAGATGAGGTCTTGTCAAGTTGCCCGGGCTGGTCTCAAACCTCTGGACTCAGGCAATCCTCTTGCCTTCACCCTCCAAAGTGCTGGGATTATAGACGTGAGCCACCACTCCTGGCCTGGTTTTCTACCTCTTTCTTGAGTCAAATTTGACAACATATATTTTCCTAGAACATCACTCATTTTTGCTGTATTTTCAAACATGTCACAGATATGTAGTTGGTAGTCTTATAATTTTTAAATGTTTTATTCAGTATCTTTTATTCAATATGAAAGGTATAAAAATTCTATGAACGCCCAACTTAACAAATAAAATTATACTAATACAATTGAAGCTCTGTTCCGTATTCCTCTCATATCAATCAATCTGCCTTGTTTTCCCCTCTCTCAGAGGGGTAACACTGTCCTGTATTTGATATTTATCATTTCTTTATATTTCTCAATAAACTTACTAGACATACAATTATCCCAAATTAATGTTATTTTTGCCTGTTTCTAAACTTATAAAATAGTATAAAACTAAATGTTTTTCTTCCAGAACTTACTTTTTTCACTTACTGTTATGTTTGTAACATTCTTTTTATTTCCTTTTTATTTATTTTCACTTAATGTTATGTATACTATGAATAAAGCAGTTAACTGAGTTGTATGAATCATCACAATGTTTTGGTCCATTCTCTTGTTGATGGACACTTAGGTTACTTCCAGTTTTTGCTATTACCAACAATGTTGTTATGAATATTCTTATACACAAATCTTTATGAACACATACGAGCAGTTCTCTAGGGTATATTCCTTGGAGTCAAATTACTAGGTTATAGGACATACATATCTTCCACTTTTTTGGATCTTGCCATATTGATCATCTTGGCCTACCAAAATAAAAACAAAAAATCACATCCACCAAGTTATCATTGGTTCACTCTCTAATGAAATTATGTTTTAAATAAAGTAAGATCCCAAAGATTTTTTTTAATGGTTTATCAGTTTATATTCTCACCATCAAGGTATGAGGTTCTGTTGTTTTCCATCTTTGTCATCTGTTAGTATTCTGTAATAATTTTGTTGATTTGCTTTTCTCTGATTACCAGTATGGTTGAGTACCTGTCTATTGATTATTTATGTTTTCATGTATCTATTGATCATTTATGTTCTGTCTTTTGTGACATGCTAATTCATAACTTTTGTCTTTCTGGCAATTTTTAATAATATTTTAAAACTCATTATTCCTCTAGTTATGACATATTTTTATTCTTAATATTATTTGTATTTGCTCCCTTTTTGGCCATAGGTTTAGTTTATTAATCTTTTAATAAACCATCTTTTATTGATCTTCTACAGTTTTTAATCTACTGTATTTCATTACATTCTGCTTTTATCTTCTTAAAAACCACATTCTGCTTCCCTTAGTTTTATTTTTGCCCTAGTCTATATTGCTTTCTTCATTTTACTAATTTTCTATGTTGTTTTCTAACAAATACACTGAAAGCTATTACTTTTCCTCTAAGTCCCACTTTAACCAAGTCCCACAGGTTTTGGTCTGTGGTGTTCTCATTCTCATGTATTTCTAAGTAAAGCTGGTAATTTTCACTGGATTTCTTCTTTAATCTGAAAGATATTTATAACAGTGATTTTTCATTTCCAAATGAATGCTTTTAGTTAGGCTTTTATGATTAGTTTTAGTTTCATTACCCTGTAATCAAAGGATATGGCCAATACAATTGATATCTTCAGGACAATTAAAATTAAAATTATCCTCATGGTCTCCTATATGGTCAATATTTTTCTATGGCTATCTGAAAGGAATGTGTATTATCTGGTGAGCACTACACACACACAAATACACATAATGAATTTCATTGTTATTCAAAACCGTATGTTTTGTTTTGTTTGCTTAATCTGTTGATTTCTGAAAGAGGTCAAATGTTTCCCAGTGTGATTTTGGATATGCCTATTTCTGCTTGTGTTTCTAAAGTTTTATATCATACTTAGCTTTGAAACAGGTGAATTCTATTTGTCAGCAATTGCACAGTATTTTTATTTATTTATTTATTTATTTTTGAGTTGGAATCTCACTCTGTTGCCTAGACTGCAATGCAGTAGCATGCTCACAGTCACTGCAGCCTCAACCTGCTGGGCTCAGGCGGTCCTTCCTTTTCAAGTCTTCTGAGTAGCTGGAACTACAGGCACACGCTACCATACCCAGCTTATTTTTTGATTTATTGTAGAGATGAGGTGGCACAGTATTTTTATTGCTATCTTTTCAGCACTTTGTGTCTCGTGTGTGTGTGTGTGTGTGTGTGTGGCGCGCACTTTTTATAAAATGTATAGAGCTGTATTTCATTTAACATTAATGCTAAATGAGGCATTTTTCCAGGAGCCTCCCTTCCCTATTGGCCTTGGACCAATTCAGAAATACATAGGGGTTGGATAGGGAGTCAAGTAAAACATCCTCCCCTTTTCTTCATGTAAAACTGAATATAAGGCAGCTTGGATCCAAGAACATAATCATCACACTACCGCCTGTTCCAATGTCTGCAGGTCCCAAATCTAAAGAAAGGAACTTGAAGCCTAGGAAACTGAGTCTATAGAAAAGACACTTCAATATTCAGGTGAACAGAAGATTTTTGCCTGCTTCTGATCCCACTGGCCTGAAGCAGAAATTGAAGGGATCAAGTGTGATTTGTTGTGTCAAATGCTATGGCAGGTCAAATAAGATAGGAATTGGAAGCTGACCAGTGGGTACAACGATATGGAAACCACTGGTTATCTAGACAAGAGTAATTCTGGTGAAATGATGAGGGCAAAAAATGTGTGATGTCAAGAAAGGTTTTTTTTAATTTTATGAAGATTTAAAAAATGATAGTGTGTTTTGTATGATAGCAGGTAAGAGAGGAAATTGATGATCCAGGAGGGAGAAAATTGCTTGAGTGATGTTAGTGACTCATCAAGAAGAGGTGGAATCTAGTGCAAAAAGAGGATAGGCTATAATGAGGCAGGAACACCGACAGTTTATCTACACTGAGAGAAGAGGACTTTGCTGGTGATTGGCCATAAGTTCTAGAGAGCAGAGTAGGAGAGTATCAGAAGCTTAGGAGGTGGGAGTTAGGGTCAGAAGAGAAGATGCACAGAGCCTTATGGGAGGATAGTATGGGGTATGGGAACTCCCCCAGGTTTCTTGTAGTAACTTATTTAAACTGGAACATGCTTTTTTTAAAATAGAAAGAAGCGCCTTCTCATGTAGAAGCTTCTTGAATCTCACATTCCTGTTTTGCCCTGTCACTGATAACCCTGCAGACATCTGTTATTGAAATTCATGGCTAGAGAACATGTGGCCTTTTCCTTGTCAGCTCAATCAGGATTTTGTGCTTCTCCTGCTGAATCAGCTTCCCAGCCACCGCAGCCTCGACCTGCTCCCAGCCACCACAGCCTCGACCTGCTGTGTATCCTCCTGAAGCCTGCCTATGACAACCATTTGACCTCCATAGGTTACAGTGGTGTTAGAAAAAAGAAATAAACCTTGAGACAGAATGTTTTTTCTTTTTTGTTGAATTTATATTTATTTATTTTGTAGAAACAGGGTCTCACAATGTTGCCCAGGCTGGTGGTCTCAAACTCCTTGCCTCAAGCAATCCTCCCACCTCAGCCTCCCAAAGTGTTGGGATTATAGGTATGAGCCACTGCACCTGACAGAATAAGCCTTTTCTGATTCAAGTACTTTAGTAATTCAAAGGTAGGGCTAAGCTATTTATTATGTCATAAAATAAGATTAAGTTCAGGAGAGCTTAAATTTGTTGGTTTTAATAGCACAAAGTACTCCCAATGAAGATAAACCAATTTTTTCTTTATGTTTAAATGTGTCTTTTAATTGAATGTGCTTTGAAACATCAGCATGAACTCATGATGTTTTTTATCTTTTTTTTTTTCAATGTTTTGGTTCTGTCCACTAGAGCCTAGAAATTACCAACCCACTTGCAATGAGCACCCCTAGTGCCAGATTATAGATTCTAAATATCATTTTCCACTCAAAAGAACCAGGGTTCCTTGTCAAAGGGAGGTGATTCCAGGTCCAAGAAAGGAAATGCCATATCAGATAGCAAGGAGGCTGTAAAAAAATGATGAAAGTTTTATCAAAACAGCTCAGGATCCAACTTCAAGTGGTTACCTGACAAAAAAAGGACAATTTAAGTAACAATAGGATAAAGTTTTAATAGTCTCAGACACATAAAATCCATGAGTTCATAAGGATTCCCCTCAAAAAACAAAACGACACATTTTGGTACCATTTGAGAATGCTAGAGAACCAACTTATTATTTTATTTTGTTTGTTGTTTGTTTGCTTATTATATTATTAGAGACAGGTTCTCACTATGTTGCCCAGACTGGTCTTGAACTCCTGTCCTCAAGCATTTCTCCTGCCTTAGTCTCCCAAAGTACTAGGATTATGTGTGAGCCACTGTGCCCAGTTCCATTATTTTATTTTGAAAGCTGATAGATACAGGAAACAAGCATTTATCCTGCTTTTCTACATAAAATAGACCACTGGGTATCCAAAGAGTAAATGAGAGAAATTTTCTCTACGTAGAAAATTTCTCTATGTGGTGCAGTGGCTCATGCCTGTAATCCCAGCACTTTGGGAGGTTGAGATGGGAGGATTGCTTGAGTCCAGGAGTTCAAGGTTACAGTGAGAAATGATAGCACCAGTGTACTGTAGTGTAGGTGACAGTCTAAAAAAAAAAAAGCAAGAAAAGAAACCTTCCAGATAATAAATGAAGGAATGCTTGACGTAGAATACTACTATATTGCAGCACTAACTTCATAAAAACAGAAACAATTTGCCATTAGGTGTCTTCAGATGGAAGAACACATCACCAATCCATGAAGTAGTACTACCCAAAAAGCTAATCTGGGCTTGATCAAGTCCCTGTAACCATGTTTTCTACATATTTAACATTCTTCAATTCATTGTTTCCTCTATTAGCTAAGTGTTTCTCTTTCATTATATTGATATTCTGGTTTCAGATTTATATTCAAGGATCTAGAATGAACAGTGAACTTTTTCACTCTAAATAGCGACCCCCGTTTGCCACTCTATAAAAGTGAGTTGTAATTATGGAAGTCTGCCTCATTTGATTGTAAGGGAGGAGTGATACGTGGGATCGGTAAGAGATATAGGTAGCTGATCTTCTGGGTAAAGTATTCCCCATCTCTCCTGGTAGAGTTCTAAACCCTCAGGGGCATTTGCACCTTGACAAGCCTTAGACACCCTCTTCATTTCTGAACTTTACATCAAGGATACATCGAGCTTTATCCTAGAGATAAATACTATAGTCAGCTGCGTTACCTTCTTTTTCCTCTCTGTTGCCTAGAGTTCTTGGCTTTAGTTCTAATGTGCCCTCCACCCCATAAGCTTTCCTCTGGCAAAACATCCACTTTATTTAGACAAAAGTCTTGAGGACTTTAGCCTGAAAACGGACATTGACGCCACCAACCTGTTGATGATCACTGGTCCAGTAATTCTGGAAACAGTTCTATAATTAATTATTCATATGACCATCCCAGAGGTCACTCTCCTTCTCTGTGTTTGGCAGCTCGGAACTTGTGATTTCTCTGAGACCTTTTCTAGAAAGTTGTACCTGGGCAGTTGTTACTCTTGTGTGTATTTTGGACAATGAATTCCTCTACTTAGATTTCTCTACCAATCCTCTTCCATATTCTCTCTATCTTCCAGGAATTCTTCAAATATTGTGATCCTCTCAGAGTGACCTTTCTGGTATTTCAGTAGAATTTTAGGTGGGAGAGGACAAAAATGCAAATATTTAGTTTGTCGTGTTTATCCATTTCCCCCATAATAGTTTTCAAAGTGATTGCTTTTTTAATTCTCTATCTTTGACCAGATATTAACTCCTAGTATGATCCGTACTCAGTGCTAGGGGAGACAAAATGTAAAATAACCCTAGGAATACATGACGTTGGCATATGGAAAGACCTAGAGAATATCATAACCTTACCCATAGCAAATACTTGCCTCATTTATCTGAGTTGATAAAGGTTCTCTTTTCTCCTAGAACTTCTGACCATAGGGATTTCCTCAGTGCAGCATCCCCAAAGGAGCTACCTCTTGGACACTCTGAGATATCTCTTCTTTTCTTCCTCCTCATCTGAGCAGAAACATTTCATTGTTTTGGTACACCTGGCAGATCCTGACCCCAACTGGCTTGATCAAATGATCTCCAACATCTCAACCATCTTTAAACCATATATCCAGGCCAGACAGCTAGTAGTGATCAATACTCCTTTTAAAAGCTATCTTCCCTTGAAGAACCTAAAGAAAAACTTTAACGACACCCCTGCCTACGTATCCTTTCGTTCCAAGCAGAACATGGATTATGCCTTCCTCATGAACTTTGCTATCAACCGCTCTGACTATTTCCTGATAATCGAAGATGATGTGAAATGTGCTCCCGGATTTGTTACCCAGATTGCTACTATACTGTCTGCCTGGGAAAGGAAACCTTGGGTGACTCTGGAGTTCTCTCAGCTGGGTTTCACTGGAAAACTCTTTCATACTAGAGACCTCCCCTGCTTTGTTCGTTTCCTTCTACTCTTCTATCAAGAAATGCCCTGTGACTCCCTTCTCTCCCATTTCCGTGACATTCTCATGCAGGAAAAACCAATACGATTCTTCCCCTACCTTTTCTGGCACATGGGCAATTATTCCTCCTTTGAGGACAAATTCAACAGCCTCAAAGATAAAGAGTTTGAGGAAAATGACATCGGCTCTCCCAGTAACCCTGCTGCCATCATTTACACCAACCTGAATGTTACCAATGACTCTGTTCCCATGAATGCCTATAGCTTGGATGAGAAGTTCTTCTATATCAAGGAGGCTAAGGCTGGCAGCCATCTGACTGTGATTTTGACCATACCTGCTCCAGTGTTCAGAGTTCAAGTGCTGACTGGCTCCAAACTAGAAGAAGAGAATCAGTTGAAAGAGGGGCAAGTAGAACTGGGCTATGACACTACTAATAGGATCAATGACTGTGATGACTATATTCTGCTGGGGCTACTAGAAAATGGCACCCTGGATAAGCAGGTATTATCTGAAGAGTATGGAAAGAAGGTGAAATGTGTGAGATTGCTTATAACAGCCACTCTATCCTCTGGATTAATAGTCAGGCATATCAACCTCTGGGTTAAGTAAAGTATAAGTAAACGCATGGAGAATCTATTGGAATTTCTGGGAATGGTCGTGTTGAAAGTAGTATCTACAGAGGTAACAAAACATTGTGGTCTTGAAATTGAGCATGCATATCTCTTTGCTGGATCCTCTCAGGATTCTTAGTACAGAAGACACAGCATGTTGAAAGGCACAGTGAAGGTAACACCCTTTTTGTCCCAGAGAGTTATGGGTGGGAGGAGAAAGCTTCTTAAGACTTTCTCTGGTTTTCTATCTGAAAGAGGTCTACTGCTCAAAATTATTTCCTTAGATCAATAACACCGGACTTCTAAAAAAACAAGCAAACAAAAACAGGAACATATGAGTAAGACTAACTCATTCTTATATCACAAGACTCTAACAGTGCAGGAGAAAAAATAAAGGATCCTTCCATCAGCCAAGAAATGGAATCACTAAAGGCTGAATTTCCTATGTGACAGGGAAAAGGAGAATGGCCAGGAACATGACTATTCTCTCTGTGATCTCATTTTTCTACTATAGGGTATTCATTCATTCATTTGGTAAACATTTAATGAGTACCTTTTATGGTTAGGCTGAGTCCTCTTCTACATTATCACCCAACATGCCAGGGCATTCCTTTTTAACTAGCATCTAAATTATTTAAAATAATTTGCTGTGCCAGGTGTGGTGGCTCATGCCTGTAATCCCAGCACTTTGGGAGGCCAAGGTGGGAGGATTGCTTGAGCCCAGGAGTTCATGACCAGCCTGTCTCTACAAACCTCATCTCTGCAAAAACTAGAAAAAATTAACTGGGCGTAGTGGTGCATGCCTGCAGGTCCAACTACAGGGCTGAGGTGAAGGATTACCTGAGCCCAGGAGGTTGAGGCTGTGGTGAGCCATGATTGTGTCACTGCACTCCAGCCTGGGGAACAGTGAGACCCCTTACTCAAAACATAATAATAAAAATAATAATTTGCTGTGATTTTTGTTAACTACTGTAGTTGTATCTGTGGAACTATAGAAAACTTGAATGTTTCTGAGAAGAAAAAGTTTGGATATTTTACTAACATTTTTATCTCAATTTGACTATGAAACCTTTTTTCCCAGAATATCTGAGCCCTGAGTTCTGAACTTAACTAATGTACAGAGTCTGGAGAGGGGTTTTTCTAGCTTGAAAACTATAATCCATGAAGATAGGGAGAGAAGAAAAGGAAAGGAGCACTTTAACTGTGAAGCACAAAGAGCAAAACACAAACAAACATTTCTGATGAGCACCTTGAGAACTCACTAAGAATTGTGACCACTTCCATCAAACCAGACACTGACAGATTAGTTTTACAAAAACAAGGCCAAATTTCCCACTAGTTTTATACTGTTCTCATTTTCCTAAACTTTATAATAAAAAATAAGTGAAGTCTTATTATGTATATACACTAACTATATAATTTACTTGTGGCCCAAGACAATTCCTCGTTATTCCCTGTGTCCCAGGGAAGTCAAAATGCTGGACACCCTGGTCTAGACTTTCCCTGGGCCATATAAAATAGGTTCTACTCATTCCAACAAGTACATATTGTATTCTTACTATGTGTCAGTCACTTTGCTAAATGCTAGAGATATGAGAGTCAACAGAAAACATTCCTGCCTTCATGGAGCTTACAGTCTGGTGGGAACTCACATATTATGTAAACATATATAAAACTGCAATTGCGCTGAGATAGAGAAGTACCTGGCGCTGAGAACCAGTAACAGGTTGGCCAAGTAAGACTTCACTGTGGAAATAAAGTTTGAGGTGAGCTCTAAGAATGATGTAGAAGTTAACCAGATAGGGAAAGTGTAGACAGCGGAAACAGTTTGTGCAAAGGCCTGAGATTGAAGAAAAATCTAAGTACCTGTAAATAAAAGATTAGTGTGGCAGTGGGGTTCGGGGAAGGAGGAGGTTTTAATTCCATCCCAACCTGATACCTGACACTCCGGAGCCAGAGTCCCTAGCCAATTCAACCTCTCCTGTACGGACCTAGCCCCAGTCGCAGAACCTGAAAAGCCACAGGTGACTTGTAGAGAAGAGAAAGAAAGCTTTGAAGAAATAGGTATGGGTGATGCCTGCGATTTTCCCAAGGAAGACTTTCAGGGAAGGAATGAAAACATAGAAACTGTGGGGACTAGCAGACAACAGGCAGAAGATCTCCCCTAGACCCTTCAAAAGAAATATAGGCTTGACACAGAGGGCTCTCCCCTTAGCCCCAGGAGGACCGGTGAGAGACAAAGGAAAGTGACAGGAGTAACAGAGCAAAAAGCCCGATTCCTTCCCCACCCGAAAGGAGCACTTTAAAAGGAATACTTGGTGAGAACTCAAATCAAAAGTCAGACAGAGTGACTGAATGAGTTATAATCACAGTGGTTAGAAAGAGCCCCAGAGCATTTGGAAACAAGATAATGGAATGGGACAAGAAGGAGAAGGGGAAACTTGGGGGGAATCAGATGCAAGGAAATGGGGCAGGTGTATATGGCAGCCATGAAAACATGTGGACCAAATCTCCTACTGTGGCCAGCATGGTTGACTGCCAGCCCACCGCTCCTCTCTGGACCCACCATGGTGGTGCCTAAGCCTCACTTCCCACAGACCATGACTGATCACAGCAGAATGGTACTGAGCCAGAACCATTCTGACAAGATGGGGGACTCCTCTGACAGGTGACTTTAGCTTGAGCACTCTCCATCAGCCTGCTCAAACTTTCTCGAAAGCACACTGCAGCCGGGCGCAGTGGCTCAATCCTGTAATCCCAGCACTTTGGGAGGCTGAGGCGAGAGGATTGCCCGAGCCCACGGGTTTGAGATCAGCCTGGGCAACTTGGCGAGAGCTCAAATCAAAAGTCAGAGTGACTGAATGAGTTATAATCACCGTGGTTAGAAAGAGCCCCAGAGCATTTGGAAACAAGATAATGGAATGGGACCAGAATGAGAAGGGGAAGCTTGGGGGAATCACATGCAAGGGAATGGGAAGGTATATATGGCAGCCATGAAAACATGTGGACCATGTGAGATCTCATCTCTACAATAAATCAAAAAATTAGCCGAGTGTGGTAGCGCCCTCCTGCAGTTCCAGCTACTTGGAAGGCTGAGGCGGAAGGATTGCCTGAGCCCAGCAGGTTGAGGCCCGGTGGCCATGAGTATGCCACTATACTGCAGCAAGGGCGACAAAGTGAGACTCCAATTCAAAAAAGAAAGCACACTGCAGTTCTAGACTCTCCCTACCCAGTCCTTCTTCTCTATCACTTTCCACTTTTGTCCTACCTTCACCAGTCTGAAGTCTCTCCCTGCCTTCTCCTTCACCCTCCGCTAATAAATCTCTTGCATATCTAACCTCGTTTTAGTGTAAACTTCTTGACAGGTGCAACTAATACAAGTTGGACCAAGAGTAATCTAAGAAAAGGGACAGTAAGATGAGGATTTGGGACTGGCTTACTCATGACCCTCTGGAAGTTGTCATAATGGAGGTTAAAATAGGTTAATAACAGCCTGGGCAGCTTGGCGAGACCTCATCTCTACAATCAAGAAAAATTAGCTGGGCGTGGTAGCACATGCCTATAGTTGCAACTGCCAGGAAGGCTGAGGTGGAAGGATTGCCTGAGCCCAGCAGGTCGAGGCTGTGGTGGCCACGAGTGTGCCACTGCACCCCACCCTGGGCGACAGAGTGAGACTCTGACTCAAAAGTAATAAAAATAAAAAATAAAATAAGGCCCAGCCGGTGGCTCAGCCTGTAACCCCAGCACTTTGGGAGGCTGAGGTGAAGGGATTGCCTGAGCCCATGGGTTTGAGAACAGCCGGGGCAACTTGGTGAGACCTCATCTCTACAATAAATCAAAAAATGAGCCGGACATGGTAGCATAGTGTGTGCCTGTAGTTCTGGCTACTTGGAAGGCTGAGGCAGAAGGATTGCTGGAACCCAGCAGGTTGACACTGGGATGGCCATGAGCATGCCACTGTCCTCTATCCTGGGTGATGAAGTGAGACTCCAATTCAAAAAAATAAATAAATAAAATAAAATAGGTTAATAGAGCATAGCATTACTATCGGCAAAATAGACTGCCAGCCAATAAGGCTGCTACTTGATATCTACCACCAGAAAAAGGCAAGAATGAAGAAGCAGTGGGCTGAGGGCAGTCATCCCAACGTCCAAGGAGTTACAACCCTTGCTTAGTTCCTGGGCCTGAGCCAATTTCCAGATGCATACCCATTGATAGAAGAGGGGATTCCGCTGCCTAGAAGAAAGTATTCTGCAACACTGATACACATATATCCTATAGTGCTTCCCTCCCATCTTTCTCCCAAAAGATCTACAGCCATTTGTGTGGGGGATTATACAACTGAGAAAATGGGAATATCTAGGCATTTTCAAGACATTAAACAAGGTCTGAGTTGACGTTGATATCCAGAAAGTCAAAATATGATTATGATCTCCTGTTAGAGTGGGAGCTTAAGGGGACCCAATTAAAAATAGACTCCTTGCCAAAGTCATGCTTACCATTGAAACACTGCATCCACAACCCACCCAGTGGCCATTTTCCCAGACCTTAAATGAGAATCAATATGTCTGACAGTTGAATTAACCTCACACTGAATCCTTTGCCTGTAGGATGAGAACAATCATCGTAGGGAAGACCAAGTCTCTGAAACTGCCCCTACCCTCCCTTGGCCAAGATAGCAAATCACAAAATATTATATCCTAGATTTGGTGATGATGGCAGAGATTAGAACTTCTACTAGAGACCGAAAAAAGTCAAGGCTAGGGACCCTATTATATGCCTGTTTCATTCACCAATCTGGCCTTTGCAGAAACCAGAGAGATCCTGAAAAATGACCATAGACTGCCACAAAATCATAAAATTAGTAGTCTTAATCACAGCTGCTGTGCCATACAGATATCATTACTAAGACATATTAGTAAGTCCTTGAGTATATGCTATGCAGCCATTGATTCGGCCATGTACTCTTCTCAATTCTGCTTATAAAGGAAGATCAGAACTGTTTCATATTCATGTGAAATGACAATATTCATTCATATTTTTGCCCCAAATTCATATTTAACTCTCCTAGACTCTGGCATAATGTAATCCAAAGAGATTCAGATCACCTGGATGTACCATAGAACATTATATCAATCCTTTACGTCATGCTAATTAGGCAGGATAAGCAAGAAGTGGCTTTGATGCTGGAAGCCTTGGTAAGAGAGTAAGAGAGACATTTCAAAAAGATTGAAGAACTTGCCACTGACGTTTTCAGGAGTCCAAAGGTCAGAGGAATGCCAGGATAGTCCCTCCAAAATGAAGGATAAATTGCTGCATTTTGCTTTTTCAACCATGAAAAAAAGCATAGTTCTTTCTGAGCTTCCTTGGGTTTTGGAGGCAACACTTCCCACAGCTGGGATGACTGCTCCACCCATTTACTGGGTGACACTGAAAGCTGCCAGCTTGGAGCGGGTCCTGGAGTAAGAAGGGGCTTTACCACTGGTCTAGACCTTCAGTCAAGAAGCCTTGCCAGCCAGGCTCGGTGGCTCAGCCTGTAATCCCACACCTAGGGAGGCTGAGATGAGTGGATTGCCTGAGCCCGCGGGTTCGAGACCCGCCTGGGCAACTTGGCGAGACCTCATCTCTACAATAAATCAAAAAAATTAGCTGGGTGTGTTAGCACGCCTGTAGTTCCAGCTACTTAGAAGGCTGAGGCGGAAGGATCGCCGGAGCCCAGCAGGTCGAGGCTGCAGTGGCCGGGAACGGCCACTGCACTCCAGTCTGGGTGACAGAGTGAGACGCCAACTCAAAAAAAAAAGAAGACTTGCCACTTGGGCCATATGATCCAGCAGACTGTGTCAGAGGTTGTAGTGATGGGGAAGGATGCAGGGATAGAGTTTATGACAAGCACCAGTGGGGGAATCACCACACAGGCCCCAGGATTTCTGGAGCCAGACCGTGCCATCTGCAACAGAGAAGTGTAGACCCTTTGAGAAAGAGTTCTTGGCATGTAAATGAGCCCTGGTAGATATAAAACGCTTCAGCATAGAGCACCTGGTAAACGTATTCAGAACATCTTGTTATGAGCTGAATTCTGCCATAAAGTCTGGCATGCCCAGCAGCAATTCATCAAAAGATGAAAAAATGTTTCTTGTAAAAGACAGTTTTTGAAACAATTAATTAATTTAAAAGTTTTATTGTTGTTGTTGTTTTCAGATGAAAATAGTACCTCTGGGATCAAGCCTGAACAGGGTAGGACATGAGTAAGCTGCATGGGCATCTAGGAGGAGTCCAGGCTCCCATGTCACTTGCACAGTTGCACTATACCCTTCCCCAACTCACACCCATGGCCATATGGAGGGTCTCATACACCAGCTAGAGGAAAGGGGAAAAGACCAAGTTTGATGTACATATAAGTCTGTTCAGTGTGTAGATAAAAGCTGAGAAAGGATGGCAGCTGCATCATAGTCACATACTGGGGCAACCTTGAAAGACAAGACAAAAGAAAAATCTTCCCAATGGACAGAGCTCTGAACACAGTACCTGGTCATTCATGATTCCAAGACAGTGGGCGCAGGTCTGGCTGTGTGATCAGGGACCTGGGAAAAAAAGGACTGGAAGACTGGAGAAAAGAAGGACTGGGAGAGAGGAATGTGAAAGACAAATGAGTTTGAGTACAAAGTGTGAAGATTTTTGTATCTACCTACCAGAAAGCATCCCCATGGAAGAGGCTTTGAACAACCCAGTCAATTGACATCAGCCAACCTGAAAGTGGCATAGCGGATACATGAATGGAGTGACCCTGGTGACAGATACAGAGGCTAAATGTGGCTCAACAATGTGGACTCCCACTTACCCAGACTGACCCAACTACTCCTGGTTGAATATCCAATCTCTCAGCAACTGATATCAATGTAAGTCCCCATTATGGTCCCAGTCCTGGAGATGACCAACTAGATACTTGGTGGCAAGTTTACTACATTGGACTCTTCCATCCTGAAGGGACCAGTGGCTCATCCTCACAAGACATCTATCTGGGGTATGGTTTGTCCTTTCCTGTACACAGAGTCTCAGTCAGCACCACTATCTAGTTTGTAAAATGCCTGATCGGCTGGGAGCAGTGGCTCACACCTGTAATCCCAGCACTTTGGGAGACTGAGACGGAAGACTGCTTGAGCCCAGGAGTTCCAGACCAGCTTAGGCAGTATAGCAAGACCTCATCTCTACAAAAATTAAAAAATTAGTCGGTGTGGTGGCACATGCCTGTAGTCCTAGCTACTTGGGAGGCTGAGGCAGAAGGATCACCTGAACCCAGGAAGTCAAGCTGCAGTAAGCAGTGATCATGCCACTGCAACAGAGTAAGATCTCTCAACTCAAAAAAAAAAATCATCAGGCATGGAATCTCATGCAGCATAGCATCCAACCAGAGGACCCACTTCACAGCAAAGGATGTTCAAAAGTGGTTCCCTGGCCATGAGATCCACTGGTCATATTATATAGCACACCATCCAGAAGCAGCTGACCTCACTATAATTGCTTTCTAAAGGTACAGCCGAATTACCAACTGAGAGATAACACTGAAAGAATGGCATGATGCAGTATATGAGTTAAATCAGAGACTTCTGGATGGTTCCTGATGGTTCCCAAAAGGAAGAACACGAGTCTGGGAACCTAAGTATGCACACAGGAATGAAACTCACTTGGCATCACTCCAGTGATCCAGAGGGACATTTTGTACTTCCCTTCACTGAAACTCTGGATTCTGCAGGGTTGGAAGTGCTGATCCCCAAGGGGGTTGCACACTTGCCAGGCAACACAACAAGTGTCCTACTGAGCTATAGGTTACAGTTGCCATCAAAGCACTTTGGACTCCTTGTGACCAGAGACCGGAAAACAAGAAGTCGCCACTGTGTTAGGGGGGATTGTCCCTGATCAACAGGTGGAGGCAAAGTTACTTTACACAATGAGAACAGAGAAGACCACACACGGAAGCCAGCCATCCACTGGTGCACCTGCTGATACTCTCTTGTCCTGCTGTAACTGCAGACGGACAGGTGTAGCTACCCCTGTACAATGCCTTGCATGCTTTATATGCAAGCCATATGGAATTGGCTTTATGACAACCAAGATATTCACTCACTGAAGATGCCCATCCCCCAGAGCATGGCAAATGCTCTGGGTGAGGGAAGCCCTTTAATGTGGAAGCCCCACTTCCTCATATAATCTTGCTGTTGCAAAACTGAAAGACAGTTCAGGAAGCCTTATCAAATTTGCCATCCCAGCTTCCCTTCAAGTGTCTTATAGATGCTAATAAAGACATTGTTAATTAATAAGATAATGGGGAAAGGCAAAAGGGAGAATTAAAAGACTCATGCACCCCCTCCTCACCCCACACCTAACCAAGGTGGAAATGTTTAAGTATTTATTAAGAAATAAGGTGGGCCGGACTCGGTGGCTCAGCCTGTAATCCCAGCACTTAGGGAGACCAAGGCAAGTGGATTGCCTGAGCCCACAGGTTCGAGACTCACCCAGGCAACTTGGCGAGACCTCATTTCGACAATAAATCAAAAAATTAACCAGGCACACCTGCAGTTCTGGCTACTTGGAAGGCTGAGGCAGAAGGATTGCCAGAACCCAGCAGGTCTAGGCTGCAGTGGCCAGGAGCATGTCACTGCACTCCAGTCTGGGTGACAGAGTGAGACTCCAACTCACAAAATAAATAAATAAATAAACAAACAAACAAAAACAAATAAATTTGGTGAAGGCTGGCGCAGTGCACACACCTATAATCCTAGCAATTTGGGAGGTTAAGGCAGAAGGGTTGCTTGAGCCCAGGAGTTCGAGACCAACCTAGACAATGTAGTGAGACCATGACTCTACAAAAAAAACAAAAAACAAAAAACTAGTCAGGCAGCCGGGCTCGGTGGCTCAGCCTGTAATCCCGCGCCTTGGGAGGCTGAGGTGAGTGGATTGCCTGAGCCCACAAGTTCGAGACCCACCTGGGCAAGTTGGCGAGACCTCATCTCCACAATAAATCAAAAATTAGCTGGGCGTGGTAGCGCGCGCCTGTAGTTCCAGCTACTTGAAAGGCTGAGGCGGAAGGATCGCCGGAGTCCAGCAGGTCAAGGCTGCGGTGGCCAGGAGCGGCCACTGCACTCCAGTCTGGGCGACAGAGACTCCAACTCAAAAAAAAAACCAAAACAACAACTAGTCGGGCATGGTGGCATGCCCCTATAGTCCCAGCTACTTGGGAGGCTGAGGCAGAAGGATTGCCTGAGTCTAGAAGGTTGAAGCTGTGATGAGTCATGATCATGCCACTGCACTCCAATCTGCATGACAGAGTGAAACCCCCCAATGCAAAATAAAAATGAAAGAAAGAGTTGAATAAAGAACACATCAATGGAATGAAACTACAAGGAAAAAGAAAAGACAAGGTTATAGGACTTGTCCTGACAGAGTGGAATCCTTTAGATGGTTACTAAGAAATGGGATGAATTAAATGGAAATTGATGGGATTAAAACAAAGGTCTTAATACAATACTATGGAAGATTGGGTGAAGCAAAGGAAGTCCCCTGTTAGTGCCCCAACATCAAGCAGTTTTAATCAGTTTTGCTGTATTTACCCTAGTTGGGAAACATTTTTTAAGTCAGAAGCAGGCTGGACACAGAGGTTTGTGCATATAAAAAATAAATAAATAATAAAGTCAGAAGGAAAGATTACAATAAAAAGCTGACCTGCAGTTGCTTGGAAGTGATGTTGAGGCTAGTTAATCAAGAGAAAATTTGACTAAAGGGCCAGGGTCCCTTGGCCCAACCCCCTGCTAGGGACCCAAATTCTTTAGCACAACAGAGAGTGAAATGGTTTGAGGGTGAATAAGAGAAGTTCCAGGATCTAGAACATTAAAGTGTAAGGGTTGATAGAGTTATGAATGTTGAAATGTGTAAACGGGCTTTATGTAAAGTAGTTGTGTCTCTTTTACCTAAATGTTTGATGGGAATGGACATTGTGTGTGACTGAGGGATGTTCCCTCTACCTAATACTGTAGAGCAGGAGGCATGGAAATCCACCCTTCAGGCACTATTAATTAAACATACTAAATAGGAAACAATAAGCGTGTCCAAGCCCACACAGCGCAGGACAGAGTCTGGAATGCTGGCAGGGACAACTTCTCCACTTAGTGGAGCATTTACTGAGGCTTATGGCAAAAGCCTGTGTTGAGTGCCTTCCAGAAATGACTACTGGACTAGAGAATTTCCACTTGAGGGGCATTTACTTGTTATGGGACATTAACTAAAGCTACTCCTGTGATTAAAGGACATAAAATAACCATGACATCTGAAATACCCATGCTGTCTCAGCTAATGTCAAAGAAACACTCTCATGGAGATAGCAGTGCCCAGAGAGTTCCAAATCAAATGGAAATGGTGTATCCAGGACCATACTACCTGAGGAGTGTGTGCAGGAGATAGGCTCAAGCTAGGAACCTCTTTTCCCCTAGGGCTGACTGTGAAATCATGTGAGTTGCCGCTGTCTACAATGCCATATAAACAGCTCTCAACTGACCAACAAAGAACTGCTTGGTGTGTGGATGGCAGTTTCAAGGGGAATGAACAACTCTGATCAAAGAAGGTAAAACCAAACCAGCTTGGTGGACTAAATCATATACTGTTTTCCTAGCCGTGATGGAAGAATTGAACAGTGATAGAAGCCCCGGTGTTAAGGTTTTTACTGACTTGTGGGCAGTGGCCAATGGCCTGGCTGCATGGTCAGGCAGGAGGGCAATGGAAAGCTCATATGGTAAAGGGATGCTCATATGAGGCCATGGCCCTATAGGAATCTGAGAGGTGCCTTAAAGAAAGACACCTCAGGGCGGGTTCAGTGGCTCAGCCTGTAATCCCAGCACTTTGGGAAGCCGAGGTGAGTGGATTGCCTGAGCCCGTGAGTGCGAAACCCGCCTGGGCAACTTGGTGAGACCTCATCTCTACAACAAATCAAAAATTAGCCAGGTGTGGTAGCGCGCGTCTGTAGTTCCAGCTACTTGGAAGGCTGAGGCGGACGGATTGCCAGAGCCCAGCAGGCTGTGGTTGCCGGGAGCGGCCACTGCACTCCAGTCTAGGTGACAGAGTGAGACTCCAACTCAAAAAAAAAAAAAAAGAAAGACATCTCAATGGACATCACAAGAGCCGCCTTCCAGGTTCAGAAGGTTACTGGAATCAACACTCAGATAATCCCATGTACTCCTTTGAGGCAGCCAACAGGGTCCATGAGGTGAGTAGATATGGAGGAGCTGCAGTAGTGCAGAGATGGGCTGAATCTACACATGGTCCTTTCGCACAATCTCAGGCACAAAATGCCAGTAAGGGTTGTTCTGTCTGCCAGCAAAAGAGACAGAGACTACCAATGGCTGTGGGACAGGTTTCCTGGAAGGAAGGTCCCAAACATCACTAGCAAGTGAGACTGATGCTGGTACCCTGGGGGCTACCAAGGGGACCTGACAGAAATAGACATTGATTCAGGAGTAGGCTTTGCTTCTCTAGTGGAAGATGCAAATGTTTAGAGTGCCATTAAAAAAAAGAACAGAAGATATTGCACAAATTTGGATGGCCAACCATAATTTCTTCAGAGTAAGGAACACATTGTACAGTCCATAATGTCCAACAGTGGGCAGAAAGATGTCCTCCTCAGAGTAACAGCTTTATAGAAAAGTGGGATTGGCAATTAAAACACTCAAAAAAAATAAATTAAATTAAATAAGTATTTATTTATTTTTCTTTTTTTGAGTCAAGGTCTTATTCTGTTGTCCAGGCTAAAGTGCAGTGGCACAATCACAGCTCACCGCAGTCTCAACCTCCTGGGCTCAGGTGATCCTTCTGCTTCTGCCTCCCTAGTAGCTGAAACTATAGGAGGAACATGCCACAATGCTTGGTTAGATATTTCTTAAATAGAACAAAAAATGACTGACCATAAGAGAAAGAAATAAATTGATCTTATATAAAATTTATATATAATTATAATCACAATGCAAAAAATTGTTCTTGATCTTCTTTACCTTAATTTTAAAGTAAACCTTGTAATAATTGTTTGTTAGCTGGTTGATTGGTTCCTAGAAGAGAAAAAAAGGAAAAAAGAGGAAAAAAAATGGAAGAAGAGTCAAAGAGGGGGAGGAAAAAGTTTTAATTCAAAGAAGTTATGCCCTGGTAGGAGCCTATAGTTTTTAAATACATGGCCTTGCCAAAGCAACACTCTTAAAATTATAAGGAGGAAGAACTAGAAATACACTCTCAGTGATAAAATAAGGATAGATAAAGAGAAGAAAAGGAAACTTCAGCGACCCACTGGGCAGTTGTGGGCTCAAGATAGAACCAGAGATTTGAGGACCAATTTGTGGTAACAAGAGGCTCCCCTGGCAGCATGATGTGGCAGCAGCCTGGGGAAGGGAGTGTGCATGGCAGTGGTGAGTCATCCATGGGCCTTCTAATAGGGGAAGGGATTACTCAAAAGCCACCCTTGTCCATTTGACTCAAACAGACAGTTAATTTCCAAATTTCTGGATTTGCCATTAAAGACTGAAAAGTTGATTTTGAAACTGTATCCCCACCTCACCCAGAAACAGGTGCTTGATGTGAGGCCAGAGTAGTGAGCAGCCCCCCATTCTGGGTGAACAATGGTTGTCAGGCGGGGTCTCCTGGAAGGGGTGACTGGTTTCAGCTACCTCAGAAGAGCCCTCTGAGACTCTGGGGCCCATCCTTCATTAAAGTTTTTTTCTTCTTGATTTCAGAGAAATCCCTATTCTGATAAATCCTCAAGCCATATTTTCTGTTAGACAAAAAGACTTCAGTGGATATAGTTCTCCAAACATGGCAAAGACTTGCCATGTTTAGAGATTAGACATTTCTGGTTTCCATCCTTCTTGCCAGTTCAGTGTGGAGAAGACATACCAACAAGCATTTTTCTCAGTCCTTCTGATTCTAATCAAAACCTCAAATATCTGCCTAGCATAATCCTGGAAAGAATCATACGCAAAAGTAAAAGTGAAGTTAATAGATGAGACCCAATGTATTGGTCGATAAAATCCAAGAGGAGTGTTTGGCTCGAATATGAAGTTCAGGTAAGAACATAATCAACGACTTGATTTCTTTTTCTTGGCAACACACCCACTCTGGTTGGGTCTCTACTTCAAGGGTGGATGAATGAAGGCAGCTCCTCCAGTTTCACCTGGAAACCGAGGGAAATGGTAAAGAAGGTAGAGGCTGAATAGAATCAAATCCTTGATCTCTGTCTTTCCTTAGGGAGGATTTGGGAGGGAAAGGTTAGGGAAACAAGCAGTAGTGTCCAGGAAGAGGGATGGGTGAAAGGAAGTGGCCAGCTTCCAGGCAAGAGGAGAATATCTCTCTGCTCGCTGAGCAGGGGCAGTCAGGATCCATAACCAGCTTACATTTATTTTCAGAGCTGCACCTGGCCCTGGCACCATGCATGATGGCTTATGGAAATATGTCATGGTTACTGTGTCCTTGGTTGTCCTGGGCTTCATCCTCCAAGAGAATAAAGAAGAGCATGATGATTACCGTATACCATTGGTGAGTACCAGAGATTGAGACTGGACCATTTGTCAACCTTCAGTAGGAGGAAACTTTCCCAATTATGTGAAGCATTCTAGTCTCATCATAGAAGTTCTCAGAATAGAACTTCCTGGGTGATTTCTGAAAGAACTAGAAACTGACCTTCCTTATAATCCAGCAATCCTGTTATTAGGAATATACCCAGAGGAACTCAAATCATTCTACAAAAAAGACACCTGCACCCACATATTTGTTGCAGCTCTATTCACAATAGCAAAAACATGGAATCAACCATGCTGCCCATCGAAGTTAGACTGGATTTTTAAAATGTGGTGCATATACACAATGAAATATTATGCAGCCATAAGGTAGGACTTTGCAGCAACTTGAATGGACTTAGAGTCTATCATACTCAGCGATCTATCATACTCAGTGATCTATCACAGAAACAAAGAACAGAGTACCATATGTTCTCACTCATAAGCGAATCTTGAACAGTTATCATAATACTATAAGAAAGGAATTGGCAGTAGTGGGAAACTGCCAGGGGAGGGAGGGGCACACCTTATCAGCAAGGGTACCTGCAAAATGAACATTTGTATACCTAACCCTGAAATGTATCCCACATCTTTAAAATTAAATAAATTACCTGGGCTCGGTGGCTCAGCCTGTAATCCCGCGCCTTTGGGAGGCTGAGGTGAGTGGATTGCCTGAGCCCGCAGGTTTGAGACCCACCTCGGCAGGCGAGACCTCATCTCTACAATAAAATTTAAAAATCAGCCGGGCGTAGTAGCGCACGCCTGTAATTCCGGCTACTCGGAAGGCTGAGGTGGAAGGATCGCCGGAGCCCAGCAGGTCGAGGCTGCGGTGGCCGGGAGCGGCCACTGCACTCCAGTCTGGGTGACAGAGTGAGACTCCAACTCAAAAAATAAATTAATTAATTAAGTTTAATTAAATTAATTAATTAAAGAAAGAATAGAACACTTGAAAAATCAGGAAAGTGTCAAAGAAAGTCTGATCCAGCCTTGAAAAATGGGTGGGGTTTGACTAGGAGCAGGGAGGCAAAGACCTAAGTGTGGAGAGGGCAAGGCACCACCGTAAGTTTTAGAGGACCAGGTTGACTGGCAGGACCACCGGGCAATGAGGCCCACCTGGGCGCTCGCCACTTCTCAACCAAGGCCTGATATGGGAGATGTTATTCTTCTCATTTCTCACCTGAAGGGTTTAAAGCAACTTCCCCACGTGGACAACATCTGCAAGTGAGAAGACCAAATTCTATACAGGTCCTCCTAAGGCTTTGGACCTACATTTTACTGAAACATCTTAGACTAGCTGGAGCAACGCAGAGAGTAGGTGTGGGGAAGTGGTTCTGAAATGTGTGCGTGGTCAGATTTGAGAGAAGAAAGGATGTTAGAATTCAGGAACTGGGTGCGTGTTTCTTAAGGATAGGACCAGGCACTGGGCTTCATTACATCTCACAGAACCCAGCACAGGCCTAAGACGAGTTAGACAACATTTGGCAGCCTGATAATGGTAGGAGAAAGCAGATGTGGGGCATGGTGGGGACAGGCTAGTGCTTATTCTACATACACCTAGGACCTTCCCAACGACATTCTATGCAAATAGCCTCACTTTCCTGACTCAGGCCCCACGGCTCCTACTGGAAAGCCCTGTCTGTTCTCACAACAGGTGGAGAGCAGATAACTCAGCCCTGACACTCAGCATCCCTGGTGACTGGATGCTGGGGCTTGCCTTAAAAGGGAACAATTGCTCCTCAAAGGGCTCCAGAGAATCTGGGGTAAATGTTTGTGCTGATACATGTCTTATCCTCAGAATGAAAAGAAGAACATCGTTTGGCAATCAGTTCAGGAGCAAATCAGCTCTGAAATCAAGAACCATCTGAGAACCTTCAAGGAGATGCAGAAAGATTCCCCTTTATTCCAGCATGCCAACTACAAATTCCTGGCTGGAGTCCCTCCCCAGGAAAAGAGTGAGTACCTAGGAGGGAACAGTTAGCCTGGAGGAAGATCAGACAGGTATTTGCACAACAAAAAAGGGACGTGGGTCCAAGGGGGAAATAGTTGGCATCTGGTAAGGAAAGAAGGGAGCTCTGAGGGAAGCCATGCTATCGAACTTGCACTCCTTATAATCCTGAGTGCGTTTTCCTTCCGCCTGGTCCCCTCGTGAATGACCAAGAGGATAAGACGGCCACTGTGACCCTGTGAAGGAGCCATCCCACAAAGAAGCTCATCCATGGCAGTCCCCAGATAGGGGAAGATAGGATGGGAGAGGAGCCAGGGAGAGCCATGGGAAAAGCACTGGGTAGAGGGAAAAGAGGGTGCTGTGGACTTCGGGTCTAAGTTCACTAGACTGCCGGCCCCTTGGGCTCACATAGGTCCCTGAGGTCCTCTAGTCCAGGTCTGGTTGGTCCCTGGTAGCTGAGATAATGCTGAAGGTCAAGGCCAGTCTAAAATAGCGTGCCAAGCCAACAAATTTGCCTTTGGTACCTGGAGGCCTTTCCCATAAGAGAGAGCCTTGTCCTTCTGAAAGCTTCTTCCAACAGTCTTTCAAAGTATTGTTCTAATGAAACCACGTCACAACTCTGATCAGAGAGTAACCTCTCATCTGTATTCCCGGGGGAAAGAAATGTGAATGGTCACAGGTATTGGCATAAGGGGAGACCTGGGAGGAGAGTCCTAGGAACTCTTCACCATTCTAAGAGCTGCTGTTCCCTGTGTTTCCCCAGAACTGCTCACAGTGGGGATTTCCTCCATGCAACAGCCTGGTGGGACCTTCCTCTTGGAGACTCTGCAGTCCGTGTTCCAGGCTTCCTCAGAACATGAGCTGAAGTACATCGTGGTGCTGGTTCACCTGTCAGGTCCTGACCCCGAATGGCTCAACCAAACAGCTGCCAATATCTCAGGCCTCTTCGCACCATATATTGAGGCCGGGAAGCTACTGGTGATCCGTGGTGTGCTCGGGGACTCCCCTCTCCCAGGAGGTCTGGGCAACATGAATCACTCCTCACCCTGTGAAGCACTTCACTCCAGGCAGAAAGCAGACTATGCCCTCCTCATGAACTTTGCTAGCAACCTTTCTGATTACTTTCTGTTGGTGGAAGATAATGTTCGCTGCACTCCCAAATTTGTTGCTGCCATCTCTTCAGCATTATCAGCCTGGAAAGAACTATTTTGGGTGACCTTGGAGTTTTCCAGCCTGAGTGCCTCCGGGAAAGTCTTCCACTCGAGTGACCTCTCCCGCCTTGCCTCTTTTTTCCTCCTCTTCCATCAGGACACTACTGTTCACTTGCTTCTCTCTGAATTTCATCTTCTCTTGGGCCAAAATATTCCAATTCACTTCAGTCCCTCAGTCTTCCACCACATGGGCAATTATTCTGTGTTTGGGGACATATGCTTTCCTATGGAGAAGGACACAGTCTTTGGTGAACCAGATAACCCTGCTGCCGGTGTCCTCACTGACATGCCATCGCTGCAGAATGTGGTTCCGCAATATGCTTATATTCTGAACGAGGAGTGCTACTCTACCTTTGATGTTTCAAAGGGCAATCACTTGACAGTGATTCTGGACAGGCCACAAAAAGTTATTCGGATAGCAGTGCTGACTGGCTCTGACACACAGGACTCGTATCAACTGCAGCAGGGGCAGGTAGAACTGGGCTATGGTCCCAGGGAGAACCCCGAAGACTGTGCTCTCTACTCCTTGCTAGGGCCATTGGTGGAAGGAAATTTGGACCAGAGGGTATTTCCTGAAGGAGATTCTTTGGAGGAGTTGAGCTGTATACGACTGGTGGTGCTAGCATCTCAGAAGTCTTGGCTCCTGATCAGGCAGATCAGAGTCTGGACAAAACCCGAGGAAGAGGAAAGTTAGAGGACACAGTGGAGATTCTGCAATGGAATCTACATGATTCACAAGAAATAAATTAGATATTGATCAAGAGCTGCACATTCCGAGTAGGGTGATCATGTAATTTATTATTCAAACTTGGACATTTTTGGAAGTGAAGGGAAGCACTATAAGAAACTCTACTAAGGCCAGGCATGGTGGCTCATGGCTGTATTCCCAGTGCTTTGGGAGACTGAGGTGGGAGGATCTCTTGAGCCCAAGAATTCAAGGCTACAGTGAGCTATGATCATGCCACTGCATTCCAGTATGGGTGACAGAGTGAGACCATGACTTTAAAAAACAAAAAAACTACACTAGAACAATAGATGTAAATCAGGACACCAGGACTGTCCCAGGCAAGATGTGTGATCACCCTAATTCTGAGTTTTCTAGGCTTAAGTGTATGACACAGTCTGAAGAGGGTCAAAGGAAAGAATATCCTTCTGGCTTCTAGGAGCCAGAGAGTGAGGAGTTACCATGAATGCTTTGCTCTTGTGTACACACAGGTATCACACCCTAGGGTCTTTCTTGGAGGGAAGCATCGCTCTATCTAGAGTTGGCAACCATCTTAATAGTACTATGGTCACAATGGTGGAACAGATTTCACCACACATCTAGAGGCCCAAACTGCCAACATGCCAAGGTTGAGACCTTGCTGGAGCAAAGTTTGCTGAGTTGGGTTTCAGGAGTGGATGCTTCAAATATTCATTAATTTTCTAGAATTCTGTGCCAGTTTTGGTGTAGGCTCATATGTGTATTTTTTTCTAAGGAGAGGATACTTTACTTTCATCAAAGCATTGAAATAGAGAATGTCTTCTCCTAAAAAGTTAAGAATATCTAAACCAGCAGCTGTAATCTTCTTGAGGAAAGAAACAATATGTTACTTACAGCAGAAATATTATATTTTCACTAGAAAGCAAGGAGTTAAGATCACACATTCCTTCATGTATCTAATTAGCAAATATTTGGGTGCATAGTTAACGTTGGGTGCTTTTAAAGACAGTATGAATAGTAAGGTAAACTAAATATAGATGACATCAGCAAGAAACTTCACTGCAAAAAACAGTAATCCCAGCACTTTGGGAGGCCAAGGCAGTAGGATTGCTTGAGCCCAGGAGTTTGAGACCAGCCTGGACAACATAGCAAAACCTTGTCTCTACAAAAAAATCAAAGCATTAGCTGGGCATAGTGGCACGTGCCTATAGTCCCAGCTACTCGGGATGCTGAGGTGGAAGGATCTCCTGAGCACAGGAGGCTACTGTGAGCCATGATCCTTCACAATTATGCCACTGCACTCCAGCCTGGGCGGCAGAGTGAGACCCCAACTCAAAAAAAATTAAATTAAATAAAAACTAAAAAGAACAAAATTCCCATGTCCCTTGCAATTTAGGTTGGTTAATAAAATGAAAGAAAAAAGAAGTCTTTGGATGGAGTTTCCATGAAAAATCCCAATAGAGGCTTAGCCAGCTGGCAGAAACTTTTTTTGAGTTGACCTGATAATTCATCTTTATTTTATTGCTTCACCGTTGCTTTCAATCAAATGCTTCTTATATTTGATTCTGCTTTTCTAATTGTCTTCAATTAAGAGTTATGGAACTTGCTATTTAGAAGACTATATATGACTTGAAAAGATCTTCAAAGTATACAATTAAATGAAAAAAATCAAGCTTCAATACGATACATATAAAATTGTTCATTCATACATTTCTATTCAGCAAAATTACAAAAAGAAACATGAAGGACTCTGGCATTGGCCATTTATGTAACTATGAACCCTATAAAAATCCTCTTGACAAAACAACTAAATATACTTTATGTAATACTTAAAAACTGTTTTTAAGTTTATCGTGGAAATGAAAAGGAAATGAATTATCAGACACCAAAAAAAACAAAACAAAACAAAATAGGAATCCAGAGAGGTAACTAAGGACTTAAGCTGCCTTTTGCCTTGAAGGAATTAATCAAAGCCAATGACATCGAGGTCCTTTTTAAACAGCAAGGGAACAAGAGAAAATGTCAGGGGTTGCCCAAGATACTGAGCATAATGGGAGATTGTCACATAAAGCTGCAGTGTCAAAGGACTACAAATTCATCATAAACACATACCAAAAAATGGGACAGAAATAAAATTTACCTATTTCCACCTTTGCCCTATTAGAGAGGGAAAAAAATCTTCCCTGGTAATTCCTAATCATAAACTGTTCATGGCCAGAAACAGTGACTCAGGTCTGTGATCCCAACACTTTGGGAGGCCGAGGTGAGAAGATTGCCTGAGCCCACGAGTTCAAGATCAAGCCTGGGCAACTTGGCGAGACCTCATTCTACAATAAATCAAAAAAATTGCCGAGCATGGTGTTATGTGCCTGTAATTCCAGCTACTTGGAAGGCTAAAGCGGAAGGATCACCTGAGCCCAGCACATCAAGGCTGCGGTGGCTGTGAGCGTGCCACTGCACTCCAGCCTGGGTGACAGTGAGACTCCAACTCAAAAAAAAAAAAAACAACAAAAAACCACTGTTCTTTATGTAAATTTGCAATTACTCAAGTTAACACTGCCAGGAGCTACCAAAACTCTCCAGCCAAGATTATGGTGTAAATTGATCACAACCTAAGTTAACATTCCCGTCAAGATGCCATAAAAAAAAATGCAAATCTTCTGGTGAAATCTAGGTCTCAGAGAATTCCTGCAAAGTTCTACAAAACATGAACTTGGCACACCTCATCCACAAGGGTACCTGCATAATGAACATCTGTATACCTAACCCTGAATTGTACCCCACATCTTCAAAATTAAATTTTTTTTTTTAAAGCATGAACTCAGACAAACAAAAAATTACAAAACATGCAAAGAAATAAGGCCCCATAGTGAGAACCAGAAGAAAACGAAAAACCCAAAATAACAACAAAAAAAAAAACAAGATCAGAACTATAAAATCCACACATATTTTAAATATCATACACAGAATTAAAAATTATTAATAGGTGTTTTCAGAAATAAAAGTCAGCATTGAAAATATGAGTAAATAATATGCAACTAACAAAAGAACTAAAAACATTTAAAAAATAAGTAAATAGAAATTCTAAAGAAGAAAAAATGTAATAATTGTAATTTAAAACCAATGGATACATTAAAAATATGATTAGATACAATCAAATAGAAAATTGGTGAACTAAAAGATAGAATTAAAGATATTATTCATAATCCAGCACAAGATAAAGAGATAGGAAACAATATAAGAGAGAAATTAAGAAGTTTAGGAGACTGAAGGACAAACATAATTTCAATCAGGATTCCAAAAAAGAGAAGTGAGAATTAGAGAGGAGCAATTCCCAAAAAGATAGTAAATAAAAACTACTTTCCAAAACTGATGAAAGAAACCAATCCTTAGATTGAGGAATCTCAATGAATCACAAGAAAAGTAAATGAAAAATAATCCACCATATCAAAGAAAAATACAGAATGCCAAAGAAGAAAGAACTTACTGAAAACAGCCAGAAAGAAAAGAAAATTCCATTATGAATGAAGACAATTACCCTGATAGGTAATTCAGTGGCAACAATCTGCCAAGAAATGTATCTTCAGAATGTTCTGAGAAAATAAATAGCAACCTACAATTAATTTCCCAACCAAACTGTCTTTCAACATAAGAAGATAGTTAAAGTACTAACAGGCCAGCCGCAGTGTCTCACTTCTGCAATCCCAACACTCAAGGCTGCAGTGAGTTATGAGTGCACCACTGCCCTCCAGCCTGCATGATAGCCTTGAACTCCTGGCCTCAAGTGATCCTCCTGGCCTCAAGTGATCCTCCTGTCTCAGTCTCCCGAATAGCTGGGACTATGGGCCTGCACTACCATGCCCAGATAATTTTTTGTAGGGACGCGGTCGCACTATATTGCCCAGGTTGGTCTCAAAACTCCTGGGCTTAAACAATCCTCTCACCTTGGCCTCCCAAAGTGCTAGGATTACAGGCATGAGCCACTGCGCCTGGCCAGCTCTACTTCTTAAGCAAGTTGTTGTGATCCTTCTAGGCATTTTCTCATCTCTTAACACAGGAATAAAAATAGTTCCTACTCATGAGGTTATGAGGATTAAATGATTTAATTCATTAAAGACACTTAAAACAGTAGCAGACATGTACCAAGATCTGTTTATATTATGTAATACTACCAGTGTCATTTTGTTTAAAGGATTAACTTCTAATTCTTTGCAAGAATACAGTCTAATCACTACCTATATCTGCCAGCTCATTTGCTACCTGCTACCCTACACTCTACTCACTTCCTGGAATACCATTTCTCCCTTTTTCCTTTGACAAATTACAGTGCTTAAAGGGGCGTGAAGAACTTGGACTTGATTCAGACCATTGTCCTTACCAAAGACTGATCAAGGCCTAGCATCACTCACAATGAGGGGTAGGAAACAGGAAAATGAAGATTAAAGAAACAATTTGGAAAAAAAGACAATTGATCTCAGTAGTTTCCAAGTCTCTCTGTGCCATGGGAGGCATTAATTCTCTCCAGATATTGACTCCTTACCCCCAACCTGTACCATCCCAAGAAAAATGCACAAGAAGTATCCACAGAAGCTGAAAACAGACATAGCATTCCCAGAGAACTCGAACTGTTTCAAATTACAAAGAATGACAAAAGCCAGAACAAAGGCAAAAATAAAATGAGCCAAAAAAGTGTTTGGTTTTGCTCCCCAGTTCCACCCTACCCACATAGACCTTCCTCCCAGACTCCCTGCATTTCATTGTTCCCTAATCCTCTCTTCAACAGTGGTTCTCAGCCAAGAGTGATTCTGCCATCTCCATTGACCCAGGGGACATTCAGCAATGTCTGGATATATTTTTGGTTGTCACAACTAAAGGATGCTATTGTCATATGGCCCAAAGCACTGAGGAAGCTGCTAAGCAAAGTAGAATGGGCAGAACAGCCTCTGACAACAAAGAATAGATAATTGTGATAACTGTAATTAGATAACAGTGCCAATGTTGAGAAACCTTGCTCTTTGATAAATCAGCATCTGCTTTCATGACAGAGTAAGACTACATTTAAACAACTGTAATAAAATCAGAAAATGTCAAGATTATGCAAGGAGAGAATAGATTCTTCAAACAGCAAATGGGTCAAAAAAAAAATTCTTTCCACCTCGAAGGGTTAAACCATCAGCTCAGTGAGTAAGTCATGGTACATCCAATATGTCTTGAAAAATATCTATAAAGGACAGAATTTATGAATGTAAAGTCTTAAAGAATTCCTCCTAGGATTTTTTTTAAACTTTTAAAATAATATCTTTGAATTTAGATTTGTGTGTCTGGTCAAATATAAGGGATTTGTAATGTGAAGACAATCTGAATCCTATACCTATATTTTATTAATCTGTGAACTTCACTCTTAAATCCTCTCCAATCAGGATTTTGTCCTTGCCATTCAATCACTCAAATTGTTCTTGTCAAGATTTCTAATGACCTCCAGGTTGGAAAACTTGAGATTCATCAGCATATAAAACCATGAGCTCTTGCCGGGCTCGGTGGCTCAGCCTGTAATCCCGCGCCTTTGGGAGGCTGAGGTGAGTGGATTGCCTGAGCCCGCGGGTTCGAGACCCGCCTGGGCAGCGAGACCTCATCTCTACAATAAAATAAAAAAATCAGCCGGGCATGGTAGCGCATGCCTGTAATTCCGGCTACTTGGAAGGCTGAGGCGGAAGGATTGCCGGAGCCCAGCAGGTCGAGGCTGCGGTGGCCGGGAGCGGCCACTGCACTCCAGTCTGGGCGACAGATAGAGACTCCAACTCAAAAAAAAAAAAAAACCATGAGCTCCAAGGACTGAGCCCTGGATCATTACAACACTAAGAGGATGAGCAGCTGAAGGGAAACAAGCAAAAGAGAGTGAGAAAAGGTCAATGTGGAGTGAAAGAAAAATCAAGTGAACTGGGTAGGGTGGCTCATGCCTGCAATCCCAGCACTTTGGGAGGCAGAGGTGAGAGGATTGCCTGAGCCCAGGGGTTTAAGACCAGCCGGGCAACTTGGCGAGACCTCGCCTCTACAATAAATCAAAAAATTAGCTGGGTGTGGTGGCACACTCCTGTAGTTCCAGCTACTTGGAAGGCTGAGGCAAAAAGATTGCCTGAGCCTAGCAGGTCAAGACTGTGGTGGCTGTGAGCATGCCACTGCACCCCAGCCTGGGTAACAGAGTGAGATTCCTACTCAAAAGAAAAACCAAGTGAATGCAATGTGAAGACAGTGTTTCAAGGGGATGGAATAATTGACTAGATCAAAGGTTGCTGATAGGCCAAGTTAAATGAGGCCTGGTCATCAATCATTGAAGATCAAGTAAAACAGCCGCAAAAGGATTATAATGAAAAACAGCCCTACTTGCCTTGATCCTGGTTCTGATCCCCAAACATAATTACGTTCAAGTCTTTCTGGCGTTGCATCCAAATCTTTCTAAATAATATATGTACACAATGATTTTTAAGTGTTCACTTTGTACACAATTTCTTGTCATGTTAGGTAAGGTTTTTGCCCTTTTATCCAACTCAACAAATATGCACTTATCCTTCTTCCATTTTTTCAATATGGTTTCATTGATGATTACATCATGATGCTTTTGTAAAATAAGTCACTGCTGAACAAGTAGTTACTGGGAAGCAATTCTTCAAGACATTTCTACATCTCAGACTACTTTTTCCAGGAGGTTTGAACTGCAAACAGCCTTAGAAGCTAGAGGTAGTCTCTCCCTACAGGACAGAGGACAGATTAGATTACAAAGACAGTGAGTACCTCTGGAAAGATTTAGAGGCATGGTTCTCTAGTGATACTTGGCATAGTATGATCTCCCCTCCCTTTCTGGAGATCTCTTTCTTAGTCAAGATAAAGATAATGTTTCCCTATGGGGCACAGGCTGGCAGGTTTGCCAGTAGTCCCCTTATAAGATTAGGGGTTTCCTAACCTTAGCATTTCTTAGCTGTGACACAGATCCGCCATGTGCTCAGCATGTGGATGTACACAGACCCACTCTGCATCACCCCCCTCACCATGTTCCCCCTTGGAACTTGGGGGGCAAGGAGAATTGTTGCAACATGAAGCCCATGCTGCCTGCAGTGTTGTGGGTCATAAAAGGCCTAGTGTTTCCTTACCGACTGGATTTACAGAAGTGTGGCGAGTCATCCTAGCAGCGACACTATGCTTAGGGATTGCTTGACCTCTTAATGAAAGAGTAGCAATCTGTCATTATATTTTCTTTGTGTGTAATTTTTTCTAGAGTAAAGAGTCGTCTCATTCATTATTACATTGTTCTAAGCACATGGAATTCATCAATAAACAGGTCAAGACTGCTGCCCTCCTAAGCTACATCCTAAAGTGGGAGAGAGGGACGATGAATATAACAAGTATAAGGCATAAGAATTGCAGGGGCCGGGCTCGGTGGCTCAGCCTGTAATCCCGCGCCTTTGGGAGGCTAAGGTGAGTGGGTTGCCTGAGCCCGCGGGTTCGAGACTCGCCTGGGCAGCGAGACCTCATCTCTACAATAAATAAAAAAATCAGCCGGGCGTGGTAGCGCATGCCTGTAATTTCGGCCACTTGGAAGACTGAGGCGGAAGGATCGCCGGCGCCCAGCGGGTCGAGGCTGCAGTGGTCGGGAGCGGCCACTGCGCTCCAGTTTGGGCGGCAGAGGGAGACTCCAACTCAAAAAAAAAAAAAAAAAAGGATTGCAGGGATTGGAGTCAAGGGATTTGACATGATCTGGCTGAAGTTAAAAAAGAATGACTTTAGGCCGGGCTTGGTGGCTCAGCCTGTAATCCTGCACCTTGGGAGGCCTAGGTGAGTGAATTGCCTGAGCCCGTGGGTTTGAGACCCGCATGGGCAACTTGGCAAGGCCTCATCTCTACAATAATTTTTTAAAAATGAGCCAGGCATGGTAGCGCGCACCTGTAGTTCCAGCTACTTGGAAGGCTGAGGCGGAAGGATCACCGGAGCCCAGCGTGTTGAGGCTGCGGTGGCTGGGAGCAGCCACTGCACTCCAGTCTGGGCGACGGACGGAGTGAGACTCCAACTCAAAAAAAACATCAAAAAAGAATGACTTTACCTGTGGTGTAGAAACTTTAGAGGAACAAGAATGAAAACAGGGCCAATTAGGATGCTCCTGCAGGAATCCAAGCTAGGGAAGATGGTTTAGAGTAGACCAAAGTGGTGTCAATGGAGGAGATAAGAAGTGGCCTGCTGGGTGCAGTGGCTCACGCCTATAATTCCAGCACTTTGGGAGGACGAGATGAAAGGATTGCCTGAGCCCACAGGTTCAAGACCAGCCTGGTCAACTTGGCGAGACCTCATCTCTACAATAAATTTTAAAAAGTAGCTGGGCATGGTGGTGTGTGCCTGTAGTTCCAGCTACTTGGAAGGTTGAAGCAGACCTGAGCCCAGCAGATTGAGGCTGCGGTGGCTATGAGTATGCCACTACACTCCAACCTGGGTGACAGAGTGAGACTCAAACTCAAACTCAAAAAAAAAAAAAAAGAAGTGGCTCATCTGAGAAGGAAAAAATAAAACTTCCTGATAACAACTGTCTACCTTTCCTCCCGCCATTAGGACTTCCATGAATCACTGAGATTCACCCAGGACTATCTGCAGACTTGTGACTTTTAAACAGTGAAAACCAGAGCCAAGCATGGTGACTTGTGCCTGTAATCCCAGAATTTTGGGAGGTCAAGGTGAAAGTATTACTTGAGTCTAGGAGTTTGAGACCAGCCTGGACCTCATCTACAAAAATTTTAAAAATTAGTCAGGCATGGTGACATGTACCTGCAGTTCCAGTTATTCAGGAGGCTGAGGTGGAAGGATCGCCTGAGCCCAGGAGGTTGAGGCTGCGGTGAGCCATGATTGTTCCACTGCAAATTAATTAATTAATTAATTTTTTAAAATGAAAACTGGCTGGGCTCAGTGACTCAGTCTATAATCCCAGCACTTCAGGAGGCTGACGCGAGTGGATTTCCCGAGGCTCCGGGTTCGAGACCAGCCCAGGCAATTTGGTAAGACCTCGTCTCTACAATAAGTAAAAAAAATTAGCTAGGTGTGGTAGTGTGCACCTGTAGTTCCAACTACTTGGAAATCTGAAGCGGAAGAATTGCCGGAGCCCAGCAGGTTGACACTGGGGTGGCCATGAGCATGCCACTGCACTCCAGCCTCAAAAAACAAAAAGAAACCAAGACAAAGACAGTACAACAATTTAAAAACTACAGCCCAATATCTCTCCTGAACTTAAACATAAAAATTATCAGCAAACCATTAGCAAATTAAATCCAGCAATAAATGAAAAAGAATAACATACCACAAGTAAGTGGGATTTATCTGAGGACAGCAATACAGGCTCAATTTTTAAAAATCAATGTAATCCATCATGTAATAGTGCAAAGATGATCTTATCAATTGATGTAGCATAAAACACTTGAAGAAGCTTAGCATCCATTCAAGATTAAAAAAAAAAAAACTTAGAAACTAGGAGTACAAAGAAACTTCTGGCTGGGCTCGGTGGCTCAGTCTGTAATCCCAGCATTCTGGGAGGCTGAGGCGAGTGAATTGCCTGAGCCGCGGGCTCACGATCCGTCCGGGCAACTTGGCGAGACCTCGTCTCTGCCATAAGTTAAAAATTAGCCAGGCATGGTAGTGCATGCCTGTAGTTCCAGCTACTTGGAAGGCTGAGGCGGAAGGATCACCGGAGCCCCGCAGGTCGAGGCTGCGGTGGCCGGGAGTGGCCATTGCACTGCAGTCTGGGTGACAGGGTGAAAATCCAACTCAAAAAAAAAAACAAAACAAAAACTTCTTCATCCTGATCAAGGTCATCTACCCCCAAAAAATCCTAAGCTAATATATTTAATGGCAAAAGACTGAATGTTTTCTCACTAAGACTGGGAACAAAGCAAGGACACTCACTTTTACCACTTTTTTTTTTTTTTTTTGAGTTGGAGTCTCACTCTGTCGCCCAGACTGGAGTGCAGTGGCCACTCCCGGCCACCGCAGCCTCGACCTGCTGGGCTCCAGTGATCCTTCCGCCTCAGCCTTCCAAGGAGCCAGAATCATAGGCATGCGCTACCACGCCCGGCTGATTTTTTGATTTATTGTAGAGATGAGGTCTCGCCTACCCAGGCGGGCCTCAAACCCGCGGGTTCAGGCAATCCATTCACCTCAGCCTCCCAAAGCGTGGGATTACAGGCTGAGCCACAAAGCCCAGCTACTTTCACCACTCTTATTCAACATTGTACTGGAAGTCCTAGTTTACAAAACAAGGCAAGCAAAAGAAAAGATATGTGGATTGGAAAGGAATAAACAAAATTATCCCTGTTCACAGATAACATGACTATCTATATAGAAAACTCCAAATAATTTAAAAAACAAAAACTCTCAGAGCTAATGAGTAAGTTCGCCAGGTTGAAGGATATAAGGTCAACACACAAAATAAATCACTTTTCTATATCCTAGTAATGTACAATTGGAAATTAAAATTTAAAAAAACAATAGCTTCTAAAATAACACACCACCGTCCTTTCATGGATTTAATTGTGATCCCCCTACCGTCAAAATGTGTATGTTGAAGTCTTAACCCCAGAATGTGACTATATTTGGAAATAAGGTCTTCAGAGAGGTAAACTAGGTCATCATGGTGGGCTCTAATCTAGTATGACTGTGTCCTTATATGAGGAGGAGGTTAGGACACAGATGCATACACAGGGAAAACCATGTGAAAACACAGGGAGGAGGCCATCTAAAGCAAGACTAGAGTCCTCAGACGAAGTTAACTCTACTAACACCTTGATCTTGGGTTTCTAGCTTACAGAATTTTGAGAAAATAAATTTGTGTTGATTATACCATCCAGTTTGTGGTACTTTGTTACGGCAGTCCTAGCAAACTAATACACCTCCTCCCTGAAAAAAAGTGAAATACTTAAGTAAAAATTTAACAAAACATACAGAATCTGTATGCTAAAAATTATAAAACATTGACCGGGCTCAGTGGTTCAGCCTGTGATCCCATCACTTTGGGAGGCTGAGGTGAGAGGATTGCCTGAGCCCGCGGATTTGAGACCTGCCGGGGCAACTTGGCGAGACCTCATCTCTACAATAAATCAAAAACTAGCCTGGCGTGGTAACGCGTGCTTGTAGTTCCCGCTACCTGAAGGCTGAGGTGGAAGGATCACCGGAGCCCAGCAGTTCGAGGCTGCGGTGGCCGGGAGCGGCCACTGCACTCCAGTCTGGGGGACAGAGTGAGTCTCCAACTCAAAAAAAAAAATTTTTTTTTTAATTATAAAACATCGATGAAGATTTTTTTTAAAGACCTAAAGAAATGGAGATATGCCATTTTCATGGATTTGAAAGCTTAATAAAGATACCATTCTCTTCTAAATTGATCTATAGATTTAACACAATTTGAATTAAGATCTCAGCAGGATTTCTTATAAGTAGACAAGCTGACATAAGGCAAAGAATCAGACTAGCTAGGACAGTGCTGAATAATAAAGTTGAAGAAATCACACACAGTCTGATTTTAAGACTTACTATAAGGTACAGTAATCAAGACAGTATGGTGTTCATGAGTGGACAGCCACATAGATCAATAGAACAGAATTGAGAAATAAAAAACAGAACCACAAAATGTGCCAAGTGATTTTTGACAAAGGGGCAAAAACATGGGGCTTCATTATACTATTCTGTCTACTTTCTTGTATGTTTAATAGTTTCCATATTAAAAACATTAAAAAGGGGGTAAGAGGTTGTTAGTTTTCAACATAGACTGCCTGATATGAGTCCTGATTTTGCCATTTAGTAGTTGACCTTGGGCAAGTTATTAATTTGTCATAAACATAAGTTTCTCCCTCCATAAGATGAGGCTTTTTTTTTTTTTGAGTCGAGTCTCACTCTCTCACCCAGGCTGAAGTGCAGTGGCATGATCAGAGCTACCACAGCAGCCTGGATCTCCTGGGCTCAGGCGATCCTTCTACCTCAGCTGCCTGAGTAGCTGGAACTACAGGCACATGACACTGTGCCTAGTTAATTTTTTGATTAATAGTAGAGACAAAGTCTTGCCAAGTTGCCCAGGCTGGTCTCGAACCCCTGGGCTCAGGCAATCCTCTCACCTCTGCCTCCCAAAGTGCTGGGATTCCAGATGTGAGCTACCGTGCCCAGCTAAAATAAGACTATTAGTGATAATATTTGTCTCATAGATTATTGTTAGGATTAAATGGATGATGTCAGAATACCTGAAAAGCAATTTCTTTAGTTCTTGATAAATCACACATGTTCAATAAATGCTAACTATTTTCTTGTCTATTACTATTACATTTCCCAGTCTGATTCCTCCATGCCATCTCTTTTGTATGGGCAGGTCTTCTTTCAAGATTCTCCTGGGATATCCTGTGTGATATCTAAAAAAGACCATTATATCTTACACAATTATACAGAATTATAAAACATATCTTTGAAATGCCTCTTCCCAAGGCTGGGTGTGATGGCTCCAGTTTGAAATCCAAGCACTTTGGGAGACCGAGGCAAGAGGATTGCCTGAACCCAGGGGTTCGAGACCAGCCTGGGTAACTTGGTGAGACCTCATCTCTACAATAAATAAAAAAATTAGCTGGCCACGATAGCATGTACCTATAGTTCCAGCTACTTGGAAGGCTGAGGTGGAAGGATTTCCTGAACCTAGTAGGTCAAGGCTGTGGAGGCCATGAGCATGCCACTGCACTTCAGCCTGGGTAACAGAGTGAGTCTCCAACTCAAAAAAGAAAGAAAGAGAGAGAGAGAGAGAGAGAGAGAAAGAAAGAAAGAAAGAAATGCTACTTGCCCCTTACACTGCTTTATATGTTCTATTCTTTATTCTATTATTTATCCTGGAGGAAATCTTAAACTTAAAAGACTGCATTGGATAAAAATCCAGAAATGCCTTTATTTTTCACTGAACAAGGAGTAACAAAAGATTCCCATGAGTCATAGTGAGGTGGAGTTCACCTTCTGGACTGACATCATAGAACCACATAATCTGAGACAGGAAGCCCTGCGAGGTCATCTGGTCCAGTCTCCAACACAAGGCAGCAGCCCCTTCCCAGCACTTTCTACAGTTTCTATTTTCAGAACTAAGGAGTTCACTCATCGTTATTGAGATCAACAAAGTTTCTAGGATAAGCCCAGTCTCAATATTCTGTCCTTTGGTTCCCAGTGACACACTCATAGTAGTTAAAGTGTACCACTTTAGGGTCAGAAAATGCAATCACTGAGAGAGGCCTGAGCTGTAGTTATGCTCCCCTTTTGTTCCATACCTTCCCTTCCTTGCCACATCCTCTATCCATGAGGGGGGAGGAGGACCTAGAACACCTCCAACCAGAGCTGGGCAGTGGCAAGGATCAGTAGTGTGACTTCTTGACTAAGTCAGTGGTGAGGGTATCAGAAGCACTGGAACATAATCTCCTCAGTCTCTTAGAACAAAAAAGCACAAGGATCCTTCCCTTCCTCTTTTCAATCCTCTCTATATAGATTGGCACTTCCTCATACCCTGGCACACTGACTTCCCTCAAGACAATATGCAGGCTGCTTTGAAAATTCAGAGGAGGCCAGAAACAGTGGCTCACACCTGTAAACCCAACACTTTGGAGGCTGAGGTGGGAGGATCACCTGAGGCCATGAGTTCAAGACCAGCCAGGGCAACATAATGAGACTCCGTCTCTACAAAAAGAAAAAGAAAAAAAAAGAAGAAAAAGAAAATCCAGAGGCACATGTAGCTGAGTCAGAGGGACATTTTCAGTCAGCCCAGAAGAAAAGGAAAACAAAGTATCTCTTGGCTCATTCACAGAGTTTACCAACTACAACTGAAAACTGGAATTCCAATGTCCTGACTTCCCTGATGGTATTAGTTTATGATGTTGTCAGTGAATCTGTGGAGATACCTATTACTGTACATCAAAGAGCAAATGTCATTCTGGTTGGAAAACTCGTGTATGAGAAAGAATGGTCCTCCTGACAGTTTTGTAGCTCCAGTGGCTCCTGGTATGTATTTCTTCTGACTCCTATCCATGCTTCTGCTGCCAACAGAACTCAGATCTAAAAAGCTAACTGATCCTCTGTGTTGTCTTTTTTTTTTTAATCCCAAAGACTTCAAAATTACTTATTGTCCTTTGAATAATAGTAGCCATCATCTGTTGAATATTTTGCTTTACAACAGGCACTATATATCCATCTATAGATGAGGAAACTCGAAGTTGAGTAAGTTGTCTAAGGTCACAGAGCCAATAAATGTTCCTCAGACTCAGTTACATGTGCCTCTGAATTTTCTTTCTTTTTCTTTTTTAATTTTTAACTTTTGTAAAGATGGAGTCTCATTATGTTACCCAGGCTGACCTTGAACTCATGCCTCAATAAGGCAAGATTCTTATTTCATACAGTCTGTCTCCAAAGCCCAGATTTTTTTTTTTTTTTTTGAGTTGGAGTCTCACTCCGTCACTCAAACTGGAGTGCAGTGGCATGCTCACGGTCACCCCAGCATCCTCCCGCCTCAGCCTTCCAAGTAGCGGGAACTACAGGCGCGCGGCGCGCCTGGCTAATTTTTTATTTTATTGTAGAGATGAGAGCTCGCCAAGTTGCCTGGGCTGGTCTCGAACCCTCAGGCTCAGGCAACCCACTCGCCTCTACCTCCCAAAGTGCTGAGATTACAGGCTGAGACACCGAACCTGGCGCAAAGCCCACACTTTAACCCTAGGGGCACAAGACCCATATCAGGGTGAAGCTTTGACTTTTAGTCAAAGGAAGCACCTGAGTGATCCTGACTGATGGCCTGATGGTCTGGCGCTGTGAACCAAACCAGTCTTCTGTTAAGAGGGACCAGGATATGAAGTTGCCATGCCACTGTTCATTTCTTGAGACTTCACCAAGCTATTCAGTTCTCTTGCTGCAATTCGGCCCGTTGACAAACTAAAGTGATTACACGATGGTTAATTTAAAACCCTTCTGTTCTATTGAGCCTGTCTCTGGCTCAATGTTACAGTCTCTGTTTAGCATTCGCAGACGCAGAGATTTCTAATCCCCGAATTTAGGGTGGTTCTACGGTAGCTAGCATTCCTATCGCGTTCGGGGATAAGTGGGTCGAAGTGGCAGGGACTAGAAAACTGGGGAGAGGCTGGAGTTGCGGTCTTAAAAGATCTTGGACAGGCCGGGCGCGGTGGCTCAAGCCTGTAATCCTACCACTTTGGGGGGCCGAGGCAAAAGTATTGCCGGCAGGGGTTCGAGACCAGCCTGGGCAATTTGGCGAGACCTCGTCTCTACAATAAATCAAAAAAATTAGCCGGGCGTGGTAGCGCGAGCGTGTAGTTCCAGCTACTTGGAAGGCTGAGGCGGAAGGATCGCCTGAGCCCAGCAGGTCAAGACTGCAGTGGCCGTGAGCGTGCCACTGCACTCCAGCCTGGGCGACAGAGTGAGACTCCGACTTTAAAAAAAAAAAAAAAAAGATTTTGGTCAAATTCTGGAGATCTTGAACCCGCGAGCCACCAATCGCAGACAGAAGGACCGGGGAGCAGAAGTGGTTGGCCCAGCCTCTGAACCGCCCAGGCCTCCGACAAGGCCCCGCGTCCACACAAGCCCCGCCCCAGACCCCGCCTCCGGGTGAAACCTGCCTCCAGGCCCCGCCTCTGATTGGCCCCGCCTCCGACCAGGCCACACCCTCAGGCCACGCCTCTGGCTCGCCCTGCGGCGCATTGTGGGATCTGCCAGCCTCTCGGATGGTGGAGTACACAGCGCGCGGTCATGGGGATCCAGCCGGTGAGACCCTCATTCCGTATCCTGCACTGTGGGGCCCCGCCCCATCTGGTTCTGGCCACTTAGCTCCGGATCTGGAGCTCGCACCGCCGACCCCGCCCCGCAGGGCCCTGGACTCACCCTGAATGCTCGGTTCCCTGTCCAGGTTACCCGCCCCCCGACCTCTGTGTGCCTCCGCGCGGGAGCTCGGGATCGCCACCCCGGGGGGAGCTGGTCGTACTGGACGCCCACCACTCACGCCCCAGGCTGTTCCCGGGCCTGGTGGTCACGCTGTCTTTTCTACCCACAGAGCTCAGTCCTGCTAGCCTCCGTGGGGGTGGGGCTGCTTACACTGCTCGGCCTGGCTCTGGGCTCCTACTTGGTTCGAAGGTCTCGCAGGCCTCAGGTCACTCTCCTAGACCCCAATGAAAAGTATCTGCTGCGACTGCTGGACAAGACGGTAAGTTGTGGAAGAAGGGCCAGGGTGGGAGAAGGGACCAGAGTGCTCCTGGTATGGAGGGGACAGCATCCACGGGACTTGGCAGCGCCAGCCGCCTTGGTGAAACGCTTGTGTCATTCATCCTCCAGACTGTGAGCCACAACACCAAAAGGTTCCGCTTTGCCCTGCCCACCGCCCATCACATTCTGGGGCTGCCTGTGGGTAAGGAACGTGGGGTGTGGGCTCCTTTCCCTGGTACCTCAGACGGTGTTTCCCTTTATGGGGCCTCGTGAAACATGCTGCTCAACCTTCCATACATCATTCCCCTTTCCCCAGTTGGTTCTGGATCCTCTAGGCTGTGAGGTGCCACTGGGCCCCACTAGGGTGTGGCTTCTTGGTCCCCCAACCAGCTTCAACACTCAGCAGTCTTCCCTCTTCCCTGCAGGATTTCCTCTTAAATGCCCTTGAGCAAGCGTTAACTTTTTCCATGGCCCAGACCCATGACTCACCTGCTGCTTCTGCTGCTGCTGCTGCGGGCAATAACCAATGAGTTTCTCCAATTTGGTGTGGGGTGGTGGGTGGGGGGTGGGAAACTTATGAGATCGAACTGAGGGCTCAAAGGGAAAAAAGACATTCTGTTCTCTCACCTGAGTATGAATTAACAGGACTGCAGCACATCCACAAGCAGCCCTTATATAGCTCTCCGCATGGTCCCCAGGCAAACATGTCTACCTCTCTGCCCGAATCGATGGCAGTCTCATCATCAGGCCATACACTCCTGTCACCAGTGATGAGGATCAAGGTTATGTGGATCTCATCATCAAGGTAAGGGGGTAGGAGGAAACCCCAGGATCAGCTTCCCCCACTCTTTCTGGGGTTTGTGAAAACCTCCAAGATTGTTTGACAGCCAGAGATAGTATGTCCTTTGTGGATGTGAGGAAAGTATGTGTACTAGAGAAAGATAGCACATATCTGATGATCCTTGCCTTAGCCTCAGGGGGATTCAGTCAACATGGGGCTCAGAAACCAGTGACATCCCAAATAAGTTATTTTTCTTTCTGTCTTATCAGATCTACCTGAAGGGTGTGCACCCCAAATTTCCTGAGGGAGGAAAGATGTCCCAGTACCTGAATAGCCTGAAAATTGGGGACATGGTGGAGTTTCGGGGGCCAAGTGGGTTGCTTACTTACACTGGAAAAGGTAATGACCTGTCTTCCCCTCTAGCCTGTCTTCTTTTTCTTCAGTTCCCAAAGTCCTCTTAGCATAGCATGGCTGTGTGTACGTGTGTGTGCACGTGTGTAAGGGCCAGGGCTGTCCTTCCTTCTAAATGTAGCATATCTATCTATCTATCTATCTATCTATCTATCTATCTATAGAAAGGCATATTTCTCAGCCCCATTTGCCACAGGAAGCAGTTGCCCATTCACTTGAATTCACCAGCCATGACAGCTGTGGAGATTCCTAAAGCAAACACATGCCTCTCTTCCCCTCCTTCAGAGATTCACCCCTCAGGATGAACTGTGGAGAGAGCCAGAGATAGCTGTTAGCCCTTCCCATGTGAACAGCTGGGTGCAAAAGCAAGTGTCTGGAGCTGCACTGTGCCACTTGGGAAAATAAATTAACACCTGGCCCCATGCCTGTTGTCCTCACCAGGGAAGAACCCTTTGCCAGAGGCAGATTCTATGCACTGTGTGGCCCTGAACCAACTGGTAGGCAGATATCCCTGGTCCCATTGCCCCACAAGTGTTTTATTGTCAGGACTGGCTCAACTCAAACCTCCACGCAAATTCTAGGATCAGATTTCATAGCAGCTGCCAAACTGGCCTCAGACATAATTTCAACTCTGCATTTGTTTTAAGAGTTCCCTGAATTGACTTTATTCTTCCTCCCTTCTCTTCATCTGATATCTCAGGACATTTTAACATTCAACCCAACAAGAAATCTCCACCAGAACTCCGTGTGGCGAAGAAACTGGGAATGATTGCTGGCGGGACAGGTGCATTAAACTGAGGGGCCTTTCTCTCCCACCATTGTTGATTGTTGCCATGCAGAGTCCTAAGTGACCCTTATAAGACTGGTAGTCATAGCTAAACTGTTCACCAGGGGATTCCCAGCAGTGCCTAGAGTTCCCTATTATCTGAAACAAAACCATAACCAATTAGAATCCAAAAAATGTTTAATTGATGGAATGAGAGAAACAAATCAAGTGGGTTATCCTCACACTGAATGCATCTATTTTTAGGTGAGAGTAGAGAGAAACAGCTAAAAATGACTAACTAGTCAGGAAGAAGGAAAATTAACACTGGACACTACTATGTATTAGACCCTGCATAGTCTAATATTAGATACCACATACAGTCTAATACACTACTACATATTAGACACATATGAATTAGACACTTATATATGTATCTATGAGGTAAGTACTAGCCTTTTTCTCTTACAGAAGAGAAAATGGAGTTTCAGAGAGAATAAACGATTTCCAGAGTTATTTAACTGATAATTGCTAGAAGCAAAATTAGTATATGACTCCGCTAGATTCAAAAGTACGTGCTCTTGACCTCTGCAAGTACAGTACTGCAGAACCCTCATCGTTGAATCAGGAGGTACTTGTAATCATCTTTGATATTTGAGTCCTAGCTTCCAAGGGACTTCCAGAGGAAGAGTCTTAGATTGGTTCTTTAGAAGGATTTCAGTGATTACCTTATATGAATATTGAGGGTGTCCAGAAATGTAGGTGCTGGAGAATATCAAAATAAGTCAAGAGGATTTGGATACTAAATAAAAATGGAGTAGAGTAATGAATAAGTAAAATTAAGATGAAAGAGTAAGTTAGGACAGGGCAGAGAGTGTGGCCACCACATCTTGCTGTGGGGTATCTCCATGCAGGAATAACCCCAATGCTACAGCTGATCCGGGCCATCCTGAAAGTCCCTGAAGACCCAACCCAGTGCTTTCTGCTTTTTGCCAACCAGGTTGGTTTGCTTTTCTCAGTCCTGGGACTTCAAAGTTGCTGTGTGTGTAGGGCTGAGAGATGTGATACCCGTGGGCAGAACTGGTCCGGTGCCTGTTTTCGGCTCTGCCCAACATTCCCTCTGCAATGTACAGGACCCTCACTACTATAAAGATTAAAAAAAAAAAAAAAAGACAGAGCACTGAGCCACATTCTTTCCCAAAAGGAGAAAACATTTAAGGCATCTTGTCCTGAACACAGAAACTTGGATCTTCTTGTTTAAACATTCCATCTTTATTCCTTTACAATGTGTGGTTAAAAGCTATTCCCTTCTCCTCCCCCTCATCCCAACTCCCTAAAAGCACTGCAGGTCTTGCTTATTTCCCAGAACTTTAGCATTCCTACGGCATTCTTTTTCTATCTTGGTTGGAAAGTTATAGCAGAGAACTTTTCTTGTGGGTCTGAGAAGATTCCTAAAGACTTTCTTTCCTCTTTGCATTTCAGACTGAAAAGGACATCATCTTGCGGGAGGACTTGGAAGAACTGCAGGCCCGACATCCCAATCGTTTTAAGCTCTGGTTCACTCTGGATGATCCCCCAGAAGGTATCCTCCCCATTCCTGGACATTCCACTATCCCCTTATCATCAAAATCAAGTCCTTGCCCCTCTGTGAGTTCTGGTTTCAGTGGAACCAACCTTCTCTGACACTGCCAAACTCCCAAGTCTGCATGCACAGACACAGCAGTCTCCTGGTCCCTTTTCTTCAGGTTCCTGTTTACCAGGTAGGTGGCAGGAATGGCTGTGCTGCTGCTGATGGGTCTTGAGGCAGGCTGGGTATACCCATCCACCTGCTGCTACAACTTGATATCCTCTCATGAACCTTTAGGGCCCTTCCCAGTGGTCCATCTTCATGGCATCACACCCCCTTGCCAGCATTTGTCTGGAGCATCGGTTCTCTCCTCTCTTCTGTCCTTCAGTTTGGGCCTACAGCAAGGGCTTCGTGACTGCCGACATGATCCAGGAGCACCTGCCCGCCCCCGGGGATGATGTGCTGCTGCTGCTTTGTGGGCCACCCCCAATGGTGCAACTGGCCTGCCATCCCAACCTGGACAAACTGGGCTACTCGCAAAAGATGCGATTTACCTACTGAGCACGCCCCAGCTTCCCTAATGCCATTCTCTGCAATTGTCCCCAATCAGTACTCAAGCACCATAAGCCCTAGCTTCCTTTCTTGAGAGTGTCAGCCTTTTGTGTCTTACTCTGGAGCTGAAATCTGGATGATACCTGCAGGAACAACATTCCTGTAGCCACGGAAGAAGGCAAAAGCTGAGTCATTCCCTAGAATGCCTCCCAAATCTCCCTGTGATAAAAGGTCCTGGTGAGGCCCATGGAGTTGTCTCTTTTCCATGGGGTAAGAAAAAAGGGAGCATGGGCCTTTGTTCCAAGACTGGCCAGTTCCTTGATAGCATCACACTCTCACCTTCTTTCTGTCTGGGATGAAAGGAACAATCTGTAAAATGAGTTTTACTTAACATTCAGTGCCTAACCTATGGGAAAATTCGGTAAATGTGAGTACACATGGAGCAGACTTCCAGAGGTAGTCTCATAGAGATGGCAGGAAGGAGGGAATGGTTTCTTCAGACCTGCAGACTTCAGAGAAAGGAGGCTGAAGTATATATTTGTGTGTCTCTGTCTCTCTCAGCCCCTGCCCAGGCTAGAGGGAAACGGCTTTTGATAATCTAGGACTGTTGTTTGTGGCAGGAACCCCTGGCTATGCAAATAAACAGGGCTAAGGCCCATGTGTGATACCTAAGGGGTCCTTGTGTCTGGGATCCTTGTTTTCAAATGTCTGAGGACCTTGGGAGGAAGGGTTTGCCAGCATGGAATTCTCCTAGGTCTTCTGAAGAGCCTTGGAGCAGTTGTCTCATGTGCTGAAATGTGAGCCGACCACAGACCCAGTGCTCATTTCAGCAGCTGCCTCAGCAGGGCCAGAGTTCCACTTCTCCCTGGAGGCTTTTGAGTTGGGGAAAGGAGAACACATGTTAGGGGTCGCTTTTTCAGCCCAAGTATTCCTCACAGTGATCCCTTGATCTGTTCAATCTTCTCCTCCTTCCTTCTCTTGGCCCATCCTTCATGCTATTTAGTCTTCAGGGAACCTGGCAAACAAATCGAAGTGTTGCAAAGCTGTTTGGAAGAGAAGGCTTCTCCTTTAAAAAGTAATCTGACATCACCAGTCCTGGCCAGACTTTTGGTGCCTGGAGAAAGTTGGCCTCCCCCATGCCATCTGTCCTGAGCGCCCTTCTCCTCCACTACAGAGCATGACCCAATCTACTTCCTTCTCCCAGGGTAGAACTAGGGCAGCTTCTTCAGATTCTTCTTTGTAAGTCTCATTGGAACAAGATGATGTGTTGGAATCAGGAAGAAGTTCGATTTTTTCACAGAACTGTATGTTGCTATTTCTGGGGCTCCTAGAGAGAAAAACCTGTGGGACCCTCAGAATTCACCCCTCATAGAACAGTCTTCAGTAAATTCTGTGGTAGTAGTCGGCCAAACATTTTTCTTTTTCTTTATTTTTTTGAGACAGCGTCTCACTCTGTCACCCAGTCTGGAGTGCAGTGGTATGATCATAACTTACTACAGCCTTGACCTTTTGGGCTTAGGCAATCTTTCCCCCTCAACCTTCTGAGTAGCTGGGACTACAGGTGTGTGCCACCACACCTGACCAATTTTTTTATTTTTCTGTGGAGACAAGGTCTCATTATGTTGCCTAGGCTGGTCTCAAATTCCTGGGTTCAAGCAATTATCCTGCCTCAGCCTTCTGAAATGCTGGTATTACAGGCATGAGTCACCATGCCTGGCCTGTCAAACATTTCTTGTTCAGCTAGTATATGTATGGCACTGTGCTCTGAAGACAGTCTCAGCCATCTCACCCCCAGAAAGGAAAACCTTGCTTATAATTGTTGCTGGGCTCAGGTGTTGAAGCAGCCCTGCAAAGAGAATTTCCCACATGATGTTCACCATTCCTTGTCTTGCATGGGTTTCTGCCTCATCCACTCAACATACAAACATTTATTAAGGACCCGTCATGTACCAAGCACTGGGTGAGGCCCTGAGGATACAAATATGACCAAGATTGGTCTTAGACCCCCCCAAAGAACTCACAGTCTAAGATAGACAAGTGACAAATAATTACAAGACAGTCCAACAGAAGGATCGACATGTGCGAAAGCCTGAAGGAATGCAAGAGAAGTTCACATCTGGAGAGGTAAGAGAAATTCAGAGAGGCCCATCGTTCCAGAAGGAAGACTGAGAAAGGTGAGACCTGAGAGTAGGTTACAGCCAGCTTGCAAAGGGCTGTGAGACACCGTGCTGAAGAATTGAACTCAATCCTGTAGACAATGGGAAGTCTGTAAGTGTTTTATACAGTGGACAACACAGTAATAGCTAACATTTATAAAGCACTTTCCACTGGCCAGGTCTCATACTAAGAGTCTGTGTGAATTGCCTCACTTAGTTCTGACAAAACCCAGTGAAGCAGTAGTATTTTCTTCCCATTTTTCAGATGAAGTAATCATCATTAGAAGGGGCTTATAAAGTACTCAAGATCATAGACAAGAACAGAAACTTGGATCTATGATTCCAGAGTCCATGCTTTTATCCAGCACCAAGAGAATGAACCCCACTGCTCTGAGGCACCCATATAGGATTATGAGTTACCACATTCTCTGTCCTTAGAATGGCACTAGTTGCACAGCATCCTTGGGAGAACTGAGAAAACTGCCAGTCTCTCAAATCATCTGCTATGTTGTGTGGTTCAGAGGAGGGCTGCACCACCCTGTGTTGTCTCCCAGATATGCACTCTGGGTGGATGTGGGCACATGAACTGGTGGGAGAGGAGTGGGAGGCAGGAGGTTCTCCCGTAAGACTAGTTAGGAACAATTCCGCTGTCTCTAACAAGAAATAACAGGAGTCCGGGCATGGTGGATCACGCCAGTAATCCCAGCGCTTTGGGAGGCTGAGGCGAGAGGACTGCCTGAGCTCAGGGATTCGAGACCAGCCTGGGCAACTTGGCAAGACCTAGTCTCTACAGTAAATCAAAAAATTAGCCAGGCGTGGTGGCGTGCGCCTGTAGTTCCAGCTACTTGGAAGGCTGAAGCAGAAGAATCACCTGAGCCCAGCAGATAGAGGCTGCGGTGCCACTGCGCTCCAGCCTGGGCGACAGAATGCGACTCCGACTCAGAAAAATAAATAAATAAGAAGAAGAAGAAAAGAAAGAAATAACAGGAGCCCAAACTGGAGGTTAGCCCCGTGCCCGGCACATGCGAGGCACTCAATAAATAATCTGTGGAAGGAAGGGAGGGAGGTTGAAAAGGGATTGTCTCGGAGATAAAACGACTGGCGTTGGTAATAGAGGAGATGTAGGGAATTTCTCGGCTCAGACGACAAGGTGTGTGGTGGGAAATTCGGCATTCCTTCCCAGGGCTCGGTCTAATTCTCTAGAATTCCTTCTCCATCACGCGCTCCAGTCTGTGACTTGCGAGGCGGCGTTTGGAATCGGACGAACGAGGGCCAAGCCCGGGGCGGTCGGAGTTTTACGATTGGAGCAGAGCGGGCAGGTGGGCCAGCCGCGGGGGCGGGGCGGGCGGCGGAGGCGGGGCCCGGCGCGGGAGGTGGGGCCGAGGGAAGCGGGCCTGTGATTGGCTCCGGGAGGAATGCTAGGGATTGGAGGCGGTGAGCTAGAGCCCGCGAGGTGAGGCGGTTGCGGAGGTGACGCGTGCGGTCGCGCGCCCCTTCCGGCGCGGGGAGGGCGCTGAGGATCCGGGGCCGCTCGGCCGCAGGCCGCCTCCAGCGCTGCGGGATGTAGCGCGGGGGACCGCGGCCCCCAGCAGAGCCTGCCCGCCCGGCTGTAAGTCTCCCCGGGGCGGACCGGTGGGCGGAGACTCGGCCTGAGCGCGGGGGCTCGGCCTGAGCGCGGGATCCCGGGACCCCTTGGCCTGGGTAGGGGCAGTCGCGGGGGTAACCCGCCCGGACGTGTCGGGGGTCCCAGGTCCCGGCCCCAGAGCCGGCCGGGCCTCTCGGCTTCTGGGCGGGCGAGGTTGTAAACATTTCCGGCCCCTCCCACTGCGCGCCGCCTCCTGGGCGGCCTCCGAGGCTGCCTAGTGCGGTGGGCTGCTGACACTTGGTTCTCAGCGGTGCTGGTGAGTGCGGTGCCCTCAGCCCCGCGGGGGTTGGAGCGGACAGTAAGAGCTAAGCCTAATTCCAAGGCCTTCGCCGCGTGGGGAGGGGGGCTGCTGGCCCAGGTCGCAGAACCGCCTCTCAGCAGGGAACGCCGGGCACCAAGGGCCGGGGAAGCCCTGAGGTTACTCGACCAATGGTCTTTGGCAGTTCAGACCGTGACAGTGCCCCCACCTTGATGGGGGCGGAGAGGAGGTTGCTGGACACTCTACGGTGTTAAGGTAATCCTGAAGGCTGAAATGTGGGCAAAAGCTGACCTACGTTAGGGGACAATTTCATTCCCTCGGACATCTAGGATTGATGTATGCTGTCTTTTGTCTGGGGATTTTGGTTTTCAAGCTTTTGGTTTTAAGAAGATAAAGTAGATAAATGCTTTCCCCCGGTTTCTGGTGCTTCATGGAAGAATGGGAAACTGACAAGCCCAATTTCAGTTTACGTAGTTTCAGATGTTAAAGGAGCAATGGAGGCCACGTTACTTCACCAGATTAATCATAGTATTTCCCTCAAGTATTTAGAAGACGGGCTAGAAAACACTGCAGAGAATATATAGGCTGTTGCTTTCGATCAAATGAAGACTGTAATGACTGGTTCTTTTTTGAAATGAACCAATAGTGGAGTCTGTTCACTGCTTTTCTCTTTTGATAGTGGTTGGGTAGGCTATGATGTTGCAACTGCTGTTGCTGAGGTTTTATAGTATCTTTACACTGCCAGGAATTTAGATAGGGTGGCGCTAAATAGATTGCAATGTCAGGGTTCCCAGCTTGCAGCCACTAAATTTATTAATTCTAGGAGTATCTTCTATGTACTGTGTTGTCATGGGTACTAGGGCAATCAATCTTAAAAACTGACGTTATCTGTGAAGGTGCAGCTTAGGGTAGACCGCCAGAAAACTACCTAATTGCAAAGGAGAATCTAAAAGCCTTCTGTTCTCTGTGGCCAGGAAATTGCATGTGTCCCAAGTAATAAATACATAAATAAGCTATCATTTTGCCTGCAAGTAGGATAGAAGCTCAGAAAAAGAACAGAAAGCAACATTAATCCACTAGATCCCCAGTACTAATGGATAAAGTATATCATTTAAGTAGGCTTTTAAGCTATTTTCAGTTTCTTCAGTCTGGCCTCATTTTACCTTTCCAAGTCTCGCGTATGGAAAAGTGGATCGTTCACTGCCCTGGGAGCTGTGTTCTTTCATGCCTTTGTTCACACCATGTACCCTCCTGCAATGTCCTGCTCCCATCTCTACCTATCAAGGTTCTTCCTTAAAAACCTTCCACAACACTTTCGTGATCACTTCAACTAAATCTGAGCTTTCTTCTGAATTCCTACAGCACTTAATGTCTCTTAACCTTGTAGTAATGCTATTAGAAAACAAAAATTATTTCCCCCTTTTATAGTAGAGGCCAGCAACCATTTCAAGCCTCTGGGTCTTCTCTTTGCCTTGCCTCTGTAGCTACACCATGCATTGGTAGATATTCTCAGATTAATAAAGGATAGAATTTGCCCTTCTGTTTTCTCTATTTCTCTAAGAAATGCCTTTTGACTTCTGCAATACAAAGCCAAACAGAAACACTTTAACACTTTTTCTACATTATCCCATCCCATCTACTTTTGATCACACTGGTGAACTAAACAGTCACCTTTACATATAGAAGCATTGTTAATTATGGTGAGGTTTTTTTTCCCCTGGGACTGATACCGATCAAAGTTGTTACATTTTATCCTTAATGTTCATTTGTCCCTAATTCACCCAGTAGACTTCATTCCTCTCACCCTGCTCAAGGTTGATTCTCTATTTTCTATAGAATTGTAGGAATGTGAATAATGTTTATAAAGTTTGTAGCTATCTTGCATTGAAAAGATTGTTGAAAGTGTCCTCTAGCCAAATCAGTTCCACATAGTTGACTTTTAGGGATACATCTAGTTTGCTTTTGTTTCATTGGGGCTTCGATGGAAAACCGCATAAAGTGAGTGCTTTATTGTGCTATATTGACCATAGACCATGTACTCAAAAGATATTAAAAATGGACTCTAGCTGGGCTCGGTGGCTCAGCCTGTAATCCCGCGCCTTAGGAGGCTGAGATGAGTGAATTGCCTGAGCCTGCGGGTTTGAGACCCGCCTGGGCAACTTGGCGAGACCTCATCTCTACAATAAATCAAAAAGTTAGCTGGGCATGGTAGCGCACGCCTGTAGTTCCAGCTACTTGGAAGGCTGAGGCGGAAGGATCGCCGGAGCCCAGCAGGTCGAGGCTGCGGTGGCCGGGAGCGGCCACTGCACTCCAGTCTGGGTGACAGAGTGAGACTCCAACTCAAAAAAAAAAAAAAGGCTGTCATGAAGATCCCTCATATACTTGTATACCGTTTACTTTTTAAAAATTATTTTTCTGGTCATATCATTAGGAAAGTTTACCTTTCTCTGTTAGGGATCAAAAAGACCTCTTCTAAGCCGGGCTTGGTGGCTCAGCCTGTAATCCTGCGCCTTTGGGAGGCTGAGGTGAGTGGATTGTCTGAGCCCGCGGGTTCGAGACCCGCCTGGGCAGCGAGACCTCATCTCTACAATAAATCAAAAAATCAGCCGGGCATGGTAGCACATGCCTGTAATTCCGGCTACTTGGAAGGCTGAGGCGGAAGGATCGCTGGAGCCCAGCAGGTCGAGGCTGCGGTGGCCGGAAGCGGCCACTGCACTCCAGTCTGGGTGACAGAGTGAGACTCCAACTCAAAAAAAAAAAAAAAAAAAAACAACAACAACAACAAAAAAGACCTCTTCTAGCCGGGAGGAGGGGCAAGGAAGCAGGATTGGCAATAGTGGGAATCTGCCTGGAGAAGGGGGGACACCTCATCAACAAGGGTACCTGCATAATGAACATTTGTATATCTAACCCTAAATTGTACCCCACATCTTTAATATAAAAAAATTAAAAGTTAAAAAAAAAGACCTCTTCTGTCAGTATAGCTTTAACTGGGGAAGTGCTACAGAGGAAGTTAGATTGTAATTTTCCACTTCAAACTCTGGGACACTTGGCATCAAGTTGGAGAGCTGAGGCTCTATTACTGCAGTTTGATAATTTCAAGCATGTGTCTTTCCCATGATTAATTTTTCTCCAACAAAGCTATGAAAAGTATCCTCCCTAACAAAAAGAGTACGTAGGGGAGAACATAGCTGTGTTCTTTGTCTATATCGCTAGACTAGTCTTACTTTAGAACAATGAGAACCAAACTAGGCATAGATAGAGCCTACCCATGAAATTTCCAAGGGTCCAGAGACCACAGGTTAAAAACTCCTAGAAGGCCAGGTGTGGTGTCTCACAACTATACTTCCAGCTCTTTGGGAGACTGAGGTGGGAGGATCACTTGAGGTCAGGAATTCCAGACCATCCTGGGCAACATAGTGAGACCCTGACACAATAAAAAATAAACCTCCTCGAACCTTGTACCTTTGACTCCATGGAAGGATTGTGCTATAACCTGAAAAACCTGGGAACTGGTTCACAGTACAAATGTTTCCAAAGACCGTAAGTGAAATAACCCTCCAGCTAACTGGCTGGTGATTAAGAATCAATCTTTACTCCAAGTTTAGCACAAGATTATCTTATTTATAGGAGCACAAACACCTCCCAGCTCCACAGCCTTACTCTCTAATATCCTAGGTTTATCCAGTTGGAAAGCTTAGTGGTAAAGGTTTATTAGCTTGAGTTGAAGAAATCCCATCAAAAATGCACTCAGTAGAGTTTGGCTCAAATATAATTTGTTATGTTGGGTGTGGCAAGTTTGAGGGGAAAGGTGTTTCCTGTAAAATACATAAGGACATAGGAAGCTGGCAGAAAGTGGGCTTTTCCAGTCTTTTAGAATCAGTCTAACACCTTAGGGATTTGTGCTGATTTCATGTAATAGAGTAAAATGCTTATAATTCTGAGTTGTTGTGAGTGGTCCACTCCATGGCAGTGATATTTTCAGATCCTAGTATTATCTGCTCTTCTTTCTTGCCAACCTCCAATCCCTATCTCTCCCTTTCCTGTCTCTGTGTTGCTACAGTTTAGAAGACCAAACTGGACAATGGACTTTGCTCACTATGATGACATGATTTCCATTGACCTCCATTGTATGTACTTTGATGCATGATGATATATTTTGTCTGATGAGTTGTAGCTGATGACTGGTTTGGAGTCTCTGCCCAACTTAAAGTTTGTATATAACATTCTCATTGCCTCTGGTAAAATAGTAACATAGCACTCAAAGTAACTGAAATTTAGCCTGTGACCATTTTGCTTGAAGGATTCTCTCCCTCCACTGCCCTCCTGGAACAATGAAATTTGATCATTTGTCTTGGACATATCACAGAGTACCTATGTCATCTGACTGTGGGCTCTTTGAAGATGATGACAAAACTTGTTCAACTTTGTAATTTGCATAGTACCTTAGGATGCCTTCAAGTGCTAGTACTAAATACACTTGCTAACAATAAATGTGTTGATATACTCCAGGGAAAAGTATGATAGAAAGCCCCACAAGCACACAAAAAAAATTTACAACCCTTACCTAGTGGGAAGAAACTAAATCATATGTTTGTTGACTGGAACCTGCCCCATTCATTCACTCATTTTGAAAATCAGGGATATGTATCATTTTATGATCCATGTATTGCATCCCAGAATCTGAAGTTGCCTTGTTTTGTTTCTGCCCTGGTGACCTGCTCTGAATATTGACAACAGTATTCTAGGCTAAGTATGCTCCTCTTTTCAGACTTATCCAAGATGCCCGAAACTGTTATATTTTTTGTTCCCAATATAAGGTATTTCTTGATAAGGCTGTTTTTTTCAGTAGTACTTCACTTTGAGGAAATACATTTTGACAGGTCAGCCTGTTGAAAGATTTCCTAACGTTTCTTCTCACGTGCATTGGCTATCTCCTGAGGTCTTCAGGGGCCTCCTGTTTCCTTTACTCCTTGAGCTCAGTTGCTGACTGTGACTGTGTGCTGGCATCTTGTCAGAGTCCTACACATTTAGAGGAAGAAGAGCTATGTGTTGACACCATACAAGTCTGCTGTACAGCAAGTTATAGTGTTTGTCTCTCGGACTAGATTTGCCTATTGCTTCAGCTGTGCTTGTGGGTTAAGCATCGCATGACTCATGACTGTTTTGAAACTTGAGGATTGCTCTCCCTTGGTGTTTTAGTGAGGGTTCTCTGGAAAGAGCCAATAGGATATTTATGTATAGACAGAGGGGGGATTTAGTAGGTGAATTGGCTCATGTGATTATGGAGGCTAAGTCCTACAACATGCCATTTACAAGCTTAGAGAACCAGGGAAGCTGGCTCAGTCTGAGCTGGTTCAAGTCTCAGAATCCAAAGGCAGGAGAGCCTGGAGTTCCTGAAGTCCAGGGATAGGAGAAGAGAAGAGATGGGAGTCCCAGCTATAGGAGGGGAGGAGGAAGAGAGAGAGGGAGAATTGTAATCCCTAAGAAGGAATTGTGATTACTCTTGGATAAAAAAGAACTAGTACAAAGCTGGGCAAGGTAGCACATTCCTGTATTCCCAGCTACGCGGTAGGCTGAAACAAGAGGATCACTTGAGCCCAAGAATTCAAGACAAGCCTGGGCAACATAGCAAGATCCTGTCTCAAATATAAAAATAAAATTAAAAAGAACTAATAAGGCTGGGTGCAGTGTCTCACACCTGTAATCCCAGTGCTTTGAGAGGTAGAGGTGAGAGGATTGCCTGAGTCCAGAGGTTCGAAACCAACCTGGGCAACTTGACCAGACCTCATCTCTACCATAAATAATAATTTTAAAAAATATTAGCTGGGCATGGTGGCACGGACCTGTAGTTCCAGCTACTTGGAAGGCTGAGGTGGAAGGATCTCCTGGACCCAGCAGGTTGAGGCTGCAGTGGCTGTGAGCATACCACTGCACTCCAGCCTGGGCAACAGAGTGAGATTCCAACTCAAAAAAAAAAAGAACTAGTAACAAGATGTCAAAATGTTTGTCTATATCGTTAACAGCCATGGATGATATAGTGTCTCCCTTGGGAGCAAAGTCATGTTTACTGCCCAATATGAAAGATTTGGGCACTCTAGCCAGGCACAGTGGCTCATACCTATAATCCCAGCAGTTTGGGAGGCAGAGGCGAGAGGATTGCCTGAGTCCAGGGGTTCAAGACTAACCTGGGCAACTTGGCAAGACCTTGTCTCTGCTATATACAAAAAAATTGACTGGGTGTGGTGGTGTATGCCTGTGGTTCTAGCTACTTGGAAGGCTGAAGTGGAAGGATCACCTGAGCCCAGCAAGTCAAGGGTACAGTGGCCATGAGCGTGCCATACACAGAGACTGCAACTCAAAAAAAGGCCAGGCGCAGTGGCTCACGCCTATAACTCCAGCACTTTGGGAGACCGAGATGAGAGGATTGCCTGAGCCCACGGGTTCGAGACCAGCCTGGACAACTTGGCGAGACCTCATCTCTACAATAAATCAAAAAATTAGCCAGGCATGGTGGCATGTGCCTGTAGTTCCAGCTACTTGGAAGGCTGAAGTGGAAGGATTGCCTGAGCCCAGCAGGTTGAGGCTGCAGTGGCCGGAAGCATGCCACTGCACTCCAGCCTGGGCGACAGAGTGAGACTCTGACTCCAAAAAATAAATAAATAAGATTTGGGTGCCCTAAGCTTAAGTTTCTTCTCCCTAATGCAGCCCACACCATGTTCAGGTGTTACCTAACCCTCTCTGCATTGCCTTGTGGTTATTTGGGCTTGGATAACCCATGCAAGAAAATGCTAATATTCTGGCTACTGCTGTTACTATGAGTAATAAAGTCCTTTGTTGGGAGGAGGGGCTGGGAGGAAGAACCAGTAATTTATAATATGGGGGAAATCTTACGCGACTTTCCTCCCCTTTTCAATATTATTCGCATGTCCCTGAGGCTTGATTAAAGACTACTGCCACTACTAAAGTCCAACCCAAGAAAACCTAAAGTGTCTCTGAGACTTTTCCTAGAAAACTGAGTTCTGGGTTTCTCTGGTTTTCCCATAGAATCTGTGTGCCTGTCTCTAGTTTCTGAAAACTAATTTGATTGGGGCCTAGATTATAGGCTATGGTGGTTGGGACAAGCTCTTGTGGAGCTGGTTATTAGGTACGTGTGTGGCAAAGGACAAACCTGGGACTGCCTCCTTGTCTTTAACTTCCTCCTTCCAGGTAAGTTATTGCTTGCTTTCAGGAGAGATTATGATGAAAGCTTGTTACCCAAGTATTGAACCCGGGCTATAATCCTGATCCTTAGAAATTAACCAGTAGGGATCTGTCCTACAACCAAGGTCCTTTCATATATATGGCACATTTGTCAAAATATTTGTAGATGATGCCTGAGTTCAGATGGTATATACTTTATTTCGACTTCATTTATACTACATGAGTGATCATGTAGTAATTGCAACCAGGTGTTGGTTTTATATTTTTGTTTCTCAGTCTCTGAGCTAGTACTTTCTTGGGCAGAGTGAGATTTGGGAATGGCAAGCAAGACTCTTCTCATTAAGTGGGCTCCATACCTGTGAGAGGGAGCTGAGAGTTGGAGGTAGCTGTTTTTCTGTGATGACAATTTGGTGCACTAAACACAGATCCTTTGAAGGCAAGCAACTAGGTATTATATATTCAGCCTTTTCTGTAAAATTACTGAAGTGCTGAGTGAAGGGTGATATTAAAGAAGGAGGGAAGGAATAGATTTCATTTAAAGCAAATGACTGACCTTTAGAATTGGAGGCAAGGTATGGATTGATTAGTTTCTTATTCAGTATTGGATTATAGAAATGAAACTACAAGAGGACTACATTGTCAACCATTCATGTTTGTGTTTGCTTTTAGTGTCTACCATCACAGGGCGATCTCTGCCCCCTGGGGCTGAGAGACCCCAACCTCTCCCCAAGCTGAAGCTGCAGGGTATTGAAGTACCAGCCAGATGTCTTCCCACAAAGGATCTGTGGTGGCACAGGGCAATGGGGCTCCTGCCAGTAACAGGGAAACTGACACAGTGGAACTGGCTGAACTGGGACCCCTGCTGGAAGAGAAGGGCAAACGGGTAATCGCCAACCCAACCAAAGTAAGTCATCTTCCCAGGAATCACTCCCTTGACCAGCATCGCTCCTTGGACCTCTGTCAGTCTCTGTTTTTTAAGATCTCACCTTCCTGCCAGGCGTGGTGGCTGAAGCATGTAGTCCCAGCACTTTGGGAGGTCGAGGTGAGAGGATTGCCTGAGTCCAGGGGTTCGAGACCAGCCTGGGCAACTTGGTGAGACCTTGTCTCAGAAATAAATCAAAAAATTAGCTGAGCCTGGTGGCTCATGCCTGTAGTTCAGTTACTTGGAAGGCTGAGGTGGAAGGATCGCCTGAGCCCAGCAGGTTGAGGCTTCGGTGGCTGTGTGTGTGCACTGCACTCCAGCCTGGGTGGCAAGAGTGAAACTGACTTAAAACAAACAAACAAACAAAAAACTCACCTTTCTTCCAAAAGACGTCAATCCAAGTCCTTATCCTACTGTATTATAAGTATCTTTTTGTCTGTTTTTCCCACTGTAAACTTTTGGTAGTTTAGCTTGTCTTTGTAATTCTAGGTACTTGTCACAAGACCTGAACTCCATTAAGTAATCAGTAAGTGTCTGAATGAAGGAAAGAAGCAGTCAATCAGGATTAGGTTTGACTTCATATAACAAGCAAAAATCCCCATAGCTTTGACAAGATAGAAGTCTCTCAAGTAGAATTCTGAAGTAACCAATCCAAGGCTGATATGGTGGCACCACTGCTGTCAGGCATCTGTCTTGTTCCTCCATGATTCATAATGTATTCCCCATTATACCCACATTCTACCCCCCATGAAGGAGGAAGAAGGAAAAGATAGAGACAGGTCTCTTTATGTTGCCCAGGTTGGTCTTGACTCCCAGCCTTAAGCGATCCTCCCATCTTAGCCTCCCAAAACTCTAGGTCTTTCTCTTTTAAAGAGACTAAGTACTTCACAACACTTAGGCCAGAACTTAGTTACATGGTTAGATTCAGCTACAAAGAGGTTAGGAAATGTAGCCTGAGTCAAACTGCAATAGCATTGCCACCCTAAACAAAAGGAAGGACTTTGTTACTTAGAAAGAGAAAGTGTTACATTGGGGTAAGCTAGCTGGAATCTGTAACACAAAATCTAAGAAGGTCCATGTGTTCACCAGGGACCATCAGCAGGAGAGAGAAATAACCCAGACAAGGAGTTAGACTGCCAGGCTTTCCATCTCTATGGTTCAGGGCCTTGGGGCAGAGAGAAAGACCTCTCCCACTTAGGGGCAAGTACTCTCCTGAGTGCACTCTTCTAAGCCCAGAAGTCGGTACTGATGTCTTCCCTGGAACCAGTTCTGAGGTCCTAATACTCCTGGGAGCTGTTATGGATACAAAGTTTCAGTCATGATAGCCCCCAGAGTCAGTGAACAGGGAACTATGAACAGAATTTTTTTGAGTCAGAGTCTCGCTCTGTCACCCAGGCTGGAGTGCAGTGGCACACTCATGGTTACCGCAGCCTCAACCTGCTGGGCTCAGGCGATCCTTCTGCCTCACCCTTCCAAGTAGCTGGAACCACAGGCATGTGCCACCATGCCCAGCTAAATTTTTTTATTTACTGTGGAGACAAGGTCTCACCAAGTTGCCCAGGCTGGTTTTGAACCCCCGGACTCAAGCAATCCTTTCACCTTGGCCTCCCAAAGTGCTGGGATTATAGGCATGAGTGACTGTCCCCGGACAGAATTATTGTTAAAAAGATCTTTTTCACTGTTTGAAAGTTTTGGGGTTTGTTTGTTTGTTTGAGTTGGAGTCTTACTCTGTTGCCCAGGCTGGAGTGCATTGACATATTCACGGCCATCCCAGCGTCAACCTGCTGGGTTCTGGCAATCCTTCTGGCTCAGCTTTTCAAGTAGCCGGAACTACAGGTGTGTGCTACCACACCTGGCTAATTTTTTATTTATTGTAGAAATGAGGTCTTACCAAGTTGCCCAAGCTGATCTTGAACCCAGGGGCTCAGGCAGTTCACTCAGGTCAGCCTCCCAAAGTGCTGGGATTCTATCTCCTGAGTGCTAAATAGAACATTCACTCCAGCATGTTCAAAGTATTAATAAATCTCTAACTAGTGTTGTAAACTCAGTAAGTATTCTTGGAGAAGAGGTCACGAGACCCTATGTTGGGAAGAGGCTGGGCAGAAAGCATTAGGTTTGGGTTTTCCTGGACCTTTCTGATCTGGAATAGTACAGATTATGACATGACTCCCTGGATTGTTTTTTGTTTTTTCTACAGGCTGAAGAAGAGCAAACATGCCCAGTGCCCCAGGAAGAAGAGGAGGAGGTACGGGTCCTGACGCTTCCCCTGCAAGCCCACCATGCCATGGAGAAGATGGAAGAGTTTGTGTATAAGGTACAGCCTATTAGCATCTGTCCTGGAAAGAGAAGGGCAGCAGGCTTGTTTGGGTTCCCAGCTGGTGAGATTGCATTGGGTTGGAGAACTTTTACTCCTGTGGGTGGATTTGTTTTTTGCTTAACATGAGGTAAATCAAGGGAAAGACTCCCTAAATTTTGACTGCTGCTGTGTGAGACATTGTTCAAAATATATCCTAAAACAAGGACTCTTGATTTTTTTATGCTATGGCTCCCTTTGGAAATCATCAAAATATTTAAATATAGAGTAATATGAGCCTTTTTTAAAACAGTAAATATGCATTAATGACAAGCTGTAATGTATTATATTAAAATTGGTCATTTCTAAGTAGTGATAATTAGAAACAGTATTTTAAGATATCACCAAAACAAATGGAAATATCTGTGATTTCTATTGGTGACAGAGCCACAAGTTCTACTAATACTGCTGTGGTTTGGCACCTGTATCTCTAATTAATGACAACTCTAAATTTACTTAGAGGAAAATGAAAATATACTTTTTTCCATCTACTCCCTGGATTCTGTCCATAGTATGTGGATCCTAGATTAAGAACCCCTGCTCTAAAAAGACATAGTCCCAGCCTAATAAGAACTTAGAATCCAACATGGGGAGAAGATCAGACAAGTGGCACACAGAATGTCCTGAAGAAGAGGGGCAAGGGAGGGGTTTGTATGTGTTTTGAAACCACTTTTATGAAGTATTTTGTTTTCATTCACTATATTAATTTTAAAATTTCAAGTAGCCTAAAGGAGTTTGTACCATATTTTCTTCCTTAAGGCTCAAGAAACACCTAAAGATGATCCTGATGAACTAACATGAAACAAGGACAAGGGGGTTTTTTAATTTTATTTTTATTTATTTATTTTATTTTTTGAGTTAGAGTCTCACTCTTTTCACCCAGACTGGCGTGCAGTGGCACACTCATGGCCACCACAGTCTCGACCTGCTGAGCTTAGGCGATCCTTCTGCCTCAGCCTTCCAAATTAGCTGGAACTATAGACGCACGCCATCACACCTGGCTAGTTTTTGTGATTTATTGTAGAGACAAGGTCTTACCAAGTTGCCCAGGCTGGTCTTGAACCCCCGGGCTCAAGCAATCCTCTTTTCTCACCTCCCAAAGTACTGGGATTATAGACTGAGCCACTGTGCCCAGCCAAGGGGATTTTTTAAAAGTGGTCAAGGCTAGGTGCCGTGGCTCATGCTTGTAATCCCAGCACTTTGGGAGGCCGAGGCAGGAGGATCACTTGAGCCCAGGAGTTCGAGACCAGCCTAGACAGCATTGTGAGACCTTGTCTCTACAAAAATTAATTAGCTGGTGTAATCTCAGCTACTCAGAAGGCTAAAGTGAAAGGATTGCTTGAGCCCAGGAGGTTGGGGCTGCAGTGCAGTGGGCAACAGAATGAGAACCTGACTCAAAAAAAAAATTGTCAAGATATAAATCTACTCTGCTAGCCCCATGCATACTATGTCTTGCACTATTACCTGGGACCCTTCAAACCCTGATTGACATCTTCCTAGACTAGTACTCCTTCACCGCTTATCCTTGGGGAAGCTAGTATTTTGTAGACTCTGTCTAGTGTATGTATTCTAGGTCTGGGAAGGACGCTGGAGGGTCATCCCATATGATGTTCTCCCTGACTGGCTGAAGGACAATGACTATCTGCTACATGGCCATAGACCGCCCATGCCCTCCTTTAGGGCTTGCTTCAAGAGTATCTTCCGCATCCATACAGAAACTGGCAATATTTGGACCCATCTGCTTGGTGAGTGATTTAAATGAGGAGAAATCCTTTTTTTTTTTTTTTTGTCTCCTTAACTGCTAATACCCTTTGTCCATGGGAAGGAAGAAGGACAACAAACTTGCTCAGACTGACTGACAGCTAGAGTTTTGCCTTTAAACCACTACTGACCTTGGTTGGCCCTTGATCACTGATCTTTAAGATGTTGATAGAAAGCGTAGAAACCTAGCTGGGTATGGTAGTGCATGTCTGTAGTTCCAGCTGCTTGGAAGGCTGAGGTGGAAGGATCGCCTGAGCCCAGTAGGTCGAGGCTGCAGTGGCCGGGAGCAGCCACTGCACTCCAGCCTGGGCGACAGAGTGAGACTCCAACTCAAAAAAAAAAGAAGAAAAAGAAGAAGAAGAAGACCTAGAAACTGAAGAAATTGAGACTAGACATTCTCTTGTGATTCCTGGCAGAACTGTCTACTTCATAATTTCCCACTGTAAAAACAAAATGCCAGCATCTCAAAAAATGGTCTCTTGGGTTTGTGTGAAATTTCTCACTGCAGTTCACACAGCTAAACCCCATAACTCCCTGATTTAAAGTCATCAATTGTCAAAGTGTACACATTCCTTTTTCCTTACATGTTTCTTTTGCTTCTGCAGGTTTTGTGCTGTTTCTCTTTTTGGGAATCTTGACCATGCTCAGACCAAATATGTACTTCATGGCTCCTCTCCAGGAGAAGGTGGTTTTTGGGATGTTCTTTTTGGGTGCAGTGCTCTGCCTCAGCTTCTCCTGGCTCTTCCACACCGTCTATTGTCATTCAGAGAAAGTCTCTCGGACTTTTTCCAAGTGAGTTAAAAGAACAGCACTAGCAAAAGACCATGCACTATTGTCCCATCTTGTGACCTCAGAGCTGACTGGGTGCTGGGAACTCCTAGAAGTCCTAAGGATTCCTTGATATGCCAGAGGAAGGACTTTCTGTTCTGTGGGTATAATAGGGCAATGAAGCTTCTCTCTGAAAACACTTTATGAAAAACTTACTTCCAGGCATGGTGGCTCATGCCTGTAATCCCAGCACTTTGGGAAGCCAAGGTGAGAAGATTGTGCCCATGGGTTCAAGGCCAGCCTGGGTAACTTGGTGAGACCTCGTGTCTACAATAAATTGTTTTTTTTTAATTTGCTGGGTGTGGTGGTGCATGTCTATAGTTCCAGCTACTTGGAAGGCTGAGGTGGAAGGTTCACCTGAGCCCAGCAGGTCAAGGCTGTGGTGGCCGTGAGCATGCCACTGCACTCCAGCCTGGGCAACAGAGTGAGACTCAGACTCAAAAAAAAAGAAAAAAGAAAAACTTACTGCAGCCTCCTCAACAGATGGAAACCAGTCATGGAATATATTTACCACGTGAGCGGTACTATCTTTTGTGAAACTTGGGGTGCCAGTGGGCTTCCAAGACCTTGTACCCAATCCTAGTTTGCCTTCGTATTGGCCTAAGTCATAGTAGGGCGTGGTAAATAGTCTGTGTGTTGCTCTGCTAGTGCTCCTACTCACCAGCCAAGTAAAGCTTATCTTTGCTGCCCATGCACTGCTGGAAACGCCAGATGTCCATCCTCTTATGATTTCCCTCTAACCCCAACTCTGACCCTGGGGTTCTATTTGTTTGTTTGCTTGTTTTGGTGGTGGTTTTGTTGATTTTGGTGGTAATGGTGGTGGTGTATTATTTTGGTTTTTCTAATAATACCAATAACAAGGATACATTTTCATCATTTAAAAAGTCAATTAAGAGAGAACAAGCTTAGTCAGGCATGGTGGCACATGCCTATAGTTCCAGCTACTTGGAAGGCTGTGGCAGAAGGATCACCTGAGCCCAGCAGGTTGAAGCTGTGTTGGCTGTGAGCATACCACTGCACTACAGCCTGGGCGACAGAGTGAGACTACAACTCAAAAAAAGCCAAACACAAAAAAAGAGAACAACCTAAATAAAATATTCACTTAATAATACTCCCAGCTGGGCGTGGTGGCTCATGCCTGTAATCTCAGTACTTTGGAAGACAGAGGCGAGAGGATTGCCTGAGTTCAGGGGTTTGAGATCAGACTGGGCAACTTGGCGAGACTTTGTCTCTACAAGAAATCAAAAAAATTAACTGGGCATGGTGGTACACACCTGTGGTTCCAGCTACTTGGAAGGCTGAAGCAGAAGGATCGCCAGAGCCCAGCAGGTCAAGGCTGTGGAGTGTGCCACTGCACTCCAGCCTGGGCAACAGAGTGAAACTCTGACTCAAAGAAGGGAGGGAGGGAGGGAAGGAAATACTCCCAGTCTAAGGATTTTGTTTTTATTTATTTATTTATTTATTTATTTATTTATTTATTTATTTATTTATTTTGAGTTGGAGTCTCACTCTGTTGCCCAGACTGGAGTGCAGTGGCCGCTCCCGGCCACCGCAGCCTCAACCAGCTCAGCGATCCTTCCACCTCAGCCATCCAAGTAGCTGGAACTACAGGCGCACGCTACCATACCCAGCTAATTTTTTGATTTATTGTAGAGATAAGGTCTTGCCAAGTTGCCCTGGCAGGTCTCGAACCCACGGGCTCAGGCAATCCACTCACCTCAGCCTCCCAAAGCGTGGGATTATAGGCTGAGCCACCAAGCCTGGCAGGATTTTGTTTTTAGAACTCATCTTATCAAAATGCGGGAATACTTACTCAGAGCTCAAGTATCTGCTGGGGAGATATGGCTGTTCATCACTAAGGGAAAGGGATGGAGTTCTTTGAGCAGTGATTCTTAGACTTTTCCATTGTAAAATAGAAGCACTTGACCTTGTGGAATTTTAATCCAGAATACAGGATGGATTGTATGGGAAGTGAGGGGAAACTAGGGACGGTTAAATCTGAGAGGAAGTAGTAGTTCCATGAGCCATATGGATTCATTTTGCCCACTGATTTGTTTCATTTTGTGGCCCTTTTAGACTGGACTATTCAGGGATTGCTCTACTGATTATGGGGAGCTTTGTCCCCTGGCTCTATTACTCCTTCTACTGCTCCCCACAGCCACGGCTCATCTACCTCTCCATCGTCTGTATCCTGGGCATTTCAGCCATCATTGTGGCACAGTGGGACCGGTTTGCCACTCCTAAGCACCGACAGACAAGAGCAGGTGGGTAGGAAGACATATTAAACCTCAGAGGTATTTGAACTTTGGGTCTGATAGGTTTAACCCTGGGCCCTAAGGTTTGCAGTTTGGGAACCCCATCCAAACCCTGATTTTTGTTTAGTGCTTTCAAAGCAGCATGAATTTTCAAAACTCAATTACCCCCAAGTGTAGTGCTATTTCAGAAGAATGCTAATGGGGACAATTGTTACCCACACGGTCAGTTAATTGCCAGCAGTTATTTTAGTGACCTGAGTCCTAAGCACTCAGACCAAAGGCTGAAAATTAAAACACCCAGAGGCATTTTTCTAAAGAAATGGAATGCTTGGTTTGGTGAATAATATACTCTGAACATAAACACTGGTAACAACTAGTGTAATAGCTACATGCATAAACATCTTTGTGTCATCTTTCTGGACTCTATTTCAAGCTTTTATTACTTGCAGCAACGCCACTAATTACAACTAGTCTTCAGCCCCTTTAAACGTCTTCATATCTGCTGTTTTAAGCTTCAGTTAAAAGAATTAAACGTTTATCAAGCACCAACCATGTGCCATGCGTGCATTGTGCTTCAACAAGGGTATCCACAAAGATGGAAAAGGTAGTCTCTGCCCTTCTGTTTTTATAGTATGGTGGTGTTGAGACAAGTACCTGTCCTTGCCTTGCTCCTGCCTTATTTGTTGTGTCCCAGCACCTACAGGACAACCACTAATCTGAATATATCTGTCTACTCAGGAGGTCAGAATCCTGGTTACATGTGTCTCTTATGATTTTAATGGGAAACCTGCCCTGCTCTCCTCTGACCTGGGAGTCAACTGAAACTTGCCATCTGGGTTCTGTGCCCAAGTTAGCTGTCAGAAGGTGCTGACATATCTTTTTGCTTAGACTTCTTAACATGATGAAAACTGTGAGATGCTTGTTCTTGGTGCTCCTTAAAAGGTAATAAACACTTGCATAGCCTTCTTCCCATTCTGGCTATAGAAGAAATATCTGCTGACTGATGTCCATTTTGTAGCCAAATTTTCCAAACATACACTGCTCATCAAAAAATAGCTAATTATCTTATACATTTGGATTCCAGAGTAAGACAATAGTGCCTTCCATGTAGAGCTGTTTCCTAGCGTGACGATCTTAAGTCTTTTACTCTGCTCTGTTCAGGAGTGTTCCTGGGACTTGGCTTGAGTGGTGTTGTGCCCACCATGCACTTTACTATCGCTGAGGGCTTTGTCAAGGCCGCCACAGTGGGCCAGATGGGCTGGTTCTTCCTCATGGCTGTGATGTACATCACCGGAGCTGGCCTTTATGCTGCTCGAATTCCTGAGCGCTTCTTTCCTGGGAAATTTGACATATGGGTAAGAAATGAAGCTTCTGGCAGAGCCTGTGATGGTGAGTGACCATCCCAAGGTTAAGGTCTGAGGTGGTAAGGGACTTGGCTCATGTAGTGTTTGGGGATATATATATATATATGGAAATTGCCAATATTAACATTTTGGTATAACTCTGACAAGGACTGTGTTTCTGAAATTTTCTATAACAAATATATGACTTTTATGATACAAAAAGTTAGTCTAAGGATAAACTAAAAGTGGCAAATGCTTTCTCTTATTTCTGATTCCTCCTTGCCATTATCTTAAAGACTCTTCTCTTTTTATTCCTACAGTTCCAGTCTCATCAGATTTTCCACGTCCTGGTGGTGGCAGCAGCCTTTGTTCACTTCTATGGGGTCTCCAACCTTCAGGAATTCCGATATGGTCTAGAAGGTGGCTGTACTGATGACTCCCTTCTCTGAGCCTTCCCAACCTGAGGGGTGGAGGAGGAACTTCCCAAGTGCTTTTAAAAATAACTTCTTTGCTGAAGTGAGAGGAAGAGTCTGAGTTGTCTGTTTCTAGAAGAAACCTCTTAGAGAATTCAGTACCAACCAAGCATCAGCCCAATTCACACCCACTGGGCAATAAACTTTCCATTTCTATTCCCCTAGCTGGGAAGAGGGTGATGGTCAAACTTAGCCATCCCCCTCCACAGCGGTCACCCTCCTCACAAGGCAACTACCAGCCCCTCACAGAGACGGTACTTTGAAACTCATGTTGAGATTTTACCCTCTCCGACCATTTTGGGAAAAATTATGAACTGGGACTCTTCAGAAATTCTGTCTTTTTTCTGAAAGAAAATGTCCTTTAACCCCATCCTTACTTTGTATCCTGGCTTATAACAGGCCATCCATTTTTGTAGCACACTTTTCAAAAACAATTATATAACCTGGTCCCATCTTTCTAGGGCCTGGATCTGCTTACACAGCAGGAAGAATAAAACCACCAACTTTTACATAGCCCAGCTAATCATGGAAGTGTGTCCAGGCTTCAAATAACTTGAGTTTTAATTTTTTTTTCTTGTCAGAGTAATGTAAAATTAAAATGGGGAAAGATATTTAATATTTAATACTAAGCTTTAAAAATAAACCTGCTATCATTGCTATGTATCTTGATGCAAAGACTATGATGTTAATAAAAGAAAGTACAGAAGACACTTGGCATTCAAAGATTTAACATGTATGGTTTCGATTATTTGTACACAACTCCAAAGGATTAAGACCTGTACTAATTTTAGATTCTGCTAATAGGCTTTGACAGACTGGTATATGCAGGCCAAGAATGAACCTAATTGAGTCCTCAGCATCTGCTTCTCAATACAGCTTTATTTTTTTCTACTTATTGCACAGACCATCTTATTAGGGAAATCAGTATGCTATAGTAATGGTTAACAATTAGAAGATTTTCAGGCCAGGTACAGTGACTCGTGCCTGTAATCCAGCACTCTGAGGCGGAGACGGGAGGATCACTTAAGCCCAGGTATTCAAGACCAGCCTGGGCAACAGAGTGAGACTTCATCTCTACAAAAGAGTCAAAACATTAGCCAGGTAATCAGGAAAGTGCACCTGTGGTCCCAGCTACTTGGGAAGTTGAGACAGGAGAATTGCCTGAGTTTAGGAGGTCAAGGCTGCAATGAGCTGTGTCATGCCAGTGAGAACCCCAGCTCCATAAATAAATAAATAAACAGATTCTCAAAGGTGTTAGGAGATATCCCAGAGTTGAGGGATCTATCCCACCTCATCTAGGGTTGTCTCATCAAGGGGTCTTCCACACCTTTCAGAGCCTTTGTGATGTGTACTCAACCAGACAAGGGTTCTGCTCACTAGGTAGCACAGGCCAGCAGTAATCACTTTTCAGCAAATGTGGGCAATTAAAGGGGAGTCATCTTGAGTTATACAGTTGGGTTCATTTCAAGGATCAAGTTTGTACAACTGGGAGAACAAACAATCCTTTTTTAAAAAGGAATCCACTGGTCGGGCATGGTGGCTCAAGCCTATAATCCCAACACTTTGGGAGGCCGAGGTGAGAGGATCGCCTGAGCCCACGGATTTGAGACCAGCCTGGGCGACATGGTGAGACCTCGTCTCTACAATAAATCAAAAAATTAGCTGGGCATGGTAGCGCACGCCTATAGTTCCGGCTACTTGGAAGACTAAGGCGGAAGGATTGCCTGAGCCCAGCAGGTCGAGCCTGCAGTGGCCGGAAGTGTGCCACTGCACTCCAGGCTGGGCAACAAAGTGAGACTCCAACTCAAAAAAAAAAAAAAAAAGTAATCCACCAACACCAGCAAGCTTGAAAAGCTCAGCCTCAATAAGGGAAGTGAAAATTAAAACCTAAATGGTAAACTATCTCACTACATCTCACTTTAACTGATGCTGGGTGGGATGTGGCACAAAACTCATGGATTCGTTGACTCAACCCTAAAATGAATTTTAGAGTGACCAACAGAGTTTATTAGAGAAAGAAGAAGGGAAAGATATACATGCCAGAGTCAGGCAAGAGAAATGGTGCTTTTTGCTTTTGACAATAGGCCTGATACACCTTCACAATGATTGATACACTAAGGAGGGTAGAACCTAGGTAACCATCACTCTAGAGAGATTGACATCTCTCTGCCTCTGATGGGAGGAATGGGTGGTCTTTTCCAGGGAGGCCAGACTTCTTTTTTTTTTTGAGCTGGAGTCTCTGTCGCCCAGACTGGAGTGCAGTGGCACGCTCCCGGCTACTGCAGCCTTGACCTGCTGGGCTCCGGCGATCCTTCCGCCTCAGCCTTCCAAGTAGCTGGAAGTACAGGCGCATGCTACCACACCCGGCTAATTTTTTATTTTATTATAGAGATGAGGTCTCGTCAAGTTGCCCGGGTGGGACTCGATCCCACAGGCTCAGGCAATCCACTCGCCTCAACCTCCCAAAGTGCTGGGATTACAGGCTGAGCCACCAAGCCTGGTAAGGCCAGACTTTTCAATACACAAGTTCATGAGCTCAAAGGGGTCTTTCTATCATTTCTATGGCTTTTTTGATTCCTGGTCCGGGAACCACATTGATAGAGTTTTCCTTTGGCGAGCTGAGAGGGTGGGGTGGACTGGGAGTCCACACTGAACTCACATTCCAACTCACCAGGCCGTTTAGCCTGCTGACAAGATGACACTTTCTAAAACCTGCCTACAAGAAATTTATCTCTGCCTAACCTGTACTAACTACTCTGTCTCACAACCAGATTGGCACAAACTAAAAAGCCTAATATTAAGTGTCAGTGCGAATGTGGAGCAGACCAGATGGTGCTGTTGGAAGCGTACATGGGCAGGACCACTGTATGGATATGCATAGAGTGTATACATGTTACAACACTCAAGCATTTCGTGAAACAGCACTTTATAGTATGAGATGCGCCTGATATCTATCCTAAGTTTCTTCACTTAAAAAAAAAAGCTGGTTGACCCACTAAATTGTTCTCATTATTCAATAATGGGTCACAACTCACCCTTCAAAAAACACACTGCTCTTAATAAACTTGGCTTGTACCAAAAGGTTAAATGAAGCTGTATGTAGTAGCAAAATATTGCAAAGTCCAAAATTGCTGAATGGAGAAATAAATCTTGGTTTACTCATATAATGAAACACTATCAGACCGGGCATGGTGGCTCATGCCCGTAATCCCAGCATTTTGGGAGGGAGAGGCAAGAGGACTGGCTGAGTTCAGGGGTTCGAGACCAGCCTGGGCAACTTGGCAAGACTTCATCTCAACAATAAATAAAAAAATTAGCCAGGTATGGTGGCACATGCCTGTAGTTCCAGCTATTTGGAAGGCTGAGGTGGAAGGTTGGCCGTGAGCATGCCACTGTACTCCAGCCTGGATGACAATGAGACTCAATTTTTTTAAAAAAACAACTTTAAAAAAGGAATGTTAGTTCAGAAAAATGGTTACCTCTGAAGGAGTAAGAACAGAATATTTAAAAGTAAAGTGTTTAGCTGGGCTCAGTGGCTCAGCCTGTAATCCCTCGCTTGGGGAGGCTGAGGTGAGTGGATTGCCTAAGCCCACGGGTTCAAGACCCACCTGGGCAACTTGGCGAGACCTCATCTCTACAATAAATCAAAAATTAGCTGGGCGTGGTAGCGTGCGCCTGTAGTTCCAGCTACTTGAAAGGCTGAGGCGGAAGAATCGCCGGAGCCCAGCAGGTCGAGGCTGCGGTGGCCGGGAGCAGCCACTGCATTCCAGTCTGGGCGACAGAGTGAGACTCCAACTCAAAAAAAAAAAGTAAAGTGTTCAATTTTTAATTATGTGGCGAGTACTTGGGTGTTCCTTGAACCTAGAACCTTTATTGCCTATATGTAATGGGTATTTTATATTTTTTCATCCTAAACCATAACCATTTAAAATTTTTAAAAATGCTCAAGGAACTGTTAGCAGAAGTCACAAACTCATGACCTGTAGGCTGAAAATGTCTATCAACATGTTTTGTTTGGCCTTGCACTGTGAGAACAATCAACTGCAGTTCAAAGGTAGCTATGCCCTCTACAGAGGACTTGTGCTCTCCTATTTATCATTGTTCCTACTTAGAGTGATTCACTCATTGCAGTCATCTCCTGAACCCTGGAGGCATCTGAGTTTGCAGCCACTAGTCTAGAAACTGGGATGAAACCTAGGGTCATATCTGATCCAACCCCCTTTTTTTTTTTTCTTGATTTAGATTCTCACTCTGTCGCCCAGGTTGGAATGCAGTGGCATGCTCATGGCCACCCCAGCGTTGATGTGCCTGGGCTCCAGCGATCCTTCTGCCTCAGCCTTCCAAGTAGCCAGAACTACAGGTGCATGCTACCATGCCCGGCTAATTTTTTTAATTTATTGTAGAGACGAGGTCTCACCATATTGTCTAGGCTGGTCTCAAACCCGCAGGCTCAGGCAATCCTCTCGCCTCAGCCTCCCAAAATGCTGGGATTACAGGCTTAAGCCACTGTGCCCAGCCAACCCCATTTTTTAAATGAGGAGATGAGATCCATAGCAACTGATTAAACCTAGAGTGTGTTTCTTCATTTTTCAGTACTTTTCAGGACCCTGCAAAGAGGATCTGAGAGAGAACATTTCTTGAGCACCTCTTGTATTTTTGGTGTTATATCTTCTTTTTTTTTTTGAGTTGGAATCTCACTCCATCACCCAGACTGGAGTGCAGTGGCCGCTCCCGGTCACCACAGCCTCGACCTGCTGGGCTCCGGCGATCCTTCCGCCTCAGCCTTCCAAGTAGCTGGAACTACAGGCACGCGCTACCACGCCTGGCTGATTTTTTGATTTATTGTAGAGATGAGGTCTCGCCAAGTTGCCCAGGAGGGTCTTGAACCCGCAGGCTCAGGCAATCCACTCACCTCAGCCTCCCAAAGTGCGGGATTACAGGCTGAGCCACTGAGCCCGGCTATCTTATATCTTTAACCATGTGGAGTAGGTAATAAGAGTAGGAAGAAGGGCCGGGCTTGGTGGCTCAGCCTGTAATCCCCGCACTTTGAGAGGCCGAGGCGAGAGGATTGCCTGAGCCTGCGGGTTCGAGACCCAACTGGGGAACTTGGCGAGACCTCTACAATAAATCAAAAAAACTAGTCGGGCGTGGTAGCACATGCCTGTAGTTCCAGCTACTTGGAAGGCTGAGGCGGAAGGATCGCCAGAGCCCAGCAGGTTGAGGCTGTGGTGGCTGGAAGCGTGCCACTGCACTCCAGTCTGGGCGACAGAGTGAGACTCCAACTCAAAAAAAGAAAAAAAAAAAAGAGTAGAAAGAAAATAAGCTAGTCTCAACCAGGCATGTTGGCTCGTGCCTGTAATTCCATAACTTTGGGAGGCAGAAGCAAGAGGATTGCCTGAGCCTGCAGTTTCAAGACCAGCCTGGGCAACGCGGTGAGATCTCATCTCTACAATAAATCAAAAAATTAGCTGGGTGTGGTGGCGCACACCTGTAGTTCCAGCTACTTGGAAGACTGAGGTGGAAGGCTCATTGGAGCCCAGCAGGTCCAGGCTGTGATGACTGTGAGCATTCCACTGCACTCCAGTCTCGGCGACAGAGTGAGACTTTAACTCAAAAAAAAGAAAAGGAAAAAAAATAAGCTAGTCTCTCCCCTAATAGCTGATTTACTGATAGGAAAGGAGTAGGATCAGATTCTTCATTTTCATTCTTGGCCTTTCTTCAATCATAGTTCATCAGTGTTTTTGTTATTCACTTGTTCTACAGTGCCTCGCACATAACAGGTCTTCAACAAGTTTGAACACGCTAGATTTAATCACCTGCTGTGTTTCAGCTTATTTACTCATCTAGGAAATAGATGGAGTTGGATCAAGGGCAGCCCTTAGGTTTCCTTCTAGTTCTATACTAGTGGTTGCAAATTCAGATGCCTTCTAAAATTACGGGACTGGAGTCAGTGTCTGAATCCACTTAAACCCAATGTTCTAATGTCTCAGCTCATTTAAAAACTCCTTTGCTCCCTTTTTTAGCCTCTTCCCTTACTTTTATCAGAACTCCTAACTAGCTGCCAGTAACTATTATCTTATTTCTTTAACTACATGCTTCTGGTTCGTTCACTTCCTAACTACTTGAGGAACTGTTATGTACTAAATATTATAGAACAAACAAATGGTGACCAAAAAAACACTGATGAGCTTCCATTTTTAAAAAAGGCCAACAATAAAAGCTAAGAATCTGGTTGGGCACAGTGGCTCATGCCTGTAATCCCAGCACTTCAGGAGGCCGAGGTAAGAGGATTGCCTGAGCCCAGGGGTTCAGCACCAGCCCAGGCAACTTGGTGAGACCTTATCTCTGCAATAAATTTTAAAAATTAGCTGTGCATGGTGGCACGTGCCTGTGATTCCAGCTACTTGGAAGGCCGAGGCAGAAGGATTGTCTGAACCCAGCAGGTCGAGGCTGCGGTGGCCATGAGTGTGCCACTACACTCCAGCCTGGGCCACAGAGTGAGACTCCAACTCAAAAAAAAAAAAAAAAAGTGAAGAATCTGATTCTACCACTTTCTTATCTATCAATCAAAAATTGGGGGTAACTTATCTCTATATGCCATCTTCCTTCAATAAACAAAAAAAACAGGACTTTGGGAACATTAGTAAAGTCAGATTATTACACATGAATAGAACTCAAAGAAATTCTTTTTTTTTTTTTTTTTTTAGTTGAAGTCTCACTCTGTGGCCCAGGCTGAAGTGCAGAGACAAGCTCATGGCCACTGTAAACTCAACCAGCTGGGCTCAGGTGATCCTTCCACCTCGACCTTCCAGGTCGCTGGAACCACAGGCATGTGCCACCACGCCGGGCTAAATTTGTTATTTATTGTAGAGATGAGGACTCACCATGTTGCTCAGGCTAGTCTCGTACACCTGAGCTCAGGCAATCTTCTCACCTTGGCTTCCCAAAGTGCTGGGATTATAGGAGTGAGCCACCGCATCCAGCAAGAAATTCTTGAATGCCTTATTCATCTGATCCTCGAAAAAGCATTTGCTAAGACAAAATTAAATGTTATTAATTCTAGGATTTTATTAGGGGAAATGCTTGTATGTAAAGGAAAATAGGAAGGGCCCCAGAGAAGGTTGGGAGAACCATTAGACCTTGATGCAAGTCTGACCCACAAAGAGAGGACAGAGAGAAGCATCCTAGGCTGCATTGCAATTGAAGGGAGGGTTCAGCAAAGTCCTTTGGGGAAGTCTTTGCTGTGCTGACAAGTCCCTTTATCTGCTGACAAGGGAGTCCCACTTCCCCCGGAAAGGGTCTGCATAACTCAGCAGTCCCCAGTCAGGATCAGGAAGCAGAACTTGGAAGACGTGACCTCAGCCCAGGTGCAAATTCAAGGAATGAATTTCTAAGCAGCAGTTGGGACCATGCTTAGTGAATGAGAGTGCATTCTCACGTCTGTCACACTCTGGCAGTGCAAAAATACAATGTATTTTGTATTTGTTTATGGATTCAACCTGCACTCTATGCACTTGATTTAGATTTCCAGGGGAAATTCCATTTTCCCTCAATTCAGTAGCTATGAACACCCAGAATCACCTCAGATGTCCAAGCCATACAGGCAAGATGATGTACAGATCCTGACCGACTCACTCATCTTATCTGGATCCAGTCATCCTGAATAGACCTAAGAAACTCAGAATAAGTTTGGGAATAAGTATTGGGTCAGATATCTAAATGACTGGAAATATTCTTGTATGGGAAGGGAGTTGTCCCATGACTTAAAGACCCAAATGGTCTAGAACTGTACACCTGAATGAAATGGAATCAGGAGAAGCCTAGAACTAATTTCTTTGGTGTGTTGAGTTTCTTGCTAACATCTCCAGTCTTGATCCTGTGAAAAAAAAGTGGCCATATTCTAAACAAAGCCTCTTTTATTAAGTTCCCTCTCATATTTGGAAAAATCCTTAATTCAGCATCCAGGAATTAGGCAATATTATTAAAGTACTATTTTACATCCAGAAAACAAGGAATTATTTTTACTCTTTATTTAAAACAAACATATATGTTTGTTCAAAAATATATATATATTTGAGACAGGGTCTCACTATGCTGCCCAGGCCAGCCTCGAAATCCCACACTCAAATGACCCTGTGGCTTCAGCCTCCCAAGTAGCAGGGCTACTAGCATGCATGCCACCATGCCCCGTTCTGAACATATTTTGAATTCACATGAAGGAAAATTCAAAAGGCACAAAAAGTCATATGGGGAAAAAAAACCTCCCCACAACCAACTAGTTCTTCTCCCCAAAGAAACCAATGTTACCACTTTATTTTGTATGCTTCTAAATACATTTTATATATACACAAGCAAATGTAAATATTTCTATCTTCCACATTTTTACACAAACAATTCTAGGATTTTATTAGGGGAAATGCTATACACACTGGTCACAGCTGCATAGTGTTGAGTTGTATGGATGTACCACACAGTACTTTATTGAATCAGTCCCCTACTAAAGGACATTTAATGTTGTTTTCAATCTAATCTATAGACAGTGCTGCAGTGGACAACCTTCTATGTTCATAATTTTACATGTGCAGGAGTGTATGGTATTTTCTGGATATAGACTCTTTTCCCCCTATATCTGGCTTCTTTCTTCGTCTTTCCTCAGGGAGCAGACTTTGGTCAAGGCTGGTCTCTGAAGGATATGCATATTCCTAATGAGTCATGGGGTGCAGGTGATCCAGCAATGCTGCGAGCAATGAAGGTGTCATTCCTAATCAATGTAACTGTAAACACTGTATAACAATTTGAATTAACTTGCTTGATTATAAAACTGCTTGCTGTACTGTCCCAAGGTGCAGCTACTTCACCTACGGGTCGGTGCCTCTGGTAAGTTCTAATAATCCAGTGTCTTTCCTGGCTGGGCCTCTAGGTGACTTCTTTGGAATAGGTAAACACGCACAAGCCCTCTCACGTTTGGGTTTACCGTATAACAAGGAGTTACTTATTTTAAAATCGCTCAGTTTTAGTCGGGCTCGGTGGCTCAGCCTGTAATCCCGCGCTTTGGGAGGCTGAGGTGAGTGGATTGCACGAGCCCGCGGGTTCGAGACCCGCCTGGGCAACTTGGCGAGACCGCATCTCTACAATAAAATTAAAAAATTAGCCGGGTGTGGCAGCACACGCCGGTGGTTCCAGCTACTTGGAAGGCTGAGGCGGAAGGATCACCGGAGCCCAGCAGGTCAAGGCTGCGGTGGCCAGGAGCGTGCCACTGCACTCCAGTCTGGGGGTCAGTGAGACTCCAACTCAAAAAAAAAAAAAAAATCGCTCAGTTAAAGCATATCTGCATTCATAATTTTGATGAATATTTTTAAAATGCCCTAGTGGAATTTATATATTAGTCCTACACTCCCTCCACAATGTGTAAATTAGGGACAGTTTTAGATCAGAAAGATATGATTGGAAGATGGGAATGCTATGTAAAATTAGAGTGCTGACCACTAGGCTATTGTTTTATTATCCTTAATAATCAAAGGCCCCACAGAGGAAAATGGTCTAACCAAATACATTTATTTAGTTTGGTCATCCACATAAGCCGAACCAATGAAACTCTTTTCCTTTCCTGTCAGTTAAGGTTGCGCCAAAATCAGTACCAAAATTATTAAACTGAACCTTCAGCGCCCATAACCTGGTGAAAAGTCAGCAGAAGAGGAATGAATAGTGGCGATAAGGACTTCTGGGACTTCTCTAAGACAATTCTTTGCTATTTTCCTCACAGTGTCCAACTTCTAGAGGCCACAAGGTCCTTCCAATTAATTGCCGTGGAATCAAAGAAGTAATATCACCTGGTGATGATGGTAGGCCCCATTATGATGCAGAGAACGCTGTGATTGCAGGCCTCAGAGGATACGCATCACAGCGTTGGTCGGCCTGAAAAGGCCATTGTGAACAAGGTACTTTAAGAAATACTAAGACTACGCGGGTTTTCTCGTTGTGAAAGCACTCCCAAATACCTGGCAGGTAAAACGTAATTTCTGCAATCAAATCCTTAGCACATAAAGCCTTGGCATACTCTCGATCCACCCTGCTACGTGAGGAGTGGGTAGAAATTCAGCCTCAGCCAGTCACCGAGCAGTAGAGCTGTAAATCCCTCCCCCTTCCTGCCCTCCCGCCTTCCCACTCCCTGTCGGATCCCACTCTACCCCACTTCCAACCTTTTTCTATACGGCTCCCTCGTAGAGCGCGGAAGCCAGGCGCACGCGTACATGCGGGTCACGTGACACCACTCCTCACGTGATGCAGACCCAAGGAGGGAGGAGGGCGGTCCTCGCGACGCATTACGTCATCACGTCGCGCGGCCGCGGGGGTCTAGAGCCCAGACGGCTCCAGAGCCTCCGGCTCCGGGCGGCGGCGGCGCTTGGGTTTCTCCCGAGCCGCCTGCTAGCCCCGCGCACCACCCACGGGCGGGGGACGGGCCTGGCGCGGCTGGGTGGGGCCGGGAGCGGAGGTGAGTTGCGCGATGGTTGTGGCAGTCAGCCCTTTCCTTCCTACCCCTCCATTCGGGGTTATGGCCCTTCCCCCATCCTTGTCTCCCTGCGGAACGGGAGAGACACCCGAGAGTAGGAAGGCTGGGGGCATCTGGTCTAGCGCCCTCTCAACTCCCCTCTGAGTTGCGCCTCTTCAGTACCTCCACCTGGCAGTGCCAGCTGCATGCGTGGTGGTGTCAGGAGATGCTCGTTTCTTTCTCTAGAATTTAGTCTTTCCAGAATTGTATACCCCTCCCCCGCCCCATTCTCCCGTAGTGGAACTCCTCGATTCAGATGTTAACGGGAATTCTAGATTAGATCACTTCGGAAAGATAAGGGTGAAGGATGTGCTGACACTTTGCATGGTGAGGAGTCCCCAAGAAGAAAGACCTCTCGGCACTAAGGTTACCGTCATTTTTGACACTGAAGCTGTAAAGCCCAATCATAGGCTGAGGCCAGTGGTAACCCCCAGAATATATTAACAGTAAATGGACATTTGTTAAGCCCTTTCTTACATCCCCAAAGTTGAAACTAGTTAACTCAAGGGAAATCTTTTGGAAAACATCACATTCTTTGATGAGTCATCCCCTTTTTCTGTAACGTGGGTCTTCAGAGTTGTTGGAGGGCTTATCTAGAATGCTAACAGAGTAATATTCAAACTATAGACAAAAGTAGATGAGAATTTAGGGACTCATTTTTCCTATTAAAAAGTTATTTGTGAATTGTGGACTTTTGAAGACCACAGTTGATTCCCCCCTCCCTTGCATCATTTTAGAAAGTTGTGGATTTCAATATTGATAACAATGATGGACATTTCCAATATAAAGTAGGCATGCCCTCCTGATCTTCAATAGCTTAAGCAAGTGAAAGTCCATAAATAGTTTGCATGGTTTTCACTATTCAGTGTAGGTACTGGGTCCTCAATTGAAGTTTCATTTTAAGAAGAAATTCAGATATATTTGGAAGTCATCATGCACAATTCTTTGCATAGTTCTTTAGGAAAAAAGTTCATTTTCACTGGCTGGCTTTTCTTGCTCTAAGTTTAATATCCAATTTTTCTTAAATTCACTTATCAGACATTGTGTATCTTCTATGATAGAAAAAATATATAAAGCAGGGCCCTTACTCTCTAAATTCTTATCTTCCTATGGATATGTATATATGTAATTTTTTTTCTAGAGATAGGATCTCATTCTGTTTCCAGAGTGTAGTGCAAGGTGCAGTTATAGCTCACTGGAACCTCAGCGATACTCCTACCTTGGCCTCCCAAAGTTCTGGGCTTATGGATATTAAATAGTAGTGATACTACACCTTTAGGAAATTTTATCTTTTCAAAGCATTTTGTTATTTGAAATTAGAATCTTGTGAAGCTATATAGGACGTGTATAGTTCTGCATTGATTGTAATAAATGTCAAGTGGTAGGAGTACTCGGTGATATAAGAATTCAGAGGAAGAAGAGGTAACTTTTACTTGTAATAGTGACTAGATTGTGAAGGTGATGCCGGGGATAGGCGTGCCCTCTGCTTGTGGATATTTGGATCTGAGGCAACTCTTTTTAGTTCTTTAATTTGTAAAGCTAATTAAATATGCTGGGTTTCCCTGATTTCTTCAGATATGCTCATTTTTTCCCCCTCTTGTATTTGCAGAACCTAAGAACTGCATTTGTTCTTTCTCCACATTGCTTTAAGGAAGACATTATGGCCCCCAAAGACATAATGACAAATACTCATGCTAAATCCATCCTCAATTCAATGAACTCTCTCAGGAAGAGCAATACTCTCTGTGATGTGACACTGAGGGTAGAGCAGAAAGACTTTCCTGCCCATCGGATTGTGCTGGCTGCCTGTAGCGATTACTTCTGTGCCATGTTCACCAGTGAGGTAAGTGGTAAGTTAGCACCACACAAATGAAACTCACACATAGAACGTAGTAGCTGTCTAATTTTGCTGAATAAAATAGTAGAAGTTTGATAAAAGTGAGTTCTTGGCTGGGTGCGGTGGCTCAGCCTGTAATCCCAGCACTTTGGGAGGCCGAGGTAGGTGGATTGCTTGAGTCCACGGGTTTGAGACCCACCCAGGCAACTTGGCGAGACCTCGTCTCTACAATAAATCAAAAACTAGCCGAGCGTGGTAGCGCATGCCTGTAGTTCCATCTGCTTGGAAGGCTGAGGCGGAAGGATCACCGGAGCCCAGCAAGTCGAGGCTACAGTGGCTGGGAGCGTGCCACTGCACTCCAGTCTGGGCGACAGAGTGAGACTCCAACTCAAAAAAAAAAAAAAAGAGTGAATTCTTATAGTATGGTGGTTAAACGGGCAGGTTGGTTCTAGGTAAGATATGCCACATGACTTATGTCATAATTTCCTTGTCTTTATTTTTATTTTTATTTATTTATTTACTTTTTGAGTTGGAGTCTCACTCTGTCACCTAGGCTGTAGTGTCGTGGCACACTCACGGCCTCCCTAGCGTCTACCTGCTGGGCTCCGGCAATCCTTCCTCCTCAGCCTTCCAAGTAGCCGGAACTACAGGCACGCACTACCACACCCGGCTAATCTTTGATTTATTGTAGAGACGAGATCTCGCCAAGTTGCCTGGGCTGGTCTCGAATCCGCGGGCTCAGGCAGTCCACTCGCCTCAGCCTACCAAAGTGCTGGGATTACAGGCTGAGCCAGTGAGCCCTGCCTCCTTATCTTTAAACTAGGGATAATGGTAATATATAAGAACACATGGTTATTGTGAAGATTGAGAAAATAACATTTAAAGTGTTTAGAATAGTGTCTAGTGTGTAATAAAACACAAATATCAGCCGGGCTCGGTGGCTCAGCCTGTAATCCTCATCTTTGGGAGGCTGAGGTGAGTGGATTGCCTGAGCCCACAGGTTCGAGACCCACCAGGGCAACTTGGCAAGACCTCATCTCTACAATAAATCAAAAAATTAGCAGGGCTTGGTAGCGCACGCCTGTAGTTCCAGCTGCTTGGAAGGCTGAGGCGGAAGGATCGCCGGAGCCCAGCAGGTCGAAGCTGCGGTGGCCAGGAGCGTGCCACTGCACTCCAGTCCGGGCGACAGAGTGAGACTCCAACTCAAAAAAAAAAAAATGCCAGCTATTAGATTTACTTACTGTTTTTTAAATTTGCCTACTAATTTTTCTCCTAAAGTATAAAAATTTTAAGTGACTACCTGGAGGATAGGGAGGAAGGAAGGAAAGAGGAGTAGGATTCAGACCTCATCCCACTCCTCCTAACAATATGTAAAAAAAAAATCAACATTCATTCTACCAGTGTAGATTTCAGGGCAATTTCAAATGAAAAAGGATTTAATGAATGACTGTATAGGTATAAAGGGTATAACTTGAGAAAAGATGCTGACTCTTAAGCACTTAACAAAGGTAATTGGAGAAAGGTTGGCTTGACAAGTGTAAGGGCAGTGCTCTCAAAGTATTAGGAAAAACTACTTAGTAATTGTCTGATAGAATACTTGACTTGTAGAGTAGGGCTGCTGAATATATTATGAGTTTACTCTTAGAAAGCTGAACAGAGCCGGGCTCGGTGGCTCAGCCTGTAATCCCGCGCCTTTGGGAGGCTGAGGTGAGTGAATTGTCTGAGCCCGCGGGTTCGAGACCCGCCTGGGCAACTTGGTGAGACTTCATCTCTACAATAAATAAAAAAGAAAAAATCACCGGGCGTGGTAGCGCATGCCTGTAGTTGCAGCTACTTGGAACACTGAGGCGGAAGGATCGCTGGAGCCCAGCAGGTCGAGGCTGCGGTGGCCGAGAGCGTCCACTGCACTCTAGTCTGGGTGACTGAGTGAGACTCCAACTAAAAAAAAAAAAAAAAAAAAAAAGGAAAGCTGAACAGAAGAGAAAACTGCAAGTTTTTGTTTTTTGAGATCCCAAGTCTAATTTTAAAAACAGACAAATAAATAATCTTTATTTTTTTTGAAAGCTTAGTGGTGGATCTACCAGTGCTTATTGTGTAATTTATACTTATTCATATACCTGAAATATTTCTCTTTTTTTTTTTGTCTTTGTTTTCATTTTTGAGTTGGAATCTCTTTCTGTTGCCTAGGCTGGAGTGGTGGCACGATCACAGCTCACAGCAGCTTCGACCTGCAGGACTCAGGCAATCCTTCTGCCTTAGCCTCTTGAGTAACTGGGACTACAGGCACACACCACCATGCCAGGCTAATTTTTAAAATTTTTTTTGTGGAGAGGAGGTCTCACTATGTTGCCCAGATTGGGCTCAAGCTATCCCTTTGCCTTGGCCTCCCAAAGTGCTGAGATTAAAAGTGTGAGCCACCACGCCCATCCATCTCTCTCTCACCTCTGCCACAGCCTCACCTTTCTAGGTTGTTGTTGTTTTTGGGTTTTTTTTTTTGAGTTGGAGTCTCACTTTGTTACTCAGGCTGGAGTGCAGTGGCACACTCATGGCACCCCTGTGTTAACCTGCTCGGCTCAGGCAATCCTTCCACCTCAGACTTCCAAGTAGCCGGAACTACAGGTGCATGCTATCACACCGGGCTAATTTTTTTAATTTTTATTTTTATTGTAGAGATGAAGTCTTTCCAAGTTGCCCAGTCTGGGCCCGGGCAGTCCTCTCACCTCGGCCTTTCAAAGTGCTGGGATAACAGGCTTGAGCCACTGCACCCGGCCTGAAATATTTCATTGTAACACTTTTTTTTTTTTTTTTTTTTGAGTTGGAGTCTCACTCTGTTGCCTGACTGGAGTGCAGTGGCCGCTCCTGGCCACCACAGCCTCGACCTGCTGGGTGCCAGCGATCCTTCCGCCTCAGCCTTCCGAGTAGCTGGAATTACAGGCACACGCTACCATGAGCCCGGCTAATTTTTTTGATTTATTGTAGAGATGAGGTCTCGCCTGCCCAGGTGGGTCTTGAACTCGCGGGCTCAGACAATTCACTCACCTCAGCCTCCCAAAGGCGCAGGATTACGGCTGAGCCACCGAGCCCGGCATAACACTTTTTTAAAAAGTTTTTTTAACTACCAGTATTTTTTTTAGTTAATTCCATCACCTTAGTTAAGATGTTGCTGCTAGATCAGAATAGGAGAGGTGTATCATAATACTGATATCTATCTTTTATGGGCTAGGTACTGTGCTTCATGGTTGTTATACATATCTCACTCACCCTAATACCTAGAGGTAGGTATTAACATCTCATTTCAGAAATGAAGGAACAAGGTCTCCCATATTAAATGACTTGCCAAAGCCACGTGACTTGTAAGCAGTAGAAGTGGGATTTAATCCTATATTTTCTAATTCTAAAACCCAAACTGTTTTTTTTTGTTTGTTTTTGGATTGGAGTCTCACTCTGTTGCCCAGACTGGAATGCAGTGGTCGCTCCCGGCCACCGCAGCCTCGACCTGCTGGGCTCCGGCGATCCTTCCGCCTCAGCCTTCCAAGTAGCTGGAACTACAGGCGTGCGCTACCACGCCCGGCTAATTTTTGATTTATTGTAGAGATGAGGTCTTGCCAAGTTGCCTAGGCGAGTCTCGAACCCGCGGGCTCAGGTGATCCACTCACCTCAGCCTCCCGAAGGTGCGGGATTACAGGCTGAGCCGCTGAGCCTGGCTCCGAAACTGTTTTTTAACGATTGTAACTCCTCAGCCTCTGAAATACGGATTTTACATTCTACAGTCTAATTTTAAAGCTGGTGCAGTTTATGATGCTGTGAGCTAGTGCTCAGTTATGTGGCTGGTAGGAAAAACATAGAAACCTTACAGGTCATTCCAGCTAATCCAGGCTAATTTTTAAATGATCTTGTGTAATATATATAACATTGTAGATCCTTGTCCTATACTGTCCTCCATGATATCTGCCCGAGAGCATCAAAGACAGTTGGCATTTAACTGAGTAAGGAGAGTTTCATCCCGTAATTGCTGAGTATGAAACGGACTAGGACTGATGACTGCTAACTATATATTGTATGTCCTGAAAAAAAGTCAGCTTGAAGCCGGGCTCGGTGGCTCAGCCTGTAATCCCGCGCCTTTGGGAGGCTGAGGTGAGTGGATTGCCTGAGCCCGCGGTTTCGAGACCCGCCTGGGCAGCGAGACCTCATCTCTACAATAAATCAAAAAATCAGCCGGGCGTGGTCGCGCATACCTGTAATTCCGGCTACTTGGAAGGCTGAAGCGGAAGGATCGCCGGAGCCCAGCAGGTGAGGCTGCGGTGGCCGGAAGCGGCCACTGCACTCCAGTCTGGGCGACAGAGTGAGACTCCAACTCAAAAAAAAAAAAAGTCAGCTTGAAAAAGATTAGTCAACTGGGCTCGGTGGCTCAGCCTGTAATCCCGCGCCTTTGGTAGGCTGAGGTGAGTGGACTGCCTGAGCCCCTGGATTTGAGATCCGCCTGGGCAACTTGGCGAGACCTTGTCTCTACAATAAATCAAAAATTAGCTGGGCATGGTAGCGCATGCCTGTAGTTCCAGCTACTTGGAAGGCTGAGGCGGAAGGATCGCCAGAGCCCAGCGGGTCGAGGCTGCAGTGGCCGGGAGTGGCCACTGCACTCCAGTCTGGGTGACTGAGTGAGACTCCAACTCAAAAAAAAAAAAAAAAAAGAAAAAGATTAGTCTGTCTTTACTTTTTTTTCCCCATCAGTGATGATTTCCTTCTTTAAAGCCTAAGATCAGGCAAGAAGATACCAGATGGTTTTGTTTGTATTTTTAAGAGTAATTGGTATAAGGAAGAGGGTACAAAGACCTGTATTCTAGGTTTAGTTTTCTTTTATTTTTTTATTTTTCTGAGTTGAAGTCTCACTCTGTGCCCAGACTGGAGTGCAGTGACACGCTCCTGGCCACCGCAGCCTCGCCCTGCTAGGCTCCAGTGATCCTTCCGCCTCATCCTTGCAAGTAGCTGCAACTACAGGCGTGCTACTACACCCAGCTAATTTTTTATTTATTGTAGAGACGAGGTCTTGCCAAGTTGCCCAGGCGGGTCTTGAATCTGCGGGCTTAGGCAATCCATTCACCTCAGCCTCCCCAAGCGAGGGATTATAGGCTGAGCCACCGAGCCCGGCTAAACCAAAATATAAATGTGAACTGTATAATTGCTCTAAATTCTTTACTTATTTATTTATTTTGAATTGGAGTCTCACTCTGTCGCCCAGACTGGAGTGCAGTGGCCACTCCTGGCGATCCTTCCACCTCAGCCTTCCAAGAAGCTGGAACTATAGGCTCACACTACCACACCCGGCTAATTTTTTGATTTATTGTAGAGATGAGGTCTTGCCAGGTTGCCCAGGCGGGTCTCGAACCCGCGGGTTCAGGCAGTCCACTCACCTCAGCCTCCCAAGGTGCGGGATTACAGGCTGAGACGCTGAGCCTGGCTTACTAGATCTTAGTTTAGAGATTCATATTACTCAAAACTACAGTGTACGTCCATTACTAACTAAATGGTTTTATCACTTTGATTTCCCTATAAGCTCGAAGAACAATCAAAAATCATTCTCTACCAAAACCAACAACAAAATCAATCCCTAACAGTAAAAAAGTCACTAGCACATCATTTTGAAAAAAACATATTAGGTTTTATTTACATTTAACACAATTTAAGTATTCACGATTGCTGTTCCAACATGTTAAATACATTCAGCTCAAGTGTTGTATTCCAGAAGTTTCTCATTCTACAAATGATATTCCCATCATATATTTTAAATATGGAAATGATTTCATTATGTAAGAATTTAGAGCAGTTGGCTCAGCTCGGTGGCTAAGATCTAGTAAAATTTTCTTAAGGTAATCAGTTTTCAGATAGTTTGCTTTCTTGTAAAGTAAAGACTCTTAGCTAAACAGTTTTCTATGATTATCTGGCCTCATCAATACCCATAACTTCAAGGAAATAGTTTAGACTAAATATACTACTAGCAATTAGTCCCCAAATTGAGTCAACTCAATATTTTGAAAAAGTATCAGACATTTCAGTTGTATTCAGAAGGTGTTACATAAGAAAGTCACTTAGGATGACCTGCATGTTCTCTTTCATTATTGCCAAATGTGGTCTAAGGACAGATTATAGGAACCAGGTAATCCTGGAGAATCTGGAACTATAGCCCAATGGATCCTCTACAAGCATGACATTTCTTTTTTTTTTGAGTGGAGTCTCACTCAGTTGCCCAGACTGGAGTGCAGTGGCCGCTCCAGGCCACCGCAGCCTCGACCTGCTGGCTCCGGCGATCCTTCCACCTCAGCCTTTCAAGTAGCTGGAACTACAGGCGCATGCTACCACACCCGGCTAAGTTTTTTTGATTTATTGTAGAGATGAGGTCTCGCCAAGTTGCCCGGGCGGGTCTCGAACCCCGCGGGCTCCCAAAGCACAGGATTACAGGCTGAGCCACTGAGCCCAGCAAGCATGACATTTCTTTGAAATCTTGTATTTTATCCTAAAATTTCATGAACACTGGTAGTATGTTCATGGAACTTTGCATTCTGTTCTTTAATACATCTATGTTTGTTTTATTATGAATTGACTTTTTTTTTTTTAATTTTAATTTTTTATTCTTTGAGTTGGAGTCTCACTCTGTCACCCAGACTGGAGTGCAGTGGCCACTGCTGGCCACTGCAGCCTCGACATGCTGGGCTCCGGCGATCCTTCCTCCTCAGCCTTCCAAATAGCTGGAACTACAGGCTTGTGCTACCACGCCTGGCTATGAATTGACTTTTTAAATTATTCACTGCAAAAGTTTATTCCAGGAAGGTGCCACCTACTATGTACCCCTGAGTTACAGATAACAACCCAACCCATTTGAAAAGCTACAAATATATGCTATATTTGCTTTATACAAATTAAACAAAATAGATCATAATTTTTAAAGATATATATTTGGCTGGGCGCCATGGATTATGCCTGTAATCCTAGCACTTTGGGAGGCTGAGGCAAGAGGATCCTGAGCCCAGGGGTTTGAGACCAGCCTGGGCAATTTGATGAGATCTTGTCTCTACAGTAAATCAAGAAAAATTAGCTAGGTGTGATGGCATATGCTTGTAGTTCCAGCTACTTGGAAGGTTGAAGTGGAAGGATCACCTAGCAGATGAAGGCTGTAATGCCTGTGAGTGTGCCACTGTACTCCAACCTGGGTGACAGTGAAACTCTGACTCAAAAAAGAAAAAAGAAAAAAAATATATACACACACATATTCAATTAATATTATTAATATCATTTTAATCTCTTGGATATGAGATTCTACCTTTATCTAGTAGAATTATAACCACCATTCTTTTATACCCTTTGAATTTTCAGCTTTCAGAGAAGGGGAAACCTTATGTTGATATCCAAGGTTTAACTTCCTCTACCATGGAAATCCTGTTGGACTTTGTGTACACAGAAACAGTACATGTGACAGTGGAGAATGTACAAGAACTGCTCCCTGCAGCCTGTCTGCTTCAGCTGAAAGGTACAGATATTAAAAGTTGCTATTGTTCATGCCATAAGTAGCCCTAAAAGACCAGGCATGGTGGGTAACACCTGTAATCCCAGCACTTTGGGAGGTGGAGGCAGGAGGATTGCTTGAGCCCAAGGGTTCAAAACCAGCCAGGGCAATTTGACGAGACCTTGTATCTACAATAAATCAAAAAATTAGCCAGGCATGATGGCAGGCTTCCAGTTACTTGGAAGGCTGAGGCGGAAGGATCACCTGAGCCCAGCTGGTCGAGACTGCAGTGGCCGTGAGCGTACTACTGCACTCCAGCCTGGGCGACAGAAGTGAGACTCCAACTCAAAAAAAAAAAAAAAACCAAACAAACAAACAAAAAAGTAACCCTGGAAATGTTTAAAATTAGTAGTGACAACTCAGTCATGTTATGGAGACAGACTATGGATGCTCATGTTTACTGGCAATGGTTTTTGTCTTTTTGAGCAGTAAAAGATCAGATGTCGTTAGCAATATAAAGGAACTTCTCCAAATATGAGTATTTGATTCTTTAAACAAAGCATTTTCACCTTTTCTGTTAAAAAAAAATTGAGTTGGGGGAAATTATGCTTTTTCCTACATACATGTATACAATAACCCTGTAAGGAAATAAGAAATGAATACTTTTCATTGCCTGCATGGATACTTTTTATCTACCTGGCCACTAAAAAGCCAGATTGATAGGGAGGCTAAGGGGATTTTTTCATGGTAAAACTATTTGTCTATAAATTTTTGAATCATGTAAAATATCTAAGTTTAAAATTTTTGCAGGATTAGAGATGGTCTCCCAGTTCCTTGTCTGTCTTTTTTAACATTCCATTATATTTTTATTATTTTCAGTACTTATATACACATAATTGAAACATTTGCAGGGTTTTTTTTGGTTTTTTTTTTGAGTTGGAGTCTCACTCCTTTACCCTGGCTGGAGTGCAATGGCACGCACATTCACAGCCACCCCAGTGTTGACCTTCTGGGTCCTGGCGATCCTTCCACCTCAACCTTCCAAGTAGCCGGAACTACAACGCGCACTACCACACCCGGCTATTTTTTATTTTATTGTAGAGACAAGATCTCGCCAAGCTGCTGGGCTGGTCTCGAACCCATGGGCTCCCAAAGTGCTGGGATTACAGGCTGAGCCACCAAGCCCAGCCCATTTGTAGTTTTTTTGAGTCAGAGTCTCACTCTTCCACCCAGGCTGGAGTGTGATGGCATGCTTACGGCCACTATAACCTTGACCTGCTGGGCTCAGGCGATCCTTCCAAGTAGCTGCAACTATAGGCATGTACCACCATGCCCGGCTAATTTTTTGATTTATTGTAGAGATGAGATCCCGCCAAGTTGCCCAAGCTGGTCTTGAACCCCTGGACCCAGGCAGTCCTCTCACCTCCACCTCCCAAAGTGCTGGGATTACAGTCATGAGCCACCCTGCCTGGCTGACACATTTTTAGTTTTTAGTACATGATTTAAACAGTGAAGTTTTTGCATTAGTGCATAGTTAGAAAATTAAATTTATACTCTGAAATTTTCAACTGGAGAAATGTAAGATTGTTATTTTTTGTTTTTCCTTTACTGGAATCTTCTTCTTTTTTTTTTTTTTTTTTTTTTTGAGTTGGAGTCTCACTCTGTCGCCTAGGCTGGAATGCAGTGGCACACTCATGGCCACCCCAGCATTGTCCTGCTGGGCTCAGGCGACCCTTCCACCTCAACCTTCTAAGTACTTGGAACTACAGGCACATGCTACCACACCTGACTTTTTAAAAATTTGTTTATTCTAGAGACGGGGTCTCACCAAGTTGCCCAGGCAGGTCTTGAACTGAGATTCAAGGCAATCCATCTGCCTCGGCCTCCCAAAGTGCTGGGATTACAGGCTGACCCACCGAACCCAGCCAACTGGAATCTTTTAGTAAGTTTTCATGTAGAGTAGAAAAATAGGTGCATGATGCTGAATTAGTAATTGGTTTTATAGCTTGGTTCCCAAGAATTTTATAGGCATTGTTGTTTAATCATGCCAGTGTCCCTGGAAATAGTTCATCTTGCTATATTCATTTTTAAAATGAAGCAGAGACAGTTGTCAAGGTGTTGCTGAAAGTTACATAGTACAGAAGCCAGAAATTGGATTTAAATTCCTTAAGCATAAAATTTTTTTAAAATTTAATTTTATTTTTAAGATGTGTGGTACAAGTCAAGATTAGGTACATATGTGGTCTACATGCAGATGAAGTTTGGCCTCCCACTGGTCTTTACTTCCCCTGGTTTAGGATCAGGTACTCTTAGTGATGTTAAGTGCCCCCTCCTACCTCCTTTGGCAGTATCCCACTACTGTCAATCCCTCTCTTGTGGTGTTGTGATAAATGTTCAGGACCCATTTATGAGTGAGAGCATGTGTTATTCAGTTCTTTGTTTCTGTGATAGATCACTAAGTATGATAGACTCTAAATCCATCCAAGTAAATTCCTTTAGCATAAAATTTCTAATCTGTTTCTTAGTTGTCAAGTAAAAGTTCCTCCAATAACATGTAGAAGCCGGGTATGGTGGCTCACACCCGTAATCCCAGCACTTTGGGAGACAAAGGTGAGAGGATTGCCTGAGCCCAGGGGTTTGAGACCGGCCTGGGCAAAAAATTAGCTGGGAGTGGTGACGTGCGCCTACTTGGAAGGCTGAGACAGAAGGATCTCCTAGACCTAGCAGGTCAAGGTTGCAATGGCCATAAGCATGCCACTGCACTCCAGCCTGGGTGACAGAGTGACACTCCAACTCAGAAAAAATAATAATAATAAAATTTAAAAATAACATGTGGAGAAGATGTTGAGATTCAAGAATATAGACCAGTTCACACCTGGCCAAGTATCCTAAAGTATTCATTGCCTGTGTTTGTTCTAGGTGTGAAGCAAGCCTGCTGTGAGTTCTTAGAAAGTCAGTTGGACCCTTCTAATTGCCTGGGTATCAGGGATTTTGCTGAAACCCACAACTGTGTTGACCTGATGCAAGCAGCTGAAGTTTTTAGCCAGAAGCATTTTCCTGAAGTGGTACAGCATGAAGAGTTCATTCTTCTAAGTCAAGGAGAGGTAGAAAAACTAATCAAGTGCGATGAAATTCAGGTACAGATTTCACTTGGTGTTATGGTTCCTTCAAGACTGAACAGTTGCAAAACTTGCAAAGCAGGTGGAGTTATTGTGTTTCTGTATCAAGTGTCCGAATTGGCTCCAAGGATTTCATTAACCTCGTGAAATTATATGCCACATTTACTTGCATATTTATGAAGAGGAGTTCGCCACTTTCTTCAATTAGATATACAATCCCAGTGTTTAAGAATCACTATTAAACAGAGTATGGAATAAGCATAAGTATGGCATTAGTCAGATATGAGCCCATGGGAAAAAAACAGCAGAAATTAAAAGGAAAGATTTCTGTAGAACACTTGCCTATTACCTATTCACTCATTTCACAAACATTTAATGAAAATATCCTACTATGTAGCAATTACTATGCCAGGTGCTACAGATCCAAAAATGGGTAAGATATAGGGCTTGCTTTCAGAGAATACACAGTGTAGTAGTACAGACAGACATATAGAAAAAAAATTATGCTGGGCTCGGTGGCTCAGCCTGTAATCCCAGCATTTTGGGAGACTGAGGTGAGTGGATTGCCTGAGCCCGCAGGTTCGAGACCCGCCTGGACAACTTGGCAAGACCTTATCTCTACAATAAATCAAAAATTAGCTGGGCGTGGTAGCATGCGCCTGTAATTCCAGCTACTTGGAAGGCTGAGGCGGAAGGATCGCCGGAGCCCAGCAGGTCGAGGCCGCGGTGGTTGGGAGCAGCCATTGCACTCCAGTCTGGGTGACAGAGTGAGACTCCAACTCAAAAAAAAAAAAGAAAAAAAAAATTACAATAGAGAATAGATACAGCATGGTGGTTCATGCCAGTAATCTCAGCACTTTGGGAGGCCAAGGCAAGAGGATTGCTTGAGCCCAGGAATATGAGACCAACCTAGGCAATGTAGCAAGACTTTGTCTCTAAAAATAAAAAACAAAATTAGCCAGGTCTGGGGACATATGCCTGTAGTGCCAGCTAGCTACCTGGGAGACTAAGGCAGAACGATTGCTTGAGTCCAGGAGGTCAAGGCTGCAGTGAGCCATGATTGTGCCACTGCACTCCAGCCTGCGTGACAGAGTGAGACTCAGACTCTAAAAAAACAAAGTAGACCAGACATGCTGTAATCCCAGCACTTTGACAGGCCAAGGCAAGAGGATTGCCTGAGCTCAGGGGTTCGAGAACAGCCTGGGCAACTTGGGAAGATCTCATCTCTACAATAAATCAAAAAATGAGCAGGGCATGGTGGCTTGGCCTGTCGTTCCACCTATTTGGAAGGCTGAGGTAGAAGGATCTCCTGGGCCAAGCAGGTTGAGGCTGCAGTGGCTGTGAGCATGCCACTGCACTTCAGCCTAGGCAGTGAGACTCGAATTCAAAAAACAACAACAAAAAAGTAATAGAGTATAATGAGAATGAATGTATACAAGGTAAGGAAATTACATAAAAGGGAGAAGACTAAACCTTGTCCAAAAGTGTTTCAAAAAGGAAGAGACAAAGGTTGGAAATGAGGATCTACATATGCAGGAGCCAGATCATAACTGCCTCGTGAGTGTGCAAGGGGGTAGAAGGAAGGGACAGGTAAACTGGGTGTTAAAGAAGTAATGCTAGCCGGACTCGGTGGCTCAGCCTGTAATCCCGTGCTTTGGGAGGCTGAGGTGAGTGGATTGCCTGAGCCCGCAGGTTCAAGACCCGCCTGGGCGACTTGGTGGGACCTCATCTCTACAATAAATCAAAAAATTAGCCGGGTGTGGTAACGTGCGCCTGTAGTTCCAGCTACTTGAAAGGCTGAGACGGAAGGATCGCTGGAGCCCAGCAGGTCGAGGCTGCCGTGGCCGGGAGCGGCCACTGCACTCCAGTCTGGGCGACAGAGTGAGACTCCAACTCAAAAAAAAAAAAGAAGTAGTGCTTCACTTGGCAGAGTTAGTTTGAAGAATCTTACTCAATCCTATCTCTAAATCAGAGTACCAGTTAGCAGAGTTCTTATTGCATACAAGTCTGTAGTTAGAAGGTAATTTCACTCCAATAATTGGAGTAAAATGTCCATTATAGAGTTATTAGATGGCTTTGAAGCCCATGGCATTTGTCTCCAGTAGCTCATTTCTTTAATTTATTGTTTTTGGTTTTTTTTTGAGTTGGAGTCTCACTCTGTTACCCAGACTGGAGTGCAGTGGCCGCTCCCGGCCACCGCAGCCTCACCTGCTGGGCTCTGGCGATCCTTCCACCTCAGCCTTCCGAGTAGCCGGAATTACAGGCGTGCGCTACCACGCCCGGCTGATTTTTTGATTTATTGTAGAGATGAGGTCTCGCTGCCCAGGCGGGTCTCGAACCCGCGGGCTCAGGCAGTCCACTCGCCTCAGCCTCCCAAGGGCGCGGGATTACAGGCTGAGCCACCAAGCCCGGCTCATTTCTTAAATTTAGTTTGTAGTTTCTAGAAAATATGTGACAGAGCCAAGTGGTAGGATAACATTCTATCTGCTGGGTTTTGTTTCCCCTATTTAGGAGAAATTTGATATTCTTTCTCTCTCTCTCTCTCTCTCTCTCTCTCCCCCTCCCCTCCACCTCTCTCTTCACCTCACTCCTCCCCTCTCCCCTACCCTTGTAATCATAAAATGTGTTTTAAATTAGTGAATTCCCAAAAGTCAGGGATACCTCTACAGGTGTACGTCAAACAAGAGATACATTGGAAAAAATCAACATTTGATTAATATTTTAAGTGCTGTATGAGTAATTTGCAGTTTAAAGAAATCTTATTATATTCCTTTGTAAACCAAGTGATAACTCCTTGATTTACTTTGTTAAAACTAGGATTTTGTGTAATATAATAACAAATTTTAAATATATTTATAAAATTTTAGCCAACTTTTTTAAACCTTTTCTTAGTATATTTTCTGAAGGAAAATTGATTTGTGCACTTGGTAATATTGTTTCCAATCAAAGAGGAGTTATTTTCCAGCCTGACATGCTGTTTCTTATAAACCCAGAAAAGCTGCTGTTACAAATGCAGTTAAGTCAAGAATTTGCTAAAATATAGTTCTCATCCTCTTGGTGTGGGACATTGTATTTTGTTGCTGAAATGCTAGGCATAGGCAAAAAAACCATGTTCTTTAGACTTAAACCGGCAGTTCACTAGAATATCTTGATTTTTCTTGATTTGTTCGTACATTGGAAATTACAGTGAATAGAATGAGCACTACAGATTTGAAGTTCACTGCATCTAATAATAGCTAATACTTACTTAGCATTTACTGTTGGTTCATTTGCTAAATATGTATTGAGCACTTACTGTGTGCCCAGAACAGTTCAGGCGCTGGAGATCCAATTATGAACAAAATACACAAAAATCACTATCCCCTGGAACTTCCAATCTAATGGCACCATTCTTGTCATTTTTATATTACTTAATTCTCATATCTCCATTTTTCATAAGAGGAAACTGAGAACTGGAGGTTAACCATCCTACCACAGCTTGTAAGTGATAGGGCCAGGATTCAGAGCTAGGCAATCTGGCACTGGAGTCTGTTCTCTTAACCAATAAACTATGAACTGGTCAGGTTGGCAATTTGTTTCTGATTGTCCAAATCAGGAAACAATCACAGAAGTCATTTACTTTGTATGCTTTGGGATAAAACTGGATAGAACAGAGGGAGCAGGTAACTAAACTTACTCAGATGCTGAGATTAAAAACAGTTTAAGAACTCTTGTCACTTGGGCAACAGAAAGAGACTCTGACTCAAAAAGAATCTTTTTGTTTAAATGATCTCCCTTATGATACAAAAAAACCCACCATCTTTAAACTGATGTATCTTATTTAAACCTAGAATGTGTCAAGACTGGCCTTTGCTTTTTTTCTGGAAAGACAGTAAATGACACATTTTTTTCAGTTCCATATACCAGCCAGAAATAGGAACCAGGTGCCTGACTCCCAATTGCTACTACTTCCTCTTATTAAGTAAATCAATAGTACTTATGAGAAGCAGTATGTCATATTGCTTACAACAACATGGATTTTAGATTCAGACTGGGGTTAGTTTTGGCTGTGTGACATGTGTTACAACCACTAATCTTCAGTTTCCTTCTTCATAAAATGTAGATATTAGTATTTAGTACAAGGGCAGTTCTGAGTATTAAATACAAATGCCAGTATAGTACCTGATATATAAGATAATTCTTTGTGGAAATTTATCATGGAAAAAATTTATTTTTCTCTTTAGTGAAGCATTAATAGTGGGTTTTTCCCCGCTTGGTTAGCTGTTTATCTGCTATTCTTTTTTTTTTTAGTTAGAGTCTCACTCTGTTACCCAGACTGGAGTACAGTGGCACACTCACAGCCATCACAGCCTTGACCTGCTGGGCTCAGGTGATCCTTCTGCCTCAGCCTTCCAAGTAGCCCGGCCTTGTCTGCTATTCTATTTATCCTGTCTTCAGTAAGATCAAGAATGTCTGCTCATAATCCGGAAAAAAAAAAAACCCTTTTTTTTGTTGGCTGGGTACGGTGGCTCAAGCCTGTAATCCCAGCACTTTGGGAGGTGGAGGCAAGAGTATTGCCTGAGTCCACGGGTTCAAGACCAGCCTGGACAACTTTATGAGACCTCATCTCTATAATAAATCAAAAAATTAGTTGGGTGTGGTAATGCATGCCTATAGTTCCAGCTACTTGAAAAGCTGAGGTGGAAGGATCGCCTGAACCCAGCAGGTCGAGGCTGTGGTGGCTGTGAGTGTGCCACTGCACTCCAGCTTGGGTGACAGAGACTCCAACTCAAAAAAAAAAGGAAATTTTTTTTTTTTTTTTTTTGAGTTGGAGTCTCTGTCGCCCAGACTGGAGTGCAGTGGCCACTCCCAGCCACCGCAGCCTCGACCTGCTGGGCTCCGGCGATCCTTCTGCCTCAGCCTTCCAAGTAGCTGGAACTATAGGCGTGTACTACCACGCCCGGCTAGTTTTTTTTTTTTTAATTTATTGTAGAGATGAGGTCTCACCAAGTTGCCCAGGCGGGTCTCGAACCTGCAGGCTCAGGCAATCCACTCACCTCGCCTCCCAAAGCACTGGGATTACAGGCTGAGCCACCGAGCCCTGCCTATCTTTTTTTTTTTAATGATCTGCCTTATTATGCAAAAAAAACCCACCATCTTTAAACTGATGTATCTTATTTAAACCTAGACTGTGTCAGAGTCTAGCATGCATCTGGTTAAAACTATTTGCCAGTCATTGTTTAACAAAACTTTTTTTTTTAAATTGTGAATACCCTTCTATATCCTCCCCTGCATCGAATCCATTAGTCGCCTGGGTTAGTTCGACCTCCCAAATATTTCTCCAGTGCATCTATTTCTCTTTCATCACTGCCACCCCTATAGCTTAAGCACCTTCACCTTTTGCCTAATGTACCAGAGTAGCCTCTAACTGGTCTTCTAACTCTTGGCCCTTCTAAACTGTTCTACCCAAGGTAGCCATGGTAATCCATACAAAACATCAGTGTGATCATATCACTAGTCTGCATGAAACCTTTTAATAACTTCCAGGGGTTATTTTGTTTGTTTTTTGAGTGGGAGTCTTACTTTGTCACTCAGGCTGGAGTACAGTGGCATGCTCTTGGCCGTCACAGTCACAGTCCACTGGGCTCAGGAAATCCTTCTGCCTCAGCCTTCCAAGTAGCTGGAACTATAGCACACTACCATGCCCGGCTAATTTTTTTTATTTATTGTAGGGCAAAGGTCTCGCCAAGTTGCCCAGATTGGTCTCAACTTAATTCTCTTACCTCCGCCTCCCAAAGTGCTGGGATTACAGGTGTGAGCCACTGTGCCCAGCCAATTTCCAGTTCCTAAAGTCCAGTATTCTAATGTCCTCTGTGGTTGGGGCCCTTGTTTACCTCTCCAGCATCATCTTTGACCACTCTACCATTTTGTTTCTCATTCTACAACTACAGTAACCTTCTGTCGTTTCCTCAAGCTGCCAGTTCTTGTTTGCTCTAGGACAGTGCTATCCAAGAGAACACTGTAGATGGAAATGATCTATATTTGTGCTGTCTGATTTGCTCCCACTAGCCACATGTTGCTGTTGAGCACTTGAAATGTGCCTAGTACAACTGAAAAGCTGATTTTCGTAATTTAATTTCAGTTAACTTAAATTTAATAGCCACATGTGGCTAGTGGCTGCCGCGGCTCTGCTGCTTCTGCATGCGCTCTTATATCGGCTTTGGAGTACTCACTCACTCTCCCTGGCTAACTGCTGTTCGTTCATTCATCAGAGTTTAATGTACTGCTTCTGAGGGGCCTTCCCTGACTTATCAATCTAAATTAGGAGATCTCGTGTTATTGTCTCGTAGCCTCAGTACCTTTCCTATATAGCATGTAATAATAGTGGGATTGTTAATTTTTCTGATTTAACAATTTGTCTCCCCACTTGAGAGCAAGGAATCTGTTGGATTTGTTCACCATTATATAGCCAGCTTTCAGCACAGTGTCTGGCACTTAGGAGTTGTTCAGTAAATCTGTTAGATTAATGAACATTTTCTGCATTTTTGGAGTTCTTGGAAAAAGTTCACAGGTGGTTTTCTTTTTTTTAAATCTAGTCACAATGAAACACTGAAAGGTATCTCTCAGAACACATACATTCTAGGAACTGGTAGAAAGGCCACAGGACCTATAACTAGGTATCTGTCTTTGAGTAGTCCTAGGTGTTATTATACACCTAGTGTCCTTCCAGTGGTATAAGGTAGATTTTTAAAACATGTGCCTCACCTTATCTAGTCAGGCATATGTAAGCTTGTAAGCTTAGACCTACGTTCCCCAGATGATTAATTATATACATCATCTTGGATAGCACAATGCCTAATATATAGTAGTTGCTCAAATGCTAACTGATAATTCCTTTAAAGACTTCATGTGGATGGGTGCAGTGGCTCAAGCCTGTAATCCCAGCACTTTGGGAGGCCAAGGCGAGAGGATTGCTTAAGTCCAGGAGTTCAAAAGCAGCCTGGGCAACTTGGCGAGGTCTCGTCTCTATAATAAATCAAAAAATTAGTTGGGTGTGGTAGCGTGCACCTGTAGTTCCAGCTACTTGGAAGGCTGAGGTGGAAGGATTGCCGGAGCCCAGCAGGTAGAGGCTGTGGTGGCCATGAGTGTGCCTCTGCACATAATGATGTAAGAGAAGCTTCTTCTTTAGGGGCTTGGGTGGACAATTTGGGGGATGAGCTTGGAGGTCTTTAGAGAACAATTATGGATAAAAGTTATTTAAAGAGCCACTTTTGAATGGGGCAAGAAATTTCCCTACCCATTCTCCCTAAAAGTGCAGAAATGAAAAAAAAATTCTGAATGGGAAAAATTCTGAAGTGAAACCCAACCTGTGACTAATGAAATATTAGATACTATCTAGCTTAGATTTTATATGCCCAGGTTAATTATAATTCTTTTCCTGGTCTAAGTTAACTATGTCTAAAAAAAATTGTTTTCCCAAGAACAGCTATTTCTGGAAGATGGGATGTCATGGTGGTGAGTAATGGGGAACAGGAGGGAGAAAGTAAGCATGGCTATTTTTTGAGATTGTGAGCTAGTTGGAAAAACACATCCATGATGTGTAATGATGCATTGCCAGGTGGATTCCGAAGAGCCGGTCTTTGAGGCTGTCATCAACTGGGTGAAGCATGCCAAGAAGGAGCGAGAAGAATCCTTGCCTGACCTGTTGCAGTATGTGCGGATGCCCCTGTTGACCCCCAGGTATATCACAGATGTCATAGATGCTGAGGTAAGTCATGTGAAACACTCAGGATCCAAAACTTTGCCTAGCTCTTGTAGTTTACTATTGTGTGCTCCAAAGTGATTATTTTAATGTAGGTACAGAGTCTCCTGGTTCACCTCTCCAGGAATGCCAGAGACAGTGGTGCTAGGAAGTCCCCAGGCATATTTCTAGGAAAAGTTAATTGCTTGGCAAGTCAGGCTCCTGACACAAATGAAAATCTGTGGTTTAGTTTTGGGTTTTGTTGTCTTTTTGTTTTACATGCCCTTAAGTGTTTTATATAAACATCAGATGATAAGCTTTGTCCCCTTTTCCATTAAACATAAATTGTTCCAGCTTGTCCTGAAAAATAGGCAAAGATGCTTTGCTTAGCAAGCCACTTTATTTTGACCTCTGAAGGCAGTGTGAAAGTAGTTTGGTACATTTTTGTGTCAACTTTGGTCATATCATGTTGAGTTTATTTATAAAACTGTTTTCTCCAACTTAGGTTCTTTGTGACATGTTTCCTTATTTTTACCACATATACCACTATGTTACATGGATCGTACTTTGGGGAACACTGACTTATAACATGTAGGTAAAGCCCAAGTCAGTGAATGAGTTCCTCCTGCTTACCCAGCCCTAGATCTCTTTGGACGTTAACACGGACACAGTTTTTCCATTAGAAAAGTTGCAGGATGGTTAGTGTCACATCTCAAACTTTCTCCTATTTGCAATTTCTTCTTATAACCCTTTCACATATACCTTGTGTCTAGTTCTTTACACTGTGGTTAGGAGCACAGACTCTGGAGCCATACTCAGGGAATGGAAGTCCCAAAATCACCATTGACTATGTGAACTTTTTTTTTTTTTGAGTTGGAGTCTCACTCTGTCGCCCAGACTGGAGTGCAGTGGCCACTCCCGGCCACCGCAGCCTCGACCTGCTGGGCTCTGGTGATCCTTCCACCTCAGCCTTCCGAGTAGCCGGAATTACAGGCATGCTCTACCACACCTGGCTGATTTTTTTGATTTACTGTAGAGATGAGGTCTCGCTGCCCAGGCGGGTCTCGAACCCGCGGGCTCAGGCAATCCACTCACCTCAGCCTCCCAAAGGCGCGGGATTACAGGCTGAGCTACCGAGCCCGGCTGACTATGTGAACTTTAAGCAGCTAACTTCATACATTATGCCTCAGATTTTTCTTTTCTTTTCTTTTTTTTTTTTTGAGTCTAATTTCTCTCTGTCACCTAGGCTGGAGTGCAGTGGCATGCTGACAGCCACTGCAGCCTTGACCTGCTGGGCTCAGGCGATCTTTCTGCCTCAACCTTCCAAGTAGCTGGAAATACAGTTGTGAGCCACTAAGTCTGGCTAAGTTTTCTTGATTTATTGTAGAGATAAAGTCTCACTAAGTTACCCAGGCTGGTCTCACCCCTGGACTCAGGCAGTCCTCCTGCCTCCACCTCCCAAAGTGCTGGGATTAGAGGCGTGAGCCACCACACCCAACTCATGCCTCAGGTTTTTTATCTGTAAAACGTAGATGATAATAATATCTACCTCATAGGTTATTGTCAGTATTAAATAAGTTAAAAACTTTTAGAATCATGTCTTATACTTACGTATTTACCACTGTTATTGTTTATTTTTCTTTCTAGTTTATACTGAAAATTTCTTGGATCAGGTTAATAGATGCACTGTGTGACTAGAACTTGTATCAATTAGAATCTCAGTAGGAAACATGATCAAAATAGGACAATTTGAGGAGGGTTTATTTATAAAAGGCTGTTTACAAAGGTGTGAACATAGAGAAACAACAAAAGGCAGTGAAATAACCTGGATGTAGTATACCCAAGCAGTGAACAACTCCTTAGCCTGAAGGGGGGCAAGATCGAGAAGTGGTTACCAGAACCTGAAAGGAAAGAGTCAGGTAGAGTCACTACCTGGAGAGGAACCTTGATTTTTGGTTGGGCTGATCTGTGCCAGAGTCCAGAGGGCATGGGAGCCCTGTTGACATAGTTTATGTAGGCTAGTCTTCTGAGGCTGGAGCACAGTAGAGAAAAGTACAGAGTGAATTGGGGCAAATGAAAGATGTCTGGTACAGAGCTATCAGAAATAAACATGGGGATTATGGCAGTGCTGTGAACCTCAGGGAATTGTTTTAGACAAGATATACTTCTTTCTGTCACCCCAGAAAATACCAGAAGCTTTTTGATTTTCCCTTAAGATTCTTATTAGTTATTATGTACTTATATTTGCATAATCCCAGGAAGGATGTACAAAGTAATAAAAGTAGCTACTTGTAAGTGCCAAGGTAGATGGGGAATGTTTCTCAATATGTGTTTTTATATCATTTGATCTGTTATCTGTGTAATATATTACCTATTTTTAAAATAAAAATTTTAAATAATTTTTATTTTGAATTAGAGTCTCACTTTGTCGCCCAGGCTGGAGTGCAGTGACATGCTCACCAAGGCCACTGCAGCCTTGACCTGCTGGGCTCAGGCAGTCCTTCTGCTTCAGCCTTCCAAGAAGCTGGAACTACAGGCATGCACCACCATGCCCAACTGATTGATTGATTTTATAGACAAGTTCTCGTCAAGTTGCCCAGGCTGGTCTCAAACCCGTGGGCTCAGGCAGTCCTCTTGCTTCCACCTCCCAAAGTGCTGGAATTACAGGCATGAGCCACCGTGGCCAGCCTAAAATAAGTTTTTAAAATTGCTTCTGGAAACCTAGAGCATAGTTATTGCCAGCAATACTCCTGGAATCACAGGGCTTTGGAAATTGGTTTCCTATGTTAATTCTTTATATGTGCCGTTTATACTCTTAAGGTATTAGAGGAAGGCCCTGTGGCTTACTCTACTATCTGCTGTATTTCAGCCTTTTATCCGCTGTAGTTTACAGTGCAGGGATCTGGTTGATGAAGCAAAGAAGTTTCATCTGAGGCCTGAACTTCGGAGTCAGATGCAGGGACCCAGGACAAGGGCTCGCCTAGGTAAGATGGCATCTTGGCAGAATGAGGGGATATTTTTCAATTACTTCTTGAAAGTGACTTAATGTAGATGAAAATAACATTCTGGAAGAAGTAAAAAGGCACCATGTTTCAGATCTTTTATTGTATCACCTCAGACAAGTCACTTTACCACTCTGAGCTATCTTTTCCCTAAACCAAGGACAGCTTCCCTGTCTACCTCACATAATTATTTGGACATTAGATGAGTTAAGATGTGAAAGCACCTTATTAATTGTCAAGTGTTAATGTAATATGTTATAATTTTTTTCAATATATTTAGATCCTGTGAATTAGAGATTATTTTAAGTGCCATGTAGTAAGAGGCACACTCATTCTCACCTCTCCCCTTGTGTGTTTTTTCCATTCTGGAATGAAAAAGGAAGAAAAGGTGCCAATATGGTAGAAAGTACAGTGGTTTTGGCAGTGACAAGCAGTAGTTGAGCGCCCAGGCTGTGGACTGTGTTGCTTTTCTTTTTTATTTTATTTTTGAGTCAGGGTTTCATTCTGTCACCCAGGCTGGAGTGAAGATCACAGTTCACTGCAGCTTCAGCCTCCTGGGCTCAGGTGTTCCTTCTGCCTTAGCTGCCTGGGCTCAGGTGCTCCTTCTGCCTCAGCTGAGACTACAGGTGCACACCACTAAGCCCCGCTATTTTGTTTGTTTGTTTTTTGTAGAGACAAGGCCATGCTATGTTGCCTAGGCTGGTCTCAAACTCCTGGGTTCAAGCAATCCTTCTGCTTGGCCTCCCAGAGTGGTGGGATTATGGGCCTGAGCCACTGCACCTGGCCTCTTTTCATCCAGAGGTTTCCATTGCAAATTTATTTGTTGAAGACATCAAGCTGTAGGATTTCCCACATTCTGGATTTTGCTGATTACATCTTGGGAGTGTCATGTAACATGTTCTGTCTGCTATTTTTCTGTAAACCGGTGGTTGGAATAGAGACTTGATAAGATTCAGGCTCAATTTTTTGGAAAAAGTACTTCCTCGGTGGTAGTGTTATCTTTCCTATTTATCACATCAGGAAGCAGAAAATGTCTGATAGTAATATAATTAGCTTTTCATCTAATGATTACAGCAGCCATTGATGACAACTGTCAGATCCCTTACTTCATTAGGGGTTTACCTGTGTTTCCTGTTAACTTCAAGGTGCTATGGTTGCTCTTTGAAGTCCAGGTTACTTATAGGATTATTTTGGTCTCCTTAGTGCCTTCCTAGTGATTGAATTGTCCAAAGCTCCAGCGAATTCTTCTCTTTATGAGTTCTGTTAGAGCAGATGCACAGGAGATTTGCTCAGAGAGACTTTGCTTTTTGAAAAGAGCCAAGGTAGGAAACATTTTATCAAAATAAGACCATAGAGGAAAGGGGAGGATATAAAGGCTGTCAAAATAGCTAACTTCTTCGGGGAAATAGAGAAAAAGACTTTCCTTTAAAACCCAGTACTACCCTTAACTGTACCCCACAATATCATAATAAAAAAATATTGATTATAAAAATAAATAAATAAATAAATAAATAAAACCCCAGTGTTTTGTTACCTGGTAGTGAACAAATTCATCACCTAGTGGTAATGAACGAGCAGGGAATGTGATCATAGATTTGGCTAAATTGGAAAAGTAAATGTTTATGGAAAAGAGATTTTTAGAAATCTATCACTTGGTTCCAAAGCCTCAACACTCAACATTTATGTGACAAGGTAAGAGAGAGTTTTTTCCCCAGAACAAAAAAAACTTGTGTGTGAATTTCTAGATTGAGCAGGACAGAGTGCCTTTAGGCTCCCACCTTTACTGAAGATCTCTGTCAACCAAAGTTCTCTAGACAGGTGAAATGATGCAGGGTTCAAGTTTGCCTTCTGGAGTTTTAATGTTGTCCAGAAATGTGACTTTGAGACTCAAGAGCTAGAACCTCAAGAAGAAATAACTTCCTATTAGGCAGCCTAATGATGTATCTCCTATTTCAGATGGCATCTTGGCCACATAAAACAAGATACCCTAGAACTGTTTCTGCTTACACTTCCCTGTGAGTAGTTACCCAGCCAGGGATGGTGAAGTAACCTATGTCTTTTTTCACCTTTGTCTTCAGGAGCTAACGAAGTGCTTCTGGTGGTTGGGGGCTTTGGAAGCCAGCAGTCTCCCATCGACGTGGTAGAGAAATATGACCCCAAGACTCAGGAGTGGAGCTTTTTGACAGTAAATATTGATGGAACCATTCATTGGATGGAGCTTAAATGTCCTCTGTCCCTGATGCTAGATCATAACTAATCCACCCCTGCAAGTAGAAAAGCCTACTAATGGCATGTTTCTCACATTAGTGTTGTGTATACAGTAGGTACTCAGTGAAAAGTTTTTTGTTTTTTTGTTGTTGTTGTTGGAGTCTCACTCCCAGGCTGGAGTGCAGTGACACACTCCTGGCCACCGCAGCCTTGACTTGCTGGGCTCAGGTGATCCTTTTGTCTCAGCCTTCCAAGTAGCTGGAACTACAGGCATGCGTTACCACACCCAGCTAATTTGTTGATTTACTGTAGAGACAAGGGCTCACCATATTGCCCAGGCTGGTCTCGAACCTGCGGGCTCAGGCAGTCCTTTTGCCTCAGCCTCCCAAAGTGCTGGGATTATAGGCTTGAGCCACCGTGCCCAGCCAGTGAAAAGTTTTTAATTGTTTAGATTCGACTTTAAAAATGTCAGTGGCCCTGTGTCAAATTCAACTCAGCTGGCCACCACTAGTTAGGTGCCTTTCTAAGCTGTCTGTATAATTCCTAGCTTGCTTCATCAGTCATGCTATGTTAAACTGAACTCAGTTTAAATTGAACTAGTGTTCGATTGAACTCAGAAGTTTCTCTCTTTCTCCCTCATTATGTCTCCATGTCACTGCTGCATGAACAATAATAATTTCTGAGAAAACATGGAAACCAATTTTAGTACCTTTTAAGATCTTTGAATCCCTTAGATTAGGAATATGGGAATACTTTTCCGCTTTATGGAAGGATATCAGTCTCTTAGCCCCAGTACCTTATGGAAAGGAAGCCAGATACTGGGTAATAGAAAGCCATTAAATCTTTTGGAAGCCTTGGAAAGAGGCAGATGTGCAGAAGGCTTGCATCTTTAATAGCACTACAACAAGCATTTCATTCAGGAGGCAGCCCCTGAGGGCCGCTTGAGGATGTATCACTCAAGTGGGGTTCACAGAGGTGTGTAGATGAAAACAGAAAGGATAGCAAAAGGTAAGGCCCCAAATTTGTCTAACTGAAAAACTCTATGCCTCTTCTTTCCTAAACCCACAGAGCATCACTCGTAAGAGACGTTATGTGGCTTCCGTGTCCCTACATGACCGGATCTACGTAATTGGTGGCTATGATGGCCGTTCCCGCCTCAGTTCGGTGGAATGTCTAGACTACACAGCAGACGAGGATGGGGTCTGGTATTCTGTGGCCCCTATGAATGTTCGACGAGGCCTTGCTGGAGCCACCACCCTGGGAGGTAGGCTTGGTGTGCAGGGCAAAATGTCCATCTTGTTGTGGCTTGATCAGGGTGTTTACCTCTCCTGTTGTCTAGCAGCAGCATGAAATATGGAGAATAAACCAGTAAGGTCAAATATTCCTTTTTGCTTTTGGAAGTATCAGTGTCACAGAAGCTGTTCAATATTCATGGGTATTTCAATACTGGCTACAAAGTTGGTAAATCAAGTTTCAAGCTGCTGGGTGAGATATTGGCACTAGTTTTATTTTTGCAAACTCCCATGAATTTTTTTGGTTTTTGGGTTTTTTTTTTTTTAATCAGTGTGTCACTCTATTGACAAGGCTAGAGTGCAGTGCATGGTCATGGCTCACTGTAGCCTCATCTTGCTAGGCTCAGGCTGTCCTTCTGCCTCAGCCTTCCACCTGGAACTACAGGTACACACCACCATGCCCAGCTAATTTTTTTTTGTTTGACTTATTGTAAACACATGGTCTTCCCGTGTTGTAGGCTGGTCTTGAACTCCTGGGCTCAGGCGGTCCTGTTGCCTCGGCCTCCCAAAGTGCTGGGATTACAGATGTGAGCCACCACACTCAGCCCATGTGTTGTTGTTTTTTGTTTTTGTTTTTGTTTTTGAGATGGAGTCTCACTCTGTCGCCCAGGCTGGAGTGCACTGTCACAGTCATGGCCACCGTAGCCTCAACCTCCTGGGCTCAGGTGATCCTTCCCCTTCAGCCTTCCAAGTAGCTGGAACTACAGGCACGTGTCACCATGCCCTGCTAATTTTATTTTTGATTTATTGTAGAGACGAGTTTTCACCAAGTTGCCCAGGCTGGTCTCAAACCCCTGGTCTCAGGCAGTCCTCTTGCCTTGACCTCCCAAAGTGCTGGGATTATAGGTTGGAGCCACTGTGCCTGGCCCATGTTGTTTTTTTAATGCTTTTAAAGACATCTTACCCCGTTCTTTTTGGATGTCTTGACCATGCTTTCTTCCTTATCTATAAGACTTAATGGACTTATCACATTTAAAAAATACTTGGCTTTTGCTCCCAGATTTTTTTTTAAAGTCCTATAAAGAATTTGTAGAGAAAACAGTTCTTAGAAATGTCTCATTCTTGTTGGGCCTGGTGGCTCATGCCTGTAATCCTAGTACTTTGGGAGGCCAAGGCAGAAGGATTGCTTGAGACCAGCCTGGGCAACATAGCAAGACCCCTGTCTCTACAAAGAGTCAAAAAATTAGCCAGGTGTTAATGGCATGTGCCTGTAGTCCCAGCTACTTGAGAGGCTGAGGAGAGAGGATTGCTTAAGCCCAGGAGTTTGAGGCCGCAGTGAGCTGTGATTGTGCTACTACACGCCAGCCTGGGTGAAAGCTTGAAACCTCAACTCATTAAAAAAAAAACTCATTCTCTAATAGTCTGTGATTTGTTCATTCTGAGCAGATATGATCTATGTCTCTGGAGGCTTTGATGGAAGCAGGCGTCATACCAGCATGGAGCGATATGACCCAAACATTGACCAGTGGAGCATGCTGGGAGATATGCAGACAGCACGGGAAGGTGCTGGACTAGTAGTAGCCAGCGGAGTGATCTACTGTCTAGGTATTGAGTCTGGGATGCAGGAATGGGAGAGAGCTCAATGGGTAGTAGACTCTGCGTGGGGATCAACTAAAACCCTTGTCTGTAGCCGGGCGTGGTAGTGCGCGCCTGTAGTTCCAGCTAATTGGAAGGCTGAGGCGGAAGGATCGCCGGAGCCCAGCAGGTTGAGGCTGCAGTGGCTGGGAGCATGCCACTGCACTCCAGTCTGGGCGACAGAGTGAGACTCCAACTCAAAAAAAAAAAAACCAACCCTTGTCTGTCTCAATATATTTTCCATTAATTGGGATTATCTTTATCTTGTAAGCAGAAAGTAGGGTACTGTCATATTTCTCTTAGGGTTATTGGAAGTCTTATTCTATTGGGAGAATAAGAACTAAAAGAATTAGTTGAAGCAATCAAAAGGCTGGGAATGGGCATGAGGATTTTCCACTCTTTCTGGCATGGTCTTTCCTTTGTCTTTCAGGAGGATATGATGGCTTGAATATCTTAAATTCAGTTGAGAAATATGATCCCCATACAGGACACTGGACTAATGTTACGCCAATGGCTACCAAGCGTTCTGGTAAGACCAGATCTGAAGGAGGGGACAGTAGGGAGTGCTGTCAGATCTTTACTTTTGTAACAGTGGTGCAATCACAGGACAGGGTGTCAGAAAATTGGAGTTACAGTTCCTGCTTCACTTTAGATTCATGTAAAAATGAGTCAGATTCCATTCTCCTCTTTGCCTCTGTATTCTGTAAATACTAGGATGAGGACAGCTTAAATTTTCCTTTTTTTTTTTTTGAGTTGGAGTCTCACTCTGTCGTCCAGACTGGAGTGCGGTGGCCGCTCCCGGCCACCGCAGCCTCAGCCTGCTGGGCTCTGGCAATCCTTCCATCTCAGCCTTCCAAAGTAGCTGGAACTACAGGCACGTGCTACCACGCTCAGCTAATTTTTTAATTTATTGTAGAGATGAGGTCTCGCCAAGTTGTCTAGGTGGGTCTCGAACTCGTGGGCTCAGGCAATCCACTCACCTCAGCCTCTCAAGGCGCGGTATTACAGGCTGAGCCACCGAGCCCGGCTTAAACTTTCAACTGGATTATAAATTTGAGGACAAAAGTCTTCATATTTTTGTTCTCTCCTTTCATTTTAGAATATCTAGTACAATTTTGTGCACGTAGCATGTTAGATAAATTTTAAATAAAACCTCTGAGGCATAAGGACAGAAGAGTAGCTGTTTACCCTCACTGGAGGCTCTTTGAAATAGGCTGGGATGTATGTAGGAAGGGAGAAAGCCCCAAGCTATTCTAGTTTCCTTCCTCTGGGTAAAAAGTGCTCCAAAGCCATAGTCACAGTTCCTCTCCTTTTTCTACCCTTACTGCTTGCTTGTTTTCACTTCCTTCTTTTCTCCTAATGAATAGGGTTGGGCTAGGGTTTAATGAAAGATCATTTCAATTTATCTTTTATCACTTGAAGTCCTAGCCAGAGGTTTATAACTGGGATAACCTGTGTTGGACTAGCTTATTCTAGGCTCATTCTATCCCTCACCTACCCTAGAATTCTGCTGGCCATTAGTGGCCATGTTTTGTTTCTAGAATTCAGATTCTAGGCATAGTAACATTCTTTTGCTAATACCCTCTTTTCCCCCAGGTGCAGGAGTAGCCCTTTTGAATGACCATATATATGTGGTGGGGGGATTTGATGGTACGGCCCACCTTTCTTCTGTTGAAGCATACAACATTCGCACTGATTCCTGGACAACTGTCACAAGTATGACTACTCCACGATGCTATGTAGGGGCCACAGTGCTTCGAGGAAGACTCTATGCAATTGCAGGGTGAGAATTTAGAAACCTGGTCAGACTCATCATGTATACAGGACAGGAGTCTGTGTAATCTCCATTTTTGGACAGAGACAGGGTTGGGTAGGGGTAGACATTTCCAGTGGCATCTTTAATGAAGGACTTATATGGAGAGGAATAGAAAGCTCATTTCTTATTTATTTTTTATTTTATTTTTGAGTTGAAGTCTCACTGTATGTCCCAGGCTAGAGTGTAGTGGCACCCTCACAGCCACCCCAGCGTCGACCTGCTGGGCTCTAGTGATCCTTCTGCCTCAGCCTTCCAAGTAGCTGGAATTACAGGCACATGCTACCATGCCCAGCTAATTTTTTATTTATTGTAGAGATGAGGTCCCACCAAGTTGTCCAGGCTGGTCTCGAACCCGTGGGCTCAGGCAGTCCACTCACCTCAGCCTCCCAAATTGCTGGGATTACAGGCTGAGCCACCAAGCCTGGCCTCTTTTTTCTTTTTATGTTACTGAGATGAGGGTCTCACTATATTGCCCAAGTTTGTCCCAAACTCCTGGGCTCAAACAGTCCTCCTGCCTCAGCCTCACAAGTAGCTGGGATTATAGGCACGTACTGCCATGCCCAGCTAACTCATTTCTTTCTTTTGCTTCTTTCTCAGATATGATGGTAATTCCCTGCTGAGTAGCATTGAATGCTATGACCCTATCATCGATAGCTGGGAAGTAGTGACATCCATGGGAACCCAGCGCTGTGATGCTGGTGTGTGTGTTCTCCGAGAGAAGTGACCATTGTTGGAGCACCATCCAGAGCAAGTGACCAGTTCAAGGGACAGTTTGTGGGAGAATCAAGCATCCTTTCCAGAATGTCTGTTTCTCACTGCACAGGGTGATTACAGGCACCAGTGCAGTGATGATTGTACTTATTTGACACATCCTCCCCTTAACGCTGGTTGTCCCTGAGAAGGGTGTCTAACAGATACCCAAGGGAAGAGAATGCACATTGAATGGATGTGAGAGACCAGATCACCTCTCCCTCTGTTCTGGGGAGCACTTTCTTGTTGTTTCTAACTTATCATGTGCTTGGGAGACTACATATGTTGTGCCGCATGTGTTGCAGCGAACTAAGGTGAGTATAGGCTACTGGATGTGGGCAATATCCAGCCTAGATGATTGGAAGGATATGAAGTTGAGTAAGCTTGCAAAAATCCATCTTGTTGTTTTCCAGGAACAAATGCCTTTTCTAATGTACAAGTAGCAACACAGTTCCATTCTGGAGGAAAACAAAAGGGAGAGCCCCTCAAAACTTTGGGGGCCAAGGAGAGACATTCATCTGATACTCCCCTGGGGGGTGGGTACAGGGCTGGTATACTAGAAATGAGGTTAGAGTAAGTGAAGTAAACTGAATTTGATGGAATGCAAGTGAACCTAGAACAGCACTGAAGTATAACCTGGAAGGCTGAGAAGGGTATATTGTTTGAGAGATCTTTTTATTTCCCCAAGGTCTTTTAAAAGGAGAATGTTACGCATTTTGGCATTAAAGACTGAGAAAGTAACAAGAGTGAACAAAAGTTGGGGAGAGAGGAGCTGGCATAAATGTGGGAGCTCAGTATAACTGGGGATAAACTAGAAGTACTTGTGATGTTACAGTCGTCTTATTCCCTGCCAGGGCTCATCTAGCCATGGCAATGTTGTCTTGAATGGCAGAACTTTCTTTGTTGAATCAAATACTACTACACTATTACACTTCCACACTATTTATTTGGGGATGGGTTGGGGGTGACAGCAGCCTAGTAGTTCAGCTACCTGATTACTGCCTCATTCCTTTTGGGGCATTACCACTAAGGAGTGGTTTATACTGCAGTGTTTGGTACATGTAGTGTTTTTTCTGCTATAAGTTTCCCTTACCTGTCCTTGGAGTGAATTTTATTTATCCTAGTACAAAATAATCAAGAACAACCAAAATTATTTTGTTAATTCCAGTACCTCTGCTGTCAACATTTCTGAGCTACCGTTCAAGCCTCATCTGTGTCATGGAGTGAAATTCATGTTTTATGGGCATTGGGAGCATGGGAACATAATAATCTAAACAAGGGTATATTAATACTTTCCCTTTGCTCTGAAATTCCATTTTTTCCTTTTTCTCTGAATTGTATTGACCTACAGAGTTAATTTCCTTTGTATTTTTTTTTAAATATTAAAAATCTATTGTCTCAAGTGCCTTTAAGAGAGTTTATGACTAACCAGCACTTCCTTAAGCAGTTATTTTGGGGGATAAGCATAAGGATCAGCTGTACATCCTACTCATCAACCTGTTCACCTTGTGTGTTTGCCAACTAGTTCTATTTCTCTGTTAGACACAGGTAAGGGGTGTCTAGCAGAGAAACAGCAGAACTAGTAACTCTAAGAGTTACTTGAAAACCAAAGAAAAAGACTGGAAAGAGATGATCCTTAGCACTCAGTTGGGTGTTAGGGTTTCAGTCACCCAGTTCTTCCATTTCCTTCAATTTATGGTGTGTGATAGAAACAGTAATGCAGAAGGTCTACAAAACTGCAAAAATCTTGATGCTTCTAGAGCGAAAGGAAGGAAGAGTCACAAGGGGAAGTTATTTTTTCCTTTTTTTTTTTTTTTTGAGTTGGAGTCTCACTCTGTCACCCAGACTGGAGTGCAGTGGCCACTCCCAGCCACCGCAGCCTCGACCTGCTGGGCTCTGGCGATCCTTCCGCCTCAACCTTCCAAGTAGCTGGAACTACAGGCGCGCGCTGCCACACCCAGCTAATGATTTTATTGTAGAGATGAGATCTCGTCGAGTTGCCCAGGCGGGTCTCCAACCCGCGGGCTCAGGCAATCCACTCACCTCAGCCTCCCAAAGCACGGGATTACAGGCTGAGCCACCGAGCCCGGCTGGAAGTTATTTTTTCTAATGGTGCCTGCCAGCCTTCTTTAGTAGGTGGATTGTGTCTGCTAAAATTAAACCACATCCCATGAAATATGTGGCTCCTCCTGTCTCAGGAAGAGATCCAGAGGAGGGTAAATGGGAAGCAGAGACGGGGATAAAAGACTGATGGCTTTTAGGTTGTCTTCAGTGCTGACTTCTGAGTTTCAGACCAAATGCACAAATAGTTCATACCCTGTAGCCAGAACAGAATCTTCTGCAGAAAGATCAACAATGTAAAACTCATAGCTCCTTTTTCACACTTTCCCCAATCTTACACCTTTTATTTTTATTTTTTGAGTTGGAAGCTCACCCCTTCCACCTCACCCTTCCAAGTAACCGGAACTACAGGCATGTGCTACCATGCCAGGCTAATTTTTTGATTCATTGTAGAGATGAGGTCTCGCCAAGTTGCCCAGGATGGTCTTGAACCCGTGGACTCAGGCAGTCCTCTCACCTTGGCCTCCCAAAGTGCTGGGATTATAACTTTGAGCCACCATGCCTGGCCCATACTTTCACATGTTCATACACATACACAGAGATATCCCTAAATGTATGGTTCATCCTTTTTTTCTAGCTCCATAACTGGCAACCAGCCACTAGTTACCTAACCTAGGAAAACTATCATTTATTTTTTGTCACCTCCTGCATCACAATACAGACATCCATTAGTTTCTAAGTTCTATACAATTTTATCTTTAATTATTCAAAATCTATTCCCATATCTTCATTCCCTCTGCTACCAGATAGTTCAGGCCTTTATATCTTGGCTGGACTCATGGGGTAATAGCCTTCTGATAGCCTTACTCCTATTCTTTTCCTCTTCAAATCCAGCCTCTCCATTTTGGCATAAGTTATCTTTCTAGAGCACACATAGGATCATTGTAGTACTTAACATACAGTAGATAGTAAATATTGAACAGTTATTTCTGGCCTAAAATTCCATAGATTTCCAATGTTCATATTCTAATTTTAAAATTTCTTAGCATTACATTAGATCCATGGTGATCTAGGCCTATTCTACCTTTCTAAATTTCCGTCTACTACCACTTCTTTCCCCAGGCATCATGTGGTTCATTCAGTCACAGTGGTCTACTAACCATTACTAAATTTTATCACCATTTTTCATATAATGCTGTTCCCTCTGTCCAAAATAATGTTGCTTCTCTGACAATCCTAGTCACCTTTTAATACCTAATTCACATGTCACCTAGGTAAAGCCATTTCCAATTCCCCATATAGAATTACTACTCCCTAACTCATGCTTCCATTTTGCTTTGCTTCCGTGATTGTATCACAGTCCCTTGAGTTTGAGTCTGTTTTCCTGTTTAGGCTACATTCTTTTTTTTTTTGAGTTGGAGTCTCACTCTGTCGCCCAGACTGGAGTGCAGTGGCATGCATGCTCCCGGCCACCGCAGCCTCGACCTGCTGGGTTTCGGCGATCCTTCCACTCAGCCTTCCAAGTAGCTGGAACTACAGGCACGCACTATCACACCCGGCTAATTTTTATTTATTTATTGTAGAGATGAGGTCTCACCAAGTTGCCCAGGCAGGTCGCAAACCCACAGGTTCAGGCTATCCATTCACCTCAGCCTCCAGGATGCGCGGGATTACTTGCTGAGCCGAGCCAGCTTAGGCTACATTCTCAAATGCAAAGTGCATGTGGTCATTGTGTCCTAGAGGTTTAGCATAGTGTTTGCTATATCTAAAAATGGAATTAATGAAGAACAAAGAGGAAAAAGAAGAAGAAAGTCCAGATGGGGGTGGTGGGTAGATTAGACATCATTTAATCAGGTGGTTTAGTCCCCCCCCCCATATTCTGCTTTCCCTGCCCATTTCAGGGAACGCAAGGCTTGATGTAGTAGCACTAATAAGCTGGAGAACTGAAGATTAAACATGAATAAGAAAGTACTGTTTAGTGTAATTAAAAGGAGTGGCTTTAGAGCTGCACCTGGGTCTATGGACCCTGGAAAGTAACATTTCTGATCTTTACCTTCATTTTGTGTACAACAGTGCCAACCCCATAAGGAAACTAGTGATTTAATACATTTCTAGAAGCGCTTCAACAAGATGTTTTGATACATAATAAATGGTCTCTGTGATTAGAACAGAGACCAGCAATTAAAGCTTCCAGGTATCTTCTTCCAACACCAAAAAAGGGGCATGTCTCTCTAGGTAGTTTCCTGTAGAAGACGCTACTGGAATTGGGAAGCCGACCCAGGTTCCCTTCACATTGCCCCCAATAATGTCCCCATTCATTCAGGAGACAATTCAAATCGCAGAAAACTAAACAATAAGGTAATCCTAATGAGTTATCTGTCTAAGTCTTAAGAGAAGCCCAGGCCCTGGTGGGTACGGAGATTTGTCAACGGCTTCAGGAAGTGACTCTGTCACAAAGCCTACCGACAGTAAGATTGAGAAATGAAAGAGGGCGCTTGCGCAATAGCGTGCGGAGCACCGGAGGCAGGCGCCTGCGCAGATAAGGTGTGCTCGTCTGCGCCCCGCCCCGCCTCTTCTAAGCCGCGCCCGCGCAGTTACGAACGAGCCCTAAGAGACAGCGCCTGCGCGGTCGTGGCCGAGAAGGCTTTGGCGGTAGCGGCGATGGAACCAGCGGAGCAGCTGAACGAGTTAGTGTCAGCCGAGGGCCGAAACCGGAAGGCGGTGCTGTGCCAGCGTTGCGGCTCCCGGGTGCTGCAGCCAGGGACCGCTCTTTTCTCCCGCCGGCAGGTAGGGAGGCAGGTTAGGCGCCGTTTACACCCGCGCTCTTCCAGAAGGGCCACCGCGGTCAGAGTCAGTCCCGGCTGGTCCATCTTCGGAGGCCGCGCCCCTCCGCGGGCCTTCCGTAAGCCCCGCCCCTGGGACTCCTGCGGCGAGGCCCTGCCCCTGAGACTGCTGCTGCGGGAGGTAGACCTGGATCCAGCCTTTTCGATCCACCGGAGCCTTTACCGGCAGAGCCCTTCCCTGTGTGTTTTCACCTGACCTTTGCCAGCGCAGCTCTCTGTCCTGGGCGCCACCGCGGAGAGCTTCTGGTTGCGTGCCCAGCCGTCTCCCGGGTCGCCCAGCCTGGCTGCTGCGCGGGCACGTGGAGGGGTGAGCCCATCCCTGCTTCCTGGAGCTCCCGTGGGCCTGCCCGACACACAGGTGTATCTTTCAGCCCACACCATATCCCGCCCGCCATTCCTTAATTCACCGTCTCATTTCTGGCGGGCGCCTGCTGCTCTACAGAGGGGCCCAGCTTTGGAATAGGGGACGTGATAAAATAATTCCTGTAGCCTACATACTTTATCAAGGTATTGGAAGCCAAAATTTTCCAGATGAACCCTATTTTAAGTGAGATAGATATCTGAAGTTCTTGAAATAAATTTCGAGGAAAAAAAATTTTTCCTTCAAGTTAGGAATTTTAACACCCTCCCTACCACCATCATCCCAAGTAAGAAAGTTGAAAAAAATCTTTGTTGGTAAACTTTATTAAAGTGAAACGTACCCAGCAGGAAAGTGCAAAGTGTAATGTTATTTCAACCATATGCATATCCTGTCATTAAAAATTATTTCTAAAAGTATAAAAATTGCCGGGCAAGGTGACTGACGCGTGTAATCCCTGCTCTTTGGGAGGCTGAGACAGGATTGCCTGTGCCCAGGGATTTGAGACCAGCCTGGGCAACTTGGCCAGACCTCGTCCCTACAATAAATAAATAAAAAGGAGCCGGGCGTGGTGGTGTGCATGTCTGTGGTTCCAGCTACTTGGGAGGCTGAGGGAGAAGGATCACCTGAGCCCGGCAGGTCGAGGCTGCTGTGGCCATAAGCGTGCCACTGCACTCCAGCCTGGGTGTCAGAGTGGGGTTCTGACTCAAAAAAAAAAAAAAAAGCAGGTTATTATTACTATTATTATTTCTTGAGTTGGAGTCTCAGGCGTGCGCTACCACACCCGGCTAATTTTTTGATTTATTGTAGAGATGAGGTCTCACCAAGTTGCCCAGGCGGGTCTCGAACCCGTGGGCCCAGGCAGTCCACTCACCTCGGCCTCCCAAGGCGCGGGATTACAGGCTGAGCCACTGACCCGGACTGATAGGGAAGAATTTGTGTGAAAGCACTTAGGTTAGTTCCCATACCCCTTTCCCAGGGCAAGATTTTGTCTACTTTTATAAACTGACAGAAATTAAGAGACGCACTAAAGGAGTTTATTTTATTTTATTTCATTTTTTTGAGTTGGAGTCTCACTCTGTCGCCCAGACTGGAGTGCAGTGGCCACTCCCGGCCACTGCAGCCTCGACCTGCTGGGCTCCGGCGATCCTTCCGCCTCAGCCTTCCAAGTAGCCAGAATTACAGGCACGCGCTACCACGCCTGGCTGATTTTTTATTTATTATAGAGATGAGGTCTCACCAAGTTGTCCAGGCAGGTCTCGAACCCGCTGGCTCAGGCCATTCCCTCACCTCAGCCTCCCGAAGCACAGGATTACAGGCTGAGCCACCGAGCCTGGCTAGGAGTTTATTTTAAAATTCTTAATTCTTGTTTGATATCTTAACTTGATCTTGCCAGAAACTGTGTAAGCAAATTATGCATGTTACATTTCTTTTTGTTTCTCAACTAACAAAGTAGCTTCTATTCTTAAAGGGGGCCCAGAATTGTTTTTGCTGGGCATGGTGGCTCATGCTTGTAATTCCAGCACTTTGGGAGGCCAAGGAAGGAGGATCACATGAACCCAGAAATTTGAGACCAACTGGGCAAAATAGTGAGACCTCATCTCTACAAAAAGTAGAATAAACTAGCTGGGCATAGTGGTGCATGCCCGTAATCTCAGGTACTTGGGAGGCTAAGGCAGAGGATTTCCTTGATTGTGCTACTGCACTCCAGCATTGGCAACAAAGTTAGACCCTGACTAAAAAAAAAAAAAAAAAGTTGTGTTTTAAATTTTTTCCCTCTTTTTTGAGTTGGAGTCTCACTCTGTCGCCCGGACTAGAGTGCAGTGGCCACTGCCGGCCACCGCAGCCTCGACCTGCTGGGCTCCGGCGATCCTTCTGCCTCAGCCTTCCAAGTAGCTGGAATTACAGGCATGCACTACCATGCCCGGCTGATTTTTTGATTTATTGTAGAGATGAGGTCTCGCTGCCCAGGTGGGTCTCAAACCCGCAGGCTTAGGCAATCCACTCACCTCAGCCTCCCAAAGGCACGGAATTACAGGCTGAGCCACCGAGCCTGGCTCCCTCTTTTTAAAATGATATAAAATGTGGGTTTTTTAATCCCCTTTTACTTTTTACCTTGGCTTCAGTATTTCTGGAAATTTCTTGTTTCTTGAGAAAGGACTGTTGGAAGAATTTTATCCCTTTCTCTGGACTCCAGCAACACAACTGTAATCCAACCCAGTTCTTCCCTTATTTCAGCCCTAAATTTTTCTCCTTTCTTTCCACAAATACTAATTTCAGCAAAAATATGACATGTAAACAGGAAGTTTTAAAAAATCTCACGGAAGATTCTAACCAACTATTACTCCCCCTCCCCCCACAAATGTCCCTGCCCTCAGAAAGTAAGTAACTTTGGGGGCACTGAACTCTTTAATGCTTTGGGACAACCCCCACTAAGGTTTGGTGTAGCTCTTTTTTGTTATAACTCTGAAATATCTTAGAGAAACCACCATTAGAGCATTTACAGCAGGGCTGTTATTCATTTCTGCAGGTGTTAAAGGAGCTCTCTTAGCCATTAAATAAACCTGGGGAAAAGTAGACTGTAAGGAGTTCTGGTAAGAGGTGGCCAGTAGCATGCTTTCTCACTCCTCCAGTGGACTAGCCCAGTATAGTCTCCAGACAGGAACAGTTTGAGAACTAGATTACAGGTCCTGCCTTTGAGATGATCTAGGGCCTAGTAATTACTGTATCTCATATTGCACAGTTCTTTAGGGTTTTTTTTTGGTTTTGTTTTGATTTTTTTTGAGTTGGAGTTTCACTCTGTTGCCCAGACTGGAGTGCAGTGGCACACTTCTGGCCACCGCAGCCTTGCCCTGCTGGGCTTTGGTGATCCTTCCGCCTCAGCCTTCCAAGTAGCCGGAACTACAGGTGTGCGCTACCACGCCCGGCTAATTTCTTGATTTATTGTAGAGATGAGGTCTCGCCAAGTTGCCCAGGCAGGTCTCGAACCTGCGGGCTCAGGCAATCCACTTGCCTCTGCCTCCCAAAGCGCTGGTATTACAGGCCAAGCCACTGAGCCGGGCCAGTTCTTTAGTTTAAAGCAGGGTGTTTCTCAACTGGTGGGGGAAGGGGGATTTTTCCTCTAAAGGACATTTAGCAATCTCTGTTTAGAATTAAACATTCTTGATTCTCAGAATGAGGGAGGCGTGTTACTGGCATCTAGTGGGTAGAAGCCAGGGATGCTACTAAGTATCCTGTAATGCACAAAACAGCCCCATACCACAAAGGATTATCCAGCACAAAATGTCAGTAGTGCCTGGGTTGAGAAACTCTGGCCTAAAAATTAAAGTCTTACGTCTATCATCTTAGTTGACTTTATGAAATTATTTGTAGTATTTCTTGTTTATACCACTAGAGAGTTGGGTCCTATGTCCTGTCTACTTCTGCATTTCCTGCATCTAGACTGTACATATAAGTGACAGCTTAGTAAATATTTAAATTTAAATAAATTAATTAATAAAAGCTATTCATCCAGTATAAATAATGGATTAGCATGAATAGAATAGATCATGTTAGTTGGCACCATTACTCCACTGTTATGCAACATGTGACTTGTGTTCTTTTTAAGTCACTTAATTCATTGGTTTCATATATAAAATGTTCTGGACTCAGTGCTTCTCAAAATTTTACCTAGTTTATGGTGAAGGAAATGATATTAAATGCTGAGTAGAGGCAGGGTGTACAGCAGTGTGATGTTTCATGGTTTTGAAAGAAAACATGGTTTCTTTGAAGAACTGAATATTTCAGCTTGGCCAGAACATAGATTTTTATCATACTCTATTTGACATGGTAAGGGATCTATGGGGGTGAATGCTTCCCATGGGGGTAGAAACCCATAATTGGGGCAGAATATTGGATTTTTAAGAAGACTCAGCTGGGCTCAGTGGCTCATACCTGTAATCTAGCACTTTGAGAGGCTGAGGAGGGAGGATTGCTGATGTCAGGAGTTTGAGACCACCCTGGGCAATATAGTGAGACCTTGTCCCTACAAAAAAAAATTAACTGGGCGTGGTGGCATGTACCTGTAGTTCTAGCTAATCAGGAGGCTGAAGAGAGAGGATCACTTAAACCCAAGAGCTCAAGGCTGTGGTGAGCCATGATTGTGGCATTACACTCCAGCCAGGGTGACAGAGTAAGACTTCAACTCAAAAAAAAAACAAAAACAAAAAACAACTAAATGAATATGAGTACAAGTAAAAGGAGGTGACCTATAAAAACCCAGAGTAAACTTAATTTACTCTTAGTCTTTTTGCCTCGGCATAGCCATTTCTGCTTAGTGTTTACCCCTAACACGCTTTGAATCTAGCACAGGTTAGATAGACATAGATAAGCTTCCAATAGGCAGGTTTTAGGAAGTATCCAGACATTCTACTGCCTCACCCCCTTGGCAAATCTCCATCAGTTGCAAGACAAGGACAGAGCCATAGAAATGATAATAGACCACCTTCTGGTCCAGGAGTTTGTGGATTGCAAATGTCTGGCAAGTCTCTTGCAGGAAAAATCCCTCAGGGCCCAAATCCCCAAGTTAACCTAAATCAACCCTTTGTGGCCTTCATGGCACTGACAGACTCCCCACCATGGCAGCAATCATGTGACTAATCCACCCATCTGACTGCTGTCCATCACCTGACATCAGTACCTGCGCTTTCCTGCCCTTTGTAATAACGTGGAGCAGACCACCACCCAATCACCTTAATGACCTTCTCCCATCCAAGGGAAATGGTTAAAAGGACTCAACCACAGACAGCCATTTTGCCATTGCCTTGCTAAGCTAAGCTATGGTGTGGCCATGTGGTCTTTGAGCTATGGCCAGGCCATGTTTTCTTAAGCTTTGGCCCCCTCCCCTACCATGGGGAGATGAATCACCTCTTTTTCTCTCTCTCTAATTTGCTTTCTAAATAAACTATATTCTCTAATCTAACATTTGTGCAATTCTTTGCATCTTTCATCAGCATCAGATTGCACACCAGACACTCACACCCCCAGTGGGCCTGACCTAACATTCTGGAGGCCCCACTGGGAGAGTGTGACCCTAACAACAAGTTAACTGGGGAAATCTGAATAAGACCTGTGAATTGTATCAGTGTTTATATCCTGGTTGTGATATTGTACTATAGTTTTACAAAATGTTATTTTGGGAGAAGCTGGGTAAAAGTTACAAAGATTTTTGTATTCTTTCTTTTTTTTTTTTGATCTGGAGTCTCACTCTGTCACCCAGACTGAAGTGCAGTGACCGCTCCCGGCCACTGCAGCCTCAACCTGCTGGGCTCCAGCAATCCTTTCGCCTCAGCCTTCCAAGTAACTGGAACTACAGGTGCACGCTACCACACCCAGCTAATTTTTTGATTTTATTGTAGAGATGATGTCTCACCAAGTTGCCCAGGTGGGTCTCGAACCCGTGGGCTCAGGCAGTCCACTCACCTCAGCCTCCCAAAGCACTGGGATTACAGGCTGAGCCACCAAACCCAACCTTCTGTATTATTTCTTTTTTTTTATTATTTTTTTGAATTGGAGTCTCACTAAGTCACCCAGACTGGAGTGCAGTGGCCGTTCCCGACCACCGCAGCCTCGACCTGCTGGGCTCCTGTGATCTTTCCGCCTCAGCCTTCCAAGTAGCTAGAACTACAGGTGGGCGCTACCACGCCTGGCTGATTTTTTTATTTATTGTAGAGATGAGGTCTCGCCAAGTTGCCCAGGCGGGTCTCGAACCCGCGGGCTCAGGCAATCCACTCACCTCAGCCTTCCAAGGTGTGGGATTACAGGCTGAGCCACTGAGCCCAGCTGCTGTATTATTTCTTATAACTAAGTGTGAACCTATAATTATCTCAAAAGTTTCAACTGAAAAAAAATGAGTTCATTATATTAAATGAAATAAGCCAGTCACAAAAGGACAAATACTGCATGATTTCACTTCCACCTAGAGTAATCAAATTCATAGAAAGAGAAAATAAAATGGTAGTTGCCAGGGGCTGGGGAGTGGGGAGTATTGTTTATGGGTACAGAGTTTCAGTTTGAGAAGATGAGAAAGTTCTGGAGATGGGTGGTGGTGAGTGTACTTTTTTTTTCTTTTTTTTCTCGAGTCTCACTCTGTCACCCAGGCTGGAGTGCAGTGGTGCAATCACGGCTCACCACAGCCTTGACCTCCTGGGTTTAGGTGATCCTTCTGCCTCAGGCTGTTGAGTAGCTGGTACTACAGGCATGTGTCACCATGCCTGGCTAATTTTTTTGATTTTTTTTGTAGAGACCTAGCTTGAACTCCTGGACTCAAACAATCCCCCCACCTCGGCCTCCCAGAGTGCTGGGATTACAGACATGAGCCACAACTGAGAACAGCCATTGTGTTTTATTAGAATTTAGAGAAGCAGTTATTTTGTGGGGCTGGGCTCAGTGACTCAGCCTGTAATCCCAGCACTTTGGGACGCTGAGGCAAGTGGATTGCCTGAGCCTACGGGTTCGAGACCAACCAGACAACTTGGCAAGACCTCGTCTCTACAAAAAATCAAAAATTAACTGGGCATAGTAGCACACACCTGTAGTTCTAGCTACTTGGTAGACTGAGGCGGAAGGATCGCCGGAGCCCAGCAGGTCAACACTGGGTTAGCTATGAGTGTGCCACTGCTCTCCAGCCTGGGCAGTAGAGTGAGACTCCAACTCTGGGTTATGCCCGCTGCTCTCCAGCCTGGGCAACAGAGTGAGACTCCAACGAAGGAAGGGAGGGAGAGAGGGAGGGAGGGAGGGAGGGAGGAAGGGAGGAAGGAAGGAAGGAAGGAAGGAAATTGTGGAAGGAAGGAAGGAAATTGTGGAAGGAAGGACCAAGTAGTGCATGCCTGTAACCCCAGTTACTTGGGAGGCTGAGGCAGGAGGATCACTTGATCCCAGGAGTTCATAACCATCCTGGGTAACATAGTGAGACCCTATCTCTAATTGTTTTTTGTTTCATTATTTTATTATAAAAGAAAGACATGAAAATTATTTACATGATGAAAGATTTCACAACTTTGGTGGAATGGGCAGTTTCATGCTGATGCCATTTCAACAGCGTTTAGCTTCAGTTCACATACTTCCAAGAATGTCACCATCTCTAAATAAGAAATAATCCAGCCGGGCTCGGTCGCTCAGCCTGTAATCCCGCGCCTTTGGGAGGCTGAGGTGAGTGAATTGAGCCCACGGGTTCGAGACCTGCCTGGGCAGCGAGACCTCATCTCTACAATAAATCAGAAAATCAGCCGGGCGTGGTAGCGCATGCCTGTAATTCCGACTACTTGGAAGGCTGAGGCAGAAGGATTGCTGGAGCCCAGCAGGTCGAGGCTGCGGTGGCCGGAAGCAGCCACTGCAGTCCAGTCTGGGTGACAGAGTGAGACTCCAACTCAAAAAAAAAAAAAAGAAATAATCCTTGTCATCTAGAACTACTTTGGTGTCTCCATCTTCTGGGAGAAGAACTTTATCTCCAACTTTCACAGTAAGAGGTTGAATCTCTCCAACGGCCTGAGCCAACGGCCACCACTGTCGCTTGCAATACCTTTCCCTGAGATTTTACTGGAAGCATAATGCCTTCCTTGGTTATAGTTTCGGCTGCGCTCCTTTCAACCAGTACTCTTGTCAAAGAGCAGAAGAAGCTTTCTAAATGCTTGTCCTGCCATGGCTCCTGCCTATTAGCTACAGCTCTCATGCTGCCTGCAAGACCCTATCTCTAATTAAAAAAAAAAAAAGCCGGGCTTGGTGGCTCAGCCTGTAATCCCGCGCCTTTGGGAGGCTGAGGTGAGTGGATTGCCTGAGCCCGCGGGTTTGAGACCCACCTGGGCAACTTGGCGAGACCTCATCTCTACAGTAAATCAAAAATTAGCCGGGCGTGGTAGTACGCGCCTATAGTTCCAGCTACTTGGAAGGCTGAGGCAGAAGGATCACCGGAGCCCAGCAGGTCGAGGCTGCGGTGGCCGGGAGCGGCCACTGCACTCCAGTCTGGGTGACAGAGTGAGACTCCAACTCAAAAAATAAAAATTAAAAAATAAATAAATAAATAAAGTGTATCATGGGATGGGAAATAAGCAATGTGACAGTAGCTATAATGAGAAACAGAGGGGTCACAAGCTTTGCTGGGGGTGTATTTCACGGTAGTCTGGGGCAGCTAAAAGTGTGTATATACGCTACCCACTTGGAAGAAATTAAAGCAATTGTGTGTGTTTGCCAGAGCATTTCTTCTAATGATTGGGAAGTCATAGATGGTACAAGGATCCTGGAGATAATATTCCAAACTGTAAAATTAGATTTTCCTTTTTATAAGGTAAATCCAGTATATTCATAACAATGATGGGAGAGGTCAAAGCCAGATGTCCTGTATTCATTCTCTTAACAAATATTTGCGTCCATGCTCTGTACCAGTTACTATTCTGTGCACTAGAGCTATAGTAAGGAGCAAGAAGGACAAGCTACCTGCTTTCCAGGGCTGGATATTCTGTGGAGTGAGACACTAGAAAATGAGTAAACCAATAAATTAATAAGCTAAGTTCAGAAAATAAGTGGTAGGTAAACAAGCAGGAGCAGCATGAAGAAACTTCTGGAGTGATGATGTGTTCATTAGCTTGATTATGATAATGGTTTCACCAGTATATACATGTGCCAAAGTGTATCCAACTGTGCATTTTAAATATGTGAATTTCATATGTCAGTCATACCTCTGTAAAACTCTAAAAAAAACCCAACAGCCGGGCTCGGTGGCTCAGCCTGTAATCTCGCGCCTTTGGGAGGCTGAGGTGAGTGAATTGCCTGAGCCCGCGGGTTCGAGACCCGCCTGGGCAGCGAGACCTCATCTCTACAATAAATCAAAAAATTAGCCGGGCGTGGTAGTGCGCGCCTGTAGTTCCAGCTACTTGGAAGGCTGAGGCGGAAGGATCGCCAGAGCCCAGCAGGTCGAGGCTGCGGTGGCCAGGAGCAGCCACTGCACTCCAATCTGGGTGACAGAGTGAGACTCCAACTCAAAAAAAAAAAAAAAAAACCCAACAAAAATGGGCAATAGGTCAGGGTAATTCGGATTGTATGGTTAGAGAAGACCTCCTAAGAAGGCCACCTGTGAGCTGAATACCAAGAAGGAGCTGGCCATGCCCAGATATGAGGGTAGAGAAGACTTATGCCGCTTGAGGAAGGCAAGAAGGGATAAGTGTTTCTCGAGCATAATGAGCCAGGGGGAGACTAGGACCCATATAGGGCCCTGAAGGCCATGGTTAGGACAGCATCCAGCTGCTTTCATATCTCTTTTTTTTTTTCTTTTGAGTTGGAGTCTCACTGTCGCTCAGACTGGAGTGCAGTGGCCACTCCCGGCCACCGCAGCCTCGACCTGCTGGGCTCCGGCAGTCCTTCCGCCTCAGCCTTCCAAGTAGCTGGAACTACAGGTGCACGCTACCACGCCCGGCTAATTTTTTTTTTTTTTTTTTTTTTAATCGTAGAGATGAGGTCTCGCCTGCCCAGGCGGGTCTCGAACCCGCGGCTCAGGCAGTCCACTCACCTCAGCCTCCCAAAGGTGTGGGATTACAGGATGAGACACTGAGCCCGGCTTGCTTTCATATCTCTTAGGAGTCCGACCAGGAACCAGAGACAGAGAAGCACTGCCGAGCAGCCTAGTCTACAACCTAATGAGAGTGCTTCTCTCTCTTTTTTTTCTTTCTGGCATTCCAGCTAGGGAACAGTGTAAAGTGTAGTAAAATGGGGGTGAGAATGTGCCTGGGCCCATTCAGCTTTTACCTTCTTTATGTTCTTTTCCACTACAGCTTTTCCTTCCCTCCATGAGAAAAAAGCCATCTTTGGCTGAAGGCAGCAATCCTGAAGGCGATCTCCTCCAGGAGCACTGGCTGGTTGATGATATGTTCATCTTTGAGAACGTGGGCTTCACCAAGGATGTGGGCAACATCAAATTTCTTGTCTGCGCAGACTGTGAAATTGGACCAATTGGCTGGCATTGCCTTGATGACAAGAACAGTTTCTACGTGGCCTTGGAACGGGTTTCCCATGAGTAAAATTGAAGGGAGGGGGACTCAGCTCCACCCTCAAATACAAAGCTAATCCCCATAAGAACTGGCATTTAAACTGGTATAACTGTCTGCTGCCTTCTTCTCTGTGCTAATATAAATGATGAATACCAGCATGTCCACTTGAACATGCAGAGGGTTAATCCTGCTTCCTAAAGCCTGGAGTACATACCTCTTGCTTAGTTCACTTTGTATCACAACATTTTCTAATCTCCCTTTTCTCCCAGTTGTGAGACACTGTTGTACTTTCACCAATCCAGTCTCATCCCTGGCATTCTGCCTAGGCTCTGTTTTCTCTGAGGGGCTCCCTTTTATCTTGCTCTGGAAGAGCAGTATTCAACCTTTTAACCATAATGACGCATGATAGAAGATGCCTATGTGCTGATAGTTGAAACTCCATCTTCCCCTCCTTCAAGCATACGAATATCTGAGAGTGACTGTTGTATGGCTAACCTTGTTATCTGTAGTAATTCTCAAAGCATTTACAAATTTCGGTATTTAACCCACTGATCAGAAACACATTACTTTGAACACATCTCTAATACAATGTTTGGGAACCTCTGCTCTTGGTTGATAATGACATTTTATTGTGAAGATGAATGTGATCCCTCTTCCCTTCAAATCTTGATGTGAGCCAGGTGTGGTGGCTCACACCTGTAATCTCAGCACTCTGGGAAGCAGAGGTGAGAGGGAGGACTCTTTGAGCCCAGGGGTTTGAGACCAGTCTGGACAACATAGCTAGACATTCTTCAAAAAAATTAGCCGGGTGTGGTGGTGCACACTTGTAGTCTCAGCTACTCAAGAGGCTAAGGAGGGAGAATCGCTTGAGCCCAGGGGTTCAGTGCTGCACTGAGCTATGATCATGTCACTGCACTCCAATCTGGGTGACAGAGTGATACCCTGACTCAAAAAAAGAAAAAATCTTGATATAGTTTCTCTTTATATTAGCTCTTCACTGCTACAACCTATAAGTTAAGAATCAGATTTCCCATCCCATCTGGTACCCACTCAAGAAAGATTCTGCCCTTGCTGTTAACCCAGGCAAGTAGTCAGAGTGGAGGGTGTAGGTTATATGAGGGATAGGTCTTTGACAAATTACGCATGAGTTTATAGGTTTATTTCATCTGGACACACAATTTCCTTTGTTCTTAGGAATGTTCTTAGGAAAGACTAATGGATAGTATCATTTACTCAACCTACTGGACATGGTCCTCACAGAGCTTTGGTTCAACTGGAATCTCTGTGCCAACCCAGAGTATAAACTTTCCATCCAAATGCCTTTATTTCTATAGCTGTGGGGTTGCTCTAACAAATTGATATTAACAAATTTATTTAAGCCTTCAACTTGATTTCTAATTATTCCGTCATCTCTATTCTGAAATGGCTTCCCATCTTTGATGGAATCTATGTAACCAGATTTTAGGTATATCCTATCATCCCTACCTCTAAGATTTAGAAGGCCTGAAACTGAATTAAGGACTAAATAGAGACCTGACCAGTTGAAGTCCCTTCCTTTGCATCTGTTTTCTGGTTGCTTCCTACTTCAAATGTCCCTATTTCAAACATTCTAAGGGCTCACCCACTAATGTGCAGGCCTTGGCACAGTTTTGCAACCAGTCCACCCTCCTAGAAAGGTGGCTTTCTTGCTCAGTCCACCTGAATAAGCCCCAGTAGAAAATGCGAGAACTGTGCTTTCCAGACAAATGGTCACGTATCCATTATTATGCTGTTTGCAGAAAAACAGAATTATCCACTCAGGTCAGAGGGAACAAAACCAAGTCAATGTCTCTAGGGGCATGCAGCCCCTCATATCACAAGCCAAAACTTAAGCATTTTTTAATTAAAAATTTTTGGTTTTTTTATCACAAAAATAGTACATGTTCATTGCAGATAAATTTGAAAATAGGTATAAAGTTTTTTTTAATTACTCATACTTCCATCATCCAGAGATTGCCAATAGTAATGTGTTATATACCCTTCTCAGTGTTTTTCTATATGTATGTAAACATGTATGGCTTTTTAAAAAACAAATGAGGTTATACTCTATGCTTTTATAACTTGCTTTTGTCATTTAACAAAATGTGAAATCTTTCCATATCAGTAGATATCCATCTATGTATACCATTGTTATTAGTATTCTATTGTATTGCTGTACTGTAATTTATTTGGACAATCTGCTGTTAGGTTGTCTTCAGCTACTTATAAGCAATGATATAATGTGTAACCTTATAGTTAAATCTTCAATCTGCATTCTTAATTATTTCCTTGGCATACATTATTAGATGTGGAATTGCAAGGTATGTACATTTTCAAGGCTTTGCTGTAACACATATTCTTAAAAAAAAAAAAAAAAAGAATCTGTAATTTACCCTCCTCCAGCAGTGTAAAAGAACACTCATTTCTCTGGACATTACTAACACTGGGTATTTATTATTATTAAAAATATTTTGCCAAATTAAATATTTTATAAAAGCTGATACTTTCTCAAGTAAATTCAGTAGTTCTATGAAATTGATCCTCTCTTTAATCACTGCTAGCAGATGATCAGGAAAAAGACAAATGTCATGGTATTTCTTACAAGAGCACCTAACAGTCAAGTCTACATTTCTGTAATTTACCTGGAAATTTGAAAAGAAATTCCATGATATTTTTCTAAGAATTTAGTCCATATCATTCAATAGAATTATTGGCATGACTCATCAGCAACAGCAACACCAAATTTGCCAGCTGGGTGTGGTGGCTTGTGCCTGTAATCCCAACACTTTGGGAGGCCAAAGCAGGGGCATCGGTTGACCCCAAGGGTTCAAGAGCCTGAGAAACAGTGAGACCTCATCTCTACAAAAAATTAAGAAATATATTTTGTCACTTTGATAAAGAAAATATAGTATCTCATTCTTTTAATTTGCATTTGTTTTGTTTGTAATGAAACTTTTATATCTGTATTGGTTATTTGTGTTTATTTTTTTGAGAATTACCAAATATTGTTACTTCAGTAGCCAAAACTATCGAGTTGCTATTCTGCCTTTTCAGTTTGATTTGAAAGAAATAAAGACATTTATGCAGTGGAAATTAGATTCCTATGTGTCCTTGGGAGGAATACGTAATCTGAAAAAGCAGAGGAGGGCTGAAACCCAAACTTTAGGGTTCAGCTTGAGTCTGTCAGCTAATTGCTGTTAAATGCAATTGTCATCTCTTCCTTCCTCTCACATAATAGGCTCTCAATAAATACTTGTGAATTAGTTAACTTCTACTTGCAGTAGGTAGATAGGTACTTGCCGCTATGACTGTAGAAACCTGCAGTTTCTATTTGGGAGAGCAGTTGATTTTGCCAAGGCCTAATTGTTACAAATTTTTCATTTTAATAAAAAGAAAAAAAGAATAATATATTTTTTAAAAAATGTTAACAGAATCAAAATGGGCAATGGTATACTGTCATTTTGTATATTATTGTTGTTGTCTTGAGTTGGAGTCTCACTCTATTGCCCAGGCTGGAGTGCACATGCTCACTGCCATGGCAGCCTTGATCTGCTGGGCTCAGGCAATCCTTCCACCTCAGCCTTCCAAGTAGCTGGAACTACAGGTGCGAGTTACCATGCCCAGCTAATTTTTTGATTTATTGTAGAGATAAGGGCTCGCCAAATCGCCCAGGCTGGTCTCAAACCCGTGGGCTCAGGCAGTCCTCTCACCTTGGCCTCCCAAAGTGCTGGGATTACAGGCTGAACCCCTGCACCTGGCCTTTACATTTATTTATTTATTATTTATTTATTTATTTAATTTTTAGTGGGAGTCTCACTCTGTTGCCCAGGCTAGAGTGCAGTATCATGCTCACAGCCTCAACCTGCTGGGCTTAGGAGATCCTTCGGCCTCAGCCTTCCAAGTAGAGAGAGTATCTTAATGTGGCTGTGACTGTAGCAAAGTCTTCAGAGAAAGGAAATAAAGATGTCAACCACAGTGGATGCTAACCTTTCAATTGTGACCAAAGTTTTGTTGTGTTTGGAAAAACAAATTCCAGGAAATATGTGTCTAAGTGTCAGAATTTAGAGGTAAGTGGCAAAAGTTCACGATTTCTTAAAGTTAGTTGAAACTTAGAATGCATTTTGCCTTAGATAGAAACAATGTTATGTATGTTAAGTAGTTTGTAACCTATGACACAAACCTTGTATATATACCCAAAGCATAGTGCTGTAGCAAATGATTCTGATCTAGAATCCCGGGAACAAGTCCTCTGCTGCCATGAGAGCAGGATCTCTCCAAAATCCAAAGCTGGTGACTCCAGACAGTCTATTTCAAGTTGGGGACCAGGATGAACTGTGACCTAGATAGCCATGGAGAATCCATTGAGGAGACAGAATGTGGGCTGGGAACACTTAAGGGTCCAAGGACATAGGAGGAGAGTGAGCAACTCCCATGGGTTTATACATTAACCCTTCTCCCCTTTGTCCTGAGTAGATCTGATATGAGAGGTAAGATAGAAATTTGTTGGAAACTGGAGGTTTTCTCCTAGGGAGAAGTTGCCCCAGTCAAATGGAAAATAAATTTCAAGCTAAGGGAGAGGTGGGAAGTGGGGAAAAATTCAAGCTAAGACAATTGGAGGAGAAATTGAACTCATGTAGATACTCAGGTGGGGTAACTATACTAAGGTGAGTATTTGTAACTCTGTCATTTGAAAGTCAGGCACTGCCTGTTTGAGGGTGAAACCCCAAAAAACCCCAAATTATCTTTTGGAGGGCCGACCCCTTGTAGTACAGGCTTCCCCTACTAGGTAAGTGTTCTAGGAACCCATCAGTCTCAGTGTACCAGCTAGCATTGTTGTGAGAGGCTGCATTCAGCCTCAGGAAAAAATTGTTTTGGAGAGTGTTTCAATGTGTTTTCGCATTTCAGTTTGGGTGATTTACGAGCACACCTTCCCACATTGCACTGAGTGTTCAGCAGTTTTTGACCAAAAATGGCATGACCCCCTACACCCCACCCTACCTGTTCACCTGATTTCACCCAGTGACATGTTTTTGTTTCCCTGAATGAAAGAGTCCTCAAAGGAAAATTTTTTGTTTTTGTTTTTGTTTTTGTTGGAATCTCACTGTAGCCCAGAGCCTTGACCTGCTGAACTCAGGTGATCCTTCTGCCTTGGCATTCCAAGTAGCTGGAACTACAGGTGTGTGCCACCAAGCCTGACTAATTTTTTATTTATTGTAGAGATAAGTTCTCACCAAGTTGCCCAATCTGGTCTCAAACCCCTGAGCTCAGGCAATTCTCTCACTTTGGTCTCTCAAAGTACTGGGATTATAGGCGTGAACCACCACACCTGGTAGGGAAACATTTTTTTGAGTCAGTCTTACTCACTCAGGCTGGAGTGCAGTGGCACGTTCACAGCCACCACAGCCTTGACCTACTGGACTCAGGTGATCTTTCTGCCTCAGCCTTCCAAGTAGCTGGAACTATAGGCACACTCCTCCACGCCCGGCTAATGTTGATTTATTGTAAAGACGAGGTCTCACCAAGTTGCCCAGGCTGGTCTCAACCCCCTGGACTCAGGCAGTCCTCTTGCTTCAGTCACCCAAAGTGCTGGGATTACAGGCATAAGCCACTGTGCCTGACTAAAGGAAACGTTTTGCCAATGTGGAAGAGATGAAGCAAAAAACAGCTGAAGCACTAAAAGGCATCAATATCGACAAGTTCAAAAACTGTTTTGAACAGTGAAAAGGGCATCTTGATAGGTGTATTGCATCATATGGAGAGTACTATGAAGGTGATTGAAGTTTAAATACACAAAAATAAATACACAATTTTTTAGAAGTAAATTCTGGGGGTTTTTTGGGTCCCCCTTGTGCAATCTTGGCACTGGCTCAAGCATGAATATTGAAGCATGGTCCTGGTATCACTGCTTCCCTTTATTCTTTACATTCTTTACGTTCTTTACATCAAGTGATGAACAAGATATTTTTGTTCCCATAAAGTCTCTCCATCTTCTTTAGTCCCTCTCTTGCTCAGACTGACCATGGTTCTTATGTCATTTCCCAGTATCATTTCATTGCTGTGTGGTGAAGGAGGATGGGTAGGGTATATACAGCAAAATGATGCAGGCTTATCAGGACCCTTTAGGTTGCTTGAAAACTAGAGGTGACTATGGGACTCTCTGAACTTTGCAATCTTTTATTTTATTATATTTTCTTGAGTCGCTCAGACTAGAGTGCAGTGGCATGCTCCCGGCCACCGCAGGCTCAACCTGCTGGGCTCTGGTGATCCTTCCGCCTCAGCCTTCCAAGTAGCTGGAACTACAGGCATGCGCTACCACGCCCAGCTATTTTTTTTTTGATTTATTGTAGAGACGAGGTCTTGCCAAGTTGCCTGGTGGGTCTCGAACCCGTGGGCTCAGCCAATCCACTCACCTCACCCTCCCAAAGGCGCGGGATTACAGGCTGGAATGTTTTAAATTCCTGAAGAAATGGCGTGTCTGTGATGGCAGAGGAGTTAAGCAGGGGTGAGATAGAGAAAGGGGGGAGGAAAAGTTAGAAGGAAAATTCTAAGTTAGGAGGCCGTCTAGATGATAGAAACAAATCCAAATTCCTTACAAGAGGATTAGTTTTAACTGGTGTGATGTAAAGAAGTATATTGCCAAGAAAGGGAAAGAGTTTGTGTAATTTCCATAAATAACACTGTGAATGTCACTATTTCAAATTTATTTATAACCCCTGGGTTAGAGTCAACTCTATTCTGTAGAGCAGCAGTCACAAACATTTTTCTCAGCAGTGACTTGTTGCATAGAAGACAATTTTTCCACAGATGTGGGTGGAGAGCAGCCACACTGTAACCTCACTGCTAATGTTAGTTTGTATTTGTAACTGCTCCCCAGTGCTAGCCTCACCACCTCAGATCCACCTCAGATCATCAGGCATTAGATTCTCATAAAGCGTGTGCAACCTAGATCCCTCGCATGCACAGTTCACAATAGAGTTTGCGCTCGTATGAGAATTGAATACCAGCCGGGCTCAGTGGCTCAGCCTGTAATCCTGCACTTTGGGAGGCTGAGATGAGTGGATTGCCTGAGCCCGCGGGTTTGAGAACTGCCTGGGCAACTTGGCAAGACCTCATCTCTACAATGAATCAAAAAAATTAGCCTGGCGTGGTAGCGCGCGTCTGTAGTTCCAGCTACTTGGAAGGCTGAGTGGAAGGATCGTCGAAGCCCAGCAGGTCGAGGTTGTGGTGGCCGGGAGCCCCCACTGTACTCCAGTCTGGGTGACAGAGTGAGACTCCAACTCAAAAAAAAAAAAAGAATTGAATATCACCGATGATCTGACAGGAGGTAGGGTTTATAAGGTAAGATGAGCAATGGGGAGTAGCTATAAATACAGATGATGCTTCTCCCACTTGCCTACTGCTCACCTCCTGCTGTGTGGTTCCTAACAGGCCACAGACCAGACCAGTGTCCATGGCCCAGGGGTTGGGGACCCCTGCCGTAGAGGAATAGAACATTTGTAATTGCCAGACTCTACCAACAGATGGAATGAATGCTTAATGAAGTGGCGCAAGAAAGAGATGATAGTGTTGATGTGATGATTTTTTGAGTATATGACCAGGTAGCTTCATTTTAATCATTGATATGCCTGCCTTCAGTAGGATGCAACGTTTGAGTTGTTTTGCTAGAGGAATTGACAGGCAATGAGTAACATGTTTATATACTCATACATGGGTTTCCAAAACACTTATTCGAATGTTTATCCACACACTTTCACCTTATCCCTTTAACCAGGGGCAACCACTTTAAAACTGGTGGCCTCATAAAACCCAGTTCCAAGGGCTGAAACCAAAGAACACTTTTCAGAATTTGAAGTTAACCTTCTCACCCTGGACTTGAACCTTCCTGAGTCACCTCATTTAGTTTCGAAGCATTTCAAGAGAGTTTTTAATGGCGTGGCTAGAGTCTTGTGGAAAAACAGGTGCAAGGATCCAGGGAGCAGCTGGTCTGATGTGACTCCGGCCAGTGGCATGGGAACATTGAATCTTCCTGAGTTCTATCAGCAGAAAGCCTATCACAGCTGCAGATTTTCCTCAGGCAATTCAAGTCTCTAAGCCCAACTTCGAATGCCAGGGGTTTGGTCTAGAACCCGTTGCTCACCGCACAGAGAAGATGATCACTGAGACAACTAGTATTGCCAGGGAAGAAGTCTTTATTATTTATGAGTGACATCAATTAGAGAAACAGGAGCCAAACCTCAATTCTGTACCTGCTCCCTACTAAAGTTACCAGTTTATGCCAGGTTCAGTGGCTCACGCTTGTAATCCCAGCAGGTCGAGGCTGTGGTGGCACATGCCACTGCACTCTAGCCTGGTGACAGTGAGACTGACTCAAAACAAAAGAGTTTATATAGCTAAGAAAAACAGGATGGACAAGGAAAAGGAGTGGGTCAACAGGTAGCAGGTGGGGTCAAACGAGGGGTCTAGTGTCTCACTGGAAGCACGTGCAGGAAAATAAAGTAGAGGAAGAGAAGCTGGTCAAGGCAGCAAGTGAATTTCAATGTACCAAAGTCTCTTAAGCTTCAGTTATACAGTTATACAGGCATCCAGCTCATTGGAAAATTGGGCCAGTTTTAATCCTGCATAAACTAGGTGCAGTGACCTTTCAACTAGGAAAAGAAAACAGGAGATGACGATGTTGGGCTCCTCTGGAATGTGCAGTGCAAACGTTAAGGGTAATCTTTGTGGTGCAGGTGTCCAATCATTTGATAAAACCAAACACCAGTGAACTCTCCCAAAAGGAGAGGAGCTAATTTGTTATGCTCAGGTATTTAGAAGTAAAACCTCATCTCAGCTAATGAACAGTTTGGGGAGAGGGACAAAAATGTGTATACATGGAACAATATGAAACCACTAATGGAAAAAATAATACACAAGTAACATTATGTATTGCCCAAAATGCTGCTCTGATCACTCCTCTGCTCAAAAATCCTCAACAGTGGTACACAACCAAGGGAATTGCGTGCAAACTCTCAGCTTGGCATTCAAAGTCCCACCTTGCTTCTCACCTTCACCCCACAAGTCCCCTGAACCTGAGCAGGTGCCCCAAAAGTAAAGCAGATCTCAAGTACCGGCACCTGCAAGGAACGTCCTTTCCCACGCCTGTCTGCCCATCCCCCGTCCCAGCTGCATTTTGTCCCGCCCCAGAAGCCCTCAGGACTTGGTTCTCATCACAGCACTTTCCTTCTTTAGCTGTTGCTGAGCTTAAGTCTGCACCATGCTCCACGGTTTACGCACTTTTCGAATCAGGTCTGCGGTGTCACTGGCGTAAAGTCCTAAGACAAAAGAAGAACAAAGATGTTTCCTCAAAGATTTGCAGTCTCAGACCCGGCACACGCTTCAACAGGAGAGAAGAGAGTGCGGGGAGGACACGGACTCCGGACGCTTTCCTTCCCTTTGGCTGTACAAATCGCCCAATGACCGGCCACGGCAGGGATATTTCGTGAGCGCCCGGCCAATGGCGGAGAGAGGGGCGGGCCTCGCTTGGGGCTTGGTCCAGTGGGAGGCGAGCAGGGGGCGGCCTCTGTGCAGCCGTGACCCAATAGGAGCCCCGCGCGGAGGCCCGGGGTGATAAATTTCAACCACCAGCACCTGCAATGTCCTGCTCCGCAGGGATATATAAGCCTCCGCTGGCCGGGCCGTGGTGGGATTGATGGTGTTGCTGGAGGTTCCTGTCGTGTCGGCGGTCAACGACCCTCCACAAGCTTCATCTACCAGAGCAGCCATGGTGAGGGGCAGCTGGGGGCACTCGAGGAGGCCATGGCCACGGGTTCTGCGGGGGGAAGTGCGAGGGGAAGGGGGTCCGTGGTGAGGGCCGGCTACGCGGGAAGGAGGAGCGCCCCGGCAGTCTACGGTGTGGGTGGGCCGCGCGGGAATGCCAGGGGCGATTGGGGGGTTACGGTGAGGGTGGGCCCTGCAGAAAGCCCGGGGATGCCTGAGGAATCCAAGACCTGCATTTTTCTGCTCCCTATTTATGGAAGGCGATGTGAGGTAAAAACGTTCTGAGCGCTCCGGGCACTCTGGGGGACTAGGCAAGCTGGGGAGAAGCGGGGCGCGGACGTGGTGGGGCCGCCGGTGAGCTTTGGAATCTAGGGGTGGGGGTCTAGAACCCGCCTCATATTTCTCCCGCTGCTTCCTGCACAAAAAGTTGCCCGCCTCCCTTTGAGATCAGCTCCCGCGCAGGGCTAGGGATGATTAGGAAGCTCCAACAGGTTTCTCCAGCTCAGAAACCTGTTCCCCTGAATGCCTTTGTTGGGCGGCCAATTTTGGCCAGAGGCCAGAGGTCAGGGGTCCAGGCCCTTTGTCCCCATACTTGACCAGGAGTTTCTGTAAACTCTTGGTGCCTGGGGAAAAAACGTTCTTTACTACTCCACTTCTTCACCCCTCCCTTCTTTGGTGTCCAAGGACTTGCGGTCCCTCCTTTAAAACTAAGAACTGGCCGGGCCGATGGCTCAAGCCTGTAATCCTAGCACTTTGGGAGGCCAAGGTGAGAGGACTGCCTGAAACCACGGGTTCGAAAACAGCCTGGGCAACTTGGCGAGACCTCATCCCTACAATAAATCAAAAAAATTAGCCGGGCGTGGTAGGGCGTGGTAGCGTGCGCCTGTAGTTCCGGATACTTGGAAGCCTGAGGCGGAAGGATCGCCTGAGCCCAGCAGATCGACGCCAGGGTGGCTGTGAGCATGTCACCGCACTTCAGCCTGGGCGATGAAGTGAGACTCCAACAAACAAACAAACAAAAAAAAAACACCTAAGAACTGCTGGGCGCGGTGGCTTACGCCTGTAATCCCAGCACTTTGGGAGACTGAGGTGAGAGGATTGCCAAGTTCAAGACCACTCTGGGCAACTTAGTGAGACCTCGTCTCTACAATAAATCAGTAAATTAGCCGGTGTGGTAGCACGCGCCTGTAGTTCCATCTACTTGGCAGGCTGATGTGGAAGGATCACCTGAGCCCAGCAGGTCAAGCCTGCAATGAGCGTGCCACTGCATTCCAGCCTGGGTGACAGAGTGAGACTCCCAACTCAAAAAAAAAAAACCCCAAAACAAACAAAAAAACTGCCTACTGTCTCCCTAGAAGATCTTCTACACTTGGGGAGTGCTCAGCCCTTTCAAACTGAGTTATCTAGACTGTGTGTTGGAGAGAAGGGCCAGAAGATGAAGAGGAGGACGAGGAGTTACCTGAGTGAGAAGAGTTGAAACTTGGCATGGGACCAAGTTTCATTGGACCTGGCTGGGACTCTTGAAACCTCCATTTGCTTGGGTTAACTTGTCTGTACTGCATTTGGCAGGGTAGGTACGAAATGTCCCCCCAAAAGGAGAGGTTGTGGTGACCTTTCAAAGAGCTGGCTTTGACTCCAGTGCTGTTTCTTCAGTTGATTGACAGGCTTGAACTCCGTCTTCTCCATTTCAAGGTGTGGGGAAGACAGCTGCTGCCGCGTGAGACCTGCTTTCCTAGGCCCAGGTGCTTGAGCCTAGAAGCTCCTGGTGGGTCTGCTTTTGATGCAGGACTCTGAGCTTTCCCAAGCCACCTCAGCCAGCAGAGAGGACACTGTGCTGTGGGATTTGGCTGCTTGGTTTTGGCTTTTCTCTGGTTCCTGCCCTAGAAGACCTAGGCCTAGGCACCTTCTTAAGCAGCCTCGACCTGCTGGGCTCCGGCGATCCTTCCGCCTCAGCCTTCTGAGTAGCTGAAATTACAGGCCTGCGCTACCATGCCCGGCTGATTTCTTTTATTTATTGTAGAGATGAGGTCTCGCTGCCCAGGCGGGTCTCGAACCCGCGGGCTCAGGCAATCCACTCACCTCAGCCTCCCAAAGGCGCGGGATTACTGGCTGAGCCACGGAGCCCGGTAAAGGGTGTACTTTTAAGTATGAAGATTCCAGTGATGAACGAAGAGGTAAAAGGTAAGCTTTGAACTGGCCTCCTATTTATTTATTTTTTTAAAGCAGGATTCATTGAGAGGATAGAAAAATCTCCCTTAGTGGGAGGGGGACCCGAAGGGGTTGCCTGGCCTCTGTTTTTTAAATGTCTTGATCATGATTTAAGTTGTGAATATTGGATCCAGAGCATATAGAGAATATAGCTTTAAAAAAAAAGTGTGCAGATGTGGAGAATTAAGTGTAGTTGACTAATGCCAGCTGTTACTACTGTATGGCCTAATTACCTCAGAGGTAGAGAATGCCACAATGTTATTGATATCATTTTGTGCTATTACACAAATTGTTGTAAATAAGGTGGTGTTAGCACCTAAGCATAATATTAGTGTTTGAATTGTTTTATTATTTTCTATTATTGGGTAAAAGCAGGTTAGTAGGAAAACACCTGCTGCTACAATTGTGCTAGAGTGGAGCAGGATGGAAGCAGGTGTTGAGCATTCTGTTGTTGACAGTAAGCATGGGTGAAGAACAAATTGGACAGATTTGCCAGTGCCTGCTAGTGGAAGTCCAATTAGTGAAAGAATGTTGGGGTTGGAGTTAAGAATAAATATTTTTTCAGAATTCTCATGTGTTGGAATATATTAAAAATCATAGGCTGGATGTGGTGGCTCATGCCTATAATCTCAGCACTTTGGGAGGCCGAGGTGAGAGGATTGCCTGAGCTCACTGGTTCGAGACCAGCCTGAGCAACTTGGGGAGACTGGATCTCTACAATAAATCAAAACATTAGCTGGGCATGGTGGCGCATGCCTGTAGTCTCAACAACTTAGAAGGCTGAGGCAGAAGGATCTCCTGAACCCAGCAGGTCAAGGCTGCGGTGGCCGTGAGTATGCCACTGCACTCCAACCTGGGCAACAAAGTGACTCCAACTCAAAAAAAAAAAAAAAAAAATCATGCCGTTACTAAGTTGAACCAAATATCTTCAGGGCAATTATAAATATAAAATTACTTGTGGAGCTGCTGTGTTTGCATCCATTTGGCCATACCATCAACTGATGAGTAAGAATGACATAATCCCTTTTCTTTCTCATGCAATGAAAAGTTGCAATATGTTATTGGCAGTTACTAGAATTAGTACTATAGTAAGGAATATATGTAAATACTTAAAGAACCGGTTAATGTTAGGATCCAAGTGTACATACATATTGAAAATGCCATAATCAGCCAGGCGTAGTGACTCACGCCTGTAATCCCAGCACTTTGGAAGGTCAAGGATAGAGGATTTCTTGGGCCCAGGGTTCAAGACCAACCTGGGCAACTTGGCGAGACCTCGTCTCTACAATAAATAAAAAATTAAGCCAGACATGGTACTGCATGCCTGTAGTTTCAGCTACTTAGAAGGCTGAGGTGGAAGGATTGCGTGAGCCCAGCAGGTTGAGGTTGCGGTGGCGGCGAACATGCCACTGGGCTCCAGCATGGACAACAGAGTGAGATCCTCCCTCCCAAAAAAGAAGATGCCATAATCAATCCCATGACATGTTATTGGTACAAATATTGTTGAGAAGTAGACTAGTTTGAATCTAAGTGATAGTTTCAAGGTTAGAATAGTTATTCAGTGCCAATTTGAAATAATTATTTTCTTGGCCTAAGTGGATGAATATTATAGTTGGGATGAGACTGGTAATAAAGGCGCTTGCAGTGGTCTTTTTTTAAAATTTGTAATATTAAAGATGTGGGGCACAATTCATGGTTAGAGATACAAATGTTTCATTATGCAGATACTCTTGTTGATGAGGTATGCCCCCCTATCCCTGGCAGTGCTATGGAGGCCTTTATGTAATTAGGATATCTTTGTAGGTGTCAGTTGAATGTATAACAATTGGTAGGATTAGAATAATTAGTGAGATCAGGATAAAGGAAAATAAATTCATTACTTTAAAAAAATTATTAAAAATATGATTCTATTTATTGATTGGATAGTCTTGGAGGTAGGAGATTTTTTTTCTCTAATAAATTTTTCTTTTTTAAAAAATTTTTTTATTTTAAAGTTGGGTATAATTTAGGATTAGGCATACAAATATTTATTATGCAGTTTCCCTTGTTGATGAGGTGTGCCTGCCCCCTGCATTGCAACGGAGGCCTTTATGTAATTAGGATATCTTTTTTTTTTTGAGTTGGAGTCTCACTCTGTCACCCAGACTGGAGTGCAGTGGCTGCTTCCGGCCACCGCAGCCTTGCCTGCTGGGCTCCGGCGATCCTTCCGCCTCAGCCTTCCAAGTAGCTGGAATTACAGGCTTGCAATACCACACCCAGCTGATTTTTTTTTTTATTTATTGTAAAGATGAGGTCTCGCTGCCCAGGCGGGTCTCGAACCCGCGGGCTCAGGCAATCCGCTCACCTCAGCCTCCCAAAGGTGCGGGATTACAGGCTGAGCCACTGAGCCTGGCTTAATTAGGATATCTTTGTAGGTGTCAGTTGAATGTGTAACACCTGGTAGCATTAGAATAATTAGATCAGGATAAAGGAGAATAAATTTATTACATTTATAGTTGCACTAATTTTTTGGTTCTTAAGGGCAATAGATTACTTTTATCCTTTAAAAGTCGAAAGCCATACTGTTAAATATGGAGGCATGAATGAGCAGCTTTTGCGCACTTTCTCAGTAAATAAAAAGTTTTAGGCTTCTGTTATTAGATTCATAATCTAGTGTTTAAACTATATTCAATATATAAACCCCGTGATCTTGGGGTTTAGTGATAGGAGTAGTAGGAGTAAAAGACGCTAAGATATTCTCTTGTGTGAAGGACAGTTTAATATTAATATGATAAGTAAAAATTTTCCTCATTGTGTTGTAATTAGCTTGTGGAGGGAATATAGGGCTATAATTAGTATGTTAAGTCCTTTCAAGTCCTATTAGAATAATAGTGGGATTGGATCATGAGAATGATGCTATGGTTACAAATAATTCCCCAATTAGGTTAACAGTTGGTGGTAAAGCAAGATTAGTAAGGCTGGCTAGAAGTCATCATGTTGCTATTAGAAGTAAGAGTGTTTGAAGGCCTCGGCCTAGTAATCTGATTCGGCTATGAATTCGTGCGTAGTTTGAGTCTGGAAGGCAGAAGAACATTAATGTAAAGAAGGCATGGGCAATTATTAGGGCTGTGCACCTATGAAGCTTCATGCTGTCTGGATGAGAACAGCTACAATGATGAGTGCTATGTGACTTTCGGAAGGATACATGAGTAATGATTTTAGATCTGTTTGTCAAGGCAAATAGAACTTGTTAAAATTGTTTCTCAAAGGGACATATAAGGAAAAGGTAAACTATAAATTGTTACCAGTTTAAGAACTATAGTAACTCATACTTTGCCATAACCACCTTATTTTAGAAGTACTGGTGCAAGAACTATAGGCTCAAAAATAGGGGCTTCTACATGTGCTTTTGGTAGAGACACGGATCATAAAGAGGTATCTTTGGTGAATTACTGTTTATTAAGTCATCCAGGTTTATGGCTAAGCGTAGTAGAGTATCCAGTTCCAATTTGGGTCTTAGCTATTGTGTTCTTGGTCATAGTTTAATTCAACAGATGTGTGACAGAAAAATATGGTTATTGTATCTTATGTGTATCAAGAAAAGTGTTTTAATGATTTGTAGGGCTAAGCAGATCCCTAAAAGTGAGCCAAAGTTCCGTAGTGCTGAAAGAGCATTGTCACTTTTTTTTTTTTGAGTTGGAGTCTCACTGTGTCACCCAGACTGGAGTGCAGTGGCACACTCCCGGTCACCACAGCCTCGACCTGCTGGGCTCAGGCAATCCTTCCACCTCAGCCTTCCAAGCAGCTGGAACTATAGGTGCACACTACCACACCCAGCTAATTTTTTTTGATTTATCGTACTGACAAGGTCTCACCAAGTTGCCTGGGTGGATCTCAAACCTGTGGACTTAGGCAGTCCACTCGCTTCGGCCTCCCAAAGTGCTGGGATTACAGGCTGAGCCACCAAGCCCAGCCTAAAGTCACTTTCATAGCTTATTTTTAATTGTAACTTCAGGTTTTTATAGTCTAAGATTTAGCTTTTTTGAGAAAAAAAATTCTAAATATGGGACTTTTTTGAGAATAAAAATTCTAAACATGAACAGGAAACGGTGGTTCATGCCTGTAATCCCTACACTTTGGGAGGTGGAGAAGAGAGGATTGCCTGAGCCCAGGGGATTGAGACCAGCCTGGGCAACTTGGCAAGAACTTGTCTCTATAATAAATCCAAAAATTAGCCGGGTAGACCAGGCGTGGTGGCTCACGCCTATAATCCCAGCAATTTGGGAGGCCAAGGTGAGAGGATTGCCTGAGTCCACAGGTTCAAGACCAGCCTGGGCAACTTGGCAAGTCCCCATCTCTACAATAAATAAAGCTGGATATGGTGGTGCATGCCTGTAGTTCCAGCTACCTGGAAGACTGAGGTGGAAGGATCACCTGGGCTCAGCAGGTTAAGGCTGTGGTGGCCATGAGCATGCCATTGCACTCCAACCTGGGCAACAGAGTGAGACTCCGACTTCAAAAAAAAAAAAAAAAAATTAGTCGGGCATAGTGGTGTGTACCTGTAGTGCCAGCTACTTGGAAAGGCAGAGGTGGAAGGATTGCCTGATGTCAGCAGGGTCAAGGCTGCAGTAGCTGGGATTGTGCCACTGGACTCTAGCCTGGGTGACAGAGTTTTACTCCAATTCCAAAAAATAATAATAACAATCTAAACATGCTTTATACTGGATTTTATTCGTTTGAGTTAATTATGACTATGGTGCCTGGCATGAAATTTATCAACCGTAAGGAAGAAAGAGTAGAGCTTAGGCTTTTATTTACTGCTTAATTTTTTTATCACTGCTGTCTCCCCGGAATATGTGGTTGAGCAAGGTGTTATAAACTGCTGTTTAGTGTGCTGGATACCTGTATGTGTAAGTTTGCTAGAAATAAATAAAAAGTTCAGGACCAAACCTGCATGTTTATGAAGTTACATGAACTCATGTAGGCATTTTTGGCACCTGGGTTTAGCATATTAACCTACATTAGTTCGAATCTAGAGAAATTCCTCGTGAGGAAAAAAGAAACGCCAACCTGAAGTGCTATGTAGTATTGGGTCTATATTTAGTAACCTTATAAAGAAAAAGGAAAAAAATAGTCTAGGAAGCCTAAATTTTAATTTAAAATTTAAAAAATTCTTTAATTGGGAGCATAAGTTTTTATCCTAATTGAGGTTGAAATTGAGTCCTAAATAGCACAATTATAAACAAGTACATGTGGGCCTGGCTACAAATAATAAGCACACGACTTCTTGTTTTGGAGTTTAGCAAGAATAAAAATGTGTGCTTGTAAAAAATTGTATTAGCCAGCCGGACTCAGTGACTCACACCTGTAATTCCAGCATTCTGAGAGGCCAAGGTGCGAGGATTGCTTAAGCCCAGGAGTTTGAGACCCACCTGGGCAACATAGCAAGACCTTGTCTCTAAAAAAAAAATTTTTTTTTAAATCGTATTAGCCTAAGGCGAGGGAGGAGGAGGTGTTCTAGAGTTAATCATACGTCTGCTTAGGGATAGTTGTTATGTGTGTATGCATGGGCGTGTATGCCTGTTTGTGTCTTGTTTTGATTCCTTCAAGCATGAATAAATTAGCACCTTCTGGTTGTAACGTGGCTGCCTAAGTCCAGCTACAATGGAATTGACTGGGCCTAGGTCTTTTTCTGGCCATGTTGAATCACATTTAGGAAACTTATAAAGAAAAATAAAAGAATTTAGCCCAGAAATTTAATAAAATTATAACAGTTATTAAATGTAGGCACCCCCCCCCAGCATGAGCGTATCTTCATCCATGTGGGCCAGGCTGGAGTGCAGATGGGCAATGCCTGCTGGGAGCGCTATTGCCTAGAGCACAGCATCCACCTACTGGCACCAAGCCCAGTGACAAGACCCTGGGGACCAGCGATGATTCCTTCAACACCTTCTTCAGTGAGACAGAGACTGGCAAGCGTGAACCCTGGGTTGTCTTTGTGGACTTGGAGCCTGCCTTCATAGATTCCCCTCCCCCAAGCCATATTTTTTTTTTTGTCAGTCCCAAAGTCAATTGGGAGTTCTGCTTAGGGGGAAAACACTTGAAATGCAGGCAGTCTCCTGCCAAGAACAACACTGGAGTCTGAAGTATGTTGCTTTTGTCTGGACTCTGCCTTCTGGAGGGGTCCGGGGGCTTCCTGTGCTGAGAGGGAGACATTCGTCCAGCTTGGCCTGGAAATTGCCAGATGTTTGCATGTAGGGATCAGACCTAGAATGAAGACTGCAGAAAAGAGTGGATGCAAAAGCAGATCTTAAACTTCCTTTTTCCTGTCTTTAAATTCTTTTTTTTTTTTTTGAGTCAGAGTCTCACTCTGTTGCCTACACTGGAGTGCAGTGACTGCTCCCGGCCACTGCAGCCTTGACCCGCTGGACTCCAGCGATCTTTCCGCCTCGGCCTTCTGAGTAGTGGGAATTACAGGCACATGCTACCACACCCGGCTGATTTTTTGATTTATTGTAGAGATGAGGTTTTGCCAAGTTGGCCAGGCGGGTCTCGAACCTGCAGGCTTAGGCAATTCACTCACCTCGGCCTCCAAAGCGTGGGATTACACGCTGAGCCACCGAGCCGGCCTGTCTTTAAATTCTTAAGGATAGCATTGCCCAAGTAACTGAGAGTTGAGAGCATTCATACTGGCCCCTGCTCGGCCTTAACCAAAATAGGGCCCCTAATAGCATGTGGACCTGTGTGAACTTGGCTGTTGACTGACTCCCAGGGGGCTTTTCTGCTTCCTCCCTTCTGTATCTGGATCTCTTCAGTTTCCCAGTCATGAAAATTCTGTCTCTTTCCCCTTTTGATAGATATTATTTTAGATATTGAACTATGGGCTGGGTTTTCTGCATTCTTACCTCAGTCAAAAGGGAAGTGAGCTGGGTGTGGTGGCTCATCCTTGTAATCCTAGCACTTTGGGAGGTAGAGAATTGCCTGAGCCCAGGGGTTCCAGACCAGCCTAGGCAACTTGGCAAGACCTTGTCTTTACAATAAAAAAAAAAAAAAAAAAAAAGATATCTGGGCATGGCGGCATATACTACTTGGAAGGCTGAGGCGGTAGGATCACCTGAGCCCAGCAGGTCGAGGCTGTGATGGTCGTGAGCATGCCACTGCACTCTAGCCTGGGTGACAGAGTGAGACTCCAATTTAAAAAAAAAAAAGGTGAGATTTCCTTGAACACCGCTTTGATTCCTCAGCAAGCAAAATGAAATGAAGTGGCTGTGATTACAGGCAAGGGACTGTTAAGATGCCCCTCGATGTTCCCCCTCATAGGGCCAGTAGGACACAGCTTCAGAGGTGGGCCTCTGGAATGCAGTGTGCCTTTCACTCTCTGCTGTGCAGTTACACATAGGGGAGCTTAACAGCAGAGGTTTGGATGCCTTTTGTTCTCTTGGGCAATGAGACCAGCCTCTCTTCTCTTGCCTTCTTTCTTCCCCTCAAGATAGGGTAAGGCCGGACTCGGTGGCTCAGCCTGTAATCCCGAGCCTTTGGGAGGCTGAGGTGAGTGGATTGCTTGAGCCCGCGGGTTCGAGACCTGCCTGGGCAGCGAGACCTCATTTCTACAATAAATCAAAAAATCAGCCGGGCGTGGTAGTGCGCGCCTGTAATTCTGGCTACTCGGAAGGCTGAGGCGGCTGCGGTGGCCGGGAGCGGCCACTGCACTCCAGTCTGCACTCACTCAGTCTGGAGACCGAGTGAGACTCCAACTCAAAAAAAAAAAAAAAAAAAAAGGGTAAAAACTGGCTTAGCTTTTCCATCCTCAACAGCTGATATCTGGCAAAGAGGATGCTGCCAACGACCACACTGTGACCACTACACTGTGGGGGAAGGAGATCATTAATCTGGTGCTGGAATGAACCAGAACACTGGTGAGCAGGCCCCTGGCACCTGCCAGAGGTCATTACGTCCTTAGCCCTGTCCTGGCCTGGGAGGCTGGACATGAGTGGGAAAAGAGGAAATCCACAGCCTGTGGCTGGTACCTGACATTCTTTCTCTGGCTGGTCTGTCCACTTGGCTTCTCCCAGGGGGAACGGTGTGTCATGTCCTGCATGTGGATCTAGGGCTGGGAGCCTGAAAAACCTGCTCTGCCCTAAATGTGTTGACTCGGGCTTCTCTCCTGCTGGGGCCTTGCTTTGCCAAGTCTGATTGATCCGATCCTTCTTTGAACTTTGAGCCGTGTCTGCAGTTAGCTCAGCTTGTTCTCAGACTCCTACGCACATCTTTCCAGCTGGGAGAGGCTCCTGCTTAGCTCTTAGTCACTTTTCCAGCTTACTCGACCTCTGTTCGAGGTTCTGTGAACCGGGAGTGAGGCTACTTGGGAACCAGCACTCTGGCACTGTTCTAGAAGGATTGTCTAGGCATGCTCTCTGCTGCGTGGTAGAGACCGAGGACTTGGGAGTGGCCTGAGAAGTTGGATTCTGTGCACCCTCAAAAATGAAAATAAGTACCCCCTAGGGTTAGAACTTTTTAATATTGTCACTACCCATGTGTCTGGTATAAATTGATGCTTTTCTTTATCTAAGGAGCAGCTATATCAGAATCACCTAGGGAATTTGGTAAGCCTGCAAGTCCCTAGGCCAAGTGCAGTGGCTCATACCTGTAATTCCGGCACTTTAAGAGGCTGAGGCAGGAGGATTGCTTGAGCCCAGGAGTTCAAGGCCAGCCTAGACAACATAGCGAGATCTTGTCTCTAAAAAAAAACTTAGCTGGGTATGGTGGTGCATTCCTATAGTCCCAGCTACTTGGAAGGCTGAGGAGGGATTTCCTGAACCCAGGAGGTCACAGCTGTAGTAAGCTGTGATTGTGCTACTGCCTCAAAAAAAAAAAAAAAAAAACCCAAAAAACAAAAAACACAAACCCCCCCAAAACCAAAACCCTGCAAGTTCTGGGTTCCAACTTGAAGTGGGACCTGGGAATCTGTATGTTCAACAGGCCACCACCACTCCCATTCTTCTGCATCTAGGTGTCAGAGCAACAAAACAGAGAGAACCCAGCTCTCTGGCAGCAAATCTTATGTCCTATCTCACCCCAGCCCTTCCATATACACGGCACTGCCTTTCTAGGTCATCTCTCTGCCAAGAATTCCAGGCGTCTTGTAAGTGCCTTTTCTCACCTCTGCGGGGGTGACACAAAAGACATAAGGGAACTTTCTGGGGGTGATGGGAGTTTCTGTATCTTAATTGAATTGGTTATATAGGTGTCTATGCCAGTCAAATCATTCACTGTACACCTAATAAAACATACACTTAAGTGTAAATACTTCAAAGTATTTTTAAAATACAGGCAGGAATACAATTGTAGTTAGGTAGCAGTCACTTTGTCGACAGAAAAGAGTTCCTTCAGAAGGACAGTGTTGGCAGGTGACGTGCCATCTGCATTCTTAACGGCACTGTCTTCTATTATTTATTTATTTTTTGAGTTGGAGTCTCACTCTGTCGCCCCAGACTGGAATGCAGTGGCACACTCCACTCACAGCCACCGCAGCCTCGACCTGCTGGGCTCTGGCGATCCTTCCGCCTCAGCCTTCCAAGTAGCTGGAACTACAGGCGCGCGCTACCACGCCCGGCTAATTTTTTGATTTATTGTAGAGATGAGGTCTCACCAAGTTGCCCAGGCGGGTCTCGAATCCGCGGGCTCAGGCAATCCACTCACCTCAGCCTCCCAAAGGCGCAGGATTACAGGCTGAGCCACCGAGCCCAGTTTAGAATCTGTCTTTAACTCAGTAGATCACAGCTGGTCTAAAAGTCAGGCTTTTGGACTGTATAAACTAGTGTGGATTCTGGGTGAAAGATTGCCTTCATGAAAAGAAGAGTATCTGTTTTGTGTCACCGAACCTGGCAAATAGGCATTCCCTGGCTTGCCAGTCATTTTAGGGGGAGTGACCTCCTTGTCATATGTGCTGGGGACATAGCCACATGAGATGATTTCTACTCACCTGGTCCTTTTAGAAGCTCAAGAAGGCCATCGTTAAATTATAAGGAAAACGTGGGTCAGAAGGTTAGAAGGCTTCTTATATCCTGCATCTGTGAATGCGGTCTCTTCCTTTTGCAGTAATGAAGAACTCAAGTATGCCCCCACCCTATCATCAGTTCCCATTCCCAGGGTGCTGGGTGTGTAACCTAGTTTAAGTTTTATGGATTTTTTTTGGGGGGGTAAGACTCCAGCAAGATTAAAGTTGGCAACTGTGGCATTAGAAAACGTATACCGCTCTTCTGCCCTGTGACACTACTGTGACTGTGACTGTGACCACAACAGGAAGCAAAGCAAGGATTCCTGGTCATAAAGATAATAGCTGCTTACTACTGTCGAAGACTGCCTATAGCTCAGAGCCAGAAACGAGGGGTAGGATATCATGGAGGCCAACTGTTATTGCCTTCACATGAGGAAGAGGTTTAGTGACTCAAAGGAGGAACAGGCTGCCTTTAAGAAGTAGTCAGCCTGTAATCCCGTGCCTTTGGGAGGCTGAGGTGAGTGGATTGCCTGAGCCTGCGGGTTCGAGACCCGCCTGGGCAACTTGGTGAGACCTCATCTCTACAATAAATCAAAAAATTAGCCGGGCATGGTAGCATGCGCCTGTAGTTCCAGCTACTTGGAAGGCTGAGGCGGAAGGATCGCCGGAGCTGCGGTGGCCAGGAGCGGCCACTGCGCTCCAGTCTGGGCAACAGAGTGAGACTCCAACTCAAAAAAAAAAAAAGTAGTAGTCAGCTTGCTGTCTGTCCCTAGAGGCATTAATGGGAAGTTGATTTTTTTTTTTTTTTTTAGTTGGAGTCTGTACAACATAGCGAGACCCTGTCTCTATAAAAAAAAAAAAATTTAAATTTAAAAAATAAAGTAGGTTAAGTTTATCTCCAATTGGGCATCTTCCCAAAGTTTAATGTTTTTTAAACTTAATGTTCTATACTACAGGAAAGTAGGGAGACTAATACATTTAACACTAACATAGCCACTACCTGGATTTAACATCTAAATCTGTTTCCTTTATTTTTGTTTTGCTGACCCACTTAAACTCACTTATATAGATAAATAACACAAATCTATTCATCATCTTTTAAAAAATTAACAGCAATTCCCCAATATAAGAATACTTAATCCAAGGTTGGGCACAGTGTCTCATGCCTGTAATCCCAGCATTCTGGGATGCTGAGGTGGGCAGATTGCTTGAGGCCAGGAGTTAGAGACCAGTCTGGGAAGCACAGTGGAACCTTGTCTCTACCAAAAAAAAAAAAAATTAGCCAGGCGTGGCATTTTGTGCCTGTAGTCCCATACTCGGGGTGCTGAGGTGAAAGGATAGCCTGAGCCCAGGAGGTCAAGCCTGCCATGAGTCATGATCATGCCACTGTACTCTAGCCTGGGGAACAGAGTGAGATGCCCCAACTCAAAAAAATTTTTAAAAAATGCTCAGGCTAGGCATGGTGGCTCAAGCCTGTAATCCCAGCATTTTGAGAGACGGAGACAAGATTACCTAAACCAGGGATTCGAGACCAGCCTGGGCAACTTGGTGAGACCTCGTCTCTACAATAAATCAAAAAATTAGCTGGGCATGGTAGTGTGTGCCTGTAGTTCTGGCTACTTGGAAGGCTGAAGTGGAAGGATTGCTTGAGTCCACAGGTTGAAACTGGGTGGTTATGAGTGTGCCACTGCACTCCAACCTGGGCAACAGAGTGAGACTCCATCTCAAAAGAAAAAAAAAAGCTTAATTTAGACATTCCCAGTTGCCACAAATTTTACGTATAATCAATTTTCCAAAGTCAGTCTAATCAAGGACCATGCATTATGCTTATTTCTTCTTCTTCTTCTTTTTTTTTTTTTTTTTTCTCTGTTGCCCAGACTGGAGTACAGTGGCCGCTCCCGGCCACCGCAGCCTCGACCTGCTGGACTCAGACGATCCTTCCACTTCAGCCTTCCAAGTAGCCAGAATTACAGGCATATGCTACCATGCCCAGCTGATTTTTTGATTTATTGTAGAGATGAGGTCTCGCTGCCCAGGCGGGTCTCGAACCCGTGGGCTCAGGCAGTACTCTTGCCTCAGTCTCCTAAAGTGCTGGGATTACAGGCGTGAGCCACTGAGCCCAGCTCTTTTTTTTGAGTCGGAGTCTTACTCTGTTGTCCAGGCTGGAGTGCAGTGGCATGCTCACGGCCACCACAACCTCTGTCTGCTGGGCTCAGGTGATCCTTCCACTGCAGCTTTCCAAGTAGTTGGAAATACAGGTGTGCATCACTATGCCTAGCTAATTTTTTAAAATTTATTTAGAAATGAGATCTTGGCAAGTTGCCCAGGCTGGTCTCGAACCCCTGGGCTCAGGCAGTACTCTTGCTTCAGTCTCCCAAAGTGCTGGGATTACAGGCGTGAGCCACCAAGCCCAGCTTTGTCTATTAGTGTAAAACTATAACCCTGTTTTTTTTTTTTTTTTTTTTTTTTTTGCGTTGGAGTTTCACTCTGTCGCCCAGACTGGAGTGCAGTGGCCACTCCCAGCCACCGCAACCTTGACCCACTGGGCTCCAGCAATCCTTCCGCCTCAACCTTCCGAGTAGCCGGAATTACAGGCGCGCGCTACCACGCCCAGCTGATTTTTGATTTATTGTAGAGATGAGGTCTCGCCAAGTTGCCCAGACGAGTCTCGAACCCGCGGGCTCAGGCAATCCACTCACCTCAGCCTCCCAAAGGCACGGGATTAGGCTGAACCACTGAGCCTGGCTATAACCCTGTTTCTTGACAGTGACTTTAAAGGAACTTGTCTTGTAGAAGGTCCCACATTCTGGATTTGTCTGCTTCCTTGTGGGGATCTTCTTCCTCTGTCTTCATGCTGCTTACAAATTGGCAAATGCCAAACACCAAGTAACTGCTCCTCCCCAAGTAATGGGGATCGTTGTTGTACAGACCCCCTTCCAGGAAACACGGAAGTGTGGACACTTATACTTTTTGTTCTTAGATTGGCATCAACTACCAGCCCCGCACAGTGGTTCCTGGGGGTGACCTAGCCGAGGTGCAGCGGGCAGTCTGCATGCCAAGTAATACCACAGCCATTGCTGAAGCCTGGGCCTGCCTTGACCACAGGTTTGGCCTGATGCACTCCAAGTGGGCATTTGTACACTGGTATATGAGCGAGGGCATGGAGGAAGGGGAGTTCTCTGAGGCCTGAGAGGACCTGGCCACCCTAGAGAAGGATTATGAAGAAGTAGGCACAGAGTCTATGGACAACAAGGATGAGAGTGAGTTCTAGGGGGTCCTGGCACCTGCAGCCCCTGATGCTGAGAGGATGGCGTCCCTTCTGCCTCAGCCTTCCCCAGTTGTTTATCTCTCAGCTGTGTACCCAACCCCCTGCAAATACAATTGATGTTGTAAGCGTTATGGAACTCTGTGATGTGGAATTCTGTATAGGCGGTAGACCTCCTTGAGTCTTCCCAACTTCCTTCATTGTCATTCTAAGTTAAGGGATTGGTTGACCTCTGCAACCAGGGACTGTGTAGTGGAAGACCAGCACTGCCACCCATCTGTGTGAACAGACCACTCTGACAAATACTCACTGGCTCAGCACCTCGGCTACAGTTTTGTGACTTCATGTGGGTCCCTATGTACTCCTGGCCCACCTCAAGGAAGGACAACCTTCTAGAGGTTCTGATGAAATGTATCTGCCCCTAGGATCCTGGGATAGAAACTGCTCGATTTCAGTGCCTGCAAAAATTAAGCGTTTAAAATCTTTTTTCCTACCTCATGGCCACCAGGGGGCAGTAGAGGTTGAAGTCAAGGGCAGTCTGCAGCAGCCATCTTACAATTTAGGGCTCTACCCTGATGCCTTGCAAAGAGGCAGGTTCTAAGACATAGGATCCCAAAAACCAGTGGTCCCCAGCTTGGAGCCATAAATTATGAAGTATTTCAATAAGAATCAGTCTGGTGGGCATGGTGACTCACGCCTGTAATCCCAGCACTTTGGGAGGTGGAGGTGAGAGAATTTCCTGAACCCAGCAGGTTGAAGCTGCAGTTGCAGTGGCTGTCAGCATGCCACTGCACTCCAGCCTGGGAGACAGAGTGAGACTGTCTACTCAAAAAAAAAAAAAAGAAAAAAAGAAACAGGGTCTTGCTGTGTTGCCCAGGCTGAAGTGCAGTGGTTATTCTCAGATACAATCATAGCTCACAGCAACTTCAAACTCCTGAGCTCAAGTGATTCTTCTGCCTCAGCATCCCCCATAGCCCCAGGTAGCTGGGACTGCAGGCCCGTACAACGATGCCTGCCTATGAAGTAATTGTTTCTGTTTCTTTTTTTTTTTTTTTTGAGATGGAGTCTTATTCCGTTGCCTAGGCTGAGGTACGGTAGCATCCTCACAGCCACCCCAGTGTCGATCTGCTGGGCTCCGGTGATCCTTCTGCCTCAGCCTTCCAAGTAGCCAGAACGACAGGCTTGCGCTACCATGCCTGGCTAATTTTTTATTTATTGTAGAGATGAGGTCTTGTCAAGTTGCCTGAGCTGGTCTTGAACCTCCGGGCTCAGGCAATCCACTCGCCTTGGACTCCCAAAGTGCTGGAATTATGGGCTGAGCCGCTGAGCCCGGCCCTGAAGTAATTTTTTAATGTGCCTATGAGCCTTTTAGGCAAGAAGATCTCTTTTATTCTCTCTTATTCTCAAAAGAGTGTCTAATGAGGAAGTTATGAACTATTATTCTAGGGGCTAGCCATATCTGGTCCCCTATGGTCTTAGAAGTCAGCATATTAGTCAGTAAAAGGTTCTGGCAGTAGCTAAGGGCTTAACAGAGGGCCCCTTCTAGCACAGCCCAGATTCAAGGAGACTTCTGTTTAATAATGTGCTTGAAAAGTCCCCTTAGCCAGGCAGAGGTGGCAGGTTTGTGCTCTCTGAAAACATAGGGAACCTCCATGGAGCCAGGCTGTGTTCTGGGAAAGATCACTGAGTGGAACCCAGCTCCTACCAGAAGGGTGAGGGCCCCCTATACCCTTGACCTAGCTTTACCTTCTCTGATATTTGGATATCCAGTTCTAGCATGTGGTTCAGGGTACACTGGGTTTTTTCCTAAAGCACCAATGAGCCTTGGGGCTGCCTGGAAATGCAGCTTTGCTTTGGGTTCAGGAAACTAGTTGTTAGCTCACAGTATCTGTGAGCCTTGCCTGATTGATCCCTGGGAGGGGTTTGCTGAGAGGATGGCATCCCAGAGCCCATAGCAGAGTGCTTGGGGTCACAGACTTTGTCCCTTACCATGGAGCTGTCTGCATTCAGGAAAAGCTGTGGACCTATGTGATTGTCAATCCCCAGGCTTTGGGCCTCTTTCTGTTTTCCCATCTTCCTCTGTATTTGCAGTTCTGAGTATAGAGGTCTGCTAGCCTCCTGCTTGCCTTTCTTCCCCCTTTCCCTCAGTCCCTAGAAGATGAGACCCTCAGCCTACTTATTCATCTTAATTCCTAATGGCCCAGCTCTGACATGGGTGTGTATCCTCCTTACTTGTGCCCAGTACCCTCTTTCTTCCATTTTAAGCAACACAAGTCTTCCTTGCTATAGCTATTGACTTTCTACTTTAGAGTCTTTTTCTCCAAAGCTGTTTCTGGTAGACTCTAAATCTCCTGGTTCCTCTAGTACTTAAAGGGCTAGGATTAGAGATGGAATTAAGGAATAAAAGGAAAGGAAAGAGGTTAGGAAAATGTGCCCTATTAAAGTGCCCATTGGCTGGGCATGGCGACTCACACCTTAATCCCAACTGTTTGAGAGACCAAAATGGGAGGATTGCTTGGGGCCAGGAATTCGACCTTATCTCTACAAAAAAAATAAAGGACCTATTATTGTGTCTGTGTCTGTCTGTGTTCAACAAGTGCCTCTAGGCTATTCTGCCAGTATCTTCACCCAAAAACCAGTGAGCTGGCATTTTTTTCTTTCTCTTGCAGGACATATGAATTCATACTTATTAGCAGTTCTTCCTCTGTTCAAACCATCATGTAGAGCACTCCTTCCCACAAAGGTGCCCCCGGCAGCAAGAAGGCAAATGCCCGATGACCCTATGACCTCATGATGTAACGTGACTCATCTTGCTGCTTTTTGGGCAGGGTTGGACTCCTAACCCTGTGATTAGACACTAGCTATAGAGAGTCAGTTACAAGTGGGGGCAGCAAACTAGATACTTTATTCAGATAAACTGGCAGCCACCATTCCTCTTCTGGTCCCCAGGTGAAATAGGATATAAGTCATTTTCTAGTCTATGATCCATCCTTCCTTTCTGTACCTTTGAAATAAGCAGGAAGGATTTTTGCTAAAGCTACCTGACCTTAACTTCCACCCACCCACTTCTAAGTCCCAGTTAGGATCCAGTCCCTGAAGAACCTTGCCTGGAGTTCCTGACAGTGTGAGAATGGAGAAGATGAATTCTTGCTTGGGAGTTGTGACCTAAAACTTGGAGACGCGTGGAGTCCTAGCAGTTACCGTTGACCTTTCAACACCATGGCCCTGGGGCATTGACCCCTCTGCAGTCAAAAACCCATGTATAAGTTTTGAGTCCCCAAAATCTTAACTACTAATAGCCTACTGTTGACCAGAAGTCTTACCAATAATATAGTTGATTAACGCATTTATATGTTACTTATATTCTATATTCTTACATTAAAGTAAGCTAGAGAAAAAAATGTTAGGAAAGTAATAAAGAGAAATTCACTATTCATTGAGTGGAAGTGGTTCATCATAGAGGTCTTCATCCTTACTGTTTTCATGTTGTATAGGGAAAGGAGGATTTGGACTTGCTGTCTCAAGGGTGGCAGCGGCAAAAGATGTGGAGGTGGCAGAAGGAGAGGCAGGCACTCTCAGTATAACTGTTATTGGTAAATGTTCCCACGTAAGTGTACCTGTGAAGTTCAAACTGATGTTTTCCAAGGGTCAACTGTATTCTACTTGACACATGATCATAACCATTGCCCTTCCTGGGCTTGGGTCTTTCTCATATATGTCACTGGAGCAGTCAGGCAGCAGATGGACTCTGGTCCTGGCTGTAACAGGGTCTAAACCTAGGTGACTTCCTGCAGGTGCCATTGCCTTCCACTTGTCACTGCCCCAAGACCCAGGATCCCCATGGGCAGTGGGCTCCGTGAAGTCCTTGGAGGGGAGGGTGGTTATCCTGCTGGTGATGCAGGTCTGAAGAGAACAGGAAAGTGGCCTCTGTGATGGGGGACAGCACCTCCAAAATACCTGGCCCATATTATAAATCTAACAAGAATCCAGGCTCGGTGGCTCAGCCTGTAATCCCGCACCTTTGGGAGGCTGAGGTGAGTGGATTGCCTGAGCCCATGGGTTTGAGACCTGCCTGGGCAGCGAGACCTCACCTCTACAATAAATCAAAAAATCAGCCGGGTGTGGCAGCACATGCCTGTAATTCCGGCTACTTGGAAGGCTGAGGCGGAAGGATCGCCAGAGCCCAGCAGGTCGAGGCTGCGGTGGCCGGGAGCGGCCACTGCACTCCAGTCTGGGCAACAGAGTGAGACTCCAACTCAAAAAACAAAAACAAATCTGACAAGAGTGTCGTGTGAAAGGAGAGGAGGTTAGCACTCTCCTTGATAAGGATGCAAGAGGCTCTTGGGCCTGATGAGAGAATGGTTAAGGCATTGCCACCTATTTTGTGGCCTCTTGCCATTTTTGCATCAACTTGGATGGATTTAGAGTACATCATACTCTATCACAGAAACAAAGAACTGAGTGCCACATGTTCTTACTCATGTGTACCCTGGACACCTGTCATAACACTACAAAAATGGGATTGGCAGTAGCGGGACTCTGCCGGGAGAGGTAGGCATATAGTATCAATAAGGGTGCCTGATCCTGCCTGGTGTCATGGCTTAGGCCTGTAATCCTAGCACTTTGGGAGGCAGAGGTGAGAGGATTGCCTGAGTTCAGGGGTTCAAGACCAGCCAGAGCAACACAGTGAGCCCTCGTCTCTACAATAAATAAAAAAATTAGCTGGGCATGGTGGCGCATGCCTATGGTTCCAGCTACTTGGAAGACTGAGGCAGAAGGATCATCTGAACCCAGCAGGCCGAGGCTGTGCTGGCAGTGAGCATGCCACTGCACTCCAGTATAGGTAATAGAGTGAGATTCCAACTCATAAACAAAATAGGGGCCGGGCTCTGTGGCTCAGCCTGTAATCCCAGCACTTTGGGAGTCCGAGGCAAATGGATTGCCTGAGCCTGCCAGTTCGAGACCAGCCCGGGCAACTTGGCGAGACCTAGTCTCTACAATAAATAATTAGCCAGGTGTTGTAGCACACACCTATAGTTCTGGCTACTTGGAAGGCTGAGGCGGAAGGATCGCCAGAGCCCAGCAGATTGATGCTGGGGTGGCTACCACTGTACTCCAGCCTGAATGATGGAGTGAGACTCTAACTCGAAAAAAAGGTGGGGGGGCTGATCATAATCTAGGCGATGGGAGGCCCAAAACTTCATCTGTACCTAAACCACTTACGTATGCAATCCTGATTTGTACCTCACAACTTAAAAATAAAGACAGTTTCTGATCTCCAAGAACACAGAAGGACCAGGAGACCTCGACTGTTTCTTTTTCGCTAGGCTGCAGACTTCATGAAGTTCCTCCTGGTTTTCAGTGTGGTTGCTCACCTATACCCTGAACTGTACCTGAGGTACCTGAGACCAGTCTTTTAGATTTGGCTGCTCCAGGGTGTACGCTGTCTTCAGTTGGATGCATTATAGGTGTCTGCATAAGGTGAGAGACAGAATCTTGGGGCCTGACTGTTCCTATGTGAAGGTCTGCAGCCATCCTTCTATTCTCGGTTCTCCCCTGTTTACCCACCTTCAGAACCTCCCAGCACTTCCAGCTCCTCAGCCTTTTGGAGACGCTATGATATGACTCATCTTGCTACTTTTAGGCAGTCAGTGTCCTGCACTAGTCCGCCCACCTGCAGTGAGGAACTACCTGCTATCTCTTCTGTCTTCTTCTTCCTTAAAGCTCAGTAGAATTGGAGTGAGATATCTATACAGTGCATAGAGAGCACAGGAGGCCCCAGTCTGGCTGAAGGGAAGTTTCTAGGAGGACTGGCACTTGTACCAGATAGTACAGATGGGTTGGGGTACAGGACAAGGTTCAAGGCAGAGACTCTTATAGGAACAGGTATGGAAACCATGAGCATGTTACATTTGGGTGATCTTGAATTGTTTCTAACTGAAATTTGGGATGGAGGCAGGAGCAGCTAGAGAAAAAGGTACAGAGCTGAGTGACCTTTGTTTTGAATTTTTTTTTCCCCACACATTTATTGGCACCTACTATGAGCCATGGATTACTCTCGATGCTAGGGAGCTGATGGGTAGCAAGACGTTTGTACTTTCTCCTGTGTAAAATTTTCAGTGGCTTTCCGGTGTGCACATCCAGGGATAACCTGTCCTTAAAGTAGTGCTTCTCAATCTGGGGCAGTGTTGCCCTCCAGGGGATGTTTGGCAATGTTTAGAGACATGTTGGGTTGTCTCAGCTGGGGGTGGGAGTGTTCTGACACATAACACGTAGAGACCAGGAATGTTGCTCAACATCATGCAAAACACAGGACAGCACTCTCCCACTCCACCTCCCCCCCAGCAAAGAATTATCCCACCTGGAAATGTCAGAACTGAGACTGAAAAATCTTGCCTTAAAGGATTGCTTGGCAGTTACAAGAAGAGTAGGTTTGTAGGCACAGGAGAGAGGTTGTGGTAGCAATCAAGGTAAATAAATAGTGTTTAAGGCTGGGCCTGGTAGCTCACACCTGTAATCCCAGCACTTTGGGAGGCTGAGGTGAGAGAATTGCCTGAGCCCAGGGCTTCGAGACCAGCCTGGGCGACTTGTTGAGGCCTCATCTCTACAGTAAATCAAAAAACTAGCCAGGTGTGGTGGCACCTACCTGTAGTTCCAGCTACTTGGAAGGCTGAGGCGGAAGGATCACCTGAGCCCAGCAGGTCGAGGCTGTGGTGGCCATGAATGTGCTACTGCGCTCCAGCCTGGGTGACTGAGTGAAAGATTTCGACTAAAAAAAAAACCCCAAAACAGTGCTTGATTCAGAGCAGTGGGGGGTTGGGGAGGAAGGGAGAGGAAAAGGATTGACATGGTGCTTGGAGAGGAGGGTGGTGGATGACTCTCTGCCTTGGAGAGCATGGAGACATTCTCCCTCTCATGTTTCCCATTTGGGTTTGGAGAAGAACCCAGTTTTAGATGTTGTATTAGTCTGTTGCCATGACAAAGTACCACAGACTATAGCTTGAACAACAGAAATCTGTTTTCTCACATTCTGGAGGCTATAAGTCCAAGATCAAGGTGTTGGCAGGGTTGTTTTTTTCTGAGACCTCTCTTAGCTTGCTGGTGGTCGTCGTCTTCCAGTGTCTTCACATGGTCTCCCATCTGTATCCTGATCTCCTCTTCTAAGGACACCAGTGATATTGGATGAGGACCTACTCTTATGACCTCATTTTGCCTTAATTAGCTCTTTAAAGGCCTTAGTTTCAAACGCAGTCACATTTGGAGGTACTGGGAGTTAAAACTTCAGTATATGAATTTGGGGTGTGGGGAATGGTGGTGGAAGGGACACAAGTTAGTCTGTAACAGGCATGTTAAGTCTGAGAAGGCTGGGGGCTCACCAGAGCACATTGGATGCTTGGAGATGGTGCTCTGGAACTGAGGAAGTCAGGACTTTGGATCACTGGTGTATGGGGCTGGCTAGAGCTGAGGGTCACCTGTGGAGAGGACAGAAGGGCAGAAGAGACACGTTATAGAGTGCTTGTAGAGTGCAGCTGCCCACAGGAGGAAGAGGCTCGCCAGCCCAAGAGAGGAGGGGAGTGTCAAGGGAGAGGATTGTCTTTAGTGCTACCACAGAGGCTGACGGGCACTTGTACAAATACCTTTGTAGGTGGGAAAAAAGAATTCCTGGCTTGTATGTTCTACTTCAGGTAGAAGGATTCGTATTTTACTCATTCGCGTGAGTGGCAAGAAAGGAGTTAAATGCTGTTCAAGACTGTTTTCCTCTAGGGGAGTGAGAAGAAGCATCTTGTGAGAACCCACAAGGTGTATGGGTGGTTCCATCGAGCAGCACACAGTTCCCCACCCACTTCTTTTTTTTAAACACTTAAAAAAAATTTTTAATTTTTTTTCACAAATCCTGCTCTTCTTGATTCCACCCAGTTCTGAGCCCTGATGGGACCCTAGAGTCCCCAGCCTGGACACTTCCAAGCGGTCCCTGGCACGTGGGGCATGAAACCTACTTGCCCTCTGAATCTGAGCTTAGAAGGGAAAATCAGGAAGAGGAAGTGTGTCAACCAATCGCAATAAAGTATCATGGGACAAATATGAGTAGAAATGTAAGTAAACATTAGTAAAAGGGTGGGATCAGCAGTTGCTGGGCACTACTGGCAATGGGGGGCCCAGGACAACGCAATGTACCTGGTCTACTACTGGGGAGTGAGGGCCAGCTAGAAGCCTACATTTCACCTGGATGCAGCCTGCCTATGTAGCAAATTCTCACTTGTACCCCACAACTCTACAATAGATAAAGTTTTTTTAAAATGTGAATAAAAGCCGGGCTCGGTGGCTCAGCCTGTAATCCCGCGCCTTTGGGAGGCTGAGGTGAGTGGATTGCCTGAGTCCGCGGGTTCGAAACCCCCCTGGGCAACTTGTCGAGACCTCATCTCTACAGTAAATCAAAAATCAGCCGGGCGTGGTAGCGTGCGCCTGTAGTTCCAGCTACTTGGAGGGCTGAGACGGAAGGATCGCCGGAGCCCAGCAGGTCAAGGCTGCAGTGGCCGGGAGCGGCCACTGCACTCCAGCAGTCTGGGTGACAGAGTGAGACTCCAACTCAAAAAAAAAAAAAAAAAAAAGAATGTGTGTTTTAATTCTATCTTGAGTACTGAGCTAGGGTGAATCCAGTGGGAAGTGGTGAAGATTGGAGCTGGAGCGCCAACTTATGGCTGAAGAAAGATGGTGACCACCTCAGACCATAGATGTCTGGGAATTAAAGGTCAAGGGACGGTAACAGAGGTAATTCCTCATGTCCTGGGCACCTTATTTCACAGTGAGGCTGGCTCATTCTTACCACCCTGGGAGAGAGAGAACCAAAGTTAGAAACAAAACTAGTGACAAAGTTCTGGGCCCCAAGGTAAGAAGACTCTCTCTCTGTCACTTTCTGGGGCACTCTGACCACCCCTAGGAGCAGGCTAGGGGATGAAGGGTGCAGGCTCAACTGTGGACTTGAACATCTGTTCAGGACGCAGCAGGACTCTTAGCTGAGGTGGCAGCGTGAGGTTTCTTCACTGACATGAATGAGGAAGCTGTGAGCATGTGTTTCCTCTTCCTTCCCTGCCTCTCCCCAGTCCTCAGTCTTTGGGAAGAAAGACTGTGCAGCCTATCAGCCCATGGGAAAAGAGATGACCCATCTCTCTCACTTGGGGGAGGGGTGGAGACCTTGTGAAGCAATTCTCTCCTTTGGCTGCTCTCCTTGCCTGTAAATTGAGGGACTTGGACTAGATCTCTAGTTAAGAACATTCTCTCTGTTTCTGTGGAGAAGAATGTAGAACTTGAATAACTGGGAAGAAATTGGAAGACAAAGCCATCTTAGATGTAGACATTCTCTTCCCCTGCCCCTTGCCCCCCCCATCCCCCCACCCCACATCCCACACTCCACCTTCCTCACTGATCTGGAATCTGACTTTTTTTTTTTTTTTAACCCCATCAAGTCTGAGCAGGCTCCCTGCCCAGGCAAGCTCCTTAAGGGTTGTGGCTGCCTCCTCTGGGAGGAGCTGCTCTCAGCCTGTCAGAAAGGCAGCGGGCAAGTCCCATGAAGGGTTTCATGTGGCAACAAATAAAGGGAGGACAGACCCTGGCCCATATGGTCATGAGAATGTTCTGCAGTATCCCACCAAGGAATAGTCCACCCCTGAAGGCTGGACCCCTTGGAGTGGATGTTAGTTAGCTCCAAGTACAAGCCGTGTCTAATTGCTACGATTAAGGCTCTGCAGAGGTGGGGTGGGAGGGTCAGTGTGATTGGCTTTCAAAGGGACAGAGCAAGCCGGCTCGGTGGCTCAGCCTGTAATCTCGCGCCTTGGGAGGCTGAGGTGAGTGGATTGCCTGAGCCTGTGGGTTCGAGACACGCCTGTGCAACTTGGTGAGACCTCATCTCTACAATAAATCAAAAATTAGCCGGACGTGGTAGTGCGCGCCTGTAGTTCCAGCTACTCGGAAGGCTGAGGCGGAAGGATCGCCGGAGCCCAGCAGGTCGAGGCTGCGGTGGCCGGGAGCAGCCACTGCACTCCGGTCTGGGCGACAGAGTGAGACTCTAACTCAAAAGACAAAAAAAAAAAAAAACACACAAAGGGACAGAGCAGCATAGCTAGCGATTAAGAAAGAGCCTGGACTCTGAAGGCAGAATACCTGGATTTGGATCCCAGCTTTGCCACTTGATAACTGTATGGCCTTGGTCCTGTTGCTGGCCTCAGTTTCCTGATCTATAAAATGAGACTAGACCAATAGTACCTACCTTGGGGCTGCTGTGAGGATTAAGCATACAGTGCTGAGAACAGTACCTGGGACACAGTAAGCATTCATCAGTGCTGGCTATTCTCAATATGATTGTGACCATAACCCACCACAGGGGAGGGAAGAGGGCTTTATGTATTTAAGCACATTCTTTTCCATCTCTGTTCTCCATATAATAATCCTCTGTTCCTATTCAAAGTAATCACTTCTTTGTACTACTCTGTAGCTCTTCATTTCCCCAAAATTAAGCTCTTTTGAAGACACTCATTTCAATGGTTAATTATTCCAATTTTCCTCTTAACCAAGGCCTCTTACTACTTGTATTCCCCCTCTTACCCCCTGAGGTTCCAGTGTCCAGGAGCCCACACAATCGGCTCTGTGCGCCCGAGCTCTGGCTGGAAGCCCACCCACACAAAGCACCCCTCAGTACCTCTCTACCCCCTCCCCTGCTCCAACCAGGGCCCCAGCTTCTCACCCGCACTCTCAGAAGCTTTTAGGTAGGTCAGAGGGTGCCATTCATTAAAGACAAACACAACTTTGTCCTCATTCCCAGCCACTCAGCCAGCAGTGAGACCCAAATATTTTATCTGAGTGATAGGCATTGGGCTCTGGCAGAGGGCTTCCAACAGAAGGAACCAAGCATTAATTATGAGGGCCCTGTGTTGTTTAACTCTTGTTACGGTTATCTCTTGCTGTGTGACAAATGACCCCAAAACTTAGTGGCTTTTATTCACTCGTGATTCTGCAATTTGGGGAGGGCTTGGTGGTGGTGGTAACTTACCTCTCTGTGTGGGTCTGATTGGGGCAACCCAAGATGGCCATACCCATACATCTGATGCCTCAGCTGGCATGGTAGGGGGTGAGCTGGGCCTTCCCTTCTTTCTTAGTCATTTGTCCTGTGGGACTTTTCTCCAGCAGGGTAATTGGACTTCTGTGTATAACAGCCAACTTCCCGAGAGTGAAGTCCAGCTGACAGGTCTTTACTACCTAGGCCTTAAAGTCTGGGTTCATTGGGAGGTGTTATTGGTTGAATTGTGTTCCCCCAAAATCCCATGTTGAAGTACTAAGCCCCTGTACCTCAGATGGTGAACCTCTTTGGAAATAAGATTGTTGTAGATGTTGCTAGTCCTTCTGGAGTAGGGTAGGCCCTAATCGAATATGACAAGTGTTCTTATAGAAGGGTGAAATTGGACATGTGCCTATAAACTGTGTGGATGCCATATAGACACTGGAGTCATGTTGCCACGGCTCCAGGAGTTGGGAAAGAGGCCTGGAGCAGACCATTCCCTAGCATCTCCAGAAGAAACCTGTCCCTGCCAACACCTTGATCTGAGACTTCTAGCCTCCAGAACTGCAAGATGATACGTTTTTGTTGTTTTTAGCTGCCCGGTTTTTATAGCAGCCCTAGAAAACGGGACAAATCAAGTCCACCTTTTTTTTTTTTTTTTTTTTTTTGAGTTGGAGTCTCACTCTGTTGCCCAGACTGGAGTGCAGTGGCCACTCCCGGCCACCGCAGCCTCGACCTGCTGGGCTCCGGCGATCCTTCCGCCTCAGCCTTTCAAGTAGATGGAACTACAGGTGTGCACTACCACGCCCAGCTAATTTTTGATTTATTGTAGAGATGAGGTCTCGCCAAGTTGCCCAGGCGGGTCTCGAGCCCGCGGGCTCAGGCAACACTCACCTCAGCCTCCCAAAGGCGCGGGATTACAGGCTGAGCCACCGAGCCCGGCGAAGTCCACCTTTTGATGGGAAGGGAAACAGGGATGGGAGGAATTGTGGCTATCTCTGTGAACCATTTCCCATAAGGCTGCCCAAGAGTGGACAGGACAGCAGAGAGGAAGACTAGACATGCATAGGCAAAACCCAGGTTCTAGGGCTGGCTCTGCCAAGAAAGTGATGGGAAGTTGTTTAACTCTCCCCTTTTCCAGATAATAAAAGGACAGATTTAGATAAGATGTTCTCTTTGATTGCTTTCAGCTTTAAAATTTAGTCCCTTAATAAGAGTTCTTCACCCTGTACCAGAATACCCTGGAGAGTATGTAAACACAGACTACTTGATCCCACTCCCTGAGTTTCTGATGGGAGGAGAGGGAGAATTTTCTTTTCTTTTCTTTTGAGTCAGAGTCTCACTGTCACTCAGACTGGAGTGCAGTGGTATGTTCATGGCCACTGCAGCCTTGACCTGCTGGGTTCAGATGATCCTTCTACCTCAGCCTCCCAAGTGGCTGGAACCACAGGCATGTGCCACCATACTTGGCTAATTTTTTGATGTGTTGTAGAGAGGAGGTCTCACCAAGTTGCCCAGGCTGGTCTCAGGCAATCCTCTTGCCTCTGCTTCCCCAATTGCTGGAATTACATGTGTGAGCCACCTTACCTGGCAAGGGAATTTTAACTTCTAACAAGTTCCCAGGTGATGCCAGTGGACTGGCTGAGCCCGCACTGAGCATCTCTGTTCTAGGGCAGTGGTTCTCAATTCTGCCTGCATGTTAGAGTCACATGGGAAACTCTTAGCAAATATAGATGCTCCTTAACTTACAGTGGTTTTATGTCCCAATACACCCATCATAAGTTGAAAATGCATTGAATACATCTGACCTACTGAATTAGGCTAGGCTAGCTGAGCCCGATTTTTTTTAATTTATTTTTTTATTATTATTTTTACTTTTTTTGAGTTGTAGTCTCATTCTGTCACCCAGGCTGGAGGGCAGCGGCACGATCCCGGCCACCGCCACCTCTACCTGCTGGGCTCAGGCAATCCTTCTACCTCAGCCTTCCAAGTAGCTGGAACTATAGGCAAACGCCACCATGCCCAGCAATTTTTTGATTTATTGTAGAGGTGAGGTCATGCCAAGTTACCTAGGTAGGTCTTGAACCCGCGGGCTCAGGCTATCCTCTCACCTCAGCCTCCCAAAGTGCTGGGATTATAGGTGTGAGCAACTGCACCTGGCCTAACGTTATTTTTTTATTTTTAAAATTTTTTGTAACCGAGCGCAGTGGCTCAAGCCTGTAATCCCAGCACTTTGGGAGATGGAGGCGAGAGGGATTCACCAACCTGAGCAACATGGCGAGACCTAAAAATAAAAAAATTAGCTGGGAGTGGTGGCACATGCCTGGGGTTCCAGCTAATTGAAGGACTGAGACAGAAGGATCACCTGAGCCCACCAGGTTGAGGCTGCGGTGGCTGTGAGCTTGCCACTACACTCTAGCCTGGGTGACTGAGTGAGACTCCAAATTTAAAAAAAAAATTGTAGTGATGAGATCTCGCTATGTTGCCTAGGCTAATCTGGAACTCTTGAACTCAAGCAATCCTCCCACCTTGGCCTCCCAAAGTGCTAGGATTGCAGGCATGAGCCACCGTGTCTGGTCCCTAACCCACCTTAAATGTGCTCAGAACACTTATATCACCTGTAATTGGGCAAAGACATCTAATACCATACTGAAAGTGAAAAACAGAATGGTTGTAAGGGTACCTGAAGTATGGTTTCTACCGAATGTGTATAGCTTTTGTACCATTGGAAAGTTGGAAAATTGTAAGGGCCAACCTTTCTTTTTATTTTTTTTAATCTTCCTAATAGAAGCAAGTGTGCAGCCAGAGTTGAGAACCACTACCCTAGAGGCCCCAGGCATTTGAGGAAACAGAGTACAATAAAACTCTGTTGCTGTATATGTAAAAAAAAAAGTTCCTTCATTTGTCACTGATGACCCAAAGAAAGTATAGCTTTAAAAATAAGTGAAAAAAATTTGTTCCCCGACTTCTTCAGGGTTAAGAAATTCGCATGAGCCAGTGCACGTGGCCTCTCCCTCCTTTTGAGAAATGGACTCCTACCTCTTCTTGGCCAGTGTGACTATGTCAGTAGGGACAGGAATGAAGTGGCTCAGCCTGTAATCCTGTGCCTTTGGGAGGCTGAGGTGAGTAGATTGCCTGAGCCCGCGGGTTCGCGACCCACTTGGGCAAACTTGGCGAGACCTCATCTCTACGATAAATCAATCCAGCTACTTGGAAGGCTGAGGCGGAAGGATCGCCGGAGCCCAGCAGGTCAAGGCTGCGGTGGCCAGGAGCAGCCACTGCACTCCAGTCTGGGTGGCAGAGTGAGACTCCAACTCAAAAAAAAAAAATGAACCATTTTAAGTCGAGGACCATCTGTCTTGATACCCAAACTCTACTGTAGAGCCACTGCACTCCAGCCTGGGTGACAGAGTGAGACTCCAACAACAACAAAAAATGTTTCTTTATCCCTGTTGCAAACATTAGTACATACTTGCACAAGCTCCAAGTAAGCTTTAAGAGACACACCTCCCCAGCTGCTGTATAGAATTTGAATTAAAATAACCTCACCCTGAGCACCTATTCTGCCCCTGACTTTAAGGGAACAGAGCAAGCATGGCAGTTAGGAAAGAGTGTGGGGTTCTGTGGGGAGCTTGTCTGAGTTCAAAATACTTAACAGTAGTGTGAGGCAGCCTTGTGAGTAATCCCTCCATGCTTCATTTACCCCACATGCAAAGCTGGGAGACTCAGGCTGGGCGTGGTGACTCACCTGTACTCACAGCAATTGGGAGGCTGACGGGGGGGGGGGGGAGGATTGCTTGAACCCAGGAGTTAAAGACCAGCCTGGGTAACATTATAAGACCTTGTCTCTACTTAAAAAAAAAAAAAAGTGAGCTGCTTGATGAAAACACATAAAGTGCTTAGCACACTGTTGGACACAGAGTGGGTTATGTACCTTGTGGTTTCAACCATTTTGTGAAGTGGTATCCCTATTTTATAGACAGGGAAACTGGTACAGAAGTTGATTTGTCCAGGGCCTAAAAGCTGCAACAGAGCCTGGTTGGACCTGCTGGATGTGAGCGGCTCTGCCCTTGGTTAACAGGAAGGATGGGAGCAGGCCACAGGAGATTTGCTGGCAGGTGAATAATCCATCCACACAATAGCCTCAAACCTGAAACTAAGGAGACATGGTAAGCAGGCCCAGTTCTTCTGGGGTCATGAAAGAGGGTCGAGAGGGAAAGGGAAGTGGCTGGAATTTTGAGTTTTGACAGGGAAGAGTAAGGGAGAAGGTAAGAACAGCTCTCCTGATTCCTCTGGTAGGCTGAGGGCAGGTGCTGAGTTGAGCATTTAGGGCAGGGCAGGGGAAGATTGTGACTGTCTCAGACTTCAGACTAAGGGAGAGTGGATGAAGAGCTTGGGAGCGAAGCCACCTCTGATTCGGTTGCTTTTTCTTTCAGCAAGTAAAATGCCTCCTGTGTACCAAATACTTTGCCAGACTTTGGGGATACAGTAGCAATCAAAATCTAGAAGCACAGTTCCTGCCCTCAGGAAGCCCACATGCAAGAGACAGAGGGGCAGTTACAGACCTTTGACAGTCACACAATGCTCTCTCTCTTTTTTGAGTTTGGGACTCACTCTGTCACCCAGGCTGGAGTGCAGTAGCATGATCACAGCTCACCAGAGTGTGGACTTCCTGGGCTCAAGCGATCCTCCCACCTTGGCCCCACAAAGTGCTGGTGCTACAGGCATGAGCTACCATGCCTGGCCTAGTCACACAACTCTTTAAAGTTGTGCAAAGGAAAAAGATGAAGATTTGAAGAGGGCAAGTAACAGGAGGACTTGGCCTAGCGTGGGTGGTCAGGGAAGGCTTCTCCGAGGAAGTTTTACTGAAGCTGAGGATGAGTAGAGTTAGCCAGTTAGATGGAGCAGGGTCCAGGCCAGGAAACAACAGTGCACAGAGGAGACCCAGAGCAGGCATGAACTCAGGCCCCCAGAAGCAGCAGCAGGAACTGACAGTGACAGGTGAGGTTAGTGAGGTGGCTGTAGGCTGTGTTAAAAGTGTTTTTTACCCGAAGAGCTAAAAATGGTTTCACCCCAAGGGAAATCATTGCAGGACTTTAAACTGGGTAAGGTCGTGTGGCTTATTTCTTGCCTATAATTCTAATAATCTCATTCACACGTTAACCTCATTTGATTGACACAGCCACCCTGTGAAGACATTCTCTCCATCTTACAGATAAGAATATTGGAATCCCAGAGGTCAGGCATCTAAGTTCACACTTGTGGATCACACCTCTGCCCCACCCCTAGCACCTTCCTCTACCAGGTAGAGACACCCACACCCAAGTGGACAGGAAGACTGATGTCTGTGGGAGACCCAGGAAGCCTTAATTTTCTCTCTGCCCTGTCTCTCAGCCTTCTTGGTAACCATATTGCTTCTTGGAGACCATATTGCTTCTTGGATACACAGGACTCCTAAAGTAACCCAACCAGAAAGGGGAGAAGCATGTCCTGAGGTCTTTCTGTGGGAAAAATCTGCCCTCCCCACCCACCTGGGGCAGGGCTGGCAACCATAGAGATGTCCTTCCTGCCTGGGCCTGTCTGAGGCTCCCTAAGAAAGAGGGACGGAGCTCAGACCCAGTGAAGGGGCAGCCCAAAGCCCAGGCCTGAATGCACAGTATCCCTGGTGATGTGTCAGAAGGGAGCAACAAGGGGCCTTTGGAGTGGGCTGAAGCCTGTGGCTCTCCTGTGGGAGGTTGTAAGAAGGACTTGACTGGGTTTAACAGACACTCAGGGCCAGGCACCTCCGTCTCCCGCAAAGAAGGGAAAGTTGAGCTGGTGCCCTCTGAGTGTCCACCATCTGCCTTACATGTAGAATTTCCTCTAACCCTCATGCTAGCCCTGTGTGGCAGGTGGAATTCCTGCTTTATAGGTGGAGAAACTGACTTAGGTTACATAACATTTTAAGATCTCTTGGTTGGTAAATAGAGCTGGATTAAAACCCAGGTTTGAGCAGCGCCGGAGCCTGTAAACTTTCCACTGTACCTTAGTAACCAGAAAGGAACTTGCTTTTTCCCTGAAGAGAGCCTAAATGTCTTCGTGGAGGAAGTGACATTTACACTGAGATCCTCCTCTCGGTGCTTAGCACTCAGTAGGAGCTCAATCAGTGTTTGCATAAACAAAAACTTGGAAGAAAAAGAAGTGCTACTGGGTCCTGGGAGATGGAATAGGGGGAGGGGAGGGGGCGTGAGGTCTTCACATTGCCATGGCCTCCCCAGTCTCACCTGGTAGCCAGAGCCTGTCACAGCTTTCTCAGTAGGAATTGGCTACCAAAGAGACACAAATGCCATTTCCCTAAAAGGCAATTCAGGAGAACACGAAGCTGCTGCTCTTGAAAAGGAAGGATGTGGCCAGCAGAGAGGGAGGAAAAGAGGTCAATGAGGAAGAGAGCTGCCAGGCAGACCTGAGGGGAGCCCCAGAGCCTGTGGAGGGGGCCCCCACTGGGGGATGGAGGATTGGCACTTCTGCTTCACTTCTTCCCCCTCACCCCCACCGGAGCCCCACTATTCCAATGAGCCTAGATTGGTCACCAAGAAGGGATACCCATGGCCCCCACATCAGGACCACCTCAGCCTTTTCCTTGGGTGAGGGAAAGTCACTTCCCCAGAAGGCAGGCCTGAGAACAGATTGGGTGAGAGGGTCAGGATGTTTGGGTGTCTTGGATTCATTGGGCCTAGAGAGTAGGGTAAGATCTGGGCTCTGCTGGTGGCTTGGTAGAGACTTCGGTAAGGTTTCTCAGAAGCCACCTCCCTGAGCTGGTAAGAGCGTCCCTCAGATGCCCACCCATGTCTGCATGAGGTAACCCAAGAGCCGTGCCACAGGTGGGATCTAGGTTGTAGCAACCGTGTGACCCACACAGACGCCACATAACCTGCCTGTCTCACATACATATTTTAAATTCGTAAAACAGAGATCTCCCCTGCAGTGTGCTTCTGAAGATTAAATCAGATGATGTATTCCTATGAGCTTTATGAACTGACATGACAGACAAAAGCAGGGGATTATTCACTAATTCAACAAACATCCACTGAGCTTGAGAAATGGATTTGGAGGTAAAATGGGAACTCGCTGTCCAGACAAATCCAACTCAAGGTGTCCTGGGAGCCCAGGGGAGGGGCTGTTGTGCTCGAGCTTGTGGAAGAGGCAGGGATTATAATGTAGACAAGGAGTGAGGAGGTTCCCTGAAGGGTGGGGAGTTATGTGGGCCTCAGGGAACTACCACACCTGATGATGGAACAGACTCTTTTCTCCTGTTTTTGTTTTTGTAATAACTAGTGATAGTTAACATTTTTCTTTTTTTTTTTTTTGAGTTGGAGTCTCACTCGGTCACCCAGACTGTAGTGCAGTGGCCACCCCCGGCCACCGCAGCCTCGACTGCTGGACTCCGGCAATCCTTTCGCCTCAGCCTTCTGAGTAGCCGGAATTACAGGCACGCGCTACCACGCCCGGCTGATTTTTTTGATTTATTGTAGAGATGAGGTCTCGCTGCCCAGGCGGGTCTCAAACCCGTGGGCTCAGGCGATCCACTCACCTCAGCCTCCCAAAGGCACGGGATTACAGGCTGAGCCACCGAGCCCGGCTGGTTAACATTTTTCATTGCTAAGTGCCAAGCAATGTACTTCTCTTAATTCTCATAACGATCCTGTATTATTACCTGAATAGGTCCAGAGGTTAAAGTAACTTCTCAAAGCCACTCAGCTAGTAAATGACAGCTGAACTTTAAGCCCTAAAAGCCATAATTTTAACCTCCTTGTTAAAAAGCCCCTTTACTTTTTGTTTTTGTTCAGGCCTCTAAAAAATCCTTTTTATTTATTTATTTTGAGTTGGAGTCTGTCTCTGTCACCCAGGCTGAAGTGCAGAGGCACGCTTGTGGCCATAGCAGTCTCGACCTGCTGGGCTCAGGCAATCTTTCTGCCTCAGCCTTCCAGGTAGCTAGGACTCCAGACAATCACCACCACGCCTGATTAATTTTTTTGATTTATTGTAGAGATGAGGTCTTGCCAAGTTCCCCAGGCTGGTCTCTAACCTGGGTCCAGGCAACCCTCTTGCCTCTGCCTCCCAAAGTGCTGGGATTACAGGTGTGAGACAGCACACCTGGCAATTGTGTTTGTGTGTATGTGTGCGCACGGGGGTCACACTCTGTTGCCCAGGCTGGAGTGTGATGGCATGACTGCAGCTTTGACCTCCTAGCTCAGGCAATCCTCCTCCCTCAGGCTCCTGAGTAGTTGGGACTACAGGTGGATGCTACCATGCTTGACTAATTTTTTTCTTTTGTGTTGAGACAGGGTCTCGCTATGTTGCCCAGGCTGGTCTCAAACTCCTTGACTCAAACAATTCTCCCGCCTCTGCTTCTCATAGTTCTAGAATTACAGGTGTGAGCCACTGCACCTGGCCAAAAATCCTCTTGAAGCAACATTTCCTTTCCTTGAGGATGTCACTCCTCATCTTTCCCTAAAGCTAAGTTCCAGTTCCTTTAGCTTTTTGTAAGAGGGTGTCTGGCATATGATGGCCAGAATAAGGTCAGCAGGACATGGAAAGAAGATTTGGAAGGAAAGTATTTATGAAGGGACCAGGGCCTGGGGTGAACTAAAATTCAGACCCAAGCCTGGGGTCCCCTTACCTCTGCATCTCACCCATCCCAAAAAGTCCAGGCAAGGAGTTGGAGAAGGGCAAAAGCAGAACCTGTGCTCAGAAAAGCATGTTGCTTTCTGATCGTCAAGGCTGATCTTGTAGAGTTCACTCCCCCAGAGGAAAATTAAGGCAAGTTCTATCAAACCAACTTTGTCTTCCCCTGCCCTAAACCTCACCTGGAACAAAAGTCAGGGCATCCACTTTAGGAGACAAATGATGTTGTAGAGGAGGAGGTTGTGGGGAAGGAAAGGTTCATTCAGACGTGTGACTGCCAAGAACCCCCGCCCTTGCCTGGGGTTACCTTTAAAGAGAAGCTCTGAGGAAGGATGGCATTCTCAGGGCTCATCACCAGAACCCCAGGGAATGTTCTTCAGTGATTTTTTTTTTCTGTCAGCCCAATAATGACTTGCCTCATTGTCTACCTTCACCATTCAGCTTCTTCTAGGTGGACCCGCTGACCCAGCACATGGGAAGGAGGCCTGTCCTGGGGGACATGGCATGGCCACTTGGTTGTATGTGACTGAATCACATCTTCCTCCTCAGCAAAGAGTTCAGAGTCTCGGCCAGGACCTGGCCTGAACTTACCCTGGCTTCAGCAGTCTCCTCCAGGCCCTGGAACCTTCGGTGCCATACTCCTATCCAAAGTGACAGGACATTCTTTTGAAATGTGGACATTTGTTGTAAGTTGTTTGATGGCTTGTCCTACGCCAAGAACACTAAGCCCCAAGTAGGGTGGGTGGGCCAATATCAGGAAAAGCCCACCTCTGAAAGTGGAGTGAATAGAATCAACAGATCAATTCAGCCATCTGCAGAGTAATCCATGCTCAGAGGTGGCTGGTGTTATTGATAGAGTTGAGGATGTGTCTCAGAAATCTATCTTGGTGACCAGTGCTTCTGAAGCTAAAAATGATTGCCAGATGGTATCTGAGGAAGTTTTTTGCTTTTTAGAGATGAGGTCTCCTTATGTTGCCCAGGCTGATCTTTACCTCCTAGCCTCAAGTGGTCCTTTTGCCTTGGCCTCTTAAAGTGCTAGGACTACAGGCATGAACCACGATGCCCATTCTATCTGAGGAAGTTGTAACCAATCAAGTGGGTTTAGGTTATCCTGATGGCAATATGGAATCTTAAAATGATTTTTTTAGGAGGACAGCAGAATAACCTGAGTTGTGCTTTGGAAAGATTACTTATAGTCATCATGTGAAAACTAGATCGAAAAGGGTCAAGATGAGGAAGCCATTTAGAATTAAACAAGTGTCACAATCAAGTGGGTTGTAACCTGATATAAAACCATTAACTTGGGGAAGCCTCCCCAGAGCAGAGAAAACTAGTGGCTCACGCCTGTGAATTTTGGGAGGCTGAGGCAGGAGGATTGCTTGAGCCCAGGAGTTCGAGACCAGCCTAGGCAACAGTGAGCCCTCATCTTTACAAAAAGTTAAAAAAAAAAATTAACCAAGTGTGGTGGTACATACCTGTAGTCCCAGCTACTTGGGAGGCTGTGGCAGAAGGATCACCTGAGACCAGTAGGTTGAGGCTACAGTGAGCCATGATTGTGCCACTGCATTCCAGACTTTCTTCCCTAGTAGCTGGGACTAAATGTTTGTACCATAATGCCCAGATTTTATTTATTTATATATATATATTTTTTGTTTGTTTGTTTGTTTTTGTTTTTTGTTTTTTTGGTTTTTTTGTTTGTAGTGATGAGATCTCACCATGTTGCCCAAGTTGGTCTTGAACTCCTGGGCTCAAGCAATTCTCTGGCCTCGGCCTCCCAAAGTGCTGGGATTACAGGTATGAGACACTGTGCCCAGCCTGGTTTGGCTTTTAAATAATTGTTTTATTGAGATATAATTCATATAGCATAAAATTCATTCTTTTAAAAGTGTATAATTAAAGACTTTTAGTATATTTAAAGTTGTATGAACATCACCATTTTCAGTTTTAGAACATTTTTATCACCCCAAAAGAAATCTCGATCCTATTACCAGTCAGTATCTATTCTCTCCTTCCCCAACCCCTCCACGAATCTACTTTCTCTTTTTGTAGATTTGTGTGTTCTGGACGTTTCATATAAATGAGTTATATAATTTGTGGTCTTTTGTGACTGTTTTTTTTCATGTAGCATAATGTATTTTAAGGTTCATACATACTGTATTATGTATATGTGCTTCATTTATTTTTGTTGCTGGATAATATTTCCTTGTATTGATATACCACGTTTTTCTTACGTATTCCTCAGATAATGGACATATCAATTTTTTTTTTTTTTTTTGGGTCGGAGCCTCAGTCTGTCGCTCAGGCTGGAGTGCAGTAGTATGCTCACTGCCACCACAGCCTCAACCAGCAGGGCTCAGGCAATCCTTCTGTCTCGGTCTTGCAAGTAGCTGGAACCACAGGTGCATGCTACCATCCCCAGCTTATTTTTTTATTTATTGTAGAGATAAGGTCTCACCATGTTGCCCAGACTGGTCTCGAACCCATGGTCTCAGGCAATCCTCTTGCCTCAGACTCCCAAACTGTTGGCATTATAGGTGTGACATAGATATGTGCCATGCTAGACATATAGATTGTTTTCACACTTTGGTTATTATGTTGCTACAAATATTCGTGTATAAGTCTTTTTTTTTTTTTTTGAGTTGGAGTCTCACTCTGTCGCCCAGACTGGAGTGCAGTGGCCGCTCCCAGCCACCACAGCCTCGACCCGCTGGGCTCCGGCGATCCTTCCGCCTCAGCCTATGTATAAGTCTTTGTGTGGTCAGGATGTGGTGGCTCAGCCTGTAATCCTAGCACTTTGGGAGGCTGAGGCAAGAGGATTGCCTGAGCCCAGGGTTTCGAGACCAGCCTAGGCAATTTAGTGAGACCTTGTCTGTACAAGAAATCACAAAAAACTAGCTGGTGTGATGGCATGTGTCTGTAATTTCAGCGACTTGGAAGGCTAGGTGGAAGGATCGCCTGAGCCCAGCAGGTCAGAGCTGTGGTGGCCATGAGAATGCCACTGTACTCCAGCCTGGGTGACAAGAGTAAAACTTCAATTCAAAAAAAAAAAAAAAGTCTTTGTGGGGTGTATGTTTTCATTTTCTTGAATATGTACCTAGGAGTGGAATTGCTTGATCATGTAGTAACTGTTTAACTTTCTTTTTTTTTTTTTTTTTTGAGTTGGGATCTCACCCTGTCACCCAGGCTGGAGTGCTGTGGCACGATCACAGCTCACTGCAGGTTCGAACTCCCAGGCTCATGTAATCCTCCAGTCTCAGTCTCAGTCTCCCGAGTACCTAGGACTACAAATGTGCACCACCATGCCCAGCTAATTTTTTTATTTTTATACAGAGATGTGTTGCCTATGCTGGTCTCAAACTCCTGGGCTCAAGCAATCCTCCCATGTCTGCCTCCCAAAGTGCTGGGATCACAGGTGTAAGCCACTGTGTCCAGCTGTTTAACATTTTAAAGAACTGCTAAACAGTTTTCCAAAGTGGTTGCATCATTTTGCAACCTCACCAGCAATGTATGAAGGTTTCGGTTTCTCTACATCCTCAAAAATGTTCACTTTCCTATTTTCTTTCTTCTTTTTTTTAAATTATAACCATCCTGCTGGGTGTGAAGTGTTATTTCATTGTAGTTTTAATTTGCATTTCCCAATGACTAATGATGGGGAAATCTTTGTGTATGCTTATAAGTCATTTGTATGTCATCTTTGGAGAAATGTCTATTCAGTTCCTTTGCCCACTTTGAAATGGGTATGTCTTTTTATTATTGAGTTGTAAGAGTTCTTTATAAATTCTGAATGTCAGTCTTTTTTTTTTTTTTTTTGAGTGGGAGTCTCACTTTGTCACCCAAACTATAGTGCAGCAGCATGCTCACAGCCACCGCAGCCTCGACCTGGTGGGCTCGGGTGATCCTTCCGCCTTAGCCTTCCAAGTAGCTGGAACTACAGGCACATGCCACCATGCCTGGCTAATTTAATTTATTGTAGAGATGAGGTCTCACCAAGTTGCCCAAGCTGGTAGTCTCTTATCAGGTACATGATTTGCAAATATTTTCTTCCATTCTGTGGGTTGTCTTAGTGAAAACTTTTTTTTTCTTGAGTCAGAGTCTCACTCTCTCGCCCAGGCTGGAGTGCAGTGGTGGGATCATAGCTCATGGCAATCTTGACCTCCTGGGCTCAGGCAATCCTTTCACCTGAGTAGCTGGGACTACAGGTGTACTCACCACCACACCCAGCTAAGATTTTTTTTTTTGAGAGATGAGATTTCCCAGGTTGGTCTCGAACTGTTGGGCTCAAGTGATCCTCCTACCTTAGCCTCTCAAAGTGCTGGGATTACAGGTATGAGCCACCCACGCCCAGTCATCACTTTAATAGTGTCTGTGAAGCACAAAACATTTTAAATTTGATGAAGTCCAATTTATTCTTTGAGTACTTGTGCTTTTGGTGTGTTGTCTAAAAAAATGATTGTCTAAGCCAAGGTCACAACGTTTATTCTTCTAAGGATAAGTTCTTAGAAGAAATAAAATTATTCTAAGAATTTTATAATCTTAGCTCTTACATTGAGGTCTATAGTCCATTTTGTATTAATTTTTAATATGATGTGGGGAAGGGGTCCAGTCTCATTCTTTTGCATGTGGACACCCAATTGTTCCAACACCGTTTGTTGAAAAGACGATTCTTGAGCTGGGTACAGTGACTAACACCTATAGTCCCAGCATTTTGGTTGGCAGAGGTGAGAGGACTGCCTAAGCTCAGGGATTTGAGACCAGCCTGAGGAACATGGCGAGACCTCGTTTCTACAATAAATAAAAAAATCAGCTGGGAATAATGGTGCGTGCCTGTGATTCCAGCTACTTGGAAGGCTGAGGCAGAAGGATTGCCTGAGCCCAGCAGGTCGAGGCTGCAGTGGCCATGAATGTGCCACTGCATTCCAGCCAGAGCAACAGAGTGAGACTCCGAATATTAAAAGAAAAAAAGACAGGGCATGGTGGCTCAACCTGTAATCCTAGCACTTTGGGAGGCCGTGGTGAGAGGATTGCCTGAGTCCAGAGGTTCGAGACCAACCTGGGCAATTTGGTGAGACCACGTCTCTACAATAAATCACACACGCGCACACACACACTAGCCAGGAGTGGTTGTGTGTGACACACACACACACACAAGCCAGGAGTGGTGGTGTGTGGTGGTGTGTGACACACACACACACACACACACACACACACACACACACACGCCAGGAGTGGTGTTGTGTGTCTGTAGTTCCAGCTACTTGGAAGGCTAAGGCGGAAAGATTGCCTAAGCCTAGCAGTTCGAGGCCATGGTAGCCGTGAGCGTGCCACTGCACTTCAGCCTGGGCAACAAAGAGTGAGACTCCAACTCGAAAAACAAAAACAAAACAAAAAAAGATGATTTCCCCCATTGAATTACCAAGGCCCTTCTTAAGGTGTTTCTTTCTTAGTCCTGTAGCTTCATCTTCTGCTCTACCCTCACCCCAGCTTGTCCTCCATCTCCAGACCCATTAAATGACTTCTTTTTCTCGCCTCTAGCCTACATCTTTGTGTGCTGTTTCTTCACCTGGAAAATCTCCCTGCCTCTCTTCCCACATCACCTGGCTGTCTTCTCCAGTGATCTGGCAGGCCTAGGCTGACATGTCACATCTTCCAAAAAATTTTTCTTAAGCCCCCTAGACTGTTTTAGGAACAGCAGTTCTGTACTTCCAAGGACCCTGTCCTTAACTCCAATGTGATGCTTAACACACCTGTCTGTATCCCTCCCCCTCCCCCCAAAAAACCTCTTTGTAGGCAGAAACTTTTTTTGTGCCTGGCACATAGTAGGGACTCAATAAATATCTGAAATGGATGGATCTCAGAAGTTGAGGAAAGGAGAACAGTTTTGAGAAGATACAGAATTGTGTATTGCTGCAGCAAGTTAAGGAGAATGAGGTCTGAAAAGTGTCACTGGGTTTTGACTATTGTTGTCATGACACAGAGGGAAGAGTTTCAGGAGCACTGTGGATGCAGAAGCCAGTGTGGATTCAGAAGTGAGAGTTAAGGAGCAAATTGCTGATGAGAGAGAGTGAAGTTTTAGTTACAAACTACTTATGCCCAAGTTTGTTGGTGAGTGAAAGAGGGAGCCAGACTGGCACTGTGATACAGCTGAAAAGGAAAGCAATAAAGGATTCATTTTATTGGACCATCTGCTAGTTTCCTGAACTTCAGAGTGTTTGATTCTAATAAGGGTTCCTTCCTTGATGTCTTATGATATCAATTCTAGAGACTCCCCATGATTTTCCTGCTTGTTCTATTACCACATTATATGTCACCCTCACCTCTGACTACACATGAACATATAAATGTACACACACATGTATCCTGATTTGGGCCAATTCTAGCATCCTAGGAATCTAAAGGTTTTGGGAGTAACTGAGGCCTTTCCCCAAACTGGCTAAACTATATCTGTCCTAGCAAAAGATATCCTATGAGAGTTATTTGGGCAGAAAAAGGAACAAGTCTCCTACCATCTTGGGGTACCAAAAAAGAGAGAGGATTGTGTCTCTCTGCCTCTCATTCCCTCATCTCTCTCCCATGTCACTCATATAGGCTGGAATGAAATGGTTTACGATTTTAATTTCTCATATCTCTACTGATTCATCTTCACTGTTGATTGGTTTCCTCCTACTGACATTTTCCTCCCAGAGGTAGATATGCCTGATCATCAGACTCCCAGCCTGACTAGCTTTTACCACCAGCCTCACACAGCTCACTTGGTGTCCCATATCTTTCCAAAATATCACCTGATCCATCTGCCCTCCCTTGAGGTGTCCGAGCAAGGCAAAGCTGGTGCAGTACTGGGGCATTCCTTCGGGGTTGTAGCCCAGCTCCACCTGCCCCTTCTCTAGGGCATACTTCCCATCCACCATGGAACCGGTCATCACTTGCACCCTGCTCAGGTTTGCTGGATGGTTCAGGATCACCGTCAGGTGGTTCCCTAGACTAACATTGCGTGTCCAAAAGAATGACTCATCCAGAGTGTAGGCCTCCCATGGGAAGTGAACATCAGAAACCTCCATATCTGTGAAAATGCTTGCAGGTGGGTTGTCAGGACCATCTGGGTTCTTCTGAAATGCAGTTGCCTTCTCATTGTCATCCAGGGTGGCGTACAAGATCCTGTGGTAGAAGAGGAACGGTCTGCAGAGAATCACGTTTTCTTGGACCAGGAGAGTACGGAAATGAGAGATCAGCCTGTCAAGGGGTTTCTCCTTGTAGAAGAGGAGGAGGAAATGGGCCAAGAGCGGGAGGTCCCTGCTGTGGAAGAATTTGCCAAGGAAGCCCATATTAGAGAACTCCAGTAGCACCCATGGGTTGGACTTCATGGTGGCCACCTTTGAATAAATGTGGGTGACAAAGTTGGGTGCACAAAAGACATTGTCCTCTATTAACAGGAAGTAGTCAGAGAGCTTTGTGGCAAAGCTCACAAGGAAGGCGTGGTCTATGTTCTGCTTGGAGTAGTAGTCCCTACGATAGGTCTCATTCCTGATACTGTCCTTAGTGGGATAGGCATCGGATGGAGCATGGATCAGTATCAGCTGCCCTTCCAGGATCTGTGCACTGAAGAGGCTGGAAATATGGGCAACAGTTGTTCTGAGCCAGGTGAGATCGGAATCTGCCAGGTGGACCAGCACTGTGAAGTCTTTCCGCTCAGTCTTAGAGGAAGCGCGGAACAGGGAGACCAATGTGTACAAGAGGCCACTTCCATCCCCTTGTGCCACTGCGGTGAACCCCACCGTCAGCCATGCTAAGGAAAAGCAAAATAGGGACAATTGTCAGTGTACAGTGATGGTGAGGGCTATCAAAAGGATTAGGGGTTGGGATGCTACCTGGACTTCCTCTCTCCCTTTCTTCCCTGTCTTATTTCCCATCTGTTCTTTCCTTAGGCAAAGGAGATGTTTACATCCTTGCTACACAAAGGATGTAGCAAGGTGCTTAATCCAGCAATATCAGCCTCATCTGCCAGCTCATTGAAAATACTGAATCTTGACCCCCCACCTCGGATCTGGTTAATCAGAATCTGCATTTTCACAGCATTACCAGGTGACTTCTGTGTACATTAAAGTTTGAGGAGTACTAAGCTAGGTGACGCTGAGTGCCTGTGGGTCCCTCTGAGTCTTTGAGCCTAGAACTTTGTGACACATGGTTTAAGTGCTCAATAAATATTAGCTATTATAGTCATTATCATTCGTTTTGCTTTTACTCATCTTCCCAAAGCTGGTCTTTGAGAGAGTTATGTTAGAACAAGGGTGACTTGGCTGGTTGTGGTGGCTCATACCTGTAATCCTAGCACTTTGGGAGGCTGAGGCAGGAGGATTGCTGGAACCCAGGATTTTGAAACTAGCCTGAGCAGCATAGCAAGACCTTGTATCCATTAAAAATTTTAGGTGGGTACCATGGCTCACGCCTGTAATCACAATACTTTGAGAGGCGAAGGCGAAAGGATTGACTGAGCCCAGGGGTTCGAGATCAGACTGGGCAACCTGATGAGATCTCTCTACATCAAAAAATTAGCCAGACATGGTGGTATGTGCCTGTAGTCCCAGCTACTTGGAAGACTGAAGCAGAAGAATCCCGAGCCCAGCAGGTTGAGGCTGCAGTAGATATGAGTATGCCACTGCACTCCAGCCTGAGTGACAGAGTGAGACTGACTCAAAATAAAATTATAAAAAGAAAAGGATATTTGGCTGGGTGCACTGGCTCATGCCTGTAATCCCAGCACTTTGGAAGGCTGAGGCAGGAGGATTGCTTGAGCCCAGAGGTTTAGACCAACCCAGGCAACATAGTGAGACCTCATCTCTCCAAAAAAAAAAATTAGCCAGGCATGGTGTCATGTGCCAGTAGTCCTAGCTACCCAGGAGACTGAACCAGAAAGATCGTCTGAGCCCAGGAGGTCAAGATTGCAGTGAGCCATAATTTTAGTAATTTTACCACTGCAATCCCGCTTGGGCAACAGAGCGAGATCCCAACTCAAAACAAAAACAAAAAAAGGACTTTCCTGAGAAGTCAGGAGCCTAAGGTTCTTGTCCCAGTTCTGCCACAATTGTGTGATCTTGAGCAAGTCCCTTCAGCCCTGTGTTTAATTCCTAATCCATAAAACAGATGGAGTTGAACCATGTGACTCTAAGAACACTTCTAATCCAAATGTTTTCTAATCCAGTGATTCCAACTTTTTGTAACTAACTCAATCTATTCCCTCCTTCTTCCTCATACCCGATACATAAATGTGGAAGAGACAGAGAGTTGTCTGCCAGATTCAACTATTCCTGGGCACAGTTCTGCCTTTTCCTTACCTCCTTTCTTCTTTCCTTCCTAGCTACCTGACTTCTCTTGCTGTCCCTGTGGGCTGAATCTCTCCCTCTCCTTGGTACTCACTCTTTCTTCTCCTCTGGATTTTTTCCATATATTTGGAGATGAGATTCTGCCAGTCGTCTTGTGATCCCGAGCCTTTCTTGCTGCTATAACTGGCCTCCTGAGGCATTGACAAAGGCAAACATATATATCCTTTCATAAAAAAAAAAATTATCCCCTAGTGCCTTCTCCACAAGCTTTTCATGGGAAAGAGGTAGAGTGGATCACACCCCTAGAGTGAGCCCAGCACATTCTCAGGACACCTGACCATTGGCCAAAGCATCCAGGGCTCAAGCAGTATTTCCTCTCTTCTTGACCTTAACAAATATGAAAAATACACAGTCCAGGTCCATACCCCAGTTCCTTTTGGATCTTCCTGCTCTCGGGTGAAAAGGTACAGGAAGAAGAAAAACCCACATGTTTTTGAGAATCTGCCTATCCGCGCCATTTCCACCCTATATCCCCAATTCCCAAACTGAGCAAGGGTTGCTACTTGGCCTTTGATGGTCATCACATTTTGGTCATCTTCAATTTCCTTGGGAGCTTTCAAAGTGATGAAGAGCCACAAGAATCCGATGCCCACTGAGGTTATGAAGCATTTCCTGATGGAACATCGCATCATGTCTGTGTCAAGATATGGTTCCTGTAGCAAGAAGTTGACATGGGTGGCTAGAAAACTCTCCCTCTCATCCATACCTAGAACTTTTCTTCCGTTCTCTGAAAGACTTCCTCCCATGTATTAACCCTCCATCCCCATATTTTACCCTTTCCCTATCATTGTTAACTTATTTTCAAGCACTGATCCCTAAATCTGATGCGATAGGGGTTTATTCCCTACCGAAAGAAGGAAGGTCACTTGTCCTGTGGTGACATGTGTGCTGCCTTCACAAGTTTGGGGATTCAACTTTCTCTAAGTCTCCCCTACTCAAGATGATGGTCAACTGGGGCTTAATGATATGCCCAGTTTATCTGAGAAAAACAGATGGTCATTTTTTTTTTTTTTTTTTTGAGTTGGCATCTTTACTCTGTCACCCAGGCTAGAGTACAGTGGCACGCTTATGGCCACCACAACCTCGATCTGCTGGGCTCAGGCGATCCTTCCACCTCAGCCTTCCAAGTAGCTGGAACTACAGGTGTGAGCCACCATTCCCTGCTAATTTTTTTTTTTTAATTGTAGAGATGAGGTCTTGCCACGTTGCTCAGGCTGGTCTCAAACCCCTGGTCTCAGGTAATCCTCTCACCTTGGCCTCCCAAAGTGCTGGGATTACAGGCTTGAGCCAACATGCCCGGCCTTACTCCCACTTTTTTAAACAAAAAGAAATCAAACTATTATAATAACTGAACATGCTGGATGTGGCTAATATTTTGAATTATAGTAGAGACAAGTTCTCGCCATGTTGCTTATGTCTGTAGTTCCAGTTCCTGGAAGGCTGAGGTGGAAGGATAGCCTGAGCCCAGCAGGTCAAGTCTTTGGTGGCTGTAAGCGTGCCATTGCATTCCAGTCTGGGTGACAGGGTGAGATTCCAACTAAAAAAAAAAAGTGAAAAATAAACTATTAAAATAACTGAACATGCCAGGCATGGTGTTTCACACCTTAATCCCAGCACTTTGGGAAGTAGAGGAGAATTGCCTAAGCCTAGGAATTCGAGGCTAGCATGGGCAACTTGGTGAGAATCATCTTTACAGAATCAAAAAATTAGTCGGGTGTGGTGGTGGGTGTCTGTAGTCCCAGCTACTTGGGGGGCTGAGGCAGAAGGACAACCTAAGCCCAACAGGTCAAGGCTGCAGTAGCTGTGAGCATATCATTGCACTCCAGCCTGGGTGACAGTGTGAGACTCTGACTCAAAATAAAACTAAAATAACACAAAATAACTGAACTTGAAGTGTTGCTAAGTGCTATGCCAAATTGGTGGGGTTTTTCTGTTTGTTTGTTTGTTTGTTTTTTGAGACAAGGTCTCATTCTGTTACCCAGGCTGAAATGCAGTGGCATAATCACAGCTTGCCATAGCCTTAACCTCCTATGCTCAAGCAATCCTTCCACCTCAGCCTCTCAAGTAGCTGGGACTACAGGGGCCCACCACTGTGCCCAGCTAATTTTTAAATTTTTTGTAGAGACAGGTCTTGCTATGTTGCCCAGGCTGGTCTCAGACTCCTGGGTTCAAGCAGTCCTTCAGCCTTAGGCTCCCAAAGGCTGGGGTTATAAGTGTGAGCCATCACACCTTTTTCTGTTTTTAAATAAATAGTATCCTTAATTTATTTCCATCTTCAATCTTACAGACCTTGATTAGAACATGATTCTGTTAACATAGAGTATGATTCTGTTAGTGTAGAGTAAAAGAAAATCCTTTCATGAGTGTCAAGTTATTAGAATTCAGGCTGGCTCAGCCTCAAAGTGCTTGCATGTTGCCCTCTTCCTCTGTTGTCTATTCCCTAGTGAGATGTTTCTCTGATTGCTTCTAGGTTATCAGAGGAAAGGCTTTAATATGCCTGTCACCCACTTTTGATTCTTTCCTTGCATGCTTAGTACACAAAAGTAAAGAGACTGTAGTCAGTCATTTCTGTGCCCCTGAGCCCATACTATCCTCCACTCTCCCCATTTTCAGGGATGTCTTCCAGTTTGTATCTTGGGGTAAGTTAACGTGATTCTTTCCCTTAGCCATTTAGCTTTTTGATCAGAGTTGTAAAAACAATATATCTGCAGGGAGTCACGGGGACAGGGCAAAAAAAAAAAAGTATGTTAGTAAGGCTTTACACATGAAACTTCTCTTACCTGGTTTCCTTAAGCAAAGATTTTTAGTCAACTAGGTGATTCAGATACAGACCTCTTTATGTAAAAGAAATAGACCATAAATACATGGATCTATATACTGAATGAAAAGGCTTTTCGATTGCAATTGAAGAATTGCACCATCACAGGCAGAGCTCTGTTCCCCTTTTGTACCTCCTGTGTTGTTTTCCAGTCACGTGGGGAGGACTGCTCTCATTCAGCTCTCCGAGTTCCACAGACTTCTGGAAGAGGCAGGAGAGAGAGAGAATAAGTGGAACTGGGGTGATGAGGACCACTCACTAGGAGTAGTGAACAGAGGGTGAGGCCAGGCACAGCAAACAGAGGTCTCCCCAGCTTTCTACCCTTGAGCTAAGCTCCCTCTATGATGTTACCCTGTGTCCTACCCACCTACTCCCCTATCATCAGAGGTACATGTGTACAGGATTCACATGTGGTATGTGCATACTTCTTCCTTGGCAGCTATTAATTTCCATTCATCCTAAAGGCCAGCATCAGTATCTTTTTTTGGTTTTTAGTTTTGTTTTTGTTTTGTAGGGGCAAGATCTTGCTCTGTTGCCCAGGCTGGTCTTGAATTCCCGGACTCAAGCAATCTTCCCACTTCAACCTCTCAAAAGTGCTGGGATTGCAGGCAGGCGTGAGCTACCATGTTTAGCCATCAGTACCTTTTTTTTTCTCAATTAAAAATTTTAATTACTATTTTGCCCAGGCTGGTCTTGAACTCCTGGCCTCAAGTAATTCTCCTACCTTAGCCTCCCAAAGTGCTAGGATTACAGGTGTTAGCCACCGAGCCCAGCCATCAGTGTCTTTGTTTTTTTTTGTTTTTTTTTTTTGAGTTGGAGTCTCACTCCGTTGCCCAGACTGGAGTGCGGTGGCTGCTCCGGCCACCACAGCCTCGACCTGCTGGGTTCCGGTGATCCTTCCGCCTCAGCCTTCCAAATAGCTGGAACTACAGGCACGTGCTACCACACCCGGCTAATTTTTGATTTATTGTAGAGATGAGGTCTCACCAAGGTGCCCAAGCGGGTCTCGAACCCGCGGGCTCAAGCAATCGACTCACCTCAGCCTTCCAAGACACGGGATTACAGGCTGAGCCACCAAGCCCGGCTCATCAGTGTCTTTTAACAGAGAAAGTAGATATTGCAAGCTACCTTCCTTGCCTCTACCATGCCCTCCACTTCCTCGCATCTGTCTCTACTACATTTTCTCCTTCCCTCCCATTGGTTCCATACTTACGCCCTGACCCCACTCCCTCTCAGCCTCTTTAGTCCTTCCCCTCTGCAATCATCCCCTTTGTCTTCAGTGTGGTCCATTTCTCCCTCTCTACTGGACCATTCCCATCACATGAAAAGAAGCTGTATTATCTCCCAGTGGAAAAAAGAGAAAAAGCAGAACGCCCTCTTCAAGTTCTGTGGTGCTTCTCTGCAATGCCACACTACAAAACTCCTTGAGTTGTCTTTATTAATTAGCCTCTCTTCATTTCACATTCTCTCATCTTACTCAACCTCTTTGTAACTGTGACATAGTTGACCACTGCCACCTCCTTGAAGTGCTTTCTTCTCTGACATCACTCTTGCCACATTAACTGTTCCTTCTCAGTTTCCTTTTCTGGCTTATCCTCTTCCCGACCTGTAAATGTAGGAGTGTTCTGGGGCTCTGCCCGTGGCTCTCTTCTCTTCAGCACATTTTCTCTGAATGATCTAGGAGTTATTCCTCTTTCTTTTTTTTTTTAGGTCAGTGTCTTACTCTACTGCCCAGGCTGGAGTGCAGTGGCAGCTCACGGCAACTACAGCCTCAACCTGCTGGGCTCAGGCCATCCTTCCAGCTCAGCTTTCCAAATAACTGGAACTACAGGCATGAGCCAACATGCTGGCTAATTTTTTGATTTATTGTAGAGACGAGGTCTCGCCAAGTTACCCAGGCTAGTCTTGAATCTCTGGGCTCAGGCAATCCTCTACCTCTCAAAGTGCTGGGATTACAGGCGTGAGCCAATGCACCTGGTCTAGGAGTTATTCTTGATGCCGTTCTCTCCTTCACATTCCACATTCAATCTATTTAATCCTGTTACCTTTTTCTCCAAAATTTACCCAGTATATGACCACTTTTCAACATCATCCCCTGCCTGGAATACTACAACCACCTTCTGGTGGTCTCTCACCTCCACCCTCGCGCTCCTGCAATCTACTCTCCACATGGCACAGGGAGACCTTTTAAAATTGTAAATCTAGCTGACCTCAGTCTCTCAGCCTGTAATCCCAGCACTTTGGGAGGCCGAGGCGAGTGGATTGCCTGAGCCCGCAGGTTCAAGACCAGCAACTTGACGAGACCTCATCTCTACAATAAATAAAAAATTAGCCAGGCATGGTAGCGCGCATCTGCAGTTCCAGCTACTTGGAAGGCTGAGGCAGAAAGATTGCCGGAGCCCAGCAGGTTGAGGCTGCGGTGGCCAGGAGTGTGCCACTGCACTCCAGTCTGGGTGACAGAGTGAGACTCCAACTCAAAAAATAAAATAAAATTGTAAGTCGAGTGATATCCCTTTCCTGCCTTTAATTCTCCAGTGGTTTCCCACTGCAAGTAAGATGAAGTCCAAACTCCTGCCCTTGGCCTGGAGGGGCCCACCTGAGGGTCCCATCTAGCACCCGGCCTGCCTCTTTGACTTAATCTCCCTCCTCACTCTCCAACCTCAGAGGTTTTATTTTCCCTTTGGGAGAGGGGATTCTAAGGCTGTGTCTTGCTTTAGGGTCTTTGCACCTGCTGTTCCTCTTAGGGCCCTCTACTATAGATTTTCTAGTTGCTGCCTCCATAGTGATATTCACATCCAAGCTCAGATGTTCTTTTCTGCCTCAGACCACTGTGGCTAACGTGGCTCTCACTGCCCTCATTTCTTCCTTCTAGGACTCTGTTGTATATTTGTGTTATTTGTTTCAGCGTTTATTACTACCAGAGACTACCTTACTTATATGTTTATTGTTTTGTCTGTCCTTCAGACTAGAATATAAGCCCCAAAGGACAGGGACTTTGTTTTATTCATTGCTCTGTTTATAGCACTTTGTATAGACCCTAACCCAGAGAATATGCTCAACAAGTATTTATTAACTCACACTATCAGGGACTATGTGAGAGGGGTGAGTGAGCATTTATTTCTTCAACAAACACTATGCTGGGTGCTGGGAGCACAGCCATGCCAGGAGGACTGGGCAGTACTCTAAAGAAGGGCAGCATAGGGGTGATGGTTAAAAGCTCAGATTCTGGTCTCAGCCAGGGCCGGCATCTGGTTCTGCGAAACTTGTCCATATGACTTTGACCAAATGACACAGTCTCTCCAAGCCCCAGTTCCTCATCTATAAAATGGAGATTAAAAGGATGGCTATGCTCAAGAATTCTCACGGGGATTGAAACAAGATCGTTCTGCTATGAAAGTAGTTGTTATAAAGAAGAAAACAGGCTGGGCTCGGTGGCTCAGCCTGTAATCCCAGCACTTTGGGAGGCTGAGGTGAGTTGATTGCCTGAGCTCGCGGGTTCGAGACCCGCCTGGGCAACTTGACAAGACCTCATCTTTACAATAAATAAATAAATTTTAAAAATCAGCCAGGCGTGGTAGCGCGCACCTGTAGTTCCAGCTACTCGGAAGGCTGAGGCGGAAGGATCGCCGGAGCCCCCAGCAGGTCGAGGCTGCAGTGGCCGGGAGCGGCCATTGCACTCCAGTCTGGGCGACAGAGTGAGACTCCAACTCAAAAAAAAAAAAAAAAATTTAATAATAATAATAAAGAAAACGATCAACTACACAAAAGTACTTGGCAGACAGCAAGCACACGGTAAAATTAGTTCTTTTAGATAAGTAATAACGACCACTTTTAACGATGGAAATGGAAACTGCCTTCTTTTCCCTCATATTTAAGAGGTTCATCTCCCCCTTATTTCTTCACCCTCACTCACATTTTTACTTTTGGATTCTCACACAGACGCACAACATTCTGAGAACCCTTCTGTAACTTGCCATCTGATTCCCACCTCTCTGAGAGATTTAGAGGAGGCAAAAAATAGGAGAAAAATAAATATTCAAAATCCCTAAGCCGGGTTCAGTAGCTCAGCCTGTAATCCCAGCACTTTGGGAGGCTGAGGTGAGTGAATTGCCTGAGCCTGCGGGTTTGAGACCCACTTGGGCAACTTGGCGAGACCTCATCTCTACAATAAATCAAAAAATTAGCCGGGCGTGGTAGCACGCACCTGTAGTTCCAGCTACTTGGAAGGCTGAGGTGGAAGGCTCGCCGGAGCCTAGCAGGTTAAGGCTGCAGTGACCGGGAGCGGCCACTGCACTCCAGTCTGGGTGACAGAGTGAGACTCCAACTCAAAAAAACAAAAACAAAAAACCTTGATACCCCACCCAGTTTCCTCACCTGCACTGCAGTTAGGGATGGCCATCTATGATATTGTTGTGCCGGTTGCCACTGTCCTGGGTGTGGGCTCTGGACCTTGCTGGAAGACAGAGTTCTCCTCGAAGCCTAACAGCGTGAGCTAGACCCACAGGGTAGGGATGGGGCAGCAGCTCAACTCCATCACAGTGTTCCTCTCTGGACGCCTCAGCCAATGCTCCCTTAGCAACCATTGTTCTTTCTGAAGGGCAGGAAGCCCGTCATCCCAATAGCCTCTCCTGACCGATGGAGGAGGGAGGTGGCCACATGTACATTTGATTAGCCCACGTGCTCTAAAAAAAATTTGAAGATTGGATATTTAAAAATTAGGAAGCCGGGTTTGGTGGCTCAGCCTGTAATTCCACGCCTTTGGGAGGCTGAGGTGAGTGGATTGCCTGAGCCCGCGGGTTTGAGACCCGCCTGGGCAGCAAGACCTCATCTCTACAATAAATCAAAAAAATCAGCCGGGCGTGGTAGCGCATGCCTGTAATTCCGGCTACTTGGAAGGCTGAGGTAGAAGGATCGCTGGAGCCCAGCAGGTCGAGGCTGCAGTGGCCGGGAGCGACCACTGCACTCCAGTCTGGGCGACAGAGTGAGACTCCAACTCAAAACAAAACAAAACAACAACAACAAAAAAAAAATTAGGAGAGCAGGGCCAGGCACGGTGGCTCACTCCTGTAATCCCAGCACTTTGAGAGGCCATGCCAGGAGGATTGTTTGAGACCAGGAGTTTGAGACCAGCCTGGGCAACATAGCAAGACCTTGTCTCTACAAAATATAAAAAAATTAGACATGGTGGCACACACCTGTAGTCCCAGCTACTTAGGAGGCTGAGGTGGGAGGATCACCTGAACCCAGGAGGTCAGGGCTGCAATGAGCCATGGTCATGCCACTGCACTCCAGCCTGGGTGACAGAGTGAGACCCTGACTCAAAAAAATTTTTTGGTTGAAGATTGAACATTTAAAAATTAGGAGAGCAAACTGGAACTTGCTGGAACCCTGGTTTAAGCAGTGATGGCCCCCAACACCAGGACATACATTCTCACTTTTCCAGACTCCATCTCACTGACTTCATTCACTCACTTGTCTGGCCCTGGTGGCATTTGAGTTTTTAACCCCTGCTCCATGTCAGGTCTTGAAAACTTGAAGACTCTATCCTAGCACCCGTTTGGCATCAGATGCTAAAAAAAAATGGAGCACGAAGTGATCCCTGGGGTTGAAGGGCTATGGGCAGAGGCAGGAGGACAATGAGTAGACAAGTGCAGATAAGTGGAAAACAGAAGATAGAATTATTGATTTTGTATATGATATCGACAACGTTTGGGGGGAATTACAGGGAACATGGGGGAAATAGGAGCGGTGGCTGAAATTCAAGATTAGATGGTATGAGTAGGGAAGCCTCACCATTAGATTGTATTAATCAGTGCAACGGCTTGCTCCTCTAACCTTAACCTTGGGGAGTCTCAGGCAGGAGGATCACTTGGGGTCAGGAGTTCTAGGCTACAATGAGGTATGATCGCTCCACCACAGCCTTGTCTGGGTGACAGAACAAGACCCTGTCTCTACAAAAATCTTTTAAAAATTTAGCCAGGTATGATGGTGCATGCCTGTAGTCCCAACTACTCAGGAGACTGAGGTGGGAGGATAACTTGAACCCAGGAGTACAAGGCTGCAGGGAACTATGACTGCTCTACTGCACCCTACCCTGAACGACAGAGTGAAAGCTTCTCTCTCAAAAAAGAAAAGAAAAAACAAAACAAGGTTCTCAAGAGAAGCAGAACCAATAGGATTTGAATATGTATATATACATGTGGAGAGAGGGAGATTCATTTATTTTAAAGGGTTGGCTTAAACAAAAAATTTGTTCTCACAATTCTGGAGGCTAGAAGTCCAAGATCAAGATGTCAGGATTTTTTTCCCCCTAAAAGCCTCTTTCCTTGGCTTACAGATGGCCATCTTCTTCTAGTATCTTCATATGGTCTTCCCTCTGTGTGTCTGTGTATATCTTCTTGAAAGCTGCCCAAACAGCAGGCATAACTAACCTTGAAGCAGTGTTTTTTCAAACTGAGGGTAACAGTCCATTATGGGTTATAAAATCAACTTAATGGGTTTCAACTAGCATATGTAAATACATCACTGTAAAAATTGGTAAATACTGTTCTGTGAAACTTGTTGCTGTTGCTAAGTAAATAAAAACACAGGAGATGACAGTCAAAGTTTGAAACCACTATATGCAAGAGGAGACAGAATGGATCGTTATTGACAAATTAAGGGTCAGCTGGTGATGAGATTTGAGATGAGGCTTCTGTGTCCTCTTTTCTCAGAGTTAGAAAAGTCAACTTGAGGGCAACCCCCTTGGGTCTCCTCCCACTGTGGGAGCTTTTCTGTCCTCTCAGTCTCAAAAAAACAAAAAGTCAGTTTGGTGTTTTGGGAGATCAAAAGCAGGCGCTAGGAGGATTCTTGTCCTAGCTCTATTGTTACTATCCGTGTGGTTTTGGGTAACGAACCTTTCATAGTCTCAATTCCTTCATCTGAAAAGTGGTAACAGGCCAGGTTCGGTGGCTCACACCTATAATCCCAGCACTTTGGGAGGCTGAAGTGAGAGGATTGCCTGAGCCCACGGGTTCGAGCCCAGACTGGGCAAGGTGGCGAGACTTCATCTCTAGAATAAATAAAAAAAATTAGCTGGGCATGGTGGCACATGCCTTTAGTTCCAGCTACTTGGAAGGCTGAGGTAGAAGGATGAACTGAGCCCAACAGGTCGAGGCTGCGGTGACCATGAGCATGCCACTATACTCCAGCCTGGGCGACAGAGTGAGACTCCAACTCAAAAAAAAAAAAGAAAAGAAAAAGAAAAAAGAAAAATGGTAACAATAGCACCACCACTTCACAGGGTTGTGTCCAATAGACTGAGTGACTCCCTGCCTACCGCCCTGCCTTATTCATGTGTTAGTACAGTATTCTAGGTGTTCACATATTTCCCTTTCCTGCCAAAGAAGAGAAAAAAGGACTAGCATATAGCATTTGGTGTGTTAGACCCTGTGCTGACCACCCAGCATGATTTGGTTGAACAAGGAATTTCAGACATGGTCCATGTAGTGGTGCTCTGGAAAGTTCTGACATAGGGCTGCAGCATTCATCCTGTTGGAAGACTTTCATCCAGGATATAGGGAATGCCAAACATTCCAGTTATCCAAGGCCATAGTGCATGCTTTAAGGGGCCTCTCAGCCCAGAGACCTATGTTAGGGGTGCCGATGGCATCGCTGACGGATGCTTAGGGAATGTGGGTTTCCTCTCAGCCTCTTAAGTCGCACAGCACGCAGGATTGCTCTTTGATAGTCCAGGGCTTCTAAAGTTGCCCAACTGGAATGGGAAGAAACACGCCCTGAAGCCCTGGTTTGGGTAACTCTGCCCCTCCCAACTCCTATGGGCAGGGCTGGCAGCAGCGTGGGAATGTCTCACTTGTCAGTGCCTGACCCCAACCAGGGTCTAGCCCTTTGAACCCCACACCCAGGTAAACGAAAGCCCAAGACTGAAGGTGCATTTACCCTGGGTCTCAGTTGGGCTGAGTCGCAGAGAAGGGATTCCAGGACCGCAGAAGAGGACATGGGAGGAGGAAGAGACCCCTCCCCAGGACCCAGACCCATCTTCTCCAGGACAGAAACCCGGAGATGAGCTCCTTGTCATGGCGTGAGCTGTTCCCTAGGGGCAGCTCCTCCAGCTGGGGGTAGGGCAGAACCAGGAGCACAGAAGTCCCACTCAGGCTAGTTCAGCAGAGATGATAGCATGGGAGGAGGGGTTGCCGGTTCCGGGAAATTAAGCCGGACAGTGAACGGGGGAAGCCAGATTTATCTCATTGTGAGGGCTCCTTCAACACCACACCTCCGATCTGTTCTGAGCTTCCTTCCTGCTTCATGTGGGCAACCAAATTATCCTTGTCCAGCCCAAAGCGCCATCCTCAGCCAATAGGAGCCAGAAACTCAAGGCCGTTTCCTTTCCCCTTCAACAAATATTTGTGGAGCGTCTACCACGTGCCTGGTGCCGGGGACGGAGATTATACTCTTTCCCTCTAGTGGCTTACAGTCTGGTGGGGCCGGCACGTATAGGCAGGAGCGCAAGGACATGGGGGTGGGGGAGCAAACACTGAGTTATAAGTGCAGTGATGGGGGGAGTCACAAGATGTGAGAATACACAAAATAAAACAAGGAGACCCAAATTGCAAGGGGTTTTAGGTTCCTCAGGGGTTATCTGACACCACACATTCCAGGGCACTGAGAGGTGGCGAGGAGAGAAGATGGCATTGGACTGGGCGATTGGGAGCCGCGATGGACCGTGAAGAGGCTGAGGGGCAGCCCGTGCACAGGGAGATGGGGAGGCGAGAAAGGAGGCTCAACCCGGATGGGAAGGGAAAGGCGGTGTTAGAAGGCGCAGAGACCGGAGGTCGGGGCGGAAGGGAGGCGCACGGGCGACACCGGGAGCCCTGGAAAGTCGTCAGAGGCGGCGGGGTGGGGGTGGGGGTGGGGAGAGCGAGCCCTACACGTGCGCTACGTGCTTCGCCGGCAGCTGGGGAGTCGGGCCTGCCCCCCGCATCCCCGGCGCGTCCCGGGGCAGTTGCCCCCGGGGAATGGGGGGCAGGAAGGAAGTCCCCCCGAGTTTGGAACCAGGACCGTAGTCTTCCCATCACGGCTACCGGAAGGAACGCGGGGAGCGCCTCATCGCAAGGCAGGCGGTTCTAGGGGCGCAGGCTGCGGATCTGGGGGCGCAGGCCGGGAAATGGGGTCCAGCAGGCTGAGGACGTGAGGTCTGAGGGCCGAGTGGGCCGGGCGAGAATGGAGACGCCTAGGATGCATCCAAAGGATCTGGAGCTGCACAGATGGGGGCGGTTTGGGGGACGGAGGCCCGGGCGGGGGCGGAGTGTTGTCCAGGAGTAAGGAGGGGGTTCCTGGAGACGTGGCACTCGGAGTGGGGCTCGGTTCCGCTCTGGCCGGCCGGGCTACAGCCCTGCTTTTCCCCAGGCACACGAGCCCGACCCCGCCCGGACCTCGCTCCCGGCCCTCCAAGAGCTCCCGAGCCGGCACCTCCAGGCCGGGGTTGCCCGGGTCTGGCCCCTGGGGTGTCCGGCCGGCCCCAGTCGAGACAATGCGGCGCGAGCCCCGCCCCTGGAGGCTGACGCGGCGCGAGTGGCGGCCAATCACCGCCCGCGACTAGGCTCTTTAAAAAAAGAAGGGCCGGCGCGGTGTGGCTGTCAGCTGGCACGAGATCCCTCCGCCCATGTAAACACACATCATAAAGGGCAAGGGAGCGTCTCCCGCGGGCGGAGGAGCCCCCCCCGGAGCGTCCTCCGGGTCCCTGGGTTCCCCTCGCCGCCCCGGCCGCCGCCCCTCCCTCAACGTCACATCGGATCCGCGGGAGCCCAACGGCGGCGGCCTGATCCCGGAGCAAGAGAATCCCATCACTTGGGGTCACTACCGGAAATGGAGAAGCAGGGCTGGGAGACTTTGAGAGGAGCGAAAGTCCTAGGACGCGGCTGAGAATTGGGATTTTCTTAGGCTTCCTCTACCTGTGCTACTCAGTTAAATAGTAGTCATAATTCATCTATGTCTAGAATGTTTCTCAAAGTTATGTCTACCTGGCTTGTAGGATGCCACTGTTAAGGGTGAAAATAGTCTTCACGCTCTCCCAAGTGAGAGCACAAGACTGAAGTCATCTCCCGCAAGACTCCCAAAAGCACGGCATGCCCACCGCAAAGAGCAACGACAATGTTTTTTCTACCTAACTTTTTATTATGAAGAATTCTCAAATATCCAGCAGTTAAAGGAGTTTTGCAGTGAATTCCTCTATGCCCACCACCTGCATTCTACCACTGGCATGCCGTAAAACGATCTTGCACTGTTATTTTTTCTTTCTGAAATAGGCTGCTGACTGTCCCTCGGTTTGAATCTCCATGACAGTGGGGAGCAGGAAAAGGCTATCCAGGTCCCAAAGCCCTAGAGAGCTAAGAAAAGGACTGACTTCTCCAAGGTCTGCAGGGGGCCAGGTACCTCTGGGAAGAGTTGATTGTAGAGGTGGTCTTTTCTTTCTTAAAAACAAAAATTGAAGATCACTTAAGGATAAGGGATTTATTCCGCTAGGTGAACCTGAAAGCTGGGCTAGGGTTCCATTGCCCCTCCCTTGTATAGATTTGGCTGCTTTCTGGATGAAAGAAGTCATTTTAGTGTTGAAGTTCTACATTTGTTTGGTTTTTTGAGTTGGAGTCTTACTCTCGCCCAGACTGGAGTGCAGTGCTCCCTCCTGGCCACCTCAGACTCGACCTGCTGGGCTCCAGCGATCCTTCCGCCTCAGCCTTCCAAGTAGCTGGAACTACAGGCGCGTGCTACCACGCCCGGCTAATTTTTTTAAAGAGATGAGGGCTCACCAAGTTGCCCAGGCGGGTCTCGAACCCGCAGGCTCAGGCAATTCACTCACCTCAGCCTCCCAAAGTGCGGGATTACAGGCTGAGCCACTGAGCCCGCCTGACGTTATGCCTTTTGAGCTTCCTCTTTCTCCTTTTCTGGGGTTGGACATAATCCTCCTCATCCCCAAATAAAAGTACCTCAAAAGTGTTCATGTCTCTGAAAGTTACTTAACCTCTCTGTGCCTTCACTGGTTGCTCTACAAAATGAGAATAACCGCAGTACCTACCCAATTCGATTGTTGTGAACTCAGTGAGCTAATGTGTGCCACATTTAGAACAGTGCCTTACACACATCGCATTAGGCAAATAATGGCTATCACTCAAATGCACATAACTCCCAGACTTATATCCCCAATTTAAATATTGTCCCTCATATATACACCCTTCAGCCTGTTGGATATCTCTAGCTGTATGAACCAGGAACACCTAAAACTCAACATGTCCAGAAATGAACACAGTATCCTCTTCCCTAGAATGACTCCTCGTGTATATAATTTGGGTGAATGCCCCAACAATGCCAATGAGCTATCCTCCACTCGGTCAGGTACACCTGACACCTGAATCTTTGCTCCTCATCGTCCCTTTCCAATCTACCACTATTTCCTAATTTTATTTCCTACCTTTACATCCCTTCCTTTTTTTTTTTTTTCTTTTTTCTTTTTTTTGAGTTGGAGTCTCACTCTGTCACCCAGACTGGAGTGCAGTGGCCACTCTGGGCCACTGCAGCCTCGACCTGCTGGGCTCCGGCGATCCTTCCGCCTCAGCCTTCCAAGTAGCTGGAACTACAGGCACCGCTACCACGCCTGGCTAATTTTTTATTAATTGTAGAGATGAGGTCTCGCCAAGTTGCCCAGGTGGGTCTCGAACCCCGCGGGCTCAGGCAATCCACTCACCTCGGCCTCCCAAAGCGTTGGGATTACAGACTGAGCCACCGAGCCTGGCCCATCCTTTCCTCCTAATCAACAGCAACACTGTCTTAATTTAGGTCCCATCGTTTCTTGTCTGGATTATTTCAAGAGGCTTTTGCTCCTTTCAAATCCTACCTTGTATTGTTTGAGGATGATTCTTTTTCCTGTAATATCCCCACCTCCCAATATAGTCTCCATCACTTATTAGCCTTGTGAATCTGGGCAAATTTGCTTAATCTTCCTATGCCTCACTTTCCTTATTTGTAAACTGGAAATGAGAGTACCTACCTTATAGGGTTGTTTAAGTGAATAATTACACCTAGAACAGTGCCTAGGATGCAAGTGCTCAGAAGCGTAACGTTGTTATTTTACCACCATTATTGCCTTCTCACGAGCACGCTGTTATGTTCAAGCTGTTCTACCTGGACAGTCCTTCCCCATTTCCAATACTCTGCACCTCCCGGGTTTTACTGAGTGTATACTTCTGTGATGGCACCTACCGCTGTTTACTGACATGATCGAATGACTGCCTTATGGTCTGGAAGACTACTAACTTCTGAGGGCAGGAACTCTGATACATAGTAAATGGTCAATAAACGTTGGCTCAACTGAACCGTCAGGATGAACTCCATCCCCAGACGGAAGGCCCGGCCCCGCCCGATTCGGGGGCGGGGAGCTCCGCGCCGGGGTGGGTGGGGGTGGGGAGGGACTCTTTTTCCTCGCCGTGGCGGCGGAGGCGCACGGCGTGTGTGAGCGGCAAGACGTCGTCGGAGGCGGCTGAAAAGCCCAAGGTGCTGCCGTTGCTCGTACAAGTCGGACTAGCTGTCGCCCGCGTCGCGTCCGCACGGGTCTCGGACCTCGCGGCCGCGGCCCCGGAGCCACCCGCCTCGCCCGCGCCGACCCGCGGTGATGGAGCCGGCCACCGCGCCGCCCCCGGGCCCGCGCCCCACGCTGCCCCTCGGGGGCCCGGGCCCGCTGGGCGAGTTCCTGCCGCCCCCCGAGTGCCCGGTCTTCGAGCCCAGCTGGGAAGAGTTCGCGGACCCCTTCGCCTTCATCCACAAGATCCGGCCCATCGCCGAGCAGACCGGGATCTGCAAGGTGCGGCCGCCGCCGGTGAGTCACGCCAGCGCCTGGTCCTGCTCGCGGCGGGGGAGGGAGCGGACGCGCGGGCCGGGGAGGCCCCGACGCGGGGCCGGGGAGCGGGTCGCCCCGCGGGCCTCGCCAAGTTTGGGGCTGCCCGGCGCGTCGGGGCCGGGGCGGGGGGCAGGGGCGGGAGGCGGGGGCTGTCCCGGGGCGGGCGGCGAGGAGCGTGGGAGAGCGGGGGCTCCGGCGGTGCCGCCGTGGGACGGGTGCGCGGCCCGGCCGGGGTTCGGGTTCGGCTCGGGATGGAGCGGAGGCAGGCGCCGGGGTGGTCGCGGGGGAGCCTCCTCCCGGGGCCCGGCGGAGGCGCGGGCGTGCGGGAGGGCGCCGGGCCCGGCCGGGCTCCGCAGGCTGGTCCTCGCCTCCTCTCCCGGGGTGCGGGGGTGTGTGACGGGTGGGGGTGGGGGACTTGCGAGTTGTCGTGCGAGGAGGAAAGTTTTCAATATGGCGGCGGGAGCCCCTGGTCCTTTGTGTGGTGGCGGCGTCGGCCCGGAGCGGCCCTTACCTGGGCGCCTCACCTTCCGGACCCGGGCACCCCTCCACCCCCGCCCCGGGCCTCCAGACGCCCCCTGGGCCGGCTCGAGGAGGGGGCGGCCGGCGCGGCCGGGGGGCGGGGAGGAGCGCGAGGCCGGCCCCGGAGCGGCTGGGTTGTGGGGGGCGTGAGTGTCCGGGGCGCTTCCGGGCGGCAGGACGGGCGGTCGGGGGCCCCGATCCGGCCCGCGCCCAGGGCGCGCGCGCGCGCCCCCAACTCGGGCCGGGCCGCTCGGCTCCCCGGGGAGGCCCGGGCCGCGCCGGCGGGAGCGTCGGGGGCGAGGCCGTGGGTGAGGGCGACCTGACAGATGAGAGGACCCCGGCCCGCGAGTTCGTGCCCGGCTCCCGGCCCCGGCCTCCGGGGAGTCGAACGCAGCCCCCGCCTCCGCCCTCCCGTCCGGTCCACCGCGGCTCGGGCCTGGGGCCGAGTGAGGGGTGGGGGCCTCCGAAACGGTCCCCAACGGCCCCAACGCTCGCCGCGGACGCCAGCTCCCCGCCCCCACCCGCCCGGGCCGGAACTGGACGCGCTCCCGCACCCCTGCGTGTGCGCCCACCTTGCGGGACGGCCGGAGCCCGCGTCTGCCGCGGCGGCGGTTGGACGGGCCGGGCGGTTGGGAGGGGGTTAACTGCCCTCTCCCCACGGTCCTCCCCGCGCGCCCTCCCCAGCGGAGGAAGACCCCCCCCGCCCCTTCTCCCTGAAGCTGTCTCTTTGTAATGACATTCCGAGTTGCTGGGACTCGTCGTTCTGTTTTGGAAGCGCTTCTGAGGCAGAGCCTTGAGTGAGGCGTCCGAATTCCAGCCCCCCGCCCCCCGCTCCGGATTCAAACTCGGACACCATACTCCTCCAGTGTTTGTTTCCCAAACAAGTTTGGAAAGGGAGATGAAATGACTGACCAGCGAGTATGGGGACACGTTTGAAAATAGATCCATTTCAGTGAAGGGGACAAGGTGGGTTCTTGTTGCTTGAGGGAAGTACATTTGGAGTGCAGAGGCCTGCAGAAGTTACCACCGGGCTGGTCAGAGCCAGGGCTTTAATTCTTGAATAATAGGTCATGTTTCAAACACTTAGCAATTTAGCTTTATGTCACATGCTAGGAAGGGTGAATGTGAACATTGTGCCTTTGCATTCGTGGAATTTTATTCAGAAATTAGGTAACTTGGGCAAGTTCTTAGTAAACAAAATGTGAGGAGCCAGGTTCCTGGGAGTTGTCCTCCATGTTGGTATTGTGGTACTCTAGGGCTGGGGTAAACCCTTTATCTTGCTTTCTTGTTCTTTGCCATTTAGAGGGCCTTTTCTAGCGTTGCTCTGGTTAGGTTAGGCTGCCCATTTCCTCATCTTGGCCAGCATATTAATGGTAATTTTTGTAAAACGTGTGATCAAATTGCCTTTTCCTACTCTGAATGTCAGACATGATGGCCACCATTTTGTATTGAGAGTACTACATACTACAGCCTGAGGAAGGAAAGGGGGTTAAAGAGGCACAAATAATCTTCAAACATAACCAATGCTCTGTTTTGGAGACCTCCTTTGTGTGGAGGGGGCTTGCTTCCTCCTTTGTTTAACAAACTCCTATGTCAAATGGAAAGAGTTTAGGACTATTTGTTGTTGATATAGCCACAAAAAGGGAAATCTTTCCAGAAGTTGTAGCTCTTGAAGAGGGGTCTTGTTGGAACAAAGGCTTCTTAAGAGATGTAAACAGTCTTTGTTTTAGAAACTGTTTTGTTATACAAAAGCTAACTGTGAACAAGTGGTTTCATATAGTTGAAATATAGCAACAAAACCCTTGAAGAGGTATGAAATATTTTCCATGGCAGTAGGTTTATAAATGCAGTGTTTCTAGATGATTTTTGTTCACTGAGTTTTGGAACACAAATGGCTTAAAAGGGAGATTGGGTTATGGTGTTGTACTTAATAGGAGGTAAGGGGGAGAACTTAAAACATTTCTGTTTCCTTTTGATCTTACCTGTTTTTTACTTAGTGGTACTTATATAGCTTCATTTTACAGCCACTTTCTCAGTTTAGGCGTTTGAAAACTTAGGATGTTTGCATTATTTTGTATATAGGGGCTTAGGGACTCCCATAAATTTGTGAAAATATGGTAAGAAATTTGATGAAAGGTAATTAATTCAAGAGGACTATACTCAAATTCTGAGTTTAAGTTTAGAGAGAGAAATAAACTTTGTTTCAAATTACATCAACTATGGAGGACAACCAGGCTTGTTTTCTTGGCTGAGACCTTTTAAAATTAATAATTTGGCTTCTGGTTTTGTTACTTTTAAAATGCAAATTTTAGTTTCCTCCTTGCTACTGTATTTAATATCTGTTTAAGGACAAATGATATTTTTCATATCACTTTGTAGTGTTTGAAGATGATTAATTTTAGGGTGTAATTATTAGGCAAAAAATAGTTGGCTGCTCAGTAGGTACTCTTTTGAATCTTCAAAGTTTGATAGGAGTATATTTGATGGGTTTAATAACTTACTTGCCTTCAAACATGTAACATTTGGCTATAGATAGGCAGAGACAGATTCCATACATTTCTTCTTTGACAGTGTCCAAAAATCAGAGATTTAAATCAAACCCCAGATGGCACAGTAAACACTTTACTTCAGCTTTAACTTCCTGTGGTCACTGGTTTGATTCCTTCATCTTTATAGCCAAAGTGTAAAACTGCCCTTACATGTTTTAAGATAGGCAGCATATTTGAGTGAATCTACTGGTTGACTCTGAGAGAACAGGGAGGAACTTAAATATGCATTTCTTTGTATGGTTGGAAGAATTAAAGGTGTGCCACTCACTTGCTCTCCATCTAGCCCATCATTCTCCCTAATTTGGGATTTGATTGACTTAAGCCTAACTAACTCTCTCTGTATGTTGTTTTCCCGATTTCTTTGATGTCATGAAATCTTTCCCTAGTTGTGATTCTTTGGCTACTTTAAACCTTTAACTTTTGGAGAAGAGGCTTATCAATAGAAATATCCTTGACCTAAAGAAGAACTTATAACTACTTTTTAAAGAATAATTACTTTATTGATATATAATTTATATACCATACAGTTTACCAGTTTACAGTGTGTAATTCAGTGGTTTTTGGAATTTTCACAGAATTGTACAGTCATCACCACAATCAATTTTAGAACATTCTCATATCACCCAAAAGAAACCCTCTGCACTCACTTGTAACTACTTTGAAGACAAATATAGGACTATACTGCTCAGGAGAAAAACTTGTTAGGAGGTTGGATTAAGTCCTGCAGTTCTAGGTCACAAGTGTCTGCCTTAAAGCAAAAACAAACTTTATTGGTTGTAGTCTTTGAATGGATGTGGTAGATTGGGCACACTAGGAGTCACAAACATATCTAGCTAGGCTAGTTGTAACTCTTAGTGTACTAGTCAACAAAATTAATAGACTTTTAGAATGGAGTATGGGTGATATTGCAAATATACGAATAAGCTAAAGATTTGAGTCCCCACCCCCACTGGAAAAATTTCCTTCACTTACTATGATTATAGGGTATGGTTTTAAATACTCAATCTCAGCCTTTTTTTTTTTTTTTTTTTTTGAGTTGGAGTTTCACTCTGTCACCCAGACTAGAGTGCAGTGGCTGCTGCCAGCCACCGCAGCCTCGACCTGCTGGGCTCCGGCGAGCCTTCCACCTCAGCCTTCCAAGTAGCTGGAACTACAGGCGTGCGCTACCACGCCTGGCTCATTTTGATTTATTGTAGAGATGAGAGCTCGCCAAGTTGCCCAGGCGGGTCTCAAACCCGCGGGCTCAGGCAGTCCGCTCACCTCAGCCTCCCAAAGGCGCAGGATTATAGGCTGAGCCACCAAGCCCAGCTCTAAACCTTTTTTAAAGAGCAAAATGGGATAGAGAATTACCTTTGAAAAGTGTTGATAAACTTTCTCTATGAAGACAGGGTTTGAATTACTTTATTGAGACACTAATAAGAAGAATTAAGCTTATAAGCCCTTTTTTTTTGTCTCTAAGCTACTTAGTTTTCTTTATGATCTCTTGACCTGGACTTGAGAGTATTTTGGTTGTTAGATTATTGGATAAACTTGTTTGTTTAATTTGGGAGACAATAACAATGTCCAGGATATTTGGGATACTTAAATATAAGTAGAAATCTGCCAGTGAGGGAAATTTCTCTTAGGTAAAAAATACAGTGTAAACTATTTCATTAAAAAAAATTGAACCCCATTTAAGTGCTGTAATGGGACCTTTTTGTAGACGTTTGTAACTTCCCATTGTTGCCTTAATTGGACCCATTAAGGTTGGCTATAGAAAAGGATAAAGGAAAGCCCACCTCCAAAATGAAAGTGCTAATTAGGTTCTTGGTATTTAGGCTTCCTGAAAGTACTCCTGTACTTTCTTTCCAGATGCTACCTACAGCTTTGAAAGGCTGCTAACCTGGGAAAGGCGTTGCTTTTGGCCTTGTACACCGGTTAGCTTGATTTGTTTCAAGGTGTCAGGACTTTTCTTTCTTTTTGTTTTTCTTTTTTAAAGAAAATTAGGTATTCTCTGGAGATTATACTAATAAACTTGTTATAAGTGCAGAAAATCATTGCTGGCTTTGAAAAAAATTAGGTGGAATAAATGTTGGAAACTGGAGGGCTACACATTCTTAAATTTGTTAAGTTTAGGTCCCTTGAAGAGGAATCACCAGAGGCACACTAACGAATCCCTTTGGGGGTACATGGGTGGGTGGAGTGATACCCTGGGAAAGCCATATTCCTGGGCTTTCAATTAACTTAAAGTTTGAGAAATTAATAACTGTATTTTAAAAATCTGAGTTGTGAGAAACTGGATTTAGACATGAGAATTGTATACAATTTTTCTTTTTCTTTCTTTACTTTTCTTTTTTTTTTTTTTTTTTTTTGGAGTTGGAGTCTCACTCTGTCATCCAGGCTGGAGTGCAGTGGTACATTCACAGCCTCTGCAGCCTTCTACCTGCTGGGCTCAGGTGATCCTTCTGCCTCAGCCATCTAAGTAGCTGGAACCACAGTCGTGTGCCACCACGCCCAGCTAATTTTTTTTATTTATTGTGAGATGACCTTTGGATGCTTCTGAAAATTCTTCCCAAAATATTACTTTTTCCGTAATTAACTGTTAGATGAGTTCTTTGGAGAGTCTGCTTTTTAGAACCAAGTTTATGAATCAGACTAATTAAGAAACGCTAACTCTAGGACAGTGAGGCATTTCAAATCCATAATTGTAGGGTGCTTGAAACAAAGATGTAGAATTTAGGTTGGTTGTGGTGGTTCATGTCTATAATCCCACACTTTGGGAGGCCGAGGCAGGAGGATTGCTTGAGTCCAGGGGTTCGAGACTAGCCTGGGCAACATAGTGAGATCTTGTCTGTACAAAAAAATTTTAAAATTAGCCAGGTGTGGTGTGTTGCATGCTTATAGGTCCAGCTACTTGGGAGGCTGAGGCAGAAGGATCCCCTGAGCCTGGGAGCTTGAGATTGTAGTGAGCCGTGATCATGCCACTGCACTCCACCTGGGTGACAGAGAGAGAGCTGGACTCAAAAAAAAAAAAAAAAGAAAAAAAGATGTAGATTTTGACTAAATGCATTCCTTTAAGTCCTTTCCCCCCACCATGATTTAAACATTTAAATCTTTAATTGTAGACCATGGTTCATAAAGTTCCAGTGCTGTGTATCTTATAGCCTCGGAGTTATTCCATCTGTCCTTCTTAATCATTTAAGCTTTATTTCTGGATATAAAAACCAATTATGTTGTTCTGTCAGACACATTGCTTGCAGGGTGTAAATTAAAAATTTTTATTAAGAAAAATGTCAAGCATACACAAGTATAGAGAATAGTCACTTCAGTTATTTTCCTGGATATGAGAGCAGAAAGCAGAGTAGCAGCATTGGGGTTGAGAGAAAATGACCTTCAGTTGTAGAGAACAGACTTTTGCCCTTTTCAGGTTATAAGTGACATTATAAGTGACATTTGGACAATTAAGAGTGAGCTTTAGTCTAACCTTCAGTGAGTGATGGTCACTTGGCCCAGTTAGAGTGGGGATCACATTCTCAGCTTTAGTCAGTGGCTTTACTGCTTTGTTACACGCGTGTTGAGGCCTATGAAGTAGCGTGAGCATCTGCAGGCCAGCTCTTGGTGCAGAGAGGCCTGGGGCAGGTGGTGGGGAGAGGACATTCTCTGCTACATAGTTCTATTTATTTATGTGTTCATCTTTGTGTGGCTAGACTTTATTTCAACTCTTAGGAAGGGGTTTTCTGGTCAGTGGGTATTTAATGTGACAGAACAGAACTTGGGTCAAGACTAACCAAGAAATCGAATAAAGTCCCTTTCTGGAAAAGGAGTGTTAGGAAATGAGAACTAAGAGAGTTTAATGAGTGAAGAATGGTAGTTTGACTATCAGCATTGATGTTGCAGTTTCTGTTTGAGAAGAATTGCTATGTAACATGTGGCATCAATTTTTTTTCAAAATGGGCAATTTAAAAACTAGGTCATTGAAAAATATTTTCTCTTTTCTTTTCTTTTTTTTTTTTGAGTTGGAGTCTCACTCCGTCACCCAGACTGGAGTGCAGTGGCCGCTCCCGGCCACCGCAGCCTTGACCTGCTGGGCTCTGGCGATCCTTCCGCCTCAGCCTTCCGAGCAGCTGGAACTACAGGCGTGCGCTACCATGCCCGGCTCATTTTGATTTATTGTAGAGATGAGGTCTCACCAAGTTGCCCAGACGGGTCTTGAACCTGCGGGCTCAGGCAATCCACTCACCTCAGCCTCCCAAAGGTGCGGGATTACAGGCTGAGCCACCAAGCCCGGCTTCTTTTTCTTTTCTTGCTGTCATTGTCTCACTCTTGTCACCGGGCAGGAGTATAGTAGTATAATCACAGCTCACTGTAGCCTTGACCTTATGGGCTCGGACTGTTTCTTCCCCTTCAGCCTCCCAAATAACTGGGATTACAGGCATGCGCCACTACGCCTAGCTAATTTTTTGATTTTTTTTTTTTTTTTTGTGGAGGCAAGATCTTGCTATGTTGCCCAGGCTGGTCTTGGACTCCAGGGCTCAAGCAGTCTTCCACCTCCAGCTCCCAAAGTGCTGAGATTACAGGCGTGAGCCATGGCACCTGGCCTGAAAAATATTTTTTCTTCTTCTTTTTTTCGAGTCGGTGTCTCACTCTGTCTCCCGGGCTGTAATGCAGTGGCACACTTGTGGCCACCACAGCCTTGACCTGCTGGGCTCCGGCCATCCTTCTGCCTCAGCCTTCCCAGTAGCTGGAACCAAAGGCATGTGCCACTATGCCCGGCGAATTTTTTGATTTATTGTAGAGAGTAAGTCTTGCCAAGTTACCCAGGTAGGTCTCAAACGACCCTGGGCTCAGACTCAGGCAATCCTCTCACCTCCACCTCTCAAAGTGCAGGGATTACAGACGTCTGCCACTGTGCCAGGCTCCGAAAAATATTTTCTTTCTTTCTTTCTTTTTTTTTGAGTTGGAGTCTCACTCTGTCACCTCTGTCACCCAGACTGGAGTGCAGTGGCCGCTTCCGGCCACCGCAGCCTCGCCTGCTGGGCTCTGGTAATCCTTCCACCTCAGCCTTCCGAGTAGCCGGAATTAAAGGCATGCGCTACCACACACAGCTGATTTTTTGATTTATTTTAGAGTTGAGGTCTCGCCAAGTTGCCCAGGCGGGTCTCAAATCCATGGGCTCAGGCAATCCACTCACCTCAGCCTCCCAAAGGCACAGGGTTACAGGCTGAGCCACCGAGCCTGGCTGAAAAATATTTTCTATTAATAATCCCTTAAAAACTAAGGGCTTCTCCCTCATTTCTGAAATAATAACTTTATTTCTAAGATAGGAAATGCCACTGGGCAGAAGATCACATATTGTATCACTTTTTAGAACTTGTTGATTTCATTTCATTTGGTAAAATCTTGTAAATTGCTATAAAATTTAACACATGTTTTGCAGGGATAAAAAAATAGGTTTATGTGTTTATTTATTGCTTTTAAAAAGCCAGTTCCTCTATTATGTAAAAGAGGACAGGAGGGAGTACTGTTTCTAGATTTAAAAAAATAGGTAGTAGAATCTTGAATCTAATTCTATCATGACCTTGGACAAAGTCATTTTGCCCCAACGTATGCCTTCTCATCTGCTATAAGGGGATCTGACACTGACCTAGGGCTGCTGTCCAGATTAATTAATTGATGGATTGCAAGAAGCTTAAATCCCAAAGCTTTATTTGCTCACTGCTAAGAAGAGTCCGGGGACAGATTTAGTCAGACAAGGGTTAGTACCAAATACATATCCCTCATTTTTCCTTACAGTGAAGAGATTTTTAAAAAGTGAAACTTGAAAAGGAAAAAGCCCAGCATCAAAACTAGAATACATAGAATAAAGTATTTCTATTGATTTATATGAAGTTTTTCTGTACCTGTGTCTTTTAAAAAAAAAATCAGTGCGATTAAAATTATTTTTAGATAAAATTGTCACATTATTTCAGAAAATTTGAAGGTTAATCGGTGTATCTTGTGGACACATATAGAGTCGGGAGTTTATACTTAGTGAAATTTGTGTTAAGAGGGGTTTATAGTTATTTAAATTTCCCCTAGTATGAGATGGCTGGTGTGGAAGCCATGCAAATGGAAGGGCATTATACTTAACCAACAAATAATTTAAATAACCACATTCATGTCTGACAGGAAGGGTCAGCAGATGGAGTCTAATATTTTTGCAGTTATTCTACTTGTAAAGTTGGGGAGGGGGCAAAAGAGGTGACAGGAGAAAGGTTTATTTAGTTGGGTTTTTTTGAGTTGGAGTCTCACTCTGTCGTCCAGGCTGGAATGCAATGGCATGCGCACAGCCACTGCAGCCTGGACCTGCTGGGCTCAGGCGATCCTTCTGCCTCAACCTTGCAAGCAGCTGGAACCGCAGGGGCACACCACCACACCCAGCTAAATTTTTGATTTATTGTAGAAATGAGTTCTCACCAAGTTGCCCAGGCTGGTCTCGAACCCGTGGGCTCAGGCAATCTTCTCACCTCAGCCTCCCAAAGTGCTGGGATTATAGGCGTGAGCCACCGTACCCAGCCTACTTAGGTCTTTTAAAAAAGCTCTTCGCAGCCTGTAATCCCGCGCCTTTGGGAGGCTGAGATGAGTGGATTGCCTGAGCCCCCGTGTTCAAGACCCACCTGGGCAGCGAGACCTCATCTCTACAATAAATCAAAAAATCAGCCGGGCATGATAGTGCGTGCCTGTAATTCCGGCTACTTGGAAGGCTGAGGCAGAAGGATCGCTGGAGCCCAGCAGGTCGAGACTGCGGTGGCCGGAAGCGGCCACTGCACTCCAATCTGGGCGACAGAGTGAGACTCCAACTCAAAAAATACAAAAGCTCTTCGGGATCAGAGTCAAATTATATTTTATTCTTTAACAGTTAGACAAACTTTTTTTAAAAATAAAGCTAATTAGAACCTTTGCATAATCATAGAAACTTGAATTTTCCCAAATTTTTGTTCAAATACATCTTCTGTTATTGGGCCTTAAAACATTGCCTCATAAGTGGACTCATGTACAAGGGGGCATAAAACTATTAGGGCAAGATGGGTGAATAGAGGGGTAGGGCATGGGGTCATGCCGTTTTTGGTCAAACTGCTAAGCGTTCATTGCAGTGTGGGCAGGTGTGCTCGTAAATCACTCATCACAAAATGGGCAAACGTGTTGAAAGAATCTCCAAAACACTGAGACTTAAAGCAGCCTCTTAGAATGCTAGCTGGTACACTGATGCTGATGGGTTCCTAGACTTACCTAGTGGACGAGATAATTATGGTTCTTTTGGTTGTCCCTCCTCATAGTCCCCTCTTATCCAAGGAAAGCAAAACCGCTGATATGGTTTCAGCAACCGTGGTCTGAAAATTGGTGAGTACAGTACAATAAGATATTTGGAGAGAAAGAGAAAGACCACATTCACAATAACTTTTATTGTAGCAGATTTAAAAATTATTGTTGTTGTTAATCTCTTATTGTGCCTAATTTATAAATTAAATTTTATCATAGGTATGTATATAGAGAAAAAAACAGTATATATAGAGTTCACAGTTACAGGCATGTACTGAGGGACTTGGAACGTGTCCCTTGGATAAGATGGGGACTACTGCATATTTTATTTCTACTCTGCCTTTAATGTGTATGTGTGGGGCCTTTTCTTGTCTTGAATCAAGCAATTTTCTTAATAATACTGTTTTCTAGATGTATTAAAATTCTCCTTCCTAGTGGTGCACATACCAAGTTTTAAATCTTCAAATATTATGTAATTTAGTTGGGAGTAGACAAATAGGCTAAGATTTCTCTTCCCTGCTGTATGTGGCCCTAGGTAGATTTTTGTGCTTTTTTTTTGAGTCAGGGTCTCATTCTGTCACTTTAGGCAGTAGTATAGTGGCACGATCACAGCCCAGCGCAGCCTTGACCTTCTGGACTCAGGCAATTCTTCTGCTTCAGCCACTATGCCCAGCTAAGTTTTTTCTTTTCTTTTTTTCTTTTTTTTTTTTTTTTTGAGTAGAAGTCTCACTGGCACCCAGGCTGGAGTGCAGTGAAACGCTCATGGCCACCGCAGCCTCAACCTGCTGGGCTCAGGTGATCCTTCTGCCTCAGTCTTCCAAGTAGCTGGAACTACAGGTGCATACCACCACACCCGGCTAAATTTTTTAAAATGTATTGTAGAGACAGGTCTCGCCAAGTTGCCCAGGCTGATCTCAAACCCCTGGGTTCAGGCAATCCTCTTGCCTCTGCCTCCCAAAGTGCTGGGATTACAGGTGTGAGCCACCCCGCCCAGCTCTTAATTTTTTAATTCCTTTTTGTAGAGACGAGATCTTACTATTTTGCCAGCCTGGTCTTGAACTCCTGGTCTCAAAGTTTCCTCCTGCCTCAGCTCCTTGAAGTGCTTGGATTACAGGCATGAGCTACTGTGCCTAACACATTCTTGAGTTAATTCTTGCCATCTCGCCAGCTTGATCAAATTGTAACATTTAGAGAACTAAAACTAAATATTTTGAGCACTATGTTGGAGCTTTTTATTAAGCTTGCATTCCTGTGAGACTCCAGATACCGAAGTATTACCATATTACTCTAATCACATAACTCCAGAAACAAAGAACAAATCACTATCAAACCCACATAATTACAAGGTCTTTAATGCAAGATGCTCCCAGTTTTCTGTGTGGTTATACCAACTCATCAGTTGGTATATTTAAACCAGATGGTAACATCTCATCCTCGTCAGGCTTTAACTTGAAGAGATGGGGGAGGTACGAGCTCTTAGGGTTTTAACTCTGGTGTTGTGTTATTTATGGGACAGGGGAAAGGGAGTAGAGATGAGAGAGGTCTATATAGAGAGAATTTTTGGAGTATAACCTCCACTTTGTAAAATTCCAGACATTTAAGCTTTTCCCTCTCACAGGGAGGCTGTCATCCAATAGGGTGCACTTTGGACAAATTGAGAACAGTCACCAGATTTTCCAGTAGGAGGCTGGCTTCAGGGATTTGTGTAGGGTGTGGGTTTGGGGTTTTTAAGAATTGTACTTAGTGGCAGCCCATTCTTCTGGTTTCCTCTATAACTTCTTTTTTTTTTTTCTTTCTTTCTTCTTTACTAACCTTGTGGCTTTCCCCCTCTTCTATTTGTAAGATATATCTTTGAACTATATAATGAATATTTTAAGATTTTTTGTAGAATTCTCAATTCTACAGAAAACTGGGGAATTCTTTTTATCAACTCTGTTGAATAAATTAATTTTGGGACCTTGGAGTTGGTATGGGTTCAATTCAGTACTTTTATTGATATATCAGTATGTACCAGGCATTGTGTTAAAGTTCCAGGATTTCAGACATTAGTTAAACTACTTGGACTTAAAGAAACTCATAATCTATTGGTGAGAAAGATCTCCAAGTGTGCAAGGAACAGAAGTTGTATATGGAGTGCTTAGAGGGTTGGGGGAATATGGGGATGGGTGGAGTATGGAGAAAGGGAGCTGCCTAGGGTGTCTCAGAAGACTTTGCTTTACCTGGGTTGAGTTGGGGTTGGGGAGAGGAAATAGGGGTATAGAATGAGAATGAAGGTCCTGACAACCCTTAGAAACATGAACATTTAAGGAACGAATAAGATTTGGAGGCACCAAGAAGGGGTGGTATTGGGAAGATTAGGAGAAGAAAGCAGGTTTGTTAGTAGTATTTCAGACTTAATGGTGATGATTTTTAAAGCCTCAACACTATGCACAGCTGCAAAACCTTGGAGAAGTAGATAATTATAGTTTTTATTCAATATATTTCATTGATACTGGGCAACCATTCAAATGAGGACTAGTTTTGTTAGGCTGCAACTCCCTCATAATTTTGACGTACAGTGGGTTATCTTTCAAAAACTTTTATTTTGGAATATAACAATAAATGTGAAAAAAATAAATCAGTTGACACGTGCTAACTCTACGACAATAACACATGACATGGTCTGAGATATGTCATAGGATAAGTTTATTTTAAGATCTTACTTATCCACCGTCCTAAATTGAGCATGCCTGTGTCTTACTACTTCCTTATCTCTTTCAAGCAGGAGATCTAGCCTTGAAGCTTGGTTGGTATCTTAGCCCATTTGTGTGGCTATAACAAAATGCCACAGACTGGGTAATTTATAAGTAATAGAGACCTACTTCTCACAGTTCTGGAGACAGGGAATCCAAGAGCAAGATGCTGGCAGGTTTGAAGCAGGTTTGGTGAGAGCTCGGTCTCTCTGCTTCCAAGATGGTGTCTTGAATGCTGTGTTCTTACCTGGTGGAGGGTGAAAAGGGCTTGGGCTAGGTCCCTCCATCCCTTTTGCAAAGTCATTTATCCCAATTGTGAGGGCTCTGCTAAAGCCACCTCCTAAAGGCCCACTATCAAGTTGGCATTTAAATTTCAACGCATGAGGTTTGGGAGGGGCACAAACATTCAAACTTTAGCAGTCAGAATTATGAGTATATTGAATAGATTGGCAGGTTGACCTTGTGTAAATATTAAACAATCAGTGGAGTAAACAGCAGTTTCCTAGCCAATTCTAGTTGTCAGATATTGCTATTAGGGATCATGAATGCTCTAAAAATATTCACAGTTCATGTTAGGCTTACAGTTAATATATCTGAATTGAAGTGGGCTAAATAGCTGTTAAATATTTGCATCTAGTGAAATATATGGCTTAATTAATTTACTTTTCTTTTAAAAATACGGTTGCAGTTGTGTCTTCTTTAGATAGAACATTGGCACAGCAAAGATTTTGTAATCTTTTAGTATCTTTGCTCAATCTCAGGCTGATTTTTAGTCTCACTACTATCTTTTTCCTGACCGTGATGTTGAACCTCAGGAGTGACCAGTTTGAAAAAACTAAAAGTAGAGCATGTTTACTGATCTAATGAGACCTTAAAGTTAGGGTGTGGGATGCTTAACTTTTGCTGCCCTTGGTGCCCACGTAGGTTTGGGTGTTGCTTAGAGAAGGGAAGGTTGAGGGAGCAGAGTCCAACTTCTTATAAACCCCTTCCCCCTGACAAATGAATTATTTTTGGAATCTTTCTGAAGTGTGTATCTTTTCCTAAACCTTTAAAGTCTTAGTTTTATGCCAGAAATTGTTTTTTCTTCACTAGGATCCTGGATATGGAAAACAAACAAACAAACAAACAATAAAAGCTACTTATTTAATAACTTTCTTATGAAAAACTAGCACTGTTGCTACTTGATTACAACATGGCTTGGTGTAGATATGCAGAAGTCATGTATACCAATTTTAATTGATGTGGGGGAGAAGGATCTCAAATTTCTTTTGGTCTCATTCAGTGACTTTTTTTCAATTAAGAAAGTTGGGTTTATTAAAGGGAAGTTGTGTTGTGAAGGACACAATGGACAGCACAGTTGTGAGAGTGTCTGCTGTCTGCCTTGTTCACTAACTTTAGTATCATAAGATGTCTATGAATGATGTGAAATGTTTCATGATTAACTCACATCATGGTGTCATTCTAGGGATTTAGTTAGCTTTCTCAGAATCCTTCTTGGTGAATTATAAAAGGGGGTCTCCATTACAGGCCTGATAAGACTTTGAGGGTATGCCAAAATCTGTATGAATCACCCCATTAAGTAACTTTGGTAGACTTCAGTTAGGGAAATTTTGGGAAAATAAGATCTTCTGGGTTCGCGACCCACCTGGGCAACTTGGCGAGACCTCATCTCTACAATAAATTAAAGATTAGGCTGAGGTGAGTGGAATGCCTGAGCCCGCGGGTTCGAGACCCACCTGGGCAACTTGGCAAGACCTCATCTCTACAATAAGTCAAAAATTAGCCGGGCGAGGTAGCGCGCGCCTGTAGTTCCAGCTACTTGGAAGGCTGAGGCGGAAGGATTGCCGGAGCCCAGTGGGTCGAGGCTGCGGTGGCTGGGAGCAGCCACTGCACTCCAGTCTGGGCGACAGAGTGAGACTCCAATTAAAAAAAAAAAAAAACTAGCCGGGCATGGTAGTGCGCGCCTGTAGTTCCGGCTACTTGGAAGGCTGAGGCGGAAGGATCGCCCAAGCCCAGCAGGTCGAGACTGCGATGGCCGGGAGTGGCCACTGCACTCCAGTCTGGGCGACGGAGTGAGACTCCAACTCAAAAAAAAAAAAGATCTTCCATGTTGTCTAGTTAGCTCCCTTACTCTATTGTTTATAAACAATACTTCATTAGTTCCTGTAAAGTGGTGTGGCAGGACTTTTTATTTCTTTGAGGTTTAGTATGCAAAATTCATGAAAGGACAATTTTCTATTTTCCCTTGGTTTTGACAGTAATACATTTAAGGCATTTAGAGGACCTGAAGATAGGAATTATTAGTTCCAAAATTTATTAAGTGGCAAAAGAGAAATATAATGGGACTAATGCTTACCAAATAAATACTATGGTATGTCCCTTTATCACCAATGTATTTTTATTTACTAATAGATAGTCCATAGAAACAATGCCTTACTTTTCCAAATATTTACAATTAAGAACTTGAAATTAGAGCAGTTTTGGACTTAAAATGGCAATACCAGCCGGGCTCGGTGGCTCAGCCTGTAATCCCGCGCCTTTGGGAGGCTGAGGTGAGTGGATTGCCTGAGCCCGCGGGTTCGAGACCCGCCTGGGCAGGCGAGACCTCATCTCTACAATAAATCAAAAAATCAGCCGGTCGTGGTAGCGCATGCCTATCTATGATTCTGGCTCCTTGGAAGGCTGAGGCGGAAGGATCACTGGAGCCCAGCAGGTCGAGGCTGCGGTGGCCGGGAGGCCACTGCGCTCCAGTCTGGGTGACAGTGAGACTCCAACTCAAAAAAACAAAACAAAAAAAACTTGAAATTAGCTGGGCATGGCAACTCACGCCTATAATTCCAGCACTTTGAGAGGCCAAGATTGAGAGGATTGTTGAGCCCAGGGGTTCCACCAGCCTGAGCAACTTGTTGAGACCTCAGTCTCTACGATAAATTAAAAAATTGGCCAGGCATGGTGGCACATGCCTGTAGTTCCAGCTTCTTGGAAGGCTGAGGTGAAAGGATCACCTGAGCCCAGTAGGTCGATGCTGGGGTGGCCGTGAGTGTGCCACTGCACTCCAGCCTGGGCGACAGTGAGAATTCAACTTGGAAAAAAAAAAAAAAGAAACTGAAATAATGTTTGAAACATGTTCATTAAAACTTATTGCTTTCATGAGGGCCTATCTGTAAGACTTAAAATTTTAATAGAGGTTCATATCTGTTGGTACTTAGTATTCTTTAGTAATGTTTATTAAAAGTCTACAAATGATAGTGTTGGTATTTTCAGGATCTTTTTTAGTGGTAGGACTTGTGGGAAGACTGGGTTGCCCCAGGTTTACCTTTTCTAAAAATGTTGACATTATACAAATAAATCATTATTGGTGAATGGAGAAAACACTTGAAGGGGCTACTTTTTAAATCTGGATTGACAGAGCTCTTTGGAGGAACAAATGGATGGGGTGATCTGTAGGGTATCCAGTAGGGCAGTTGTTTGCATGTATGGGCTGAGAACCCTTGGAGGGTTCCCAAGACCCTTTCAATGGGTCCAAGAGAACTTTCTTTCAACTAAATTATTGGTGTGAGGCCAGATTTTCTTTATTTACTTTAAGCTAAAACAATGTACTTGCACCTGATTACAGAAGAAATTAAAATCAAGCTTATTTCTACTAAGCTGGACTTTAAAGAGATTTGCAAGTATTTGTAAAATAAAACAATTCATAAAAGATTAAATAAATTAATTCATTTAAAAAAGTCTCAATTTTAATTTCTGTGATAAAAACTTATATGTATATAAAATCCACATAACTTAATGCTCTTTGGGGTCTTCAGTTTTTAAGATTTTAAAGGGGTCCTAAGGCCAAAGCTTTGAGAGTTATATTAAAAAGCGAAACTTGCTTCTGCAAAGGCTTGACTCAGTAGGGATAAAGCTAGGATCTGTGAATAAGTGGTTTCTTTCTTTGCTCATCCTTTGAAGAGTCCATTATAAAATAAGTAGAGGGTTCAGTAAAAACTCAATTCTTCACGATCTGTTGCTTCTATAAATTGAAAATTTATAAGGCTTTTTTATTTCTTTAGATACAGGTTCTTGCTGTGTTGCCCAGGCTGGTCTTGTAAACTCCAGGCCTTAAACAATGCTCGGCTTCCGCAAGTGCTGGGATTACAGGCAAGAGCTGCCACATCCGACTTAAAAGGTTTTTCCAAAGGAGAAACAGCATCCCCATATAACCAATAACTGAAATATTGAAGTGGGCCTTTTGGGTCTAATTTTGTCATTTTATTAGTTTTAGAAAATTTATAACCAGATAAGATTGTGCTTTACTTTTTGAGAGCTCTCTTTGTTGGGTGTCAAAACAGTTTGGAACATAAAACACAAAAACGGATCCAATTTTAAAATAGGCTTTATTTATTTATTTATTTGCATTGGAATCTCATTCTGTCACTCAGGCTGAAGTGCAGTGGCATGCTCACCCGCTGGGCTCAGGTGATCCTTCTGCCTCAGCCTTCCAAGTAGCTGCTACTGCAGGTATGCGCTACCACACCCAGGTAATTTTTTTGATTTTGAAATATCTATCTGTAAGACCAATAATAGCCTGTAATAGCTTGCTTAACATAAGTAACTTCATTTTGTAACATATTCTCCATTTTAGCTGTTCATACCCAGAGATTACCCCCCGTGTAACCTTCCTGTAATCACAAATTGTAACTTTTCTGTGATCACAAGCCCACACCCTTGTTCTCCCTCACACTTGGAGACTCCCTAATGGCAAATTCCATAGCTATCTGTACCCTTGCACAACCAAAACCAAATGTTCTGCCAAAATATAATCATAACTATACAGCTTTTGTGGTTTTTGCCTTTATAAACCCCCTGCTTACTCTCTGTTCAAGGTTGAGAGTTCTTTGTGGCACTAGCCTGCTCTCAACTGCCAGCTAATAAAGGACTCAAATTTAACTCTCTGCGTGTTGACAACTCTTTTCTCACAGTCCAGCTATAACAATTTCATGTAGATTCAAGGCCTCACCAAGTTGCCCAAACTGGTCTTGAACCCCTGGGCTCAGGCATCCCTTTTGCTTCCACCTCCCAAAGTGCTGGGATTACAGTCAGGAGCTACTGTGCTCAGCTCGGCTTCACTTTTTTTTAGAATAGTTTTAGATTTACGGAAAAATTGACAAGATAGTACAAAGTTCTCATACCTTCCCCACCCACCTAGTTTCACTTTTTTTTTTTTTTTGAGTTGGAGTCTTACTCAGTTGCCCAGACAGGAGTGCAGTGGCCGCTCCTGGCCACCACAGCCTTGGCCTGCTGGGCTCCGGCGATCCTTCCGCCTCAGCCTTCCAAGTAGCTGGAACTACAGGCGCTCGCTACCACACCCGGCTGATTTTTGATGTATTGTAGAGATGAGGTCTCTCCTGCCCAGGCGAGTCTCGAACCCACGGGCTCAGGCAATCCACTCACCTCAGCCTTCCAAGTCACGGGATTACAGGCTGAACCACTGAACCCGGCTCCTAGTTTCCCTTTTTAAACATCTTGTGGCCGGGCTTGGTGGCTCAGCCTGTAATCCCACGCTTTGGGAGGCTGAGGTGAGTGGATTGCCTGAACCTGTGGGTTCAGGACCCGCCTGGGCAACTTGGCGAGACCTCATCTCTACAGTAAATCAAAAAAATTAGCCGGGAGCGGCCACTGCACTCCAGTCTGGGCAACTGAGTGAGACTCCAACTCAAAAAAAAAAAAAAATCTTGCATTAATATGACACATTTGTTACAATTAATGAACTAATATTGTTACTAATTAACATCCATAGTTTATTCACATCTCCTTAGTTTTTACATAAAATGCCTTTGGTGTTCCAGGTTTCCATCCAGGATACCATATTACATTTAGTTTTCATGTCTCTTTAAGATCTTGGCTAGCCGGGTTCAGTGGCTCAGCCTGTAATCCCGCGCCTTTGGGAGGCTGAGGTGAGTGGATTGCCTGAGCCCGCGGGTTCGAGACCTGCCTGGGCAGCGAGACCTCATCTCTACAATAAATCAAAAAAAATCAGCCGGGCATGGTAGTACATATCTGTAATTCCGGCTACTTGGAAGGCTGAGGCGGAAGGATCCCTGGAGCCCAGCAGGTTGAGGCTGCGGTGGCCAGGAGCACTGCACTCCAGTCTGGGCGACAGAGTAAGACTCCAACTCAAAAAAAAAAAAGTTCTTGATCGTGGTAGTTTCTCAGACTCCTTATTTTTTTATGATGTTGACCGTTTTGAGGATTATTGACTAGTCAGATATTTTGTAGGAAACTCCATTGTTGGAATTTGTCTTTTTTTTTTTTTAATGGTAAGACTGAGCTTATTAGCAGCTGATTTTTCTTTTCTTTTTTTCTTTTTCCTTTTTGAGTTGGCGTCTCACTCCGTCACCCAGGCTGGAGTACAGTGCACACTCATGGCCACCCCAGTGTTGACCTGCTGGGCTCCAGCGATCCTTCTGTCTCAGCCCTCCAAACAGCTGGAACTGTAGGCACGCGCTACCACGCTGGCTAATTTTTGGTTTATTGTAGAGACAATGTCTCACCAAGTTGCCCAAGATGATCTTGAACCCGCAGGCTCAAGCAATCCACTCGCCTCGGCCTCCCAAAGTGCTGGGATTACAGGCTGAGCCACCGAGCCCAGCCCTGATTTTTCAAAAAGGGTACATTACAGTAAACTCTGTGAGACAATATGAACCTCACTTGATATAATTACCCGTATCTCTAATTAAAGAGCATGCATGTTGGGTTTTTACTTAATTATTCCTATTTTTTTGTTTGTTTGTTTACAAAGTTTGATCATCAGGTGTTTTTAATTGGCAAAAAAATATGTGTGTTTTCTGGGTCCAGGTCTCACTGTCTTCCAGACTGGAGTGTAGTGGCATAATCATGGCTCATAGCGGCCTCAACCTCCTGGGCTCAGGCCGTCCTTTTGCCTCAGCCTCCTTAGTAGCTGGGACTACAGACATGTGCCACCATGCCTGGTTAATTTTTTTTGTAGAGACAAGGTCTCACTATGTTGCCTAGGTTGGTCTGGAACTCCTAGGCTCAAGCAGTCCTTTTACATCAGCGTGAGCCACCACACCCAACCTAATTGGCACATTTTTAACAGATCTTGTGACTTCATACTTTATACCTTCGACTTTACAGAAACATTTAAAATTAACTTTTCTACTTAGAATTTTTACTTGTTCAGAAGAATTTATTAAAGCATCCATGGCACTGTTTTAGGAAGGCAGTTTTAATTTTAAATCCCCCCATAAAGCCATTCTACACTTATATGCAGTTGGTATCCATTGAGCCAGAATATGCTGTGATAATTTTTTCTTTTTTTTTTTTTTTTGAGTTTGAGTTTGAGTCTCATTCTGTCACCCAGACTGGAGTACAGTGGCATGCTCACGATCACTGCATCATTGACCTGCTGGGCTCAGGCGATCCTTCCGCCTCAGTCTTCCAAGTAGCTACAGGGGTGTGCCACTACTACTAGCCTGACTAATTTTTTGATTTATTGTAGAGATGAGGTCTCGCCAGGTTGCCCAGGCTGTTCTGGAACTCCTGGACTCGGGCAATCCTCTCACCTCAACTTCCCAAAGTTGTGAGATTATAGGCTTGAGTCACCACACCGGGCAAGCCATAATTCAGGTACAGTGATCACTGTGATCAAGTTCTTCTTTGTTTTTTGTTTTTTCCCCTGTAGCTGAGATATGTAAAATATGACCTTTGAGTGAGACTAAAACAAAGACAGCGTTCTACTAAGTATGGGATGTTTTGTGTATAGTATTGAATAACATTGGAATGTAAAGGAAATAACCTAAATATTCAATAATAAGAAAATGTTTAAAAAGTCAATATAGTGAAATAGTAAGCGCTAGTAGTAAGGTAAATAAAAGGCAATATAATTTTTTTCCTGTTTAAAATTATGAAGATAAGCATTTTTTAAAGATGAGAGTGGTGTGTACCAAAATGTTAACAGGTGTTCTTTGAGATTATGACTGATTTCTTCTTTTTTAAAAATATATTTTCTAAAATTTCAGTAATAAGCCTTACATTTATATTGAGAAAAATTATTTTAAACCTATTCTATTCCTATTGCTTAACTTTTGCCTCAGTGAGCAAACATGTAGTCAGGAAGTTTTGCATAGTGGACATACTATAGGAAATGGTACAGTAAATGTGAAGCAGTGCTAATGTGGACCTTACACTGCCTTACTGGCTACGGTGTTACCTACTTCTTACCATATGGAAGTTGCATTTCATTGCCATCCCAGTAGCTCTACTCTCAGCACACCCGTTGTTGTCTGCCTTTACCCTTGAACTGTATATTTAAAACAATCTTAGAAGAAGCTTTTTAAGCATGGAAATCTAACAGTATCTTCTAATCTTTTAAAAAAAAGGGTTATATTAGGCCTCCTGGAAACTAAAGTTTTACAACATGAGCATTTTCCTAATAACTAAATTTTTTCCATTTACTTAAATAAAGTTAAGTAAATGTCAAGCACCTATTTAAGGGTTTTACATGTATTATTTTACTTAAGCCTGTCAGGTAGCCTCTTTTTACATATACCCATGGTACAGAAAATTTAACCCAGTACAAAATCACACAGTAGAAACAGGATTTGAATCAGGCTCAGTAACTCAACCTGTAATCCCAGCGCTTTGGGAGCCTGAGGTGAGTGGATTGCCTGAGCCCGCGGGTTCGAGACCCGTCTGGGCAACTTGGCGAGACCTCATCTCTACAATAAATCAAAAATGAGCCGAGCATGGTAGCACGCGCCTGTAGTTCCGACTACTTGGAAGTCTGAGGTGGAAGGATTGCCAGAGCCAAGCAGGTCGAGGCTGTAGTGGCCAGGAGCAGCCACTGCACTCCAGTCTGGGTGACAGAGTGAGACTCCAACTCAAAAAAAAAAAGAAAGAAAGAAAGAAACAACAGTGTGACTCCAGAATCTATCCTCTTTAGCATTTATTTTATTGTATAAGGTAAAGGTAAATGTCTGTGTTTTAAAAATGAACATTGGAGAAATAACAAGGGGGAAATAAAGGGGAGCCCTTTAACCTGTGTTAAAATGCCCATGATAAAAAATGCTAGTAGGCCGGGTGCAGTAGCTCACGCCTATAATCCCAGCTCTTTGGGAGGCTAAAGTGAGAGGATTGCCTGAGCCCATGGGATCGAGACCAGCCTGGGCAACTTGGGTAGACCTCATCTCTACAATAAATCGAAAAATTAGGCATGGTGGTGCATGCCTGTAGTTCCAGCTACTTGGAATGTTGAGGTGGAAGGACTGCCTGAGCTAACATGTTGAGGCTGCGGTGGCCAGGAGCATGCCACTGCCCTCCAGCCTGGGTGACAGAGTGAGACTTCAACTCAAAAAAAAAAAAAAAAAAGTGCTAATTGACAACTAAATGCTGACTAGAGTTAGGCTGGAAGGATAGGAGTCTTAAAAGTAAAGTTTACAGGTCAGATGCTCCTTGGAAGTTAAGTTTGCAGTGTCTTTTTTTTTTTTTTAGAGACAATTATATTTCAGTGGTCAGAACTTGTTTTTGCTTTACAGTTTAAATAAAAACCTTCATTTTTGTAAACTCAGTTCTCATCGTAGTCCTAAAAGGTAGTTGTCCTTCCTTCTTCCTTCCCTCCCTCCTTCTTCTGTCCCCCTCCCCCCCAAACTATTATTCGGGCTAGAGTACAGTGGCGTGATCATAGCTCACTGCAGCCTTGAACTCCAGGGTTCAAATGGTTCTCTCACTTTGGCCTCCCAAGTTGCTGGGACTACAGGCATGTGTCACTGTGCCTGGCTAACTTTTAATTTTTTGTAGAGGCAGGGTCTCGCTATGTTGCCCAGACTGGTCTCAAACTCCTGGCCTGAAGCAGTCATTTCCTCTTCAGCCTCTCAAAGAGTTGAGATTACAGGCATGAACCACCACACCTGGCTTTGTACTTTTTGAAAGAAGTTGTGGTCCCTTAAGTGGTGGTAAAGGAAAGGACCAAAACTCAAATTCAGGTCTTCTGACTTTCAGCTTATCTCTTCTGTTCTATAATTGTATTGCCCCTTTGCTGACATTTTTAGGGGAAAATGTCTTACCCGTTATATCAGAGAGAAAGAGTCAGACAGACACACTTGCTGTGATGTCTAGGCCAGGATGCAGTGGCTATTTACTAGCTTGATCATAGTTCACTACAGCCTCAAACTCCTGAGCTCAAGCGATTCTCCTGCCTTAGCCTCACTGGTATGACAGGAGCAACACCACCCTTGTTTTCAAGACCCCTCTAAGAGCTTGGTGAAAGCTGTGAACCTTTCCAGAAAAAAATCACATATGGTCAATTCTGTATGCAATTAAAGAACCTTCGACTTAAGGAACAAAGTGGTTCCACAATCCAAAAAGAAAACCTTCCAAATAAAATGTATTTTGCTAGAGAGCTCACTGTTGATGGGAGATACTTAAACAGCTTCTGAACAAATGGTGGCTAATGAAAGCTAGTTGGTGCCAAACCTACTGTAAGAGAAGAAGCAAAGGGAGGAGTAAGCAATATTATCTAATGCATTTTATTTGTGCTTGGAAGACTTGAATACAGTTCCTTGTATTACAAAGCTTTCCTGATAGACACCTACCTGTGAGTGGCTGCTGGGTTCCATGAGGGCTCATAAATGGTAAGACTGCTTGTCCTTTGGAAGAGGTGTTTATAAAGGTTCTACCTTTTTTGCATTTGTGAGGGTGTTTTAAGGACATATCACTGAACTTAAAACCATTAACTGGTTGAAAAAATGGGCTTCTACATTGTTTCATATGTGTATTACTCAAATCTCTAAGGTTAATAAATCATGTGATCCTCGATTGAAAGATGTGCTGACTTGCCTTAAAATAGTCACTAAGATAAGTTTCTTTGTTTGGATCTTCAAAGTTTTGCACTGAAATTTTGTGTTAATGTTGATAACTCAGAAACTATATGCATATAAATATGGTTTTGGAAAAGTGATCTTAGTTCTGCTGGTAATGGCTTAAAATCGTATGAGTACATTTATTCTGTGATGACTGGGTTTCGCAGACCACATGCAATTTTTTAAAATTCTTAGTTAATGTTATTCTTTGTAAACTAAAAAGACTGCTTTTGACACTGAATTCTAATTGGTTTTGTCTGCAGGGAGTCAGAACCTATTTGTATTAGCCTCTGTAGAGAGTATACTTTTTCATTTTGCTAATTATCGTAACTCAAAATGATGTCAGCCTCGCTATAGTTAGAAAGATTAAAACAGTATTCTAATATATTAAATATGTGGTTGCTAAGTGAATTTTGATGGCATTTTTTTGGAAAACCTTCAGTATCCTTTGACAGTTATTCTCATATTGGTAGATTTTGTCTTTGAAACATTTCTCTCAGTTAATTGTGCTTTAAATTGTTGCTAAGTCAGTGCTGAGACTGAGGAAAATGTTTACCTGGTGTTTCTCAGGCCTCTGAGGATTTTGAAGCTTCAGTATTCTACTTAATTGCCTTCCAAAGGAATACATTTTTGAGTACTAAGGAAAACAGTTAAAATTTTAAATAATAAAGTTCTTGTATTTTATTTTGAAAGGGTTAAAATAAAGCTTTTGAAAGTAAGAGAAATTAAAATAAATCTCAGCTGGTAATATTGTATATGGAACTGCTTGGAATCTATGAATTCTTATTACTAATCTAGCTGGTATGGAAATGCTGTTTTATGTTAGAAAAAGTGATTTATGATCCATTTTATTGGTAGGGGCTAAAAGTTCTACTTTTTGACTAGATTATATATTTCTTTTAAATACTTAAGCATTAAATAAAAAATCATCACAATGTTTCTAAGTAGGGATTTTGATTGTTTATTTGGCTATATAATTAGAGGTTTATTTTTCCTATTTCAAAATTTTCACTTCTTAGTGCTTTTATTTGTTTTATCTTCACTTTTTTTTTTTTTTTTTTTTTTTGAGTTGGAGTCTCACTCTGTCTCCCAGACTGGAGTGCAGTGGCCGCTCCCGGCCACCGCAGCCTCGACCTGCTGGGCTCCGGCGATCCTTCCGCCTCAGCCTTCCGAGTAGCTGGAATTACAGGCATGCACTACCACGCCCGGCTGATTTTTTGGTTTATTGTAGAGATGTGGTCTCGCTGCCCAGGCGGGTCTGGAACCCGCGGGCTCAGGCAATCCACTCACCTCAGCCTCCCAAAGGCGCGGGATTACAGGCTGAGCCACCGAGCCCAGTTTAAATCTAGCACTTTTAAATGCCATATAATAGTCACTGTTATTATAATACTGTAATAGTCATATCTTCCTAGCAGTGCTGCAGTTAATTTTATTCTTTTTTTTTTTTTTTACTCTAGTTGAATTTTTTTTTTTTTTTTTGGTTGGAGTCTCTCACTCTGTCACCCAGACTGGAATGCAGTGACACACTCACAGCCACCACAGCCTTGACCTGCTGGGCTCAGATGATCCTTCCGCCTCAGCCTTCCAAGTAGCTAGAACTATAGGCATGCTACCATGCCTGGCTAGAATTGTTTGTTTTTTATTAAAATTGTTTTTTAGAAACAAGCTCTCAGCTCAGCGCAGTGGCTCACGCTTTGGGAGGCAGAGGCGAGAGGATTGCCTAAGCCTGCAGGTTCGAGACCAGCCTGGGCAACATGGCAAGACCTCATCTCTACAATAAATCAAAAAACTAGCTGGGAGTGGCAGCGGGTGCCTATAGTTCCAGCTCCTTGGAAGGCTGAGGCGGAAAGATTGCCCGAGCCCAGCAGGTCAAGGCTGGGGTGACTGCAAGTATGCCAACCTGGGTGGCAGAGCGAGACTCTGACTCAAAAAAAAAACAAAAAAAAAACAAGCTCTCACTCTGTCACCCAGGCTGGAGTGTGATTGTAGCTTACTGCGACCTTGAACCCCTCGGCTTAAGGGATCCTTCCACCTCATCCTCCTGAGTAGGTGAGACTACAGGGACATGTCACCATGCCTTTCTAATTTTTTGTAAAGACAGGGTCTTGCCATGTTGCCCAGGCTGGTCTCAAAATTCTGGCCCCAAGCCATCCTCCTGCTTCAGTCTCCCAGAATGCTGGGGTTACAGGTATGAGCCACTGTGCTTGACAGAATTGTTTTCTTAGAATAAAATTCTTGATAATGAAATTGGGTTTAAAGCTGTGAATGTTCTGGTATTAACATATTCACATAATCTCAGATAATATATGTATTATTTAATAAATTTACGTGAAATAAATTAATATATTTTATATTTAATATATTTCAGATTATATTTAAAAAGACAGGGAAGCAAAGTCATCTGTAATTCTACCACCAAAGACAACTACCATTGTTAACTTTTTTGCTAGATATCTTTTAAGTGTTTTATTTTTCTATTGTAAAGCCTGGTTTTATTTTCCTCCTTAACGTATTTAAGGAAAATCTTCCCAAACCTGTAAATAGAGATCTATGCCACACCATACATTGTTTGTCTTTGTTGTCGTCGTCGTTGTTGTTTTGCTTTTTTCATTGTATTAAATTATTAAAATGTGCACAGCATAACATTTGTCATTGTGACCATTTTAAGGGTACAATTCAGTGGAGATGAGTACATTTACATTGTTGTACAACCATCACCAATACCTACCTCCAGACCTTTTCATTATCCCAAACAAAACCTATTAATACATACATAATTTTTATACCATTATTTTCTTTTTTTTTTTTTTTTTTTGAGTTGGAGTCTCACTCTGTCGCTCAGACTGGAGTGCAGTGGCTGCTCCCGGCCACCGCAGCCTCAACCTGCTGGGCTCCGGCGATCCTTCCACCTCAGCCTTCCGAGTAGCTGGAACTACAGGCGCGCGCTACCACGCCCAGCTGATTTTTTGATTTATTGTAGAGATGAGGTCTCGCTGCCCAGGCGGGTCTCGAACCCGCGGGCTTAGGCAATCCACTCACCTCAGCCTCCCAAAGGCGCAGGATTACAGGCTGAGCCACTGAGCCCGGCTTCTTTTTCTTTTTTCTTTTTTGAGTTGGAGTCTCACTCTGTCACCCAGACTGGAGTGCAGTGGCCGCTCCCGGCCACCGCAGCCTCAACCTGCTGGACTCTGACCATCCTTCTGCCTCAGCCTTCCAAGTAGCTGGAACTACAGGCACGCGCTACCATGCCTGGCTACATTATTTTCTTATTGTGGACATTTAAGTAGTTTCTGGTTTCCTCCACTTATAGGTAACAGTTCATATATTTTTTTTTCTACTTGTTTGGTAATTTTCTCATGGTAGCAGTTCTTCCACGATAAGAAGACTCTCTAGAGAAGAGTTGTTTGTGTGATTAAACATTAGGGATAATTTTTTATTTATTTATTTTTATTTTTTTGAGTTAGTGTCTTGCTCCATTGCCCAGGCTGGAGTGCAGTGGCAGGCTCACAGCTACGCCAGTGTTGACCTGCTGGGCTCCAGTGATCCTTCCGCCTCAGCCTTCCAAGTAGCCGGAACTATAGGTGTGTGCAACCATGCTTGGCTAATTTTTGATTGATTGTAGAGACGCTGTCTCACCAAGTCTCCCAGGCTGGTCTTGAACCCGTGGGCTCAGGCAATCCACTTGCGTCAGTCTCCGAAAAGTGCTGGGATTACAGGCTGAGCCACTGAGCCCAACCAAGGATAATTTTAAAAATTGGATTTGGATGTCAGTTTTTCTTCCCCCCTTCACTGAAGAACTTATCCACAATTTTATAATAAAAATTAATGTAACTAGAATGTTAAATTTATAAATAGTTATAGAAAATATAGTTATTTTACAAAAGGAGAGATGCTTCTGTAGTAATAGAGAAGTCAAAGTGTCTTTTGCCAAAATCAAGTGGTTTTTCAACAGAGGGTGGTGCTCAGTGACATTGCCCAGTGGAAAGGAGCTAGGAGAGGCCTGTGTGGGATGTATCATTTATTTGGGAAAGAGTGTTTGTACATATTCTGCTATTATACTGGGGAGAAAAAAAGATTGAGAAGTTACTATGTGTTCATTTTTGTTTGACTAGTTAGAGACAGGCTTACTTAACCTGAGTTTTAATTTAAAACAAATTTTAAAGTTTCAAATAATTATAAATTCTCCTCTGATAAGAGCCTTTGTTTCCTCCTAGGATTGGCAGCCACCATTTGCATGTGATGTTGATAAACTTCATTTTACCCCACGGATCCAAAGGCTGAATGAGTTGGAGGTAATGTCCTCACTAGTGTTCTGGTTGCCTGTATTCCAAAGGGGCCATCTTTGAAATTATTAGGGCATATTAAAACTGTTATAGAATCGCCACTGTAAATCTATTTTTAGATTTGTATTTGAGCTAATAAGAAAATTTCTTCTTCTAGAGTACAGGCCTTTATAATATCTAATTGTAAAAAAACCAAGCTGTGGCTTCAGAAGCTTACTTACTCATTGTATAATTTTAAACAATGATATTGCGCTTACAGTATTTTTTTAAGCGTAACACCTTTCAGAGTGCCTGCTTATGCTATTGGGAGGGTTTTCTGAGAATTTAATGCCTTGCTTATCTCATGGTAGGGGCTGAATTAAATGTGAGTATAGTGTATAATTATTGAACTAGCTTTATATTGTATATTTTTGACTGCTTCTCTTTTGCTTTTTGTTACTGCTGTTTGTTGTTTTTCTGAGCTGATATCTTACTCTGTCCCCTAGGCTGGAGTGTAGTGCCATCATGGTTCACTGCAGCCTTGAACTCCTGGGCTTAAATGGTCCTCCTGCCTCAACCTCTTGAGTAGCTTCAACTACAGGCACACGCCCTCATGCCTGGCTAATATTTTGATTTTTTTTTTTAATAGAGGCATGGTCTTCCTGTGTTGCTCAGGCTGGTTTCAAACTTCTGCTCAAGCAGTCCTTCCGCCTCTATCTCCCAAAATGCTGGGATTATAGTTGTAAGCCTCGGCACTTGGCCAGCTGTTTCTCTTGAATTCAGAAAGTAGCATTGTACTTTAATATTTTAAGAGAGTAAATATCACTTAAAATGTGCAGGGTAATAGACAAGAACTTTAAAAGTAAGCTAGATAAGATTAAAACTCAGTTCTTTGTCATTTAGGCTCAAACACGTGTAAAACTGAATTTCTTGGACCAGATTGCAAAGTACTGGGAGTTACAGGGAAGTACTCTGAAAATTCCACATGTGGAGAGGAAGATCTTGGATTTGTTTCAGCTTAATAAGGTAAAGAGCTAGTGACCATCTTACTAATTTGATATTGTCTCTGACAGAATGCATGAGATCTTCTTTGCCTTAAAAATAAACTTAACTGTTAGAGGTACTAAAAATGGGATTCTTTATTCAGTTGAGAGAGAAGGGTCATTAGGTTCTCCTTGTCAGGTCTGGAAGCCTTATCTCATGAAATATTTTGCTGAAACTTGTTTTTGTCATTTTCATACTTTACAAAAATTTTGCAAACTTTTATTTATTTGCAAAATGTTTTATTTATTTTTTTGAGTCAGAGTCTCATTCTGTTACCCAGGCTGGAGTACAATGGCACACCACAGCCACGGCAGTCTTGATCTGCTGGAGTCAGGCGATCTTTCTGCTTCAGCCTTCCAAATAGCTGGAATTATAGGCACCTGCAACCACACCTGGCTAATTTTTTGATTTATTGTAGAGTCATGGGCGCAGGCAATTCTCTTGCCTCTGCCTCCCAAAGTGCTGGGATTATAGGTGTGAGCCACTGAACCTGGCTAGAGAAATGTATTCTTAAAAAGATAACCAACCATAGCCAAGTATGTTTTGTTCTTGGAGTCATACCTAGGTGTGAGAGAATTAGAAGTTTTTTCCATATAGGTGTTTCTAATTTATTTTGCTGTTTTAACAGTTAGTTGCAGAAGAAGGTGGATTTGCAGTTGTTTGCAAGGACAGAAAATGGACCAAAATTGCTACCAAGATGGGATTTGCTCCTGGCAAAGCTGTGGGCTCACATATAAGAGGGCATTATGAACGAATCCTCAACCCCTACAACTTATTCCTGTCTGGAGACAGCTTGAGGGTGAGTTTTGGGGCTAGCCTTGACCTGTTTTATTTCACTGCTTATTGGTACATTGTCTTTTAGAGGGAATGAAAAGGTCTTGATTGTGTTTAGAAGATCTTGTTTTGAGTTTTTTCCTCCAGTGTTTTTGTTCTGCTTTGAGAGCAGTCATACTTAGAAGTTTGTTTTTGGAATGAATAAGATTGTGGAGGACATATTGTTGACTGTCAAAAACTGAAATCCATATTAACTTCACTACAGGTGCTTTTTTCTTTACAACGAGTAGTTGATTATTATCTACTTGTTATGGCTATGCTTTTGTATTCACTTGCTATTTAAAGTATTCCTGCTTGTTGATATTGGTAGAAGATAGGGAGGTTTTTATAATGCTTCATAGCTAATGAGTTTTTTTAGTAGTTCCTATGTAGCCATGTTCCTTTCCTGATGAAAATGGTATTTGTAAAATTATGCACATAAAGCCTTTAATTCTAATTAAAGTAAAGCAATATTGTAAAAACTTGTGTTGGGCATGATGGCTCATGTCTGTAATCTCAGCACTTTGAGAGATCAGGGTGGGGGCATTGCTTGAGCCCAGGAGTTAAAGACCAACCAGGGCAACATAGCAAGACCTCACCTCTACAATAAAACCCAAAAAATTAGCTGGGCGTGGTTGTGCACACCTGCTGCTCAGGAGACTGAGGTGGCAAAATCATCTGAGCCCAGGAGGTTGAGGCTATGGTGAGCTGTGATCATGTCACTGGACTCTATCCTGAGTGAAAGAGTGAAATCTCAACCCAAAGGAAAAAAAAAATCATGTCTAATATCAGACATATATCATCTGTGATGCTTAAATTCTATAAATTTCCATAGCATTTTGTTTTCTTCCTTCTTATGCTTCTTAATTCTAGGTTGACTTTCTTTTTAGCCTAGAAAAAAGTGGCCAATCTGATATTTAGAAACCTTAAAAAAAAAATTGTGTGAATGTTTGGTAAGCCCATGGATGAAGTTGTTTAGAACATTGAATGTGGAACATTTGTGCCTCTGTTTTATAATCAGACCTAAATACAGTTTTCCATAATAGTCTAATTTTCTCTTGAACTCTTCGTACCTAACTATGGAAGTTACAATGAGTAAGGGGAGAGAGAGACTGAAGGTCAGTGTTCCATAATAATAACATGTTGTGGGTTGCAATATTTTAGAAACATATTATCTATATACTAAAAGAGGCAGAGTAGTTTTATTATTAAAAAGCACTTAAGCATTTATACAGAGTCAGAGAAGAATAGGTATTTTAAGATACCCTTTTACAAACATTGCAGATAAATATTTGTTGAGGGATCTACTATGTGTCAAGTATGTTCTAGGCACTAATGCATATTCGTTGTAGAAAGTTTAAAAGCACAGAAAAGTATGGCAAAAATAAAATTACCCCTATTTCTCCCTCCTTTTATTTCTCTCAAGGTCATTTTTATGCATATATGCACAAATTGGCAGTATATTCTTCATATGCAATATTGTATACTGTTTTTTTCTACTTAACATATCACAAGCATTTGCCATGTTGTTGAATATTTGTAAAGACATAGTTTCTAATGACTGTGGCAGTCCATTTTTGCAGCCAGAACTTGACTTGATTTTGCATATTGCTGACAGTTTTTAGGTTTGTTCCAATTTTTAATTATAATCCTGTGATGGACATTCTTTGTATGTAAATTTTTACACCTATTTCTGATTTTTGAAATAGTTCTTAGGGGAAAGAAGAATTGGAGACCATATCGTTTTAAAAAATGGAGTGTTGCAAAAGGGTGAACTAAAGCCCATGCTAAATCTTGGGCAACTTGAGTTGATGTACTAGTAGAATAGAACAAAGTCCTCAATCTTGCATCACCATATTTTCTAAATGTCTTGAGGGATTGCTCTGTCTCTGTGGGATGATGTGGTTATGGTGTGGTGATGATATTAAATTACCTCTAAATCCCAGTTTCTCAAGTAAAGGTTAAAATTAGAGTCTATATGTGATAGCATTAGGTATAAAGCCAACAAATCATGCATGCATTTTAAATTTCTGGTTTGGAACAAAATAATAAAGTTCCTCATATGTATTCTAAAAAACTCCTGGGCTTGATTTTACCTTTGGTCTCCATGGTGGAACCATTGACACAGCAGAAGAAAGGGACCACATATAGTAATATCTAAATTTCTGACCATCCACTTAATACAATTTATGTGACTCAGCTCCATGACTACTTCTCTAACTACACATACTTTTGTATCTCAGATAAAAAGTTCATAGAATACATAAAGGGGGTTCTTTTAGATGATGGACAGGTTTTGTCTCCCCAGCCTGCATGTTTTCATTAAACATATTCTAAATGCTCAGTGGAGGATTTCTTTAAAAATGGAGGTCAGTGTTTCATAATAATAAAATATTTATATTTTTCTCATTTATTATTGATAAGAGTCTATCTGTTGATAGATTCATTACTTGTTATTAAGGAATCTGAATCAATATTTTAATAGTATATCTCTTAAATATTAGAAATTGATTTTGTTAATTTGTTGCTTTGTACTTTATTTTGTCCTTCCTTTAATCTCTGTATTCTTTCTGCAAATATAAGGGGGAAGGGACCAATCTTGTTAGTGAGACTAGCTGATAGTAATGGTGCCCATAGTGCCAGTACTCATGAAAGGTTGTTATTTCAGTGTATCTCATTCCAAGTATAGATGATATAACACACCCCAGGTGGATACATTTTGGAACCTGCTTTTCAAAATGCTTTTCATGAGTGTCCTCTTATGAAAGAGTAGTACTTACTTGAAATTCATATTAGCTTTAGTGGTAATATTTTGTTGTGTTAATATTGTATTGGTATTAAATACACTCTTTTAGCCGACTTAGAGTAAAACAAAAAAGAAAAACCAAAGCAAGAAGATCAGATCTGATCAGAACCAAAGTTATTGCTGTGGGATACCAATTAATCTTTGCCTTATGAGTTAGACTTTATAGAGCTATGCTGAAGTAAACGGAAATCCTAGTAAGGAATACTTTAGTCAAATGCCTGTTTTCTCAATTCAGGTGAAATATTTTGATGATAATATTGTGAAACTGTAGGATTATAAAATCTAGAAAATGTGTTGGATTCCCTATTTTTATTACTCTAAACACTTTAAAAATGAGATATTCTTAATATGGAAAATTATTTCAGGAATTTACAAGAGGCCTTTCTAACAATTCAGGCCTTCAGTTAACTGACAGTTGCAAACACAGATGATTACGTGTGACTCTTTGGGAGTGCCTTGAGCCTGTTGTGGCCTGTTGTAACTTGATCACATCACCAGTGAAATAAATCAAAGCATCATCATTCACCTGTTAAAAAAAATTTTAAACTGTTATACCTATATATGTGTATGTATTTGATTAGAAACTGCAGACTTGTCTTTGTGTTTATTTAGATTTTTAAAATTTCAGACCCATTACATTATCTACATAAATAGTTGTAAAATGTACCTTGCAAAAATCCAGTAAAACTCTCCAAGAGTAAAACAAGAGGGAAATTCATCAGTACAATTGTTTTATTTCTAGTGTCTGCAGAAGCCAAACCTGACCACAGACACAAAGGACAAGGAGTACAAACCCCATGATATTCCCCAGAGGCAGTCTGTGCAGCCCTCAGAAACCTGCCCCCCAGCCCGACGAGCAAAACGCATGAGAGCGGAGGTGAGAGCCTCATGAGGTTGATTAGAAAGAATTCTTGAGCCCTTGTGCTCATGGCTGTCCAACACTGGATTTCTCTCATGCGTGTGCTCTTTGTAGTTTTGTACCTTGTTAATCTCACAAAGGGATGCTGTGTGTATTCCAACTTTTAAACTTGGATGAATTGTACCATCAAAGGGGTAAGGAATTGGAGAACTCTTTCTAGGTTTATGCTGCCTGGACAGACAGCTGCTTGATTGTTACTAGTGAAAGCCATATGAAGAATTGGTATTCTTGTGCTCCTATCTGGATTGCCTATTACCCTCAGAGTTGGGTGATGTTTATTGGAGATGAAGGCTAGAAGATGTGAAGATGGGGAGTTTTTTTATTTTTAACGGAGATGTCAGAAGACAGTTAAAGCCATTGTTGTTCTCAGACTTCCTGAAAAGGAGTATGAATCAGTGGCATGTATTTTTGCTAAACAGAGAAGAATTGGGTAGCCTGAGGGGGCACTGAATAAATATGATGAAAGAAAAGTGACACATGAAGGAAAATCAGGAGGAGTGAATGAAGACTGATAAAGATTATTTGCTTTAAGATTTTTCTGCTCTGAGAGGTTTCTCCTGGGAAAGGGAGTATTTATTTTCCCAGTTATCTTGTTCCCATACAGAGGTGTGAAGGTTTTGATTCCTCCCTAGCTTGATGGACATGTGAATTTTAGGACTTAGGGATAATATGCAGGGCACTGTTTAGAGCTGGTAATCCTCATATTGCATTAATCGTGCCTCTAAATCAGTCTCTGGCTTTTTATTAATTGTTAGCAAAAGCTTAAAAAAAACCCCAGCTATTTTGTTTTCTGAAGAAATGGATAAAGAGGAGAAATTGTTTTTCACTTTGGTAAGTTGGAGATAGGAAAAAAAATTAGTGACTCAATGTTTCTGAATGGAGGACACTGCCCAGAATAGGAAGATATGGTTATTTGAAGCATGTTTGAAGTTCATTAGTCTATGAATCAGTTCTTTTTTTTTTTAGTATATTCTTGATCTTTAAATGTATATGTAAAACATAGCCTAGTGCTCTGTCTTACATCAAGGATAGGTCTGCCTTGGTGACACCTAATGGTAATGATATCACCCATGGGAGCAACTCTTTCAGCAGTGGATATCCTCAGTATGTATAAATGGGCATGGGCAGAGGGATATCATTCCCCAAATTATTCAGTGTTGCAGACGACAAAAGTCACGTTTTTTGCTTCACCAATAAATATCAGCACTTTAAGAAACAACAAAAAATGAGACTAGCTTATATAACCTCAGTGAGGAGGGAGTTCTTAACAGTTTAGTGATTTTAGAAGTATATTTATAATAATGACCTATAAAAGGAACTTATAGAATATTATTGTGGAGGCTGAATTTCCTATACATGCTGGCAGACCTTGGAAGAGGTCAGCAAGCTCTTAGACGCTAATGAAATTATGATATTTATATAACTACTTAGGATTTGGCTTAGTGCAATGACTGAATAAAATGAAGCATAAGATGAATAAATAAGAATCAAGAAGCTTCTAGGAGGAAAATAGAGTTGTTCCAATTTGAGTAGAAACACTTCTCATAATTTGTTCTTGATCCCTTGACTTTTCCCTTTTTCCAACTTTCTCATCCCTGCCCTAGTAGTTTCAAAGGTGAGTTCTCTCCCCTAGAGAGGGGGAGAAGTATGTTTGGAATGCCCTATTAATAGAGACAATTTTGAAAGGTTATAGTCCCCTTGAGATTTCAGTTGGATTTTTAAAGATTTCTTTCTTTTTAAAGGAACTATTCATGTATATGACAATTTTTTTAGGCCATGAATATTAAAATAGAACCTGAAGAGACCACAGAAGCCAGAACTCATAATCTGAGACGTCGAATGGGTTGTCCAACTCCAAAATGTGAAAATGGTAAGAAAGTTTATCTGTGAGTAGGAGAAAAAAAGGTAAATAAAGTTAAAGACAAATATTTGTTAATAAGTACACATTAGAGCAACTATTAACATGCTAGTCACTGGGTTGAGCTTTAAGAAATAAAATCTTAATGTATCAATGTTCTTATTCTTATGATTAACTGAGCAGTGGGAAAGAGAAACAGATATTGTTTATATGCATATTAGGACCTTGGGTGAGTTTCTCCACCGTTGCTAGTTGCTACTTTGAAATTTTGACCGGGTCTGGTGGTGCATGCCTATAATACTGGCACTTCAGGAGGTAGAGGTGGAAGGATCCCTTGAGCCCAGGAGTTTGAGATCAGCTTAGGCAACACAGCAAGATCTCATCTAACAAGGCAAGATCTCATCTCTACAGAAAATAAAAAAATTACTTGGGCCTGTTGGTGTACACCTGTAGTCTCAGCTACTTGGGAGGCTACTTGGGACCTGTAGTCCCACCTACTTGGAAGGATCACCTGAGCCCAGGCGGTGGAGGCCACAGTCAGCCATGATCATACCACTGCACTCCAGCCTGGGTGACAGAGTGAGACCCTGACTCAAAAAGGACAGAAGGAAGGAAGGAAAGGAATTTGGTTCAGCGCACTCACTAAAAATAATTAATTTGTGAGAAACATAGGTGCCTTTGACCGAATTGAACATCTAGTAGATTTACTGCAGAAAAGGAAGACAGACATGCTTCCTAAATCTGAATTTTAGTTCATAATTGCTTGCCTGTCTATTACTTGATAGAATTCACTGAGTAGATTTGGGGATTTGGGATTCTCTCTTAAGAGAGATTTTTTTTTTTTTTTTAATTAACCTTCGAGATCTGTCACAGAAGAAATCTTTTTTTGAGTTGGAGTGTCACTCTGTCACCCAGGCTGGAGTGTAGTGGCATGCTTATGGTCACCACAGCCTTGACCTGCTGGGCTCAGGCGATCCTTCTGCCTCAGCCTTCTAAGTAGCTGGAACTGCAGGTATGCACTACCACGCCTAGCTTATGTTTTGATTTTTTAATATAGAGATGAGGTCTCACCAAATTACCCAGTCTGGTCTCAAGCCCATGGGCTCAGGCAGTCCTCTCGCCTCAGCCTCCCAAAGTGCTGGTATTATAGGCTTGAGCCACCGCACCCAGCTTAAAGAAGAAATCTTATATTCTATATTAGGACGCACATACAAATAAAGACATTACTAAAATTGTCTCCTGTTAGGGATTAGTGAGTGTTATAGATATGGATCTAAAAGATAGTTTCTGGCATGTTTTTTTCTTTTTTGAGTCAAGGTCTCACTTTGTCACCCTGACTGGAGTTCAGTGGCGTGATCAGATCATGACCTGCACTGCAGTCTTAACTTCCTGGGCTCAGGCAATCCTTGTGCCTCAGCCTCCCAAGTAACTGGGACTACAGGCTTGCATCACCACGCCTGGCTAATTTTCTTTCTTTCTTTTTTTGGTTAGAGATAGGTCTCACTGTGTTGCCTAGGCTGCTCTCGAAGTTCTGTGATTACAGGCATGAGCCACTGCGCCCAGCCAGTTTTTTACATTTTTAACATGTTTTCTTTAAAATGGGTTTGTTGTGAAGCATCAGATAATTTATGGAAAACGTTTATCACAAACCTACCACACATAGTTAATTGCCAATGTTTTATAAAGTCAAAGTATTCAGTCTTTGGAAGCAGGAGGATGGAGGCCAAGAAGATGACCAGGAAGTCATCGTAGATCATGGGGAGATAATGTGTGATTCAGAGGAAGTTTAGTTGGTGAATTGTCAGTCTCTAGTCATGACCAAGAAAAACTTGATTTCATCAATATAAACTGCGTCTTGGTCTTAAGAAAACTTTATCTGAGCTTCTGCTTTGAAACCATACAAACCGGAGCAACATCTCCATGAGTACCTACCTCTTGTAATTTAAATGGTATGAGAATTTACATTTCTTCATAAAGTAATCAGCATCGAGTCCTTGAATATGGTAACATTGGGGTGCTATTTTGCTACTAATAAAACAAACATGAAGCTATGTGTACTATGTGTGTTTGGGAAAGAGGTGATGATGTAAGGGGGGAAGCAGAGAAAAGCACAGTACAGGAAGAACTAATTTTGGATTGCCTCCTACAGAGAAAGAAATGAAGGGTAACATCACACAAGAACCTATGGAGAGGAAAGATTATATTGTAGAAAATGAGAAGGAAAAGCCCAAGAGTCGATCTAAAAAAACCACCAATGCTGTGAGTTGATACCTCTTCTCCTCTCCCTTTCCTCTTTTCCTTCTTCCTTCCTTTAATTCCCCTTCATCCCCAAGTTTGAACTTTTGTGCCTTAATTAAGATTGGTGAACTACTAAGTTCTGACAATGAAAAGATTGTTTCAAGCCGGTTTATTCTATCAATATATATGAGAAAACGCGTTTGTATTATGACGATAGTAGTAACATCTGGGGTTCATTGATAGCATATTTTGGAGCATATTCCGTTTAGCATTGAGTAACAATGAGCTAGGTCACACATGGAGTTGTTGGTAGATCACTAGCTCACTTCCATATGAGCTGAAGGCTTGACAAAAAAAATTCAGATCAGTGTTTCTCAATGTTCCAACTAGCAAAGGGGAGGAATGAAAAAGAGATGGGAGGAAGGAAGGAGTGAAAACAGAGGAGTGACAGAAGGAAGAAAAAGAAAAGGATAAAGGAAAGGAGTTGATGGTTAGGTAGGGGAGGACATGGTGGAGTTAGAGGCCTGGGGAGCCGTTAACTCTTTTGAAAACTTTTATTAAAAAAAAAAGAAAAGAAAACTTTTATTAAGCATAAAGCTTGATAATACTAGAAATTAGTATTGCTTTTCTTCCCTGCCACCTTCTAAGAGCCTGACAAACAGTGCTTTTATCTTGGAATTAGAAATTATTCCAACTGAATGTTCTCTCCATAAATATCAACAATCATCCCCCAACCCCCCCCCCACTGACCACACAGTTACAATAAGAAAATTGGCTGAACCAGATTCTTATTTGCTACAATACGTAGGCTGAAAAAGTTGACTTCCTGTTTAGTTGAATTCTCAGCTTTCTAGTATTGAGCAATATATTAGTTTGCTAGGGCTGCCATAAAATACTACAGACTGGGTGACTTAAACAACAAATTTGTTTTTTCACGGTGGTATGGGCTGGGAAGTCTGAGATCAAGGTGTTGGCAGGGTTGATTTCTCTTTTCCTCTTAGCTGTGGGTGGCTGTCTTTCACATGGCCTTTCCTCTCTACATAACTTTGTCCTTGTGAGGACACCAGTCGCATTGGATTGGGGCTGCCCTAATGACGTCATTTTTTTTAGCCTTTGTTACATGTTTAAGGGTCCAATTTCCAAATTACAGTCATATTCTGAGGTACTGAGGGTAAAGTCTTCTTTCAACATGTGAGTTTTGGGGGAATAGGTGGTAAACTGTACTTTATCCCTGAGCATTTGGGGAATTTCTTAACCATGGTCCTTTAATTAGAACTTAAAGTGGTAGGGTAGTTTAATGTGGTTAATTAACTTGAAGAGTTTTTTTTTTTTCTTTTAACTATAGCAAAATTAGGCAGGCTCGGTGGCTCAGCCTGTAATCCCGCGCTTTGGGAAGCTGAGGTGAGTGGATTGCCTGAGCCTGTGGGTTCGAGACCCGCCTGGGCAACTTGGTGAGACCTCATCTCTACAATAAATCAAAAATTAGCCTGGCGTGGTAGTGCGCGCCTGTAGTACCAGCTACTTGGAAGGCTGAGGCGGAAGGATCGCCGGAGCCCAGCAGGTCGAGGCTGCGGTGGCCGGGAGCGGCCACTGCACTCCAGTCTGGGCGACGGAGTGAGACTCCAACTCAAAAAAAAAAAAAAACTATAGCAAAATTGAGTTTTTCCTTCATAAATTGTGCGTTTGACTTGGTTGGTAATTTATTACCTAGCATCTTATTTATCTAGAAGACTATCTTTAAACTACTGAAAACAGATTTTTAAAAAAAATTTTTATTTCTTTTATTTTTTTGAATAAGAGTCTCACTGTGTTTCCCAGGCTGAAGTACAGTGGCATGCTCATGGCCATTGTAGCCTTGACCTGCTGGGCTCAGATGATCCTCCTACTTTAGCCTTCCAAGTAGCTGGAACCACAGGCACGCATCACCCAGGTGGCTAATTTTTTGATTTATTGTAGGGCTGAAGTCTCACCAGGTAGTCCAGGCTGGTCTCAAACTCCTGGACTCAGACAATCCTCTTGCCTTTGCCTCCCAGAGTGCTGGGATTACAGGTGTGAGATACCATGTCTGGTGAAAATTAGATATTTAAATAACAAACTTTAAGTACACAACAGTTGAGAAACTGGGAGAATTGAGATACTTCAGAATTGAGAATGCATAAGGTATTGTGAAATATCCCTTATAGAAAGTGAAGCCTTTTTATTTAAAATATCCCTTGTAGAGATTGAGGCATTTGAAGCAGGGTGGAAGACTAGATTATATGTAAGATTCATTTCATTCTTAGAGTTTTACAGAATCAAATAATAGCTCTTGTTTCTTTGTTCTGTACCTCTGATTACTGCCACAGGTGGACCTGTATGTCTGCCTTTTATGTGGCAGCGGCAGCGATGAGGACCGGCTTCTCTTGTGCGATGGCTGTGATGATAGTTACCATACCTTTTGCTTGATCCCGCCTCTCCATGATGTTCCCAAGGGAGACTGGAGGTGTCCTAAGTGTTTGGCTCAGGTAAGAATTAATGGTAGTGGTCCAGGTGTAATGGCTCATACATGCAATCCCAACCCTTTAAGAGGCTGAGGAGACCAACCTAACAGCATAGAGAGACCTCTGTCTCTATTTTTAAAAATAAAATAAAATAAAAATAATGGTGGGGTAGATTAGAGAACCAACCTTCCTTCCTCCCTTTCGTCCCTCCTTTTATTTCTTCCCTTCCCTTCCCTTCCTTTCCCTTCCTTCCTTCCTTCCATCCTTTTTCTTTCATTTTCTTTCACTTTCCTTCCTTCCTTTCTTTCCTTTCTTCCTTCTTCCCTTTCTTTCCTTCCTTCATTTTTTTCCTTCCTTTCTTTTCTTTTTTCTTCCCTTCCTTTTCCTTTCACTTTCCTCCCTCCCTCCCTTCCTTCAGAGGCAAGGTCTTAATATATTGCCCAGGTCAGAGTGCGGTGACACAGTCGTAGATCACTGAAACCTTAAACTCCTGGACTGAAGTGATCCTTCAACCTCAGCCTCCTGAGTAGCTAGGACTGTAGGTGCGGGCCACCATGCCTGGCCAGTTTTGTCTGTGTGTGTGTGTGTATTTTTTGTAGAGACAGGGATCTTGCTATTTTGCCCAGACTAACTTCAAACTCTTGGGCTCAAGAGATTCTCCTGCCTTGGCCTCCCAAAATGCTGGGATTACAGGTGTGAGTTACTACACTCGTCCGAAATTTCCTTTAGAGCGTTTTTCATTGCCTTTGAGTTTTAGATTTGGCAATGAACAATAATGAGGTCTATGAAGAGAACTGGGCTTGACCTGAATAGGAAAGAGGTCTTCAAAGGGTGTTCCACAATGTATTTTGGTAACTAAGAGGCAAAAAATACTTTTTAAATAAGTTTTGTTTTTTTTTAAAGAGAAATTTCTTATAAAAAGCAGTACCTGCTCTTGGCAAGAATTCTTAAACACTGAACAACTTAAAAAATAGAGATATAAGCCGGGCTCGGTGGCTCAGCCTGTAATCCCGTGCTTTCAGAGGCCAAGGTGAGTGAATTACCTGAGCCCACGGGTTCGAGACCCACCTGGGCAACTTGGTGAGACCTCATCTCTACAATAAATCAAAAAACTAGCCAGGCGTGGTAGTGCGCACCTGTAGTTCCAGCTACTTGGAAGGCTGAGGTAGAAGGAATGCCGGAGCCCAGCAGGTTGAGGCTACGATGGCCGGGAGCGGCCACTGCACTCCAGTCTGGGCGACTGAATGAGACTCCAACTCAAAAAAAAAGAGATATAAGCCAGGTGCAGTGACTCACGCCTGTAATCCCAGCATTTTGGGAGGCAGAGGCGAGAGGCTTGCCTGAGCCCAGGGGTTCAAGACCAGCCTGGGCATCTTGGTAAGACCTTGTCTTTACAATAAATAAAAAAAAATTAGCCTGGTGTGGTGGTACACGCCTGTGGTTCCAGCTACTTGGAAGGCTGAGGTGGAAGGATTACCCGAACCCATCAGGTCCAGGCTGTAGTGGCCTTGAGTGTGTCACTGTACTCCAGCTTGGGCAACAGAGTGAGACTCTGACTAAAAAAGAAAATATAGATAGATAGATAGATGCCTAGCCTGGGCAACAGTGAGACTAGATAGATAGATAGATAGATAGATAGATAGATAGATAGATCGACCAGTCTAGAGCTATGATCTCACAGTGTATAGAAAACCATTGTTAATATCTTGGTATATTCATCCAGGCTTTTTTCTCCTTTAAACAAATGAAATTACATAAGTAATTTTAGTAATCTGCTTTTGCATTTATATAAACATTTTCATATAGCAATGTGATTATTGATGTTTTTAGTAGTGCTTGGTATCAGTGCTAAATACTGTTAAAACCTAAAAGGGTTTTACCATCACCTATATGAGTATTATTTTGTATTTTGAAGCAGTCGCTCTATTACCTTTACGTTAGAGTTGTATTATAATATATAGTAAGGTTTATTTTAAATACAGTGTGGATATAAAAGCTTTAGTGCTTTTTATATGGCAATGTTAAAACATAAGGGTGTCCCCATTAAGGTAAGGTTATTAGGCGTGGGACAGAGCAGGGCCCATGGGTGTTAGAGGATTTAAATATTACATCATTATAGGGATCACATTATCAATGGATCTAGAATATTTCAATTCATTGGCTTACCAAGATCTAGGGCAGCCCCTATTACCTCAGTGTTTTGTTGTTGATGGCATTATTAGGTTATAATCAAATATTGTTTTTTCTGAGAGCCATTGTTTCCATCAGGTGATTTATTTCAATTTTGGATCTATTATATGTTGATTATTTTCACTCTCAAGAGTACATTGTTTCTCACTGGTTTTTATTTTTATATTTTGTTAGGTTTTTTTTTGTTGTTGTTGTTGTTTGAGTTGGAATCTTACTCTGTTGCCCAGGCTGGAGTGTAGTGACAGGCTCATGGCCACCGCAGCCTCAACCTGCTGGGCTTAGGTGATCTTCTGCCTTAGCCTTCCAAGTAGCTGGAAATACAGGCATGCGCTACCACGCCCAACTAATTTTTGGTTTATTGTAGAGATGAGGCCTTGCCAGCTTCCTCGGGCAGATCTCAAACCCGCAGGCTCAGGCAGTCCACTTGCCTTAGCCTCCCAAAGTGCTGGGATTACAGGCTGAGCCAATGAGCCCAGCCTATTTCTGTTTTTTAGTGAGAATCTCACTGTCGCCCAAGGTAGAGTGCAGTGGCATGCTCATGGCCACCTCAGCCTCGACCTGCTGGGCTCAGGTGATCCTTCCGCCTCAGCCTTCCAAGTAACTGGAACTAGAGATGTGCGCCACCATGCCTGGCTAATTTTTTTGGTTTATTGTAGAGAAGAGGTCTCACCAAGTTGCCCAGGCTGGTCTCAAACCCCTGGGCTTAGGCAGTCCTCTCACCTCCACCTCCCAAAGTGCTGGGATTACAGCCGTGAGCCACTGCGCCTGATGTGTCTTTTTTAGTTTTTTAGTATTAAAAACATTATTTGATCCTGGAGGAAGTCAAATCTTTAGGCTGCTGCTTTATAAATATTTAAATTATTCCACATTGTGGATGTTAAAATAGACATTTTATTTCCTCACTATTAAATAAATATAATTTATTTGCTTATGAGAATTACCCCATTTTTCAGGCAGGTAAATTTTAAAAAAATATAGACCTAGCATATAAGTAAAATAAATAAATAAAAACCTTGCTTTTTATCTGTCAGTTTGATGATTGACCAGATATTTGGCATTTGCATAGAACATAATTTTCTTTTTTATTTTCAGGAATGTAGTAAGCCACAAGAAGCATTTGGCTTTGAACAAGCAGCCAGGGACTATACCCTCCGTACTTTTGGAGAAATGGCAGATGCATTCAAATCTGATTACTTCAACATGCCAGTCCATGTATGTACATATATATGCTTTGATTTAGAATTTTAAAAGTGTACTTGAATACAGATTTTAGTTGAGGCCTCTTTTTTTTTTTCTTTTTTTTTGAGTTGGAGTCTCAATCTGTTGCCTAGGCTGGACACGTGGCACAATAATGGCTACGACAGCCTTGGTCTGCTGGGCTCACCAATCCTCCTGCCTCAGCCTTCTAAGTAGCTGGAGCTACAGATGTGTGCCACTATTCCAAGCTAATTGTTTTTTTTATTTTTTATTGAAAGACTAGATCTTGCCATGTTGCCATGGCTGGTCTTGAAATCCTAGGCTCAGATGGTCCGGTCCTCTTGCCTTGGCCTCCTAAAGTGCTGGGATTACAGGCATGAGCCACCATGCCTCGCTGAGAATTCACTCTGCTAGTCATTATCATGCAGAATGAAACCTTCAGTTTGTTTAGTGGTATTTGAATTTCACAATACTTTTAAGTACATTCTAATATTTTATTTAAGGATTTCTCTAAAGGTACCTCTTCCACACAAATCATACAGCAACAATAACAGAATACCATTAAGGGAAATCATCAGCAATTCTTGAGCCCAGCAAATGTAATTTAAAGAAAACTTAAAAATTTATTGAATCACTGTGTGCCCAGCAGTGTATTACTCATTGAGAGCACTCTATTGTATATTGTTATATAATCATAAGTTAGCATTGTAAACTTCAGGTTAATAGCCTGTTGTTAATTCTTTCTTACTCACTTGGAAGCATAAACATAAGTATTTCATCAAATGAGTATAGCAGCAATAAAATTCACTACAATAATGCTAGATATTTAACCCATGGTTTTTCTCACTACTAACAGTGCTGCAGCAAACACTTCATGCATATAGAACTCTCTTTAGTTGGATTATTTTCTTGGGATGATTGCTACGGTTAGATGAAAGTTATTCTTCACTCCATCCCAATTGTTATATAAATTTATGAACACCAGTAATTTATGAGTGACACTGTTTTCCCCTAACATTGCTAAATTAGCTGTTAGTTTGAACCGTTTACCTGCTTAATGGGCTTAAATTTATACTCCATTTGAATTTTCAGTTCTTTTACCACCTCGTGCATTAACATTTCCCCATATATTTGCTTAACCAGTCCTGATGATATGCCTGTGACCTCTTGTATTTGTGGTAAACTTTGTATTTTGATGGATATTAAAAGATGTGGACATTGAGGGATAGACATTTAAGTTACCTGTTTCTGTACTTACGCCAGATTAACAGCAGATCCTTGGCACTTCATTTGGTGGCTCTTTATTTTAAGGACAGGCTGCTGCAAAGAAACGGCTCTTTTTTGTCATGCTCTATACCCTGTCTTTTTTCATCTTCAGTACTTACATTACTCTCAGTCAGATCTAGTGAAAAGAGTGAAAGGATATCAGGTAATCGTATTTGAAAGCATCTCAAAGTATAAAGTATCATTCAGGTAACACCATTAATACTATACAGTTTGTGTTACATTTCTCAAAATACAAAAACACCTCAAGTTTGTAAATACCAGCAGTTTGTTTTCCTTGGATTTCTTTTGCAGCTGTGGCCAGGTTGGTGATAGGGGAAAATGAATTCTTAATTCTTATGCCTTTTAGTTATAAAAATTGCATGGCGTCAATTATGGAACATTATGGACACAGTTTTTCCTTAGAATACTGTTCTTTGATTCATATCACTGAGCTTATCTAGGCAGATTGGTCACAGTTTATGAGGAAACTCATTTTTTCTATTTGTTGTTGTATCTCCAGATGGTTCCCACAGAGCTGGTTGAGAAAGAATTTTGGAGATTGGTAAGCACTATTGAAGAGGATGTCACAGTGGAATATGGAGCTGATATCGCCTCAAAGGAATTTGGCAGTGGCTTTCCTGTCCGAGATGGAAAAATCAAACTCTCACCCGAGGAAGAGGTAGACTCAAACTGTGAAGCACTTTTAGTCTGGGGAGAAGCTCTACATTTAAAGCTGCAGTTCAGCATATCCTTGATCTGAAGGGCATAATACTGGGTTAATAGTGGTCTTGCTATAAAAAATAAAAGCCCATATGGTAGTGGCTTGGAAATTGAGTTATTTATTGAAATTCTATGTAGTTGCCTTGGAGTACCTTATGATTACTTTCAGCAAATCCCTAATTACCTGATTTTAATGATTTCTAGAAAAGTAGAAAGGGCCTGCAGAAGAATTTGAGTCCTAACTGTACTACTACATTGCGGTGATATGAGAACATTACTTATCACCCTTTGCCTTCAGATTCTATAACCTTTGTTTCTCCTTTTGAAGAAAACATGAGGGATTGGGACCAGGTCTATCTTTGAAAACTTGATTGTTTATGAATCTAATATTTTTCATACTAGCAAACTTCTAGGAAGATTGCTATTTCTATCCTGGTAGGAAAGTCAGATTTTTTCAAGTCTTTATATAAATATGAGGGATTTTCACAAACTGAACACACCCATGTAACCAGTACTGACATTTCCAGCATCCAGTAGTCTCCCATTTTGCCCTCTTTTCCTTCACTACTTTTCCTCTTTCAGGCCATTTTGCCCTCTTTTCCTTCACTACTTTTCCTCTTTCAGGCCATTTTACCCTCTTTTCCTTCACTACTTTTCCTCTTTCAGGCCAACCACTATCTCCTCAGGATAATCACTGTCCTAAATCGTATTACCATAGATTTGTTTGCCTATTTTTGAACTTTATGTAAGTGGACTCAGGGCATATGTTCCTTTCTCTCTTTATATATATATTTTAAAAGAGATAAATACAAAAGTATATACTGTATGAATCCATTTATATAAGGCTCAAAACTTGGTAAAACTCATCTCTGGGTATCTTAGAAGTTGGCACATTGCTCCCTCCTCTTGTACTACACCCACCCCTCATTTTTAGCCAGCCTTTTGAAAACAGTTCTAAAATGTTAGCTTAGCTTGGTTTAGCTAAACTTTTCTCCTCTTTTGTTTTCTTTTTAGGAGTATCTTGATAGTGGCTGGAATTTGAACAATATGCCAGTAATGGAGCAGTCTGTCCTTGCTCACATTACTGCTGACATATGTGGCATGAAGCTTCCTTGGTTGTATGTGGGAATGTGTTTTTCTTCATTCTGTTGGCATATTGAAGACCACTGGAGCTATTCAATTAACTACCTGCACTGGTGAGAAGTTCCAAATAGAATCTATGAATAATATTCAAGCTGGGTAGGAAAGCATTCCTTTTGAAATCCGATGTATTCTAACTGTCTAAAGAGTGATGATCTACTCTTTTTGCTTAAGGTTTTTCACTACCATTAGGACAGAAATCCTAACAAGACAGTGGTTTTTAAAGATTCCTAAAGCATCCATGAATTCCCTGAAATTGCACACCTATTGTTTTGCAAATATAACATATTTCTCGGCGAGAAGGTAGATAGATTTTATCTGAAGTTAAGAAGTCTTTACTCATAGAAAAAGCACTGAACTTTCCTTTTACAATGAAAAAAAATCCCATTTGGTGGAAATGGTAGCCCAGATATCCCTTTGGGAAAAGAGTGGAATATAGGTGCCACAGTGTCCTCTAGTTCCTTGTGACTACCATCTTCTCTTTTGCTGTGCTGAATTCAGGCATCACTATGAATAGTAGACTGAGCCTCATCCTTAAATGTGTGGGTGGGATGGGGAAGATGTGGGTACAGATACTTCTGAGAAATGCTTTACTGTTTAAATTCTTCAATCAAAGCTATTTCTTCACATCTGTTCCCCCTCCCCTACCCCTGGCTATTTATCTTGCTTCTAAAAAATATTTGAAGATCTATAACTCACTCAAATCCTTACATAAGGAATTTGAGGATGTACCACAAGAAAGAATTGGCATATGTATGTACAGCATCAGTTCTGTTTCCCTAGGCAATTGCTCCCAGCTGTAAAATGAAGATTATATTTACCATACCTCACAGGGATGTTTCAGATTAATTGGTTTACAATTTAAAGTGCTTTGAAGAATAAGAGCTCTTTAGAAATGCTAATTGCCTTATTAGCGTTTGATTTAACCTCATCTGCCAGAATGGGCAAGGGAAAAGGAAGATGGAGAGTTGCCATCCCTTGTCAGTTGCTATAGAAATTGTGATAACCATATATCCTGCAGCTAATGTTATACTCTATATTCTTAGAAACTCTAGATATCTGCACTTTTCTAAAGGGTCAGATAAAAATGGGAGGGGGAGAAAGACTTCAGATGGAAATTCTCACGTTTATAACTTTATACTCGAAGGGGGGAAAAATGCATGACATATGTTAGGATTACATTTCTAATGATACTTTGGTTTCAACATTCCTTTGTAGCTTAGTCTTATAAAGCAGGATCTGAAAAATATAACTGGTTAACCATTTTGTGTTGGTGTCACAGACTGAACTATTTTCATAATCTATTTCCAGGGGTGAGCCAAAAACCTGGTATGGAGTCCCAGGGTATGCTGCTGAGCAGCTAGAAAATGTAATGAAGAAACTAGCTCCAGAGCTCTTTGTGTCCCAGCCGGACCTGCTCCATCAGCTTGTGACCATCATGAACCCCAATACCCTGATGACTCATGAAGTGCCTGTATGTTCTGGGTTAATCCTCCTGCCACTCAGGCTTAATTCACTACTTCTCTTTTTCCCCATTACTCATTTTTTATGAAGTTGATTTGGTTATGTATTTTCCATAGTGTAACTTGATAGCAGAAACAGCTGTTCGGTACAGTGTGGTACTATATAGCATTAACACAATGGAACTAGATCCTCATGTACCATAAAAACTTATTTGTTGCAGCCAGTAACTAGATTGCTAAACAGTCTTTTGCAAATAAGAGCAATAGCTTTTCTTTTCGTTGTATAGTTCAGTGGTTTTAGTATATCCACAGTTGTGCACCTATCACCACTAATTCTTTCTGAACTATTATTTTTGAATAACTTTAATCCTGCAATCAACAAAACAAAATTGAAAAATCTTTCAATGTACATTAATTTACTGTGAAAATGGCTAGATTATGTTGTGTTTAAGTATAAATTCTGGTGTCAGAATCCTTCATACCCTGTCCCCTACTATAAAAAATAATTTTATTTTATTAAACCTACATGATTTTAGGCCAGGCATTGGTGGCTCATGTCTGTAATCCTAACACTTTGGAGGCCGAGGTAAGAGAATCGCTTGAGTTCAGGGTTTGGAGACCAGCCTGGGCAACATGGCAAAATCTCATCTCTACAATAAATCAAAAAATTAGCTGGGTGTGGTGGCACTCCTATAGTTCCAGCTGCTTGGAAGGCTGAGGTGGAGGGGTTGCCTGAGGCCAACAGGTCAAGACTATGGTAGCTATGTTCGGTCCACACTGGGCTACAGAGTGAGACTCTGATTCAAAAACAAAAACTAAAAACCCTACATGATCTTAATTTTAAATCATGAATTGAAATAATACTCTTGGTAGATCTTAGTTATAGTACACCTTCACCCCCAGTTAAACTTATTTCAAGTGAAAATACATTTGAAGATCTTGAACTTGGATTTTAGGGTTCCCAGTTGAGAGGACAGAGATGCTCCCACAGTGGGAGGGGGTTCGAAGGGGTTGCCCTTGTTAGGCAATTTTATCATTTGAACATCACTGCGTGTATTTCCACAAACCTAGGTGGTGTAGCCTATTGCTTACCTGGGCTACGTGGTAGAGCCTGTTGGTCCTAGGCTACAAACCTATACAGCATCTCACTGTACTGCATAATGTAGGCAGTTGTAACACAGTGGTATTTGTGTATTTATACATACTTAAAAATATATTTAAATATAGAAAAAGTACAGTAAAAGTACAGTATTGTAATCTTATGGACAACCAGTGATCTGAGGTCTGTCTATGACCAAAATGTCATTATGCAGCACATGGCTATGTTGGCTTCCCTTTGGAGAATACGCTGAAGATATTTCAGGAGGCCACATTGAAATGTATAAAGTTGAAGAGTTCATCTTAGCTAAATAAAACATAAATGATACATTTACATTGTTAAACTGAATTCTTAATTTTGTTGTGACCTAAATTTTATGCTTTTGGGTTCACAGGCTTGCTAATAGGGGCAGACAGAATAGACTTTTATTTGAAGGTTCATAAATTATGCATGGACCATAGCTTAGAAAATAATGATCAGTAAGTACCACATTACTGTCATCTCCTCCTTGTTGGTATTTTCCTCATTGATTTTTTTTTTCTTTCTTCATAGTTATTGGTAAATAAGAGTAGCTTTCTCTAAATTAGATCTGGCCCTGGTGTTTTAATAATTGAACAAACTATCTGGAGCTGTATTCTGGACCTACAAAGATAAATGAATGAACTCTTTGGGTAGGGACTCAAAATTCAAGGAAAAAGAAAGTGCTTATAGAAATAATGGAAGGGTAATGTGGTTGACTCTCAGTGGTGCCAACTAGAAAACTGATATGTTGACTCTATTGAGAATCAGAAAGGAAGGACTCATAAATGAGATAATATCTGAAATAGTAGCTGGAGCTGATAAATGATCAAATATATCTGGCAAATATTCTGGGAAGGAGGAAGTAGTCCAGATACAAGGGATGGTACTCCTGTGATAGATAGCAGTCTTTCAACTTTATAGTGTATTGGAACCCTGAAGGGCATATTACTACATAGACAGCTGGGCCCCACCCCTAGATTTTCTGATGCCGTTGGTCTAGGGTGGAGCTTGAGGATTTGCATTTCCAATAAGTTCCCAGTGGAGGTTGATGCTGTTGTTCTGGGGACCACACATTGGAGAAGCATTGATATAGCCTTATAGAGGCTTGAAAGTCATTTAATAACATTATACAAGGATTCGTGTGCCCTAGAGCAATATACATGCTTTTGAAGCGAGGCTGGGAAGAAGAGGGGAATGATGGGAGATAAATTGGAGTTCCAAACCAGGAGAGGCTTCATGTTATGAGATTCTTGAAATTAGAGTGGAATCTCTTTAATAGGTGGTAGAAGATTCTATTTTGGGATAATATTAGGATATTCTTACTTGTATCTATATTTGGAAAGATGTGTCTTGAACCGTAATGTGGCTAGCTTCTTATAAGCTGTTTTCTGTTCAGATGCTAATCAATTTTGGTCTTCTGGGGGTACTGCTCCATCTTGTGGCAAAAATTAGTATCTCTAGGTGATATTCTACCACAGTAATTTTTTTTTTCCTGGTTCATTTTTGCTAGAAAGCTGACAGCTGAGCGTGGTGGCTCATGCCTATAATCCCAGTACTTTGGGAGGCCAAGGTGAGAGGAATGCCTGAACCCACGGGTTTGAGACTAGCCTGAGCAACTTGGCGAGACCTCATCTCTACAATAAATCAAAAATTAGCCAGGTGTGGTGGCACTTGCCTGTAGTTCCAGCTACTTGGAAGGCTAAGGCAGAAGGATTGCCTAAGCCCAAGTCAAGGCTGCTGTGGCCATGAGCGTGCCACTGCACTCCAGGCTGGGCGACAGAGTGAGACTCCAAATTTTAAAAAAAGCTGCTTTTTCTGGAGAATCATCTAATGGTCTATGTCCAGATTATCTTTAGTGAGAATGTCATTTTTTAAAAAAGTATATTTTATTTTAAAGATGTGGAGTACAATTCAGGATTAGGTATACAAGTGGACATCATACAGGTAAAGTTTGGGCCTCTCTCTGTTTTGAGATCAAGTACCCTTTTTTAGTTATGTGCCCCCCCCAGCAGTATCCCACTCCTGCCAATCCCTTTCTTATAATATTATGGTAAACGTCAGGGTCTGCTTATGAGTGAGAACATGTGGTACTCAGGAGAATGTCACTATTTAAGATCGCCCATTTCTGTCTCTTTAGGTTTACAGAACTAATCAGTGTGCTGGGGAATTTGTGATTACATTTCCAAGAGCCTATCACAGTGGTTTTAACCAAGGTTTTAATTTTGCTGAGGCTGTTAACTTCTGCACTGTTGATTGGGTATGTAATTATTATTTAGTGACCTTTTTCAAATTTACTGTTTTTCCTGGGGAAATGGTATATAATGTATTAAACAGTGTCATGTGCTTAGATGCTTCAACCCATTGCTATTCAACTGACCCATCTGCAAATTATTTAGCAGTCCACAATGAGATAAGTCACTTGTACCACATTGTAAGTCAAGCATATATTAACTAAGCATACTGCTTAGTTCAGCTGACATTGTTTTGTTTTGTAGCAAGACTTTCTTGATGAAGAAACAAGTCTGTTGATTTATATTCTGACTGAAGCTCAGCATCTCATTGCAGACTGGTAACAAATAATTTCAGTCTGAAGACTGGCTTAAGTTATCCACAACACAGCAATTTAATGACACATTTAGCTTCAGTTATTGCAAAGTTTAATTTTCATATTAGTATTAAAACTTGTCATTAACCCAAAAACTAGAGGAAGTATGTGTGGTGTTAAATCAAATGGATTATAACTTTGTTACAGTACTTTTCTGACTAGTGGTGCTCACTGTGTCTATATTTACTTTCCATTATGCAGCTTTTGGAGTATTATTATTTCCTGAAGTAGTTTAACTCTACCGGTTCACCACAATTATTTCAGGAAATGTGTAAATTCATATTTCCTATTAAATTCTACATTGTTGGCTGGGCATGGTGGCTCATGCCTGTAATACAAGCACTTTGGGGGGCGGAGGCAAGAAGATTGCCTGAGCCCAGGGGTTCGAGATCAGCTTGGGCAACTTGGTGAGACCTCATCTCTACAGCAAATCAAAAAAATCAGCCAGGTGTGGTGGCACATACCTGTAGTTCCAGCTACTGGGAAGGCTGAGGCAAAAGGATCACCTGAGCCCAGCAGGTCAAGGCTGTGGTGGCTGTGAGCGTGCCACTGCACTCTAGCTTGGGCACAGAGTGAGACTCCGACCAAAAAAAAAAAAAAATTCCACATTGTTGTGAACATCAATACATTGCTGATAAATTGGGTTTTTTTTTAAGTGCTTTTTAATAAAGATACCTAACGTGCCATATCTTGGAATGCAAAAATAAATAAGTCCTAGGGCCTACTCTAGAAATCTGGTTTTAGGGTTAGCAAAATGATCTGTGTTATGACCCAGAATGTAATATTTGATAATTTGATAATTCAAATCAGAAGCCTTTGCGAATAGAAGAAAGAAGAATGTTATATAATTTCCTTCTGTGTTTTGACACAGCTACCATTAGGCCGACAGTGTGTGGAACATTATCGCTTACTTCACCGTTACTGTGTGTTTTCCCATGATGAGATGATTTGCAAGATGGCTTCCAAGGCTGATGTGCTAGATGTTGTAGTGGCTTCAACTGTTCAGAAAGATATGGCCATTATGATCGAGGATGAGAAAGCTTTAAGGGAAACTGTCCGTAAATTGGTATGTATTAGTAAGGTTCTTATCACTTTAATATCATTTTACATCTTTTTTTAAAGTCTGTTTGGTTTCCCTTAAGTCCAGTTTAATAGACATATAGTAATATATCATGGTAGTTTTAATCTGTGCTGATCTTATTTGCCATCTGAATGTCTATCTCTTTGAAGTATCTGTTCATATGTTTATCCTTTTTATTTGTTTTTTTAAAAATTGTGAGATTCGGCCAGGCTTGGTGGCTCAGCCTGTAATCCCAGCACTTTGGGAGGCCAAGGCAAGTGGATTGCCTGAGCCCACGGGTTCGAGACCCGCCTGGGCAACTTAGCAAGACCTTGTCTCCATAATAAATCAAAAATTAGCCGGGCGTGGTAGTGTGCGCCTGTAGTTCCAGCTACTTGGAAGACTGAAGTGGAAGGATCACCGGAGCCCAGCAGGTCAAGGCTGTGGTGGCCGGGAGCATCCACTACACTCCAGTCTGGGTGACAGAGTGAGACTCCAACTCCAAAAAAAAAAAAAATTGTGAGATACTTTATATTCTGCATAGCAGTTCTTTGCTGGATAAGTGTATTGCTATATTTTCTGTCAGTGCTTGTCTTCAGTCCTCTTACCATTGTCTTTCAAAGAGCAGAAGTTTTCATTTTGATGCAGTCCAATTTATTAACTTTTTCCTTTTGTGGATCATTTGTTTTGTAGTCTATTTAAGAAATCTTTGCTGGCTGGGTGTGGTGTCTCACGCCTATAATCCCTGCACTTTGGGAGACAAAGGTTAGAGGATTAAATGAGCCCACAGGTTTGAGACCAGCCTGGGCAAGTGAGACCTCGTCTTTACAATAAATTAAAAAATCAGCCAGGTGTGGTGGTGCACACCTGTGGTTCCAGCTACTTGGAAGGCTGAGGTGGAAGGATCGCCTGAGCCTAGCAGGTTGAGGCTGCAGTGCATGTGTGTGTACCACTGCACTCTAGCCTGGATGGACCTGTTTTTGGACTCTGTTCTAGTCACTTTGATCTGTGTGTCTATTCTTTTGTTAATATCAAATGGGCTTGATGATTGTAGCTTTATAAAGGCCTTGGAATCGGTAATGTAAGTCCTTCAGTTTCATTCTTTTTAAAAATTGTTTTGTCTCTTTTAGTTTCTTTGTTCTTCCATGTAAATTTTAGAATCAGCTTATTAATTCCTGCTGGGATTTTGATTAGGACTGCATTAAACCTATGGATAGTTTGTGGAGAATTAATAGCTTCAGGATATTGAGTATCCCTGACTATGGACATGATATAATTACGTATTTCATGTTTTTTGGCACTATTATAAATAATTTTTTAAAATTTCAATTTCTAATTTTTTAATTGCTATTCTTTAGAGATACAGTTAACTCTTGTACACTGACATTGTATCCTGCAACCTTGCTGAAGTCACTTAATTTCTAGTTACTTTTTCATAGATTCTTTTTGGACAATCATATCTGCAAGTAGAGTCACATTGATTTCTTAAAAATGTGCCTTTTTGGGTAGAATCCTAGAGTGCCGGCTTTCTAGAACCCATTATGAATAACTAGTAGATTACCCACCTTCCCCTGACGTTTTGCAGTTGGGGAAAACACTGCCCAGAGGGTTTAAACGATTTATCAGGATCTTTCATTAAAAATGGTAGCTATTTCAGAACTTTAAGAACTAGAATTTTTTTCCTGATACAGGATTTACAAATTAAAATTGGGTCTGAGCTATATGATTCATTCTCAGCTAAAATCCATAGTTGTCCCTTAATCTCATTTTAAACAAAGATTTTCTAACTATCCCCATCCCATAGAGTCCTTTTTAATAATTAATCCCAGATTAAAACCAAAAATTCATTCATTAGCATTTTTCTTACCCTCTCATCTTCATCAGTTCATATAATTAGCAGCTATGAAATAATCAGAAGGATATTGTACAACATAAAAGAGTAGAGCAAAGGATTCTGGTGGTTCATAAACTGATTTAATCAGGAATAACATTTTCAAGGTTAGGTCTGGATCTAGTTTTAGATAAGGAGAAAAGGTGATAGAAGTTTGGTCTTTGGATGACAAAAGTTATATCCCAGAAGGTCCCTTTAGATGTTAGGTGGTAGACACTATGTTGAAACATACTGGTTCAAGACCTTATTTTTCTTGACAGTCTTTGAGTTAAGGAAATGTTTTATTATGACTTCAGTCTTTCCTACCACACAAATTTTCTAACTTAGTCAGATAATGACATCCTTCCAGATAGCTTCTCCTATAAAAGTCTAAGAGGCCACTCAGCGTCTTCCTGTGCTCAATAGTTTCTGCATAATAGCCTTTTCTACTTGCCCCATCTTCTTTCCTTTTATTTTTGTTATTTTTATAGATTTTCCAGCAAGATCACTCTGAAACCCTATATAGTATTTCCTTAGAAGTAGGAAGCGTATAATTTTCCTTTGCTCTTATCAATTCCTAAAATGTGGACAGGGCCGCTTAGGGGCAGAATAGAATAGACAGCTTACCTAAGTAGTTTTACGGAGCTATTAATAAACTGTTTTCATACTCAAATCAAGCATAAAGACCTGCCTTGTCCAAAAAGTTATTCTCCTTAGACAAATGAACGTGCCTGTATTTGCAAGGTCATTGTTACTTCGTATTCACCACTTTAAATCATACACCCCAATTTTGGTGAGACTTTTTTCTTTGAAACGCCACTACTGCTGCATGTTTGTTTTGGGCTGGTAGACTATATTATCCTTTGGAGTCTATAAAGTACCCCTTTATTCTAGGGAGTAGTTGATTTGGAAAGAATGGATTTTGAACTGTTGCCAGATGATGAACGTCAGTGTATAAAATGCAAAACTACGTGCTTCATGTCTGCCATCTCCTGTTCTTGTAAACCTGGCCTGCTTGTTTGCCTACATCATGTAAAAGAATTGTGTTCCTGTTCTCCTTATAAATATAAATTGCGGTGAGTAGGAAGAATGATTTTTTTTTTTTGGTATGGAAAACACTGCATCCTTACTAAAAGCTTAATGACATCCTTGTTCTAGGGCTGAAATATTGAGAATAAAACGTCTAGTTTTCTCCAAAGCAACATGTCTCAAAACAAAGTCTGGTGTTCTGTTTCTAGGTATAGATACACTCTGGATGATCTTTACCCTATGATGAATGCATTGAAGCTTCGAGCAGAGTCTTATAACGAATGGGCCTTGAATGTGAATGAAGCTTTGGAGGCAAAGATCAACAAGAAGAAAAGTGTGTGATACTGAAAATGACTTGGTGAACTCACAAATTGGGGCTGGTTGTGATGTAGCCAACTTAAAGTCAACAAGACAGACGACTTGGAGCAGCCTGACTTCATTCGTGGTTATCCCCCACACAGCCAGGTTTCCAGAGCATTAGCAGAGAGGGTTTTAAAGCCAGGAGTGGATGAGGCAGATGTCTTTATATCACAGTAAAGTCTTGATATATGAAATGTACAACATCATCTGTTGAACAAAATTCATATTGTTCGGAAACTATACCTTTGTCTCAGAAACAAAAGTTTCACATTACATATGGAACCCTTGAAAAACTTTTTTGTGTGTGTGTGTGTGTGTGTCAGATTCTTACTCTGTTACCCAGGCTGGAGTGCAGTGGCACACTCACAGCCACCACAGCCTCGACCTGCTAGGCTCAGGCGATCCTTCCGTCTCAGCCTTCCATGTAGCTGGAACTACAGGCGAGTGCCACCACGCCCAGCTTGTTTTTTTATTTATTTAGCGACCAAGCCTCACCAAGTTGCCCAGGCTGTTCTCAAACTCCTGAGCTCAGGCAGTCCTCTCACCTTGGCCTCCCAAAGTACTGGGATTACAGGCTTGAGCCACCACGCCTGGCTGAAAAACTTTTTTAAAAATGAAAACGGATCTTATGACAAAGGCACCATGACATTAAATTGGGAGTCTCTGAAATGCTAGTTTATTACTACTTAGTTCTAATCAAAGTTAAGGTTCCTGGCAATTGTCATTCTCTTTGAAAGTCACTACTTTCTTTTCTATCTCTTTAAAAGTGTTTTGCTTGCTTTCCTTTCTATAGCTCAGCAGGTAACTCTGACCTCTTTCATTTAGGGGAAGGGATCCATGTCACTGTCTCTGAGTAACTGGTTTGCTCTAGAAACTGAGCACACTAGTTGACTGTCAACTACAGAATAAAATGCAGGAGGAAGAGGTGGTTCAAGCCACAATCAGATGTGTGTTTGCTTTCACAAGTCAGTTTTTCATTTTTTTGTATATCTTGTCAGGTCTTAACATTCCCACATTGAAGTCTAGTCCCTTGTTTAAAAAACTCAACGCTCAGTCACACCCCCCAAAAAAGTCAAATGAACGAATTAATGATCTAAAACATTGCAAGAATTTTAAACTTACACTTCTAGATAAGAACTAACAAAAGCAATCTCCCCTTCTGAATTTTATGTCAGTAGTAATAAACATAATGATCACAGGAAAGGTGACATTTTTCTTTATTCCTAGGCCTTGTCAGCTTTAAGGCTTTAATTGAAGAATCTGAAATGAAGAAATTCCCAGACAATGATCTTTTGCGACACCTTCGCTTAGTCACCCAGGATGCAGAGAAGTGTGCTTCTGTTGCACAGCAGTTGCTTAATGGCAAAAGGCAAACTAGGTGTGTACTTCTGACTACTTGAGTTTGGACTCACTGGCACTTAAACTTGGAAACCTGTTGTGGTTGACTTTTTCTTCTGTTTTATATTCCTATGACATTGAAGCTTGGGAGTGGTGGACATATATGTTCTTACATGACTTCCTTGGACCCTTTTCTTTATAGGTTTCGATCTGGTGGAGGGAAATCCCAAAATCAGTTGACAGTGAATGAGCTCCGACAGTTTGTAACACAGTTGTATGCTCTCCCCTGTGTCCTCAGTCAAACGCCATTGCTAAAGGTAACCAGAGAGGGATGTATGGGAGGATACTTTGGTAATCCTATATTTTGTAAATAAACTTGGTTGGTATCATCATTAAGTAGTCTTCTTTAGTGATTAATTTGTATGTTTATTTGCAGATGTTTTTAGTAACACATTGGTACATGTATAGTAAGATATTTTAATAGGACCATAGATAAGAGATAAAGTTGAAAATTATTGCTATTTTTAAAATTTTATTTATTTTCGGAGAGCGGTCTTTCCGTGTTGTTCAGGCTGTTCTTAACTCCTGGCTTCAGGTGATCCTCTCCACTTGACCTCCCTGAGATTTTTACTTTGATAGTGGCCATCAACTAGTTCTTTTTTTTTTTTTTTTTTTGAGTTGGAGTCTCACTCCGTCACCCAGACTAGAGTGCAGTGGCCACTCCCGGCCACCGTAGCCTCGACTTGCTGGGCTCCAGCAATCCTTCCACCTCAGCCTTCCAAGTAGCTGGAACTACAGGCGTGTGCTACCACGCCCGGCTAATTTTTTGATTTATTGTAGAGATGAGGTCTCACCAAGTTGCCCAGGCGGGTCTCGAACCTGCAGGCTCAGGCAATCCACTCACCTCAGCCTCCCAAGGTGCGGGATTACAGGCTGAGCCACCGAGCCCGGCCATCAACTAGTTCTTACAGTTGGTATAAGGTCTCTGTTGTAGCCTCTTGTTTGTCAGTGAGCTTAGGTATTTTCTTAATCTACCCATATTGTTACTAAAAGCAAATGGGATGATAAGATTCTTTAAGATTCTTAAGTTTGAAAGAAGCCAATTACTGACATTACTGTTTTGACGTAACAACCTGTGTATTTTTTTTAGGATCTCTTGAATCGTGTAGAAGATTTCCAACAGCATAGCCAGAAATTACTCTCTGAGGAAATGCCTAGTGCAGCTGAACTGCAGGACTTGCTCGATGTCAGCTTTGAATTTGATGTTGAACTTCCACAGCTTGCTGAGATGCGTATTCGTCTAGAGCAAGCCCGTTGGCTAGAAGAGGTGCAGCAAGCTTGTCTAGACCCCAGCTCCCTCACTTTAGATGATATGAGACGTCTCATAGACCTAGGTGTGGGGCTGGCCCCATATTCGGCAGTGGAAAAAGCTATGGCCCGGCTGCAGGAACTGCTTACAGTATCAGAGCACTGGGATGATAAAGCTAAGAGTCTCCTCAAGGCCAGGTAAATAAGCAATCTCACATCTCTTCCTTGGGGAAAGTTGGGAAATATATCCATCTTAAGAATAGGTTGGCATATAGCCAGTATTCAGTAGCTATAGTTATGCATGTAGAGTACATGTAGAAATAGATGAGATATTGGGAGACTTCTTTATGACCTGGGTAAAAGTACTAATTTTTCCTTATTTTAATGATTATGAAATGAATGAATCAAATGGACATGACTTTTCTAGAAGTAGTTTAATGAAATTACCATGAACCTCATTACTACCGTCCTTGAGAAAATATTTACAAATAGGTGGAACTGTGTAAATCCACAGTTAAAAATTAGGTCCCAAGGAGTCTTAAAGGAAATGTCTGAGAGTTAATATGTATTGTTCTATAAAATGAAGATACTGCAGGTAATTTTGAAGAGGAACAACACTGTATATTTGTGCTATAGTTTAGTAATTTAGGGCAGCTTATCTGTTTTTGAGGGATTTGATTGAACTCAGACTAGCCATATGAGGGGGAGAAGAGAATAAAGCTTCTTCCTAATCTTGCTTTCTGGGTGACAGATTTCATTGGTTCAGTTGACAGTGTAGAGCATTCAGAAATCTAGGTTATTAACATGCTGTTGTAATCCTAATGCAGTAGTTATTGAGCAGAGAAGACATAAAACTTTATGGTACTGTGCTTTAAGTATATTAATATCCTAATGAATTTTCCTTTTCTTAGTGAAAAACTGGTATGAATCTTGACAATGTATCTAGTTTAAGTTAGTTACCTTCTGAATATGAAAGTTTGTAGTTATACCATCGTAAAATCAGGACTAAGTAGAGCTTAAATGTGTCACTGAGTCATTGGCTTTTTATAAAATCTGGGCAACCCCCTCGGGTCCCCTCCCACTGTGGGAGCTCTTCTGTCCTCTTAATAAATCCTGTTTTCTTTAAAAAAAGAAATTATATGCTCTTAAATCAAGTTAATTAATGCTTTATACTTCTTACTTAATTATTACTTAGTGCTTTTTTAAAAGACAGGGTTTTGCTCTGTCACCTAGGCTGGCATTCAGTTGCACAATCATAGCTCACTGTAACCTTGAATTTCAGGGCTCAGACAATCCTCCCACTTCAACTTCCAGGGTAGCTGGAACTACAGGCACACAATACCACACTTCGCTCATTAAAAAAAAAAATTTTTTTTAGAGACAGTTTCTGTGCTGCTTTTAGGCTGTTCTCAAATTCCTGACCTTAAGCAGTCCTCTCACCTTAGCTTCCCAAAGTGCTAAGATTGTAGGTGTGAGCTATTGCACCCAGCCAGATGCTCTTAAATCTTACATAGCTTTTTGCAGCTAGTTAACTTGTTATCTAGTAGTCAGTGTCATTTGAAAAAACTTATTTGTCACACTGAATTTTCTTTGAAAAGGATTTTTCTAGTCTGTTTGATAACCATAAGAAAAATGAACGAGCCGGGCACAGTGGCTCATGCCCGTGGTCCCAGTACTTTGGGAGACTGAGGTGAGAGGATTGCCAGAGCCCAGGGGTTTGAGACCAGACTGGGCAAGTTGGTGAGACCTCATCTCTACAATAAATTTTTTCAAAAATTAGCCAGGCATGGTATGTGCCTGTAGTTCCAGCTACTTGGAAGGGTGAGATGGAAGGATTACCTGAGCCCAGAAAGTCGAGGCTATGGTGGTCATGAGTGTGCCACTGCACGCCAGTCTGGGCAACAGAGTGAGATTCCAACTCAAAAAAAAAAAAAAGAAAGAAAAGAAAAATGAACCATCATGTAAGATACTATGAAGTCTTTGTGTTTAAATTTTGAAGGCCACGGCATTCATTGAATAGCCTTGCTACAGCAGTGAAGGAGATTGAGGAGATTCCTGCATATCTGCCCAATGGTACGACTCTGAAAGACTCAGTGCAGAAAGCCAGAGATTGGCTTCAAGATGTAGAGGCCTTGCAGGTTGGTTTAAAAATGTATATCCTGGACATATAAGTGCATCTTAAAGAACAGTAATCAAAAATTTGTAAAGGATAATATGTTAGATCTCACTGCACAGGATTCAGTATTTTGGAGGTTGACCAGAAGACTAATTCTATTCCTACACATTTGGATGTACTCACAAGCTATTGTCCTGACCAGTAGGTTTAAGTATTTAAAGCTTGGACAATTTAATGAACTTTTTCTTGGAGCTGGGAAGTCTTCCATAACAAATTTGAGTACTTGATTAAGGGAAAATGTTAAAAATGACTTGTGAGAGAGTGTACTTTTTACTCTTTTACATGTATGGTTACCTCTTGTTGGCTTGTCAACAACATTGGAGTTTAGGCTGTCCAAAGTAGCAGATACATGAAATTAGTTACAGGATTACTTGACCAAACTAGGCCCAAGGCCCAGAATTTTCATCAAGTAGTGACTTAAACAAAAGTACCCTCCCAACCCTGCAAAAGAAATGAAACTTAGCAAGTTCCATAGCAATTATCTAAAGTATCCAAAGTAGTTATCACCAAGTATTTGTGGCCCTGTGCTAGATGTTATGCTTACTGATTTGTATATACTGTTATAGCCGGATTGCGAGTAAGGAGATGCCAACATGCAGAGAGCTGAATTATGAGTCCTTTAATAGCCGGTTGTCAAGAGTGACTAGTACCAGAAAGATCTCTCTACCCTGAACAAAGTGAGCGGGGCTTTTGAAGGCAGAAATTATATAAGCTGTACAGTTTGATTTACATTTTCTTGGCAGAATATTTGGTTGTGAAAGGGTACAGATGGCTAAGAATTTTGCAACTAGGGAATTTCCAAGCACCGAGGGGAACAAGAATGTGGGTTACGGGAAGGTTATTGGAAGGTTACACAAGGGGATTATTTCTAGGTTAAGATGGAGGATCTGTTACCAAATGGAGTTACTTATGTCAAGCAAGCTATTACAGGCTATTATAGGTTTTACAGATAGATATTTAAATACGTTTAAAAGGAGCATTAGATCGACCTCTGTAACATTGTGTTTTTGTTTCAGATTAGAAAACATAGTTTATTTAAAAAGTAAATTAGAGAAGATTCACCACCCCAAGGTAGGGGAGGGGTTCAAAGCTAAGAAAACACGTCTGCCACAGCTCAAAGAGCACATGGCCAGACTGTAGCTTAGCAGAGTAAAGGCCAGCATTGGGTACAGAAAGAATGCATTCCATAAGGTACAGAAAGGTACAGAAAGAATGCATTCCATGGTCTACCATGTAAGAATGCATTCCATGGTCTGTACCATAAGGTACAGAAAGAATGCATTCCATGGTCTACCCAGTTTTCAAAAAACTGGATGACTTAATTGGAAAGTGATTGGTAGGTGTCTTCCTTTATCTAAATCATCATGAACCAATAGGGCTTATGCCAACAAAGAATCCTAAGTTCTCTTTTGTTGAATGCTTCAGATTCTAGGAATAAAATGCCTTCTGATTTTCTGACTATTTACATAATTTTAAGTGGTGTTAATTTTCTAATTGCTATCAAGAAACACCAAACAGAATAATTCTAGACAAATGTTTGCAACAAAACATCTGGACATCTGTTCTAGTTAATAGGGAAAAGAAGATACATTGTTTGAGAAGCTTATGTAATTAAGCGACCAGGAAACCAAAGAAAAAACAAGGAAAGTATTTACTGTATACATAAACTTCCTTAATGGGAGTTTTAGATGCAGGCTCTTGTCTATGATTGTTGGTACTATAGCAATTAGTTTTAGTCATGGTTCTTTTCACTCCGTGATTCGTAGCAGCCAGAAGGTGAGGTCATGGCGATAAAGAGAGGCTGGACATGCTTCTGGATAGGGTTATTCCTTTCATATTTTATATGCATATGCTACTTATTGTGTTTGCAACAGTGCCCATAAAGGCAAAAAGAAAGTTTTGCTTCATTCCTGAAAAAAAAGTCTACTCTTTTTTTGTATGTTTAAGGCCTAATAGAGAGACATGAGTAACAATAAGGAACTACTTCATATTTAGTGGATCATTTAAAAATGTTGTCTAGTATTCTGCTTTATACATAGAAAGCTCTCCATATATTTTTAAATTGAATACCATAGGAATGGCATGTGATATATGAGTTATCTTCTTATTTAAATGTCCATTAGAACATTTATACCCCAACAGATCCAATCCTATAAGAATAAATACCAAAGGCAGTAAAATATCAATCTACCCTCGTCTTCCATAGTTGTCCCCAAAATGTCCTATATGGTTGTTTGTCTAACTCAGGACCACACGTAGTACCTAATTGGTATCTCTTTAAGTTTCTTTTAATCTTGTTGGGTTCTTATCCTCACTCCACTTTTTCTCAGATCACTGTCCAGACAGTTATCCTATAGTGTGTTCCACCTCTGGATTTGTCTGGTTGTTTCTTTGTGGTTTGTTCTATCCTCTGTATTACCTGTAAATCAGAATTTAGTTTCAAAGTTTTGATGGATTCAAGTGATACATTTTTTACTAGAATATATCAGAATGTCAGATGATATTGTATGCTTCATATTGCATCATGTCAGGAGACGTATCTGGAAATTTCAGGAAAACTCTCAAACTGTATTTTCTTCTGCTCTCATACAACAACAGTAGTCATTAACACAGAAGACTTCTGTGACCAAATGTGATGGAGTTTGTCCTATATATCAAGCAGTGGACACCAGCTGGGTGTTCTCCAATTCAGTTCCACACTGTCTGCCTCGCAAGGTTGAGGGCTCAGTCCCCAAGACTGCCACTTCCTCCTCCCCGCCCCCACCCCACCCCACCCACACACCAGTTGCAAGTCCAAGCCTCCAGAACTTCTGACTGACCAGTTTCAAGCTGGGTTTCCCATGACCTCTCTTAGGGTTTAATTTACTGAAGCAGTTCACAAAACTCAGGGAAACACTATGTTTACTGGTTTATTATAAAGGGTATTGAAAATGATACAGGTAAGGGGATGTATAGGGTGAGATATGGGGGAAGGTGCTCACAGCTTCCATACCTTTCTATGAGGGAAGTGCTCAGAACCTCCCTGTCTCCCTGACATACCACAGTCCAGGAACTTCCATGTACCTCCATGTACTCAACTATCTGGAAGCTCTCTGAACCTAGTCCTCTTGGGTTTTTATGTCAGCACTCCTTCCCTTTAGTGTATTAGGTGGGGCCCTCTCTGGGAGAGGTCTTATGGCACACAATCAGTAAGACAGGGAAAGATTAGAGTCCTGCCTTGGGGCTGGTGAAAGGAGGGCAGAAGAAGGTGGAGAGATTCTGTTTCTTGAGGCCTGACATATCCAACATTGTAACAAGGACTGTGGGATTTAAGAACCATGGATGAAAACCAATATATATCATAACACCAAAGCTTCCATTAGTGATGCCAAGATTAGCACTGTGTTAGAGCAGCACAAGACAGTTAATCTCCCTTAACCCGATACTTCTTCCAGTCTGGCTCATTCTCAGATTATGGTTCCTGGACCAGCTGCATGAGCACTATCAGCAGCAGCCTCACCTGGGAACTTCTTAGAATGCAGATTTATGGGACCTCCTCTGACCTACTATTTAGGGTATCTGGGGATGGGACTCAGGAAGCTGTTTAAATAAGCCTTCCAAATGATTCCTATGTGTGCTAAATTTTGAGAACCACCAGGCTTTCTCAACTCATATTTTAGTTGTGTGAATAATTTATACTTAATTAGTTTAATTCATAATTGGTGAGTGGATTGGAGTAAAATACTATTTTGTTGCTTTTTCCTTGTTATAATTCATCATGAAAGTCCTTAGTTACTACAAACCTTCATTTCTGTTGAATTTTTTTTTTTCAAACTAACCATAGGGAACAACAATATGACATGTAAATTTAGTAGGATATAACCACATGTCTGTCATGTTCTCCTTTGTATACTTGGGACCTAGCACAAACATAGGTTCTCTGAGTATTTGTTAAGTGAAAAAACAAAAGTCACTTCTGCCCCCAACATCATTGGTCAGCTGGCAGGTTTGTCAACATCTGTGAATTTAACATGCTGAGATTATGAACCAACCTGAATTATATTCTTTTTTCTAAACTGCTATAATTTTTCTTGATTTAATAGGCTGGAGGGCGTGTGCCAGTGTTAGATACACTTATAGAACTTGTTGCACGAGGCCGGTGTATCCCAGTACATCTGAATTCTTTGCCAAGACTGGAATCACTAGTAGCTGAGGTTCAGGTTTGGAAAGAATGTGCTGCTAAGACATTCTTGATTGAGAATTCTTCATATTCCCTCTTAGAGGTAAGTTTGCAACCTGCTTGGTAATCACACACAAAGATGACATTACTGATTGATATACATTCTGTGATTTGTTTTCTAGTAGAGCCAAGGAGATTCTTCTACTCAACCTTTAAATGTTTTCTGAATACATTTAGGGATAGCATTTAGTATCTAAAGAATATTTTTTCATTTGGGTAAAGTTCGTCTATGTTAAAATTAGACTCTTAAACTTGACCATGCTTCACCACCTGAATTTAGTAAGCCAGGTAATCTCACCCACCTTTTATAAAGTACTTTAGCTGCACTTTTTGTATTTTCTGTAAGCTGTCACTTGTACATTTAACATCAATCAGTATATATCACATTTTTACTTGTTGTTTAATTGACTCTGGATTCAATTCAATCTTTTGTGAGCCACCCTTCCTTCCTCCCTCCCTCCCTCCCTCCCTCCCTCTCTTCTTCCCTCCTTCCTCCTTCTTTCTTTTTTGTAAAGGAGAGTCTTCTGGACTCAGGGCTAACATGTTCCAAAGAAAATATTCAATACTAAGAAATATACACCTCTTCTACTGCTTAGACGTTATTTTGGGACTTCCTAATGCTTTATCTGAAATCCATTTACCCATGGTTGTGCATTATCCCACATTAGGTACTGTGTCCTCGATGCGATATTGGCCTTTCAGGATTGAAAAGGAAGCAGAGAAAGTTAAAGGATTCCTTGCCAAGTGGAAAGAAAAAAAGCACCAAATTGGAGAGTCTGTGTGACCTGGAGAGAGCTTTAACTGAAAGCAAAGAGACTGCTTCAGCTGTAAGTAGGGGTTTTTTTCCCTTCTCCTTTCTCTGTTTTTGGGAAAAATAATATCTCACCCTTTCCAGTTTACAGGAATATTGGGAAGGCAAAAAGAATAACTTGAAAGTGCTCAGCTTTACTAAAAGACCTTTTGAAAACTGTCAAGTATAAAAGTTTTGAGTGGAAGTTGTGTAGGGATACAAAAGACTCAGGTTATGCCTCCCAGTCTGAGTCTTCAGACTAAGAAAAAGTCTTGTCAATGCATGTGGGTTGTTCAAGAATATTGACTAATGATATCGAAACTAACAGAAATTGCAATGCTAACTTGTTCATTTACAGTAAGAAATACACTTAAAAGTATATTGGATATTTATTTGAATCTAACCTGCATTTAGTAAATAGTGTTGATTGAAAGATGATTATCATCTTCAAGAACAATGAAGCAAAATCTAATGTTTGAGCACATTATTGGGATGAAAGAAGATAGCTATGTGATTTGGATGCCTTTTTTTTTTTTGAGATAAGATCTTGCTCCACCGCCCAGGCTTGAGTGCAGTGGATGTGGTCATAGCTCACCACAGGGTTGAACTCCTGGCCTCAAGTGATCCTCCCACCTCAGTCTCCTGTGCTGGGACTATAGGTGCACACCATTGCACTAACTAAATTTTTTATTTTCTATAGTGTCAGGGACTGTTTATTTATTTATTTTTTTGAGTTGGAATCTCACTCTGTCACCCAGACTAGAGTGCAGTGGCCGCTCCCGGCCACTGCAGCCTCAACCTGCTGGGCTCCGGCGATCCTTCCGCCTCAGCCTTCCTAGTAGCCGGAATTACAGGCATGCGCCACCATGCCCGGCTAGTTTTTTTATTTATTGTAGAGATGAGGTCTCGCCAACTTGCCCAGGCGGGTCTCGAACCCGCAGGCTCAGGCAATCCACTCACCTCAGCCTCCTAAAGCACGGGATTACAGGCTGAGCCACCGAGCCCGGCTATTGTCAGGGATTGTTATGTTGCCCAGGCTCATCTCAAACTCCTTGCCTTAAGCAATCCTCCCACCTAGGCTTCCCAAAGTGCTGGGATTACAGGCATAAGTCACTGTGCCCATCCGATATGGATGCTTTGAATGGCACAAAACATTGCCTGTTCTAGAGTGGGAAGATATGTACTGCTAATAGGACTAGACTGAATGGATTCATCCTTAGTCTGGGCACATTCTCTCCTGTCTCTTTCTTTCTAACTGCCTGACCTCTTGTGATTTATATGGAATTGCCTTGATTTATTTATGTATTTTGACACAGACATTCTTTGGCATATATTTGTACATTTAGTCAGGTTCTGGATAGATTTTTGCCATCTGAGCACCATTTTGGTGTTTTCTTTGATCCACTGTTATATCAGTAGTTCGTTTTTGTAAAGACTAACAAAGTTACAGTCTCTCTACTTGAATTATATATATGTCATTTTGAAACTTTATATGCAATAGCTTTCATAGATTTTAGTCTGTGTTCATCTAGTCTATAGACCTCTAGTTTAAGAACTCCTCCTGTACATTATTTGTTGATTTATGGTAGAACTCTGAAAGATTAGTCATTTGCTTTTCAACTAAACTATGGGATGTTACGTTGTTCTCACATAATCCATATATTGCCTGAATTTTGTATCTTTCTACAAAAATAAGTGAATCTTTTTTAGTATATTGAAAGTTTTTACCTGACTTACTTTTAGATCTTTTTGTTTCGTTTCTACCCCTTTATTCTTATATTTTCTTTCCCAATCCAAAAAGAAGTAGTGGAAAGTTCATTCTTGTTTTATGACTCAGGTTGCCTCATCTGGTGAATCATGGATCTGAAGGTGGATGGATGTGATAACTGGGAATGACTTTTTAACTGTAACAAAATTTTAAAGACTTTTAAGATAGAATTGGAAAACTAGAATAGGTTTTGCAGCCTATGATAGCTTTTGTTTCTATAAGGGAAATCTCAGTTTTTAAACAGTGCATGCATTTTCCCTATGTATGTGTTCTCCATTCATAAATGAAGTACTAGAAGAAGATTTTACTTTTATTTTTTGAGTTGGAGTCTCACTCTGTCACCCAGGGTGGAGTGCGGCGGCACGCTCATGGCCACCGCAGCCTCGACCTGCTGGTCTCAGGCAGTCCTTCCACTTCAGCCTTCCAAGTAGCTAGAAATACAGGTGTGCACCACCACGTCTAGCTAGTTTTTTATTTATTGTAGAGACAAGGTCTTGCCAGGTTGCTCAGACTGGTCTCTAACCCGTGAGCTCAGGCATTCCTCTTGCCTCTGCCTCCCAAAGTGCCAGGATTATAGGCATGCCACCATGCCTGGCTAGAGGAGGAGGACTTTAATGGTCCATCCAGCTTTTTGTTGGGGAAACTGAAGATTAAGTCAAGTTGTTAGTGGCCAACTCTGACATGACTACTGATTTGAATTTGTCACCTTTATTTTTATTTTTGAGTCGGTATCTCACTCTGTTGCCCAGGCTGGAATGCAGTAGAGTGATCACAGCTCACAGTGGCCTCAACTGCCTGGGCTCAGGAGATCCTTCTGCCTCAGTCTCCTGAGTAATTGGGACTACAGGCATGCACCACCATGCCCAGCTAATTTTTTTTGATTATTTGTAGAGATGAAGTCTCACTATGTTGCCTAGGCTGGTCTTGAACTCCTGGGCTTAAGTGGTCCTCTGGCCTTGGTCTCCCAAAGCACTGGTATTACAGCTGTGAGACCATGCCTGACCTGAATTTGTCACCTTTAGACTCACATAATAAATATACCTGTAATGCCTGGACTTGTTTGTTTATTGAATGCTTCGTGTATAGTGGGTGTTTAATCAGTTCATGTAAGAGTTTCATTTATGGACAGTTTATAAATAGTGTTCAAAAATATGTTCATCATCAATTTAGTTTTTTGCTATGAAGTTGATTCTATTTATGTGTGCTTTTAGTCATTCATACAGGTTAACTGAACTCAACACCTTCCTGGGACTTGGTCTCTTTAATAAAAGATGAAAGACTTTATATTACATTGCAACTTTCTGCAGAAAAGCAACCTTGCAGATATTTGTTTTGCGTTTTGCTCTCATGATCCTATTTTATGGCTCGTGTGTATGTGTGTTGTATGTGAGGGTAAGATGTCGGTTAAATGGTTTCTATTTAATTTTTTGTGAAGGATCCAGTTTCATTGTCTGCAGTTGACGTGTCTAGTACACATGTTAAGCTTTAACACTGAAAGGCAGTAAGAAACATAACTACTGTGTAGTAATGGCTGCTCTAGAAAATTCTTATTTCTGAAGTACCTTTCTAGAACAGAGAAGGTAGAAGAACTGAAAATAAGCTAATAACCTTTTACATATAGGGTATGAAAAGCCTGGTTTTTTTTTAAGAGAAGTAAATTTTCTATGAGATTATTGTGCAAGGAAGTGGTACTTTTATGAAGTGGCATATGTGAAGTAATAGTTCACATTGTGTTTACTATAAGCCAGACACAGAATGTCCTATTACACACTTCTCATTTAATTATAACCATGACCCAGAGATTTTGCTACCGTGGAATACATTGCCCAGGTCACTCACATAGCCTAGTGTGAAGCAGAGTCACAGGAAGCCCATGCTCTTATAGAACACTGAGTTTTAGGGGAAGGCCGACCTCTCTGTGACGTCATCCTTTATTGTTAACTTCTTTTCAGATGGCAACTCTTGGGGAAGCTCGCCTGAGGGAAATGGAAGCCTTGCAGTCTCTCAGACTCGCCAATGAAGGGAAATTGCTGTCACCTGTCCAAGATGTGGAGATGAAAATCTGCCTATGTCAGAAGGCCCCAGCTGCCCCTATGATCCAGTGTGAACTCTGCCGGGATGCTTTCCACACCAGCTGTGTGGCAGTACCCAGTATTTCGCAAGGTCCCCGAATCTGGCTTTGTCCCCATTGTCGGAGGTCAGAGAAACCTCCGTTAGAGAAAATTCTGCCCCTGCTGGCCTCCCTGCAGCGTATCCGAGTTCGCCTTCCTGAAGGAGATGCACTTCGATATATGATTGAAAGAACCGTGAACTGGCAGCACAGAGCCCAGCAACTGCTTTCGTCAGGGAATCTTAAATTTGTGCAAGATCGAGTGGGCTCAGGACTGTTGCATAGCAGATGGCAGGCCCCTGCAGGACAGGTTTCAGAGACAAATAAGGTGAATCTGGGCTTTTCTTTAGATTATTGGAATTTACGAAGCTCTGTATGTTTCTTCTGATCCTGTAGCTCTGTGTCCTTGGTGATCATTTTACTGTTACCAGCACCCACTTTACCTATAGCGTCCTGCTTCAAGAGGCATGCAGATCTACCACGTTCTCTTAGTTTCCTTTACTCTTAATAGTCAGGAGTTGCTTCTCAGGCACTCTATTTCTTTTTTTTTGAGTTGAAGTCTCACGCTGTCGCCCAGACTGGAGTGCAGTGGCTGCTCCCAGCCACCGCAACCTTGACCTGCTGGGCTCCGGTGATCCTTCCACCTCAGCCTTCCAAGTAGCTGGAACTACAGGCATGTGCTACCATGCCCCGCTAGTTTTTTGATTTATTGTAGAGATGAGGTCTCACCAAGTTGCCCAGGAGGGTCTCGAACCCACGGGCTCAGTCAATCCACTCACCTCAGCCTCCCAAAGGCGCAGGATTACAGGCTGAGCCACCAAGCCCGGCTGGCACTCTATTTCTATAAAGCACATGTTTACCTTTTCATAGGTACAAGTAATTTTTCCATTTATATGTATGTTAATCCATATATATTTAACATATACATACAGAATGCATCTTTAAATTTTTGCTTGACTAAAAAAATATTTTTTCCCCTTCCTCTCATGTAAGTCACTTAGTAAAAAAGTGCTTCCTGCCTTCTTTCTCTTTTTACTCTGAGGAAGAATAGTTTCTAGAAGAATTTGAGTGCTGTGTTATTTCAGAGGAAAGGCTATGGGTTTCTTACTGTTTGTGATCTTTCTGTCAAAAAGTCAGATTCTTCTGACAATCACTGGGATGGGCAGAGTTTTCTGTCTTCTTCCATAGGTGGTGGCAGGAAAAGAATGTGAAAACATCTGAAAAGTGCAGTCAGGAAGGCAGTATTCAGTCTTTTTATAAGGTTAATCTGGTGACTTTCAAATTGTGTACATATTTCTCTACCAGAGATACTACAACTCTCTTGTGCCATATGAACACAGACACATGAATTATATGAGTTAAATTGTTGGTAAGATCAGAGATAAGGACCAAAAATGGTCTCAGTATATTTATTTCCTTGGTTTTCTATTTCTTCCCAGGCTTCTGAAATAATAGTACCTAATGCATAGCAGATAATCAGTTAAATATTTGTTGCGTAGATGACTTGTGGCTATTTGGGCAGCCCAAAGTAGAGTCATTTGTGTTCTTTACACAGGGGGTATGCTAGGAGTTTACCTCTATTAATAAAGGAAAAAGGTACAACTATTTACTAATTGGTGGTCAAAGGAGCATTTTTCCCTAGCTTTTTTAATACAACACTAAGGAAGGTAAGGAGGCGGTTGTAAATGATTTCTTACAGGCCTTCATTTGATTTACTCGAAGGGGTACTTGTCTGTATTCCTTGTATCATAATCTTCAATAAGGAGAATTACATAAGGATCAAAAGGCTGTGTGATCTGTTCTTACACAGAAAAAATGATTTATTTCTTCATGGTCTTCCTCATCTCTGAAATCAGTCCAGGTAAAACTGGAAAGATTAAAGACTTGGTCTTTGGGTGGATATGGTTGATTTGTCCAGTTCTAAAATACCAGGAGACTCTTTTCAGATTGGGAAAATCAAGTCTTTTTCCTGGTTGCCTGCCTGATAACCCAGACTGGATCAGATTGATGGGGAGTATTTTTTTTTTTTTTTTTTTGAGTTGGAGTCTCACTCTGTCACCCAGACTGGAATGCAGTGGCCGCTCCCAGCCACCACAGCCTCTACCTGCTGGGCTCCGGCGATCCTTCCGCCTCAACCTTCCAAGTAGCTGGAACTACAGGCGTGTGCTACCATGCCCAGCTGATTTTTGATTTATTGTAGAGATAAGGTCTCGCCAAGTTGCCCAGGCGGGTCTCAAACCCGCGGGGTCAGGCAATCCACTCACCTCAGCCTCCCAAAGGCGCGGGATTACAGGCTGAGCCACTGAGCCCAGCTTGATGAGGGTATTTTTAATCCTGAAGAGGCTTTATTATAAAATGTTTTCCCTCCATTAGGCATCTCAACCTCCTGGCACAACATCCTTTCCCTTGCCTGATGACTGGGACAACAGAACCTCATATTTGCACCCTCCCTTCTCTACTGGGCGGAGTTGTATCCCCCTTCATGGTATGTATTTTATTATTACTATTTTGGGGGCTGGATAGTAACATGTGATCTTGTACTAGGTTTTTGTTACAGATGATCAGGTGTCATAAAAAAGGACTTTATTCTTAATTTAAACATTTATTTAAACATTTATTCTTAAATGTAAGATAAAGGTTACTATGGGTTTGCAAGATAGGCAAGGTATCCTATTTGAAGATTTATAAATGCAAAGGAAATAGAGGAAAACTTTATATCCATTGCTTTCAGGGATAAAAGGGTTAGTCCCATGTCAACTGATCATTAAACACCAAGCATTTAGGTCAGACACTAAGTCACAACCTCCCGTGTTGCTTCATTACTTAGGAGACTTGTGGAGGTTCTTAAATATAATCCACATTTGAAACCTGCATGCTCTTTTCCTATCTACAAATGGCTACCCCATGAGTTCTGCCTAAAACTGCAACTGGGGTTCTGATCCTTAATCATACTGTCCCTGTATGTCCAGTAATGTGGTCAGGGCTCCTTTATCTACTCAGATTGTCCATGCCCTGGGTCATCACTTGGCATCTGTCAAGGCAGAGGTATAATCTCTTCTACATTAGCAGCAATAAGTTAAGTGAGAAGGGGATTTGGTGTAGAGTTAATACTTTCCTAGTAATCAAAAGACTTAGAAAATCTAGCTTTGGCTCTGTTTGTTATATTGTGGCTTTAGGCACATTAAGTAAGGGTAACTTCATTGGAATGTAATTTGAGAAGAAGAGGGTGATAGTGGAATGAGGGACACTCCTTCTTGCCTCTCTTATAGGTCTAAATATGAGTGTGAAACACCTTTGGTTGTCATCATTTTTATTTGGTCTGGTATTTAACAGGTGTCAGTCCAGAAGTGAATGAACTGTTGATGGAAGCACAGTTGCTCCAGGTATCCCTTCCTGAAATTCAGGAACTTTACCAGACTTTACTTGCAAAGCCAAGCCCTGCTCAGCAAACCGACCGAAGCTCACCAGTTAGATCCAGCAGTGAGAAGGTGAGTGTCTGAGCGGCTGCTGGGCAAGGTCAAGTCTGGGGCAAGGGTATGCTTTTTAATGTCATTTCATTCTAAATAGTTTGAATGAGATGGTTGTATAGTATCTTCCACCCAGAAAAAGATGCAAACTGTTTACCTCACAACTCTGTTTGTAAGACTGTCAGAAGATGGATGCTGTACATCATGTGCTACAGTTTGGTTTCCTGGTCTGGATTTTGGTCCTAAATCACTGTATGGATTTTTTTTTTCCTTTTTGGCAAAGTGCATCTCGTCATTCCTATGTAATAACAGTGAAAAACAGGAATGTTTTTCCCCCATAAGAGATGAAGATGTAATTATTGCTGGACAGACCCTTTGGGATAAAGACTTCTAAAAGCAAAGATATTCCTAGAGTCAGCATTTTAACAAATGCTTTCGTTCACCGCTCCAACCGTAACAGGACAGTTGGTGTGAGGACTAAGCGGTTAGACTGAGAGGATGCCCATTTTGAATGCGGACTTACTTGAAGGAGACTTTAGAATGTTTCTTAGCATAATTAAGGATACTGCTGTCATTTTCACTAGTAAACTAAGTGACCGGTCACATTTAAGACTCCTGAGAAAATAGGATAGAGACCTACTAGGAAGTCTGAAGCCATATTAGGTTGGAGCTGAAACTAGCATTTAGTATTTTATTTTTTTATTGTGATACCAAATAGTGTAGCACCACCATTGGATGTGTTCAGTTCTGGTGGGGATGTAAGTCCTTAAAGAAGGAGGACATTAATGTGGTTCTTCAGGAGTCTCTAGGTCAAAGAGTATAACACCTAGATAGAAACTGTATAGTAGTCAGTCACTCATGGATTTGGTCAGAGGAAGAATCTTTGTGGTCATCTCTCCATCTTCAGCTGATGGTTGACTGATTTGAAGGCTCGTCACATCTTTAATGTTTCTTTTTCAAGTGTTTCTTTGGTAGCACTCACAATGAGGTGAGGGGTAGAAAGTTAGTTAAACTCAAACTGGTTCTCCTATAGGACTTGGAAAGGAGGAGGTGGTGGTGGTGATTGGGATGCAGTAGTTTTTCATTGTGGATTGAGGGATCACCTGGTTTCTAATTCACATGTTCTTTTTAGCTTCACTGGTTTTAGTAGTAGGCAGACTATAGACTAAAATTGAATTTGCCTGTATTCCACCTAGAATGACTGTTGCCGAGGGAAGCGAGATGGAATTAACAGTCTTGAGAGAAAACTGAAGAGACGCCTGGAAAGAGAGGGCCTCTCCAGTGAGCGGTGGGATCGAGTTAAAAAAATGCGGACCCCCAAAAAGAAGAAAATCAAACTGAGCCATCCCAAGGACATGAACAATTTCAAGTTAGAGAGGGAACGTAGCTATGAATTAGTCCGTTCTGCCGAAACTCATTCCTTGCCCTCAGACACTTCCTATTCGGAGCAAGAGGACTCTGAGGATGAAGATGCCATCTGCCCAGCAGTGAGCTGCCTGCAGCCAGAAGGAGATGAGGTCAGTGAGGTTTGGGCCATAGAGGACGTGCTTTCCCTTAACTCAGAAACCCTGTGAGCTAGACCTCATCTCGCTGGGTCTTTCTCTTCTGCTTATCTGCTTTGAGCTGATCTGAATGGATTGCTCAGCCCTCCCCCCACTGATATTTCTGCTCTTACCATCGTTCCTGGGTCTCCTTCCTTTTCTTGAAGAAACTCTTGTTCTTCCCTTTTTCCTTTTCTTGCTTCTCCAGCTTTCACCGTCCTGACGCTAAGAAGGTGGGAGGGATGCTGATGTAATGCCCTTTGGCTTACTTATCACAGGGCAGCGCACTGTCTTAACCCCAAAGCAGACTCGACTTGAAGAATGACTTTGACTCGGTTGCTTTGGCTGGGGGGCCAGCTACACTCATTTGTCTTAGCTCTTGTGCCAGAGGTTCCAGTGGTGGGACAGTGGCCGTTAGTGGCAAACGGCCTGAATTTCTTGAGGCTGGCCTGCCCAATTTTGAATCCATTTTTTCCTCTGAAAACCCCATCTTCCTGCTCTTTGTAACCAGGTGGACTGGGTCCAGTGTGATGGCAGCTGCAATCAGTGGTTTCATCAGGTCTGTGTTGGTGTCTCCCCAGAGATGGCAGAGAAAGAAGACTACATCTGTGTGCGCTGTACTGTGAAGGACGCACCAAGCCGAAAGTAAAAACATAAAAACAGACACCCCCCCTACTTAATGTAATTCAGGACTCCAACCAAGAGGATTTCTTCAAATCTCAGCAAAGCTACAGGACTGGTATTCAAGCCAGCCTGTAAACGGTGCTATTTCTATTCCTTATGGGATCATTTTTCCAGGACTCTTTGAAAAAAAGAAAAAACAACTAAAAAATTTTTTGACACTTTTTGTATTTTTTTCCTTAAGAGCTGTTTGTGATTGTTGAGGTTTGAAAAGTTGACTTTTTTTGCAGGGGTTTCCACCAATTTGGAAGGCATTGAAGCTTGCACCTTTTCATGTACAGCATTAAAATTTTACCTCTGTCTGGGATTTACCGGCTTAAGAGTCCAACTCACTTTCAGTGCCCAGAAGGGCACCAGAAATTCCAGTAAATCCTCATTTGAGGAAACTCTCCCTTGTTTACTATGTTACCACATTGGGGAACTTTTTAAGTTTTTCACTTTTGGGGTTTTTGTTTGTTTCTTTTTTTCTTTATCCACTTCTTTTCCTGGTAGGCTAGGTTTATTTATCTGAGCAATAACTTCTATGTTGATTTCAGTGGCTGGAATTAAAACAAAACAAAACAAACTTCTGCACAGTGTGTTGGTGCTTTAGCAGATGGTTGATGTACAGAATGCAAATGTCTAGTTTCTAGTGTCACTGATGAACTAGTGATGTAGAAAAGAGACTGCTCTGTAAGTAATTGCCACAGCTGTATTTTGGCTTTCTTCTGCCCCTTCCTTCCTCCCTATTTTTTTGGTAGCTTGTATCAAATGTTGCAGTTTATATTGTGGAATAAATCCTTGGTCCTGATATAACACTAAATGCTGGTTATTTAGAGCCATTAGACTCTAGCTTCTTCTGCCCTTCTACCTTGTGGGCTTGCACAGCCAGAAGGGGTTGCTCGCTTTTGCTTCTGCCCAACCAGGGTAGCTGTGGATATTAGCCTGCAAACAATATTCGGGGATTCTTCTTTTGTGTCCTGCTCTGTTAGTAGGCCATATGCCTCCAGCCCACACTAATAAAGAACCCCCCTCTGTCTTCAAGGATTAGAACCTGTCTTTAAAGCCATGCTCTTTTTAAATAAGCTATTTCAGAATGTTGGCAAATCACTTCAATCCTCAAATCAGTCCTCCTTGTGGAAATGATGCCTTTATTATATTTGAGTTGATAGGGAAACTTGGTTTAGGGTTAAGATATTGGAAGGAAATCTTAAAGAAGATTCATCCTTACAGAAGTCCATGGTTTGAGGGGAAACTTGTATACCCAGGCTCTGTATTCCTGGTTGCTTTTCTTGTCTCATTCTAACTCTAGCTATCATCACTGGTTGTGGATAGCCCACAGCTGTTTCCCCTCCTTTTCTTTTTAAACGACTCTTCTGCAGTGGAGAAGGCATTCTGGTGAACAGAACAGACTTTTGCTTACTTTTTCCTATTCTGTTGCTAATATTTGTTTTCCCCACATTCTATAGCCATAAACCTGAAGATAGGTAAAACTACTAGTGGTTCTTTAGCAAAATAAAACAACAGCAACAAAAACAGCAGTTTGTGATATAGCAGAGATTTAAATGTACCATCCCCTTTTATGCAATTCAAATAATTAAATCTCTTGAAGAATGACTCCTAGTTGTCTGCAGTTTTCCTGCAGTTGTTGTGATGTTTCTCCTTGTCTGGTGGGGGTTCTGGGGCCACCAGAAAGAACAGTCTGCAGACTACATTTAGGAATAATAGTGGTTCGGCCTTTTTGGTATCTAGATTCTTCGAAACCCTCTGACATCGCCAGCTGTCCCATCCTTACCTTCCATCGAGAAGGTAAGCTTAAGAGGTGACACCGCTGCTAGAATAAAGCCTTTGTCTTCAGAGAGCTTTTGCCCAGCTAGTAAGCACACCCTTGACCCCCATCCCCACTGGTTTTTCTTCTTCACCTGTAGGTCGTATACATCCCTGACAAGAATATCCTTGGTGAGGTAGGATCTCTATACTTCTGAGTAAGGAGTGAGAGGGAAAAGATAGGCATGTGTGTTTGAGCCATCCCCTTCCCAGATGAGAACCACTGATCTTTTTACATGTGGTGATGCTGAAGTTAAAGAGAATGTCAGTTGCCCAAAATTGTACTGCAAGTAAATAACAAAGTCTGGGTTTTGTATGCCTCCTACCTTGTACACTATCAGATACTACAGATGAACACAGAGATACATATACCTTCCAGTTTATGCCTTCTGTTGTGTACAATGACTGCAGACTGATGTTGTTATTTAAAAACTATGTGTTAGCTGTGAAGCTGGCCTGTCCCCTAGAGAAATCTCTGAACCTGTGGGGAAAGAAGATGAAGTACACACACAAACCAACACTTCCATTTCCCTTTCAGTAGTCCTGCAGCAAAATGAGGCGGGAGAGGGGAAGGATTGTGCTAGTCTAGAGCCTGAGCCAGGAGAAGAAAGAATCTGGTGAACTCAGCACAAGCGTGGATGAGGAATGCCCCCACCTCACCTCAGTGACTGTTGTTTGTTGTTTTTGGTTTTCCTTCCAGGTCAGCCCCTGGGGGATTTCTTACATAGAATAAAACTACTTGTATGTAGCCTCTCTTCTGGAAAGAGACTGTGTAACTTGGACTAGCTGTAAAGGAGGTTGATTTCTTTACAGCTTCACTTCAGCATCCTGGGAGTGGGACTCATTTTTCTCTCTCAAGGTTAACCTGAAGCAGAGATGCCACTTGTGGTGGTGGAGGTTGATTAAAAACCTGGATTTCCCTGCTTTAGTCTGCTGTGCAGAGCTTAAGAAAATGAGACATTCCCCCCTCCCCGATCTTAAAAAAAGAAAGAAAGAAAAGATTTGGATCTTATATTTTGGCAGAAGTGTCTGAGATACACCTGATTTGCCATTACACCTACCCACCACAAACAGCATCATGGCCCTTTGAGAATTTGTGCAGGATAAGCCTGAGAACAGAGTGGATGCCCACCTGGAAGGAGTCAAGCTTGGCTCTGTTTTTGTCTTTCAGAGTTACACTCTGAAGGCCCTTTTGAAGTGGGTTTCTTTCTCTTTCTCTTCCCCCCCCCTTCACTTAAAATCTTGATGGATATTTGGCTTCTGGCTTGGAGCAGGCATTGATTGGTATTTAGTGCCCATGGGTGTTTCTCTGGGCTCAGTCCTGCCTATGTTTCTTGCCATGTAATGCAGGCTGGAATGGATTGCAAATGCTATTTGCCTGTAACAGGAGATAAAGCAACAAGGATTTTTAGTCATTGCCCATTGCCATGCATTAAGCCAGAGCTGGTTATTCATTCAGTAACAGACTGACTACATACTAGTCTGTGCTAGGTGTCAGCCTGTGTTAAAATGGTCTTTCCTTGCTGCAGACCACAATCCCATTCTGATGAAACAGTGCCTCTCAGGAAGAAGAACTGAGGAAAGCTACGAAGATCCCAGCGTCGGCCTTTACTGAGCTACGTGTGAGGGTTGGGGTCCTTCCTCACCTCCTAATGACTATGAAGCACCAGCTTGCTGGCTTCACCTCCATTGCCCTTTGTCACCAGTCCCTTGCATGTGGCTCTTTTAAGCCTTTCAACTTTCTCTTGAGAGGTTTTGTGTGTACCTTGTAATAGAAATGTTACTGAAAAGCTGCCTAAACAAAAAATTGTATAAAGTGGGAACTTGTATAAAGTAATTCTGTTGTAAATCCATTTTCAAGGTGTAAAGAATCAATTTGTAAAGTGTATATTTTTCTTCTCCCTCCAAGTTTGTGTGAACAAATTTTCGTGTTTCGATATTGCTTACATAGGAGTGCATCTTACATTTTGTATCAGTATAAACAGGATGTTTAAAAGCAGTCAACAACAACATACTCTCCAGCTCCCTGTTTTGGTTCTGGATTCATTGTACAAGGAGGGAGGGCTGGGATATGATGAGTATTTTATTTTCAGGATAACCTGCTGCATTGCAATAGAGGAACGGAGTTGTGAGGTCATTGGATCTGTTCCAGGTGAGTGGAGGCCTAAGAGCTATTTTGGCGAAACAAGCTATTGGCTCTATTTAAATAAATGTCCAGCACTTTGCGAGGCTGAGGTGGGAGGATTGCTTGAGGCTGGGAGTTTGAGAACAGTCCAGGCAACATAGGGAGACCCCATCTTCACCAAAAATAAAAAAATTAGCCAGGCATGGTGGCATACTCCTGTAGTTCTAGCTGCTTGGGAGGCTGAGGTGGGAGGATCCCCTGAGGCCAGGAGTTTGCGACTGTGGCAAACCATGATTATGCCACTGCATTCCAACCTGGACAACAGAGTGAGACCCCATCTCAAAAATAAACAAATGTAAAGACACATCACACACCAAAATTTAGCTCCTGGCAAGCTCACCTTGGTAGAAGTGGGAGAGTGCAGTTTGAAGACTTGCCTCCTTTCTGCCCTGCCAGTAACTTTTCACTGACCATAGTTCTCATAGTTCTGGTGTAAACGCACATAAAAGAAAGCCCTTTTTGTACCAAGGGTGCCAAAAAAAAATGTATGTACATTTTAAGAAAGGGAAAAACAGTATTAATGTTGTAATAATAAGGTGAATACAAGTCACATTTGACTTCTGCAATTACAAGAGGTACTCAAAAAATGGTTACCATCAGCATCCAGACACTTCTGATTGTGGTGAACATCTTTTTTTTTTTTTTTCTTTTTAAATTTGGAGTCTCTCGCTCTGTCATCCAGGCTGGAGTGCAGTGGCACGCTCATGGCCACTATGGCCTCGACCTGCTGGGCTCAGGTGATGTCTGGCTTTTTTTTTTTTTTTTTTTTGGCTGATTGTAGAGACAAGGTCTCGTCAAGTTGTCCAAGCTGGTCTCCAACCCCTGGGCTCAGGCAATCCTCTTGCCTTGGCCTCCCAAAGTGCTGGCATTACAGGCTCAAGCCACTGCACCTGGCCAGTGAACATCTCTTAAGATGTGTATACATTTTTTGGGCACCCCCGGTATGTGATCAGTACAGGTAGTTTTGACAGTTTAATCAAAAAGGGCAAGAAAGACACATATAGTTTTAACCTAAATTATAAATGTGTGCATTCATTTAATAAACTCTAAAATTGAAAAATTAACTGAGCATGGTGGCACATGCCTGTAGTTTCAGCTACTTGGAAGGCTGAGGTGGAAGGATCACCTGAGCCCAGCAGGTTGAGGCTGTGGTGGCCATGAGCATGCCACTGTACTCCAGCCTGGGCGACAGAGTGAGACTCTGACTCAACACAATAATAATAATAATTGAGAAAAATTAGTTTGGGGATGAGGGTTTTCATTTATCACAGCCATGTTGTATTATCTGTAATTTCACATCTATGATTTCCAGTTTGAACTTCTTTAAAATGTACAAAGAATTTAGACAATATGAAGAAATTTGGTTTTAAAATTCGAGATATTTTCCCCAATCTTTCATAAAAATCTCGTACTTAAATTGACAAGTTTTACAAGCAACTCAATCTGCTTTTTGTACAAACAACTTTTCACATTCATTTCATTGGTTTTATGTAATAGTCAATTAAAACGTAGTTACTGGCTGAGCTCAGAGGCTGACACCTGTAATCGCAACACTTTGGAAGGCTGAGATGGGAGGATTGGTTAAGGCCAGCCTGGGCAACGTAGACCCCATCTATAAAAAAGAAAAACATAGTTACTATAACAAGTTGACTAGTATATGTTTAGGAATAAATGCCACTCGACTGGTGATAGCATGCTACGAGTGCTTAGCAGGCCAAGACCACGAGTACATATTAGAAAAGGGATGTAGAGATTGAGTTTAGATTAATCCAAGTTGTTAAGAGAATGTCTGCTGTTTATAAATCACTTGTTCCAACTCCTGCAAGACTTTCTAAGCTCTTGGAAGATGGCTGCTATTAAAAATGCTCCATATACTACTGCCTGGGCACCATAACGAGACCTCGTCTCTATGAAAAAATAAAAATACGAACGTGGTATAATGGCACGCACCTGTAGTCCCAGCTACTCACAAGGCTGAGCCAGAAGGATCACCTGAGCCTGGTTTCAAGGCTATGGTGAGTCATGAGCATGCCACTGCACTCTAGCCTGGGCGACAGAGTGAGACGACTCAAAAAAAATCCATAGCTTCTGGAGCTGTTCCCATCTGTTGACCAGTTATGGCACATTCGGAATTTTGTCTTTTCATGCAGAGTGGTCACCCATTGTGGTCACTGTTCCCTAGGGTGACCTTTCAGGTTGTAAGTAGCAAGTACCTCTATTTCACAGGTCTGAAAACTAAAGAGATTTAGGTAACTTGCCCAAGCCATTCTAGGAGAGGTGGTCTTTGGAATAGATGAGATTGGTCTGGGCCATAGCCTTATTGTAAGGAAGAGCTATTGCTCAGATTGCTTTGCTGGTTCCTTATCCAGAGCTTTTTGTGGGTCTCAAAGAACTAAGAATATCGGCCCTGGGGATGGAGAACATGCTTTATGTCTGTCGCTGTCCCCACATTCTGCTTACCCTTAGCCAGAAGGGAATAGAGTGGACAAATGTGATTTAACCTCCAGTCACAGATCGATCATGTGTTTTTGTTTTTATTTCTTTTTGTGACTCTGGCTGTGAGGTGCTTTTATTTTTCAGAGATGTCTTGGAACCTAGCAACCGTGTTTAGCCTGAAATGGCCACCCTCGAATGGGGAAGATGTCTCAATGATGAGGTTTTTTTTTTCCTCCATGCTGAGACCGAGAACACATGATCAGTAGCTTAGTGTGTTCCACAGACACCTCTGGGTAGCCTCAGTCAGTTTTCCAAGAGGAGGCACACCCTGGGTGCAGGCTTCTGGGCTGTGGCAAACCTTGGAAGGTCAGCAGAGGTCACAGTGACCATGAGAGCCATGGCATGTTTCCATGCTCTCTTCATTTCCATGCCACTTCACCACCTCCTCCCATCCCAGCCATGGAAACTTCAGGAAGTGAGTCTTACTGGATCAAGGGGACAAGTGCCCAGAGAACAAAGCAGAGAGTTTGGAGAACGAGTGAGGTGCTGTGCCTGGTTGTGCAAGCTCGTGCCTCAACGCCCTTACTCATTGGTTTCACACCACACCTCCCAGCTGCTGCCAGACTGAGGGCGACTCCGGCTACCGCTCCAGGCTTGGCCACCAGAGAGCGCCATTCAGCTTTCAGACATGCCATGGATCCCCTTGCCGTGTTGATGTAGATGTGTCCTGTTTAGGTTGGCAAGCTTCAATATGATTATTAGTTGTAGGGCTCCAGATATTTTTCTTTCCTTCTTTCCTTTTTTTTTTTTCAGAGACTGGTTACATAGACTAGCCCTTTCCTGCCGAGAAAACTTTTGGGTCTTTGTTCACTTCCTTTCCCCAGCTTTGGTCTTTGGATACATTTATGGATAGATCCAAGGCAAAATACAAAGAGTAGAGGCTCTTGGTACAGGTGTTAAAATTTATGTGATGACCACAGGGAAAGCCTGGCCCTGATCGGAGGCCGAGGTGCGCTGTTTGGAAACCCTAGTTAATTCCTTCGCCTGAGAGCTGCCTTCATTGGAAAGGGTTGGGAACAGAATCAGCACATATTATTACTGAGGACTTTCTATGAGTCCAGAATGACTAGGTCCTCAGGGAAGCAGAGAGGGAGATTACTGTCATCGTTGTGGGATGACCTATAGACTGAGCACTGTGGATGCAGTCATGGAAGATGTGCAGCTTGAACTGGGGCCGTGCCACATCACTTGAGTTCTCTTAAGAAACGCTTCTAGGCTGGGCGCGGTGGCTGAAGCATGTAATCCAGCACTTTGGGAGGCCTGAGCCAACTGGTTCGAGAACAGCCTGGGCAACTTGGCGAGACCTTATCTCTACAATAAAAAATAAATAAATAAATAAAAAGCCAGGTGTGATAGCACATGCCTGTAGTTGTGGCTACTCGGAAGGCTGAGGTGGAAGGATTGCCTGAGCCTGGCAGGTCGTTGCTGGGATGGCCGTGAGTGTGCCATTACTGCACTCCAGCCTGGGTAATGGAGTGAGACTCCAACTCAGAAATGTTTCTATAGCACTAGCTACTAGATATTATTGTTAAGGTGTTATTTTTGTTTTGGTTTTTTTGGATTTTTTTAGAGGTGAGGTTTTGCTATATTGCCCAAACTGGTCTCAAACTTCTGGGCTCAAGTGATCCTCTCATAGCCTCCCAAAGTGCTAGGATTACAGGTATGCGCCACCGTGCCTGACTTTCATATATTGTTTAATCCTCATAACACATGAGGTAATATTTCCCTGTGGGTGGGGGTAGAAAGCTGGAACTTTGATGCAAAATTGTGCCCCTAGTTGTTAGGTTTAAAACAAAAATCCTCTATAGGACAATTTTTTAGCTTTAGAGTTTGAAATAAGGAGCAAGTTAGTGTTTCATGCTCCACATGGGTCAGATTCTTGGAGGTAGGGAACTCCAGGGTTCTTAAAGGGAAGGCTCAAATCTGTTGCCTCTTTTGCTTAGGAAGATAGCTCAGTCTGAACTAATGATAACTACAGTTTCTTGTTTCTAATATATACAAGGAGTGCCCAAAAAGTATACACATTTTACATATAATGTTCACTCAAAAGATGGCATTGATCAAGTGAATGCTAGTGATACCACACAACAGACAGTACAAAGAAAATGGCAGAAACAGGGTTGAGCGAACATCATACTACACATTATTACCATAATTTAATTCTACTACAAAAAGTAATACATAGATAATATCACTTAAAGTGTGTATACATTTTATTTTTTGCACTCCTTGTATATATATATTTGAGTCAGGGTCTCACTCTTGTCCAGGCTGGTATGAAGTGGCATGATCGTGTCAATCATGGCTCAACGCAGCCTTAGTCTCCTGGGCTCAAGTGATCCTTCCACTTCAGCATCTTGAATAGCTGGGAAACAAGCTCCCACCACCATACCAAACTTTTTTTTTTTTAATTGTGTAGAGACAAGGTTTTGCTGTGTTGCCCAGGCTGGTCTCAAACTCTTGGGTTTAAGCAATCCCTGCCCGCCTTGGCCTCACAAAGTGTTGGGACTACAGGAGTGAGCCACCACACCCAGCTTCTTGCCCCTGATACTAATCTCCTAATACATTGAAACCATAGGATGGGGAGGATGGGATGGATATTGGAGGAGAGGAGTGTTTTCCAGTCCCTGCAGCACAAGCTAGGAGGAGCTTCTAATAAGTAACAGAAGAGGGCAGCAGAGGACCGGGATTGGACTGCTTTCCCCTCCTAGAGCTCAGAGCTGGCACAGGGTGGGGTGGGTGTGGGGGAAGTGTGAAAGGGGGGTGGTAGAAAACTTGGATGCCCACGGTCATTGCTCCATGCCTTTGTGTCTCTGCGAGCAGCCTTCAAGTTAGACGTCAGGATCTATCTTCTGCAGTGTTATATTCCTCACAAAGTTCTTTAGCTTAAGTCTAACTTGCTTGCCGTTGGGAAGGATGTTGGGTTGTAGACTTACTCTAAAAAATTTTTTGTTACTACTTTTTTAAGAGATGGAGTCTTGCAGTTGCCCAGGCTGGACTGAGTTGTCGACTTAAGACTGACGATCAGGCTTTGGGTTCTCATTCTACCTGAGGCAGAGCCAATTCCTAAGCCAGTGATGATCCCAATTATGTGCTCAGCATACTAAGTGCCTCCTGTCTTCTCAGCCATGCACCAGGTTTTATATTCAGGGATGTAGAGAACACAGACACTGTACTGTAGGGAACTGTGTGAGCAAATCTTTCCAGTTTTCTTGTTCCAGCGGGCATGCGCATTGGGATGGCGCTAGAGAAAAGAGAGCAAGGCTTCAGGAAGGTGACAATTTGAGCTGACACTTGAACTAAGGTTATTGCCCAACTGATCATGTGGCCTTGTTGAAGATGACAGCCTGACACGTTTAAAATAAGACTTGGTTTACAAGATCCCCAGGGGCAGTTTGTCCTTATCTGCTCCTGCCCCCATACGTTTGTTTGACTGCAGGTCCCTAAAACACCACCTCAGTTAAGTCAAGGGCCCTGAGTGCAAGTTGTCCCAGTAAAAATGTTTTCTGATAGGGATAGGCCTTGGCTCAGTTGTGTCTTTGGGTACCAAGGCTGGGCACAAACTCTCTGGCTGTGTGAGTGGAGAAGGGCCAGGGAAACGGTCCCAGGAGTCCATGTGCAGCACCACCAGGGACCTCTGTATAGCCAGAACGAGATGCACACGTAGGGCAAGCCGAGGAAGATGGCATTTCAAATGGCACATAGAACAAGGACAAGACTAGGAGCTAGCACAGCTTAGTACACGCCAGGCATTATTCTGGGTGCTTTGCGTATATCAACTTATTTAATCTCCACAACATCCCAATGAGGTTAGTACTATCATACCATTTTACAGATGAGGAAAAAGTTAAGACTAAGACTGAAGGCCGTCCAGCTGAGCCATAGAAGAGCCAGGACTCACCCAGACTGTCTGGTTCCTGAGTTTGAGCCCTTATAAATAGCAGATGGAAGGTCTCTGAGCACCCTTGAGTTGAGCCTCTGAGATAGGTGCTTCCCCACAGCAATAATGCCTAAAAACTCCCCAACCTCGCTGCTGATGCCCTTGACACCTGTGGTTTTTCTCCCTCCCACTACTAGTTGGGTGAGGTTTATATAAAATCTTAATTTAGAGAACTGAGTGAACATTCTTTTTTCCTAAACTGGTTTGGGTAATTCGGTCGAGTTGGAAATGCATTTCAGTTGCCTCTTTAAGGCCCTGGTGTCTGCTGCCTCAAGGGGGTAGGCACACAGGTCTGTAGACAGAGAACCCTGCCCTTGGGGGGCCTGCTGGAGAGGGGGTGGCAGCCCATCCTCAGCTCCGACCCCATTAGCAATGTCACCACAGTAGGGACTGAGGCCAGGCACATGTATTATGTTCCTGGCAACAAGAGTAAGTCAGTACACAAAAACCAAGTAGACTTTTACTGGTAGGAATTGCATAAGCAAACACGCAGAACATCTTAAGGTGATGGACCTGACTAGGGAAAGGAAACCACAGCATCAGGCAGGCCAGGCCGAGGTAAGCTGCTCTTGGGATAGCAGAACTTCTTTGAGCAGAAGTTCATAACCAGTGCTCCCAAATCCTGATAAAAGACCCATTAGGCATGTGTTGCTTGTGCTAAACAGCACGTGCACAGGATCTAACACAGGGTGTGTAATCCTTTTTCAACCTTTCCCCAGCCAGGCCACAGACAGGATGAGGAGGTAGGCGGCCATCCATGGCTTCTAGACTCACTGAGTTTCCTCGGGAAAGTCACTCAACTTCCTTGGAGCAAATGATGTGGAGAATCATCATTAGACTGACTGGCCTCCTGGAGCTAGAAACAGTAAGAATTACTGTGATACTCAACACTTACTGGTCACTTGCTAAGCATCAGGTACTGCACTAGATATTTAGATAACCTCAGCTGACCCTTGCCACATTCCTACGACATGAACTGACTGACTCACAACCTGCGAGGAGTGAACTGAGATTCAAACCCAAGCAGTCTGGGGGAGGTTACAGTAGGCCCTCTAACCCAACTGGATGTGGGTTAACATAAAACTGGCCAAGTTGCTCCTGTGCTGAGATGCCTTCAGTGGTTCCCATTACCTTCTGAGGAAAATCCAAACAGCTGGTCTCCAGAGTCTATCATGACCTTGCCTTTGCCTCTAATCTTTCCCTTCTTTCCAAACCCACCCAATACGTTAGCCCCTCTGAGGTATTTTTATTTCCCCAAGCCAAATAATAGCAGATGTCTATTTTGTTAAGGCCCTGCTCAGTATTTACAAACATTATGTTATTTAATCTTCACAACAGTCCCTCAGGTAGGCGAAGTCTTCATTCAATAAATAAGGAAACAGAGACTTGGGAGAGGCCATAGAGCTTTGACTCCAGCACTTTCACTCTTCAGTGAGTGCACTATGTATTTTTGTGCTACTACTTTTGTCTCCGCCTGGAACGCCTTTCTCTTCACGGCCTACACAGGGAATCAGTTCCTTCCTCTGGAGGCAGCTGAAAAGTTACTTCGAGCAGAGAAGATGACCATTATTCCTGACTTCCTACCAGGTCGAGTTCATGGCTCTCTCTGGTTCCCACAGCACCTTCTCCTTTCCTGTGGGTGCACATAATCTCATCCCCTGCATCAGGGAGGTTGTGAACTCCTCGAACTCCACACCTCCAGCCCCGAGCTGGGCTCCTAGGTGGCAGGCAGTAAATTTGGTTGACTGAATAGATGACAAGTTCATAGACGAATCTGAAACTTAAGCATATACTTTGTAGCTGGGTGTGGTGACCTCATGCCTGTAATCCCAGCACCTTGGGAGGTGAAGGCAAGAGGATTGCCTGAGTCCAGGGGTTCGAGACCAGCCTGGGCAACTTGGTGAGACCTCATCTCAATAATAAATCAAAAAATTAGCCAGGCATGGTAGCGCACACCTGTAGTTCCAGCTACTTGGAAGGCTGAGGAGGATCACCTGAGCCCACAGGTCGAGGCAGTGGTTGTGAGTAGCGTGCCACTGCACTCCAGCCTGGGTGACAGAGTGAGACTCTTACTCAAAAAAGAAAGAATACATTTTGCTCCAGATTTGCAGAGAAGAGTGGCAGACCCTTCTGGGCCTGGGACACCCAATCAAGGACTGTATCAGTCCTAGAGTTTCTTCCTCACATGTCCTCTGCGGTGGCTTCTGCTGCTCTGGTGCTCACTCTCCCACAGCTAGGGCACATCTCAAGGGCAGTTCTTTGATATGACTCCAATTTATGGAGAGTTTTAATGGACACAGGGACATTAAAGCATCAGGGGTAACTATCCAGAAAATATCTCAGGTGACTTGCTTTTCATCTCTTCCATGATGGGTAGCTTCAAAGCCCATGACTACCCTCTGGAAAGGAGAGACATCCTGCCCTTGCCTGATGCCTAGTGCAGAGCCATTTGTTCTTCACATTCCAGAAGGCACACCTCCCTGCATACAGCACCTTTTCCTCATTTATGGATTTACAAACACGTAAGGGGAGTGGCTGCTGAAGGGAGCAGTTTTGACGGGGGCAGAATAATGCAGAAGAACCCTTTCCCCTTTGATCTCCTAGAGGGGTGAAAACAAAGGCTCAGCATAACTTATCTGGACAGAAAACTGTGCATGACAGGTCTTTCATTGAGGAAGGAGGCATAGCCTGCTCTGGCATTTTAGGTTATAATTCCCTTTGAATCTGGGGGAAAAACCATTTTTTAAAATTTTTAGACAACTGAGGGGATAGAAGAAAGTGAAGAGATAAAGTCCTAACAGTGTTCTCTAGTTCCTGGAACGTAATACAGTTCTATGATTATCAGTTGCAACTTAGTGATTTCTTCTCTATGCCAGTTATGGTCTTGAAAACTTTAAGATGTTTCCCTCTAGGAGGGTGGTTACATGTCAGTGTCCTCCTCCGTCTTCCCCATTCTGCTGTATTTATTTGAGCTCTGTTGATTTTATTGTCTTGTTCATTGCTTGGAGAAGAAGTTATTTTTTATTTTTTGAGTTGGAGTCTCATTCTGTCACCCAGGCTGGAGGGCAGTGGCACACTCCCCAGCCACTGCAGTCTCGACCTGCTAGGCTCAGGCAATCCTTCTGCCTTAGCCTTCCAAGTAGCTGGAACTACAGGCACGTGCCACCACACCTGGCTAATATTTTGATTTATGGTAGAGATGAGGGCTCGCCAAGTTGCCCAGGCTGGTCTCGAATCCATGGACTCAGGCAATCTTCTGAACTCGGCCTCCCAAACTGCTGGGATTATAGGCATGAGCCACTGTGCCCGGCGAGAAGAAATTATTATAGTCCACTTAATCAGATTCCTGGAAGAGTTGGCCTTCACCACCTGTTAGGAGACTGGGATTTTTCTCTTTAATTAAAACCTAAGATAACCTGTGTGTGGATTGTATGATATTTAACATATTTCACACATGTTCAACTCCCCCCATCTGATGATTTACGGTTTCTCTATATTAAAAGCATTTTATGGGCTATCTAAAAGTTAAGTGGGCTCTACTAGGAAATATATTAATTTAAATACAATTTAAAATACATTTTAGCCTGGTATATCTACAAAATCAGATTCGAAGAAGAAAACCAAGAACTTTAGTGGCAAGAATGGCATGTCAGTTTTAAAAGACCATTTACTCATTACAATCAGTAAAGCAGGTGTATTTCAGAGGAGAGGTCAGCCTTTGTTTGCTTAATTGTCAGGAACAATACACACTGCTCAGGAAGAGAAACATGGATGTGTGTAGGGGGTGGAAAGGTGGGAACTACGGTTGTCTCAATGAGTGTTTAAGTTTCTATGTGTGTCAAGAGAAAGCAGGAAACCGGCCTGGCCAGGCCTGTGTGATGAAGGTTGGTTCTGTCCCACCTCTTTTCTGTCTGCTCTGAGGATGACAGCAGAGCTTGGAACAGCTTTGTGAGGACAAAGACCTCGCCAGCACAGAGGGGAAACAATCCAAGTGTTAGGTAGCTCAGATGCTAGGAGACCTGTAATGGATGATGGACAAAAATGGAATTCTTTAAGCAGAAGACAGGTGGGCTGAGGAGGGGCACAGGGGCTTCAGGCCCCAAGGAGAGCTGGACTGAGGGTAGGATGTCCAGTTCCCTGCCCTCTCTTCCTCCCCAGGAAAAAACAGAAAAGGGAATCACCAGAAAGCAGTGGAAAGTGGTGAAACAATGTAATTGAGGGGGTTGCAGACTTTCTCCTGGGATAACTCAGCATTAGGTAGGCAGCCCTCCCCCACCTTCACGGGTCGGAAACCCTCCTGCTGGAGGCAGAGGGATTGCCCAGGTGGCCCCTTGGTGAACATGCAATTTAGTGACGATGATGATGGTCTAAGACTAGCAGGGGCTCTTTTTTGTTGTTGTTGTTGGAGTCTCAGTCTGTCGCCCAGACTGGAGTGCAATGGCACACTCCCGGCCACTGCAGCTTCGACCTGCTGGGCTCCAGCGATCCTTCTGCCTCAGCCTTCCAAGTATCTGGAACTACAGGCGTGCGCTACCACGCCCGGCTGATTTTTGATTTATTATAGAGACGAGATCTTGCCAAGTTGCCCAGGTGAGCCTTGAACCCGCGGGCTCAGGCAATCCACTCGACTGGGCCTCCCAAAGTGCTGGGATTAGACTGAGCCACCACCTAGCCCGGCCCATCTTTTTAAATTGAAAACCCAAGTATCTAATAATGGGCCGGGTGTGGAGGGGGAGGACGCCTTCTCCATTCCTTCCTCTTCCAGCTCCCAAAGCCTGGGGGAATAAGTAAGAGGGATGCCGAGCTCCTGATTAGGTTTATAACCCAGACACGACTGGTCCTGATGAATTAAAAGAACATTAAGGCTGTAGCCAGGGACACCACATTTTTCATTTAACCAAATTGATTGCAGCACTGACTCTCCTAATAGTCTGGGAAGGCAGGCTGGCTTCCTCTGCCGTGCTCCGGAGAAGTTGGGGCACAGATTGACACAAGGCTTTGATGGGAATGGTGGGCAGCGGGGCTACTGCTGTAGAGCGGAAGCGTGTCAGACCGAGTTCATTTGGCTTGGTTCTGTGCAAGAAGGCTGCGGCTCTCTGGCGGGAGTCCTGCAGATTCACAGTCAGCTGGGGAGGAGGAAGGAGCCACGGGAGTGGAGCCAGCCCCTCTGGTGAAGCAACAAGTCCCGGAACACACCTGGCTGAGGCTGGGCTGGGGCCCCTCTCTGAATGTGGAAGCCTCACTTCTCACAGATGCAATCTGGACTCCCCACTGGCTCCCCTGTTCCCGTTATGGCTGTCCTGCAGGACCCCCCAGAAGCGACCCATCGCCTCTCATGACAGCCCCCAAGGTGGCAGCCACTTGTCCCTCACCCTGAGGCAAGTTCACTGGGCAGGCTCTGAGTTCTGTCGGGTATCGTGGGCAGAGCGATCTGAAAGGCGCCCCCCCACCTCTTCTCTTCCCCACCCCGAGCCCCACTTGCTCTCCGCGTCCCCACCTCTTGCCTTCGTTCCACCCCTCACTCTCCCACTGGGCGGCTGTGTGCTGAAGACCGGCCTCAGGCCACGCACGGTGTGGTACCCGGGAGAGAGGCGGGGTGCTACGGTCCGGTCGTGAAAACTGACTCCAAAAGAGTGAAAGTGGGTCTTCAAACTGTGCCGCGAGGCTTCCCGGCGCTGCTGCCCGGCAGCTCCTGGGAGGCGAGGAGGGGCTCGCTTTGACTCGCAACCCTTCTCTTTCTCCCAGGATCCTGCGCAATGCCACTTCCTAGCGGTACCATTCCGGGTCCGCTTCTCCATCTGCAAACGGCCCGCGGTACTCACTTGCACACCGAGCACACTCACATGTGAGACCACCCGCGTCTTCAATAACCAAGTAGTGTCCTTCCGTCCTCTCCGCCCCCTTCCAGCCCCTCCCTCCTTGCCACTCCGCAGTCCTTCTCCCCCCACGCACCCTATCTTCACAGGCCCCGGGATCCTCCTCTTCCTCACCAGCCCGTCAGTCTCAGAAGCCCCCACCACCCAGGTGACACCACAGGGAGGGAGAGGTGCCCTCTCGAGGGGGAGGGTGGAGGCGGGGCTCGGGGACCCCCAAGCGACCACGGGGGGCTCCTGAGCCCCGTCACCCAGCCCGGAGCTGCAGCGGGTCGGGAGGCCCAGGAGAGGGAGCCGGCTCCAAGACAGCCCCTCCCGGGTGGGGAGCGTGGAGCCCCCGTTCCGTCCGACTCCGCGCGCGGGGGCGGCCGCCGTGACCTTGAGCGGGAGGCGGGGCGCCGGGCAGGGGGCTGCGCAGGGAGGCCCGGGTCCCGCGGGGCCGGGCGCCCTCCGCCCTCCGGGCGGCTCCTCCCCGGGCCCCGCCCTCCCGCGCCGCCCGCCCGTCTCCTCCCCTCACTGCAGCGCTCCGCGCGCCCATCGATCAGGCCCCCGCCCTCGCGCCTGGGCGCAGACTGCTAAGCTCAGCAAGTCTTGCGGCAAAGGCACTTCGGAGCCGAGTTGGGGCCGGGCGGAGCGCGGACTCCGCGCCGGGGAACGCGCGCCCCTGCTCCGCGGCCGCCCGCGCCGCGTCCTTGCGGCCCGACGCGCCTCCCCCTCGGGGCCCCCGCCTCGCCCGCCGCCGCCGGGCCCCGCCCGGTAAGTCCACAGCCCGCCCGTGGGGGCACCGACCTCCCTCTCAAAGTTTCTCTCCTCCGGCCCCGGAGTCGAGGGGCCGCGGGGGGATCCGGCTCCCGGGAGGTGGGTGGGGTCGGGGAAGTTTGAGCCCAAGGCTGCCGGGCGCTGCCCCGTCCTTGGGGGAGTTTGGACGCGTCCACGCGGAAGGTTCGGCTGCGGGAGCCGGACCGAGCGCTGGGAGCCCGCTCGGCTGCGGGCGGGGCGGGCGGGGCAGCCCTCCTCCCGCGCTCTCCCCGCCGAGAGCCGCAGAGGAGAGCGGCGGCCGCGGGCCCCTGCGCCCGCCGGCGCCGCGCCCAGCCCCTCTGTCCTGCCCCCGGGACGCCCCCCGCCCTCTCGCCCGCCCCGCCCGCCGGAGCGGTCTCCGCGGGGGTTCTCTCGCCCCGTGTCAAGCTGAGGGGACGCCCGGCCCGCCGTCGTGGGAGGTGGGGGAGACCCCGGGTCGGGAGGCGGGGGGCAAGACCGCGGGGACTGGCGGGAGGCGAGGGCCGGGAGGAGCTGGGACCCGGGCGCCCCTCGCCTGGCTCCGAATCTCATGACTCAGCACGCCCTAGGGCGCCCCGTCCCGGCTTCAGCGCGTCCCCGGGGCTCTTAGCCGGGCGAGTGCAGACAGCCCAGCTCCCCTCTCTGGACTCCTATTTACCTTCCCGGTTGGAAGTCCCCCTTCCCCTGCCTGTGTTCCCACCCCCCGCCCCCTGCCACAGGGCTTTTATTTTTTAGCTAGAACGAGGAGCTGTATCTGTTCCCCCCACCACTGCTCCCGCCCCCTTCTCCTTCTCCTTCTCCCTTTCCATCCCCGCATTCCACAGGTGTCTCCCGGACACCCCCACCCATGGCTGTGTGGGCCGCACCGCTCCCTCTGCAGTGTCTTCCCCCGTCTCCTGTAGAGCGGGAGTAGGTGATCCTCCCCAGGCAGCTGGAAGAAGGGAGCACAAGGACAGAGGCTGCACTGGTCCAGGAGGGGCCCCTGCAGTGTGGAGGAAGGGCAGAGGCCAGAGGTGGGCAGGGCCAGGTCGGGATGGGGGAGCAGGAGGAGGAGGGAGCCCTTAGGATCTGGGAGCACTCCGGAGACCAGGAAGCTGGGCTGGGGTCTGAACTGGACAGCCGGAGGGTGCCCTTCCCCCTCCCCTACTGCTGCTGCCCTGAGGGGCCTCTCCCATGAGCTATAGGTCGTCCTCCAGTCCTCCATCCAGTCTGTCCAGCTCTGGTAACCTGGGTGCTTCATCAAAGGGGGTGACAGTGAGAACCAGGGCTTCTTGGAATCCTTCTGGCCGTCTATTCTGCTTAGGACCAAGTCCAGCTTTGGAGCTGCTAGAAACATCTCTGACTAGCAGAGGTGCTGAAAAAAATAGCCCTGCCCAATTCCCCTAAGGCCAGTCCAGAGGGGCAGGTGGGAGGAGGCAGGGCGGGCTCTGATGCAGTGGGACGTGCCTGGCATTCTGGCCCTGTGGAGCAAGTGGTGGCCTGGCAGCACTGCAAGCTGCAGTTTGTGTCAGGGCCCTAGGGGTGAGTCAGCGTCAGGGGTCCACACCTGGCACAGTGCAGCCTGGCCCAGGGAGTGCAGCCCCAACCCTTCTCTTCCTAGGCTCCTGGGGAATGGCCAGTACCAGCGGAACCCCCACTTACGAGCCCCTTTTCCTGATGGTGGCCAGCCTCTGTCCTGCTTGACTGCCAGCACATACCTGGCTTCATCCTCTAGGACTCCCCCCAGAGGCCTGGCTTTTGCTGGGGACCTCTTGGACTTAATCCTCATCTTCTTCCCTTCCCACCTTGCCCAAGGAGGAGCAGGGGAGCTTCGGGAAAGCTGAGGAGAGGGAAACAGAAGTGCTCCAATTATAGCCCTGCATAGACCCGTGTGACTCTCCCTCAGAGGAGACCAGACCACTTTTGTGAGTCAAGCTTTGCCCTACAGCCCAGGAGCTTTACCCAGGCTACTTGGGAGTTGGGGGGGGGGGTTCTGCAAGAACATTTCTTTTTTTGGGGGGGTTGACATCCACAGAACAGAATCAAGGGAAGGGAAGGTGCTGGTGTTTATAATCATTGCCCTTCCCCTTAGAATAACTGGCACCAGCCTTTGTCTTAGGACTGGACCTGGTTCTATCCCTGGGCAGAGCAGGTGCCTTGCTGAAGACCTGGCAGGACCAGAGAGACCCCTCTGGAACTGGGTCTTGGCTCTCCTGATCTCACATTGCAGCTGGAGCTCATTCTAGCCCTTTCACCATCGAGCAGCTTCCCAGCAGATGTGGCAGGGCTGTCCTTGACGCTGCAGAGATTTGGCGGTGGGTGGACCTTGGAGGTGGCTAGAGAAGTCTCTTTCCTGTCCACTCCAATCCCTGAGGGCCAGGATTCCCCAGTGTGTCCCAGGCCATAGGCAAGCCTGATCTGGAGGGGCCCCTTCTGCCTCTACCTGAACTTTTTCCTAGCTCAGTTGGGTTTCCTCTTTCTTCCCTACCAAGCCTGTGTAGCTCTCTCCAGGGAGAGTAGATAGAGGAGCAGTGAGTGGTCTGGAAGCAGGGGTACAGTGAGGATGGAGGGGGAGGAGGCTCAGTGGCCTAGAAGAATGGTTCCTCCTTTCCTTCCCTGGACAGAAGCATCTTCATGGATGATCGAAGGCTGCAGATGAGCAGAAACACTGCTTCACTTGGCTTTAGGATTTTCTGTGTAAACTTTCCTGATCTAGGCAGGTTCTACTGAAGTCAGACAACACAGAAGGTCCAGGGGACAGGGATACTCTTTAAAAACTGAAATAGGCCTGGGCGCAGTGGCTCATGCCTGTGATCTCGGCACTTTGGGGGGCAGAGGTTAGAGGATTGCCTGAGCCCAGGGGCTCGAGACCAGCCTGGGCAACTTGGCGAGATGGCATCTCTACAATAAGTGAAAACATTCCAGGCGTGATGGTGTATGCCTGTAGTTCCAGGTACTTGGAAGGCTGAGGCAGAAGGATCACTTGAGCCCAGCAGGTCGAGGCTGCAGTGGCCTTGAGCATGCCACTGCACTCCAGCCTGGGCAATAGAGTGAGACTCTGATTCAAAAAAAAAAAAAAAAAAAAAAAAAAAAAAATATATATATATATATATATATATGACATAGTTGTTTGTTTGAGGTGAAGATTTTTTTCCTTTTTTCTTTTTTGGTTTTTTTTTTGTTTTGTTTTTGACGGCACAAGTCATTAGCAAAGGGCCCATTGAGTGCTTTTAAAGGAGGATGGGGTGAAGATTACATGAATTAAGGGGTTTAGAATAGTCCCTGGCTGGGCGCAGTGGCTCACGCCTGTAATTCCAGCACTTTGGGAGGTGGAGGCAATGGGATAGCTTGAGCCCAGAGGCTGGAGACCAGCTTGGGCAACTTAGCAAGACCTCATCTCTACAATAAATCAAAAAAACTAACCGGGTGTGGCAGCACGCACCTGTAGTTCCAGCTACTTGTAAGGCTGAGGTGAAAGGATTGCCTGAGCTCAGCAGGTGGAGGCTGCAGTGGCCATGAGCGTGCCATTGCACTCCAGCCTGGCCGGAGAGTAAGACTCCAAAAAGAAAAAAAAAAGAACAGTGACTGACACGTGGAAGTGCTATGTGAGAGTTCTCCATCATTATATGGTCTACGGGCACCTCGCAACCTTTTCCTGCCCCCAAACAGGACTTTTTCTTGGGGTTTCCAGCTGGAGTGAGCATGTACCACCTCTGTTATTCCTTTTTTTTCTTTTTTTTTTGAGTTGGAGTCTCACTCTGTCGCCCAGACTGGAGTGCAGTGGCAGCCTCGACCTGCTGGGCTCCGGCGATCCTTCCGCTTCAGCCTTCTGAGTAGCCAGAATTACAGGTGCGCGCTACCACACCCGGCTAATTTTTTTGATTTATTGTAGAGATGAGGTCTCGCCAAGTTGCCCAGGCGGGTCTCGAACCTGCAGGCTCAGGCAATCCACTCACCTCAGCCTCCCAAAGGCGCGGGATTACAGGCTGAGCCACCGAGCCCGGCTCACCTCTGTTATTCTTAAAAACTCAAGAAAAGGAGCTGCTATAACTTCCTTGGTGGTCATTCTAGAATTTTGTCCCTCTGATTCTCAGACAGTTCTTTATGCCTATGGAGTCGTTTCTTGCCAGAGCTTGGTTTCTGGGAAGAATTTGTCCCAGCAATCCTTCATTTTCATCCCTGGAACTGACAAGTTCAAGGAAGTAGCCAGAGTGATGGTAAATTTGGATCCAGGCCAAGAGGGACCTCACCAGTCACTGTGAGTCTTGACTGCAAGGAGGACCAGCTGCCAATCCCCTCCCCAGAAGAGGCTGGGTCTAAAATGAAATGTCAAAAAGGATTCCCCAAATCCACAGTAAGCAAGAGATACTGAAAAAGTTTGTCCTTGGAGAATTTCCAAACAAGTACAGAGGTCCCACCTGGCTGAAGGCCAGGGATGAGGAGGTTGGATTCCGGAGACCCCGTCCAGACCTTGCCACTCAGGAAAGTGGGATGTGAGTTGCTGGGTGTGTTACAAATGGCCAATGAACCTCATCATTTGATGCTACTAAGCAGCCCCCAAATCAGGGCATCGGGGCCAAGGAAGAAGGGGAGTTACCCTGCTGTTGTAAAGCCAGGAGTGGCCCCTCTTTGACCACTTTATCTAGGGACCTTGGACTTTCAGCTTTTACTGTAGGCAACACTAACCACGAGAATTAAGAAAAGCCAGTAGCCATATGGGTCATGCACACAGGGAGAATTCAGACCCTCCTTGTCACCCCACCCCTGCCTCCTGCCCACCCATTCCATGATAAAGTGGTTCAGAAAGATCTTTCACATCTCATCTTCACAGTCCTTGGTGCCATCATGAGGTCTCCATGCAGCCCTCACTGTCACCATTTGATGATGAAGAGGCAGGCTGGGCGTAGTGTCTCAAGCCTGTAATCCCAGCATTTTGGGAGGCCAAGGTGAGAGGATTGCCTGAGCTCAGGGGTTTGAGACCAGCTGGGCATCTTGGTGAGACCTCATCTCTACAGTAAATCAGAAAATAAGCCGGGTGTGGTGGCACATGCCTGTGGTTCCAGCTTCTTGGAAGACTGAGGCAGAAGGATCGCCTGAGCCCAGCAGGTCAAGACTGCGGTGGTGCCCGTGAACGTGCCACTGCACTCCAGCCTGGACACCATAGTGAGACTCTGACTCAAAAACAAACAAACAAAAAGACAAGGAAGAGGCAAAGGCCCAGAGAGGTTGCATGACTTGTTCAGAACCTCCAGATTGTAGGTGCTTTGGGGTTGTTGGGGGCTTTCCAGACCATTGTAACCGAGTGGTCAGAACTTCTTCTCCCCTTGTTCCTCATCAGCTCTACCTACTGCATGGACCCAGAGAACGTGGGTGCAGATCCTCAGGATGAGGTCACTGACTGACGCTTTGAGTACAAACAGGAGACTGGCTGATTGAAATCAGGCAGCAGCCTTTAAAGAAATTAGGCAGTAATCCCTTGGAGAAATTGGATCAGCTCTCCCTCCCTGGTGTTGGGTTTCCTTGGGCCTTTCTGTAAGGACTCTGACGTCTTCTTCAGGAAGATGGGGCCCACCCTGGATCTGCCCCCAGCCTCAGCATCTCTGTCTGTAATGGTGTGCTGATGTCATCAGTACCTGAAGCCTCTGCAGTTTCCCACTTTGGTAATTAAATGGCTCCTCTGAAGCCCAGCAGCAGCAGCTGTGTGTGTGTGTGTGTGTGTGTGTGTGTGTGCACATGTGTGTACCCGTGCGCATGTGTGTACCCGGTGTACATGTGTGTGCACATGTGTGCATGTATTGGAGGTTCTAGGGGTGGGTTGGAGAGAAGGACTCCCAGCCAAAGTAAGAGAAATGGGAGTGAGTTGGTGTGTGACTGCTTCTCTCCTTCGGAGATTCCAGGCTTGGGAAGTTAGACCCCATGGGACTCATAGTCCAAAAGCCAACCCTCTCATGCAGGGGCAGTTTGAGTCCAAACGCCCTCTGAACCAATGCGTCCTGTTCCTTTCTGGCTTCCTGCTTTCCTCCTCCGTTCCCCCAGCTCCCTCCTAGATGCACTCAGCACCTACTCTGTAAAAGGCTCAGGGATGTGAAGAGGAGCTCAAAATAACTATGTCTCCTCTATCGGCCTTGGAGCTCCCAAGGGCAGGGCGTGGGTTCCTCCTCCTTTCCTGGGTCCTCTAGCACCCACAGTGGAGCTCTGCCGCTGAGAGCTTTTGTGGTGGCTGGTGCAGGGTGACAGGGCTCCCAGATGCTCTCCAACCCCAGGACAGCTGCCTGCCAGCACCAGGCTTTCCTCAGTTCATGGAGCTTTCTTCACTTCCTCCCTTTCCCTGCAGAGAAACTAAGAAGCCCAAGGGCTTCAGCTCTGGAACAGTCTGGGACTAGGGGAGGACAATGGCCAGGCAGGAGTCAGGGCAGCTCCCCTGAGGCATTTGTGAGGACCTGGTGCCTCTGAGTGGGCAGGGAGTCCGACACAGAGGACCTGACAGGGCTTCCCATAATTGGGCTGATGCGGTGTCTCTGGAATTTAGCAATTAGAGGATATTGCAATTAGAGACGGCATTTACCCATGACTACTCTATGCATCTTAATACAGGGTGTGAGTGGTTGTAACTTGCCATTGACATTAGGGAGCCAGAAAATAGAAGGGAGTGGAGAATGGGATGGGGAAGGGTGATGCTAGGAGCTGCTTAACTCTTTCCATCCCAAGTAGTCTGAGGGAGTGACCTGGAGGTGACTTGGGCCAAGACCCAGCAGCCCATCGCATTTGCAAGAGGTGACAGAGACAGAATCTCTGCAGCTCACCTGGGTCTCCCACACTTCTTCAGCTCAGGTAGGGTCAGGTGCAGGCTTCTTGGCAGGGGCTGAGGGCGTGGTCATGGAGGCCAAGAGGAAGAGGCTGCAGGGGAGAAGGCTGTCTTCCGTTTTCTGCTCAGCTGTGGAGAAACAAAGAGAAGAGTTGTAACCAATTGCAGTGGAGGGTGTGTGTGTGTGTGGCGGCGGAGAACACCTTGTACCTTCCTCTCCCCTCCCCCTTTTTTCTCTCTTCTTTGCACTTCCCCTCCTCACTCCCACTCCTAGCTTCAGTTTCTTCTGAGACAAATGAGGCAGATGTGTTAGGTGCTTGTTTGTTCCCTTCCAGGACAGAAATGGCTTCCCCAAGGTCAGCCAGTGCCCTGAGCTCCAAAGACCCTCCCAGAGAATGCCTCCTCCCTGACAGGTTTGAGAGATGCATCTTTTCCTCACCATTGACTCCTGTCTGAACTAATGGTCCAGATATGTTGGGCATGTCCTGTTCTGAAAAGTGACCAGGGAAGCAGCTCTCACGCTGGTCATAAAAGGAAGTCCTTTCTGGTGTGTGACCTTCCCTTCTTGGCTATACCCTAACTCCCTAGAAAGGAGGAAAGCTGTGAGGCAGCCGGAAGGGGGCCTTGAGGGGGTCCTGGGGGAGGGTGGTGGAGGTCTCTGAGGACCCTTGTTGTCTCGTGCCTCCTGTGTTATTTGGAGAAAAGCATGTTTAACAAACACAGTCCTTTACTTCCATCCTCCTTGGGGCTGCCAGGCTCCCATGTTCATCATCTGCCATGGATCCCTCATTGTGCCAACTCAGAGGGACCCAAGTCGCTGGCCCAATAATGGGGGCCTGAGATGAAGTGCCAGGAGGGAGGGATGGAGACCTGTGAGCAGGAGAGGAGCATCCCATGCCTTAGTAGTATAGGGAGGATGGACAAGAACCAGTGCAGTTAAGTGCTCTAGGATCCTGGAAAGCTGACCTGGAGCTGAGATCCATCCTCACCACCAGAAGCCCAGAAAAGTCAGAGGTGAACCCCAGGCCACTCAAAGGTGGCTTGTGGCTAGGATCAGTGTTAGCAGGAAGCATGGAGCTAATTGGCAGCGGGAGGGCTCCCTCTCCCATGAGGAGGAAAAGGCATCACTTTAATAAGGCTGCCCTGGTTCCAAATCAATCCTGGCATGGCAGGAGGCAAAGGGGGAAGCACAGCCGAGAAATAGGATTCGCTTTTTGATGCTGGGAATTGTGCTGGCTGTGGCCGCTGCTGTGGGAGACAGGGAAGAAGTGAGGACTGAGCCTGCCGATGGCAACCCAGCCCCAGAGGTCTGAGGGAGGCCTGGCCCCCTACTATCAGGACTGCTGGAAGAGGGGCAGCAGGGGTGCCTAGGGGCAGGCAGTAATCGAAGCCAAAGTCCTCACCACTACAAGGCTAGGAGGTGTCCTCAGGCTTTCCCCGGAGTAGATGGTAAACCCAAAGACCGCAGGAGGTACAGTGATGGGGAAGGGGGAAAGGAGATGCCCAACACCGCCCAGGCCCAGGCCCCACAGCTGTGTGTTCTGTAGGGCACAACTAAAAGAGCATGTGTGTGGCTGGGATCAGATGGCCTCAGTTCAAACTAAGACAGCCACTTCCTGCCTGTGCATCCCTGGTCAAGTTACTTAAACCTTCTGAGCTTCAGGGGCCTTATCTGAAAATAGAAATAGTAACACACAGGAAACATACCCTTGTGAAGACTGCATTACAGTAGTTCTCGAGGTATGGTCCATGGGTCCCTAAGAGTTATTCAGGAGAGGATCCATAAAGTCAAACTAGTTTTCACAATAATACTAAAGTTATTTGCCATTTTTACACTTGACAGTGATGATACTGAAGCAATGGTGAGGGAAACTGCTGGTACCTTAGCATGAATGAAGGCAGTGGCACCAAACGGTATTTGTCATTGTATCTGTCTGCACAACGCATCTGCTAACAAATAAATCACTGAAGAAATGCCAATTCCACTTAAGAGTATCTTCTGATGAAGCAGAAAAGATTATAATTGTATTGACCGGGTGTGGTGGCTCATGCCTGTAATCCCAGCACTTTGGGAGGCAGAGGCAAGAGGATTGCCTGAACCAGGGGTTCGAGACCAGCCTGGGTAACTTGGTGAGACCTTGTCTCTATAATAAATCAAGAAAAATTAGCTGGGTGTGGTGGTGCGCACCTGTAGTTCTAGCTACTTGGAAGGCTGAGGCAGAAGGCTCACTTGAGCCCAGCAGGTTGAGGCTATAGAGGCTATGAGCATGCCACTGCACTCTAGCCTAGGCGATAGAGTAAGACTCCTACTTAAAAGGAAAAAAAAAATTTTTAATTGTATTAAATTTGGACTCTGAAGTACGCATCTTTTTATTATTCTTCATGATGAAATGAGAAGTACACATGAAGCATGTCTGCTGCATACTAAAATACAATAACTTCCCAAATAGATAATACCAAAGCCTGTGCATCTGTCTGAAATGCAAGCCGAGCTAGCCACTTTTTTCATGGAACACCACTTGTACTTGAAAGAACAACTAACTACAGTTATTCATACTTGGGTGTCAAGCAAACATTTTTCCAAAATGAATGAAATGAGCCTGTCACTTAAAGAAAAACAACTGACAGTATTTGTTGCCAATGATAAGATCAAGCTTTCAAGCAAAAGCTAGATTTTTGGGAAACTCATATCTATTACTAGGAAAAGGACTTCTGAGATAAGATCTGTGGGAAATATTAGTGGATATGATTTGCTAATATTGTTTGATGCAAGTTGCCAATATTTGAAAGATATACAACACTGAGCAAACCAGTATCTTCCAAGTGATAAATGCATGATGTTACAAAATCATGGTAAAAGATCCATTCCAAGTTTAATGTTTCAGATTCCCCATTGCAGCTAACCTTTAAGGAACTACTGCTTGTTGAGTGTTGTTGATCTGAAAAGGCTTGCTAAATTCTCCTTCTTTTCCGACTACATATCTGAGAGAGGCTGAATTTTCTTTCAGACTTCAAAGTAACTTATTGCAGACAGATTGGGTATAGACGCTGGTATGGGAACCCAGCTACCGTCTAGTAACCAGACATTAAAGGGATTTGCAAAGATATCAGATAAGGCCTTCTTACTTCTTACTAAAGTGCCAGCTAGATTTTTTTTGGTCTCGGAAAATAGGGTTACTTTTTATTAAAATGCGTTATGTTGACATGAAATAGGTTTACAGTTATTTTTAAAACTAATAATCTAGACATTTTTCAGTTTTAATTTCAAATATGGTAAACATTGATAGATATAACTCACATTAGTAAATGGGTCTTGGAACCAAAAAGTTTCAGGACAGTCATCCTAGGTGAAGCCCAGCACATAGCTTGGTACACAGTGAGTGCTGGGTAAGGACTGCTTGCTCCCCCCAGAGTGCCAAGCTTCCCAGGATTTGGCACCACAGGGCAGAACTTGAAGGCTTTCCCTGTATCTCAGATGTCTGGGGTCAGCCTGGCAGCCTCATTGAACAGCCCAGGCCAGAGCTGCACAGCCAGGGTGAAAGAACTCAGGGAGCACCCAGCCCACAAGCTCCCAGGGATGAGACTCCTCCCAGGGCTGCCTGGGGAGAGGAGCTTTTCTTGGAGTTGGGAGAGAGGGGTATCCAGGGAGAGTTTCCCTTAACTGCCCTCGCACCTGCTTTCACCAGAGCAACTCTGCCTTTATCTGACTTGCATGTCAGCGTTCTTAATATTGGCATTCACTTAAGCTTCTGTTTAAAGAAAGGTGTTTGAGGCAGATTTATTTATTTATTTATTTTTTAATCAGGGTCTCAGTCTGTCACCCAGGCTGGAGTGCAGGGGCACAGTCACGTTACGCCGCAGCTTTAACCTCTCGGGCTCAGGTGATCCTTCTGCCTCAGCCTCCCAAGTAGCTGGAAAGACAGGTCTACACCACCATACCTGGCTAATTTTTTGTAGAGACGATGTCTCACTATGTTGCCTAGACTGGTCTCAAACTCCTAAGCTCAAGCGATCTTCCCTCTTCAGCCTTCCAAAGTGCTGGGATTAGAGATGTGAGCTGCTGTGTCTGGCCAGTTTGAGGATTTTGAAAGACTTAAAAACTTTATAGTCTAAACCTTTATTTTGCTGACAAGGTCCGGAGAGGGAACGTGGCTTCTCAAAGATTATATGGGAAGCAGTCAATTCAGCAGTGATCAAGACAAAGCCAACCCATGAGACCATGTTAGAATCTGTCTCAGCCTGTAAAGCCCGTCGTCTGTGCAGTGGGAACTCAACAAATATTCAACAAATGGATCAAAATGTCTCCTTACATATGATTTCATTTCATCTTTATAATAAGCTTGAGCTATATTGAGGTATAATTTATAGACCATACTGTTCACCCTGCCATCTCAGGGTCTGTCTGCAGTACAACTCCCAGTACAGACAGGAGGAGCCAGAGGGAGAGGAAACACTCGGGGGTGCTTGGAGGGGGAAGGATCAGGGACAACCTCCAAGGAAAAGCATCTAAGGTCTCACTGCCCCTCCCCCTAGGAAAGTTCAATCTGCTCAATTGACCCTTCTCAAGGCAGGGAACCCCCCCCCATCTTTTACTATGTCTAGGTCCTTCCCTATTCCTGGTCTAAAATAGCCATTGGAAGCAGCCCCTACAGAAAGGCGTCTTGACAGCAGGGCAGTCAAGGAAGACCAAGTCAGGGAAGGAGCCATGTGCCAGGGCAATCAATTACCCAGCCCTTAGCCCGCTGAGGAGCTGAGACACTCGTGCTCCTGTGAAGCCAGGCGTTTATGAGCAGACACCTGACTTGTCTGAAGGTGGCTCTTCCACCGTCCTCTGAAGGCTCCCTGCTCTTCCCTCCACTTGTCCTCTCAGCATGAACTGACCACATTCTCAGTGCTGGAGACACGAGAGCCACGGAAGAGGCCCAAAGACTGCCTGGTCATCTTGTGGGAAGAGCAAACATCTTGGAGGTCAGGGTGTTAAGTCTTATTTACAACAGGTAGACTTCCAGACTCACCAGGCAGCACAGGAAGGCGAACAGTAAGAGGAAATGGGCATTCGGTATAGCAAGAGGAATGTGGGTCTAACCGTTAGGGGTTATCAGTGTTCAGGACTGATTTTACTTCCTGGAGATTGTACTTCCCAGCAGATGACCCTTGGAGAGCGGACTGCGGGTGCCTATTTGTGGGAGAGTTTAATTCTGAGAGGGGCTGGGTTCCAGAACTCCTCTGCATTCACCAAGCTGTGTTGGTAGGAACAGTCCCCAAATTGGACTGGCATGACCAGTTCTAGAGAGAGCCTTGTGAATACCAGCCTGTGGTGGGGCATTCGTCCTCAGTCCCTGAGCAATGGACTACCTGATCCCCTCTCTGCAGTGTGTAGCCCAGGGAAGCGTGGCATTGGAGGCAGACAGACTTGACTCAGGATGTTGATTCTGCCACCTACTAGCAGTATAACTCTGGGGATGGTTGTCTTTCTGAGACTTACTGTTGTTCTCTGTAAATGGCAGAAATATATTATATGCTCTAAAAGTGGATTGTAGTGATAATTGTGCAATGTTGTAAATTTACTAAAAATCACTGAATTATACTGGTACAAGTCTGGGTAATCGATTGCCCTGGCACATGGCTCCTTCCCTGGCTTGACCTTCCTTGGCTGCTCTGCTGTCGAGGTGATCATTTTAGACCAGGGATGGGGAAGGACCTAGACATAGTAAAGGATGGGAGGTTCTCTGCCATGAGGAGGGTCACTTGAGCAGATTGAACTTTCCTGGGGGGAGGGACAGTGAGACCCTGGACACTGTTCCATCGAGGTTGTCCCTGATCCTTCCCCACCCCCAGCACCCCTCACTGTGTTTCCTCTCCCTCTGGCTCCTCCTGTCTGAACTGGGAGCTGTCCTGCAGACAGACCCTGAGAAGGTGGCCATCGGCAAGGGAGAACTCAGTAGTGAATTTGGAAGTGCTTGGAGGCAGGTGGAGCAGCCTCCTTGGGGTAGGGTTTTGTTTGTTTGTTTGTTTGTTTATGTTTTCTGGCTTTATTGGGGTGTAATTAACAATCAAAAACTGTATGTCTTCAAGACGTACAATGCAATTGTTATACATGTACATTGTTTAATGATAAAATCAATCAATATACCCATCACCACTCATAGTTATCCTGGGGGGGGGTTTGAGGACACCTGAGGCAGGTTGGAACCCCTGGGACTCTCAGTTCTGGAGCACAGGGCTCTGACCCTTTCTCTCCAAAATAAACTACACAGATTCCCCAAACAGCCCTCTCCAAGGTCTACTTTCTTTTCTTTTCTTTGAGTCACAATCTCACTCTGTCACTCTGTTGTGAGTGCCGTGGCATACTCACAACCACCACAGCCTCCATCTGCTGGGCTCAGGTGATACTTCCACTTCAGCCTTCCACATAGCTGGAACTACAGGCATATGCCACCACGCCTGGCTAAGTTTTTGATTTATGGTAGAGATGAAGTCTTGCCAAGTTGCCCAGGCTGGTCTCGAACCCCTGAGCTCAGGCAATCCTCTCACCTCTGCCTCCCAAAGTGCTGGGATTATAGACGTGAGCCACCACACCCAGCAGGGTCTACTTTCAAAGAGTATTTCCTTTTGTGGGGTTCATGGCACCTCAGGGCACTGGCTCAGAGTAGGAAAGACTCATAACTGTACACAAACACACACAGACAAACAGACCATACATAGCTCTTGGCAGGTTGCCCACGGGCAGAAGTATCTCCCTCTCATATTCCTTGGAAATTGAGGATGAAATTGAACCTGAGGTTTTATCTCCAGTTGGGAGGAGACTGTTCTGGTGACTCTGGCCCACTTCCTTAGTCTATGTACCACTTCTCGGTAGGGCTCAGGATTGCTCTGGGTGGGTCCTAGGCGGGTTCTGGCTCAGTGCTTGGCATTTGTGTGCTTTGCTTGCAGACTTTGGACCTGTGGCTTCTCCCCCAAACCTCTGCTGCCTTCCCAGACCCTGCGGCAGCTGCCATCTGCCATTAGGAGCTAATGCCCTCAGTGAAGTTTGCTTGGCTGTGACTGTGGGCTTAGTACTTTCTGGAGGCAGCATTGTTCAGAACTGTGGTCTGCAGCAGCAGGGGGCTTAGTGGGAAGGTGAATGAGGCAGGGTGTCTTGGACCAATGCTGGGGCTCCAGTCACTGCCCTAGCAACAGAGGTGGTGGGGGAAAGGATGGTGGGTAAAAAAGGTATGTAAGAAAGCATGTAGACTCATGAAATTCTTGCACCAGCATGAAGGGCTCACCTGATCCCCCTGCTTCAAACATACCCCATAGTCCTAAGATGCCTTCTTGTATCCAAAGTTCTTTGGAAAAGGAAGACTTGACATTACTTGTTCTCCCTTCTCAGTGTTGGAGCTGGGACCAGAAGCTGGGAGCCCTGGGCCTGCAGCCTTTCACCTATGTGACACTGGCCAGGCCCCTATGTGACTCAGGGTTACCCTTTCATAGGCCCCCACTCACTCACTCATTCATTCATTCATTCATTCATTCATTCATCCTAGCAACACATATACATGGAGCAAGCACTCTGCAGACTACAGTGGTGATGAAGACAGAATAGTACCTGCCCTAGTGGCCCTTACAGGCTAAGGAAGAAAGACATGAAACAAGATAATCACACAATTGAATATTTAGTTACAATCATGATAATTGGCATAGAGTAAAAAGAAGGTGCTTGATGCACCAACGGTTTATCATGGAGGCCTAGCAGGGTGGGGAATGGTGGGTGCATGGCCACCATGATGCATGAACTGTGGAGGGGCCACAGGCATTCCCAGGCCTTCTTGTGGGGAGTCAGGTCTATACCCTGGCACCGCTAGGAGTGTGTGTGCCTGGCACCTTCCTGTAACACCACCCCTTTCAGGGCAAGGTCCAGGGGAAGAGTTTGGAGCTGGAGACAAGATTTGGATTATAGAGAAGACTGGCTCTCCCTCTAGTTTCCCAGGTGACATTGAGCTTGTCACTTCTCCTCCTTGTATCTGTTCCTTCCTCTATAAAATTAGGGGATTTGACTAGAAAATCCCTGAAGTTTCTTCCCAGAGTCCCAGAAATGCATCAGAGGTTTCCAAAGGCCAACTATAGTTCTAGTCTTCTGCTGGAGACTGAGAAAGGCATTTAGAAACAGGCTGGAGCCGGGCTTGGTGGCTCAGTCTGTAATCCCGCGCCTTTGGGAGGCTGAGGTGAGTGGATTGCCTGACCCCGCGGGTTCAAGACCCACCTGGGCAACTTGGCGAGACCTCATCTCTACAATAAATCAAAAATTAGCCGGGCATGGTAGCGCGCGCCTGTAGTTCCAGCTACTTGGAAGGCTGCAGCGGAAGGATCACCGGAGCCCAGCAGGTCGAGGCTGCGGGGGCCGGGAGCGGCCACTGCACTCCAGTCCGGGCAACAGAGTGAGACTCCAACTCAAAAAAAAAAAAGAAACAGGCTGGAAAGTCTCCTTGGCCTTTCACTCCAGAGAGCAGGGAGGAGGGGGAGAAGAACATACTGAGTCAGGAACCATGGCCCTTTGGTATCACCAATGGAGCAGTGGGCATGATAGGTGCACCCCAGAATGACTGGAATCAGGGATGGAGACACAACAGAAGGCTGCTCTCATGCACTGAGGGTGAAACAAGCAATGGTTGAAAATTGCAGCAAGCAGAGTTTAGATTAGATATTAGGCAGCACTTTTTGGCCTGTGGTACTGAGACATCTGGCAGGTGATCAAAAGGGTGTAAGGGAGAGTATGATAAAGATGTCCCAGAAAAGCAGAGAAAGGCTTTCAGAGGGAAATGTTTTGCATGGAGGCAGGGGCGATGGATGACCTTACAAGGTCTCTTCCTCAGACAAGTCCATGAATCTCTTCTCCTCACGTTGCCACTGATGTCAGCGCCGTCTGGATGTCTGAGAGGAAGATGTCAGGTCCCCTTGGAAATGAGTTTTTGAGCATAAACTATCCCCAGTTCACATCTTTCGATGACACATGTGGCTAACTGTGCAGTTGTCACACTCAATCAAATCGAGTCCAATTACACCTTTGCTCTCTTGTCCTACTGTGATATAAATATGGCTTCTGAGAAGTGTATTAGTTGTTGGCAATGTGGGAGCTGGGGTGGCTGGGTTTAGGGGTGAAGGGAGGCCAGGGAGTTTTAGAGTGTTTCAGACCCAGAAACAAAGGCTGGAGATGGGCTCCTTGAGTGTGTGGGCTAGGACCACCCAGGGAGCCATCATCTCAGAAGGCCTCAAGGCAGTGATAACTCTTGCTCAGGATGATCGATCAGATGCTCTCCCAAGGGCCCTCTGCATACTCAGACTTTTTGTTATTATTACCAGTGGTCACAGGTTCTCCCTGTGTGCATGGGTGGGGTTTTTATTGTACTTGTGCATGTGTCTGCCTGAGGATTACAGAAGGTCTGATGACACCCTGCTTCCCACTTCCACTGAGGAAGATGTTCCACACCTTTAAAAATGATTCATAATGTCCAAAAGGCAATGAGCTTAACACACAGCATGAAGGATTGCAGGTAGATACAAGGAGGAATTTCTAAACACTAGACATTGTTAGACATTGTAACAGAAGATCAAGCAGGTGGTGAGACCTCCCTCAAAGAGAGAAATCTGGGATAAGATAGGCATTGGGAAAGGAAAAACTGGTCCTCAAGATTCCTTCCATCCCAGGGTTTATATGAGTCTGGGTATAGACATGCTGGGGAGAACTGAATGTGTGCACAGTTGTCAACCAGTTAATTTGTATTATTTGGATATATTACAGTGTTGGGGAGAAAAGGAGGAGGAGGAGAGGAGAGGAAAGGGAAGAAGGAGAAGGAGATGGAAGAGAAGGAGGAGAAAAAGGAGGAGGTGGAGGAAGGGAGGAGAAGGCAAGGGGGAGGGTGGGGGATGAAGTGAAAGAAGAGGAAAAAGGAGAAGGAGGAAGCGTTGGGGAGAGGGAAGAGGAGGAGGCGGAGGTGGTGGCGGAGAATAATGCTGGACATAATAGAGCTTAGCAGAGCGGAACCCCCTCCTTTATCAGTGCCATGATGTTATTGCTGGGGTAAGGGATGGTATGTGGCTGTGTGTGTATGAATTCAGTATCAGGAGAATTCAGTTACGAGAGTCAAACTTGCAACAGGGCCGGTGATCCCCGTCATGTGGGCAGGGCTACCCATTTATATTCAGGATATTGTACATATCCTGCTAAACTCCTTTGTGTGCGGTCTGTTTATGCATGCTGAATATTTGCCCTGCCAATAAGCCGCAATCATTTACCCTCAATATTCAAGGGAGAGTATAGACCCCCCAGACCTTGTGAAGAATCCAGCTTCTTGATTCTTCCAGCAGGGACTCCAGTCTGCAGCTCAGGATAGACTCAGCTTCTTTTTTTTTTTTTTTTTTTGAGTTGGAGTCTCACTCTGTCACCCAGACTGGAGTGCAGTGGCCACTCACGGCCACCGCAGCCTCGACCTGTTGGGCTCCCGCGATCCTTCTGCCTCAGCCTTCCGAGTAGCTGGAATTACAGGCATGCGCTACCACGCCCAGCTGATTTTTTGATTGATTGTAGAGATGAGGTCTCACTGCCCAGGTGGGTCTCGAACCCACGGGCTCAGGCAATCCACTCACCTCAGCCTCCCAAAGGTGCGGGATTACAGGCTGAGCCACCGAGCCCAGCACAGCTTCTTTTCTAACACCACTCTGATATCATTCCAAATGTTTCCAGGGTATCTCAGAGTTTATGCTAGAAAATACATAAACCTCACCTGAGGTTGCTTTGCCACCAACAGAGGAGGAATGGACACTGCATCTGTTTTTTGTTTGTTTATTTGTTTGTTTGTTTGTTTGACACTCTCCTATGTGTGATTCCAAGGACACACAGGAAGGTCACAGCCATGCTCCTGGTATTGGAGCTGTGACCTTGAAAGACCCTGATACCAAACCTCCAGCCTCTTGGAGAATCTTTCTAAACCATCCCCTGTTGTCCTGTTACCTACATATCCACCAAATTTCTCTTGGCCTTCTAGTGGTTTTCTTCTTAGGCAGTTTCCTCTTTGGCTACCAGCATCAGTCATGCTTCTCTGAAAAGACCTGTATCTTATGGTTGGGTGGCCACATTCAGTTCAAGGTGATGAGAAGAGGTGAGGGGTTGGGACTGTGCACTGTCCCTTCCTTGTGGTCTTGGACGTCTGCCTGTTTATCCCCTTGGAAGTAGTCTCTGCCTCCTTTGTGTAAATGGTCTCTGGATTGGTATCATCAGCTTGCCCTTGAACCTCCCATAGCGCCGTTGCAGTGCTGGAATCTCCAACCGTGCTTAGAAAACGCCACGGCTGCTCACGGCTGGGAGATTCAGGACCACGGACAGAGCCCAGCGCAGCCCTCCTTTCCAATTTCAGAGGTAGAGTCTGGGCGAGGGGGGAAAACCAGTGTTGTCGATTATTATTTCTGCCCTTTACTGACTTTGAGACCTTGGCCAAACGAACTGTCTCCATAGGACCTGCTTTTCCATCTGTAAAATGAGGCAGATGAACTCCAAGCCCAAATACGCTATGGGACTGTCTATGACTGCCTTTCCCAGAAGGTCTTTTAAAGTAGTCCCAACCGGCAAGTCCTGGGTTGGGGTAGGGGCAGTTTAGCCTGTGGTTGATAGGAAGATATGACCTCAGGTCCTGCACTCTAGTTATGGTCTCACAAAGTCAGTGACTTGCTTCTTTCTCCAACTTGCTGAAATGTTTAGAGAAAGGACATGTTTCCTGTACTATTTATTCATCATTCCAGACACCTCATTGCCCACCCTACCCATAAGGCAAAATCTAGCCTGGATTGGTGGACAAGACAGGGTTTTGTGCAGGGGAGTAGACATGTGAGCTTGTCTGGGTATACAGCCTCCAAATGAGGCTGGAGCTGCATAGACACGCCTAGAGGGGTGAGCGCTATGTAGGGACTAGAGGGGAGAATTTTGGCTTCTCCAGCAGGGCACTAGAGCTGGGCTCCTCCCTCCATCACTCTGTCACAGTGACGCTGCCTCAGAAGGAGGGCTGGGCTGCAGGGGGAGCATCCTGCCATGGGAGGAGGTGGCATGGCTGGGTGGAATGGCACAGGACCAGATGTGAGGGGAGGGCTGGGCAGAGACTGGCAGCTCTCCAGAGCTCTGAGGGCTGGGGACGCCTGATGGTGGAAGAGAGAATAGAGTGCGAGGCGGTCACTGTGTTCTGTGTGTCTGTAGCAGGGCTGCACCACATTTCTGGCCTCTTGGTTCATCTGAGCAGGATCATTCCTCTGCTTCTAGGCCCTAGGAAACCTGTAGGGACGAGGGAGCTCTTCTCCTCTATCCTCTAGCTCCTTCTCTTTCCATCTTGCCCCATCTACACCTCTTTCTTGACCACCATGCTTGTCCCCAACTGAGAAGACAAGCCCTCCTTGCTTCCCTGTTTGGGGTACTTAGCCTGGGGCGGATGGCATAACTACCATCACTTGGGCTATGAGAAAGGCAGCTCAGGCTCAATATACTGAATGAGATCACGCAGAACCTCCCATCACTTGCCAAACACAAAGAAGGAAATTCCAGGCCATCTTTAGATCACCTCCTATCTCCCTTTGTGGTGCTTCTGCCCTTAGGCTCCCCTCAGAGATGCCAAGTGACCACCTACTGTCCTAGGTCATCCAGCTCTCCCGACTTCCCCAGAGCTGCTTGTCTTCTTCCCCCAACCCTGAGAACAGTCCTGGTATGTCTTATTCTGCAGCCCCAGGCACATATCCAGGCTGCCTCTTTGCCAGACACAGCACTCCTCCCAGCAAAAGGGCATCTGTTTGCTGAATAGGCAGTGATGTCTACCCCAAAGGGTGTCCAGACATGGTGCAGGCTGTTAAGCAAGGCTTCCCTGTGCCATTTATAATACCAGAGGGTTCACAGCCCACCTCACCAGCAGGCAAAACCAGTTATTGGGAATAGAGAGGGGCTGGGAGAAGTACAGGCAAACTCTTGTTTGGTGGTGAAGACTTTGTTGTGTGGATAGGTGAGGGAGAAGTAGGGGCTCACCTCTAAAACCAGGAGTACTCATTACTCAGGGCCAGTGCTGACAACTATTGTCCAGACAGGGGTGCAGTTCTGGGACCCAAGGCCAGCCTTGGGGAGCAAGTTGGATCCCATAATCCTACTGCAGCAAGCCCAAGGTTCTGGGTCCTAAAGAGAATTGATTCCACATCTTATCTTCTACAAGGCCTCGGGAGCACAAACTACTTGGAGACCAATGTTGACCCACCTTTGGGAAGACAATTCTAACAGACCTTGTCAGTTTCAGTTTAAACCCAGTGCCTCATTTAGTGCCTGGCACTTGAAAGATACTCAATAAATAGTTGTTGGATGAATGTTGAAAAATTAGAACTGTCCAGAGACTCAGTGCCTGCCTCGGGTGATGTGAGTGCCTTGTCCTTGGGCATACCTCAGCAGAGGACAGGTGACCATTAAACTGTCATGTGGTTGGGGGAACTCATGTGGCACTGAGGTATTGGGCTTAAGGGCCTTCCCCCTCTGGCTCTAAGAATCCATGGATGTGACCTCTTGTGAAGAAAGGATACCTCCAGAATGGGGCTGGAGCTGGGCTGGCAGTGGGCGTCTTACTCGGGTACATGCAGACAAGTACTTTCTGTCCAGCCACCTCCGCTATATCAACCTGCCACCAAGCCTGCTTGTCAAACTTGATAAAGAGTGTGTCTATTTCTCTTTTCTTGCAAATTCTTGTTTTGAGGCTCCTATGGCCCAGGCTCAGCTTGGCCTGTGACTCACTGGCCATCTGTTTGGTAGGGTGATACCCATCTGATGGCCGCATGTGCTTTTTGTAGGTGGGTACTTGGTAGGCCCATGGGGGGTGGGTAGGATATGGGAGAGGTTGCAGGTTTGCTTCCAGGGAGAGTGAAGGTAGGTGTGTGTAGGTCCCAGCTGCTCCCATGCTGTATCTCTGGCTCTGGCCCTGCTGGGGATGAATAATTGATGATGACTAATGGCTCATTGCTCCTGTATGAAATATTCAGCAGGGACCATGGCAGGTTTGTGTAATCAGATGTTTCATGCTGCCCTCCTGGTAGGTGTGGGACTCCTGGGTTTCCCTGACTCTCAGGGCCATGAGGTACAAGGGGGGTGCTTCCCCAGAGAGAAGTGGGTTCTGGGCAAGGGGCCTGTGGGGTAGCCTTCTCAGGACGTGCTTTACAGGGGAGGGAGTCCTTAATTCTGGGGGCTGGACTTGCCTCCTTTGTGGGGACACTGCCCATTGCTCAGAATGTTGGGGCACCATGAGAGGGCTCGCTAGTTGTAAACAAAGGAGCACATGCAGCCCCTGACTGTTTAAGGGAGGTCAGTAGGAGCAACCCCCTCGGGTGCCTTCCCACTATGGGAGCTTTTCTGTCCTCTCAATAAATCCTGCTTTCTCAAGAAAAAAAAAGAGGGGTCATTAGGATGCCGCTAGTGGGTGCAGAATGCAGAGAGACCCCTCCTCTTCCTCAGTGCTCCCTGCCCACTGTGTGCTTAAAAAAACCCTATAGGACCACCTTGTTATGCAGATGAGGAAGGGGTGCTCAGAGAGACTGCATGATTTGCCTAAGGTCACACAGCCTGTGACTTGTGGAACGGGGCTCCTCCCACAAGGCCTCTCCACAGAGCTATGTCTACAACCACAGTCCTGACTGTGGTCTCTTCTCCCCATCCCACACCCACCTCGCCTCCTCCTCCTCCTCTTTCCCACTGACTCTGTGGGAATGGTGTTATTGGGTCCCAGATGGAGTTACAGCCACAAGCAGGCATGTGTCTGAGAAGGCTGGCTGGTCCCTGATAGGGGACGGGTTACGGGAATCTCTCTCTCTCTCTCTGTGTGTGTGTGTGTGTGTGTGTGTGTGTGTGTGTGTGTGTGTGTGTGTTGAGGAGGGTCTGTGGTTCATCCTTATGCGTGTGATGCAGCATGCTCAATATGTGTATGTAGGGGTGTGTGCTAGTGTCCTCTTCCCTAGGGAGTTTGGGGCTAAGAACATTCCAGCCACACTAGCCCCTGCCCCTACTGGTTAGCTCAACAGGGAGGAGAGTGAGCCCCCTTTCCCTAGTAAGTCAGATCTAGGAATTCAGGGAGGAGACTGGGTCAGGATTTACCACTGGGAGGCTGGTACCACAGTGGTGGAGGGAGGTCTTTCCCTTGCTGGGGTTGGCCCTTGGAGCTGCTCCTGTGAGCACTGAACCTTTCCTGGAGCTCCAGGCCACATCTGGAACTCCATGTCCTGACTCCCCTCTGCAACACAGTCCCCCTGCCTCCCAGCACCGTAGGAGGCTGGGTGAGGAGGACACCCAAGGACACCCTACTTGAGGGATGAACATCTTACCTCAGCTCGTGCTCACCACTTCAGAAAGACCCCCCCAATGAAGGGCTGATGCCCTCAACTGTCTCTTTCGCCATCTCACAAGCTCCTTCCAATGTCAGGAAGTTCTTCCTGCTCTCTAATCTGAGGTTCTCCTGCTGCAGCCAAACATCTCTTCTTGTTCCTTGGGCTGCAGAGCTCTCTTCAAGGTCTCATGTAACATCACAGGCGTGGGAGACAGATGAGTAATGCTTGCTTAACAGAGAGGAAAATGCAATTCAGGATTTTGGGTTTCGAGCCAAATCCCTCTGTAGCTATCTCTCATCTCCTACTTGACACATTTCTCCGCTCAATACCTGGGCACTGTCCAGGGGGCCGAATCAGAACACCTTTGAAGAAGAAACAGAGAGGACCTGCCGGCTGTTCCCTGCCACAGGCAGTCCCAGCCTGTTCCAGACTCTCGACTGTGCCATCCCACTTGGGCAGACCAGAGTGTTGTAATGACAGGACCATCACTGCTAAGGAGTGAATACAAACCTCAGTGAGTTTTCACCACGTCCTCTCATGTCACCTTTCTAATGCTGGCACTGGAGAAGGGTTGAGGTAGCTGTGGGAGATCATGTTAGCCCATTCTACAGATGAGGAAACTGAGACTCAGAGAGTAAAGTGGCGTGCCAAATTTCACATTGCAGAGTGGGGTATGAAACCATGTTTTGGGGTCTACTCTGAAAGCTTAGCGTCTGGGTGTGGGGGGCAACAATGACCAGAAACCAGACTTTTGCTCACAAATGGGATCTCTGTGCCCTCAGCCTCAGCCACAGCAGGGGTCTGGCTGCCCAGAAGGGTGCAGGGTGGCACTGGCCCATGCTGCTGTCCGAGGCACTGTCTCCATCCCCTTCATATGCTGTCATAGTTGAGATGGCTGAAAAGACCTTTTTTTCTTGCTTATTTCAGCTTCAGTTCAGTGTTAAGTACAAAGAACTTGGCAGATAGGAAGGTAAAGGGAGGAAAAGGGTGTTTTTTTTTTTTTTTTTTGAGTTGGAGTCTCACTCTGTCGCCCAGACTGGAGTGCAGTGGCTGCTCCCGGCCACCGCAGCCTCGACCTGCTGGGCTCTGGCGATCCTTCCGCCTCAGCCTTCCAAGTAGCTGGAACTACAGGCGCGCGCTGCCATGCCTGGCTAATTTTTTATTTTTATTGTAGAGATGAGGTCTCGCCAAGTTGCCCAAGCGGGTCTCGAACCCGCGGGCTCAGGCAATCCACTCACCTCAGCCTCCCAAAGTGCAGGATTACAGGCTGAGCCACTGAGCCCGGCTAAGGGTGGCCTTTATGTCTCAGGTTCCCAAAGGGAAAAGTTACTACTATGGGAGAAGATCCATTCTTAAAACAAACCAACAAAAACAGAGCTTTTCTCGCACTTTCCTTCTAATCCCCCCTCATCTGAGTCACACATACCTTTGGCAGCACCATCCACAGGTTTTTCCTCTTCAGCCTCTGGCCAAGGGGAGGCCCGTCTTTCACAGAGCTGCCTCCTGTGTCCATCAGCCACTCAGTGATCATGCTCAGCTGAAGGTCTACTGCACACCTGACCCAGGGCTAGGCTCTAGGGGGAGAGAAGAGAGTGGCCCCATGGAGCAGCAGAGGTGTCTTCTCTGCCTTTGAGCACTGCAACAGAGGTTGAGAGTAACTCACATGGCGATGTAGGAAGTGACAGAAGACAGAACACAGACCTCACAGGGACAGGGCACTTAGTGTCAGATGGAGGGGGCTTATCCAAGACGTTGGGATTTGGGGACGTTGGGAATTTGAGAAAACCAAGGCCTGGATTAGTCATTGGGCCCTCAGAGGGGAGGGCACAAAAACTGGGCACACACCTGGCTGGCATCCTTGAGAATTCTGTCATTCATTTAGTAAACATTTTGTGGAGTGCACACAAAGGGACAGGCATTCCGCTAGGTCTTGGAGACATAAAGATGCCTCTGCTCTCCAGGGACTCACACATCAACAGGTCATTTCAACGTAGAAGGGCAAGTGTTAAGATGGATTTACCGGTTGCAGCAAGGTAAGGGAGGGAGCTGTCAGTTCTGCCCGGGAATCAGAGAGGACTTCATAGAGTAGGAAGTTGAGCTGTGCTTGAAGAAAGAGTAGGCACTTTCCAGACAGACAAGGGAAAGGAAATGGTTTCAAGCAGAGGGCATCACAAGAATAAGTTATTGGAGGTGTGAAGTCTCCGAATGCTTTGAAAGGCTGGAGAGGGAAGCAGACCTCTTGGCAGAGGGGCATGCCTTTGGCAGGGCGTGGAGAATGATTTGGAGGGTGGCTATAAAAAGAGGCAGAGAGCTAGGGTCAAGGGCCTTTTGGGACAATGGCCTTAGGAGGTGATGGATGGCAGGCACTAGTCAGAACAGAGGTGGTTCTGTCTGCCCAGGAGCAGGTTTCAGGATGACTTATCCTTGGCCACTCAGGGGAAGCCCCCAATCATGTCACTTCTCTCCTAGGCCAGTGGGACAAAAGGCAGCAGGGCTCCGCCTTCAAGAAAGAAAAGGAAAGCCGGGCTCGGTGGTTCAGCCTGTAATCCCGTGCTTTGGGAGGCCGAGGTGAGTGGATTGCCTGAGCCCGCGGGTTCGAGACCCGCCTGGGCAACTTGGCAAGACCTCATCTCTACAATAAATCAAAAAATAAGCCAGGCGTGGTAGCACGCGCCTGTAGTTCCAGCTACTTGGAAGGCTGAGGCGGAAGGATCGCCGGAGCCCAGCAGGTCGAGGCTGCCGTGGCCGGGAGCGGCCACTGCACTCCAGTCTGGGTGACAGAGTGAGACTCCAATTCAAAAAAACAAAAAGAAAGAAAGAAAGAAAAAGAAGATGTGAGCTCAATGTTTTCCTTAAGACCTTGTCTGTTTATATGAGGTTAGGACAGGAGAGAGAGATGACAAGGAGAGGCAGGCTAAGGCCAAAAGGTGACAAGGAGGACCCCTGGACCAAGGAGCTAGCAAGGCCCAGGACCATGTCCTCCTGGGCTGGCCCTCTCTTGGGTGGATGTGCCTGGCCCTACCCCTCGGCTGCAGAGGGTGAGAGCTCTCCGCACCTGTGCACCTCTTTGCCCAGACCCTATGACACTATTTCCTGGTGATCTCATCTCCTTGCTTGCAGGGAACATGCCTTCTAGCAATGTGAGCCTGTTTCCCTAGTTAATGGAGCTGGGAAAATGTGCATTCATTTTTCCCCTGAGCTGTGACAGGCAATAGGAAATTTGCCCTGAAACATGCTTCAATGTGGATTGAAATAAAACACTGGGTATAGTTTGCATCAGAGCATTAAAAAGAAAGAATGTAGGCATTTCACCCAGACATCAGCTTTCAGGGGTAGCATTTCCCCCAAACTTTCCTCTCCCTCACCCAAGCTTCCCTTGATGAGGTGAGACCAGTGGTATGGTGAAGTACCTGGGAAAGAGGCAGTGGCCAAGGAAGGGCTGATGCCAGTGTGCCCACTGGCCGAGATATCAGGAGAACTGAGACTTGATGTTTCTAGATTAATGGTGACTTTCGAAACCTAGGAGCAAGAATGGGTGTGTTTAAAGCCTCTGATGCCCAGACTTGAATAATTAACTCGACTGGTTCTCCGCATTGCGAATGGAATCCTGTTGGTGTGAGCAATAGTGGTGTTAGGATGGGGTCCTAGGATGGAAGTGATGGGGGCAGAGAGGTGCCCAGGTGCAGATCTGGTTCCTCTAAGCACCCCACCTTCTATATCTCATAACCTGCAAATGAACTCTACCCAGAGAATGACTGAAGCCAGTCAGGTGAATGAGAAGTGGCTCTATTTTTATTTTACTCCTTAGGAGGTAAAAGCACTATATGTTCAGGTGGCCACTTCCTCCACAGGCAGGTTTGCCAGGAGAGGGCTGAATTTCTAGAGCCCGATTCTGCCAAGGGCTGCGCCTCCCTCCTGGTGAGTTCGGACTCCCCTGGAAGCCCCTCTTTCATGGGGAGCCACTGCGTCTGACTGCTCCCTTTCCAGCTTCTGCGCTGTCCTCTGCATGCTGCTACCCTTGTCCTCGTGGAGGCTGGCTCTGCCCCCGAGGACTCCTAGCACTTCCCCTCACCCCGCAGGAGTGTAAAAGGTGAGAGCGCTTCACACCTGGGCATCCCTGTACCCAGAACCCTATGAGACTGTTTCCTGACGATCTCCATTCACCACCTTGCTTGCAGGGAACATGCTTTCTAGCAATGTGGGCCCATGCCCCACTCCCGCCCCTGCCCCCTGCCCTCTGCCCCCAGCCACAGCCCACTGCTGCCTGGGTATTCCTAGAATACCTTTTGAGCATGTCATCCCTCCCTCCAATGCTGTGTCCTGGAGGGTGTCAGCGTTCCAGAGAGAAGTGCTGGGTGTCAATGCCAGGAGCCAGGGAGTGAGTTAGAGATGGGTTGAGCTGGGGAGGTTCGTCAGAACACCATGGCCTGGGGACAGATACAGGCTTAGCAACTGCTGAGCAACAGTTAAGTCAGAACAGAGGGGCCAAAGGAAGAAATTCACTAACCAACTGAGACCAAATTCGTCAGGGGTGAGGGGCATGGTGGAGCGGGATGCCCAAGACAGATTCCTGTGGGCAAACTTGTACAGATGCTCCTTTTCTAGCTAGCGGAGCTATCTGCACTCCCATGTTCATGGCAGCAATATTCACAGCAGCCAAGGGTGTTCATTGACGGATGAATGGATAAAGAAAACATGGTATGTATTCACAATGGGATGTTATTCGCCCTTTTAGAAAAGGAGATGCTGACATTTGTGACAACATGGATGAAACTTGAGGGCGTTATTATTAAGCGAAATATGTCAGGCACATAATGATAGATATTGTATAGTCTCACTTATTTGTGGAATCTAAAAAAAAAAAGTCAAATGCATACAAGCAGAGAGTAGATTAGTGGCTACAGGGCTAATCTACCCTGTTGGGGACAAGTAGGTCAAAAGGTCCAAAGTTGCAGTGATGCTGGGTGAGAAGGTCTAGAGAGCTCATGGATAGCAGGATGGCAACAGTTAGTAATGTTGAGTTGTATATGGAACATTTGTGAAGAGAACAGGTTTTTAGGCACTCTTATCACTCACACACACACACACACACACACACACACACAGGTAACTATGGAAGGCAATGGATGGACTAATTTGCTTACCTGTAGTCATCATTTCATTATGTATATGTACATAAAAATGTGATGGTGTGCTCCTAAATATGTACAATAAAAATAAATTTAAAAATTTTTTGGCTGAAATATAATATACTCAAAGAGAAGTGCACAAATCATAAGTGTACAGTTGAATGGTCATACACTGTGTGACCTACACCCAGACCAAGAAACAGAACATCACCAACACCCCATGGGCAGAAATGATCTTGAGTGAATGGGAAAGGCACCGATTTCCCCCAACCACGGCTTCTAGCACCATGGATAAAGCTTGCCTGTTTTTGAACTGGAACAATACAATATACACTCCTTTGTAATGGGTTTATTTCCCACATTATGTTTGTAATAGTCGGATATACTGTTGTGCATGTAGTTGTCATTTTAGATTCTCATCAATGTGTTGTAGTCTGTTGTGTCATTGTACCTCGATTTATCTGTCCATTTCACTATTGACGACATTTGTGTAGTTTCTATTTAAAAGGCTATTATAGTGCTGCTATGAACTTACTTGTTGTGCCTTTTGGGAAACACATTTCTCTTGCTGGGTCATGGGGTATATATATGTTTTGTTTTATTTTGTCATTGTAGGGCGACAAAATGTTTCTGCCAACTTACACTTCCACCAGCAGTGACAGAGAATCCCTGCTGCTCCATATTCTTGCCAACACTTGGTATTTTCTGTCATTTTACATGAACCTTTCTGGTAGGTGTATATGGCATCTCCCTTGGATTTCAACATGCATTTCTCTGATTTAAAAAATTGAGCCCTATTCCAAATTTTTATTGGTCACTTAGATATTCTTTCTGCAAGTTACTCTCTAGGTCTGCCCATTCTTCTCCTAGGTTGTCTGTCTTTTTCTTATTGATTTGTGGTCATGGTTGCTGTCTCTGTTGAAGCCCCAGGCACTGCTCCTTCACTTGTGCTTTTCTTCTTAAAGCAGAAGGACTAGGGTAGTTTTGAACACTAAGTTCTATCTGGTTAATCTGATACTCCCTAGTTCCCATCGTCCCTTACCCATTGGACCAAGTTCTGCATGTCTAGTGTGGAGGCTTGTCCATGTTTAACTCCATTTGCTCTCCGGTCTTATCTCTCAGTCTCCATCATCCTCAGAAAGCCTGTGCCTGGGTCAGATGGGATCACACTGAGACCCCAGATCCACTCTGTGCCTTGCCACCTCCATGCCTTCACCCAGGTGTGCTCTTCACCTATAAATCTTTCTAGTAGGAGTCTTTTTTGCTTATTCAAATCTACCCCCTCCCCTTTAAGATTCAGGTGAAACCCTGCCTCTTCCTTGATGTTTTTTCCTAACTTAGAAAATGTTTTTTCCTAACTTTCCCCCTGACCCCCAGCCTTTCTTGTCTATCTCCTTTATTCTGCCTCATGGCACTGCATTTACCAATATTATTGACTTTTCTTGTTACTGAACATTTTGTGTGTTTATACCCAAGTGGTACCTCTGTGTTTTCCCACTGTCAGGAAGGGGAGAGGGCAGTCAGAAGTCATATCACAGGCTAAGTTTGTCATGTCCACCCTGTCAGGTCACTCAGTCAACCAACAGGTTTCCCTGTGCACCTCCTGTGTGCCTGGCCCAGAGCAGGAAGCTGAGTTGAATGCAGCAGAGAGTGGTGCCTACCTTCCAAGAGGTCTGTCTCACTGGCAAGACAAGACAGGGACTCAGGGACCTATGGGGGTGGTGTTACAGCAAGCATAGTCCAGACTGGCTCTGGGTGGAGTGGACTGGGAGACTGGATTTCAGAGCTATAGGAAGTTGGTGGCTCATGCCTGCTGTGGCCCCAACCTCATCGGGAGATGCTGTCACCAGAAGCTCCACAGTTGGCTCGTTAATGGGAAAGCTGATGAGATCATGGTCTGATCCCCACAGAGGCTCATAATTGCTCTCAAGGAAGTAGCATTGCTCATCTCTGCTCCTGGTACCCTGCGACCCCCTCCCTGATGAAGTGGTGCTGGGAGTCATGAATCCTTCACTCCCTGACTACTTGTTGGTGCTCATTGGTGCTGCTAGCCCAGGACAGCTGGGGCAGTGGAGATGCTCAGTGCCACATATTCCCCCCTGCTGGGGACAGTGTACCTGCCCACAGATGGTCCCACGCACCTGCCCTCACTCTAGAGGGCATCTCATTCATTCCCTTCTGAGCCTGGGCCCAGCTCAGGTCCTTTGTCCTCAGGGCTGGAGGTCCTACTTTCTGGTCTGAAGCTTATTCTCGACCCTGGAGAGGGAAGAGCTTTCAATGAGGAGCCTCTTAGAGGTTTCACTTAACATTTCCTGAGTGCTCTCTGTCTGCTGGCCGTGGCTGGAGAAGTTAAGGACCTGCCCTAGGGATTTCCCATGTTAAATAAGACGAGACACCCATGGGACGGTGGAGGATTCTCCGCAGCTGCCGGCTCTCACTTTTCATTTCCTGGGCTCTGGCCCCAGGGATTCTTCCTTTAACTCTCCCTCTTACCTCTGGAACCGCTGGGCCTGAGGGAGGATTCCATGGGCAGCCTCAGGGCAGGCAGTGGAAGGAGCAGGCCTCAAGGAGAGTGGGAGGGATGTGGACAGCAAAGGAAGGCGGCTCCCCATGGCTTGGCTGTGGCTGGAGGAAGGGTTGTGACTGGATCTGAGGGTTGACGGGAGGAAGGGTTGTGACTGGATCTGAGTGCAGCCAGGAGGAAGGGTGGGGCCAGGGATCTGACCATTGGGAACAATCTGAGGCATGGGTTGGACTGCATTTGAGAGAGGGCTTGGGTAGAGCCCCATGTTGAATTTCAGAGATGTCGGCACCCACAGGCACCAGCAGTGGTGGTGAAGCAACTGTTTTTGTCAAGTTCTTTTCTCCTCTTGATCCTCAAATCACCTGCTAGCTTAGCCCAGCCCTATTTTCCCAGGGCCTACAACAGGCAAGGGTGTGTGTGAAAATCCACAAGCAAAGATCAGGAGTGATGGGATCATGCCGCCACTCTGCCTCCATGCCCCTTTGTTTATTTTCGGAGATTCTCTTGTTGGACAGCACCATGTATGTCTGACATGGGCATGGGCTTCAACTCTCTGGGAATGTTTTTAGATAGAGAGACATAGAGATAGAGAAAAGCAGAGAGGGGTAAAGAAGAAGCTGGGAATGTGTGGGAATCAATGTCAATTGCGTGACTAAGTAGGATTTGTGGGTAACTCCTTTTCTCCTCTTGGGCATCTTTCTCTCTCACTCTCTCTCTCTTCTCTCTCTCAACAATGGTTAGATGCCACAAAATAGGTGACAGTGTCTTAACCGTATGCTTGTTGTCAGGCCCAAGAGCATCTTCCACTTTTGCCAAGGGGAAGTGTTAACCTTCTGCTCCTTCATATGACACTCGGGCATCTTCTCGTTCCTTCCCCTTCTTCTTGCCCCATCAGTTATAGTAGCAATACATTTAATCACCAGCTAGTTCTATAAATGAGAGGAAGAATCATTCATAAAGATTCCATAGGTAGGTCCAATTTGCTGTAACTCCTAGGGGCAGAAACTGGTATGTTCCGCTTCCCTATTTGAACTCTAATTACCTGATGGCCTATATTAATTTCAGTCCTCTAAATTTTCATGTTTGATTTTAGGAAGTTATATTCAGCCACAATGAATGGAGCCCCAGCCAAGTGCAGGCACTGTGCTGGGTTCAGGATACACAAATAGCCATGGCCGCTGCCTCCAGAGAGTGTCTATCCTGGGAAAACTGACATGGAAACTGTTACTTCAAAACAGTGATATGAAGATCAGGAGGATGAAATACTAGTCATGCCAGGGACTGGTGGACTTCTGGAGGAATTGATAAATGTTGAAGGAGGAAGAGAGGTCGTTTGATGAAGAGAGGACATGCTAGGCAGAGAAAGCAATATGAATGAAAGAAGGAAAGTGTGCATTGAAGGCTTAACGACACCTGGAATATGAGCGAGGGACTAGGGGTTGAAGCAAGAAACGCAGGCAAAGGCTGGATCATGAAGGGCCTTGAATGCTGGACTAAGGAGTTTGGGTGTTATCCACTGAAGGATATTAAGCAGGGCTATGACCAGATGTGCCTTTTAGAAAGTTCACTCTGGCAGAAGTGTGACTCCTGGCTGAAGGGGAGCAACGCAGACGGCGGGGAAAGCAGTTAGGAGATAATTGTGGAATCTAGGTGAAGAATGATGAGAGTCTGGGCCTTTGGGACGTGGAGTCTGCTTTTAAGACCTAATTAGGAAGAATAATGCACAAACTTGGCAACCAATTATAAGTGGGAGGGGAAGGAGAAAGAAGCTCTTGGATGAATCCTAAGCCTCCGAACCAGGCGACTGACTCTATGGTGGTGCCTTGAGCTAAGAAGTGTACTCTAGGAAGAAGACAGGGTTTCATTTGAGAGGAAGAATGAGTTTAGTTTGGACATGATGAGTCTGAGGTACCTTGGGGTAATTACCAATAAGCACCTGCATGCGGGAGTCTGTTCAGGAGAGACCTGGCCCAAGGAGAAGAGAAGGTGTCTTCACCATCAAGGGAGTGAGAGTGGTGCAGGAGGGAAGACGGAGAAGGGCGTGAGCAGGGGACCCTGGGAGATGCCAACACCGTCAAGACAGGCCCAGTGAGGAGAGCCAAAAGGATGCTGAGCTGAGGAAAGGAGCAGTAGCAGGAGAGCAGGAGATGGGTGTCACCCCAGAGCAGGAGAGAGAGGGCTGGAGGGTATGTAGCCCTTGGCAAAAGTTGCCATTGTCAAGCAAAGGGCAGGAAGTGTCCCTGAGAACTGGCATTTCAGAGGTCCCTGGGGACTGCTGCGAAAGGGCCAGAGTTGGATTGTGTCCAGTCATAGGGTAATGGCTCATAGCAGGGGAGGAAGTGGAGACTGAGCATGTTGGCAGGGAACTGCAGTGCATCTGTGTTGGAAAGAAGTAATGTGTCAGTAGCTGGAGGTTGTGTAGTGCTTTAATTTATAAGTGGGGTGAACTTGAGCTTATCTGTAGATTGGACAGGCAGGTAAGTGGATGATGGGGGGATTGGAGATGGTTGACAAGCAGGATTCTAACAGAGGTGGGGCGTGTTGGGTGAAGGGTGCAGGGAAGGGACTGGCCTTGAACAAGACTAAAGTTGGCCCTTTTTGGGGCCAATGATAGGGAAAGAAACCCCATAGAAGGAGACTGGATAAAGATTTCAGAGAGGAAATAATTAATGGAGCCATAAGGAAGCAGGGTCTCAGAGGAGGAGGGATTTGGGGTGAGCCTTGAGATGAAAAGACAAGGGAAGACAGAAAAGGTAGAGGACTGGAGACAGGTTGAAAGAAACAGACGCAGTCTCCAAATCACAGATTCTAAATGTGGATTTGCATCGGTCATAAAATCAGAATCTTTACAGTGCCATATTTAAAAAATTTTTTAAGAAAGTTAAAATAAAAAAGTATAACAAGCATCCATTTTCACAGAATTCATAACTTTTGAAGTTTGGCTGGTCTTTTTCCTATATGTTTGAAGACAGCACAAATAATATATGCGCACATTCTCCTTTATTTATTTTTATTTTTACTTTTGGAGATAGGGTCTCACTCCGTCACCCTGGCTGGAGTGCCGTGATGCAATCCTGACTCACTGCAGCTTCAACCACCTGGACTCAAGTGATCCTCCCATCTCAACCTCCTGAGTGGCAGGGACTACAGGCATGCACCACCATGCTTGGATTTTTTTTTTCTTTTTTTTGGTAGAGAATAGGTCTCACTATGTTGCCCAGCCTGTTTTTGAACTCCTGGGCTCAAGAAATCCTCCTGCCTCAGCCTCCCACAGTGCTGGAATTGCAGGTATGAGCCACTGCACCCAGCTACACATTCTCCTTTATAAAAATATAGGTATTTATGTGAGACATCACAGGAGAAGCTGAAATCTGTTTTGGAGATTTCATTCCCTGTTCACTTGTTCAAAAGCACCTGTGATGGTTTTGCGGTTCATACTTCATAAACCATATAACCTGATAACTCCTGATGAAACAAACACCTGATAACAAACCATTTCAAATTAATGGCTTAAAACAACAATTTAGGTTGTTCAGAAATTGCTATTTGAGCAGGGTTCAGCAGGGTGGCTCATCTCTGCTTCACATGGTGTCAACTTCACTGAGGTCCCTAGAAGATCTACATTCAAAACAGCTCATTTACATGGCCAGTTGCTGCTGGGAGTTCAGCGGGGCTGTGGGAGTTCAGTGGGGATTGTGGCAGTTCAGTGGGACTGTGGACGGGGGGCTTTCTCTGCCTCTCAACATGGAAGCCTCCACGAGTTGCTTTAGCTTCCTCGAAGTGTGGTGGCTGGGCTCAACAATAAGTGTCCTAAGAGAACACAGTGGAAGTTCATTACATGTTCATTACCTAGTCTTGGTTATGTAACATCACTTCTGCCAGAATTTACTGGTCAAAGCAGTCACAAGATCCATCCAATTTCAAGGGAAGGAAGCATATATATTTGGTCTCAACATCAAAGTTACATTGTAAGACCATGTTTTTGGGGTTTTTTTTTTTTGAGTTGGAGTCTCACTTTGTCGCCCAGGCTGGAGGGCAGTGGCACGCTCCCGGCCACCGCAGCCTCGACCTGCTGGACTCTGGTGATCCTTCCACCACAGCCTTCCAAGTAGCTGGAATTACAGGCGTGCGCTACCACGCCCGGCTAATTTTTTTATTTATTGTAGAGATGAGGTCTCACCAAGTTGCCCAGGCGAGTCTCAAACCCGCAGGCTCACGCAATCCACTCACCTCAGCCTCCCAAAGGTGTGGGATTACAGGCTGAGCCACTGAGCCTGGCTTGTAAGACCATGTTTGATGGGAGAGGACAATCTGCCACATTCGCATTTAAAACTTTTACATAAACTGTATTTATTTTTTTGAGTCAGGGTCTTGCTTTGTTGCCCATGATGGAGTGCAGTGGCACAGTCACAGTTCACTGCAGCTTTGGCCTCCTGGGCTTAGGCAATCTTCCCACCTCAGCCTCCCAAGTAGCTGGGACTACAGGCAACCACACCTGGCTAATTAAAATTTTTTTTTGTTTTTTAGAGATAAGCTCTCATTATTTTGTCCAGGATGGTCTTGAAAACTACTGGGCTCAAGCAATCCTTCTGTCTCGGCCTCCCAAAGTGCCAGGATTACAGGTGGGAGCTACTGCGCTCAGCCTATTTTATAGTCTATAATCTTTAACTTATTTTTCCTCACTCAGCTTTATGTCTGTGAAACATAAAGCTGAACTTACTTTTTCATACCTGTCATGGTTGGTATTCAGGTCCAAGTAATGAGGAAGAGCTGTTAGTAGTTTTGTGAATTTGGTTTCAGCTTAGTCTTCTATTATTAAGGCCAAAATGCTAGCCTGAGAAAACCTCCTGTTTTGATCAGCACTATTATATCTAAAAAACTGAGCCTGATTGTCTGATGTGAAATCTAAGATTCATGCCACTTGTTTAAACATGAGTAAGTTTAAGCAAGAAAGGTCAAGAGGAATGTACTCAGTGTGAATTGAATGAGGGTCAGGGTGCTAGGTGCTATAAGGTATGCAAAAGAAACGTAAGGCGAGAATCTTGCCCTTGAAAACCAGCAATGCATCGAAGGAGACAGACAGATACTCTGGACAGGAAGAAGGCTTGTAAGCTGAGTAGAGGAATTCAGAGAGGGTGGGATCAGCGTGGACTGAGAGCTAAGAGCCGGCTTTCAGCAGGATGCTCTGTCCCATGGGCTCCTCTAGGCCAAGATGGCATCTTATCCAGCCTTCTGTTCCCAACTCCCCAAAGGACACCTGGCTCAACAAATGTGTGTTGAATGCAGGAAGTGGGACTGGCATCAACTCTGAATTGGGTGGAGGAAAGGAGGAAGGTGGGCATTCCATGGCTGAGGCCACAGCCTGAGTACCTTGGGCTGGAGCAGCAGCAAGGCACACAATAGGTGACCAGGGAGGCTGCAGGGTGGAAAAGGCAGTGGCCTTGGGGAGACCAGCCTTTGGAATGGGTCAGGCTGGGACTGAACCTGGTAGTGAGGTGAGTAGGGGGGCAAGTTATCAGTTTGTCCATCTGTAAAATGGGCATGCTAAGGCCTGCCCGATCTGACTACGAGGATTGAATGGAAAGACGCAACGTCTGCGGCACAGTATAATGCATCTAACATGTGGTGAATGCTCAAAAGAGGTTAGGAGTGATTACTATTCAGCTTGAGCCCAGTGACAGGTGTTTTGAATGCTAAATTGTAGAGCTTAAATTTTGGTTCTCTAGGTATTGTTTCAGGTTTATTAGTCTGGCTGCCTGTACTGGTTATAGGAAGTGGGAGAAGGTGGCAGGAGACCAGCCAGAAGGCCATGCAAGAAATCCATTTGGGTATCAGTGAGTGACTATGTTTCATCCTAAAAGATGAGTTCTTCCTGCTCTGTGCTCAGGACCTCTAGAGATAACATTTGCAAGTGCGCATACCCACATGTGACTTAGAAAATGCAAAGCCCAGCCTTTCCCGTGTCACCTCAGCGCTTAGTGTGACTCCAGATCCTTTTGACTCCAGCCTTTGTTGAGCCCCTAGCTCAACCACATCCCCGGGTGAAATATTCGCATAGCTCTCTATGCTTTACATTCAGAGTCTCAGCATATTTTTTTTTATTTTACATACAAGGGGACAAAAAACTCCAGAATTATCTTTTGGAGGATGGGCCTCTTATAGTATAGACTTCTCCCGCTAGGTAAGTGTTCTAGGAACCCATCAGCATCAGTGTGCCAGCTAACATTGTTGTGAGAGACTGCACTCGACTTCAGTGAATTTCTTTTTTGAAGATCCTTTTAACACTTTTGCCCATTTCATGATGGGTGATTTACACGTGCACCTGCCCACACCGTGTTGAATGTTCAGCAGTTTTTGAGTAAAACCAGCACGATCTTCATGTCCTACCCTTCCTATTTACCTGATCTCACCCTGGGCAACTTTTTTTTTTGTTTCTCTGGATGAAAAAAAATCCTCAAAGGGAAATGTTTTACTGATGTGGAAGAAGAGAAACAAAAAATGGCAGAAGCACTAAAAGGCATCAAAACTGACAAGTTCAAAAACTGTTTTGAGCAATGGAAAAAGTGTCTTTTCAGGTGTATTTCATCAGAGAGTACTTTGAAGGTGACTGAAGTTTAAACATGTAAGAATAAATAAATTGCAGGGTTTGACGGTGGTATTTGAAATCCAAGAATGTTGTAGAAGTGCGACAATGGAGGCGAGAGAGTATGCAACAGAACCTCCAACACACCTACCAATTGAACGCATTCATGTTAAGTTTGAGACACATGGTACTGTGTGTGATGTGCACAAGGGAAGATCTGGAGG